>CM070874.1:163078296-164393296 GCA_036365515.1 Torymus aiolomorphi | reverse complement strand
GAAATAGACAAGTTTTTAGTAACGAATGAACATTTATAAGTAGATGGGGAGTTACAGCAGTCATATTACAGCCTTGCTTTTTAGTTATAAGTAATACGCGCAGATCTGACTCACCCACCAGCACTCATACATGAGAGTCGTGTTTTCATTCTTGGGCATTGCCATAGAGTTCTTGTAAGGAAAACGGTATTTAAACTCTGATAATAACAAGCATAGGTAACGATTATGACTTTTAGCCAACTGTTATTACATTTATTTTCCTTAAGCTAATATTTTGAAATTTATTTTTTCTTCTTACTGATGCTTGTTATTATTGTTTTTCTATTCAAATAAGATATTTACAGAAGTTTCGTTAAAGTATGTAAACTAATTATTACATAATAATTTCACAAAATATTATATTAATTAAACAAATTAAAAAAAAAATATTAATCCATAAATTGGTTATTTAAAATATATTAAAATGTATTCCTAAATAAATAAATAAAAATAGATATATCACATTTACATTACTTATAATATTAATTATAATTACCAATAAATACCAATAATTATTATAATTATTGGTATTTATTATTATTATAATACCAATAAAATAATCATAATAATATACTTAATCAAATTATAACTTTTTAAAGTTCTGGGCCGTTACAGTTTTGAAATATGTAAATTTTTCCACAAATGAGAGGCTGTGTGAAAGAAAAAAAAATGAATTTTGAGTTGGCCCCTGGATTACCTGCAGTGGCATTGTTCAAGAGGCCAACTCGAAATCGATTTGTACCATTATTTCACACAAACCCCCAAATGCTTATTACTTTTGCGTTATACTAATTGACCATTACGGTAATTATTGTTTTTTAAATAATTGTGATTTCATTTGGAATGATTTTTATTTTATTTAATTTTTCCTTTCTATCATTTAAAACATTTTTATAAATACATTTTGTGCAATGAACTGCAATAATAACCTTAAGTAATAAGTCACGTAAATTTTTACTCTCTTGTTACTGATTAACAAAGCCGGATCAAAAAAATTAATTTCTATAAAATATCGAAATATTAAAGAAAATGTCGAAAAAATATTAACGCCCTAAAACTAACAAAACATAAGTGAAAAATGAAACATTTAATAAATAAATAAGTAATTGCATTATGTTAACTTCATATCTTTCGTAAGATTCGCTGTTTCTCTTGTAAGCCGTAAGTTAGCGCTTAAAAACTAAGGGAAGGGAGTTTGCAATATTGTCTCCCAACTAAGGGGTATATAAGTAACCATCCGCGTCCTTGCTGTCATTCACTCTATATCTCAGCGTCAACAATCAGTGTAGTCTCTGACAAGTATAAGTCCAGCGAAAGTATTTTAAGTGTTGGTCGCGTTGTAGAATTAAACTCTTTTATTAAATTTTGTGTTTCTGTTCTAAGTGCTCTTTTTCAAAGATGGTGTTACCTAACAATAAATTAGAATAAATTATTAATACTTACAGAAAAGAAAAAAGTGACATTTTTAAATCATTTTAATTTTAACATTTTTCGTTCTTGATTTTTATTCGAATCTTCAAGCCTCAGAAAACTTAAACAAAAGTAAGATATATACATTTCTAATCTTCATTTTTATTTTTATTTTCTTAGATAGTTTCCTCCCATATTTTCGTCTTTTTTAAGTGATAAGTTTTCGTTACTGCCCTTTTAATTAGAGATGATGTTTTAAGGTCAGGCTAGTTGTACGCTCGTCCCAAAACATAATATAATACCTTCTTTGAAATTTTGTGATAATTATATAGTTTCTAAATATTCACTAAGATCAAGGTTCTCTTGTAGGATGAATTCACCAGCAAATGAAAAAAATGTATTTTTTTTTATAAATTATGAGGTTTAAAAATGGATTTAAAGCCAAAAATCTTTTCTAATGTGATTTTATTATGTTTAAACATTACGTCAGTGACATATTTTTTTAATAAAGATGGAAAGTAGAAATTTAAATTAAAGAAAATCTTTAAATACGCCTCAAAAACGCGGTAAATGAACTCTCAGTGTTAGTGACTGAACACTTATAGCTAGTAAATTAACACTCATTTTGTATGTAGTTATAAATTGCATTAGTATTCAGTGTTAATTGTAAGTAATTTTTAATTTTTATCACGGACCTTGCAATTGATAATAATTAATGTTATTGAGCTACTGGTAAAGTCACCCTACATCCGTTCCAGTGTTCACGGAAAAAAATCTCATATAAAGTCTACTAATCACTCAAATAAAGCTGGTTTAAGTAAAATTCACTGCAGTCGCTTGAGTACAATTTACCGATGTCATTGATGAACTTTTACTCAAAACTTTGATGTACGAAGTTAAGTAATTTGTCCTGTACCCAAATCAACTTTGCTCATGTAAGGTTTTATAAGTAGGTTCTGTGGATAGGGGAGGGAAAGCTAGGTCAGGAGTCATCTTAAGTGCAATGGTGACTAAATGTGCATATACGATGATTGAGTGTTGAAGATATCGATGCTGCTTGCTCTGCTGCTGATGTCCTCGGTCATTAGAAAAATGATTATATTTATGTAATTATTCTCAAATAATGAATTTAATATTGAAAGAATTGTTATAAATGATAGCAATGTTTGTTATATCAAAGTTACTTAATAAGTAGACAATAGTTAATTGAGATATTCAAAATAATGAGCAAAAATAAAAAAAGTTCACATAGATTATTAGTGATAATAATAATAATAATTGATATTTTATTCGCAAGGGTAGATGTCAGGAGATAGGAGACGGTGGTGGAAAACGCCCAGGAAAATTAATAACAAATATGATATGCAAAAAAATATGTTTATTATCTTCCCTTACTCGGGAGATCTGTTATATATGTATGTGTATATATATATGTATACAAATAATTTAAAATTATTAATTCAAAAAATTTTCCGCCAGAATTTCCCGAGATACGGCGCTCGGAAAATTGAGTGTTTTACGATATTTTATAGGACGTTTACATAAATCCGCTGTCACGCCTATCCGTGGCATAATTGCGGATTTATGTCACGCAGTGCTATCAATTTATATTATGATCATTGAATATATATTTATATTTTTACCATTATAATTTCAAGTAAAGTACTAAACTACCAAAATATTATATTTTTTATTTAAAAAAATAGTAGCTACATTCATAAAATCCATTCAAACTATTAGATTTACATTGAAGAAAATATCAGTTTTGTTTATATGTACTGAACTCAATTTTATATTAAAGTTAATGTCATACATTTGTAACGACCCCAAAATCATACAATTATAATTTATGTTGTTTTTAGATTTAAAGATTTTTTATTTATAGAATAAATTAAAGTATTAATGTTTTTTACATTAAAATTTGTAAAAATATAATATAAATTGCAAATAAATTTAGCTAATTTGTTATAAATCAATTCGGTAAATAGTAGTCTCAAATAATTAATGCTCTTGATTAAAAGAATAACTATATCGAAAATTGATTAATAGATAGAATCAGAATTACATTGGTCACTAGAAGATAAGTTATATATATATATATATATATATATATATATATATATATATATATATATATATATATATATATATATATGAAAGCAGTTAAAAGTCATGTGAATATACAAGGCAATGCACTGTTTTCCAAAACATTGTTTAAGGACGTTCGGGGGTCTTAATCGACGTCAACTCTAAGAATTTTTAATAAAGATTTTTACACATACCGTGATATAAATAATAACACACATTGATAATAACACTAATCCCCAAATGCTTATTACTTTTGCGTTATACTAATTGACCATTACGGTAATTATTGTTTTTTAAATAATTGTGATTTCATTTGGAATGATTTTTATTTTATTTAATTTTTCCTTTCTATCATTTAAAACATTTTTATAAATACATTTTGTGCAATGAACTGCAATACTAACCTTAAGTAATAAGTCACGTAAATTTTTACTCTCTTGTTACTGATTAACAAAACGATTATGACTTTTAGCCAACTGTTACATTTATTTTCCTTAAGCTAATATTTTGTAATTTATTTTTTCTTCTTACTGATGCTTGTTATTATTGTTTTTCTATTCAAATAAGATATTTACAAAAGTTTCGTTAAAGTATGTAAACTAATTATTACATAATAATTTCACAAAATATGATATTAATTAAACAAATTAAAAAAAAATATTAATTCATAAATTGGTTATTTAAAACATATTAAAATGTTTTCCTAAATAAATAAATAAAAATAGATATATCACATTTACATTACTTATAATATTAATTATAATTACCAATAAATACCAATAATTATTATAATGGTATTTATTATTATTATAATACCAATAAAATAATCATAATAATATACTTAATCAAATTATAACTTTTTAAAGTTCTGGGCCGTTACAGTTTTGAAATATGTAAATTTTTCCACAAATGAGAGGCTGTGTGAAAGAAAAAAAAATGAATTTTGAGTTGGCCCCTGGATTGCCTGCAGTGGCATTGTTCAAGAGGCCAACTCGAAATCGATTTGTACCATTATTTCACACAAACCCCCAAATGCTTATTACTTTTGCGTTATACTAATTGACCATTACGGTAATTGTTGTTTTTTAAATAATTGTGATTTCATTTGGAATGATTTTTATTTTATTTAATTTTTTCTTTCTATCATTTAAAACATTTTTATAAATACATTTTGTGCAATGAACTGCAATTGTTGTGACTGTATGTATGTATGTATGGAGCTGGCGTGGCTGTCGCGTGGTTGCCTGGCGCGTTATAGATGGCGCGAGGAGAATGCGCGACGACGAGGCGCTGCGCGCTCGAGCATGCAACGTTAGAAGTAATCGGACCTCCAAAAAGAGAAGATGTAAAGTAAAGATTTCAATAAAGCATCTCGTTTTATTTTACAGAAGTAAATATACTCTTCTCATTGTTTTTATTAGTTCGTAAAGAGCCGTTTCCCTTGTCCACTCGCCTAACTTATAACATCTGGCGACCGTGACAGGACGCAGTGGACGCTAAAAGAAGGTTCTCGCGAGTGAATTCAAATTAATCTGCGAGAGACATTGCAACGGCCATTTTGAAAGATGGATAAGTTAAAACGGGCTCGCAAAACGCATCGCACTGCTTTCACCAGAACATGGAACGAATTAGAAGAACAACTCAAGTTGGAGGTACCGGATAAGCAAAAGGTGATTGTATCTTTCCAGATTTTAGAAGAAAGAATGAAGGAGCTTGATACGTGTACAACTCAGTTATGCGACCTGATGGTAGAAGATACTAAAGTTACCGATGAGGTAATTCAAGGGGAATTAAGTGGTAATGACGAGTATAAAACCAAGTATTTCGGTGCAAGATTACAAGTACAAAATTTAACCAAAATCGTTGCGTCTAATCTGACCGCTCAAAGCAACGACACTGTGGAAAAGAAGCACAAGTTTAAATTACCACGAATCGAATTGCCAAAATTTAACGGTAACGTCAAACAGTGGTTAAATTTCTGGTCTCAGTTTAAAAAGATACATATGGACGCAAACATCGTAAAAGAAGATAAATTCCAATATCTCATCCAAGCCATAGTTCCTGGAACACGCGCGAGTGAATTAGTAGCCAACGAGCGACAACTATGACAGGGTCATCGAAAGTCTAAAGAGTAGATTTGGCCGCGATGAGCTCTTGGTAGAGGTGTATGTGCGCGAACTCTTAGGACTAGTACTACAAAATTCTGCAAACAACAAGGACAAGCCGTCGCTCGGCTCGTTATATGATAGACTTGAGTCACAAATGAGAGCTCTAGAGACGCTCGGTGTTACAACCGACAAATGCGCAGCCATGCTTTTTCCGCTTGTAGAGTCTGCTTTACCTGAAGAGCTGTTGAGAATGTGGCAGAGAGCTTCTTTATCGACGCCGGGTAACAACACCGACTCCAAAGCACGACTCACGAGTCTGATGTCATTTTTACAGTCCGAAGTAGAGAGGAACGTATAAGCATTGCGGCCAGTGGTTTTTTGTTGCTCACAGATGAAGACAAATCGAAGAAGAATAAGATGAAATCAAACAACGCTAAAGACGTTCCTACGGCCGCGGGATTATTAGCAACTAAAGTTGAAAAAAGGCTTGAATGTATATTTTGCAACAGTGCTCACAGCAGCGCAGATTGCGAAAAAGCTAAACAATTATCTTTGGATGAAAGGCACGAGATCGTAAAGAAGCTTAACTGCTGTTTTTGCTGCTTAAAGATAGGCCATAGCGCTAAAAAATGTCGGGTGCCGGTCAAGTGCGGTTGGTGTTCGCGCAAACACGTTCTGTTGATGTGCCCCGGTTTGCAAAAGAAGGACGACTCACCTGTAGACGCGAAGTCGCCTACTCAAGGCGTTATAGGGTGTAGTTTAGCTAACATTTCTAGTTGCCCGCAAGTGTGTTTACAAACTTTACGTGTAAAAATTATATTGGGCAGAGCGGAGAGCATCGTACGAGTCATGATTGACGGTGGCTCACAGAGATCGTATGTGAGAAGCGAGTTAGCCGTAGCAATGGGATATGTACCGATAAGAAGCACAGAAATGACTCATTCATTATTTGGAGGAGTGAGAACAACTACGCAAAAACATAACATTTACAGGATACAACTAAGCAGTCTTGCAGGTGACTATGATTGTAATTTTGAGGTTATGGGCCAGGATGTAATTTGCGAGGATATTGCTTGTATCAAATCGGCGTCGTGGATGCAAGAGCTGCAACGTAAGCGGATTACCCTCACGGACCTAGATGTCAGCAGTAGCGCTATCGATGTTCTTATCGGGGCAGACGTCGCAGGAAAGCTGCTCACGGGAAACTTTGAAAAATTAAGCAACGGTTTAACGGCCGTGGAGACATACCTCGGATGGACCATCATGGGAAAAGTTCCCAGCAGTAATACAACATCGAGTGACGCGTTAATAATTACCGATTTGTTTGTACAGGAAGCCAGCGTTGCGGATTTGTGGAATTTGGATGTTTTGGGAATCGATGATCCAACCCAGCGAAGGGTTCAAGCCGAGACTGACGCGGCAATCAAGAAAAGGTTTAATGAAACCGTGAAAATCAATGATGAAGGGCGATACGAAGTTGAACTCCCATGGATCGAGGATCATGCTCCACTGCCAACTAATCGAGAGATTGCTGAGAAAAGATTGGAGTCTACGATTAAAAGGCTTAAAAAGGACAATCTCTTGGATGACTACGACCAGGTTTTCAAAGATTGGTTAAATGAGGGTATTATTGAAAAGGTTTGCGAAATTGAAGTAAGTAACCACGGACATTATTTACCTCATCGTGCCGTAGTCAAAAGTGATAGTTCTACGAAAATTCGACCCGTGTTCAATACGTCGGCGCGCGAGAAAAATTATCCTGCCCTTAATCAATGTTTATATAAAGGACCTAATGTTATTGAACTAATGCAGTCTATAATATTGCGTTTTAGGAAAAGAAAATTAGAAGTAATTGCCGATATAAAAAGAGAATTCCTTCAAATAAGCCTTTGTCCGAGAGATCGCGATTTTTTACGCTTTCTGTGGTATTGCGAGGGCAAAGTACAAGTATTTCGTCATAAGAGGGTAGTTTTCGGTGTTTCATCTAGTCCGTTTTTACTCGGCGCGACCCTCGAATCACACTTAAAAAATGCGCTGAAAAAGAAATCTGAAAATGCGAGCGATTTCTCCAGTGACACAATAAACACACTTATGATTTCCTTTTATGTAGATAATTGCGTCGCGAGCGTCGCACAGTGTTCTATTTTGAAAAAAAATGGACAAAATAAAATATCTCGCGAACGGATATCGATAGCCGGATGAATCCAACTGCATTTTAAAGTTGAAGTAATGTACAATAAAGGAAAAATAGTCCAGTACTGATCATTTGACCCTGTGACCTTAGAAATGAAAAATGAAAGTTGAATAAATAACGAATTTTCGGCTTTTTCATTTAGACTTTGTGGCTATCAATTTTTTCGATCAAAAAAATATGTACTCCTTTAGTGTTTGATGCAAGGTTTTTTAATAACCCTTAGATTTTAATAATTCATATATGCACCTACAAATTTGTGTACTTGTATTTATGTACCCATGTATTTTGATTCGCTGAATCCGAATTTGAAGTCGAAATTACTCAATAATGCTCCATTTTTTCATGGTGAATTTTTCATATTTTTTATGGAGTTTTCAGATTTAAAAACAAATTGGTGTGCGATAGGACAATTCTGACATCAAATTCGGATTCTTTGCACCAAACACTACAGGAGTAAATATTTTTTTGATCGAAAAAATTGATAGCCAGAAAGTCTACAATGAAAAAGCCGAAAATACATTATTTATTCGACTTTCATTTTTCATTTCCAAGGTCACAGGGTCAAATGATCAGTACTGGACTATTTTTCCTTTATTGTACATTACTTCAACTTTAAAATGCAGTTGGATTCATCCGGCTATCGATATTCGTTCGCGAGATATTTCATTTTGTCCATTTTTTTTCAAAATAGAATACTGTGCGTCGGTTCCGAGGACGAACTTGAAAGGTTTATGCGAGAAGCGACGTCACTGATGTCCACTGGAGGATTTGAGCTCCGAACCTGGGAGCATTCTTTTGATGGGACTGGGCAGATTGCTAAGGTCCTTGGCATGTTATGGAACAAGAAAGAAGATACCCTGTCTATCAACATGTCTCTGATAGATGAACCAGAGCTCGAGAGAATTACGAAATGAATTATTTTATCAGCGACGCACAAGGTGTTCGATCCAATCGGATTTACGTGTCCCATTTTGCTACAACCCAAGTTGCTCTTGCAAAGACTGTGGAAGTCGAATAGAACATGGGACGACGAACTCGATGACCCGATAAGAAACGAGTTTTTACTTTGGTTGAAGGATTTATATTTAGTCAAGGATATAAAAATCCCGAGAAATATCTCTGAAGATAATACGTTTGAGAACGCAAGCATACACGCGTTTTGCGACGCAAGCGGTAGCGCTTACGCTACGGTCGTTTTCTTGCGCACGGTATCAACACATGGAGTACAAGTCAAATTGATCGGAGCGCGTAGCCGAGTCGCGCCGTTAAAAGGAATGACAATCCCCAGATTAGAATTATTATCAGCGACGATCGCGGCAAGATTGACTGACTCCCTGATTTCGGCGTTGAATTTCGAAGAGGTTTCGATTTTTTATTGGACTGATTCGACTACAGTCCTGAGTTGGATTCAACGTGATTGTCAATGGAACGTAGTTGTATGGAATCGTATTCAAGAAATAAAACGTCTGTCTTCGCCGAAAAATTGGAGGCATGTGCCCGGCGAACAGAACCCCGCTGATCTGCCGTCACGCGGTTGCAGCCCAAGACAGTTAATCGCGTTAAGATGGTGGGAGGGGCCACCTTGGTTGAAAATGTCTCGAGATAAGTGGCCCGATGGAGATTATCACGCTGATGAAGAAGAAGGTGCTCGCGAAAAACGGAAAACTGTTACCACATTATTATCAAGCGGTAACGTAGACGACGACCACGAAAGTCCGTGGTATACTCGATATTTTTCTAGATATCATGGACTCGTTAGAATGATAGCTTGGATCCTTAGATTTATAAATAATATTCGACTAAGAATCAAGGCAAAGAAAGAAGCTTCTACGCTCAACACGGTTAATGAAGGCTTGACGCTGCAAGAAGTCAATGAAGCAGACCGAAGGCTCCTAAAGATTGTACAAACCGAAATGTTCAACGGGAGTAAAAGCGAGAAACTGTGGTCTTTAGCGGTTCTTACTGATGATTACGGACTGATTCGAATTAAAACGAAAATTATTAATCGCGATGATGAATATAGTTTTCGCTGCCCGATAGTTTTAGACTCGCGTCATGAAATTGTGAAAATTCTCATTCGACAAACGCATCGAGATAACTGTCACGCCGGCGCGCAAACGCTTGTATGTAAATTACACGAAAGGTACTGGATCACGTCGGCAAGAAAATCCGCGAATTCGATCATTGAGGAATGTGGTATATGTAAACGACAAAGCGTTAAGAAAATAGAATGTACAACAGCCCCGTTACCAGTAGAGCGCGTTCGCGACGCCGCGGCATTCGAAATATCGGGAGTGGACTTAGCCGGTCCGATATTTTTGAAGGCTCAGCAGAAAGCTTGGATCGTTTTATTTACTTGTGCGGTATATAGAGCCGTTCATCTCGAAATTGTCACTTCATTGTCGACGCACGCTTTTATAGAATCTTTCAGGCGTTTTATTGCGAGACGCGGTAGGCCGCCCGTGGTATATAGTGACAACGGGACGAATTTTACGGGCGCGGTAAATTTGTTTGAAAAAATCGATTGGCAAAAAATCGCGGAATATAGCTCAGTTCACAAGATTGATTGGCGTTTTAATCCCCCGAGCGCGGCATGGTGGGGAGGATGGTGGGAGCGATTGGTGCGTACTATGAAACAAATATTGCGTAAAGTTCTAGGTAAGTCTTGTGTGAGTTATGAAGAGATGTTAACAATCCTATGTGATTGTGAAGCAGTTATAAACGCGCGACCTCTTACATTTGTATCGGAAAATTCGTCTGATTTATGTCCGTTAACCCCCGCAATGTTCATACAAGATGTTTGTGTAAGCGGTGTACCGGATCTTGATTGTAACGATCGTAAGAGCTTGTTAAAAAGAATAAAGTATCGACAAAGCGTAAGTGAGGCTCTCCGGAAAAGATTTCGATCCGAGTATCTGAGCCAGTTGACAATAAAGAACAAAAGAGTAGAAGCACGAAAAATTAAGGTGGGGGATGTTGTTCTAATTGGAAATGATTTACAAAAACGTCTTGATTGGCCTTTGGCTCGCATACTCGAATTAACCAAAGGAAAAGATGGTGATGTCAGAGTTGTACGTTTAAGAACTCAAAACGGCGAATTGATACGATCCATACAGCGCGTGTACCCATTGGAAATGTCTAGCGAGGAGAACAGTTTTTATCAACCTGTTTGTCAAGATGAATGTGTGGATCAAGAAAGCGAGGGTAATAGAATCAATGTAGCCGATAAAAAATGTAAACGGGTGGTATGTAAGTCGGTGAAAGGAAAAGGTGAGTCTGATGTAGTAACTGAGACGAGAGGCGGTCGAGTCATTAAGAAACCAATACGTTTTGAAAATTAGATATTGCGTAGATTTAACTATGATTTTAAGTCCTTTTCGTACTCAAAAGGTGGGAGTATGTTGTGACTGTATGTATGTATGTATGGAGCTGGCGTGGCTGTCGCGTGGTTGCCTGGCGCGTTATAGAGGGCGCGAGGAGAATGCGCGACGACGAGGCGCTGCGCGTTCGAGCATGCAACGTTAGAAGTAATCAGACCTCCAAAGAGAGAAGATGTAAAGTAAAGATTTCAATAAAGCATCTCGTTTTATTTTACAGAAGTAAATATACTCTTCTCATTGTTTTTATTCGTAAAGAGCCGTTTCCCTTGTCCACTCGCCTAACTTATAACAGCAATAATAACCTTAAGTAATAAGTCACGTAAATTTTTACTCTCTTGTTACTGATTAACAAAGCCGGATCAAAAAAATTGATTTCTATAAAATATCGAAATATTAAAGAAAATGTCGATAAAATATTAACGCCCTAAAACTAAGAGATTTTTACACATACCGTGATATAAATAATAACACACATTGAAGAAAGAGGTCTTGAAATAGAGAAAAAAATTTTTTTTTTAGTGAAATTTAATTGTAAACGGTAAAATTTATTGAAAACTGTCATCTTATTTCTTGTTCAGTTTCCGAGGGAGTTACCACAGGAAAAAATTAAATCAAACAAAATCTGCAAAGTTACATTCAATTGTTTATAAGATATTTTCATATACTTATTATTAAATTATTTTAAAAAATTATTATTTTATTTCCTTAAGGAAATGCCAAACCACATTTTTATTATACAATAAATAAATTTATTGTTTAATTGCTAAACAATGATCTTTATGGCGTTCGTTTGTAACCATACAGAATGTTTTTCAGGGATTAAATTCATATCTTCCATAAGGGTCTTATTTTGAAAAAAATTATTGATATTTCATCTCTCTTTCAGAATTTTAATATGTTCTAGAAATATTAAAAGAAAATATACATGATGCCTTATTCATCAAATCTTATCGTAGTTTAGTATAATGTAAAAAAAATAAATAAATAAATAAATAAAATTCCATATCGATACTAGTGCGGGAAATAGATTTTATCTACGTGGGGACATTTGCACTCGAGCAAAGCGAGGGTGGGAAGGTCTCACGAGGTTAAAAATCACCTTCTCGCTCATCAATGGAATATTATTTTGTAACACACCCCATCATAAAGTGGGTACTTTATTCCCGCCGCAACGGGAAAAAAGTGCTACGTTCATTCCCTACCCCCACTCTAGTTCCCAGCGCCACGCACATGCAAACCGCGCGCTGCGCTGGCAACGAGAGTGAGGTTAGGGAATAAATATGCAGCATTTTTTCCCTTTTCGGCGGGAAACGAGTACGAACTTTATGAAGGTTGTGTTAAAAAGTTGTATATTGCACTCGGGAATACAGTGGGTTGTGTGAATCTGCGCGTTTGTCGCCCTCGCTTCGCTCGTGCGACAACTCTCGCGCAGGGAGCACACAGCCCACTTTATTCCCTTGGTGCATAATATACTATTTTGATACGACGTGTACAAAGCTTAATTAAGCACATACTTTTTTATTCAAGCGTAATTCCGTAACCGTCGAAGTGAGTAGCCTAATATTCGAAATACAATTAATTTTGAGACGCATTCAAAACTTTCCTGTAATATTAATCAATTTTTTAATAAATCTTTTCGCTAGATTGTTTCCGTGCCAGTTAGTTTTCTTATATAGGTGCTGCTTTTTATCCAATTTAACAGTGAAAACTATTTTTAACGTATTTCATTAAATATTAATATTGCAATATGAGATAATATGCATGTATGTCTAAAATTACAGAGTATTCGATTGCTCTCAAAATTGAAGAAGGGTGTGCTAATATTAGTACAAATGATGAGTCAGATGTGATAGTAAATGAAATCCTTAACAAGAATACGAAGAAGCGAAATAAGCCGAAGAAAAAATGTAGTAGTGAAAGTGATCTGGATAGTGAACGAGAAGGTTCAATAATATTATCGTTTATCTTATTTATGTTGTTGGTGTATTAGTAATTTTTATTATCTGTTATTATTTGACAACGATTATATTACCCTGTATTATATAAATTGCTTTTAATGTTGATTTAGTGTTGTGTAACGTTGGGTTAGTTAGTTTATGTTCAACTGATTACGTGCGTGACTCGTAGCAGCTCCGAATTGGATTCCCACCTTAAGGGCGTTTGTCAGGATCTGATCGGGCGCGCTGCGGGAGAAGCTCAAATGCTTATAGGTTATGTCGAATTATGTCGAAAGTGTATTATCAACGATTAGCCGACGTCAAATTTTATTAAATTAATTAATTTCGAATAGAAATAAACGATGGATTCCTTTGATCTTTCGCTATAATAGTTACAAAAACTTTAATTCAACAACTCAGAATTTTTATTTCATTTTTCAACATTTAATAACAATTATGTGGTATAAAAACTTTAACTTGCCATAAGAACACATGTTAAATTCTTATTGTTCACATTTATTTTTCTTTACAATAAAACGATAAAAAAATCTCAAAAAATTCATAAAATATTTTCTCACAAGGAAAGTACCCGAGCTATCAAATTCAAAAAAATTCCAAACCCATATTAAAAAGTAGACCTCCATGCGAGATTCACGAAACCATTTTTTTTTATCGGCTGAGAAGCGCTTTATAAGGGTTAAAATCACCCCTAAAGTTTACCCCCAAGAAACGTTTTTTTGATATATCTCGGCTTCTACTTAACTTTTTTTAACGAAACAAAATAGAAAGAGTTTCTTATTAAAAAGTCAAGAAATCCGTGGTCGTATGAACATTAAGGGTTGCATCCCTTATTTTTTAGAGGGTGAAATTGTGTTTTTTTAAGAATAATTTTTGTTGTGAGAATTCATAAAATAATTAAAAATAGGTCAAAACATTATTTTTACCAACTACAATAAATAACAGTTCGTGTTTTTGGGCATTCTTCGCGAAACAACCCCTTAAGAGGTGGTAAACCACCCCTAACACAAATGAATTAGGTATATTTTTTTGGCAATTATTTTTTTTCCTTAAAATGGGTTCTTGAAGTCGTTAATCGGAATCCACAGTTAGATCCACAATAAAAATTTGAAAATAGTGAATTCAGTATGGCGAAAAATTTTAGAAATATTTTAAATTCCACGAAAAATTGTATGTAGACCCCCTAGCGGAAAATGTGTAAATATGTAAATAAGTGTATAATAATGTAACAATGTTTTGTTATGTTATTCTATTATTTATTATTTTTTTATCATACACTTGTTTATCGTACGATAAACAAGTGTATGATAATGTAGTTGTTTGTAAAAAAGTGTAAGAAAACGTAACAAATTGTACTTTTCTACTGGATTTCGGACGCTTTTACATTTTACCACAGTTTATACCATTTTTTAATAATTTCTTACTTTTCCTTACATTTGTCTACGTTTTATTACTTTTTAATTTGTACTCTTAATTCAAATTTTATAGGTATTCTTACACTTTCGTACATCTTTTTACATTTTATTATATATTTGTACTTTTAATTACATCTTTTTACGTTTATATACAAATTTTGATACACATTTTACATTGTATCACATATTTGTACACTTTTTTCAAATAGTTCATAATTATACTTTTATAATAATTTATAATTGTACTTTTATTTAAATAAAGCTATAAATGACATATTTTCAAAGATGTAAAGAAAAAATACTAAAACGTAATAAAATGTAAATTATTATGTATTAGAAATATAATTAATATATGTTACAAAATGTAAGTTACTGTATAAAAGTTTAAATTTTTATAAATTCTTACAGATTTTTACAATTTATTATCTTTTAATACAAATTCTTATACAATTCTACCAATTTCTAAGCAGTACAACGACCAATTTTAAATCCTACGGGTCAGCCAACAGCAGACGGCAAGCTAGCTAATTATTCTGACGATCATGGATTATATGTTTTACAATAATGATATTCATAAAAAAAATGTTGTAAATATAGCGATTTTTTGCACCATGAACATGTTATAATCGCTCGTTTACCACAAATATCGCATGTAATAAAATTAGAATTGAAGCAAAATTTTTTTGGGTTTTCAATTTTTTCTGGCCTTTCATCAATGTACCCGGCGGCGTACCAAGCATATTTAAATAAATTTTGAAACCTGGGACTTGATAATTGATTATGTACTAATGAATGCATTTTGATTATATTATTTCTATCGTCTAAGTTGAGATCCTCATTTGTTAGAAATATCATATCCGAAAACGTTCGAACGAAGTTCTTCCACATTCGAAAACCGTAAATATCAAGCGGTTGAAGTTCACTTATTGTTCTTTGTGGAATTTGTAGAATCGTTAAGGTTTTATGTTCCGGTTTTACTTTATAAATTATATCTAGGCAGTGACCTCTCCATGAATCAAGCAATAGGGTACTTGTTATGGTAGTTGATGGAAAATATACATCTTGCGCCCAAGTTTCAACATGTTCTTTAGTCAATTTACCTGATTTCGATGCCATTACATACATTTTCTGCTGCAAATAAATTTTTTCTGACTACAGTTCCAAACTCTCCCTTTGGTTCTTGCATGACTAAAAAGAAGGGTGATAGAAGTTTTCCTTCAGCAGATACAGTAGGTTGGATAGTATAAGAATGAGTTGTCGAATGCACTGATTGCACTATAGTCTCTACACTTTTATCTTCTCTAAGATTGAGGGTTCGACCGCTGTGTATTTCGTAATTAAAACCACTTTGGTCGGAGTTATAACACGTTTTGCATCATATTTTATGATGGCATTTTTTACTCTATTGCGAAATTCCTGTTTTTGTGCTGACCATTCTTCTGAATCATCTATAGATTTTTTAGTAATAATTTTTGTTATTTTTCGAGAAACGATATGAAATCGCCGTTTAAATTCATTTAACCAGTGTCTAGAAGCTTTAAATTCATTGAAGTTTAACTCTAATGCTTTTTCTTTTGCCATACGTCTTACATCAATGTGATGAATGGGTATTCTATTCGATCTGGCTATGTTAAATTTTTGTAAACAATATTCCTCAATTTTTTTCAATTTATCGATCCTACTTCCTCCTATTGCCACTTGATCTCTCCATCTATACAGCTGACGTGCTGTTTTTAATTTTTTGAATCGATTTTGGACTGTTTCAAATTTTAACTTGTTTTTACTACTTAACCAATACTCCACAGCTTGCTTTTTGTAGTCAAAATTAATACTCTCTGATTCGGTCCTACATTGATTTTCAGTTTCGGGTGTTATCATATCTTCTGCATCGATATCTTCATGTAAATCATCTGCAGGTATGTCATCGTAAGGTTCGTAGGTATCATCATAATATAGAAATTCTTCCGTTTCTTCGTAAATACTAGGATCATTTATACTTGATATTATAATATTATACACTATATTAGCAACATTTCTTTCAGCGTCATTAACAGGTAATTTCTTTTCTTGATCTTGAAACATACTGTTTAAAATAAATAAAACATTCATCGCATTTACCAATTTCATATTTATGGAAAATATTTTCTTTCTTCTTTTAGATACGTTGAGTCGCAGTGTAAACCTGTAAAAGTTTTAGTTATTATAGCCTTTTTATAGCCATAACAGTATAGGAATGTACAATAGTATGAATGTACAGTAAGTGTAAAAAGTATTCAGACATCCAAAACTTTTGAGGAAAACATTTTACTAAATTCCTTTGTAAGTGCATGAGAATTCGTTATTGTTTGTCAATGTTTTGTCTACAAGATACACTATTTTATTAGCATTAAATAGTTGCTAAACGTTATTATTATAAATAAAGTACTACTTCTATTCACTCGTATGAATATTTTTTTACACTTAACTTAACTGATTAAATCGTCAGTATGTCATATTTTATATATTAGAATAACAGTAATGTAACAGTAATTCTAAAAATTAAAATCAAAACATAATTTTTACTATCATAAAATAATTCAATGCATGTATTAAGAGTAAAGTTTCACTATCAAAATATTTACAATTGGTACAATAAAGATTCTATAATAGGTTTTTGCTGAATTTGACTTTCTTAACTTCGGCCACTTGTTCAAAATTTATTGTATATTTTGACGAGTTTTATATTTAAAAATGCTGCATTTTATTTAACTTTTCAATATTATATCTATTATATCCTTCTATTAGAAATATTTTGAATAATTATGTAGAAGAAAGAAATTTCAATTATATGGTTACTTACGACTATTATTATTGTTGTTATCATTCAATTCAAATAGGATTTCGTACTCGTAAAATGTTTACTTGCCATTAAAAAATATGATGCAAGTACCTCCAGACACTTATATTTTCAATTAATACCCATAAAATAATGTTGACATTGAATATTAATTTAACACGAGCGTCGAAAAACGTTCAGTAACGTATATTTGTTTTCGACTGACCGATGTTTCACTTATTTATGAATAAAAGAGAAGGAATCGGGAGATAAGCCATATCAATGCAAGTGTACGTAATCTTGTATATTGCGCAATAACCATGAATTGATATAATTATCATTATATTAAAAATTTTGTTCATATTAATTTATATTAATAAATCATAAATAAATTTCGATCATTAATAACATTTTTAAAAAACGTATTGAAAAACATTGACGATCTGTGATATGTTCTTTAAAAATCGTCATCTTCTTTAAATTTTCGGCGAGTGTAAATTTCAATTGTATAATTGAACGAACTTACTAAAATTGTATGAAGCACCTCTTCCGAAATGATCAAATGGTAGTACTCCCTCTTCCCACCCTATTTACCACACATTCAAAGCGAAAATGAGCGCTAGCGGCTGCACCGCGCCGCCACCGTAGCTGTCTCCCGGCTCCGCCGCCGCTCGATCCTCATTATTTAAGGTGTTGCTATTTCCAATTGAGGCATCTATAAAGGTTTATAGATAAGGGACCAGGGTGGGATTGATCATTTCGAAAGAGGTGCTTCATACAATTTTAATCGAACTTCACTTACAACTAAGTTCGTTCAATTATACAATTGTATTTCGCACCTCTTCCTCATGATCAAAGGGTAGATGTTCAAAGCTATAAAACGGCAACTGGATACACAGAAAAATGTATGAGATTTGGTAAAAATGTCTCACCCTTTTTCGGTTTAAATATCATTCTTCATTTGTAATCCAACAAAATTACGAAATCGTAATGACAAATTATTAAATATCATTGAAATTTTCAATTCGAGTTTAGCAATTATAAAATAATTGTAAAATTTAATTATCTGTATTCTATATTTATCAAACTTTCGTGCATGAAAGGTGAATCAAGATTTACAGATGAGATTTACCATATGAAAATGCGTTAAATACTTCATAAATAAAATTTCAATAGAAGTACTAGCAGTATTTCTGCAAGAACGCGTAATTATTACGAAATCAATTTTCAGGAAGGTCCAGAAATTAAGAAATAATAAATAATATTATCAATGCGATTAATACCCCGTTTCAAAAATTTCTGCTGGCACTTTTATATCGTATACAACATTATTACAGCTAATCATAGATGCTATAGAAAGTAATAAATCTATTTCTCGTGTTGATCAGCCAGCATTATTAAATAAGAACCAAAACACTGTGTTAGTTCATTTTCCATACTAAATAAAAAAATCAATCAAAATTGAAGCAAGGAAATAATACACATAGCCGAATACCGCAATATAGTTTGTGTTTCAAAAATCATCATTATTGAAAATACTCCATTAGGTTGGATAAATTAAGTCGTAAAGACTTTAAATTGTACGTGACGTAAAAAATCATGTTGAGAATAAACAAAAAATAGGTATCATCGTAAGAGATTTCCTATATTATTGATGAGAATATGTATATTCCGTGCGTGAAAAGGGATAAAATCTTTGGATTATTCAAAATTTAAGATAAATGAATAAATAGATAATCTCAAACATAAGGCTCTTACACGGGCAACAGAGCGTCCAATCATATCTCAAAAGTTATGGTCAAGCAAAAATGTAGATTTTCTGGAATCGTAAAATATTCGATTTAAGAAATCCCTACGTCAAGTTTCATGCTTACGTAAAAGCCCTTAGTATTCAAGGAGTATTATGAATAAGTAAGATTTATTACTTTCTAAAGCAGACGAAATTACTGCGACAAACCAACTAGCAATAGGTATGCTATACATCGATAGGACAATGTATACACAAGCGCACTCATGAGGAAAAACATGCGCCTATCGACAATGATTAAACGCATAAGATTTTTCTTACACCAATGACAATTCCAGCTAAGCGAATGGTCATATAGTGACAAGCGCTTCTCCTCGAGGCATTAAAGAGTGCACAGTATAAACTCTTGATTATTCAGGATTCTGAATGCAAATACGAGTGCGTTCACTGCTGAAATTCGACTATTGGTAAATACCCTTAAAGTCAGTAACGTGCATATGTGTATATATATTCCTCAAGCGCTATCGTCAACAAGAATGTTTACAAACGTACACTGAAAAAAATTTGGCACTCCAGCTGAGCCGATAAGTACATACGCTATGCCGAAAGTAGGGTCGAATGTTGTACCGCGGTTCGGCACATCTCCTGCCCCGTACTGGCACAGCTCCTGTCCTGTAAAAGCATCGGGTGCCCCGTACTGGCAAAGTTCCTCTCCCGTTAGGGACAAACGCTGTGCCAAAAGTGGGTGGTCTGACACACGCAGCGAAGGGGGCGCTGACGAACTGTGATGGAAACAGACGCCGTGCCAAATTTTTTTTAGTGTATGAGATGAGTTAGTTGTGCACTAATAAATCTTTGGCTATTCAAATTCTCAATGATGATTGCTGCAGCTCATTCGGATCCAGAATTAAGACAGTTTAATCAATGAAATAAAATATCATGATATGCGAAAGGTCAAAGCATTCTGTAGCGGTGACCACAACTATTGAATTAATGAATCGATTAATATCGATTCACAATTTGTAGTTGAACTGTTATACGCACTGACGTAGCATTAAGACGCATGTAACAGGCGTCTAAAAGGACCAGCCGACGGGAGTGAAGAAAAAACCATTGGTGATCAGCATGGAGTTCAAACTGATGTTGCTATCGTTGCCATTGTAGATTGAGGAGGAGGAGAGATATGCCTCCCTCCTTTTTTTAACCTACGAAGGAATTCGTACGTGAAAATAGCGCACGAATCTTGCTACGTCTGAAAAGATGACCAGCTGCGGTATTAAAGTGAGTCCAACGTCGAAGAGTAAGAACGCAAGCAGCTGACATCTCCGAAGAGCAAAGTATTTAATTGTGTTGGATACCAGTGAGAAGCTTGGTCCTCTGGAAATTCCTGCGCGTAAGGCAATTTTTTCCCTGTGATACCCATGTGTGCAACATTCGGTTACATACGGTATTACCGACCCACACACGGCGCATGGGTCAACATCGATCAGCTTTTCAATCTTGAAATGCGCCAACGAAATTATTTGAAGTATTCGATTGGCGGATTAACCGCCTCTGCAACGTTGCGAATATTATTGCAGTTGCATGAGATGGGTCTGCTGTGAAAAGCATGCAACCGAACTATAAAAGTCGGATGCAGTAGATTGCATAGGTGAGATGACGAAAGTGAAAATGTGTGGGTGTTTATTCACCTAAACAGAGTTAGGAATTTTTGTAGAAAAACGTGTATCTAGCATGTGAATGTTATAATCGTAACTATTAAAATCCTATACACTAGATTTAATGACAAGTTATAATTAATATTATGATATCAGTCATTGTAGTGTCTATAAATTAAGACCTACGTCACAGTATCAGTTGAATGAACGAGCAACACAGAGCCCGTGTGAATATTTGTAGTAAATATTTAGATTTAGATAGCGTTTTCAACTCCGATCTCTAATTGATCTGCAGCTCTGATAAACCGTAGTAATTACTACGAATGTTGAACAGGTTAGTCCTGAGTGACAATTTTTTATGACAATGTTTATGGAAGAATCGAATCTTATAAAGATATTATTTTGTTTATCGAGGTGCACTAAATTAAAGGCTAGATTCCATTTCAAATAATTAAATTATATAGAATATAACCAAAAAATAATCACTAAAAATTGCGGACAGGATAGGGCCTGAACGTGAAATTTTTATTGATATAGTGATTACGCAAAACTGAAATGTTCCCAAAAGTAGCATAGAAAGAAAAACTATGATCTTCAAACGGAGTAAACTTTTATGTTAAATTTTAATGAATATGTAAGTAACTTATATAAAGTTTACATAAATTAAAATTTTTTTTAAAGATATAGTAATAACTCCGCATGACGACAGAATAGAGCCTGAGCAATCTAATTTCTTTTAATATTTATTTCAATCATAGAATCATAGAAATATCTATGGACATCTAACAGATTAGTGGCTGATGAATTAATTTAAATTTTTGCTAAAGTAATAAATATTATATGGTTTCATAAATAGCAATATGTCATAGTAATAACTATGAACATTGAACAGGATAGCGCCTGAACGATTACATTTTTATTGCTATTTAATTTAAATAACGTATAAATATTATAATATAGTATAAATAATAATATGTCATAGTGATAACTATGAACATCGAACAGGATAGCGCCTGTACGATTACATATTAATTTTAATTTCAATTATATAACTTATAAGTATTATAAGTGTACATTAAAGACAACATTTAAATCATAGTGATAACTATGAGCATCGAACAGGATAGCGCCTGAACGATAGCATTTTAATGTCTATTCAAATTATATAACTTATAAGTGTTATAAGTACATTAAAGGCAACATTTAAATCATAGTGATAACTATGAACATCAAACAGGTTAGCGCCTGAATGATTGTTGCAGATGACGGCAGTACGCTTGGGGTTTCAGGGCCAAGCTCGCCGCTTGTGTTGTAGTACAGCGAGCGACACGTATACACCTACAAGTATATACCTACATCTGATGCGGGGCAATGTGCGAAGCAGCACGGGCTCGCTTGGACATATAAGCGCCGGGGCCGTGTGCGCCCACACCAGCGTTGGCCCCGCGAGGATTCTCCCGGTGAAACGGAATCATTTGATTAACTTCAGAGCGAACCAGAACGGAATCATTTGACTAAGTTCAGAGCGCTGCTCCGGCAGACCGCGGCGAAGAGAGCAGATACTATAGCAAAGAATCGAGCGTTCTGTTGAGTTTTCCTTTTTACATTAGAGATAATTTGATGAAATTTATGGTGAACATAAGATGATGTTAACATACAGAAACATATTCTATCAGCTATGGAGAGAATTCAGATCTGTATTACTTATTTTGTTCGAATAATTTTGTAGTTTTTGCTGGCGGAAATAATTTTGTTCCAAAAAGTTAAAAACTGTTAGTAAGAGTTATAAACTGTTCAAAAATGTTATGAAATTTATAATTGTTTGTAACAGTTTTTAACAGTTTGTAATAATAGTTATAATAATAGTTAAATTAATTATATATTATTAATACTTCTTAAATATTATTCAAAATATCATTCATAAATGTAATTCTCAAATGTCATTAGTTTAATTAATTATTATTATTAGTTCATAATAGTTTAATTAATTACCAATTATTAATTTATTTTAAATATCATTGGAAATTATTTGAAACTTTTTTAAACTGTTTCAAACTTGTAAAAAGTATTTGAAAATGTGTCCAAAATCCTACATTTTGTAAAATTTATAAACAGTTTGAAACAGTTACAAACAGTTCAAACAGTTTTAAGTAATTTTTAAAGTTATTAACTGTTATTGAAATTTCTAATTTAGGATAGGATGAATAAAAATAATTTGAATATATATTTTGTGAGTTTTTTTTCTCATTTCAGAAAAACGTATACATTACAATGCCAGCTATAGGACTTACAAATTGCTCTTTATAATTTTAGAATTTACAACAAACTTTCAAGAATCGTCGTAGTTCATTATTATCATTACGTACATAACAATTGTCACACATTCATACTGGATACAACACTTTGACAGGAATTCAAAAATAAACTTTATTTATAACAATAAAAATAAAATATGTCTTGTTTCAAATTACAAGTACAAAATTGTACAGGCTATAAGTTTTATAAATAGGTACACGTTAAATATGTACCTAATAAAAGAGCGATAGTTTCATTAATGAAATAAAAAAGAGATTTAATATTTTCTTAATAAGAGGCTTGGTGTCTTTGCATAGTTCACTTGGTTATAAGATCATAGCTTAAAAATAATTTTACAAACTTATGCAAATTTAAAAAACATTGAGCCTTCATATTAATGGAGCATTGACATAAAATTCCAAATACCGTCGCATGATAGTACCACAAACTCATCTTTTTCTAAATCTAACGTGATAATCTTAATGTCTGGTAATGCCGATATCATTTGCTCTTCCGGCGGTAAATCTTTGTTTCTTTTGTAAGCGTGATCACTGAGTGCTCTTGCTAAATTGAGTTCACCATTAACTCTACCATCAGCAGTACCTTTTCCACCAGCTTTGACTATTTGTTCTATTTCTGTTTGATCTTCTGGTTTGTGGTCCAAACTTAATTCAATAGCTTTACTATTTCTGCAAAGAACGCATCTAGAATCACCTGCATTTGCTACATATAATTCATTTCCTTTCAATACCGCGATTTCTCCTGTACATCTACTATCAGAACCAGGCTATATAAAATTAAAGACCAATTTTACTCGCTAGGAGAGGCTCAGGGTTCCAGAACACCAATTTCCTTGAAAATTGCAGAGGTTGTAGGTAATACCTCACCATGAACCTCTACAGAGTTGTAATAGACCCTAACACCTTCCCAGAGAAAAGCTGCAGCCATTCTATTTTAAATGAAAATCTGAAACATATGTACGGTATTCACATTTTTTTCCATTTTCTACTGTTTGTGCTGTAAAAAAAATTTATCTCTTAAATATTTAAGAGTCAAGTAAAAGAATTAGTTTAAAAAAATGTTATTACCTGAATATATTCCATTTTTAGCGATATTTCCATTATTCCTGGTTTGCAACTCCAATGTTAGATCAAATGCCAGAGCTCATTATTCTCTTTGTAAAGGCATTTCTTAATATTTCATAATTTTGCCATACGCTGTAGAAAATTAAATTTCCTTGTAGTGGACTCTTCTTCTAGAGAAATTTCTAAATGGGAGTCAATAAGACATCGCTGCTTCATGTTACATGAGGTTGTCTACTTCTATATCCTAAAAAGAGAAAAAAAACACACAAAGAATCTATTTTTAAAGTAAAAAAAGGAAGGTATAATCTTTTGTGTCTCCTCAAAAACTTTTGAGGTTATAGTCGTACTTATCTTACAAATATGGCCCAGTGATGCTTCTACAATTATTTATAACAAAGAAACGGTAAAGATTTGCTGTCAGTGATACCTACACGTCCATGTTTATGCTAGACTGCCAGATGAGTGTTGCAGTTTGCAATATCCTTGAAATCTGTGATAACACCCGATGTCTACATGAGCTCTGACATAATTTGCCGTTGATAGCCAATTGACATAACCATTTGTCAGCTAAAGTGCAAGTATACATCACTGACAGCAACAATTCCACAAGGCTTGATGAAATTGAACTTCAGACAATAACAGTTTTTGTTATAAATATATTACACATATATATTTCTCATGTATAGATACATCTTGAAACTTATAGCAATTCAAAACTCTTCTCAATTGAACTATATCCTATAAGTAGTGAGCTAAACTCAATTATCTGGCTTTTATCTTTCTTGGAAAAAAATATGTATTTATTTTTATCCGATAAGAATTATTACTGCTTCTTCCTTAAAATACTTAATTAAATCTTGCCACTGCATATATGTTTTTCTGTAGTTCCTTTCATACAGCATTCCTATATTGAACTGAAGATACTTCCCAAATTTCAACAAAACTGTCACTGCACGCTTGTACTATAATTACACTTATAAATACTTTTCTGATATATATCTTCACATATAATACATTAAATTTTCATTCCTAAATTCACTTATTAATTAAACACTAATAAAAAAACCTTTCTTCATGAGGAAGCAAAAACTCTGCAAAACAACCTGTTGAAATCACATTGTTATGTATCTTTGCTTATATGAACTGTCAGCTGTGCAACTGTGTTTACACTGATATTAGCAGACAAGTTATGTATAGGCACAAAAGGGCGTATTCATATAGTAAATTGCTGTCACAAGACGATTCCACTGGATTTCGAATTCCACAATGTGGTTTATTTTTTTTATTTTTATAATAAATTCCGTATGTAAATATAATTATTTTCTTATCCTTATACTAATATGGCTTAAATAATGTTTTTGATATTTTATAACACATTTAAGAAAACATTTTCGTATCAGAAGCGTTAAAGCATAAAAAAAGGCAAAATAAAAAAGAAAATCAATGTTTTCGTCATTCCCAAGCAGAAATGATCTTCTATAATAAAAGTTCAATAACCGATATAAAAGTTTATAACCGATATTAGCAGATTATAAAGTCAGAATTTCAGACTTTTATAAAAGTTTAAAACTGCTATAAATAGTTATAAATAGTTATTTACTTTTATAAGTTTTTTGGATCGTCGTGAAAATTTGAATCTTTGATCAGTAAAAAAAGTTAGTATCTGATAATAACTGTTAATAACTTTTCCGAATGTTTACTAATTAGTACTAATTGAAATTTATAATTATTTGTATTTTGGAATTATATCCATACTAATAAAATTTCTTTCATACATAAAGTGAATAATTAATAAACTTTTTGAAACTATTAATAACTATATTATTATTAAATAAAAAAACTTTAGAACAGATAATGACTTTTTGTTGATTGATTTTATGGTTCTGCGCCAGGGCCCAAAAAAGTAAATCAAAGTTTATTACTGTTATAAACTTTTTTTAGCTGTTAATAACAGAAAAAAAATGTTTATAACTTTTATAAACTGTTACTGTAGTCTGAAACTCTACCTTTATAAACAGTTATTACCAATTATAAACTTTTTTAAAAATTATATATTCTTATTATTCATTATTTACTAAGTTTTATCTCCGCCTGGCTTTTAAAGATAGTAAGCTCCTTCGGCCATATCATGCACCTTAAATTTTTGTTAATGTTTGATCCAAACTAGTTTGTTTAGGTTCAGAATAACATATATAATTGAAAGATTCAATACAAAAATTTTATTTTAAAACATTATTAGGTATAAGACCGCCTTAAAACTGAAATATAGATAATGCTTTAAAACAAGGTTCAGAGTATATTTTTATGTTATTTTTATACTATCTATTACGCCCCTTTGGTTTTGACGATGCTTAATTATTTAATCATGCAATATTAGATGTATACCACTACATTTAATGGATGTTACCATGATATTTTAGAATATACCTGAATGAAAAAAAGAAATATTCGAAAATGTAGAAAATCGTAAGAGACAGGAGATACGAGGTCGACGCATATCAGGAAAAATAAAAAAAGAATGTGTTTAAAATTAATTTGTGTTTAAAATTGTTTAAACAATTTTAAACAAAAGTGGGGGGGGGGAGGGGGCTGAGGACCACGAATATTAGCGAATCATGTAGATGTGCAACAATAAGGAAGACAATTATTTCAACAATTTTTAAACCAAAGTTGCCAAGGGACGTGAGGTCCACGCATATCATGGAATTGCGAAGATGTGTAACAATAAGCAAGACAATTATTTAAACCATTTTTAAACCGAAGTAGGTGGGGGATATAAGATTCACGCATATAAGGGAGTCATGAAGACATAACAAAATAAGCAAAACGATTATTTACATAATTTTTGAACTCAAGTAGCCGGGGGACGTGAGGTCTACTCATTTTTGAAATTTTACGTAGATGTGCAACAAAAAGCAAAACTATTATTTGAATAACTTTGAAATCCAAGTCGCCGGGGGACACGAGGTCCACGCATATTAGGGAATTACGTAGATGTACAACAATAAGGCAGACTATTAATTAAACAACTTTGAAAGCAAATTTGCCGAGGGACCCGAGGTCCACGCATATCAGGGAATGACGTAGACGTGCAACAATAAGCAAGACCATTATTTAAACAATTTGTAAACCAAATTAATCAATGACGCGAGGTTCAAGCATATAAGGGAATCACGTAGACATAACGAAATAAGAAAAATAATTATTTAAATAATTTTCGACCCAAGTAGGCGGGGGAGGCAAGGTCCACACATCATAGGAAATTACGTAGACGTGTAACAAAAAGCAAAACTATTATTTAAATAATTTTGAAACCCAAGTCGCCGGGGGACACGAGGTCCACGCATATTACGGAATTACATAATGTGCAACAATAAGGCAGACTATTATAATTAAACAACTTTGAAAGCAAATTTGCCGAGGGATTCGAGGATCACGCATATTAGAGAATTACGTAGACGTGCAACAATAAGCAAGACAATTATTTAAACCCTTTTTAAACCCAAGTAGGTGGGGGATATAAGGTCCACGCATATAAGGGAGTCCTGTAGACATGAAAAAAAAGCAAAACGATGATTTAACTAATTTATAAACCCAAGTAGGCGGGGGTTGCGAGATTCGCGGATATTAGACAATTGCGAAGATGTGCAACAATAGGCAAACCAATTATGTAAATAATTTCGAACATAAGTAGGAGGGGACATGACGTTCACGAATATTATCTAATTGCGAAGATGTGCAACAATATAAGCAAGACAATTATTTTAACCATTTTTAAACCCAAGCAGGTGGGGGATATAAGGAGAACGCATATAAAAGAGTCACATAGACATGAAAGAAAAGCAAAACGAATATTTAAATAATTTTTAAACCCAAGTAGCCGGAGGAGTCAAGGTCCACGCATATTATGGAATTACGTAGACGTTCAACAATAAGGCAGACTATTATTTAAACAATTTTTAAAGCAAATTTGCCGAGGGACGCGAGGTCCACGCATATCAGGGAATGACGCAGACGTGCAACAAGAAGCAAGGCAATTATTTAAACAATTTTAAACCCAAGTAGGCGGGGGTTATGAGGTTCACGTATACCAGGGAATGACGCAGACGTGCAACAATAAGCAAGACAATTATTTAAACAATTTTAAACCCAAGTAGGAGGGTCAAATGCGTTCCACGAATATTAGGGAATCACGTATATGTGCAACAATAAAAAAGACCATTATTTAAATAATTTCTAAACCAAATTAGCCAGGGTCGTGAGGTCCACCATTAAAAGGGTGTCATGTAGACATAACAAAATAAGAAAAACGATTATTTAAATATTTTTTAAACACAACTAGCCGGGAGAGGCAAGGTCTACACATATTAGGAAAATACATAGACGGGCAACAATGAGCAAAAATATTATTTAAATAATTTTTGAACCCAAGTGGCCGGGGAACGAGAGGTCCACGCATATTAGGGAATTACGTAGACGTGCAATAATAAGCAAGACACTTATTTAAACCATTTTCAAACACAAGTAGGTGGAGGATATAAGGTCCACGCATATCAGGGAGTCATGTAGGCATGAAAAAAAGGAAACAATTATTTAAATAATTTTTAAACCGAAGTAGGCGGTGGTTGCGAGGTTCACGAATATTAGCGAATTGCGAAGATGTGCAACAATAAGCAAGACTATTATTTTAACTATTTTTAAACCCAAGCAGGTGCGGGACGCGAGGTTCACGCATATTAGAGAATTACGAGGACAAGAAAGAAAAGCAAAACTAATATTTAAATACTTTTTTAACCCAAGTAGCCGGGGGAGTCAAGATCCACGCATATTATGGAATTACGTAGACGTGCAACAATTATTTAAACAGTTTTTAAAGCCAATTTGCCGAGGGATGCGAGGTTCACGCATATCAGGGAATGACACAGACGTGCAACCAGAAGCAAGACAATTATTTAAACAATTTTAAACCCAAGTAGGCGGGGGTTATGATGTTCATGCATATCAGGGAATCACGCAGTCGTGCAACAATCAGCAAGACAATTGTTTAAACAATTTTAAACCCAAGTAGGAGAGTCAAATGCGTTCCACGAATATTAGGGAATCACGTATATATGTGCAACATTAAAAAAGATCATTATTTAAACAATTTCTAAACCAAATTAGCCAGGGTCGCGAGATCCACCATTAAAAGGGAGTCATGTAGACATAACAAAATAAGAAAAACGATTATTTAAATAATTTTTGAATAGTAGCCGGGGAACGAGATGTTCACGCATATTAGGGAATTACGTAGACGTGCAATAATGAGCAAGACAATTATGTAAACAATTTTAAACGTAGGTTGGAGGGGAAATGAGGTTCACGAATATTAGCGAATTGCGAAGATGTGCAACAATAAGCAAGACAATTATTTTAACCTTTTTTAAACCCAAGCAGATGGTTGATATAATGAATACTTATATAAAAGAGTCACGTAGACAAGAAAGAAAAGCAAAACGAATATTTAAATAATTTTTAAACCCAAGTAGCCAGGGGAGTCAAGGTTCACGCATATTATGGAATTACGTAGACATGCAACAATAAGGCAGACTATAAACAATTTTTAAAGCAAATTTGCCGAGGGACGCGAGGTCCACGCATATTCGGGAATGACGCAGATGTGCAACAAGAAGCAAGACAATTATTTAAACAATTTTAAACCCAAGTAGGCGTGGGTTATGAGGTCCACGAATATTAGGGAATCACAAAAATGTGCCACAATGAAAAAGACCATTATTTAAAAAATTTGTAAACCAAATTAGCCAGGGACGCAAGGTCCGTTCATATAAGGGAATGACGCAGACGTTCAAAAAGAAGCAAGAAGCAAGAAAATTATTAAAACAATTTTAAACGCAAGGAGACGGGGGTTATGAGGTCCACGAGCATTATGAAATTGCGAAGATGTGCAACAATAAGCAAGACAATTATTTAAACAATTTTAAACCCAAGTAGGAGGGGCAAATGAGGTCGACGAGTATTAGGGAATCAAGTATATGTGAAACAATTAGGCAGACTATTATTTAAACAATTTTTAAAGCAAATATGCCGAGGGACGCGATGTTCACGCATATCAGGGAATGACGTAGACATGAATCAATAAGCAAGATAATTATTCAAACCATATTTAAACCCAAGTAGGTGGGGGATATACGGTTCACGCATACAAGGGAGTCATGTAGATATGATAAAAAAGCGTAACGACAATTTAAATAATTTTAAACCCTAGTAAGCGGAGGATTAAATGTCCCCGAATATTAGGAAAATGCGAAGATGTGCAAAATAAGCAAGACAATTATTTAAACCATTTTTAAACCCAAGTAGGGAGGGGACATGAGGTCCACAAATACTAGAGAATTACGATGATGTGCAACAATAAGCAAAACCATTATGTTAATTTTGTTTAAACAATTTTAAACCCATGTAGCCGGGGTCGCGTGGTCCACGCATATTACGAAATTACGGAGATGTGCAACAATAATCAAGACCACTATTGAAATAATTTTAAACCTATGTAGGCCGGGCATATGAGGTCCACGCACATAAGGGAGTCGAGTTGTAGAGGTTAAGAATTTAAAGATTTAAAGAAATTTGAGGACTAAAAGTCTTGCTTACGTCGCTCGTCTACGTAACTCAGTTATATGCGTGAACCTCATATCCCCTGCCTACATAGGTTTATAATTGTTTAAATAAATGTCTTGCTTATTGTTGCACGCCTACGTTATTCCCTAATATGCGTGGACCTCACGTCCCCCGGCTACTTAGATTTAAATATAAGTTAAATAATGGTTTTGCTTTTCTTTCAAATCTATATCACTCTCTTATATGTGTTGTTCTCATATCCCCCACCTACTTGGATTTAAAAATGGTTTAAATAATTGTCTTGCTTAGTATTACACATCTTCTCATTTTTCTAACATGCGTGGTCATTCAATCCCCCGCTTACTTGGATTTAAAATTATTTAAATAATCTTTACGATTTCTTATCATGTCTACATGGCTCCCTTATATGCGTGGACCTTATATCCCCCTGCTACTTGGGTTTAAATATGGTTTAAATAATTATCTTGCTTAATGTTGCACATGTTCGTAATTTCCTAATATTCGTGGAACGCATTTGACCCTCCTACTTGGGTTTAAAATTGTTTAAATAATTATCTTGCTGATTGTTGCACGACTGCGTCATTCCCTGATATGCATGGACCTCATAACCCCCGCCTAAATGGGTTTAAAATTTTTAAATTATTGTCTTGCTTCTTGTTGAACGTTTACGTCATTCCCTGATATGCGTGGACCTCGCCTCCCTCGACAAATTTGCTTTAAAAATTGTTTAAATAATAGTCTGCCTTGTTGTTGCATGTCTATGTAATTCCATAATATATGTGGACCTCGCGTCCCCCGGGCAACTTGGGTTCAAAAATTATTTAAATAATATTTTTGCTCATTGTTGTCCGTCTACGTAATTTCCTAATATGCGTGGACCTCAGTACCTCAGACACACACACACGCACCACGGGTTAGCTACCTCTGCGTCCGGGCGGGTGTCGAGGGCACTGAAGGGCGCGGGCGAGGGCGAGGGTACAGCCTAAAACTGGGGATGACACTCTCAGGCCGTTGGATAGTATAGAAGCCCGGAGCGATCTAGCCAATCTGCTCTGGCTGCCCTATCAGCCGGTGTAAAATCCCGCCTTGTGTAGCAGCGCTGGATGGCGTCCAGATAGGGCCATGCTGCATGAGGGCTCCCTAGCCCTCAACAAAGGTACGAGACATCGAAAAATGCAACCGCCACTCGGGCGTCTGTCCAATTGGCTGGCAATACTGAGGGAGCGATAGGTGGTGGAGACGTCAGAGTGTCCGGGCAGCATTCGCTGGCCGTCGACAATACCGACGTTGCTCACAAGTTTACTCCTCCCGGAGGGTCGGCTCCGGTAGAAGACGATGGACGGGCGAGTTCACTTTTGGGCGCCATTACCGCCATCGCCAAATCCGAAGTCTTTCCCCCATCCAAAGGGGAAAAAGCAGGTAAGAAGCGTAGGAAGAAGAGACATGCCAGCGAAGGGGTCACGATAAATTTTAGCAGGGCGATGGCCAGTGATCTCAAACTGGCCGTTATCCCTGCGGATTATCCAGAAGGGCGCCTTAGCGAAAAACAGGGGGGGCCGTGGTAATCGCGGTGGGCTCGGCTATTGACGAGTACCAGGGCGACTATATACCACGGTTTCTGGAGAATTGGTGGGAGAGGGTGGCGCAAGTCTTCCACTGCAACAGCCAGGGGGACAAGGTGTGGCTGACGGAAGCCGTCAGTAAATTGAAGCCTTGGGAAGGAGCCCAGCTGAGAGTGGTGGTTTGTGGCAAGCTCCAGAAGCTGGCTAGGGCGGTGATTTACGTCCCGGGGAAACACACCCCCGAGGTCGTAATGAGGCACCTAGCGAGACGGAATCCAACACTATAAGTTGGGAAGTGGAAGGTCCTCGGCTCCAGAGAGGTCGAGGATAAGCTAAAAAGGAGAATTGTTGATTGATCAGATGTTGATTCTCTCAGGAAAATCGACTTCAGGCCCTTCTGCGTGTCGGCACAGGCGCACTGCACCATTAGGACCGCTAAGGAAGTGGTGGTGCAGGCAGGGGACCGGGTGGAGGCTCCCATGCAAGTAGACGTCTCCTCCACAGGGGAAGGAGTGGTTCTCGGCTGCTGATGTTAAGGGTTGCAAGAGGGGCACGCGGGGTGGGGGAGACTCGGGGGCAGCAAATGTGGCTACCTCCACTATCCCCTTCACCCAGATTAAATTGCAACACTACATAAGCGTTACGGCGGTATTGCCTAAGCGTTTGGCGGAAGTGTACACAGGCATAGCACTGATCCAGGAATCCTGGGTCAGCAAGGGGAGGATAGCGGGTCTTGGAACTTGTAAACTTATTCTTGGAGCCGGGGACCCACCCAGAGCCTGTGTGGTTCTTAAAGGGGTGACCGGTGAGGCTTGGCCTAGATACTGCGATAAAGATCTTGCAACGGCAGTAGTCTGGGCTAGGAGGAGTATCAGGGAAACGGTGGAGCTGGTCGTGGGGTCGGCGTATTTTCCCTACGATGTTAGGGAGGAGCTACCTCCGGTCCTGGTGAGGGAGTTAATAGGTCATTGCGAGCGGCATGGCAAACATCTCATTTTGGGATGCGATGATAACTCGCACCATACGGTGTGGCAGCTCGAACTACAATGGTAGGGGAGAATCTCTTCTAGAGTTCATCTCAGGAACGAATGTGGATATACTGAATTGGCGGCGGGAACCCACATTCAGGAATAGGATCCGGGAGGAAGTAATTGACATAACAATCGCCTCCAGAGGCGTGTGGGCGTAGATAAACGACTGGAGAGTCTCGGATGAGGTATTCATGTCGGACCACAGCCTCATTTGCTTCGAAGTTATTGGAATGGTACGGCAGGTGACACAATGGAGAAATCCGAGGAGAACTCGCTGGGCGGAGTACAAAGCGAAATTGGCAGTCGGGCTAGAGAACTTCCCGAAGGTCCTCGACTCGGTTGAGGATGTCGACAGGGCGACGGTGCTCTTGGGGGAAAAGATAAATCTAGCTTTCGTGAGCAGCTGCGACCTGGAGGCAAAGAAATTGACCGGAGGGGCACCCTGGTGGAACGACTCGCTCAATAAGCATCGGAAGAAGGTCAGGAGTCTCTTTAACAGATCAAGGAGAACCAGAAATGAGGAGACTCTCCGGGCCTTTAGGCCTTTAGGTCGGCTCAGAGAGAGAGTAAAAAGAAGCCATTGAACAGGCAAAAAAGGAAGGGTGGAGGAAGTACTGTGATGAGATGAGCAGTATCTCGGATACTGCGAGGTAAGGCAGACATCTGTCCAGAACAGCGAACTGGACGGGGCTGATTAGGCTCCCATCTGGACAATGGGCAGGGAGCAGCAAAGAGGCACTGGACCACCTGCTGATCACACACTTTCCGGGTATGGCTTTCGAGACCGGAGGATGGGATCAGCTAGGTGGGGAGTGCAACATTCGAGGCGGATGCGGAACAGGTAGTCCAGGCGGACAGGATCAGGTGGACGGTGAACACGTTCGAACCATTCAAGACGCCTGGGCAGGATGGGATTTTCCCGGCCCTTCTTCAGCGCGGATTGGATGAGCTTCTGGAGCCTCTCACCGTCATCTTCAACGCGAGTATTAAGTGGAGCTGCTCTCCGGCTTCGTGGAGAATGGCACGGGTGGTGTTCCTACCCAAACCGGGAATGCATACATACGAGGTGGCAAAGGATTATCGACCTATCAGTCTTACGTCCTTTGTCTTGAAGACACTGGAGAGGCTGGTATACTGCTTCATCAGCGATGGACCATTGGTGGAAAGGCCGTTACATACTACGCAGCACACGTATCAGGTGAGTAAGTCGGTGGATCTGCTCTACGCGGATCAACGGAGCGCATAAGCAGAGGAATGAGGAATAGGGGAATGGTCCTGGGAACTTTCTTGGAAGTGGAGGGAGCTTTTAACTCCACAACCACGGAATGCATTTGCAAGGGTGCAAGGGCGCATGGCGTATCATGTGAAATCGAGAGATGGATACGTGCACTGCTGCGATGGCGAAGAGTCGTTGCAGAGTGGGAGACCAGGGAGGCGGTAGGATACGTGAGTAAGGGATGTCCGCAAGGGGGGCGGGTCCTTTCTCCGACCTTCTGGGCTCTGGCCCAGGACGAACTCTTACGAAGGTTAAATGAGGCGGGTTTTTATACTCAAGCCTATACAGATGATCTGCTGTTGTTGGTCACGGTATTTGGGAGTCATTCTTTACTCGAAATTGAATTGAGCGGAGCACCTGGGGGCGGTTAAATGGAGGTTCATAGCCTCCTTCTGGGCGTGTAGGATGGTCTTCGGCTTCACGTGGGGCCTCAGACCCCACATGATCCTGTGGATCTTTACCGCTGTGCTGCGCCCCAGGTTGCTTCATGGGGCTATAGCTTGGGCAACCAGGTGTGAGCAAAAGGGAGGCACTAGGATACTGGACTCGATCCAGAACCTGATACTCAGAGGCATCACGGGAACGCGTGTTTTAGTACCCCTGAGAGCCAAGGAGAGGCTGCTAGGCATTCCGCCTCTAAGACTGGTGGTCAAGACGGAGGCCTGCAGAGCAGAAACACGAGTCCTAAGTGACCTGAGAAGATGGCAATATTGGGACAGGGAGCTGGTGGATGGGAAAGGATCTGATTTGCCTTTGGCAGGAACTTTGAGGTGACCATTCCTGTAAGGACAGACTGTGTCGAGGTTGCCCACAACCAGGAGGACCTGGTCTGGTACACGGATGGCTCTAAGAGTGAGGTAGGTACCGGGGCGGCAGCTTGGCTAAAGGGAAGCACGACTGAGCTTGTATTTTGACTGGACTCGCATGTCACCATTTTCCAGGCAGAGGTAAGAGCAATAAGGGAATGGGCAGAAACCATGACCTCGAACGGGTTAGAGGGGAAGCGGATCACCATCTGCTCAGATAGCTAAGCGGCACTTCGGGCGGTGGGGGCTGCGGAGTTTTGCTCGGAAGAGGCGTGGCGCTGCAGGGTAGCATTTGATAGGCTATGCTCCGTGAACAGGGTTAGTCTGTATTGGATACCAGGGCACGAGGGAGTAATAGGCAATGAAAAGGCGGATCGTCTGGCAAAAAGAGGCGTAACTCGATGCCGGGCGCTGTACCGCAGGGTACCGATGGCAGAGAGCGTATTGCGAGGATCCTATTGGGGGAAGAGGCTCCAACCGCTTGGCTTAAGGAGATGCTAAGGCTCCCCAGGAGGAGCATCAAAGCAGCGGTAGAAAGGTTGTCAGGCCACTGTGAGGTCGGACACCACCTATATAGGATAGAGCTCGTGAATACGGATCGGTGCAGGAGTTGTGGGGAAGAGGAGGAGACATCAGCTCACCTACTGCGTCGCTGCCCAGTGATGGTCGCAATCAGACGGAGGGTTTGGGGACTCTTCTTCCTGGAACCACACTATCTTAGAGAACTTGATTTAGCATCGATGTGCAAAGCAATCGCACTGATCAAGGCAAAGGTGGGTAAAGCATAATGGGCTTCGGCCTGAGTGCTAGGAAGGCAAGTCCCCGAAAGTGGCCGCTGACCGTCCCCGCTACCATTATGAATATGACTATATGCGTGGACCTTGCCTCCCCCAGCTAGTTGGGTTGAAAATTATTTAAGTAATCGTTTTTCTTATTTTGTTATGTCTACATGACTCCCTTATATGCTTGGACCTCACGTTCCAGGCTAGTATGGTTTACAAATTGTTTAAATAATGGTCTTGCTTATTGTTGCGCATCTACGTAATTCCCTAATAGGCGTGAACATCATAACCCCCGGCTACTTTGGTTTAAAATTGTTTAAATAATTGTCTTGCTTCTTGCTGAACGTCTACGTCATTCCCTGATATGCGTGGTCCTCACGTCCTTCGGCAAATTTGGCTTAAAAATTGTATAAATATAAGACTGCCTGCTTATTGCACGTCTACGTAATTTCCCAATATGCGTAAACCTTGCCTCTTCGGCTACTTGTGTTTTGGTTTTTTTTTCATGTCTACATGAGGTTTAAAAATTGTTTTATAACGGAGTTCCAGAATAAAATACGGAGAAAATAAGAATCTCGGTTCTCCGTATTCTATCGAACTCGTTTGACTCTCGTTCCCGCGAATTCACGCATCTCGAGCGTTTGTTGACATCGCTCGACCGATGTATTCGCGATCTGCGCGGGGGGCTGCGCGACTTTGGCAGTTGCAACGTCGCGCTCGATTCACTTTTGAATCAGATTCTCTCGGGCTGTCAAACCACGCGTACGCGAGTTAATTTGATCGTCCGCGAAGAAAACGGTATCGTGCGTCCTTACCGGTGCAGAGCAGCGCCCGTCCACGTACCGTCCACGGAGAATAGCGCACGTGAACAATCCGAACCACTCCTGGGGTCCAAAGCGTCTGTAGGTGAAGGCTGGATGTTAGGACTCGGCCTGAACACTCCGAAGTCGATCGGAGGATAAGGCCTGACGCAGGAGCGGATTCGTGAGCGAGCGACGAGAGGAGTGCACTCCTCTCCCGGTAAGTCTCTTTGTACTTCCCGCGCAGCGATTTAGTTGTGTATTTTCGACTCGCAGCGGCAAGTAGCCGGAGGTGCGTTCACCGGCCCAGCGAAAATAGATACCTTGATCCGTCCGCGCCGAGCGGCGGATCCCGTCTTCTTGTCGGCGCGCAACGCGACGCGTTTTTGATGTAAATGATTAATTAGAACAGACCTTGTTATTGTGCTGTGAACTAATTGAAGTTATTCTTCATTTATCGACCTTAAACTAACCTTCTCCCGGATACCGACGCCTCCGCGCGAAAATAACTTCGCTGGTCGTTTTCATATCTGAGCGTAGCGGCCGCGCGCTTTACTCTTTGAGCGCGCGCTTTTAACTCAGCGATCTAATTAGTTGGAAAGCGAAGTTCGCGTGCGATCTTCGCGTTGTTTTCGGGATTCCAGGAGCAGATCCCCGGGCAACTCATTTTAGTCTGACACCCGCGGCACCGTGTTCTAGGGCATCGCTGGCCTGAGGCTTTTTGGGATTTTATCCCAGAAGCCATCCCGTTACAGTTTAAATAGATGTCTTGCTTATCATTGCAAAATTTCGCAATTTCCTAATATGGGTGGATCTGCGTCCTCTCGATACTTGGGTTTAAAAATTATTTAAATAAAGGTTCTGCTTATTTTTATACGTCGGCGTAATTCCCTAATATGTGTGTTCCCTAAGATGCGAGGTCCACGCATATTAGAAAATAACGTACACGTGCAACAATAAGCAAGACAATTATTTAAACAATTTTTAAACAAAAGTTGCCGAAGGAGGCGAGGTCCACGCATATTAGGGAATTCCGTAGTCATGCAACAATAAGCAAGTTTGAACAATTTAAATACAAGTAGGCGAATGATATAAGATCCACGCATATTAAGTAAGAGAGTCATATAGAATGAAAAAAAAGCAAAACCATTATTTTACTTATTTTTAAACCTAACTAGCCGGGGGACGTGAGGTCAACGCATATTAAGGAATTACGAAGATGTGCAACAATAAGAAATTATTTAAACCATTTTTAAACCCAAGTAGGTTGGGGATATCAGGTCCCCGCATATAAAGGAGTCATCTAGACATAATAGAACAAGTAAAACTATTATTTTAATAATTTTTAAATTCATGTAGCCGTGGGATACGAGGTCCTCGCAGATTAGGGAATTACGTAGACATGCAACAATAAGAAAGACAATTATTTAAACCATTTTTTAACCCAAGTAGCTGGGGGATATAAGGTCTAGGCATAGAAGGGAGTCATGTAGACAGGAAAAAAAGAAAAACGACTATTTAAATAATTTTTAAACCCAAGTAGGCGGAGGTTGTCAAGGTCCAAGCATATTATGGAATTACGTAAACGTGCAACAATGAAGCAGACTATTATTTAAACAATTTTTAAAGCAAATTTGTCGAGGAACGCGAGGTCCACGCATATCAGGGAATGACGTAGTCGTGCAACAATAAGCAAGATAATTATTTAAACAATTTTAAACGTAAGTAGGAGGGGTCATAATATTCACGAATATTAGCGAATTGCGAAGTTGTGCAACAATAAGCAAGACAATTATTTAAATCATTTTTAAACCTAAGTAGGTCAGAGATATAAGATCCACGCATATAAGGGAGTCCTGTAGATATGAAAAAAAAGCAAAACGATTATTTAAATAATTTTTAATCGCAAGTAGGCGGGGGTTGTGAGATCCACGCATATTAGAAAATTGTGAAAATGTGCAACAATAAGCAAGACCATTATTTAAACCATTTTAAATCTAAGTAGGAGTGGACATGAGTTTCACAAATATTAGCGAATTGCGAAGATGTGCAACTGTAAGCAAGACAACTATTTTAACGATTTTTTAACCCAAGCAGGTGGGGGATATAAGATAAACGCATATAAAAGAGCCATGTAGACATGAAAGAAAAGCAAAATGAATATTTAAATAATTTTTAAACCTAAGTAGCCGGGGGTTGTCAAGGTCCAAGCATATTATGGAATTACGTAGACGTGCAACAATGAAGCAGACTATTATTTAAACAATTTTTAAAGCAAATTTGCCGAGGAACGCGAGGTCCACGCATATCAGGGAATGACGTAGTCGTGCAACAATAAGCAAGATAATTATTTAAACCATATTAAAACCGAAGTAGGTGGAGAATATAAGGTCCACGCATATAAGGGACTCATGTAGATATGATAAACAAGTGTAACGATTATTTAAATAATTATATACCCAAGTAAGTGGGGGATTAAATGTCCACGCATATTAGGAAAATGCGAAAATGTGCAACAATAAGCAAGACCATTATTTAAACAATGTTAAACCTAAGTAGGAGTGGACATGAGGTTCACAAATATTAGCGAATTGCGAAGATTTGCAACTGTAGGTAAGAAAATTATTTTAACCATTTTTAAACCCAAGCAGGTGGGGCATATAAGATACTCGCATATAAAAGAGTGATGTAGACATGAAAGAAAAGCAAAACGAATATTTAAATAATTTTTAAACCTAAGTAGCCGGGGGAGTCAAGGTCCAAGCATATTATGGAATTACGTAGACGTGCAACAATGAAGCAGACTATTATTTAAACAATTTGTAAAGAAAATTTGCCGAGGAACGCGAGGTCCACGCATATCAGGGAATGACGTAGACCTGCAACAATAAGAAAGAAAATTATTTAAACAATTTTAAACCCAGGTGGTAGTGGTAACAAAATAAGCAAAACTATTATTTAAATAATTTTTAAACCCATGTATTCAAGAGATTCAAGGTCCACGCACATTAGGAAATTACGTAGTTTTGCAACAATAAGCAAGACAATTATTTATACCTTTTTAAACCCAAGTTGGATGGGGACATGAGGTTCACAAATATTAGGGAATCAGGTAGATGTGCAACAGTAAGCAAGACTATTATTGAAACCATTTTTAAACCCAAGTATGTGGGCGATACGAGGTCCACGCATATCAGGAAATGACGTAGACGTCCAACAAGAAGCATGACAATTATTTAAACAATTTTTAAAGCGAATTTGCTTATGAACGCGAGGTCCACGCATATCAGGGAATAACGTAAACGCGCAACAAGAAGCAAGACAATTATTTAAACAATTTTAAACCCATGTAGTCGGGGGTTAGGAGTTTCACCCATATTAGGGAATTACGAACATGGGCAACAATAAGCAAGACAATTCTTTAAACAATTTTAAACCCAATTACGATGGGGACATGGGGTTCACGAATATTAGGGAATCACGTAGATGTGCAACAATAAGCAAGACCATTATTGAATCCATTTTTAAAAGTAGGTGGGGATATAACGTCAACGCATATAAGGGAGTCATTAAAACATGCAAAAAAAGCAAAACGATTATTTAAATAATTTTGAAACACAAGTAGGCGAGGGATACGAGATCCACGCATGTTAGGAAATTACCTAGACGTGTAACAATAAGGCAGACTATTATTTAAACAATTTTGAAAGCAAATTTGCCAAGGGACATGAGGTCCTGCACGCGTATCAGGGAATGACGGAGACGTGACTCAATAAGGAAGATAATTATTCAAACCATATTTAAACCCAAGTAGGTCGGGGATGTAACGTGCACGTATATAAGGGAGTTACGTACACATGATAAAAAATCGTAACGAATATTTAAATAATTTTAAACCCCAGTAAGCGGGGGATTAAATGTCCCCGAATATTAGGAAAATGCGAAGATGTGCAAAATAAGCAAGACAATTATTTTAATTTTGTTTCAACAATTTTAAACCCATATAGACGGGGCTCGTGTGGTCCACGCATATTACGGAATTACGGTGATGTGCAACAATAATCAAGACCACTATATAAATAATTTTAAACCTATGTAGGCCGGCCATATGAGGTCCACGCACATAAGGGAGTCGAGTTGTAGAGGTTAAGAATTTAAAGATTGAAAGAAATTTAAGAGCTAAAAGTCTTGCTTACATCGCTGGTCAACGTAACTCAGGTATATGCGTGGGATATACCCTTATATGCGTGGACCTCATATCCCCCACCTAGTTTGGTTTAAATATGGTTTAAATAATTATCTTGCTTATTGTTGCACGTCTACGTAATTCCATAATGTAAGTGGATCTCGCGACCGCCGGTTACTTGGTTTCAAAAATTATTTAAATAATATTTTTGATAAAGGTTGTCCGTCTACGTAATTTCCTAATATTTGTGTACCTTGCCTCCCCCGGCTACTTGCGTTTACAAATTGTTTAAAGAATGGTCTTCCTTATTGTTGCACATCTGCGTGATTCCCTAATATTCGTGAACCTCATTTGCACCTCCTACTTTGTTTTAAAATTGTTTAAATAATTGTCTTGCTTATTGTTGCACATCTTCGCCATTTCCAAATATTCGTTGACCTCATAACCCCCGCCTACTTGGGTTTAAAATAGTTTAAATATTCGTTTTGCTTTTTTTTATGTCTACATCACTACTTTATATGCGTGTACCTTATATCCCCCACCTGCTTGGGTTTAAAAATGGTTTAAATAATTGTGTTGTTTATTGTTGCAAAACTACGTAATTTCATAATATGTGTGGACCTCGTGTCCCCCGGTTACTGGGGTTCAAAAATTATTCAAATAATATTTTTTGGCTCATGCTCATTGTTGTCCATCAACGTAATTTCCCATGATGCGTGGACTTTGCCTCCCCCGCCTACTTGGGTTGAAAATTATTTAAATAATCATTTTTCTTAATTCGTTATGTCTACGTGACTCCCTTATATGCTTGGACCTCGCCTCATTGATTAATTTGGTTTACAAATTGTTTAACTAATAGTCTGCCTTATTGTTGCACATCTACGTAATTCCCTAATATGCGTGAACCTCGTGTCCCCCGGCGACTTGGGTTTCAAAATTATTTAAATAATCGTTTTGCTTATTTTCCTATATGTTCATGACTCCCTTACATGCGTGGACCTTATATCCCCCACCTACTTGTGTTTCAAAATGGTTTAAATAATTGTCTTTCTTATTGTTACACGTCTTCGCTATTCCCTGATATGCGTGGGCCTCGCGTCCCTTGGCGACTTTGGTTTAAAAATTGTTTAAATAATTGTCTTCCTTATTGTTACATGTCTACGTAATTTCCTAATATGCGTGGATCTCGCGTCCCCCGGCTACTTGAGTTCAAAAAATATTTAAATAATATTTTTGCTCATTGTTGTTCGTCTACGTAATTTCCTATGATGCGTGGACCTTGTCACCCCGGCTACTTGGGTTGAAAATTATTTAAATATCGTTTTTCTTATTTTGTTATGTCTACCTGACTCCCTTATATGCTTGGACCTTGCAGCACTGATTAATTTGGTTTACAAATTGTTTAAATAATGATTTTGCTTATTGTTGCTCGTCTACGCCATTTCCTGATATGAGTGGACCTCTAGTCCCTCGGCAAATTTGCTTTAAAAGTTGTTTAAATAATAGTCTGTCTTATTGTTGCACGTCTATTTAATTTCATAATATGCGTGGACTTTGCCTCCCCCGCCTACTTTGGTTGAAAATTATTTAAATAATAATTTTTCTTATTTAGTTATGTCTACGTGATTCCCTTATATGCTTGGACCTCGCGTCATTGATTAATTTGGTTTACAAATTGTTTAGATAATGATCTTGCTTATTGTTGCACGTCTACGTCATTTCCTGATATGTGTGGACCTCGAGTCCCTCGGCAAATTTGCTTTTAAAGTTGTCTAATTAGTAGTCTGCCTTATTGTTGCACATCTACGTAATTCCCTAATATGCGTGGACCTGGTGTCCCCCGGTGACTTGGGTTTCAAAATTATTCAAATAATAGTTTTGCTTTTTGTTGCACGTCTACGTAATTTTCAAAAATGAGTAGACCTCGCGTCCCCCTGCTACTTGGGTACAAAAATTATGTAAATAATCGTTTTGCTTATTTTGTTATGTTTTCATGACTCCCTTATATACGTGGACCTTATATCCCTCGCCTACTTGGGTTTAAAAATGGTTTAAATAATTGTCTTGCTTATTGTCACACATCTCCGCAATTCCATGATATGCGTGGACCTCGTATATTTCTTTTTTTCATTCAGGTATATTCTAAAATATCATGGTAAAATTCATTAAATGTAGTGGTATACATCTAATATTGCATGATTAAATAATTAAGCATCGTCAAAACCAAAGGGGCGTATTTGATAGTATAAAAATAACATAAAAATATACTCTGAACCTAGTTTTAAAACATTATCTATATTTTCGTTTTAAGGCGGTCTTATAGCTAAAAATGTTTTAAAATAAAATTTTTTTATTGAATTTTTCAATTATATATTCTGAACCTAAACAAACTAGTTTGGATCAAACATTAACAATAATTTAAAGTGCATGATATGGCCGAAGGAGCTTACTATCTTTAAAACCGAGGCGGAGATAAAACTTAGTAAATAATGAATAATAAGAATAAATAATTTTTAAAAAAGTTTATAACTGGTAATAACTGTTTATAAAGATAGAATTTCAGACTACAGTAACAGTTTATAAAAGTTATAAACATTTTTTTTCTGTTATGAACAGCTAAAAAAAGTTTATAGCAGTAATAAACTTTGATTTACTTTTTTGGGCCGTGGCGCAGAACCATAAAATCAATCAACAAAAAGTTATTATCTGCTATAAAGTTTTTTTATTTAATAATAATATAGTTATTAATAGTTTCAAAAAGTTTATTAATTATTCACTTTATGTATGAAAGAAATATTATTTGTATGGATATAATTCCAAAATACAAATAATTATAAATTTCAATTAGTACTAATTAGTAAACATTCGGAAAAGTTATTATCAGTTATTATCAGTTACTAACTTTTTTTACTGATCAAAGATTCAAATTTTCACGACGATCCAAAAAACTTATAAAAGTAAATAACTATTTATAATTATTTATAACAGTTTTAAACTTTTATAAAAGTCTGAAATTCTGACTTTATAATCTGCTAATATCGGTTATAAACTTTTATATCGGTTATTGAACTTTTATTATAGAAGATCATTTCAGCTTGGGAATGACGAAAAAATTGATTTTCTTTTTTATTTTGCCTTTTTTATGCTTTAACGCTTCTGATACGAAAATGTTTTCTTAAATGTGTTATAAAATATCAAAAACATTATTTAAGCCATATTAGTATAAGGATAACAAAATAATTACATTTACATACGGAATTTATTATAAAAATAAAAAAAAAAACCATATTGTGGAATTCGAAATCCAGTGGAATCGTCTTTTGTGCCTATACAAAACTTGTCTGCTAATATCAGTGTAAACACAGTTGCACAGCTGACAGTTCATATAAGCAAAGATACATAACAATGTGATTTCAACAGGTTGTTTTGCAGAGCTTTTGCTTCCTCATGAAGAAAGGTTTTTTTATTAGTGTTTAATTATTTGTATTCATAAGTGAATTTAGGAATGAAAATTTAATGTATTATATGTGAAGATATATATCAGAAAAGTATTTATAAGTGTAATTATAGTACACGCGTGCAGTGACAGTTTTGTTGAAATTTGGGAAGTATCTTCAGTTCAATATAGGAATGCTGTATGAAAGTAAATACAAAAAAACATATATGCAGTGGCAAGATTTAATTAAGTATTTTAAGGAAGAAGCAGTAATAATTCTTATCGGATAAAAATAAATACATATTTTTTTCCAAGAAAGATTAAGATAATTGAGTTTAGCTCACTACTTATAGGATATAATTCAATTGAGAAGAGTTTTAAATTGCTATAAGTTTCAAGATGTATCTATACATAAAAGCGACAAGCCTGCTTAGCACACAAGAAATATATATGTGTAATATATTTATAACAAAAACTGTTATTGTCTGAAGTTCAATTTCATCAAGTCTTGTGGAGTTGTTGCTGTCAGTGATGTATACTTGCACTTTAGCTGACAAATGGTTATGTCAATTGTCTATCAACGGCAAATTATGTCAGAGCTCATGTAGACATCGGGTGTTATCACAGATTTCAAGGATATTGCAAACTGCAACACTCATCTGGAATTCTAGCATAAGCATGGACGTGTAGGTATCACTGACAGCAAATCTTTACAGTTTCTTTGTTATAAATAATTGCAGAAGCATCACTGGGCCATATTTGTAAGATAAGTACGAGTATAACCTCAAAAGTTTTTGAGGAGACTCAAAACATTATACCTTACTTTTTTTACTTTAAAAATAGATTCTTTGTGTGTTTTTTTTCTCTTTTTAGGATATAGAAGTAGACAACCTCATCTAACATGAAGTAGCGATGTCTTATTGACTCCCATTTAGAAATTTCTCTAGAAGAAGAGCCCACTACAAGAACATTTAATTTTCTACAGCGTATGGTAAAATTATGAAATATTAAAAAATGCCTTTACAAAGAGAATAATGAGCTCTGGCATTTGATCTAACATTGGAGTTGCAAACCAGGAATAATGGAAATATCGCTAAAAATGGAATATATTCAGGTAATAACATTTTTTTAAACTAATTCTTTTACTTGACTCTTAATATTCAATATAATTTTTGTATTTTTTATTCATATAAGTAATAAAGTAATTGGATAAATTTTTTTTACAGCACAAACAGTATAAAATGGAAAAAAATGTGAATACCGTACATATGTTTCAGATTTTCTTTTAAAATAGAATGGCTGCAGCTTTTTTCTGGGAAGGTGTTAGGGTCTATTACAACTCTGTAGAGGTTCATGGTGAGGTATTATTACCTACAACCTCTGCAAGTTTCAAGAAAATTGGTGTTCCGGAACCCTGAGCCTCTCCTAGCGAGTAAAATTGGTCTTTAATTTTATATAGCCTGGTTCTGATAGTGGATGTACAGGAGAAGTCGCGGTATTGAAAGGAAATGAATTATATGTAGCAAATGCAGGTGATTCTAGATGCGTTATTTGCAGAAATAGTAAAGCTATTGAATTAAGTTTTGACCACAAACCAGAAGATCAAACAGAAGTAGAAGAAATAGTTAAAGCTTGTGGAAAAGGTACTGCTAATGGTAGAGTTAATGGTGAGCTCAATTTATCAAGAGCACTCAGTGATCACGCTTACAAAAGAAACAAAGATTTACCGCCGGAAGAGCAAATGATATCAGCATTACCAGACATTAAGATTATCACGCTAGATTTAGAAAAAGATGAGTTTGTGGTACTATCATGCGACGGTATTTGGAATTTTATGTCAATGCTCCACTAATATGAAGGCTCAATGTTTTTTAAATTTCCATAAGTTCGTAAAATTGTTTTTCAGCTATGATCTTATAACCAAGTGAACTATGCAAAGACACCAAGTCTCTTATTAAGAAAGTATTAAATCTCTTTTTTATTTCATTAATGAAACTATCGCTCTTTTATTAGGTACATATTTAACGTGTACATATTTATAAAACTTATAGCCTGTACAATTTGTACTTGTAATTTGAAACAAGACGTATTTTATTTTTATTGTTATAAATAAAGTTTATTTTTGAATCCCTGTCAAAGTGTTGTATCCAGTATGAATGTGTGACAATTGTTATGTACGTAATGATAATAATGAACTACGACGATTCTTGAAAGTTTGTTGTAAATTCTAAAATTATAAAGAGCAATTTGTAAGTCCTATAGCTGGCATTGTAATGTACACGTTTTTCTGAAATGAAAAAAAAAAACTCACAAAGTATATATTCAAATTATTTTTATTCATCCTATCCTAAATTAGAAATTTCAATAACAATTAATAACTTTAAAAATTACTTAAAACTGTTTGTAACTGTTTGTAAGTGTTTCAAACTGTTTATAAATTTTACAAAATACATTTTGTAAAATGTAATTCTCAAATGTCATTAGTTTAATTAATTATTATTATTAGTTCATAATAGTTTAATTAATTACCAATTATTAATTTATTTTAAATATCATTGGAAATTATTTGAAACTTTTTTAAACTGTTTCAAACTTGTAAAAACTATTTGAAAATGTGTCCAAACTTGTAAAAACTATTTGAAAATGTGTCCAAAATCTGTAGGATTTTGGACACATTTTCAAATAGTTTTTACAAGTTTGAAACAGTTTAAAAAAGTTTCAAATAATTTCCAATGATATTTAAAATAAATTAATAATTGGTAATTAATTAAACTATTATGAACTAATAATAATAATTAATTAAACTAATGACATTTGAGAATTACATTTATGAATGATATTTTGAATAATATTTAAGAAGTATTAATAATATATAATTAATTTAACTATTATTATAACTATTATTACAAACTGTTAAAAACTGTTACAAACAATTATAAATTTCATAACATTTTTGAACAGTTTATAACTCTTACTAACAGTTTTTAACTTTTTGGAACAAAATTATTTCCGCCAGCAAAAACTACAAAATTATTCGAACAAAATAAGTAATACAGATCTGAATTCTCTCCATAGCTGATAGAATATGTTTCTGTATGTTAACATCATCTTATGTTCACCATAAATTTCATCAAATTATCTCTAATGTAAAAAGGAAAACTCAACAGAACGCTCGATTCTTTGCTATAGTATCTGCTCTCTTCGCCGCGGTCTGCCGGAGCAGCGCTCTGAACTTAGTCAAATGATTCCGTTCTGGTTCACTCTGAAGTTAGTCAAATGATCCCGTTTCACCGGGAGAATCCTCGCGGGGCCAACGCTGGCCCACACTGCCGAAGCGGGAGCGCGCGCACAACAACAATAGCCGCTGACTGTCCGTGAGCGAAGAAAAACATCTTATACTCGCCGTGTACATGTGTAGTCCACTGCGTGGTATAGTTGATGCTCCTCTGCAGCGTGCTAGTCCTCCATATAGCCTACGTTGACTTTCACCGGGTGATGGCGCCAGGGACTATTCCTGATGCCAGTGAAATAGAAGAAGAAGAAGAAGAAGAAGAAGAAGAAGAAGCAGCCTACGTTGACTCGCGGCTCAGACGACATAACTATAAGTTATATATCTTGAGCGGGATAGAGTCCGAAACAAGAATGATCCGAGTCGATCAGCCACTGCCGCAGCTGCATAGTAATAGATACTATGTACCTTGATCGGGATACCCTATTAAAAATAATCACGTGAGTACTCACGTGAGGTTTTCGACCATATTCTCACGTGAGTACTCACGTGAGTACTCACGTGAGAAGTAAGAAAAATAGTTTAAAAAAAATTAGTAATCAATGTTTTTTTACTGAACTATTACATAAATATTTTAACTTTAATTTTTGCATATACCTTTCAATCCTTAAATAGTATAGGGAGATATCAAAAGCGAGGCAAGCCTCGTAATTACAACTCTTTTAAAAGAGTCGCGATATTGACTAAGTCTTATGGGTTTATGTATTCTCGCCGGTGTTCATTTGCCTATGGAAATCGAGAAAGGGGTTGCCGCCTGGCGGTCACCGGCGGAACTGATAGGACCCGTCTGAACTCCACGTCTAGTAACTCTTTTAACCGCCAGGCGGCAACCCCTTTCTCGATTTCCATAGGCAAATGAACACCGGCGAGAATACATAAAGCCATAAGACTTAGTCAATTCCGCGACTCTTTTAAAAGAGTTATGATTACGAGGCTTGCCTCGCTTTTGATATCTTCCTATACTATTTAAGGATTGAAAGGTATATGCAAAAATTAAAGTTAAAATATTTATGTAATAGTTTAGTAAAAAAAACATTGATTACTAATTTTTTTTAAACCATTTTTTTACTTCTCACGTGTGTACTCACGTGAGTACTCACGTGAGAATATGGTCGAAAAACTCACGTGAGAGCTCGCGTGAGTATTCACGTGAGTACTCACGTGAATACTCACGTGATTATTTTTAATAGGGTAGAGCCTGCACAAGGTTAATTTTCTCGACAGTAGGCGTACATAATAATAGGTACTATGTATCTTGTTCAGATTAGAGTCCAAACAAGATGCCTTTGGAAATGTCCGCTACTTAGTTGACATCTGCGCAAGGCTTTAATAGAGAAGAAAAAACACAAACGATATTTAGGTTATCTTATTCGGGGGGGTGCGTGTGTACCGTTTTATCTCAGGATCCCTTGGATCGATTTCAACCGTACAGGTTTCATTTCGTTTTTCTTGTTGTGTGAATGGGGGAAGGAAATCCTCTTTTTGATTCGCCGATGCGTTTTTGTTTTATTTCGAATTTTTGATTTTCGCGAAATTTATTTTTACGTTTTTTTAATGATATGTTTGAGATATTTGAATCGGACAAATAGTATTCGAAAGAGCATAAAAATTTGGCCATGTGATACCATAATCAAGCAAGTAAGCATGTCTGTATGGTTGTTTATAGGTATTAGAGGAAGGTTCACCCGCCAAAACTGTAATTTTAGTGGAAAATACCATTCAATTTTTAATTAATTCAAGGGCTTGTATCTCAGAATCCTCAAAGCATTAGGGTCTAGTATCGCAAAGGCTTTCATTTTTAGGTAAAAGAAGAAAAATCCTACGAGCTGGTAACGATCTATGACCCGGATTTGAGATACACCCCTTCTTTAAAAATAGACATTAGTCAATTAATACTTATCTGATTATTTTTGTTGTTGATATAATACACAAATCTTGTAGTTAATATATAAACTTGTATTTACAAGGGCAACAAAAACAAAAAATGTTTCAGAAAAACCACATTCACAACCTAAAAATAAGTAGAATATATTAGTGTATTTATTTTTATGTTAATATCAAAGACTTGCAAGAATCTTAGATCTAGTCACATTTCTGCATCAAAATCCGCTTGCAAATTAAAATATTGGTTCAGGTTCAAAAACTAGTCATAACATTAATTTATGTTATTGTTTGTACTAATAAAATATTTTCGATTGCTCCTCTGAAACATTCTGGCGTCCCTCACCATGAACAAATCATAAATTATATTAGTCAACACTCGTATTCGTTGAAGTTTTCACAATAACACGTCTTTGATTTTCTGAGTAATGTCTTGTCTTATTCTTGTTATTATATTTATTAGAATAAATCCATTCTCTCTATTGACAATCTAAAATAATGATTTGATGGTAGAGCGGACTGACAGCGATGGTTTTTAATATGTAAGAACATAGAATCTACATAAAACAAGAAATTTACATTGTAACCGTGCATTCTTTAAATCGTGTAATAAGTCGGCAAATTTTTGAAAAGCTGATCTGGTATAATGGTCAAACCGTTTAAAAATTTGAAACAAGATTAAAGACAAGTAATTACATTACTGTTATTCTTGAGAATTTCAATGATATCCATACTGTGTAAACGTATATTTTCTTGATGACGATGGAGTTAACTGTTGGAGAAAGTGGATATTCGTCACATACCATTGACAGAAGCGTTGGACCCCGTGGTGATGGAGGTGGATGGATGGAGATGGGTGGATCCATAACAGTGGTCCTCATCAGGACTAAAATTTATTAAAGAAAAATTATTAAAAAATTACAATTTTATAAAATTAAAAACACAGTTAATCAAGAATTACAAACTTACACTAATTGATATACATAATAAACTTTAGGCAGTGTCATTTACTACCAGTCAAATGATCGAAATTCAGTTATACATGTCTTTATATATCATAGTATGAAGTAGGAGGGGAGGCGCACATAGCGATACTGTGCGGGTTTTTCATACTCCTATCACTACGGAGTTTATTGACCTCTTATTTCAAAAATTTTCTATTATATATAAACGATTTGTATTCACTCTTTAATTTTGCGGTATCTGTTTGTATGTTCATGTTACTTTTTTTGTGCTGTTATGAATAACATTTCAGATAAAAGTCGTTTTTCGAGTTTGCATTCTTTATCTAGTATTTTTATATTGTTGAAATCTATAACATGGTCATTATCTTTTATGTGGTAGAAAATAGCAGATTTCAATCATTTATGTCGGCAGTCAGCATTATGTTCTGTAGTTCTTGTTATCAAGGAGCGTGAAGTTTGGCCAACATAGGACGCGTCGCATGTATTACAATTAATCTTATAAACTGCGTTTGTATTTTCGGTTTTTTTACGTTGTTGATGTATTTAAATATGGTGATAATTTTAATTTTAATAATAAATTTGATAATCGTACCACGTTAGAACATATAAAATGCTTAGAATAATATTTAAATCACAATGAAACTGAACGGAGTCGCATTATCAGAAACAAAATTCTCAATATTGTCAAGAAACGTTACAATAAAAATCTAATAGATAATCATGATGACAAAATACTAAATATAAAATTTAAGAAAACAAAAACCTTTTTAAAACAAAATAAGGACCTATTAGTTACGAAAGCTGACAAAGGTAACACTACAGTAATTATAAAACATACAGATTATATTAAAAAAGATGGAAAATCTATTAAAAGACCAAAAATATTATAAAATAATTACTACGAATCCTCTTACTGACTTACAAAAATCCACTGATAGACTATATAAGAATCTCAATAAATTTAACATATTTCAAAATAAAAAAACTCAGATCACACTTAACAAAACCAATCTTTCAAAATGTTATGGATTAATAAAAATACATAAGAGAGATTTTCCACTTATAAGGAGAGGGTTTCAGCTGCGGGAAACGGATTTTAGCGGGCATTGTAGAGTCGATTTCTGGTACCTAAAAATGAAGTCCAGTGCTCACATTTCCGTCAAATGGGCGCTTTTTCTTGAGATATGGGAAATTTAATCTCAAATATCGTCTATTTCGTTAAAAAATGATGTCTCTTCTATTGATTGTCACATTGTAAGTATTTAAGATACGAAAACGAGGAAGAAAAGTTATAAAAGTAGACAGTAACAGCTAAAATTTAAGCCCTGATTCATTAAAAAATATTGACTTTTCAGGAAGTTACAAGCAATCAAAGATAAGGTACGAAAATGATCAAAAATACGATCTATTTAATCGGTTAAAATGAAGACAAATTTTTAACCATTTTCGTACCCTATATTTGATTGCTTGTAACTTCCTGAAAAATCAATATTTTTCATGAATCAGGGCTTAGATTTTAGCTTTTACTGTCTACTTTCATAATTTTTCTTCCTCGTTTTCGTATCTTAAATACTTACAATGTGACAGTCAATAGAAGAGACATCATTTTTTGACGAAATAGACGATATTTGAGATTAAATTGCCCATATCTCAAGAAAAAGGGCCCATTTGACGGAAATGTGAGCATTAGGCTTCATTTTGAGGTACCAGAAATCGACTCTCCAATGACCGCTAAAATCCGTTTCCCGCAGCTGAAACCCTCTCCTTGTTAGACCAATTATCTCAGCAATTAATTCATCTACGTATGGCCTTTCAAAGTTTTTTGCGAAGTTCTTACAAAATAATTTAAAAAAACCAAAGTCGCATGTTAATAATAGCTATGAATTGAGAAACCAATTAGTAGATATTTTAATTCCGGACCAATATGAAATCATTATCCTTGACGTAGACAGCCTTTTTACAAATGTACATGAGGATCTTATTTATAGTTCGATTGAGAAATGATGGCCCCAACTATTTAATAAAATTAATTTAACATGTAACGAATTCCAATCATATAAATGATGTACATGGCAGCGATGAATAATTATAGTTTCCCGAGTGGAAGCGAATGGTTCTACTGCCCAACAAGGTAGTGGAATAATAAAACAAAATTATCAATTCCAACGTTTCGGGTGATTTACCCCTTCTTAAGGTTCTAAAAAACACAAGTTACATATAATTAAAAAACTATAATACAATGTTCCACAATTTTCTACTGAAATCTTACCAATAAAACTTAAGCTTATACTGATATAAGTGGACGCAAGAAGCTGCCACTAGTCAATAAGACTATTGTACGCAATTTTACATATTTATACCGGCAGGCGAGAATGTGTGAGTGATATAGATAGAGAGCACGCAGAGTGGGGAAACTCTATATGAAAAAACTATTAGTGAAAACTGTAATTTATCATACAATTTTCTTATTTAAGAGTTTAAATTATTTATATTTAAATTATTTAAATTACTTATTTAAATCTTTTTTTCTTATGTAACGAATTCATCAACGCTATTACTTTTATTCTAAACAATAACTTTTTTCAATTCAATAATATTTATTATAAACAAATTTTCGGCTCCGCGATGGGTAATCCCATCAGTCCCATTCTCGTGGACATAGTTATGCAAGATTTAGAAAACTACGTCCTCTCAAAACTTAGCTTTCCTGTCCCTTTCTATTTCAGATATGTAGATGACATTTTAATCTGTGTACCAAAACAACACATCGATTATACAAAGAACATTTTTAACAGTTATAGCAATCATTTACAATTCACAATAGAGAAATCAGTTGAAAATAATATAAATTTTTTAGACTTGCTTATTATAAAAAATACGGATAACACAATTAATACTGATTGGTACAGGAAGCTTACGTTTTCTGGCCGGTTTCTAAATTATAAATCACACCATCCTGTAGCTACAAAAATAGGCGTTATTTGTAATTTAGTAGATAGAGCTACAAACTTAGCTGATACACAATACCACAATAACAATGTAAAATTTATTAAGCAGTTGCTTATTAATAACCAATACTCCCCCAGAATTCATTGAAAAACATATCAAAAAACGGTTACAACATATCTATCAAGGACATACACCTATACATAATACTAATAGATTTAAACGTATAATCCTCCCGTTTACAAAACAAATAGATAATGAATTTCGAAAAACTTTGAATCAACTTTGCGTTAGTCCAGTACATAAAACTATTAACAAGTTCAACTGCTTGATAAAATTAGGAAAAGATAAATGTAAAAAAACCGAAAATACAGACGCAGTTTATAAGATTAATTGTAATAAATGCGACGCATCCTATGTTGGCAAAACTTCACGATCCTTGATAACAAGAACTAAAGAACATAATGCTGACTACCGACATAAATGATTGAAATCTGCTATTTTCTACCATATAAAAGATAATGACCATGTTATTGATTTCAACAATATAAAAATACTAGATAAAGAATGCAAACTTGAAAAACGACTTTTATCTGAAATGTTATTCATAACAGCACAAAAAAATAGCATGAACATACAAAAAGATACCGCAAAATTAGAGAGTGAATACAAATCGTTTATATATAATAGAAAATTTTTGAAATAAGAGGTCAATAAACTCCGTAGTGGTAGGGGTATGAAAAACCCGCACAGTATCGCTATGTGCGCCTCCCCTCCTACTTCATACTATGATATATAAAGACATGTATAACTGAATTTCGATCATTTGACTAGTAGTAAGTGACACTGCCTAAAGTTTATTATGTATATCAATTAGTGTAAGTTTGTAATTCTTGATTAACTATATTTTTAATTTTATAAAATTGCAAATTTGTTAATCATTTTTCTTTAATAAATTTTAGTCCTGATGAGGACCACTGTTAAGTGGTCGAAACGTCGACTCTTAAACACACTTGAGTGTTCATTTATTCTTTAAACCACTTCGACAGTGCAACCAGTAATTTCAACTACAAATTAATCTAAAATAAAATATAAAAATTCATCACAAACGTCACTTTATACAATAACTTTTTTCTTGATCATGATTCCTTGCATCACTAAATACAATTGCAAAGTCCATGAAACAAATCCAAATTCATCCAAATTCATTCGTTTTCACCTGGAAAAATGTATTCTACTTTTGTGTCCGACTTCAAGTATAAATTGCTTTGATTGATTGTTACACTCAATAACTTGTATTTGAAAAACCGAAAAAAGCAAATCTTTTTTTAAAATCATTTTCCACAAAAACCAACGTATAGAATTTACAGATTGCTCTTCTGAAACATTTTGACATCTCTCACCATCAATAAATCATAAAATATTATTCTGAGCCCTTTTATTTGATAAATTTTTCACAATAACACATCGACAAAATTTCTTGAAGTAGACAAATGCTTCTGGAACCAAGCCTGAGACCAACCAATATTACACATAAGTATCATACATTCCAAAAACATTTCTAAAACTGCATTATTATGCAATGTATGTATTTGTTAATCATGATCTGCTTGCCAATAATCCTTACGTGCTGATTCTTTGTAAAAATAGAAAAACAGATTTCACAAAGTAACAACACTTATTATATTATATATTAATAACATTATTTATTATATAATTAAAGTTACGGAGGTAGAGGTTATAAATATTATGCGATGCTTCTTGTATCTGTAAGATCTCCATTTCACATTATCAGATCAAATATCAGATGTATTTTTATATATAAAAAACTGCTGCCAATTCATTGGCTCGTAGCTTCCTCAACCGTAATTTGTTGATTCCTTTAATTAATTTTTAATAACAAAATTTATAATTTTTTAAAAACTTTATTGCATAATTATAATTAAATTCATTTATGAATATTAAAAATTGTTAATTTTTAAATTTATTTATTTATTTATTATTTATTTATATCAAATTTATATAAATTTTGAACTGATAAATAAAGTTATCATTTGACATAGAAGTAAAATATCTATATTTTATAATAAAACAAATAGCTATCACGGTTGTTTTGTTATTAACAAAAACGTATTTTTTTTTTATATTTGATAATTCATATTTTTTAAGAAAAAAAAAATTTTTAGCTATCATTGTTCTTTTGTTATTAACAAAAACGTGTTTTTTTAAAAAAGTTCATTCAAATTATGAATTAGTTTGTCCCCATATTGGGAAATATAGCATTTATCTTTTCTTCATGACATCGATTAACTGCAAGAATTAGAACTGGACTTGATAAGGTAATGCTTTATGGATTCTTTATAAATTCTGCCTTGGTGAACCTTTATCTATTTAATAAATATAGAGGTACATAAATCCATAAATCATTTACCTTATCAAGTCCAGTTCTACTTCTTGCGGTTAATCGATGTCATGAAGAAAAGATAAATGCTATATTTCCCAATATGTTGACAAACTAATCCATAATTTCCTACGATATAATTTCCTATAATTTCCAATATGGCGACAAATTATCAAAGCACTAAAAAATCCCTTATATGTACGCACAACGCACGACGTACCGCACCGTATAGGCGTGTATGCAGTACTGCGTGATTCGTGACTAACCCATAGCTTGTTGGACACGGCCGAAATACATACTGCACTACACGCTACCCGGATTAGAGCGCCACCTACTCTTATGCTATTTTAATTATTCATCAGTTTTGAATACTTAAACACAATAATTCAATCTTGAAAATTCAAACATATTACATTTTGACGCCAATAATATATACTTTTATAATATACTGATGATAACATCATTGGAGTTATGAGTTTTAAAAAAAAAAACACGTTTTTGTTTTTGGTGAATATAGGTATTTTAATTCTCTTTCGAATGCCACCCACCCCATTCAGATACATGGAGCGGTTCTCGAGAAATTACGATTTTAAAAAAATTCAAAAAATTCTTAACCTCAAATATCTCTGAAATTTATGGATCAATCATTTTGACCAAAGAACTCGATCGAGAACTATAAAAAATCTACCTCTGAAAGGAATTTTGAAGCCATTAAGTCAATTTTACTCTTGTAATCGTTGGACATACAAAACTGATTTTTTTCATTTTTCAATTTTTTACTCAAAATCTAGCCTACAGAATGTATTCAAATTTTATCAGATTATAGCTATTTATATTCTGTATTATCATGATTTTTCTCAAAAAAATTGACCGTCTAGTTTAGGAGTTATAAGCTTCTAAAAAAAAACACGTTTTTGTTAATAAAAAAAGAACCGTGATAGCGAGAAACTTTTTTTTTTTAGAAAATATAGGTATTTTAATTCTCTTTCCAACGCTACCCATCAGATTCGAATAACTCGATCCTATCATTAAAAAAAATTAAAAAACAGTTTTGAGAAAATCGAAAATTTGAAAAAAAAGAAAAACGCATCGCTCCAATCAAAAAACGGATTTTTGACCCGCCATCACGCAAAAAAAAACAAAAAAAATGAGACCTGTCCAGTCAAAATGGACCGTGTAGAAACTGAGATCCAGGCGTATACACACACACACACACGCACGCACGCACGCACGCACACACACACAGACACACACAGACACACACATACATCCATACAGACATTTTCCAGAAACCATGTATTTTGATTCCTAACACCTCGGAACACAATTATAACATGTTTTTACAACAACTCAAAAATTTACTATCACAAAGTTTCCTCTAGGAGGAAGCAAAAATCGATATAAAACATAAACTAACCTTAAAATATTAAGATATTATTTTGATACCACAACATTACTCCAGCTATTGTACATCAAAGAAACATCGCTTTTTTTTATAAAAAATATTCTTTCTCTAGAAATATTTATTGCAACTAATTAAAATTTTGACATTGTAGACTTAGTTATGAGACATAAGCAAACAAAATTTCATTGCGATATGTTTTGTAATTTCTGAGATATAACCTGTAAATGAAAAATGATGTTATCATGAATAACTCATAAGTGAATCCACACAGTATCCAGTGCATTGTTAATATAAACACAATATTAATTTTAAAGCTTGTAAAAAAATAAAAATTATTTTTTTTTATAGTATGAGTAAAGCGAAGCTTTACGCACACTATGTGTGAAATTCAACTTTACACACTCTAACAATGCTACGACATGCTTTACTCATACTATAAAAAAAAATATTGTTCGCCACGCGGGCGAAATCTTTACGACCTCGTGATCGCCCAACACTCGGGCCGGCTGCGCCGACCCTCGTGCGTGTCGATCACTCGGTGCGTAAAGTTCAACTTTACGCCCTAGTGACAAAAACTACTATTCCAAAACTGAAAAATTGATATAAACAAAAACTGACTTGACGGCATACACTATTATTATTTTTCAAAAATTTTGAACGAAAAACAAAACTTTCGAGCCCTGTCCGACTAAAATAGGATACAAATTGACAAAGTGATAGGGTCATAAACACACACACACCCACACACACGCACGCACGCACACGCACGCACGCACACGCACACGCACGCACGCACATACATACACGCACACGCGTGCGCGCCCGAACTGACATTTTAAAAATGGTATATTTTGACTCCAAATTATCATCTATTCCGTCTGTGGGGAACCAAAATCTTATTTGAATTTTACCTAAATCTTCATTCAAAGGTATGTTATACATATCATTGCTTATAACTTTTATCTACGATGGTACTAATAACATTTATTACCAAACTTATTTCTTGGCTATATGAATTTTTTAAGCCCAGAATGAGATCCTAGGTTGTTGGGTAAGATGACTTCTATGTATTGAATATAAAATCAAAGAGCGCGGGAGTGCTCCGAAGGCAAGTATAGAAGAAGCCCGAGGGTCGACCGCGTTACATATACATTGAAGTGGATGCCCGAGAAATTGAAATATTTACTGCAATTTTCAATCGCTTTTATATTCACCCAAATTAAAATAACAACATGCTATTTTATCATACTATGTTGCCCAAAAAGTTTCATGTAAAAAGATCTTCTCATATTAGAGATATTAAATAGTGAACAATTTTATATCTGGTTTCCGATTCTAAAATTTCTCCATGTTTCTCCATAAGATACATTTTTCTTCCGACCGTACATACTATAGCATTTTTGTCCGACCACATGTACTAATAATGAATTAATGGCGATGACGGCAGAACAGAGAGAGAGAGAGAGAGAGAGAGAGAGAGAGAGAGAGAGAGAGAGAGAGAGAGAGAGAGAGCGCCAGCGCCAGCGTCAGCACCAGACTACGTATAGGTTAGAAATAGTAGTTATTCAAAAATCTAAGAAAGTCAACTAAACTAATAAGAATTTACCTACGTGCATCAAAGGGGCAAATAACTTTTATTAGATAAGTATTGAACAGCTAAATGTTAAATGGCTACAGTCATTTTTAAAAAATTAATACCTTGTGTGAATTTTTTTATATTTACAGATTATACAAGATTGTTTTACAGTCATTGAAATTCGATTTTGAATTGACTTGGATGGTTGTACAACGTGGACAAATGCTGAAAGCCTTATTCATTCTATTTTGAATATATAATATAGCCAATAATGTTGAGGTGTTCTAATTGTGTACTGTCTGAAAAATCTAATTTTGAATTAGCAAAAATGAACGAGTGTCCTCATGACCCTACTGGTTATTTTATTATTTATTAATGGACAAGAAAAAGTTATGTTAATACAAGAGCAGACGCTTAGGAATCGAATTATATTAAAGAAGATAGTAAAAATATAGTACTACTCAAGAAAGAAAAACCAAACCAATATTAGCCTATAGAAGAGCAGGCAAATACTATTTATGACAATATTTTTCAAGATCTATCTATTTATCCTCAACATACAAGAATATTAAAAATTTGTCTTCATAATTGACAGAACGAATAGAGGACTTGGATGTCAATGAAAAAAATGACAGTTTCATTGCTTTCAATGAATAACACATAAAACAAACAACTAAGATGTTTATTTAGAGTTTATTGGACTCAAAGTACGAAAAAAGTATTATGTTTTGAAGTAAGTTTTTCAAAATAAGAAAAGAAAATTGTGATTTTCATAGTTCGCCTATCTAGTTGGAAATTATATTGATAATAAAAATGTTGTGATTATTAAAAAATGACATATAATCAGTGTTTTGTGTAATAAATAAAATAAAATACCGGTATGATGTATTGCATGAAGTGCATATATAATCAAACGTTATTGATAACAAATAACATAGTGATTAAAAAATGACATCTCATCAGTGTTTGGTGTAATATAAGAAAAATAAAATACTGGTAAAATGTGGTGCATGAAGTGTTATATCAAATTTTAAAACTTCTAATTAAAATCAGTTTGAAATGTTTTGAAAATAGAACAAGTGAGTATTAATAAATAATTATGTGTTATGAGGTTCATAAACTTCATAATATAAGCTTTTGCATAGAAGAAAATATTGTTGAGTGACATGCGAGGTTATAAATATACAATATAATTTTGTGTAATAAGTAAAATAAAGTACTGGTATGATGTGTTACATGAAGTGTTTATAATCAAATTTTAAAACTTCTATTAAAAATCAGTTTCAAATGTTTTGAGAAAAGAACAAGTGTGTATTAATAAATAAGTACACGTTATGAGGTTCATACACTTCATAATAAGCTTTGGCATAGAAGAAAATATTGCTGAGTGACACGTGAGGATATAAATATACAATATAATTTATGATGTCTATTTGAAATATTGGTCTGAGCCTTGGTTTAAAAAGCATCTGTCATCTTTAAAAAACTTAATCGATATCAGTGCTGTGCTGTTGTACATATTTATTCAAGTGCCGATAAAAAAAAATTATGTCTAATGAACATGGAAGTACTAAAAACAGCAAAAATGACGTGTTATTGCGAAAATTTCAAGGAATGAAAGTGCTCAGTTAATCTATTTTATGAGTTTTTCACGGTAGGAGATGTCAAAATGTTTCAGAGAAGTTTTCAGTATATATTTTTCTATACAAGATTCAGATAACAATAATGTTTAATTCATCAACTGGTTGTGTTTTTAATTTTACAAGATTATGTGTATGATGAAAAAAAATATTATGAAAAAGAAATATGTGGATACCAAAATAATGAAACTAATTCCAGCTTTAGAATGTGCAATAGCAGGCTAGAGGTAAATTTTAGCATAATGTAATAATAATTTGCCAAAAAAACAAGAGCAAATGGATGCATAAGAGTGTTTTGTGAAAAAACTTAGTATCAGGTGCTGTTACGTAAGGGTAGTTGACATGGCAAACTTTGAGCTTCGCATTTCGTAAAGGGTAGAGGATTAGGTGATTTCAGAGAAGTAGATGCGAAAGAGTAGGTTTTAAAAAACTTTGTACAACCGGCTGCTATGGAAATGGCAGTTGACATGAGAACACAACTTCTCAGCTAACTTAGAGCTTCGAGTTTCATAAAAGAAAGAGAATCAGGTGATACAGAGATTTGAATTGTAATTCTAAGAACTTGTACTTTTTTCTTTTATTCCTTGCGATAGCTACAAAGAAAAAACGCTGCCAATTCATTGGCACGTAGCTTCTTCAAACTTAATTTATTGATCCCTTTAATTAAATTTTACTTCTAATATTTAAAATTTAATACTTTATCTTGTACAGTTAGACTAACAGGGAGAGGGTCCGGATTCAGCTTAAACTGCGGTATATGTTTTTGGATATACAAATATGAGGAAAGCTGCAATATTAGACCCTAACGCTAAAAAAAAATAAAGTTCTGGGAACTTTTAGCTTTATTTTGAAGAAAGTGTTGAAAAAAAACCTTCTCTAAAAATGGCAACTATTAAACTTTTGCAAGTCTTAAATATAATTTCAAGTAGAGAAAATAAAACTAGAGAAAACTAGCTTTCATTTGCGTTTTTAAAGAATAAAAAATATCGATTCCTTCCAAAGTTATAAAAGTTTGAAATTGATCATCGAAAGTGCTCCTGTTTTGCTCTTGTCATCGTGCGACAATTAAAACGCAAATTTTTTCTAAAATGATTTGTTTCTAAAAAACCAATGAAGATAATCTCTTGAAATTTGAACAACATATAGTCTTCAATGAGTGTAATAAGTGGTTAAAATTTCAAGTCGATAAATCAAGTATTCTCTTATAAAACGCCATTCGAAAATCTTTTAAAAAAATTTTTAACCTCAAATATTTTTTTTCGTAGTGGACCGATTTTTTGGGCAACGAACTCGATCTGAAGATATATAAAAGCTACATCTGTGCCAAATTTCAGGACGATTGGGTAATTTTTGCTTTAGTTATCGTGCGACAGCATAAACGCAAATTTTTCTAAAATAATTTTTTTCTAAAAAACAAATGAAGAGAATCACCTGAAATGTTAATCAAATATAGTCTTCTATAAATTTAATAGGTGGTTAAAATTTTAAGTCGATAAATTAAGTATGCTTTGAGAAAACGCGATTCGAAAATTTTTAAAAAAATTTTTAACCACAATTATCTTTTTTCGTAATGGACCGATTTTTTTGGGCAACGAACTCGATCTTAAGACATATAAAAGCTACATTTGTGCCAAAATTCAGGACAATAATATTGTTAATAAAACTTTCTACGAAAGTATAAAATAAGGCAAGTATAGAAGTTTTTTCTGTATAATCTATAAAATAATATTTATAATTTTTAAAAGAAGTCAAATAAATATTAGTAAAAAAGTCTTTTACTTCTTTGAGTCAATGTAAGCTCAACAAATTATATGTAAGTACATTCAAATTTTTCACTGCAAATCAAACAAACCAAAGTTGTGAAATCAATTGCCGATAGTCAAGTAATTCAAACCATTCTCCGAAAAACTGTATGACTATGTTCTCAGAAATGTATTCAAATTTCTTCATTCTTCTATACAAATTAAACACAAGAAAGTACTGAAATCAATTAATTGTAGTCAAGTACTGGCCATAAGAACTTTTCGTACCTCGCATGTAAAATTACATTTTACTTAATTACATAAAGTACTACATAACGCCCAAGAGGCCCAATAGCTCACACACTCCTACAAAACTTTATAATACCTACGTACTTTACACCCGTGTGGGCAAAAATTATTTTAATTATATAACTATAATGCCTTCTTTTTATTTCTAAAATTAATAAGAATTTTTTAAGGTATTTACGATAAGTTGAAGCCTATATAAAAAAATTACATAGTTACCAACACATCACTATTTTTCATTATTCCTCCTCAATTTTGAACTTTCTATAATATTACGCATCTTGGAAGGACAAGGGACGTCTAGAGCTGCTCTAGCCGAGGTGGTCCTCCGATCTCCCTTACGTACTTGGCGGGCCCAACGGTTTGCAGTTACGTGGGCTACTTAAATGTAGAATACTAAATTTTTGCATAAATTCATTAACAATATTTATACCATATATAATTATATTGGCTCTAATTTTTAATTGATGCCGTTAAGTACAACATATCCGTACATGTACAGAATCATGATTTATATTTCATTATCAAACATATTTTTCCTTGTGTCCGTCCTTTTTAAACGAGAGTAAAATAAAACATTCATATAAATTTATAGCCTGCTCAAAAGTCCTTTACATTTTACTAACCGTTTTATAAGCAACATATTTTATATCCTTTTCCCCCGCGTAAATATCGTATAAGATCTCATATGAGAATTTCAGACAGCGCATATCTCGTATGAGATCTTATATGTGATGTCATATGCAATTTTGTATATTATGGGATCTCATATGAGATCTCATATGATATTTTCACGCAGGTGTGTACTTTCTATTTAAAAACAAAGTGATAGATTCATAAATCAGTATTTAATATGTAGAAGCAACCCATTTATACATTTTATCTCATCTTTAAACATATGAATATTTATATGAAAATGACCATGCCTTACACCTTGAACTGCAAACCGTCGGGCTCGCCAAGTATGTACGGGAGATCGGAAGACCACCCCTGCTAGAGCAGCTCGAGACTTCTCTTGTCCTTCCAAGATCCGTAATATTATAGAAAGTTCAAAATTGAGGAGGAATAATGAAAAATAGTGACGTGGTAACTATGTAATTTTTTTATATAGGCTTTGACTTTTCGTAAATACCTGAAAAAATTCTTATGAATTTTAGAAATAAAAAGAAGGCATTATAGTTATATAATTAAAATAATTTTTGCCCACACGGGCGTAAAGTACGAAGGTACTATAAAAGCTTTGTAGGAGTGTGTGAGCTATTGGGCCTCTTGGGCGTTATGTAGTACTTTATGTAATTAAGTCAAATGTAATTTTACACGCGAGATACGAAAAGTTCTTATGGCCGGTACTTGACTACAATTAATTGATTTCAGTACTTTCTTGTGTTTAATTGGTATAGAAAAATGAAGAAATTTGAATACATTTCTGAGAACATAGTCATACAGTTTTTCGGAGAATGATTTGAATTACTTGACTATCGATAATTGATTTCACAACTTTGGTTTGTTTGATTTGCAGTGAACAATTTGAATGTACATACATATAATTTGTTGAGCATACATTGACTCAAAGAAGTAAAAGACTTTTTTACTAGTATTTATTTGACTTCTTTTAAAAAATCATAAATATTATTTTATAGATTATACAGAAAAAACTTCTATACTTGCCTTATTTTATACTTTTGTAGAAAGTTTTATTAACAATATTATTATTTGTACAGTCATGATAACATTTTAGTTTAGAATTTGAAGAACTTTTCCGTCTGATACCGTAATCAATTTTTCTAAATTTCATATTTTTCTAAATTTCATAGTGTAACAAGGTTGCACTTACAAAATTAAAGGAGATTGTCGATCGAATTGTACTTTTCACGTGTCGAATAATAATCAGACGGAGAAACAAATATTTCATTTGAAATGTTTCAATAATACATTGAAGCGTGTAAGTCGTGACTTTTCAATAACATTGAAAAGTGTAAGTCGTGACACGCGATATTTGAGAGTTCATATTTAATTTTACATGGTTCTTCATATCTATATTTATGGAAATAACGCGAGATAAGAGTTACAGAATCTATTACCTCAGGTTTATTTAACAAAAACTGCCAATTTAGTATTCACCGTACCAACTCAAATTGTGGTCAGAACACACCATCTCGGAGATTCTATCTCAAAAACAGTACGTTAACCTGTGAATGATTTTCTTGCTGTCAGTTTATTGTACCTGGAAAATCTGGTTGGAAATCGATTTATTTTACGTTTAATTTTACATGGTTCCCCTTGTAGAAATTGTAACCAACTGTACGCCATCCGTTCGCCAAATCGCAAGAATTTGGCCAACCGTTTAACCAACAGTTAGTTAACATAAATACCGCTTATTTCGTCACGGAATCACCCTTGCACTTGGTCAATGAATGCTTAATATTAAAAATCTTAAATAAAAATCATTTACACAGCTTATTATTTAAATAAAACTCTTAAAATTTGTATTATTCATAGAATAATCAAAACCCACATATTAATAGTATTTTTCTTCAGATAAATATGGTTAAATCGGTAACGGGTATAGTTTTGTTTGTTCAAATTGAGGTTAGGGCGTGTTAATGTGTAGTGTGCGTGACTTTTTGACGTAAGTCAGGACATGTCCAGGTGGATACTTACATTTTTTTTAATTTAAAAGTATCCTATATTTAAAATTTGAAAGAATCCTACATAAAAGGTATTCTACATTTAAAATTTGAAAGTATCCTACATAAATTCTTCGTACTCGTATTGCTCCGTTTTCTACACGGTGCTCCGTTACCATCTGACCTTTACAGTGAAGCAAAACCACGCGATCCCGGAAATCCCGTCACGTGACTCGTATGAGTCTGCGCAGTTAAATACTTTTACCTATACATAACACATGAACTTGCGATCGCACTCGTGTGTATGTAATATGTGTGTATTTATGCACATGTGTGCTTGTCTTGCGGAAAGCGGGATGCGGACAGTAATTTCGGAGCATAGCCCACGTGCTACGCTGTCTACTTAACCTTCAAATAAATTTACTCCCAACTTCATTCAAATATTTTTTTAATGCATTACAATAATTTTTATTATTGTTTATGTATCAAAATCTTTTTACATATCTATATTTCTTATTAATTTCTATTATTGTTTTATGAGTTACTCAATGTTTTATTATTGATTGATAGTCCACCAATCGTTGGTTAACCGTTGGTCAATATTTTTCTTATTTGTTGGCCTAAATTATTGGCCAACAGTTAGTAGATAAGCCATCCGAGTTGGTTTATTTTCGACCAGGGTCTTCATATCTATATTTATGGAAATAACGCGAGATAAGAGTTACAGAATCTATTACCTCAGGTTTATTTAACAAAAACTACCAATTTAGTATTCACCGTACCAACTCAAATTGTGGTCAGAACACACCATCTCGGAGATTCTATCTCAAAAACAGTACGTTAACCTGTGAATGATTTTCTTGCTGTCAGTTCATTGTACCTGGAAAATCTGGCTGGAAATCGATTTATTTTATGTTGAATCACTAATGGTATTATATCCTCATAAAATTATCCTGAAATTCATAAAATAAACTATTGAAGGTTCGAAATTCATGATTTTGAAGTTATTTATTATGGTTTTCGTTGTTGTAACTTATTATTATTTGTTAGCATTGCTAACTAAGAGATACCTTTTCTTTGAAATAAAAAATTCTTATCTTTTGGATTTTTGGAGACTTGTGCGCGCTTTGGATATTAATGTTTTGTTATTTTTGGAAATCGCAACTCAAACAATCAATTAATTGCTAAGAAAATCTTGTAAAACTTGCACGGATAACATAACCTATATACAATTAGGAAATTGAAATATAATAATTTTTTAATTTTCAAGACTTGAGCGAGCTTCGTACATAAATTTTAAGTATTCTCCCGAAATTTCAATCCAATCAGTTAATTATTCGAAGGGAAAAACTAACTGATGTGACATCGGCGTCCCCTTAAGAATATCAATTTTGTTAGAAATCTGTCTGTTTTCATAAAATTAAAGAAATAATACAAAAATATGCTATTTTTATCGTTGAAGGTTTAATATATTGTAAATTTTATGTAAATGTAAATTCTATTTAGTAGGAATATTATATATTAAAATATTTTCTCACACAATATCTTACCGTCGGCATCAGTTGATCAGTAGACCTGACTCTTGTTACTCTGTTATGATAAAGTACTCTTTTAATAAACTTTTCCATAGGTCTATTCCACTTCATAAAACTAACGTATGCTAAATAAAAACAAAAAAGAACTAAAGCTTCATACCAATATATGTAGTTATCTCTGAAGAAATAAATAAGTGTAATTAAACTCATGCTATAAAAAGTACAATCACGAAAAAGTGGCCACCAAGTAAGAGATAACACTGTCTTAGAAAAAATAGCACACATTCCAATTACAAAAAGTATATTGAAAACGGCCGAACCCACAATAGTACCTATCCCTACATCATCAAACGATACAAATACACCAATTATTGATGTAAAAAGTTCTGGCGCAGAACCTCCAGCTGCCATAAATGTTGCTCCAGCAACATCATCAGCAATGTCTAATTTTTCAATTATTACATCTAAAGACGGTACGAAAAATTCATCACAAACAATTGCTAATGCAACAAACATATATACAACGCCAATAATGTGTAAAATAACAGCACCATGACGTCGTTCTTCTATACTAAAAAGATCTGTTGGAAACAAAGGTGTTTTTTCATCCATCATACTCAATCCCACCTTACTATGATGGTGGTGATGTAAACTGCTATTATAACCATTCAAATAGAACGTATAATTCTCTTTTAATGTTCTTATTATATCTGATAGTACAATTATATCAGTCCGGTGACTAATAGAATAACTTTTGTTATTGCTTTTCTCGTTATTGCTAACTTGCACAAATGTTGAATTTATGAGTGTTGGGCGATGTCCCATAATAAGTGATGTATTAGTAACGAATATTACGATTAAAAAGGCCAATATTATTGACGACGTCTTATTATTATTGCAATCTGAACACATAGTTTGAAATTTTTCAAAAAGTTGATAGAAGCTTGGCACTATTTATAGTATTAAAATTATGCAACTTATTTAAATATTACTGAAACCACGAAATTTAGGAATCACATTAACAGAAATTTGTTATCTACAGAAAAGTGTGCATAAGCATTATTAGTGGAATAAAATATAATATAGATAAAAATCTTTAACATAAGTATTTTGACAATAAATGATCAGCATTGATTTCAGTTCTCGTAAACATTGTAAAAACTGACAAATATTTATTGATATAAAAAGTATACTCTCTATTCATGGTTTTGGGTATTCATATCACGTTTATTGATATCTACAATCTATTAATTTAAATTTGCGAAAAGTTTTGAAAACATTTTTCGACGAATATACAAGAAATTTTTCGAACTATTAATATTTTAACAATCATTAATTTCACGTGTTTCACCGTATAATGAGCGTTTTAAATTATTTTTATGTTTTTAAGTTGGTCAGTTCAGCTTTTCCTTTGCACTTTCACAAATAACTGCTTTCTTGCTTCAATTTTATGCTTTCCATATATTGCACTCTGTTTCTTTTCTGTAAAGAGAGTTTCTATCTGTCCCTGTCTTTCTGTCTTTCTCTAGGTTACTCTCTTGGATTCTCTATACCCTCTATCTATATCCCTCCCTTTCCTCGGCTCTTTCCGTATATCTTTTTATATCTTTCTTCTTTTTGCCTCCCTCTTTCTGTCTCGGTCTCTGTCTTTGTCTCTGTCTGTCTCTTTTTTTCTCTCGCTCTTTCTCTATCTCTCATTGGAGTACTCAGCAAATTTCTCCTTGCTTCTCAGCTCTAGCGCCCTGCTGCCCTCCTTCAGCAATGCTGCTTGATCATACTAACGGGTGGGTGTAAAAGAAAAAGTATGGAGAGGGGAGAAATGCACGCGCGCGCACTTTCCTCTAGACTGACGTTCGATATTAAAGCAACATGATTATCATGCTAGAAAAATTCTAATTTATACTATTGAAATATTTTAAAAACGATATTTTAAATCTCTTTTAAACCTCCACTGGTAAATTATTAAGTGAAATAAATACTATTTCGTAATGTAATTTCATACAAAACATACATTTAATACCAAACTATAATACACTTTATTTTGATCCATTATTTTCTAGACTTACAAGCATAATTTGAGGAAAAGAGAACTTTATTGATGTTTCTAAAAATTGCTCATAGCAATATTAAGATGGTGCAACTATCGACAATAATGTCCATTTTGTTTATTCATTTAATAAAAAATCAATTCATTTACATTTAGCATCTTTAACCTTCATTCATTAACCTATCATGTTATTGCTAATATTATAAATATATCTTATGAAGGAATTCAGGTTGAATAAAAAAAATTAAAATAATTGAAATCAATACAAAAATGTTAGTAAATATTAACTTTACAGCAACATCTCCAATTACTTAATTTTTATAGAATTTCCAAATCGGAAACCACTATTTGATTTTTTATTAAGATCTATACTTTATTTTATTGAATACCATAAGAATGATTTTATACTTATATTTTTTTAAATAGAAAAAGAAATAAGATTTTATTTTAAATCTTGAACAAGTTTGTCATGATAAACCTATTTTTTCATTTCTAATCGAAATTTACTACAAAAGAAACTTGGTTAAGCATTACAAAAATCCAAATCTCTATTATAATTTCCATAATGGTTCATCGACTGTCACTTTTATTATAGTATGACAGCCAATTGCATGCAGCTACTGCAAAACATTGTTTTAAGAGAAAAAATCGTTGCCAATTCATTAGCCTTCTAAACAAATGTATTGATTCCTTCTGTTAATTTTCAATGTTAAGAATTAATTGGGTCACATAAAAATTTTGTCTTTACAAAACTACTATACAAAATACAAATAAAAAAGAGATGAATTTATACATTAATATAAAAACTGTTTATTCACTGCCTACTATGCACAGCTATCAAAATCGATTTTTAAAAAGTGAAACATTTTTGGGCCAACGAATAAAACAAATATTGACCAGCGGTTAATAAATGGTTGGTGAACCATCGATACAAATGATTACACATATTCTTAATTTAGATATAACAGCCGAATCCATCTCAAATTGAACGGCCAGAGTATGTCTATCTCACCGATCATTTTGACTTTTAAGTATGCTATTCTTCTCTTAAAATAATTTTACAGGTATTTTTTCATTTATCGATTGCACTAAAACTGCATCCGTTATGCACTATTCAAAAATTCTTCAGAATGCTAAATTTGAAATTTTTTCTTCAAGGTTATTTTGAAACTGCTTCTTAGTCCTGGATTTTTATAAAATTTATAGAGGAGGCACCTTTTACTTTAAAAAGAGGGTCTGTAAAGCCTTTTAGACCAATAGGCCTTCTGTCAAAAGATACAGCTATGGAAAGTTTGAAATTTTAGCTATGTTAAGTCCGGAAATAAGTGGAAATAAGTAGTAATTGGTTTTATGTAGGTTTATTATATAAAATACAATAATTTATTACCAATACAATCTTCTGGCTTCTGGTAGATCGATGCGTTGTAATTTCAATTACAATTCTTTTCTATAACACTTGCTTTTATAAATTTACTATAAATAACTTATACGATCTGCTTACTAGAAGAGTAAGGCTTACGATTACAATTTCAATAACTTATAAAATCTGCTTACTAGATGTGTAAGGCTTACGGTTTCAACTTCTCGATGTCGTTATTATATAATAATAATAATAATAGTAATAGTAATTATAATAATAATAATAATTCACGTGTACATTGTGTCGTTAGAAAAGTCACTGATGTAAGTTTTGGGTAAAAGAATAAATCTAATCATGTGTGAAAGGACAAAATAAATCCTTCCCCTTAATATCGAACTTCGTGAAGAGTAAATGATTAAGAAATAAATAAAATATCAGTGAATTTTCTTTATAAATATTTTAACAATCTGTTATGTCGACATAATTTGCTGTATTGACGCAATTTTCTTAAGGTTAATTACCTATTTCTTGAATGGTGAAATGTGAAATTTTGCTTACTACGCTATGTAGGCAAAATTTCACATTTCACCATTCAAGAAATAGGTAATTAACCTTAAGAAAATTGCGTCAATACAGCAAATTATGTCGACATAGCAGATTGTTAAAATTTTTATAAAGAAAATTCACTGATATTTTATTTATTTCTTAATCATTTACCCTTCACGTAGTTCGATATTAAGGGGAAGGATTTATTTCGTCCTATCACACATGATTAGATTTATTCTTTTATCCAAAACTTACATCAGTGACTTTTCTAACGACTTAATACTAAGGATACCTGGCTTTCATCCAGGAGGCTTGGATTCGATTCCCGGTATCGGAACCACTGTTAAGTCCGGAAATAAGTGGAAATAAGTAGTAATTGGTTTTATGTAGGTTTATTATATAAAATACAATAATTTATTATCAATACAATCTGCCCGCTTCTGGTAGATCGATGCGTTGTAATTTCAATTACAATTCTTTTCTATAACACTTGCTTTTATAAATTTACTATAAATAACTTATACGATCTGCTTACTAGAAGAGTAAGGCTTACGATTACAATTTCAATAACTTATAAAATCTGCTTACTAGATGTGTAAGGCTTACGGTTTCAACTTCTCGATGTCGTAGAGGTACACGGAGTTCGCCAGGTTTCTTGTACGCTGTGACTGATTCGCGTGACACACATCACTTCTTTTATAATACAAAATAATTTAGGCTAAAGATGAGCCCGGTGACGCATCGAATTCATCTTTTGACAACTTATGTATTACAAGTTTTCTGGGTCGTCGTACTTGCGAAATGCTGAGCATTGCAAAGTGTGGCTTTTCGACTGCCGCGAAGTTCGGTGGCTTGGATTCTAGCTCGACCGTATGTTAAAAACTGCATGCGTTGTCTTCCTCAGTGGGTGACTCTATACGTCACAAGGTCGCATAAGCAGAACGCTGCGTAGTATTAAGTTGCATTCTCGCTTTTATGTGTCAGGAAATATCTGATACTAATTATGCTTTTTCTTTAAAATGAGAATATGTCTCCGGACGTAACAGCTATATTTGATTATTATTAATGGTATTTACAGTGATATTTTCATTTAAGCGTATACTCACTACTTTATATCTACTTATTCCCTACTTTTTTGCCACAACAAGCATGATAAATACATGTTGTATTGTCAAGTGGAACCATTTCCTAAATTACTTTTCTTTTATCAACTCGAAAGCAACATTGAAATCCAATTAATAGTAGAAAATAGGCATAATTTCTCATAACCGTCTACTTTTTTACAATGATCTTTATTCACAACATAGCAATAATCTTTTTTTGATGTTATCCTATTTCACCATAAGTTAATCAATCCATAATAATTTACCCTGACAATTTTAACGATTAGATTTAAAAATAAATAATTATTTTAATGAAAAATACATACATTTTTCATGTAGAGTACCTTAAGTACCAATATGTTCTAGCTGACCAGTTGACCCCAATAATAACCACTATAACCACAAACTTTGGTATAGCCATCAAATTTGTATAGAAATAGTTTTCATTAGATTTGTTTCATTCGAAACATGACTTGTTTATGAGAATACATAAAGTAGTAAGAGGCTATAAATAGTTGTGTGGAATAATGATTAACTTAAATTGCATCAATATTCTTACCAGAATGATTTATGGATTTATTGAAATGCAGCTGTCAGATAAGTTTTCTTTTAAAATTTTTGTAGTATTCTGTTTGTAAAATAAAGATTTAAAAACGCTGTACGTTCATGATTATTTCGTTCCGGATAACTATATAGTTTACTATGAGCATCATGCTAAACTCCTAAAGATTATAAATGTATAGGTACATATTTTATAGAAGTACCAATATATTTCAGCCGATCACAAAATAACAATACATTGAGATAACGTGCATAGAAATGATTTCTATTAGATTTGTTTAATTCACAACAAGATATTGGCTTATAAGAAAATATAAGTGCACCCTGGTAAAAATATCCGATTAAAATGTATTAAAACAAAAGTAATCTAATGGAATGGAAATTGCGCTCTTTAATTTCCAGATTAAACTAGATTAATTTTCCTAAAAGGGACTAATTCCAACTAAATCAAATGTGAAGATACAAAATGAAATTTAGTATTAGAGTCGATTATATCGCATTACTAGAGATATAAATCCGATTAAAAAATATTAGATTCTATTTATACAAATACGATTTAAACGGAATCGAATTTAATAATCTTTTTTAATCCCCTTTAAATGGATGTAATCTTTATTAATATATTGTTCTTAATGAAAATATAAAATCTCTTTTAATCTTCTTTAATCCCTTTAATAATAAGAGCGCACAGACGGCAAGAATAATTCATAAAGAATTCGTCAAGATTTCGTAACAGTTTGTACGAATTCTCGAAATGATCAGAATTTGACCCAAAAGTATTCATTTTCAATTTTTTAAGACCTACCTGAATGTCAGTTCATAAGAATTCATTTAAGGGAAGAAGGTACAGGAGAGGCCAATTTTTTGTATTATTCAGAGAAATTTTTTTTAATTAAAATATATACATATATATATGTACAAAAAATAGCCGAAAACCACCTCTGTTGATCCAATTTTAGAGATTTTATAATCTGGACTGGGCAAAACACCTGTAAAAAAGGTATATATTTAGTTAGCATTCTGCGCAATGGCTTTCGATCAATGTGTGCCAGATTGAAGATACACACTTATGGCACCTAAATAAAGAAATTTACATTGCAATATTAGTCAGAAGCTGATTTTATTTTTTCTATTGCTAATAAGTCATAAGATGGAGATGCAAAAACTTCCCACATAACATTGAATATTGCAGCAACATTGCCTCAATATTGCATTACCATTTTCACCATTATCCTGGATATTCCCTCAAGGTTAATAATCACGTATGCAACCCTGAGGCAATATTGCTGGACACCCATAATTTTCGTTTTTCCATTGCTTTTGTAAAATCCTATATTAGTGCTATCCATGGTTGCAATACTACAGCAATATTGGTACAAGATTTAGCAACGCGAGAGAAATGTTCGAAATTTATAACTGATTTTTTCAATATTTTTGTTTCGATTTTGCAATATTCCAGCAATATTCGTCGAAGATTTAATAACATGATAGGAATGTTGAATACAAAACTACATTTTTCTGCATATTCCCTCCTCTGCTTAACAATACTGCAGCAATATTTCCCCTATAACACTAATATTGTAGCAATATTGCCTCAATGTTGCTTCGATATATTCGCTATATTCGCTTATGTTCCCTGAGAAATATTGGGTATATTCAATTATATTCGCAATATTCACCAAAGTCTCAATAATATTATAGAGAAACATCAAATTTTAAGTGTTTATGTTTTAAAATCAATCTTTAAAACGAAATTAATTTATTTCACATAAAGTTTTGATTCCCCGTTGTAAAGGGGATATCATAAACAAGGTAAGACTTTTAATTCGAAAAAAGTAATTTGATCGGTTGAATTACACTACTTATATACTCTCGGCCATCCAGTGTCACCACAGAAAGCGCTATTGCCGCACCGCATAGCGGTGACAAAGGGGAACTTGTGATGGCCGGCTCTCGATAAGCAAGCTTCGGCTATTTATCCGCTATGCGGCGCGGTGATAGCGCTTTCTGTGGTGACACTGGATGGTCGAGAGTATATAAGCCGTGTAATTCAACCGATCAAATGTCTCTTTCTGAAGAGTCCGAATTAGAAGACCTGCCTTGTTTTTGATATCCCCTTTACAGCGGGAACTCAAAACTTTATGTGAAATAAATTAATTTCGTTTTAAAGATTGATTTTAAAACATAAACAATCCAAATTTGATGTTTCTATATAATATTATTGAGACTTTGGAGAATATTGTTGCAGTATTTCAAAATCGAAAGAAAAATCTGCAAAAAGTATAATTATAAATATACCCAACATTTCTCAGAGAATATTAGCAAATATGGCGAATATGTCGAAGCAACGGTGAGGAAATATTGCTCTAATATTAAGTGTCATAGGGGAAATATTGCTGTAGTATTGCTAAACAGAGGAGGGAATATACAGAAAAATGTAGTTTTGTATTTAACATTCATATCATGTTATTATATCTTGGATGAATATTGCTGGAATGTTGCAAAATCGGAAGGAAATTTTTGAAAAAATAAGGTATACATTTCAAACATTTCTCTCGCCTTGCGAAACCTTGTACAAATATTGCTGCAGTATTGCTAAACAGAGTAGGGAATAGGCAGAAAACTGTCGTTTTGTAATTAATGTTCCTGTCATGTTGATAAATCTTAAACGAATATAGCTGGAATATTGTACAATCGAAACGAAAATATTGAAAATATCAGTTATACATTTCTAACATTTCTCTCGCGTTGCTAAATCTTGTACCAATATTGCTGCAGTATTGCAACCATGGATAGCACTAATATAGGATTTTACAAAAGCAATGGAAAAATGGAAATCATGGGTGTCCAGCAATATTGCCTCAGGGCTGCATACGTGTTTATTAACCTTCAAGGAATATTCAGGATAATGGTGAAAATGGCAAAGCAATATTGAGGCAATGTTGCTGCAATATTCAATGTTATGTGGGAAGTTTTTGCATCTCCATCAGACAGAAGTGTTAAATACCTCATACTATTCTTTCGAACCAAGCCACTCCAAATGTTCAGAGCAGCCTGGACTACTCTTGTGAGCTTCAAATCAAAAGTTATATTCTGGATATCATTGGTGGATTCTACAGTTTTTCGATTCATCACAAATACCGCTTGTCTATTATTTGTAGATTCCATTCGTGCACTTATAAAATTGTCTACGATAACAGTTTCACAATTTTTACACTATAACACTAGTTTTACATACAATCCGTTTCTCTCAGTTATTGAAGCACTATCACATTTTCTAGAACAAGCACTACAAATTGTTTCTTTTTAAAAATTACAAAAGAAACTTGTCTGAACCAGAATGAATTCATCACTTTCACTTATATCAACAGGGCTGTTTAGTTTTGTTTTCACCGCTATCTTTTGAGGATCTCTACCGCTATCAATTTTTTCCGTTATCCACCATCATTTGCATTTGTTTTTTCTTTTTTTTAGAAACATATTTGCTTTTCGGCACATGCCATTTACTGGATATTTACAAGAAGCAAACACTTTTTAATAATAACTTTTTATTATTATTGAATTATTAATTAAATATTACTATTGTGTGATAAGTGTTATTAAAATTTTTCAATGGATTTTAATTACAATTTTACTGCAGCAAAACTAAACAAATTTTTGAGGATAATATATACGATTTTGTTATCACCTCAGAATTTCAATAAACATGAAGTTATACCCGCTATATGTACAAAAAGGAACGGATCAAGTTACATAAGTTACTATATATATAGATATTTATCTGGAAGGCAAGTATCTGGGACGGATCCATACACGTAAAGCATGTTTCAGCGATTTTCGCACCTTTCTGGGACGTCTCAGAAAAGTTCTATCCGCAACGCAAGCTTCCAGTCAGACTAAAGCTAACTGTCACACAATAAGAATTTGATTTCTTTAGTAGTTTTTCCGTAATTTTATTCCGTAAAAGTTGCCAAAATTCAATAACCTGAAGATCATTATTTCTTTAGTAAGGCTTTAAATTGTTCACATTTTTGTTGATTTAGAATGGAAATGTATACACTATTGTAGAAGTACCTTTATGCTTTATATAGGAAATCCCAGAAGATTGCCTTGAGGAGACTTATATATATACAGGGTGTTTGAAAAGTATGGTAACGGCAATAAATCTTGAAAACTATCCATTTTCGGAAAATATGACCAAGACAAAAGCTATCGCATTTTTAATGCCCGATCAAATGGTGGCCATGACCTTGACCTTGGCCATGACCTTGATGATCATTACAAGGTCAAGTGGATTTTTTTAAATAGGAACCCCCATTTTTGACCCCGGAATCTGAAAGGGCGGGAAATTTTACGTCCAGATATGACCTTGACCATTCCCAAAATTTCAATATGGCGGATCCAAGATGGTGGAAAAGACTTACTAAAATGAATTAACCTACGATGCCAAATTTTGTATCAAGTTAGTTTTGGGGGTCGCTGATCACGAAACTAAGGTCAGTTTTATAAAATTTCCAATTTCAAGAAGGTGACCCAAGATGGCGGACTAGATTTTTAGGTATCAACCCAGCCAGTTAAGTTACGGTGACGTCCCAGCCAGTGAAGGCAAAGAGGTTTGAACCCAGCGAGTTAAGGAAAGGAGGTGTTAACCCAGCCAGTTAACGCAAGGAGGTATTAAACCAGCCAGTTAAGGCAGGAGGTGTTAACCCAGCCAGTTAAGGCAAGCAGGTGTTAATCCAGCCAGTTAAGGCAAGATGACATCCCGGCAAGGGCAAGGAGGTGTAGCTACAGCGTACAGTGAAAGTAATAAGGCAAGGAGTTTGCAACTTCGCTATCAAACTTACTTGGGCAAGCTCTGAAATTATCGTAGGTGTTCATAATGTCCACCATTCACTTCTTGGCATTGTCCGATTCAAACATAAAAATTCTGAATGGCGCTCTGGATCATTTCAGGTGGTATGTCCGTGCAAGTGTTTGTTACCCGTTGTCTCAATTCGTCTAAATTTTGGGGCTTGGTAAAATAAACTTTACTTTTTACGTATCCCCAAATAAAGAAATCAAGCGGAGTAAGGTCGAGCGATCTTGCTGGCCATTCAATCGCTCCTCTTCGACCTATCCATCGATTTGCAAATGTAGTATCTAAATAATCTCTCACAATTACTCGATAATGTCGGGGTGCCCCATCTTGTTGGAACCATACATTATTTAAATTTTCACCAACTAATTCCTGCATAGCTAAAACTATTTGATCTATCAGTAATTATAGATACAGATACGTTTCTCCATTCAAGTTACCGTCGATGAAGAATGGCCCAATCAGTCGATCTCTGAAAAGTCCAGCCCAAACGTTCAATTTCTCTGGATGTTGAGTGTGTGATTCAAGCATCCAGTGAGAGTTTTCGTTACACCAATATCCAAAATTATGGCGATTAACATTCCCATTTAGTTGGAAAGTCGCTTTATCCGAAAAGACGATCGACGTCAGAAAGTTAGGGTTCTGGATAATCCTTTCCATCATAATCTCACTAAACTCAATTCGCCTATCAAAATCATCTTCGTTTAGCTCTTGATGAAGATGAATTTTGTACGGGTGGAATTTTATGAGCATCAAATCTTTATGAACAGAAAAGTTACCCATTTCAAGCTGTTGGCTACCTTTTAGAATAGACAATCTTGGATTTTCAACAAATGCCTGAGCTACTTCGAATTGTCGTTCGTCTGTTGTTTCAGTCTTTGGCCTCCCAGTTTTTGGTCGATTTTTATTTGTCCTAGTTTGTTAGAATCGTGTGATATTACGGGCTACAGTAGATTTATGTATTCCTACTTGACCTTGTCGGAAAGTTTCATTAAAAAGAGCTACTACTTCGTCACACGACCTCACCCGATCGCCCCACCCCCTCATCATGAGAAGAGAAACTTTCTCTTCCTCTGTAAGAGAAGCCATTAGAACAAATTTGGCAGCGCAGTTGTTTTTTAAATATTCCTTTTCAGAATAATTAACGAACAATCTTTTTAACTGCAGTAGCTTTTTTAATAGCCCTTCTCAAGATAGTTAGCAAAGCTTTGGTGCAGCGCAATGGTTGAATTTCTAACGATCCTTTTCAGGATAATTAAGAAAACGGTTCTGCATCTGCAGTAGCTTTTCTAACACTCCTTTTCAGGATAGCACGCGAAGATTAAAGTGCCGCGCAGAGTGAGTTTTTCAATTATTGCTATTCAGGATAATTAATTATTATATAATTATTCTAATATTAAATTATTATAATTATTTAAATATTCAGAATAATTAAAAAAAAATAATTATTAAAGATAACTCAAGAAGCAACGATCGGCTTAAAACTTTCATCGTATTTTGCTCGACTTTTAGAACCTTTATTGGTTTTTGTAGAATCGAGCAGAAATAGAGGGTTTTCGAAAGGCTATAGTGGGATAAGATGGTCAAAATTGCACTCACCTGGATTATCTTTTGGGATTGACCATTCGAAAGTACGTTATTAAAAACCTCTCTAGCCAAATTTTCAGCTCCCTAGGCGATCATTTGAGTCTCCTAACCTAAAAGACGTGTTTTTTCGAAAAAATTTTTTTCCGCTCGGCCCTTTCTTTAAAAAAATCTGAAAAAATTCACAGACATGTGTTTTTTAGTAAGAAAACAGCCTGATTTTTTCAGATTTAAAAAAAAAATTGAGCTGAGAAAAAAATTTTTAATTTTTCAATGATTTTTTAGGTTATGTAGGTAATTTTTGGCTAACTTGTAAATAATGATTTTTTATGTATTTTTTCCCGTTCTTTCAAATGGCGGTGTCCGAATTTGCGTTTTCGAACCGGAACATATTTAAAATTCGAAAAAACCGATTTTTTAAGCATTTTTCCCATGTTTTTGGCACATAACCTCAAAACCAACAGCTAAATAAGTGTTTATGAACAATTTTTTTTCAATTTCTTTCTATATCTTCAAATTTCACTGTCAGAACTACCATTTTTGCATCAAATAATGCTATAAAATTAAATTATAAACATTTTTTTCGTGTTTTTTACCATGTTTTTGGAACATAACCGCAAAGAAGATCGTTCAATACGTGTTAGGACATACAAAAATATTCTAAAAATTTTTTTAATGAAAAAAATTTTTTAGAATTGAGTATTACTTCTCCGGTAGCTACAAAGGGCCTGATATAGCCTTTTTCAGGCGCAGGGAAACTGCATATTACAGTATTATTCGTGAAACATATGAACATATGTATGTTTTTGTAACTATGCATCAATATTAATTATTATGAGTTGATATGCAGATAGTCAAGTGCCGCATGGAGTATATATTCATGTGTACTTCAACTACCAATCTGCATAATTATAATGATAAAAATATGCTTTAAAGTAACAAACGATTGAAATAGTTCAGTAATTGAATATCAACATGTGGGATGCGTTTTTTTTATTGGTCGTTTCGCTAGTGAACCGACTATTTCGGTCGATTCTGCTGTCTAGTTATAAAAAAACAGAGTTGAAATAGACAAATTGTGTTAAAATATAATAAAATAAAATAAAAAAATTTTACTTTTCTTCATTCTATTTAACTCAAATTGTCTATTTTAACTAATTTATTTTGTTAATTAGACAGGAGAAACGACCGGAATGGTCTGTTCACTTGTGAAACGAACAGAAATAACATGGGTTAGTATATCTATATATACGAGGAACAGCGGAAATAAGCACTGTTCCACATATATATAGATATACTAACCCATTGTATTTCCGTATCTGGTCCTTATATTTTTTTGAGTGTAACGGGCCTATTGAAATGAGTTTGAGTAAGTATACTGTTTATCTAAAATGAAGAACAATACTTTTTTATATACTTGCTACTAAAAAAGTACATCACAATTTCTTGCTAGTTGCAAGTCTATTTAAAAGGATAGTCGAAAACTTATTAATTTTTTCTCAAATATTTAAGTACAACTTTTGTTGCAAAGCCAGATAGTTTTTGCATCTGTTTTGTATGTTGTAAGTTTTTTCCGGATATATGTATGAAGAATATTACTATTCTTTTCTTGTTCTTATTTAATTTTATCAAAGGAAAGTATCGGTTATTTTGCACCATTACACAAACTAAATATTTAATTGCCAGGTTATACATTTTTAAAGTATGTTTTGGAAAACCACTCTGTCAACCACTGTTTATTGCAAAATTGAATTTGATAAGTACATGAACATACTGTCACGTCCTAAAACATAACACGACTGGGATTATTAACTCAATTAAGAATTAATGCTCTTTTTGGTCGTAGCTGCGCCAGCTAATAAACCATGGACGAGCTAAAGGAAAAGATGTGTAGTAACAAGTTCGTAATTAATCGTTGAAAATTTAGTAATTAATTTTTCTTTGGATTGAGGATTTGGATTTTAATAGGGACCAACAGAAGCAGCACATTTGTCTCTTAAAAACAATTTTTGTTGCACATGCCTCTTGTATGGATTGGAAAGAGGTCACGAGCCCTGGAATGATGTGTGTTGGATAATACTAAATTCCCCCCATCTCAGGTTGTTCTCAGATTCGCCCTTCCCTAAACCAACCTAATCAATTATTATCGATTTGTAATTTTTCCTTAGTTCGTTAAATTTTAATGATATTTATTTTCCAAATAATAATTCTCTTTAAGTTAATTCAGTCGTTGCCTTGTCAACTCAAATTGCACAAAGCCCTTAAGACTCGCACTAAATGAATTGTTATCGTGAATAGCTCCTGTCCAGTAATCCTTAAGATCAAGGCCAATCGTCTATTCACGATCCAAGACAATTACTTATTTACTTGTCTGGAATTTTAATTTATTCGGATCTCTTTTATTTTCATTAATGATCCAAAATTTCTTTATTTTTGAAATAATAATTCTCTTTAAGTTAATTCAGTCGTTGCCTTGTCAACTCAAATTGCACAAAGCTCTTAAGACTCGCACTAAATGAATTGTTATCGTGAATAGCTCCTGTCCAGTAATCCTTAAGATCAAGGCCAATCGTCTATTCACGATCCAAGACAATTACTTATTTACTTGTCTGGAATTTTAATTTATTCGGATCTCTTTTATTTTCATTAATGATCCAAAATTTCTTTATTTTTGAAATAATAATTCTCTTTAAGTTAATTCAGTCGTTGCCTTGTCAACTCAAATTGCACAAAGCCCTTAAGACTCGCACTAAATGAATTGTTATCGTGAATAGCTCCTGTCCAGTAATCCTTAAGATCAAGGCCAATCGTCTATTCACGATCCAAGACAATTACTTATTTACTTGTCTGGAATTTTAATTTATTCGGATCTCTTTTATTTTCATTAATGATCCAAAATTTCTTTATTTTTGAAATAATAATTCTCTTTAAGTTAATTCAGTCGTTGCCTTGTCAACTCAAATTGCACAAAGCCCTTAAGACTCGCACTAAATGAATTGTTATCGTGAATAGCTCCTGTCCAGTAATCCTTAAGATCAAGGCCAATCGTCTATTCACGATCCAAGACAATTACTTATTTACTTGTCTGGAATTTTAATTTATTTGGATCTCTTTTATTTTCATTAATGATCCAAAATTTCTTTATTTTTGAAATAATAATTCTCTTTAAGTTAATTCAGTCGTTGCCTTGTCAACTCAAATTGCACAAAGCCCTTAAGACTCGCACTAAATGAATTGTTATCGTGAATAGCTCCTGTCCAGTAATCCTTAAGATCAAGGCCAATCGTCTATTCACGATCCAAGACAATTACTTATTTACTTGTCTGGAATTTTAATTTATTCGGATCTCTTTTATTTTCATTAATGATCCAAAATTTCTTTATTTTTGAAATAATAATTCTCTTTAAGTTAATTCAGTCGTTGCCTTGTCAACTCAAATTGCACAAAGCCCTTAAGACTCGCACTAAATGAATTGTTATCGTGAATAGCTCCTGTCCAGTAATCCTTAAGATCAAGGCCAATCGTCTATTCACGATCCAAGACAATTACTTATTCACTTGTCTGGAATTTTAATTTATTATTTTTTTTCTTTATTTACCTTTCTTATTTTTTTTTTTGTAAATTTCCTTTTCTCTTATAATGTTTGAATATAGTAAATTTAGAAATTTGGTAAAAAGAAATTAAACTAGAAATTTGAAAAGTCTGAATATTTATTTAAATTTTGAAAATTTGTGTACAGAGTTTTTAAGCTTGTGAGGCTTGTGTCAATCTGCTGTACAGTCAGCAAAGCTTGTGAGGCTTGTGTTGATCTGACTTGGTCAGTTCAGTAAAGCTTGTGAGGCTTGTGGTGAACTGCTGTACAGTCAGCAAAGCTTGTGAGGCTTGTGGTGAACTGCACCCTGGACCAGTCAGCAAAGCTTGTGAGGCTTGTAAATCTGACTGACCGGCGAGCAGTGCGCGTTCAGCGTATTTAAATGCGTTGCTCCTCCTCTTCTTCGGCTGGAAAAACTGCGGTGTCGAATCGGGTAGTTGCGTCATCTTGCGTTAACGAATCGTTGGTTGCCAAGTGTGACGGCGGTTGATAGTCATATATCCTGTAATGTTAATTGAGCCTAGTGGTGTGAGAAGACGGTATCCAATGGTGCGGGGTGGCATCCCTTCCAAACGTCGATTTTTATGAAAGTGGGGAAAATCCTATGCTTTAACACAGGGAGCGGCAGAGAGCGGTCCCTTATCCCTTCTCTAGGGTATTTTCCGGCGGCTCGTATCTTCTTTAAGGAGCGAGAGAGAACGATATATGTGCGACAGAGAAAGAGAGATGAGAGAGACAAAAGATATATCCTTCTCTTTCTTTCGAGTCAAAAATGATCAATTTTCTGTTACTTGCTGAAAATTATACAATGTTGGCAGTTTATAAATTATAAAATATGTTTTTCTATTACATTTTGTTCTAAAATGAAAATACAAATTTGGACGGAAGTTATCGGTCTATTACAACAGGAGTTAAACGCATTATAAATTTTATAAACTTAATTATACATTAAACAATGAAATTTCTTATGCAAACTTTATAAAAACATTAGACTATTCATTCTAGCTAATATTTCAATTATATTACTAAATTATTTTATTAAGTTAATACATTTTTCTTAGGTCTTCTATTGTTTATTTAAAATATTTGAAATTTAATTAATTGCTTTGAATATCAATGTGTCAGAATACAACTATTGTTTAGTAAAAATATTTATCTAATGTATGTAGTTCATAAAATTTGCATTTACAAATGGAAATCCCTTATTAATAGTGTTAATGTTTAATTAATGAATAAGAAACATACAGATTACAGTGTATTATTCAAATTTCGAACAGGTTTATTATTTGAACTTAGTAGCTAGTTAATTAATCCAGAAAAAAAACAAAGGATTATTATTTACTATAAAAATATAATATGATAATGATTTTTATCAGCTCATAATTTTTATTTAGCATAATACAACCGTTACTTAAAACAGAATTATTTTCCTAATTATAGTTATTGAGATATTTGTCGTTAATCTAACATAATATTCTTATGCTACAGTACCTTGAGTCCCAAAAGATGCTGGAAAACGCGTCTCCACGCAGGAAGACTGAGGAAATCTATTTTTAGATACGCCATGTGCGTGAGACAGATTGTACAGATAGACACCCTCTTTTCCTCTCAGCATTTTCTTATTATTAATAATCCTGAATATTTTACAAGTATAAGGTTATCTACTTTATTAGATAATTGTGTAGAGAATTATTACAAATTTGAATGAAAACGTTGTGATTATTTTGCCGGTAATTATTCACAATATTAAATTTATTAATACTTAAAGATCTAATTTACAATGTAATTACATTCGATAAATTTACAAACGGTCGGTTATATAAAATGAACTAGTGGTAAACATGACTTATTGCTTTATGTAATATATTAAGTATTATAGTAATCATTTATCGTTTGTTAAAAAGATTCTTTACATGTTTATTGGTTGCGTTTACAAAATGCATATGGTTAGTTATAGAGTTATATTTTTGGGTTCTTGTTAATAGATCTTAATATTATTAATACGGAAACAAGCAAAAGCTGTTGATTGCAATTTAACAAAGAATATGGAATTAGTATTATTTTTCCTAATTTCCTTACTGCTATATTTAATATTCAAAGTTGTTAAAATAATTTTATCTTTAACGGTGTGAGAGATATTGTCTAATAATGTAAATAATCTTTTCAGTATATAGTATATGTCGTGTATTCAAAACTCGGAAAAGCGCGTCCCCGCGTGGGAAAGCGTCATATCTATATTTAGTAGGGCCATGTGTTTTACAACAATCAAGATAGTGTATCCGCTCGAAGCAAGCGTCCCTTAAAGCTACTTTCACATTTTGAAGGAATATTTCCATCTCGCATGTAATTGTTTAAAATCCAAAATGTTTATGTAATAGAAACATTTTATTTATTCATAGCGGAAGAAGAAATAAAAGTTGAATAAGTTTTATTATTTGATTAGGGAAAATATTCTTTCATGAATGTGTCTGAAAGTAATTATTACAACCTTAAATCTATTTTACAATGTTATACTTTTCATCCCACGCCTGAACGGTTGCTAATTATTGGTTACTGTACCTATTGTCAGAAGAAACTTAATTTATATATAAAAATACAAAAATACTCAGTCAAACATATAAAGGTAAAATTTCAATTAGCGATTTGTACTTAAGCTATTATTTAGAACATATTTGTAGGAACTTAACCATACTTTATAACTAGTGCGTTAATGCAAACAAAATAATATTGTTAATAACAATCAGTAATATTGTACTTCTCCTAAAGGTTTTACTATTATAATTTTTATGGCTTATGAATATCATTTTCTTATTCAGATTAGTACATAATTTCGTTATGTTAATAATTAATGTCTGGTGAATATTTCTCCTAGAGTGGATTACTTATTTTGTATAAGTAAAGGTAATAATATTTGGTAACAGATTTTCTAATATAGTTTACTGCACTCGTAGTCGTGGGTATAGTTGATTACAATATTTTAGTTTATTGAGATTAATGTTTGTTCTTCATCAAGAAGAAAAGAAAGTTTACAGTCCGTTTAATATAAAGTCTAAATATAGCCTTTTAAGGAAAAGGAAATTACAAGATTAAAAATTCAGAAATTTTAAAGCATGCGCCGCGTCGGTGTTTTATGACAGCTTGAGACTCTGAGAAGCGCAGGTTACATCTACAACCCTTGGTGCAATAGTGTCGGTAGGGTAATAGGTGTTCAGGGTTATGACTATGGTTCATCGCATAAAAATATATACAAAAAAAATTTTCCCATCGTAGACGGTTCCGTTACACCCCCCTACTAAAACGGTTGCTACTACAACAAGTGTAGCAAGCGTTACTCTGAGTAATAATGATAAGATATAATTTGGAATGATAAATGGATTTTATGATTATTGTAAAAGTACGAAAAATGAAAATATTTCTTTCTTATATCTTGATTAGAAGAATTAAACTAATTTATAAGACTTTATATCGAAACGTTGATTTTCGAGCAATTCATCAACATAATTTTGTATTTGTTATAACAAAAATACTTCTTTAGATAACAGGAAAAACAAATGTCAATCATTTGTATCACAAACAAAATTGAATTGATTTTTAAACTAACTTGAAATTCAAATGCACATTATTTCTAAATAATTTATAAAGGTAGTAAGGATAAAGATTCTTTGTTTTTATTGTCATCATCGGATATAACTTTGTCTCTCATAGGCTGAGTCGCAATATAGGTTTTATGCCTTTATGTTGGCTGACTAGCATTTGGTTAAATCTGAGCTTTAAAAACGGATTTGCCGCACGTGCTAGATTTCGTTTGTCTGAGATTGTGACGTATTGATCGTTATTTAATTGATACAATAGCCTTTAAGGTTTTCAAAAAGAAAACTTCTCATGATCTAAACGTAATAGAGAGAGTTTTGTATATGTGCAACAAGACATTTTTGCATGGTCACAAATTGTGATTCCAGAAGCTTTGTTATCTGCCTGTGTAATAAATAAATTAGAAAATGTGCTGAAGGTCAAATTTTGTTTTTATAAAAAAAAAATTCTATTTCTATTGTTTGTGACTTCATTATCTATGAAGCAAAGATTTTCTTAAACAAATTTATAATTAATTAATAATAAATATGTTATTTCTGAATTTCTCGAAGATGTATGTCTTTAGAATATTAAAAATAATTTGTATATATAATTCTTCTCCCATAATAATCATCACCATGCATCCTGAATCCATCAAATAATTAATATTACAATAATAATGTTATTTGTTATATTATTTGAATTTCGAGTTTTTCAATATCAATTTAAATTTCCAAATTATACCTTTTGACAAATATAAATTTACAGCACGCCTTTTAAGATATATCTTGCATACACTCATTTGATATTCATGGTTGGGGTAATTGTTATAATTATTATTTTTTTTTTTTTATTTTACTTCATCTGTAATCAGAGAGAACTATTAATATTTGATATAGAATGATTTAAATTTTAAAAATTATAAATAAGAATAAGCTGGAAATCTGGTAGAATATTGGTTAGGGAAAGAAAAAAAAAAAGAGAAAAATTCAATCTTTAGTCTAATTTTAAATGTCATTTGGGGAAAAAAGAAAAACCAAAAAAAAACGATAATTTTTTTCAAATTGGTAATAATTTTAATTCAAGATTTATTTCTGAATTAAATTCATGCTTTAATAAATTCTGTATAATATTTTTAATGTCGAAATGGTTATATATACAGTAGCTGGACTGGCAACACATTTGTTTATGCAGATTATTTAGCAATGAATTACAAGTAATCAAATTTTTCTTCGATTCATTCGAGTTGATATTGAACTTGAAAGGTAATAGTTTGATATCCTGTGAATATCCAAATGGTAATTTAAGTGGCTTGAACATTAATTGAATCACAGGTGTCCTCTTTAATAAATTATGAAAATACTTCAAAGTTTGAAAAATAAAATTACATTTTGAAACTTTACTTTTATTGGTAAGACAATTATTTTGTAAATTTTTATCTGGCTTTGAAATGTGATATGCTTTTGTATCCTTCGTTTCAAACGTATTGCAATCAGGTGAAATGCAATTTGTTTGATATTTGGTTTTATCATCACTTATATTTAAAAGGAAGTTATGTCTAGGAGAACTGGTGTTATTTCCAATAGCGTTATGAATGCTAAAATCAGAACCTATATTTTGATATTTTGAAAGCGCAGAAGCTTCGTCAAATATAATATCTGAGTTTGAAACTGGAGAATTAGAAAATGCTTTTAAATGGTTTGCTTCCTTGCAGCCTTTAGGCGCGATTGATGTTGGTAAAATTATAAATGATGTAAAATTATAGATTTTATTAGTACTATGTGAGTCACTTGAAACAACCAAGTCACTAATGGAGTTTGGAATTACAATTATTTTATCTTGATTATTTAATGTCTTAGCATATTCGAGTGTTGCAAAATCAGATTCAGTAAGTAAATTGCTACTTGTATTGGTTTGATGTGATTTTCTGGTATCACAAGGATTTGATTTTGAAATTTTAATTGACTTGTTGGAACTAGTAATATTACTACAATCATTGCTACATTTACTTGAATTATGAATTACATTATTTAAAGAACTTCTGTTAGAAAAATTGTTCTTATTTGTCTGAAGATTAGAAGAAACATCATTATTATTCGTATATAAATTTTTAAATTGTAATTTAGTTGTACAGCACTTAATTTCATTTGAAAATGATTGAGAATTATTACATGATTTAATTTTTTCAATGGAAACAGCATTCTGAACAGTTTCACGCAAAGTTTTACATGGTTTACAATATGAAACAGATTTTAATCCTTTTATAAAATGTTTAATAAGTACATTCTGAGCTGTTCTACCAAATTTTATGTTATTAGTTAGTGTAGTTTCTGGATCACATTCTTTTACCACTTCATTAGTTTTAATAATTAATCTATTCGCATACTGAATAATACCTTCGTTGGGCAGTTGGTAAACGCTCTGTAAGGAATCGTTTAATTTAATTAGTAAGTCATTTTCTAGAACTTCTTGAAACTTGTTAGCATCTGATTTATTTAATAGCTTATTGCTATCATTTAAGGTATTGGGTGACCAAATTTCGGATTTTTTATTTATTTGAATGGAAGACGATTGAGATTTATAATTAGATATTTCCTGTTCTACCGAAATAGCATGCTTAACGGTTTCGGTGAAAGTTCCACATGGATTAACGTGAGACCATAAATGAGGTTGTAGTCCTATTAGAAAATGTTCAATAAGTACATTCTGTATTGTTCTTTTAAAATTTATGTTATTGTTTAGTATAAATTCTATGTCACATTTTTTCATTACTTTATTAGCTTTAATAATAAATCTGTTTGAGTACTGAGTTATACATTCAGTAGAAAATTGACAAATATTTTGCAAAGATTCATTTAATTTAGCCAATAGATCATTTTCTAAAAGTTTTGAAATTCATCAGTATCTAACTTGTCTAAATGTTTAATATTGTCGTTTACGGTATTAAATGACCGGGTTTCGGATTGAATCGGACGATTAGAACAATTAGTCGCGGTATGGCCTACTCCAGAGCAGAGTTGGCATCTTACTAGTTTGGAGCATTCTAAAGCTATATGCCCTAGCTTATGACATAGTTGGCAAATCTTTATTGTAGAGCATTGTGGTGCAATGTGACCACGTTTATGGCACAATTGGCAAACGGAAAACATTTTTAGAAATAGTAAGATACAGTGAGATTGGTATAGTAAGTAAATAATTTACCTTGAATGTGTAATAATTTTGTTTAAAAGCCTTTTACAATTTAGTAGAATAATAAAAAAAAACTATCATAATAAAATTCAGAGGATTTGGAAAGAGTAATAGTTTTTCAAAATTTAATAGAACAAATTTGAACGATCTAACAATTTACAAGAGCATAGTAGGATTTAGAGAATTCCAAAAGAATAGTAATTTTCTTTATACAACTTTTACTTTGACAAAATTCAAAGGGTTTAGAAGATTTTCCTTTATTTAGTTCATAGAAATAGCAAAATGCAGAGATGCAGAATCACTTCCGCACCCTTTAAATACCAATCGTTCAAAAGGGTAAATATAATAAAGAATAAAACTTCAATTTTCAAATTGGCATAAATTTTTTTTCACGATATTTAGTTATAATTTTAATTTCACAATTTTAATTTTATTCTCGTAAGGTTTTTAAATATGTTTTGAATTCTAATGCCTTTAATTTTTAATCTACAATAGTTTGGAAAACGTTTCATTAAAGATAAGTTGGAATTTAGAAGACTTGTTTTTTTTTCAAATTAAGTTTCACTTAAGTCAAATGCAAAACTGTCTTGTGAGTTATATACTTATTGTTAGAACATCATTCGCTTTGTAAAGTAGTAAGGGTTAGAAAAGGTAAATGCAGATTTACTTTAATTTAGTAAAATTTCTTTTGAATAGTTATTATTGATTTAAAGATTTAGAAAAAAAAACTTAGCGAATATTATTTTCACTTTTTGAATTCAAATAAAGACTTAGAAAAATAAAATTCAGTTTTGTAGATTAAAAACTTGAAATCTTTTTGTAATTTTTGTTTTTGTTTGTTTGTTTTCCAAAATATAGAATTACGATACGGTGGATTCAGAGAAAACAGTGGGTTTAGAATTTTTCTGATAACATAGTAGTTTCAGTTTCCCTTTTTTTGTAAATATAAACGCTTTATAAGACTTATCTTCTCTAAAATAGAGGTTTCTTTTCAATTTTTAATGCTTTAAGATATAGTAAATACAGTGGATTTGGTAATAAATTTTAGAAATTATTTTTCTTAACTTCTCTTCTCAATAATAGAGGGTTTTTAAGTTTGTGGATTTAGTAAGTTAAATTTTTAGATTTAGTATACTTTTGTATAGAAGTTTAATAATACTTCAATTCCCTAATTTTATAGAGGATTCATAAGTTTGTAGATTTAGTAAATTTTATAGAAGTTTAATAATACTTCTCTTCTCTAATTTTTATAGAGGATTCAGATTTAGTAAATTTTGTAGAAGTTTAATAATACTTCTCTTCCCTAATTTTATAGAGGATTCATAAGTTTGTAGATGTAGTAAATTTTGTAGAAGTTTAATAATACTTCTCTTCCCTAATTTTATAGAGGATTCATAAGTTTGTAGATTTAGTAAATTTTATAGAAGTTTAATAATACTTCTCTTCTCTAATTTTTATAGAGGATTCAGATTTAGTAAATTTTGTAGAAGTTTAATAATACTTCTCTTCCCTAATTTTATAGAGGATTCATAAGTTTGTAGATTTAGTAAATTTTGTAGAAGTTTAATAATACTTCTCTTCCCTAATTTTATAGAGGATTCATAAGTTTGTAGATTTAGTAAATTTTATAGAAGTTTAATAATACTTCTCTTCTCTAATTTTTATAGAGGATTCAGATTTATTAAATTTTGTAGAAGTTTAATAAAACTTCTCTTCTCTAGTTTATAGAGGATTCATAAATTTTGATTTAGTAAAGATTTAATAAAAATTTAGTTGAGAGGCCGTTGCGCATAGTCATCTTCTTGTGACTCAGAGGCTTTGGGGCGTACACCAATATTTTGCAAAATTATTATTTTTTTTTTTGATTTAGTATAACGTTAGTTAAAGATTTAGTCGAGAGGCCGTTGCGCGTGGTCATCCTTTTGTGACACAGAGGCTTTGGGGCGTTAACTAATATTTTAAAATTATTTTTCAACTTAGTGAAAAATTTTCAAACATGTTTTTTTTTGTATAAAATGTTTTAATTTTAGATTTTGAAAAGTTTGTTATTTGAGAATTCTTTAATTTAATTTTTTTTTTATTTCATTTCGTTCAATTTCTTTAATTTTAGATATGTATATATTTTTTTTCAATTCTCTTTTATTAGTTAGCCCAACTTATTTTTTTATCTCTTTACTAACATTTTCTTCAAATAATATTTAGTATAAGTATATTTCACCCATTTTGTATAATTTAAAGATGAAAAAGAATTCAGTAGGAGGTTGTTAAAAGAACTTGGGAAAAGAGACATTATAATTTTTCAGATTGTTACTGGAATTACAGAAATCAGAGATGGAAGATGTTTGAAGTTGAAATTTATTCACTGTTTTGGTAGATACATAAATGCAGAACGTTCCATATTAATGGACACGTAGACGATCAAGTGCAACTAATAATTTACTAACTTAAAGCACGTTGAATCAAACCCACTAATGGCAACATAACTGAGGTTTTAAAGATTCACAAGGAAAACACTACGAACACGAATGTTGAACACATTTCCGGATATCATTGAAAGTACATTGACAAAAGGAAAAGTGCTAATTTGCACTCCTTGTTAGACTCGGATTTTACCACTGAATGATGGGGTGAAGCGGTCTGCAGCGCTGCCACGTACTTTTCCTAGCGGCCGAAGTAATAGAATGCGCACAAACTTTCACTTATTTCTTTCTTACCTGAACAGTAACAGATTTTCTAAATTCACAAAAAACTTTTAAATTTATAATTTTCTTAGTTCGATTTGTTCATTTCCTGATTTATTCATTGATTTTAATATTATTTATTAATTCATTTATTTATTCACGTATTATTTAAGTTTAGAAAAGTAAATGAGCTTGGTTGTCTTTTGCACTTTGCACCAACTTTCATTAAATTTTACACTTTATTAATTCTTTTATTACATAATGTAAGTAATATAGCAGAAAAAAAAAACAACTAACATGACTCTAATTTACACATCCTTTCCAATTCAATCCCTCCGGGGCCTCCAAAATTTTTTATAGTCTTATGTCACGTCCTAAAACATAACACGACTGGGATTATTAACTCAATTAAGAATTAATGCTCTTTTTGGTCGTAGCTGCGCCAGCTAATAAACCATGGACGAGCTAAAGGAAAAGATGTGTAGTAACAAGTTCGTAATTAATCGTTGAAAATTTAGTAATTAATTTTTCTTTGGATTGAGGATTTGGATTTTAATAGGGACCAACAGAAGCAGCACATTTGTCTCTTAAAAACAATTTTTGTTGCACATGCCTCTTGTATGGATTGGAAAGAGGTCACGAGCCCTGGAATGATGTGTGTTGGATAATACTAAATTCCCCCCATCTCAGGTTGTTCTCAGATTCGCCCTTCCCTAAACCAACCTAATCAATTATTATCGATTTGTAATTTTTCCTTAGTTCGTTAAATTTTAATGATATTTATTTTCCAAATAATAATTCTCTTTAAGTTAATTCAGTCGTTGCCTTGTCAACTCAAATTGCACAAAGCCCTTAAGACTCGCACTAAATGAATTGTTATCGTGAATAGCTCCTGTCCAGTAATCCTTAAGATCAAGGCCAATCGTCTATTCACGATCCAAGACAATTACTTATTTACTTGTCTGGAATTTTAATTTATTCGGATCTCTTTTATTTTCATTAATGATCCAAAATTTCTTTATTTTTGAAATAATAATTCTCTTTAAGTTAATTCAGTCGTTGCCTTGTCAACTCAAATTGCACAAAGCCCTTAAGACTCGCACTAAATGAATTGTTATCGTGAATAGCTCCTGTCCAGTAATCCTTAAGATCAAGGCCAATCGTCTATTCACGATCCAAGACAATTACTTATTCACTTGTCTGGAATTTTAATTTATTATTTTTTTCTTTATTTACCTTTCTTATTTTTTTTTTTGTAAATTTCCTTTTCTCTTATAATGTTTGAATATAGTAAATTTAGAAATTTGGTAAAAAGAAATTAAACTAGAAATTTGAAAAGTCTGAATATTTATTTAAATTTTGAAAATTTGTGTACAGAGTTTTTAAGCTTGTGAGGCTTGTGTCAATCTGCTGTACAGTCAGCAAAGCTTGTGAGGCTTGTGTTGATCTGACTTGGTCAGTTCAGTAAAGCTTGTGAGGCTTGTGGTGAACTGCTGTACAGTCAGCAAAGCTTGTGAGGCTTGTGGTGAACTGCACCCTGGACCAGTCAGCAAAGCTTGTGAGGCTTGTAAATCTGACTGACCGGCGAGCAGTGCGCGTTCAGCGTATTTAAATGCGTTGCTCCTCCTCTTCTTCGGCTGGAAAAACTGCGGTGTCGAATCGGGTAGTTGCGTCATCTTGCGTTAACGAATCGTTGGTTGCCAAGTGTGACGGCGGTTGATAGTCATATATCCTGTAATGTTAATTGAGGCTAGTGGTGTGAGAAGACGGTATCCAATGGTGCGGGGTGGCATCCCTTCCAAACGTCGATTTTTATGAAAGTGGGGAAAATCCTATGCTTTAACACAGGGAGCGGCAGAGAGCGGTCCCTTATCCCTTCTCTAGGGTATTTTCCGGCGGCTCGTATCTTCTTTAAGGAGCGAGAGAGAACGATATATGTGCGACAGAGAAAGAGAGATGAGAGAGACAAAAGATATATCCTTCTCTTTCTTTCGAGTCAAAAATGATCAATTTTCTGTTACTTGCTGAAAATTATACAATGTTGGCAGTTTATAAATTATAAAATATGTTTTTCTATTACATTTTGTTCTAAAATGAAAATACAAATTTGAACGGAAGTTATCGGTCTATTACAACAGGAGTTAAACGCATTATAAATTTTATAAACTTAATTATACATTAAACAATGAAATTTCTTATGCAAACTTTATAAAAACATTAGACTATTCATTCTAGCTAATATTTCAATTATATTACTAAATTATTTTATTAAGTTAATACATTTTTCTTAGGTCTTCTATTGTTTATTTAAAATATTTGAAATTTAATTAATTGCTTTGAATATCAATGTGTCAGAATACAACTATTGTTTAGTAAAAATATTTATCTAATGTATGTAGTTCATAAAATTTGCATTTACAAATGGAAATCCCTTATTAATAGTGTTAATGTTTAATTAATGAATAAGAAACATACAGATTACAGTGTATTATTCAAATTTCGAACAGGTTTATTATTTGAACTTAGTAGCTAGTTAATTAATCCAGAAAAAAAAACAAAGGATTATTATTTACTATAAAAATATAATATGATAATGATTTTTATCAGCTTATAATTTTTATTTAGCATAATACAACCGTTACTTAAAACAGAATTATTTTCCTAATTATAGTTATTGAGATATTTGTCGTTAATCTAACATAATATTCTTATGCTACAGTACGTTGAGTCCCAAAAGATGCTGGAAAACGCGTCTCCACGCAGGAAGACTGAGGAAATCTATTTTTAGATACGCCATGTGCGTGAGACAGATTGTACAGATAGACACCCTCTTTTCCTCTCAGCATTTTCTTATTATTAATAATCCTGAATATTTTACAAGTATAAGGTTATCTACTTTATTAGATAATTGTGTAGAGAATTATTAAAAATTTGAATGAAAACGTTGTGATTATTTTGCCGGTAATTATTCACAATATTAAATTTATTAATACTTAAAGATCTAATTTACAATGTAATTACATTCGATAAATTTACAAACGGTCGGTTATATAAAATGAACTAGTGGTAAACATGACTTATTGCTTTATGTAATATATTAAGTATTATAGTAATCATTTATCGTTTGTTAAAAAGATTCTTTACATGTTTATTGGTTGCGTTTACAAAATGCATATGGTTAGTTATAGAGTTATATTTTTGGGTTCTTGTTAATAGATCTTAATATTATTAATACGGAAACAAGCAAAAGCTGTTGATTGCAATTTAACAAAGAATATGGAATTAGTATTATTTTTCCTAATTTCCTTACTGCTATATTTAATATTCAAAGTTGTTAAAATAATTTTATCTTTAACGGTGTGAGAGATATTGTCTAATAATGTAAATAATCTTTTCAGTATATAGTATATGTCGTGTATTCAAAACTCGGAAAAGCGCGTCCCCGCGTGGGAAAGCGTCATATCTATATTTAGTAGGGCCATGTGTTTTACAACAATCAAGATAGTGTATCCGCTCGAAGCAAGCGTCCCTTAAAGCTACTTTCACATTTTGAAGGAATATTTCCATCTCGCATGTAATTGTTTAAAATCCAAAATGTTTATGTAATAGAAACATTTTATTTATTCATAGCGGAAGAAGAAATAAAAGTTGAATAAGTTTTATTATTTGATTAGGGAAAATATTCTTTCATGAATGTGTCTGAAAGTAATTATTACAACCTTAAATCTATTTTACAATGTTATACTTTTCATCCCACGCCTGAACGGTTGCTAATTATTGGTTACTGTACCTATTGTCAGAAGAAACTTAATTTATATATAAAAATACAAAAATACTCAGTCAAACATATAAAGGTAAAATTTCAATTAGCGATTTGTACTTAAGCTATTATTTAGAACATATTTGTAGGAACTTAACCATACTTTATAACTAGTGCGTTAATGCAAACAAAATAATATTGTTAATAACAATCAGTAATATTGTACTTCTCCTAAAGGTTTTACTATTATAATTTTTATGGCTTATGAATATCATTTTCTTATTCAGATTAGTACATAATTTCGTTATGTTAATAATTAATGTCTGGTGAATATTTCTCCTAGAGTGGATTACTTATTTTGTATAAGTAAAGGTAATAATATTTGGTAACAGATTTTCTAATATAGTTTACTGCACTCGTAGTCGTGGGTATAGTTAATTACAATATTTTAGTTTATTGAGATTAATGTTTGTTCTTCATCAAGAAGAAAAGAAAGTTTACAGTCCGTTTAATATAAAGTCTAAATATAGCCTTTTAAGGAAAAGGAAATTACAAGATTAAAAATTCAGAAATTTTAAAGCATGCGCCGCGTCGGTGTTTTATGACAGCTTGAGACTCCGAGAAGCGCAGGTTACATCTACAACCCTTGGTGCAATAGTGTCGGTAGGGTAATAGGTGTTCAGGGTTATGACTATGGTTCATCGCATAAAAATATATACAAAAAAAATTTTCCCATCGTAGACGGTTCCGTTACAATACTATTGATAGAAATTGGTGATTATCAAAATATATGAAATCTACTAGTATCGAGTTTATTAAATATTTCATTTCTGTAAACTTTTAATGCTTTCTAGGTAAAGCGATCAAAATTTTTTTTTTTAATTTTATCTCATTTAACATGTTGTATAACCTAAACAAATCTTGAACAGTTTACTAATTTTTTTGAATGCATTGTGAAATAACATTGTGTAATGCAGTCATAAATCGAGCTTTTTTGTCTGGAAAGTTCTTAAAAATATTAGATGTGGGATTTAAGAATTCGTATCACTATACTTAATATCATCTTCTTATAAATAAAATGGGTTTTTCCAATGAGTAGAGGTTTTTATTAAATTGAGAAATGCACCCATTGTGCAACGTATTTGGTAACTTAATTGGTGATTAAGTACAATATTATATAGATTTAATTAACTTTTAGTTTCTTGGAATATGTTGCAAATCCAATGAATTTTTTATTAACTAATAAAAAAAGATCAAATCTTTTCATTGAAAACATATATTTTATTTATAAGAACTTGCTATCAAGCATTGTCATGCACAGTTTTAAGCCTAGCCTACATATAATGAAATATTGCACTATATAATTTCACAACATGTTATTAGTATTGTAATAGTATTTTAATAGTAGTTAATATTAAAGGAAATTGATAATAATGATGGTCCAGGTTTTAAACAATATTATAAATAATTAAGAACATATCTCTTTTTTTTAGTGATTGTATGGGATTGTAATCACTAGATGTTGCTTAGCTTTCCGCAAGCAAGTTGTCAAAAAAGTATTTATATATAGATAATCTCATTCTTACAAATATGTGCGTTAAAAGAAGTGTATTTAAAAGCTCTTTCTTAATAGAGAACGCTCTCTTTATAAAGGTTTCGTTTTGCTCAAATTATCTATATCTATACTTGTACTTTTGGTCAATTAGAATAGATCGTCATCTCAATTTCCGACAATACCTAACAAAAAACAGAATACAGTCCACATTTCAAGAAATATTTAATTTTTTACCATTCATTAATTATTATCAAAATAGTTTTAAGTGCATTATATTTCTTGGTGAAAAAAATCATTTTAATATAAAATAATAATCAAATTCATTAATTTTGTGATAATTACATAATGGCTTAGCTTTAAAAAAGATTGATTATTACACAAGTAACTGTTTAAAGATCACCGATATTTTTTGTAATTATATTCATGATCCCATAATATATCTTAAATATTCTCCATTTTAGTTTTTACATCGAACATGGATAAATTTGATGATACTGATCAATGTTGCAACTGCTTCAAGCGAAATCTCAGTAAAATATCATCTCAGATTAAGATCATTAATTTAGCTAGTGAAGTCGAAGCAGGTTGTGAGCAGTTAAATGAAGATAATGTTGATATTGGGTTTAAACTTTGCGATAAATGTAGAAGACTTTTTTTTTTTGAGACACGAAAAGTAGAACCTTCAACCAGTGATCAAAGTCAGCCAATGAGTTCGCAGTCAAGCTCGGAAATACCCAGCTCTCAGAGTTCAGGGAGCATTTTTAAGGTAGTATTAAAACCAACTGCAGAAAAAAAACCTTCCACCGAGTTGCCCCTCATCATACAGCACGTTGCGTTTGTAGAAACAAAAATAACTTGACATGTGTACCGTTGACTGCAAGACTGCAATGTTTCAAAGAAATGCAAATCTTTATTCCAAATGGCAATCGAGTTTGTACCGAGCATTTAATAAAAAAACGATTTTTTGATGATGACCTGAAACTAATACAGATATATAGTAACACGAGTTTTTTAACTGCAGATGAAATATGTTTATTTTAAAAAAAAATTTCAGATTTAGCCTCGGAAACATTTTTAGATAAAATAAAATCATCAGAGCTTAGCGAAAAACAATTATTCTCTTTTACTAGTCTTTCGACTGATCAATTGCAAGAGCTGAGAAAATTATTAGTTTCCATGAGATCATCGGATTCTAGAGACGTTACACAAGCCCTGATTATATGTTTATTTAAATTACGAACTGAATCGTCGAATAATTTTATTTCGTCTATTTTCGCAATAGAAAACGAAATAAAAGTTTCAGATTTTTGTGAATCAGTAATTAATTCATTTGAAAAATATGTCCTACCGAAATATTTTGGAGTAAAAAGTATTAAAAGGGAGGATCTCATACGTGATCACACTTCCATTTATGCAAAAAATCTGTTTAAATTAGAGAACGAGCTTGTTTTGGTTTTTGATGGAACTTACGTCACCAAAAAAGTAAAAATAATGAATACCAAAGAAAGTCATATTCAGGTCAGAAGAAATATCCTTTGCCCAAGCCATTTACTATTTGCACCACAGACGGATTCGTTGTTGATGACCCTGGTCCGTTTTTAGCCACAGAAAATGATGCAAGCATCATGAAGAAAGTAATGGATGATCGAGATGGTATAAGAACTATCATGAGAGAAGGTGATGTTTGCGTTGTAGATAGAGGTTTTAGGGATGTGATACCTTATTTAAAAAGTCTTGGCTTTAAGATTCTCATGCCTGCCTTAAAGGGAAATAGACCCAACTTGAGTACGACTGAATCGAATGAATCTCGTTACGTTACGAAATTGAAATGGGTTGTAGGGGCTGTTCATGGTATTCTTGGTAAAAAGTATAAGCTTCTTCACCAGCAATTAGATAATAAACTTTTACTAAAAGCTGGTGCATATTGTAGAATTGCATGTTTTCTCAACAACCTTTTTGGTAAGCGTTTGAATAGCGATAAAGATGACGGTGGCTTACAAGGTATAATCATCGAAAGAATGTTAAATTCTAATCAAAGTGAAAATACTTTAGCATTAGAAGCTGAGACAACCAGATGATCTAGACGGCCCACTACTACGATCAAGCTAACATCCCAAGAAATCATTGACTTTCCGGAGATGACTGAAAGAGATCTCAAAATATTTTTTTCAGGTACCTATCAATTAGGTCAAGCCGTATGTTATTTGGCTGAGTTAATGGATGATAGTTGTTGGAATATGTGAATGTTTCAACATGCAGCGCGCTGTACGCGAGGATAGGTACAATGGTATGCGCGTCTGACAAGCGACGGCGGACGAAACACACACATGAGTGTCTCCCCACTCCAGTATGTCTGTATGAGAGTTGCGTGAGACGCGAGAACAGTGTAGCGCACTTAGAATGTTTCTTACTCTCTCGCTGTTCAACTGCGATGTAAGTCGGACGTGCCGACTGGCGTTTTTGCCACCTCAATAAACTCTATATTTATCTCTCTCTATTAAATAATGGTTTCTTACTTTACCACAAACCTCAACCCTATTAATTATCCAACCTCAACATGGTAGCAGAGTGCCTGGTTGGTAAGTAAACAAGAAAAAAGACTCCGACTCAATACAAGCCTCGGTGAGTATTGGGGCAGCCTTGCCGTAGAGATAAAAAGGCACATGGCTTGCGAAAAATTAACTGTGAAAAATATTGAAGGAAAAGTGCAAAAGTAAGAAAAATACAAGTGTGAATACATAGTGGAATATGTCTATAAGTGATAGAAGAAAGAATTTTGAAAAATTTATGAATAATTCAGGCTGATGAGAGCAGATTAGATTTCTTGTGTGAAGCACGCGGCAAGGTGCAAGAATAGAGCACGTGACAGAATTTGAGGTTATACATGTGGTAAATGGATACTAAAGGAAAAGTAAAAACCAAAGAAGAAGGAATACGAGATAACTTTGAAGATGAAAGCGAAGAAATAATTGAGGAAAAGATTGCTGAAAAACGTTTTGTGAAAATAGTGCAGAAAGTAATTACGCTAAATAAAGTAATAAAAGTGTACGAAGATATTAAATTAAAAGAAGTCGAGATGGCTAAGCAAGCAAAAATCGAAGATATAGTAGTTCCCATTTTTGATGGTGCAAATTATACAAGTTGGAAATTTCGCTTAATGACTCTATTAGAATATAAAGAGTGCAAAGAGCAAGCAGAAAGAGAACGGGCTGAGACAGATAAAGCAGATGAATGGAAGAAAAAGGATTTAAAGGCAAGAAATATATTAATTAACACTATTTCAGATAAGCAATTAGAATATGTTTGTGAGTGCAAATCAGCCTATGAAATGATTGCGAATTTGGATAAATTATATGTGACGAAATCCACGTCATTACAAATAATATGCCGAGGAAAAATTGAAGATATTAAATTAAAGAATTATGAAAATGTTGAAGAATTCTTCGTAGAATTTGAGAAAGCGGTGAACGAATTTAAAGCAGCCGGAGGAAAGATAGATGAAACTGAGAAAATGCGATACTTAATCAAAGCATTACCAGCAAATTACAGTTATATTGGTGACTTTATCGACGTCATTCCAGAAAGAGAAAGGACAGTAGATTACGTAAAATCAAAAATCAAAGAAAAGAATTTAGTTAAAAATAATTCAGAAAAGAAAAGTAATGCAAGCACGTTCTCAACAAAGACAAACGGACAGTGCTTTACTTGCGGCAAAGTTGGACATTATCAAAAGGATTGTTGGAAAGGCCAACAAGGCGGCAGAGGCAGAGGTGCCCTATCATCGAGAGGACAACGTGGAAACCAACGAAGCTACAATCGAGGCAGAGGACGCGGACGCAGTTCAAATCAAAACAAGTCAACGGACGAGCAGCAGGGTTCATCATCCGAGACGTGGTCAACACAAGTATGCGGCCCAGAAGTAAAGGACATAACAGGTTATAGCGTAAATACAGAATGCGAAGGTAACGAAATAAATTGGTTATTGGACAGTGGTTCCACAGACCATATTATTAAAAGCGATAAATATTTTGAGAAGTATATAGTTTTAAAAGATCCGGTAAATGTAAAATTACCAGACGGTAAAATGTTAAAAGCGACGAAAATCGGTAATATAAAAATTAAAGTTAGAAATTATTATAATGAAAAACAAATTGATTTGAGTAATGTATATTATGTAGAAGGAATTAAGCAAAATTTGTTAAACTTTTCCAGAATAACTAAAAATGCTAGAATAACTGCACGAGACAGTAATGCTAAAATTTACAATAAATCGGGAGAATTAGTAGCTATTGCAAATAAAATTGATAATTTGTATTCTTTGAAAAGTTATGCATTAACGAATAAAAATAAAGATAAATATGTAAATTCAGTAAGATTATCAGATAAAGAAAAATGGCATAGAGCACTTGGCCATGTAAATTTTAATAATTTGAATAAAATAGTAAATAATAAATTAGTTGAAGGTTTACCAGATAAATTGGAAAAAATAGATATGAAATGTACAAATTGCATACAAAGTAAAATGGCAAATATACCGTTTGAAAATAATCGAACAAAAATAAAAGAAATCCTAGAGTTAATACACATTGATTTAAATGGTCCACATAGTACTACTGGCTATGGTGGAGAAAAATATTTTCTTACATTTATTGATGATTATAGTAAATGTACTAAAATCTTTTGCATTAAGAATAAGTCAGAAACTGCAAGTTGTTTTATTGAATTCGTAAATTTAGTAGAAAATAAATTTAATAAGAGAATTAAAAAGGTGCAATGTGTCATAATAACGGTAGAGAATATCTAAATCGCGAAATTCTCGATTTTGTAAAATCAAAAGGAATAGAATTATTGGCATGTCCACCCTACGTCCACGAATTAAATGGAGCAGCGGAGAGAAATAATAGATCAGCAATGGATATAGGTAGATGCTTAATGTGGGAAGAAAAAATTCATAGAAGATATTGGCCGGAAATAATGAAAACGGTAGCTTATTTAAAAAATCGAACAATTGCAAACACGTCAGAGAATAAAACTCCTTATGAAATATTTTTTGGGATAAAGCCGAATGTCAAAAATTTAAAAATTTACGGAAGTAGAGTCTTCGTAAGAGTTCCGGAAGCTCTAAGGAAAAGTAAGTGGGATAATAAGGCACAACTAGGTATATTAGTAGGATACGTTGAAAACGGTTATAAAGTCTTAGTTAATAATAAAGTAATTACTGCAAGGCATGTTGATGTAATAGAAGATAGTATAAAGTTAATCTGTTTAGAAAACGAAAATAGTGATTCTGAAATTAATGTAGAATTAAATGAAACAAACAACAGCGGTTCTGAATATCCTTCTCACTTTACTGCGACCTTCGGGGAAAGTAGAGGAGAGCAAACTGAATTAATCGATGCGAATAATGTAAACGATAACGAATCTGATAACGAAGACAACGAAAATAGAGATCGACTAACAATACCGCGAAAATCTCAAAGACAGAAAAGTCCAGTAAATAGATACGGAAATCCAGTTACTCATTTTATTTATGTAAATTATATTGATGCAAATGTACCAAATACATTCGAGGAGGCGATAAACTCCAGCGAATATAAACAATGGCAAATAGCAATGCATTCCGCAATAAGCAGTTTAAAGAAAAATCACACATGGCAAATTGTCAAAAGGCCAAAAGATAAAAAGGTCATTGATGTTAAATGGGTTTATAAAAAGAAAAATAACGATATTTATAAAGCGAGATTAGTTGTAAGAGGATTCCAACAAAAAGAATATGTTGAAAATGTTTATTCACCTGTAGGTAAAATGCAAACGTTGAAAATCTTATTGTCTTACAGTTGTAAAAATAATTTGTTTATAGAACAAATGGATGTTGAAACGGCATTTTTAAATCGCAATGTAAAATCAGAAGTGTACATTAATGAACCAAAAGGTTATGAAACTGGAGACAATAAAGTTTGCAAATTGCAAAAGGCTCTGTATGGTCTCAGAGAAAGTCCTAGAGCATGGTATGATTGTTTCAGCGAATATGTCGAGAAATTAAATTTTGTAAGAAGTAACTATGATTACTGTCTATATGTAAATAATACAAGCAAAGATTCAACATATATTCTAGTTTTTGTAGATGATCTCTTAATTTGTTGTAAAGATAAAAATAAAATAAACAAAGTAAAAGCAAGTTTAATGGAAAGATTTATAATGAAAGATTTGGACAAAATTAACCAATATATTGGCATCGATATTGAATATAGTGAAGACAGAGGTAAAATGACTTTAAGTCAAACGAAATATATCGAATCTTTGGCTATAAAATAGAACCTTGAAAATGCAAAATGATACGATACACCAATGGAGAGTAATCTAAAATTAGAACAAGCAAATGAAATAGATGAAAGAATAAAATACAGAAATTTAATCAGCGAATTATTATATATCAGTACAGGCACAAGGCCAGATATAACATATAGCGTTAATTATTTAAGTCGTTACCAAAGTTGTTATGACCAAAGACACTTTAAATATGCATTGAGAATTTTGAAATACTTATTTAAGACTAAAGATTTAAAGCTAACGTACTATGATAATGTTAACAGCGAAGTATTAGATTGTATGGTAGATTCTGACTATGCACGAGATAATGTAGATAGAAAATCTACAACAGGTTTTGTAATTAGATTATATGGAAATTTAATTTTTTGGAAAACGCATAAACAAAGTACAGTAACAAAATGTTCTACTTTTGCAGAATATACTGCTATGTCCGAAGCAGTGACAGAAATATTATTCATTAAAAATTTATTATGCGAATCATTTAATGTAAAATTTGATAAACCAATTAAAATGTATGAAGATAACTCAGGCGCAATTGCAATCGCAAAATTTGGCAATTTTACAAAAAATTCAAAGCACATTGAAGTGCAGTATCACTACGTTAATGAAAACTACGAAAATGGAATAATTGACATTGTAAAAATAGACTCAGAATTTAATCTAGCAGATATGTTAACAAAGAGTTTACATAAGACGAAGTTTTTGAAAAATAGAAAAGCGTTGAGAGTGATTTGAAATAAAAGAAATCTATTAACGATGTGATACTTAAAATTACTGTATGAATGAATGAAAGAATGAACATTTAATTATAATGTTGAAAATTCAAGGAGGCGTGTTGGAATATGTGAATGTTTCAACATGCAGCGCGCTGTACGCGAGGATAGGTACAATGGTATGCGCGTCTGCCAAGCGACGGCGGACGAAACACACACATGAGTGTCTCCCCACTCCAGTATGTCTGTATGAGAGTTGCGTGAGACGCGAGAGCAGTGTAGCGCACTTAGAATGTTTCTTACTCTCTCGCTGTTCAACTGCGATGTAAGTCGGACGTGCCGACTGGCATTTTTGCCACCTCAATAAACTCTATATTTATCTCTCTCTATTAAATAATGGTTTCTTAATTTACCATAAACCTCAACACTATTAATTATCCAACCTCAACAATAGTAACAATATCAATTTGGAATATATTAAGATCAAACCAAATATCATTAAAGTATTAATAAGGTCCAGGCATATTAACAGTAAGACTTACAAATGCTACATCGAATACAAACCTATCTCAATTGGATAAAGCGGTATCCTACGCCATGCGTGTGACTGTGCCAATGGATTACGAACTGTAGGATCCTGTTCTCACATTGCTGCAGTCATACATTATCTCAGTAATGCAAGATATAAGTCAAAAATTATTAGACCAGCGAAAGTTCTTTCCGAATTATTTACTACTTCAGATATTGGTCCTGTAATAGCCGAAGATAGTGACAAGGATTAAAAATATTATTATAATTCAATATTAAAAATTATTACTCATGTAATTTTGTCAAATAGAACTTCTAAAAACAATTCTCGCAAGAATAAAGGTCAAATATGAAATGGTACATACTTATTTTATTGTTTTAATAAAAGCACAAAAATATTCATAACATATTTATAATAATTAATTTCTATTAGAAATATTTACTCATTTTTATTTATCTACAAATGAATTTGAATAAAAATAATTAATTAAAAGGCTATATCAGGCCCTTTGTAGCTACCGACGAAGTAATACTCGATTCTAAAAATTTTTAGAATATTTTTGTATGCCCTAACAAGTATTGAACGATCTTCTTTGAGGTTATATTCCAAAAACATGGTAAAAACACGAAAAAATGTTTATAATTTGATTTTATAGCATTATTTGATGCAAAAATGGTAGTTCTGACAGTGGAATTCGAAGATATAGAAAGAAATTGAAAAAAATTTGTTCATAAACACTTATTTAGCTATTGGTTTTGAGGTTATGTGCCAAAAACATGGGAAAAATGCATAAAAAATCGGTTTTCTCGAATTTTGAGTATGTTCCGGCTCGAAAACACAAATTCGGATATCGCCATTTGAAAGAACGGAAAAAAATACACAAAAAATCATTATTTACAAGTTACCAAAAATTACCTACATAACCTAAAAAATCATTGAAAAATTAAAAAATTTTTCCTGAGCTCAAATTTTTTTTTGTAAAATCTTGTAACGGCAGGCGCGTCTGTGTGTGTGTATGTGCGCGAACACGGAGCTCGGATCGAGCCAATCTCCGACGCACGGTATACACACAGGTAGTTGACCGAAAACATAAACATACCGCGGCCTTGGAGTAGGCAAGGCCGACAATTGCGGCATGAGGATTCGCAAATAGAGTCGGGCTTGTCCTCGTATTTCTCCGGGGGCTTGCGTGTGTGTGTGTAGTTGCTCGCACGTGTAGCTGTGCGAGAAGTACCGAGCGCAACTACGACACACAATGAGCCCCGAAATGAAAACTCGCGACAACCTTGCGCCAGGGGGAAGGAGAGCGAGAGACAGAGCCCGTCAGTATTGCTGCCGCCATAGCTTAGGCAGCTGCTCGATTCCCGTGCGCGAAGACTTGGAGAGAGAGAGAGAGAGAGAGAGAGAGAGAGAGAGAGAGAGAGAGAGAGAGAGAGAGAGAGAGAGAGAGAGAGAGAGAGAGAGAGAGAGAGAGAGAGAGAGAGAGAGAGAGAGAGAGAGAGAGAGAGAGAGAGAGAGAGAGAGAGAGAGAGAGAGAGAGAGAGAGAGAGAGAGAGAGAGAGAGAGAGAGAGGAGACAGACACGCGGCAGGCAAGGGAGCCTAGCGGCGAGAGAGAGAGAAAGAGAGGCGCAAGGGGCGCGCAAACCAGCACCGGCGCCCGCCTCCACGCCGAGACTACTGAGGAGGTAAGTCCTGGCCAGGCGAGCGCGCGCTTCCCCCGTGGATGACGAGTGTCCAGGAAGCGGAGACGGGCGAGCGAACGAGGCCACCGACGCGCGCGTAAGCGCCGATCGTGCACGGCGATCGGCCGACATCGGCGCGAGCCGCTTTTGCGCGTACGTGTGTACGGCAGAGCACATACGTACTTTGCGTGTGTAGGCGCACCACCCGAACCGGCGCGTACTAATAGCACGCGCCGTAATTAGCGAATGTAATTTGTGGATAGCCTCCAGGGGCAGTAAGAAGAAATTCTTTTATATTAAAGTTAACTTGCTTTTTACTTATTCGCATATTATTTCACGCATCCTACTTTCAATTCCCTATTCGGTGGCATGATGAAGAATACCGCCGGCTTCCGCGGTCGCGAGTACGTAGTACTCGCGTGATAGCTGAGTAGCTGGGGCAGCACGCTCGAGAGAGAGCGCGACGACGAAGTCACGCGTTGTAACGGAGCGAAAAGGTGCGGCTGCTGCTGAAAGCAGCCGACGGCGAGCAACAGCACGGAGCTGACGGGCGGCTAATCGTCGAGGGTTGGTGCGAGTAAGTGCTCGCACCTGTCAATTGCTGCGCCGTTCATCGGCAAGTCCGCGTTGATATATAGCGCACCGAAGACAGCTTTTAGCCCGTTACAATCTGAAAAAAATCAGGCTGTTTTCTTGCTCAAAAACACACGTCCGTGAATTTTTTCAGATTTTTTTAAAGGAAGGGTCGAGCGGAAAAAATTTTTTTCGAAAAAATACGTTTTCTAGGTTAGGAATCTCAAATCATCACCTAGGGAGCTGGAAATTTGGCTAGAGAGGTTTTCAATAATGTACTTTCGAATGGTCAATCCCAAAAAAAATCTAGGTGAGTGCAATTTTGACCATCTTATCCCGCTATAGCCTTTACAATTTTCACGATTTTGACGTCACATTACCTCATGTTGTGTCAGGGTACTTGTATACTGTACATGTCACGTTGCATAATCTACATGACGGCATATTGCATAACGTACATGACGTAAAATTACAAATTTAACTTACAAGTGTATGCCCATAACAAAATTGCGCTTCCATTGCAAGACAATCTTATCACCAAAAAAAATTGCGTTCATTGCGCGATAAATTTATGGCCATTACAAAATTGCGCGTCGCGACCTCCTTGCTTTCAAAGCCGGGACGCCACCTTATCTTAATTGACTGGGCTAACACCTCCTTGCCTTAACTGGCTGAGTTAACACCGCCTTCCGTTTTCTGGCTGGGTTAACACATTATTGCCTTAACTGGCTGGGTTAACACCTCCTTTCCTTAACTGGCTGGGTTAACACCTCCTTGCCTTAACTGGCTGGGTTAACACCTCCTTTCCTTAACTGGCTGGGTTAACACCTCCTTGCCTTAACTAGCTGGGTTAACACCTCCTTGCCTTAACTGGCTGGGTTAACAGTGCCTTGCCATAACTGGCTGAATTAACACCACCTGCCTTAACTGGCTGGGTTAACATCTCCTTGCGTTAACTGGCTGGGTTAACACCTCCTTTCCTTAACTCGCTGGGTTCAAACCTCTTTGCCTTCACTGGCTGGGACATCACCGTACCTTAACTGGCTGGGTTAATACCTAAAAATCTAGTCCGCCATCTTGGGTGACCATCTTGAAATTGGAAATTTTATAAAACTGACCTTAGATTCGTGATCAGCGACCCCCAAAACTAGTTGATAAAAAATTTGGCATCGTAGGTTAATTCATTTTAGTAAGTCTTTTCCACCATCTTAGATCCACCATCTTGAAATTTTGGGGATAGTCAAGGTCATATCTGGACGTAAAATAAGTAACAAAAAACAGTTCATATCCTACTCTTTAAGCAAGTTATTATAATATTCATTATACATATTTTCTTCTTTTTCATAGTTTTCCACCATTTCGTTCAACCTGTCAAGTTCAACGGCATCTTTTAAATTTTCTACTTCATGATATTTATTTTGTTCTAGATTTCAAATCAATGGTATTTGTCCTTGTGTGATATCATTATTGCATTCATTAATTTGATTAATTAAATCACATTCATCTTCTTCATTAATATGATCATGTAGTTGTTTGTTTATTTCATCCAATTGTCTTGCATGCTGTATACTTTTCACTTCGACATATATTTCTTGTGTAGGATCCCATCTTAATGGATTGGGTCTTGAATCTTCTTGATTGGCCATCTAGTATTTTAGTAAGTCATTGGTAATTACATTAAGTGTTAATATAAGCTTTGCCTTGGGGGATTCACCTTTTTAATCACGGTATTCTATTTATATCCTTTTAAAAGTTTTTCGAAAGTAGTAGCTTCTGACTATACATTTATATTCTTCTATCTAAACTAGAACGTTACACGGTCCAAAATATTACGTTTCCTTTGTCAAAGTTTGAAGATACCTTAACTGTTAACCTTGCACTGGAGGAACCACCTTTCTCAGCTCGACCGTATGTTTATCCTGTAGCTTTAGAAATGATCGTGCATGATTTCTCTATAGCTTGAATGTATTCAATAATCATTTTGAAGTTCTATAACAAACAATTTTTTTCCTTTCATAATGTCTATTTCTTTGGAGTACATTTACGTGTCTTTTGTTAAAGTTGGACAGTTCTCCTAGAGAAACCACCTTTTTGATTACCGTATCTTTTTGCTTCCTCATAGAGGAAGCTTTGTAACGGTGAAAAATATTTTCGAAAAAAAAATGTTCAAAAAGATGTTTCAAGGCGATATATGTGTATATTACTTGATTTTGATCATTTTTGTTTTCGTGGATGTGTGTGTGTGTGTGTGTGTGTGTGTGTGTGTGTGTGTGTGTGTGTGTGTGTGTGTGTGTGTGTGTGTGTGTATTTGAACTCTTCATATCTCCGAAACGAATCGACCGATTTTCGTCGGGTAAATCTTATTCTCTTCGTTTCACGGGAAAAGAAAGGTACCCTGATGAATTTGAGTTTTTATTGATTTTCTTTTGTTTTATAACCAAAAAACGATTTTGAATTTTTAGTTTCTTTGATTTTTTCATATCTTACGGTCATTATTACATAATATAATAAACTTTTCTTGAAAGGTATTTAAATTCCCTATATTATCCTTTTTAAAATTTAAAATATCTTCACTCTGTCAATTGTTATTAAAGAAAACTTTTTTATATTTCATAAATTAATTTGTCAAAAAATAATTTATTTATCGACTTGAAATAAATAACCAGTTATTACACTAATTGAAGAGTATATGTGGTTAAAATTTCAAGAGATTATCTTCATTTGTTTTTTAGAAAAAAAATTATTTTCCAAAAACGAATTTGGAATTTTAGTTTTTTTTCTTTTTTCATATCTTATAGCCATTCTTACATAATACAATAAACTTGTTTTGAAAGGTATTTAAATTACCTATATTTTCTTTTTTTTAAATTTAAAATATCTTCACTCTGTCATTTGTTATTAGGGAAAACTTTTTTATATTTCATAAATTAATTTCTCAAAAAATATTTTATTTATCGACTTGAAATTTTAACCAGTTATTACACTAATTTAGGACTATATGTGGTTATAATTTCCAGAGATTATCTTCATTTGTTTTTTAGAAAAGAATTATTTTAGAAAAAATTTGCGTTTTCGTTGTCGCACGATAACTAGAGTAAAAATTATCCAATCGTCCTGAAATTTGGCACAGACGTAGCTTTTATATGCCTTCAGATCTAGTTCGTTGCCCAAAAAAATCGGTCCATTACGAAAAAAGATATTTGAGGTTACAAATTTTTTAAAAAAATTTTCGAATCGCGTTTTCTCAATAAATACTTGATTTATCGACTTAAAATTTTAACCACTTATTAAATTTATAGAAGACTATATTTGGTTAAAATTTCAGGAGATTGTCTTCATTTGTTTTTTAGAAAAAATTTGCGTTTTCGTTGTCGCATGATAACAAGAGCAAAACAGGAGCACTTTCGATGATCAATTTCAAACTTTTATAACTTTGGAAGTAATCCATATTTTTTATTCTTTAAAAACGCAAATGGGAGCTTGTTTTCTCTAGTTTTATTCTCTACTTGAAATTATATTAAATACTTTCTTTAATAAATGTTTCTCTAACTAAATTTAAATTCTTTTTCCTAAAATCTTTATGTGACAATTTAATCGCTCTGTCAATGACGGAGCGGGCTCGAAACGTTGGGCAATTTGGTGGTGGGACAGTCAGATCGTCCTTTGCTAACAAAGTTTTTTCCAGGTTTTAATTAAGTTTTTATTTCAGATTCTGCGAGGGTGATTATAAACAAAGGCAACCTGACTGCCATAAATATTAATTATTTTAATTTAATTTGTAAGACTGTAAGACCGATGGAAAAATTCTTATCAGTTGATAGTAAATTGCAGTCGACATAAGTAATATTTTTAATGGATTCTTAAATCTTAAATAAGCTCATGAAGAAAGTGAATTTCTTCACTTTCTTCGCAGTATCAGGTGGTTACGCTTAAGTAGCGTTATTTTAACTAAAAAATTACGTAATAGAGTGGAGGGAACACTGTATAACGCGTTTAATGAGACCACTGTGTTGCTGTAACTACTTTTCCTCGAATCGAAATCTTCTGCTGACAATAGATGACTTAAAGGCAATTCTAGCTTGCTTAGATCACCGCGCTGATCTAAATTTTTTTATTTGGTTACCTATCCATCTGAAAATGACAAATTACATGATAGTTAGAAAGGAATATGATCTATTTAATAGAAATAATTTTGAAGTATGCATATGTGACGAAAATTATTTGAGTTCTTTGCTAGGTAGCTGGATTTTTATGTTTCAAAATTAGCTAATAAAGAAACCGGAATACTGTATCACCAGTCTAATGAGACGATTGCAGTGCTTGAAGTTTGGTTATTATACCATCATGTCTTATTTTGTTTGTTTTCCGTCAGCGGCGGTTGTGAAGGTGAAAAATCGGCATGCTAAAAAAAATGTAACTATAAATATAATGTAAAAAAATGTAATAATACTGATATAAAAAATATTCCGATTAAACTGATCATACAGTATTCCTTTCTTATAGTCATTTAATTTTTCAGCTACCCAATCAATAGGTAACAAAATGAAAAAATTTAAATCAGCCGGTTGTTCCAACCCAGCCAGTATGGCGTTTATGCAATTCTTTGCCAGCAAAGGATTTGAGTTCCACGAAAAGTACTTTCATCAACGCAGCAGTTACATTAAACGAGTTATACAGTGTTCCCTTTGCTCTCTTATGTAATTCTTGGGATAAAACAGCGTTACATAAGTATAAAACTCCGATCTGCGAACTCCCAGCTAACCCGTACAACAAATTCACTTTTTTGAGATATGCCGACTATGAGCACATATATTCAAAACAAGACCTCGCTTTCATAATATTATGCACGTTGTTGGACAGCGTAAATTTTTTAGTTACAGAATTGCCTCTTGCAGGGAACAAACAAAGACAGACACGCTTGTACCTCAATTACGGACACTTCAATCGCGTTATCAAATAGGTGATACACTGTTCCAGCGTCTTTATTATCTAATTTTACAGAAAAAATCCAGCTAGCTGAGAAAGAAATCTTGATGCTTTGCCTATTTACAACGAAGAACTGAAATTATTTACGTAAGTTGTGCGTACCATTTTTAAAAACTGTTGCGCGATATGTAGCATCAAAAATGATTGTACTAAATTGATTATACAGTATTCCTTTCTAATTTTAGTACATTGGTATGCATATCTGACGAAAATGATCTGCATACTTTGTTGTACATAAACAAAGCATCAAACGTATTTGTAGGCTGGCTGGATTCTTATATGTTAAATAAGCTCATGAAGAAAACGGAAACTGTGTCACATGTCTAATAAGACGTTCGAAGTGTTCGCAGTTTGGGCATGATACCATCGTGTCTTTTTTGTTTTTTCTCTGGTGAAGCAGTTGGAAAACCGAAAATCTACGTGCTCAATGAAAGTGTATAACATTGTGATATCGAAAGGGTCCTGTTTAGACCATAATTTACAGTAACTACTCATAGTCGGTATTTCTCAAAAAAGTGAATTTGGTTGTACGGCATACCCAAACGATCGCAGTATCAGAAGTTTCCGCTTAAATAGCGTAATTTCATCTAAAAAATTACGTAAGTGAGCAGAAGGAATACTGTAAAACGCCTTTAATGACACGACTGTGTTGCTGTAACTACTTTTCGTCGACTCCAAATATTTTGCTGACACTAGATTAAAGGCAATTCTGGCTTGATTGGGTCACTGGGCAGATTTAAATGTTCTTATTTGGTTACCTATCCATCTCAAAGCTGAATAATTTCACGAAAATTAGAAAGGAATATGTTCGGTTTAATAGAAATAATTTTCAAGCTGAACGATATTGTTTGACAGTATTTACTACTGGTATGCATATGTGACGAAAATGATTTGAGTTCTTTGCTAGATGGCTGGATTTTTATGTCTCAAAATTAGCTAATAAAGAAACCGGAATACTGTATCGCCAGTCTAATGAGATGATTGCAGTGCTTGAAGTTTGGTTATTACACCATCATGTCTTATTTTGTTTGTTTTCCGTCAGTGGCAGATGTGAAAGTGAAAAATCGACGTGCTAAAAAAATGTAAAACATACTGATATAAAAAATATTCCGATTAAACTGATCATACAGTATCCCTTTCTTATTGTCATTTAATTTTTCAGCTACCCGATGGATAGGTAACAAAATAAAAAAATTGAAATCACCCGACTGTTTCTACCAATCCAGAATGTCCTTTATGTAATCCTTTGTCAGTAGAAGATTTGGATTCTACGAAAAGTACTTTCAGCAACGCAGCAGTTATATTAAACGCATTATACAGTGTTCCCCTTACTCTCTTATGTAATTCTTGAGTTAAAACAGAGCCTCATAAGCATAAACACCAGATCTGCGATCCAGCGTCGCCACTAGAGGGCGGGGGGGGGGGGCAACTGGGACAAACTGCCCCAGGCCCCGTGGTAGGTAAGGGCCCCCAATGAGTCCGAAGTATGTTATTTTAAAAATAATTTTTTAAAACCAAGTAGCCGGGGGATATGAGGTCCACGCATATTATAGAATTACGTAGACGAGCAACAATAAACAAGACACATAACTTAAACAATTTTTAAACCCAAGTAGGCGGGGGATATGAGGTCCATGCATATTAGGGAATTACGTAGACGTGCAACAATAAGCAAGACAATTATTTAAACAATTTTTAAACCCAAGTAGGCGGGGGATATGAGGTCCACGCATATTAGGGAATTACGTAGACTTGCAACAATAAGCAAAACAATTACTTAAACAATTTTTAAACCCCAGTAGCCGGGGGATATGTGTTCCACGCGTATTAGGGAATTATGTAGACGTGCAACAATAAGCAAGACAATTATTTAAACAATTTTTAAACCCAAGTAGGCGAGGGGTATGAGGTCCACGCATGTAAGGAAGTCATGTAGACATGAAAAAATAAGCAAAACGATTATTTAAATAATTTTTAAACCCCAGTAGCCGAGGGATATGAGGTCCACGCATATTAGGGAATTACGTAGACGTGGTGGAACAATAAGCAAGACAATTATTTAAAAAATTTTCAAACCCAAGTAGGCGGGAGATATGAGGTCCACGCATGTAAGGGAGTCATGTAGACATAAAAAAATAGCAAAACGATTATTTAAATAATGTTTAAACCACAGTACCCGGGGGATATGAGGTCGGCGCATATTAGGAAATTATTTAGACGTGCAACAATAAGCAAGACAATTATTGAGTGGCTAAGTGGGTTTTTTGACTTCGTGTGATTGCAGCACTTGTCTTCGGTTCGAAATCGCACTCGCCTCCGGCTCGTGCTAGCTCACCTTCGACTCGTACTGCAATCCCACACTCGGTCTAAAAAGACCCACTTTACGCTCTTGGCACACAATATACTATTATTCCCGCATATGCGTAATAAGGTAACATAGTCTAATTTTTTACGTTTATTGTGAATTAGATTAAAACTAACAACATTATATAACAAATAAATATACAAAATAACTTTTCAAATCTATGAAATGGGCACAGTGGAGATGGGAATAAAGTACTATATGTAAGACGGGACTAAAGTCGATCATTCACTTAGGTGATCACTGCTCTCGCTTCGCTACGCTCGCTCGGCCACGGGAATAATCTGCAACTTTAGCCCCTCATTAATGTACTATTTAAATCCAAGTAGCCAGGGAACACAAGTTCTACGCATATAACGAAGTTACGAAGACGTGCGACTTAAGCAAGACTTTTATTTAAAAATTCTTAACCTCCATAACTTGACTCCCTTATATGCGTGGACCTTGCGGCCCCGGCTACATTGGTTTAAAAGTTATTTAAATAATAGTCTTGCTTATTGTTGCATGTCTACATGACTCCATTATGCGTGGACATCGCGTCCCCCGGCTACGTAAGTTTACAAATTACTCACATAATTTTTTTGCTTATTTTTTCATGTCTACATGACTCCCTTATATGCGTAGACCTCGCGTCCCCGACTACTTCAGTTTAAAAATTATTTAAATAATATTCTTGCTTATTAATGCACGTCTACGCAACTCTCTTCTATGCGTGTTCCCCGCGTCCCCAGGAAACTTGGGTTTAAAAATTATTTAAATAATCGTTTTGCTTATTGTTTCATGTCTTCATGACTTCTTCATATTCGTAGACCTTGCGTCCCCAGGCTACTTGGGGTAAAAATTATTTAAATAATAGTCTTGCTTATTGCTTACACGTCTACGTAATTCCCTAATATGCATGGACCTCCTAATCCCCGGCTACTTGGGTTTAAAAATTATTTAAATAATCGTTTTGCTTATTTTTTCATGACTCCATGACTTCCTTACATGCTTGGACCTCACATCCTCCGCCTACTCGAGTTTAAGAATTGTTTAAATAATTATTTTGCTTATTATTGTATGTCTAAGTAATCCCCTGGTATGCGTGGACCTCGCGTCCCCCGACTACTTGGGTTTAGAAAATCTTTAAATGATCGCTTTGCTTATTTTTTCATGTCTACATGACTCCCTTAGATGCGTGCACATCATCCCCCTCCTACTTGGGTTTAAAAATTGTTCAAATAATTGTCTTGCTTATTGTTGCACGTCTAGGTGATTCCCTAATATGCATGGACCTTCTATCCCCCGGCTACTTGGGTTTAAAAATTATTTAAATAATTTTCTTGCTCATTGTTGCACGTCTAGTAGACCTTTTTATTCATACAGAAATCATTTGAATTAAATTATGTGCGCTTTTTCATCGAACATCTTGATTATAAAGTAAAAATGATGAAATTTTTTGTTTTTTTTCTCGCCATGCAAGGGGCCCCCGGAACAGTTGTCCCAGGCCCCTTTACTTGGTGTGGCGGCGCTGGGAATACTGTATAATCAGCTTAATAAAAATATTTTTGAAGTTGGCCATATCACGCAACAGTTTTTAAAAATGGTATGCATAACGTGCGAAAATGATTCCAGTTCTTCGTTGTAAATAGGAAAAGCATCAAGATTTGTTTCTCAGCTAGCTGGACTTTTATCTGTAAAATTAGATAATAACGACGCCGCAACAGTGTATCACCTGTTTGATAACGCGATTTAAGTGTCCGTAATTTAGGTATGATACCAGCGCGCCTATCTTTGTTTGTTCCCTGTAAGAGGCAATTGCGAAAATAAAAAATTTGCGGTGTCCAAAAACGTGCATAATATTCTGAATGAGGGCTTGTTTTGACTACATGTGACTAAATGATCATAGTCGGCATATCTCAAAAAAGTGAATTTGTTGTACGGCTTAAGCTGGGCGATCGCAGATCTGATGTTTATACTTATGTAGCGCTGTTTTATCCCAAGAATTACATAAGAGAGCAAAGGGAACATCGACATCTTGGCAATGATAGTGTTTTTAAAAGAAACAGCTCAAAATTTTAAAATTGTTTATGCTTTAGTCAGTTAACTAATATTTTTTATTCAACAAGATTTTTTCTTATTCTTTATTAAAAAGAACTGGAACGATATTGGCAAACCCTCTTTTGTAAAGAATTGTATATTTTTTAAATACCAAAAGAAACCAGTAATTTGTATTTTTGACAACCTGATGCATTTGTGATCTTAATGTTATTCATATATCGAATGTCATGGATCTTGTCGCTGAATTTTCTTAAAGCATGAAAAATACATGAAACATTTATTTTCAAAAATATTTTCAGAAGGCTTATAAGTAATAACATTTATATTTACTTTCCTGAATTTTCAATGGGAGCCGCTTACACTGATAATACAATCTACACTGAGAGAAGAATATTTTTATAGTTAAAATATTTATCTATTTGATTGGAACTGCAATATTGTAACTGTTACAATATCCTATATTTGAATAGGGAAAATTTTGACGGTAAAACTCAATATAGTAACTATTACAATATCAATGTTTACCGTTGAATGCATAACGCCATCCATTTTTATATTAAATAGTTGAGGACGATCTTTGGAGGTAAAATGAAATGATCTTATTTCTTTATGCTCAATGTTTATCAATGTTTACTAGTAACATATTGTAAGTTAACGGTTACAATGCGTATATTTGGACATATCTAAACATACGCATGTTAATAGTTACAATGCCATGTTAACAGTAACCAAATCATTCTCTGTGTATTTGTAATCTTCATATCTATTCGAAATTGCATAAGTAATCTATTATTATGTGTGCCAAAGCGAAAAGTAAATTGCTATAAAAAAGTTGAAATAAAAGTAGTTGAAAGACAATTATCAATTGTATATTCCGATGCACAGACAAATACTTCTTACTCAATAATTTTCAAATAAAATATGGTGTTCTTATTAAGCCTTCGCTTCATTAAATTTCATAAACTATGTAATCTACAATCTTATAAATCATTAACATTCATAATTAAATTATTTAATTTTAAACTTACAGTGAATAGTTTATGAAATAAAATGAAGCGAAGGCTTAATAAGAATACCATATTATATTGGACTATTATTGAGTAAGAAGTATTTGTCTGTGCATCGGAATATACAATTGCTAAATTGTCTTTCAACTACTTTGATTTCAACTTTTTTATACTAATTTCGTTTTAACTTTGATACATAATAATAGATTACTTGCCAAATTAAGTTTTGAGTAGTTATGAAGAATTGCAAATAGAGTGTATTAACAGTTGTAAGCGGCACCCATTGAAAATTTGGAAAAGTAAATATAAATATTATTACTTATAACTCTATCAAAAATATTGTTGAAAATAGATATTTAATGTATTTTTCATTCTTTGGCAAAATTCAGCAACAAGATCCATGACATAAGATATATGAAAAATATCAACTTATCAAATCGATCGAGTTATCAAAAACATAAATTATTGGTTGCTATTGACATTACAAAATTACAATTCTTTTCAAGTGAGTTTACCAACATCGATTGAGGGCTCAGTTTAAAGGCTTTTTAATAAAGACTCAAAAAAAATTTGGTCTAATCAAAAACATTCTGCCGTACTATTTTCTTTTTTTCAAATGAAGGTATACTAATAAGCAACCAATCTAAGACTCTCCAAATGGATCATGATATAAATATAATCACATTCTACAAATAAAAATCAAATGTCCTCCCAGTCAATGTTTGTACAAAAGTTTCAGGATTTTCAATAAAAAAAATCACAAAAGTTGAGTATTCAACAAAAATTGCAAAAAATAGGTATTTTTCATATCACATAACTTTTGTAATTATTAAAGTACCGGTGTAAAAATCTAAGAGCAATTTTTTTTCACCAAAAACAATTATTTCTCAAAGTAGCATGAACGGTTTTAAAATTTTGTGCTGCTGACTTCATGTAAAATCTGTTAAGTGGAAATTCAAGACTTACATTTTATCTGGTTTTGATGAGATCAATCTAGATTTTCGTTATTCCTGGGTTGTGCCATCTGCCCAGAATGATCTCAGCGGTGGCCAGACAACCAACCAGTAGTCACACCATCCACTGGAGGTAAAGGCCAGGTCGAGGCTCTTATTTGTAATACAAAAGTTGAAAAGAGCCTCAGCCTGATTGTTGCTGATGACATATGCAGCGTATAAGAAACTGCAAACAGCCACTACGCTGGGGGTGCAATAGGAGAGCTGATCACATAAAGAAAACATAAAGCTGATGCGAAGAAGACTAGGACAACATTACCGCAGAAAACGACACTCTGTAGCAGTGGGGATCGTTGACCACCCCTCCCGCTGCCACAGATACCTGTAACAAGAGAAAAGTTCCGTCAGCCCACCCACCCATAGAGAGGTTAGGAGAGGGGAAGGGCTTACCGAATCTATGTTTAAATCGTGGACTTCGTTGCCTTGTTTTCTCAGATGAGTCACCACCCTGGCGAAAAAAATCACATGATTAATCATATGATTGATCACTTGATTTCTCACGTGATTTCTCACGTGACGATTTGGCGCGATTTCTCACGTGATTAATTACGTGAAAAATCACGCGACAATACAAGCATAAAAAAATTATATATAACGCTTATTCTTTAATGAAACTTGTTTTCTCAATGGATAGCAAATACATTATCGCAGAAAAAATTATGCATTATAATCCCGACCCAACCGAGAATCGAACTCACGAACTTTGGGTTTCTGCGCAGGCACCCTATCCATTACGCTATCACTCGCTTGAAAGATTGTGGTTATTTTCAGCTACATAAGCTGCATTCTCCATATTTATTGTTATTTCAATTTGATTATTTATGTAAAAAATCAATAGTTTGTAAAAATTATTTATTTATACACTATTTTAATAAAATGCGTAACTTATATTAAAATATTAATTGATTAAATTCGAATATCTTAAGAATGTAGTACCGGTAAAGTAGAAATCAGGTAAGTACAAAATTAATTTTTTTCTTTTAAACAAAATACCGAATTACTTTTTATAAAATGTTACGTATATAAAATTGTAAATAATGATCATTACGTTTTTAAACATTTTTATTGCTTTTGAAAAAGTTATTCGAATTATTATTATTTTGAAAATAAGTAATTTATATTGAGATATTAAATAATTAAATTCGAATAACTTTTTCAAAAGCAAAAAAAATTTTTAAAAACGTAATGATCATTATTTACAATTTTATATACGTAACATTTTATAAAAAGTAATTCGGTATTTTGTTTAAAAGAAAAAAATTAATTTTGTAATTACCTGATTTCTACTTTACCGGTACTACATTCTTAAGATATTCGAATTTAATCAATTAATATTTTAATATAAGTTACGCATTTTATTAAAATAGTGTATAAATAAATAATTTTTACAAACTATTGATTTTTTACATAAATAATCAAATTGAAATAACAATAAATATGGAGAATGCAGCTTATGTAACTGTAAATAACCACAATCTTTCAAACGAGTGATAGCGTAATGGATAGGGTGCCTGTGCAGAAACCCAAAGTTCGTGAGTTCGATTCTCGGTTGGGTCGGAAATTTAATGTATAATTTTTTCTGCGATAATGTATTTGCTATCCATTGAGAAAACAAGTTTCATTAAAGAATAAGCGTTATATATAATTTTTTTATGCTTGTATTGTCGCGTGATTTTTCACGTAATTAATCACGTGAGAAATCGCGCTAAATCGTCACGTGAGAAATCACGTGAGAAATCAAGTGATCAATCATATGATTAATCATGTGATTTTTTTCGCCAGGGTGGTGACTCATCTGATAAAACAAGGCAACGAAGTCGGCGATTTAAACATAGATTCGGTAAGCCCTTCCTCTCTCCTAACCTCTCTATAGGTGGGTGGGCTGATGAAACTTTTCTCTTGTTACAGGTATCTGAGGCAGCGGGAGGGGTGGTCAACGATCCCCACTGCTACAGAGTGTCGTTTTCTGCGGTAATGTTGTCCTAGTTTCTTCTTCGCATCAGCTTTATGTTTTCTTTATGTGATCAGCTCTCCTATTGCACCCCCACCGTAGTGGCTGTCCCATACAGCATGAAAGAAAACTGAAATAATTACATGAAATAATTCATGAATTAATACATTGAAATGATTTAGAAAGAATTTTAAAAGGAAAAAAAATAAATTTTAAATTAATTTTTAAAATAATATATGGAATCCTTACAAAATACTTTCAAAAATCATCCAAAAAAATAAAAAAAGTGTTACCAAAAAATAATTACACGAATTAATTCTGAAAGGACTTTGAAAAGATTTTTTGAAAGAATACATAAAATAATTTCGAAATTATTGCAAGTATTCTTTCATGCAATAATTCAGAAATAATTTCAGAAAGATACAAATTAATCATTCACAAAAATAATTCAATATCTATTCAAAAATCTTACATGAATTATTTCATGAAATCTTCTGGGAAACTCGTGTGAATTAATACAAGAAATAATTTTGAATTCTTTTGAAAAAGATTTTTAGAATAAAATTTTTTAAAACAAAATAGCAAAAAAAATAATTACACGAATTAATTCTGAAAGGACTTTGAAAAGATTTTTTGAAAGAATACATAAAATAATTTCGAAATTATTGCAAGTATTCTTTCATGCAATAATTCAGAAATAATTTTAGAAAGACACAAATTAATCATTCACAAACATAATTCAGTATCTATTCAAAAATCTTACATGAATTATTTGATGAAATCTTCTGGGAAACTCGTGTGAATTAATACAAGAAATAATTTTGAATTGTTTTGAAAAAGATTTTTAGAATAAAATTTTTTAAAACAAAATAGCAAAAAAATAATTACACGAATTAATTCTGAAAGGACTTTCAAAAGATTTTTAGAATAAAATTTTTTAAAACAAAATAGCAAAAAAAATAATTACACGAATTAATTCTGAAAGGACTTTGAAAAGATTTTTTGAAAGAATACATAAAATAATTTCGAAATTATTGCAAGTATTCTTTCATGCAATAATTCAGAAATAATTTTAGAAAGACACAAATTAATCATTCACAAACATAATTCAGTATCTATTCAAAAATCTTACATGAATTATTTGATGAAATCTTCTGGGAAACTCGTGTGAATTAATACAAGAAATAATTTTGAATTGTTTTGAAAAAGAATTTTAGAATAAAATTTTTTAAAACAAAATAGCAAAAAAATAATTACACGAATTAATTCTGAAAGGACTTTCAAAAGATTTTTAGAATAAAATTTTTTAAAACAAAATAGCAAAAAAAATAATTACACGAATTAATTCTGAAAGGACTTTGAAAAGATTTTTAGAAAGAATACATAAAATAATTTCGAAATTATTGCAAGTATTCTTTCATGCAATAATTCAGAAATAATTTTAGAAAGATAAAAATTAATCATTCACAAAAATAATTCAGTATCTATTCAAAAATCTTACATGAATTATTTGATGAAATCTTCTGGGAAACTCGTGTGAATTAATACAAGAAATAATTTTGAATTGTTTTGAAAAAGATTTTTAGAATAAAATTTTTTAAAACAAAATAGCAAAAAAAATAATTACACGAATTAATTCTAAAGGACTTTCAAAAGATTTTTAGAATAAAATTTTTTAAAACAAAATAGCAAAAAAAATAATTACACGAATTAATTCTGAAAGGACTTTGAAAAGATTTTTTGAAAGAATACATAAAATAATTTCGAAATTATTGCAAGTATTCTTTCATGCAATAATTCAGAAATAATTTTAGAAAGATACAAATTAATCATTCACAAAAATAATTCAATATCTATTCAAAAATCTTACATGAATTATTTCATGAAATCTTCTGGCAAACTCGTGTGAATTAATACGAGAAATAATTTTGAATTCTTTTGAAAAAGATTTTTAAAATAAAATTTTTTAAAACAAAATAGCAAAAAAAATAATTACACGAATTAATTCTGAAAGGACTTTGAAAAGATTTTTTGAAAGAATACATAAAATAATTTCGAAATTATTGCAAGTATTCTTTCATGCAATAATTCAGAAATAATTTCAGAAAGATACAAATTAATCATTCACAAAAATAATTCAATATCTATTCAAAAATCTTACATGAATTATTTCATGAAATCTTCTGGGAAACTCGTGTGAATTAATACAAGAAATAATTTTGAATTCTTTTGAAAAAGATTTTTAAAATAAAATTTTTTAAAACAAAATAGCAAAAAAAAAATTACACGAATTAATTCTGAAAGGACTTTGAAAAGATTTTTTGAAAGAATACATAAAATAATTTCGAAATTATTGCAAGTATTCTTTCATGCAATAATTCAGAAATAATTTTAGAAAGATACAAATTAATCATTCACAAAAATAATTCAGTATCTATTCAAAAATCTTACATGAATTATTTCATGAAATCTTCTGGCAAACTCGTGTGAATTAATACGAGAAATAATTTTGAATTCTTTTGAAAAAGATTTTTAAAATAAAATTTTTTAAAACAAAATAGCAAAAAAATAATTACACTAATTAATACTGAAAGGACTTTGAAAAGATTTTTTGAAAGAATACATAAAATAATTTCGAAATTATTGCAAGTATTCTTTCATGCAATAATTCAGAAATAATTTCAGAAAGATACAAATTAATCATTCACAAAAATAATTCAATATCTATTCAAAAATCTTACATGAATTATTTCATGAAATCTTCTGGGAAACTCGTGTGAATTAATACAAGAAATAATTTTGAATTGTTTTGAAAAAGATTTTTAGAATAAAATTTTTTAAAACAAAATAGCAAAAAAATAATTACACGAATTAATTCTGAAAGGACTTTCAAAAGAGTTTTAGAATAAAATTTTTAAAACAAAATAGCAAAAAAAATAATTACACGAATTAATTCTGAAAGGACTTTGAAAAGATTTTTTGAAAGAATACATAAAATAATTTCGAAATTATTGCAAGTATTCTTTCATGCAATAATTCAGAAATAATTTTAGAAAGATAAAAATTAATCATTCACACAAATAATTCAGTATCTATTCAAAAATCTTACATGAATTATTTGATGAAATCTTCTGGGAAACTCGTGTGAATTAATACAAGAAATAATTTTGAATTGTTTTGAAAAAGATTTTTAGAATAAAATTTTTTAAAACAAAATAGCAAAAAAATAATTACACGAATTAATTCTGAAAGGACTTTCAAAAGATTTTTAGAATAAAATTTTTTAAAACAAAATAGCAAAAAAAATAATTACACGAATTAATTCTGAAAGGACTTTGAAAAGATTGTTTGAAAGAATACATAAAATAATTTCGAAATTATTGCAAGTATTCTTTCATGCAATAATTCAGAAATAATTTCACAAAGATACAAATTAATCATTCACAAAAATAATTCAGTATCTATTCAAAAATCTTACATGAATTATTTCATGAAATCTTCTGGGAAACTCGTGTGAATTAATACAAGAAATAATTTTGAATTCTTTTGAAAAAGATTTTTAGAATAAAATTTTTTAAAACAAAATAGCAAAAAAAATAATTACACGAATTAATACTGAAAGGACTTTGAAAAGATTTTTTGAAAGAATACATAAAATAATTTCGAAATTATTGCAAGTATTCTTTCATGCAATAATTCAGAAATAATTTCAGAAAGATACAAATTAATCATTCACAAAAATAATTCAATATCTATTCAAAAATCTTACATGAATTATTTGATGAAATCTTCTGGGAAACTCGTGTGAATTAATACAAGAAATAATTTTGAATTCTTTTGAAAAAGATTTTTAAAATAAAATTTTTTAAAACAAAATAGCAAAAAAAATAATTACACGAATTAATTCTAAAGGACTTTCAAAAGATTTTTAGAATAAAATTTTTTAAAACAAAATAGCAAAAAAAATAATTACACGAATTAATTCTGAAAGGACTTTGAAAAGATTTTTTGAAAGAATACATAAAATAATTTCGAAATTATTGCGAGTATTCTTTCATGCAATAATTCAGAAATAATTTTAGAAAGATACAAATTAATCATTCACAAAAATAATTCAATATCTATTCAAAAATCTTACATGAATTATTTCATGAAATCTTCTGGCAAACTCGTGTGAATTAATACGAGAAATAATTTTGAATTCTTTTGAAAAAGATTTTTAAAATAAAATTTTTTAAAACAAAATAGCAAAAAAATAATTACACGAATTAATTCTGAAAGGACTTTGAAAAGATTTTTTGAAAGAATACATAAAATAATTTCGAAATTATTGCAAGTATTCTTTCATGCAATAATTCAGAAATAATTTCAGAAAGATACAAATTAATCATTCACAAAAATAATTCAATATCTATTCAAAAATCTTACATGAATTATTTCATGAAATCTTCTGGGAAACTCGTGTGAATTAATACAAGAAATAATTTTGAATTCTTTTGAAAAAGATTTTTAAAATAAAATTTTTTAAAACAAAATAGCAAAAAAAATAATTACACGAATTAATTCTGAAAGGACTTTGAAAAGATTTTTTGAAAGAATACATAAAATAATTTCGAAATAATTGCAAGTATTCTTTCATGCAATAATTCAGAAATAATTTTAGAAAGATACAAATTAATCATTCACAAAAATAATTCAGTATCTATTCAAAAATCTTACATGAATTATTTCATGAAATCTTCTGGCAAACTCGTGTGAATTAATACGAGAAATAATTTTGAATTCTTTTGAAAAAGATTTTTAAAATAAAATTTTTTAAAACAAAATAGCAAAAAAAATAATTACACTAATTAATACTGAAAGGACTTTGAAAAGATTTTTTGAAAGAATACATAAAATAATTTCGAAATTATTGCAAGTATTCTTTCATGCAATAATTCAGAAATAATTTCAGAAAGATACAAATTAATCATTCACAAAAATAATTCAATATCTATTCAAAAATCTTACATGAATTATTTCATGAAATCTTCTGGGAAACTCGTGTGAATTAATACAAGAAATAATTTTGAATTCTTTTGAAAAAGATTTTTAGAATAAAATTTTTTAAAACAAAATAGCAAAAAAATAATTACACGAATTAATTCTGAAAGGACTTTGAAAAGATTTTTTGAAAGAATACATAAAATAATTTCGAAATTATTGCAAGTATTCTTTCATGCAATAATTCAGAAATAATTTCAGAAAGATACAAATTAATCATTCACAAAAATAATTCAATATCTATTCAAAAATCTTACATGAATTATTTCATGAAATCTTCTGGGAAACTCGTGTGAATTAATACAAGAAATAATTTTGAATTCTTTTGAAAAAGATTTTTAGAATAAAATTTTTTAAAACAAAATAGCAAAAAAATAATTACACGAATTAATTCTGAAAGGACTTTGAAAAGATTTTTTGAAAGAATACATAAAATAATTTCGAAATTATTGCAAGTATTCTTTCATGCAATAATTCAGAAATAATTTTAGAAAGACACAAATTAATCATTCACAAACATAATTCAGTATCTATTCAAAAATCTTACATGAATTATTTGATGAAATCTTCTGGGAAACTCGTGTGAATTAATACAAGAAATAATTTTGAATTGTTTTGAAAAAGATTTTTAGAATAAAATTTTTTAAAACAAAATAGCAAAAAAATAATTACACGAATTAATTCTGAAAGGACTTTCAAAAGATTTTTAGAATAAAATTTTTTAAAACAAAATAGCAAAAAAAATAATTACACGAATTAATTCTGAAAGGACTTTGAAAAGATTTTTTGAAAGAATACATAAAATAATTTCGAAATTATTGCAAGTATTCTTTCATGCAATAATTCAGAAATAATTTTAGAAAGATAAAAATTAATCATTCACACAAATAATTCAGTATCTATTCAAAAATCTTACATGAATTATTTGATGAAATCTTCTGGGAAACTCGTGTGAATTAATACAAGAAATAATTTTGAATTGTTTTGAAAAAGATTTTTAGAATAAAATTTTTTAAAACAAAATAGCAAAAAAAATAATTACACGAATTAATTCTGAAAGGACTTTCAAAAGATTTTTAGAATAAAATTTTTTAAAACAAAATAGCAAAAAAAATAATTACACGAATTAATTCTGAAAGGACTTTGAAAAGATTTTTTGAAAGAATACATAAAATAATTTCGAAATTATTGCAAGTATTCTTTCATGCAATAATTCAGAAATAATTTCACAAAGATACAAATTAATCATTCACAAAAATAATTCAGTATCTATTCAAAAATCTTACATGAATTATTTCATGAAATCTTCTGGGAAACTCGTGTGAATTAATACAAGAAATAATTTTGAATTCTTTTGAAAAAGATTTTTAGAATAAAATTTTTTAAAACAAAATAGCAAAAAAAATAATTACACGAATTAATACTGAAAGGACTTTGAAAAGATTTTTTGAAAGAATACATAAAATAATTTCGAAATTATTGCAAGTATTCTTTCATGCAATAATTCAGAAATAATTTCAGAAAGATACAAATTAATCATTCACAAAAATAATTCAATATCTATTCAAAAATCTTACATGAATTATTTGATGAAATCTTCTGGGAAACTCGTGTGAATTAATACAAGAAATAATTTTGAATTCTTTTGAAAAAGATTTTTAAAATAAAATTTTTTAAAACAAAATAGCAAAAAAAATAATTACACGAATTAATTCTGAAAGGACTTTGAAAAGATTTTTTGAAAGAATACATAAAATAATTTCGAAATTATTGCAAGTATTCTTTCATGCAATAATTCAGAAATCATTTCAGAAAGATACAAATTAATCATTCACAAAAATAATTCAATATCTATTCACAAATGTTACATGAATTATCTCATGAAATCTTCCGGGAAACTCGTGTGAATTAATAGATTTTTTAAAGAAAACATAACAATTCAGCAATCATGTCAAGAATTATATCACGAAATAATTCAGAAATAATTTCAGAATGATAAAAATTAATCATTCACAAAGATAATTCAATATCTATTGAAAATAATTTCATGAATTATTTCATGAAATGTTGCGGAAACTCACGTGAATTAATACAAGAAATAATTTAGAATTCGTTTGAAAAAGATTGTTACAATAAAATTTTTTAAAACACAATAGCAAAAAAGATATTTACACGAATTCTTCCTGAAAGAACCTTGAAAAGATTTTTTGAAAGAAAACATAAAATAGTTCAGAAATTATTGCAAGTATTCAACACGAAAAGGGCAGCGTCCGTATATAAGAGGCATCGTATAATGTATTTATTTTGTTTTTAATTCGAATTTGTTTCAATCAAATAAGTCCTAATTAATACAATATTTAATAAACAAAACTTACTAAATAAGTATATACTAATTAAACAAAGTTAATATTAAAAAATAAAGAAATATTAGAAATAAATGTTCTAATTTATTTTGTCAGTCATTTTGCACTATATAATGAAAAAAATGAAATGATTGGATAATGATCGGATTTAGTCGTCCATTGTTTTCTACATTCGTATGATCCTATTAAAGAACGTATTAAAATGTGTGGGGGTATATAATTTTTCGTTTTTGTGAACTAAGATAGATTGAAACATTTACTAATTGCGAAAAATATTAATTTGAAAAGTTAATGTAAGAATATAAAAACTTAAAATAAAAGGAAAAAAAAACATTTAAAGATGAATAATATAGGTACTTAAAATAAGCAATATTTTTTATTATTATTCATAATAGTATTCTTTCAGTATGACAATGTTTAGAAGTCCCCTCAAAATCGACAGAAATATTATTTATACGTCTGCCAAGAGTAAAGAGCCTTTGACTCTAAAAGTTGATTCTAAATTGAAAACACTACAAATAATAATAACGTCGGTAAGGTAGAGCTCATTCTATTCATCTCTGCATTATATGCAATTATCATTTTTTTTTTTATCGAATTTCGGGAAAAGAGCTCTTTATTGCCCTTCGTAATGACAAAAATACACTATGTGTAAATTTTCAAGTTATTGCTCGTTATAGATTTTACAGGAAACGGGTTGAAAAATTTTCTACCAGTTTTTTATGAAAAATAATGAACAGAATTTCTGAAAAATTTATAGGTGTATTATTTATGCAATTACGGAGTGCAGTGAAGAGCTTCATTCATCAAAAGTTGAATCTAAGATAAAAAAATGTAAAAACTCATAACGTCGGTAAGGAAGAGCTCCCTTTATACACACATTTCACATCGACTTAATACAATATTTAATAAACTAAAAGTATTAAATAACTATGAATTAATTGATCAAAGTTAATATTAAAAAATAAAGTAATATTAAGAATAAATTTTCTAATGTATCGTATCACTCATATTGCAGTATATAATGAAAAAAATGAAATGATCTAACAAGCGAGCGATAGCGTAATGGATAGCGTATTTGCGTAGTACCCAAGCGACCCGGGTTCGAATCTCCATCATGTAAAAAATTTTTCTGCGTTTTTTTCTGCGATAAAATAGTGTAAAATTATTAACAATGTAAATATATGTAAAAATAGTTAGAATATTATTTAAATAATATTCTAAATTATAAAAATGTACCTTCAAATACGGGATTATATATACCCTTCGAAATTTATTGTTAGTAATATTTACTAAATATTTTCTAATTAATTCACAATATTTATTCCTGAATCCTTCCAAAAATCTTTCATTGAAAGGATTCTGCAATAATACATGATTTTATAACCTTCGAAATTTTTTGTTAGTAATATTTCCATTATATTTTCGAATTAATTCACAAAATTAATTCCTGAATCCTTTCAGACATCCTTCATTGGAAGGATTCTGTAATAATACGGATTTATCCTCTTCAAATTTCTTGTTAGTAATATTTCCATAATATTTTCTAATTAATTCACAATATTAATTCCTGAATCCTTTCATACATCTTTCATTGAAAGGATTCAGGAATTAATTTTGTGAATTAATTCGAAAATATTATGGAAATATTACTAAAAAGAAATTTCAAAGAGTATAAATAACGTATTATTGCAGAATCCTTCCAATGAAAGATGTCTGAAAGGATTCAGGAATTAATTTTGTGAATTAATTCGAAAATATTATGGAAATATTACTAAAAAGAAATTTCGAACAGTATAAATCACGTATTATTACAGAATCCTTTCAATGAAAGATGTCTGAAAGGATTCAGGAATTAATTCACAAATTAATTCCTGAATCCTTTGAGACATCTTTCATTGGAAGGATTCTGTAATAATACGGGATTTATCCGTCTTCCAAATTTCTTGTTAGTAATATTTTCATAATATTTTCGAATTAATTCACAAAATTAATTCCTGAATCCTTTCAGACACCTTTCATTTCTGAAAGGATTCTGAAAGATTCTTTCAGAAATCATTCAGTGAAAGGATTCTGTAATGATGCTATGTCCGGGGTATTTTCCTTTCAGAATTATTTCAGGAAATAATTTTGAAATATCTTTTAGTAACCTTTTGGTAATAATCCATGAATCCTTTCAGAAATCTTCTATTGAATAAATTTTGCAATGATATTATAAATTATTTTTGAATTATTCCATTGAATTAATTCTGAAAGGAAAATACCCCGGACATAGCATTATTACAGAATCCTTTCACTGAATGATTTCTGAAAGAATAAAATTATTTCATGCATTCTTTCAGAATCCTTTCAGAATTAATACATGCTGTGTGGGGTTTGCAGTTTCTTATACACTGCATATGTCATCAGCAACAATCAGGCTGAGGCTCTTCTCAACCTTTGTATTACAAATAAGAGCCTCGACCTGGCCTTTACCTCCAGTGGATGGTGTGACTTATACTGGTTGGTCGTCTGGCCACCGCTGAGATCATTCTGGGCAGATGGCACAACCCAGAAATAACGAAAATCTAGATTGATCTCATCAAAATCAGATAAAATGTAAGTCTTGAATTTCCACTTAACAGATTTTACATGAAGTCAGCAGCACAAAATTTTAAAACCGTTCATGCTACTTTGAGAAATAATTGTTTTTGGTGAAAAAAAATTGTTCTTAGATTTTTACACCGGTACTTTAATAATTACAAAAGTTATATGACATGAAAAATACCTATTTTTTGCAATTTTTGTTGAATACTCAACTTTTGTGTTTATTTTTATTGAAAATCCTGAAACTTTTGTATAAACATTGATTGGGAGGACATTTGATTTTTATTTGTAGAATGTGATTATATTTATTTCATGATCCATTTGGAGAATCTTAGATTGGTTGCTTATTAGTATACCTTCATTTGAAAAAAAGAAAATAGTACGGCAGAATGTTTTTGATTCGACAAAATTTTGTATGAGTCTTTAAAAAGCCTTTAAACTGAGCCCCCAATCGATGTTGGGAAACTCACTTGAAAAGAATTGTAATTTTGTAATGTCAATAGAAACCAATAATTTATGTTTTTGATAACTCGATCGATTTGATAAGTTGATATTTTTAATATATCTTATGTCATGGATCTTGTTGCTGAATTTTGCCAAAGAATAAAAAATACATTAAATATCTATTTTGAACAATATTTTTGATAGACTTATAAGTAATAATATTTATATTTACTTTTCCAAATTTTCAATGGGAGCCGCTTACAACTGTGAATACACTCTATTTGCAATTCTTCATATCTACTCAAAACTTAATTTGACAAGTAATACCACACAGCATGTATTAATTCTGAAACGATTCTGAAAGAATACATGAAATAATTTTATTCTTTCAGAAACGATTCAGTGAAATGATTCTGTAATAATACTATGTCCGGGGTATTTTTCTTTCAGAATTAATTCAATGAAATAATGAAAAAAAAATTATATTATCTTTGCAAAATTTGTTTAATGGAAGATTTCTGAAAGAATTCATGGATTATTACCAAAAGGTTACTAAAAGCTATTTCAAAATTATTTCTGAAATTATTTCTGAAAGGAAAATACCCCGGACATAGCATTATTACAGAATCTTTTCAATGCAAGCTTTTTGTATGAATTCATGAAATCACATTAAAAATAAATTAGGAATTATTCTATAAATATTTCATTGGTTATGTTATATTATTACACGATACTTTCAATGAAAGATTTTTGGAAGGATTCAGGAATTAATATTGTGAATTAATTCAAAAATATTTTGTAAATATTACCAACAATAAATTTCTAAGTGTATCCATCCCGTATTATTACAGAGTCCTTTCAATGAAAGATTTTTGGAAGGATTCAAGAATTAATATTGTGCATTAATTAGAAAATATTTTGTAAATATTACTACTAAAAATAAATTTCGAAGGGTATAAATTTAGTATTATTGCAGAATCTTTTCAATGAAAGATTTTTTGGAAGGATACAGTAATATTGTGAATTAATTAGAAAATATTTTTTTAATATTACTAACAAAAAATTTCGAAGGTTATAAATCCTGTATTATTGCAGAATCCTTTCAATGAAAGATTTTTGGAATGATTCAGGAATTAATATTGTGAATTAAGTAGAAAATATTTAGTAAATATTACTAACAATAAATTTCGAAGGGTATATCCCGTATTTGAAGGTATATTTTTATATTTTAGAATATTATTTAAATAATATTCTAACTATTTTTATATATATTCACATTGTTAATAATTTTACACTATTTTATCGCAGAAAAAACGCAGAAAAATTTTTTACATGATGGAAATTCAAACCCGGGTCGCTCGGGTACTACGCAAATACGATATCCATTACGCTATCGCTCGCTTGTTAGATCATTTCATTTTCTTCATTATATAGTGCAACATGAGTGACACGATAAATTAGAACATTTATTCTTAATATTACTTTATTTATTAACTTTGTTCGATTAAGGGAATGTGGTACTCATGCACTCTGTTTTACCGGCAGAACTCAGTAAATTCTATATTATTAAAATAAACATATCGAATTACGTCTTATAAAGAGACAGTTGCCCTGTGCAATGCAATAATCTACCAGCTTGCGCAGTTTTGAGCCCAAATATCAACGGCACCCTAGAAAATTTTGCGAACGAAATTTCGGTTATTTTTGTTCGCAAAATTTTTTAGGATGCCGTTGATATTTGAGCTCAAAACTGCGTAGATTATTACATTGCGCAGGGCAACTATCTGTTTATAAGACGTAATTCGATATATTTATTTTAATAACCCGGTTGTAAATATTCACCTGGTTTTCACCTGAATTTCCACCTGAATTATCACCTGAATTTCCACCTAAATTTTACGTGAAATTCGTGTAAAATGTATGTGAAAACCACCCAAATTTTATGTGATTTATACCTGTATTTCACGTGTCAAAATTCTAAAAACGTCAGGTGAATTTCACGTGATTTTCACCCGATGCTCACGTGAACTTCACCGGAGATAAATTAAAGCTTCCTTCTTATGACATCGTTTTTTCAGGTGAATTTCACGTGATTTTCAGAAGATTTTCTCATGAACTTCATGTAAATTTCTGATTTATTTTACCTATATTTCGTAGCATTTTTGGGTGAACGTAACCTCAAATTCATGTGATATTCGCCCAATATTCACGTGAACTTCACCACAGATAAATTAAAGCTTCTTTCTCTTGTTATCGTTTTCTCAGGTGAATTTTACATGATTTTCACCCAATATTCATGTGAACTTTATATAGATAAATTAAAGCTTCGTTCTCGTGTTATCGTTTTCTTAGGTGAATTTTACGTGATTTTCACCCAATATTCATGTGAACTTTATATAGATAAATTAAAGCTTCGTTCTCGTGTTATCATTTTCTCAGGTGAATTTCACGTGATTTTCAGAAGATTTTCGCATGAACTTCATGTAGATTTCTGGTTTATTTCACCTATATTTCGTAGCATTTTCGGATGAATTTAATCTGAAATTCATGTGATTTTCGCCCGATATTCACGTGAACTTCATCAGAGATAAATTAAAGCTTCTTTCTTTTGTTATCGTTTTCTCAGGTGAATTTCACGTGATCTTCGCCCGATATTCGCGTGAACTTCATGTAGATTTCAGGTTTATTTCACCAATATTTCGATGCATTTTCGGGTAAATTTAACCTGAAATTCATGTGATTTTCGCCCGATATTCACATAAACTTCACCACAGATAAACAGCTTCGTTCTCGTCTTATCATTTTAAATTCAAATTCACTTAAATTCAAGTTAATTCATATTTGAAATAAATAAAGTAGTGAAAACCCTAATTTGTTTATTTATAATTAATATTACATTGATTCATACACATTTCGTTATGAAAACCAATACATATTGGGTACGGCACATAAATATTCTTTATTCTTAACAACTAAGTATACGCAAAGCTTATCAATATTTTTAGTTGCTATGGCAGCTAAGTCTTTACTTATTTCCTTAATGCGTTGAATAGACTCACAGCCATTTACAGAAATATTTTGTGTAACAATATTTTCACATATTGTTAATTCTTTGTGATTTCCGCTATCAACAATAAATTGTACAATACGAAAATATGTCCCATCATGTGTGAGTATAAAACTATTATCTGATCTGCTGCACATCATATTTTTTGATTTATATACACATTTGTTTCTAATCATTTTATTATATCCACGACTTTTATTTGATAAGTGTAAGGTTTCAATAAAATGTGAATTAACCGACATAGGTCTCCCAAAATATCTATTATTTTGTAATTTGTAGGATTTATTTGTGTGAATAGAATCTAACTCGTTACAGAATTTTATTATAGGAGAATCATTTTTCTCACTAATAATTTGTTTCTGTAAAGCTGTTACACTTTGATTCATATTCAAATATCTACAAATTTGACTTATTACACCTTTTGCAGCATGGACAGTTTTCACAATATATCCATTACCGGATTCAAATGGATATCCAAAATGAGACCATAACGGTCCCCAATTTTTTACACTTTCTGTTAAATGCTGTAATTGATGCACATTATAGGTCATGCTGTCGCGTGTATAATACTGTTCGCAATAATAAACAAAATCTGATAGTAAAGTGTGAGCTTTCGTTAATTCTTCACTGGCTATTGAGCTTCTCATCAATATGTGAATAGCTTCAATTAAGAGTTCCCAGTGTTTTAGATATTTTTTAAATCTTGGAATCTCTTTTAAAGCAGGCACACTATAATATAACAGCCAGTTTTCCCACTCCTTAGCTTTCCAAAATCTTCTTAATTGGATTGATCTTGACAATCTACACAAACTCGTAGGAACTTTGTAATTTTTTATGCAATTATCAATTAATGTTATTTCATCTTTTGTTAGAGAATAAGGTTTTTTCTTGCAACTACACCAAGTATCTAATATTTGCTTCACTACCCCTAAAGGAACGCAGTGCATTTCATCTGGAACAAAACCTTGAATGATGTCAAATTTGTTTAAATCTAGTAAAGGCGACGCTTCTTTTACTCCACGCACGACGGTACCTGACTCGATTGCATCATGTATTAGTTGAAGAGTGTCCTTTTCTGTTCTTTTTTGAACAGGATTATCTTGCAAAGGATACTTTATTGTATTTCGTACAATATGCATCACAGGCTCGCCAGGGTGGAGACACCAGCTACAACCATAGTAACCATTAAATTGTTGTATACCTTGCATCATTGCTCGAGCAGGTGAATCCACACAACAACATAATGCGTATAAATATAATTTCTTCATTTCTCCATTAATACTACATTTAATTCCTACTTCTGAAAGAATGTTTATGTATTTAACAAACGGAGCTAGGAAAACCTTCATATTTGGTTTGCTATGGCCAAACCACAAAGCAGAAGTTATTGGTTTACTACTTCTTACGTGGATTGGTAATTCATTAATATTTACTTGGATTGGCCAAACTGAAAAATTTGCACTTTTAAATACCGGTGATCCATCAGAATTAAAAGTTAATGTTAAATAATTTTTCTTTTGGTGAGTAGGTAATGACTGAACAAAAGATTTGTACATAAATCCATCATAAATATCACAAAGTTGATTATCTGGTCGTTCTTTAGAAACAATATCATTGTAATAATCACCATTTGTCTGTACCAAATGAGTAATTTCGTGCTGAATATCTAGGATTACAAAATAATTATTATAGGACGGATCTTTGAGATTAATGTTCATTTCGCAAACTTTGCAGAAAATGGAACGATCTCGCCATTGAAATTCACCAACATATAAATTGCACGAAGGACAAGTCGCGTGATATTGTAAATTTTCCTCGGAATTAAATAATTTATTAATAAAATAACGAGTATCAGGCAAAACTTGGACATCAACACAGCTATTAAAAAATTTGCACAAATCTGCTATTCCTGAACAAGGTAGAAAATATTTCATTCCTAATTTTAATATACCTAATAATATTTCTGCCTTAGTAACGGTAAAATTAGCTTGAACAATTTCATTAGCATCATCTCTTTCTAACATATCCATTAAATTTTTCAGGTAGTATGGTATTTTCATTCCGGCAGTATCCGTTGCTTCCTCACAGTCACTATCGTTGTCCGTGCTGTCAACAATTACATCTTCATAATCAGATTCATATGAGGGATACTGAAGCTAAACAAATACCTAATATTAATATTTATTAAAACAATAAATTAAAACTTTATTTTATTATAAAAACATTATTAACAGGTTAAGCGCGGCATGGTATATATTGTACCATGAATTATTTTAAAAATTTATCTTTTAATTATTAAAAATATTATTTATGTCGACTGCAATTTACTATCAACTGATAAGAATTTTTCCATCGGTCTTACAGTCTTACAAATTAAATTAAAATAATTAATATTTATGGCAGTCAGATTGCCCTTGTTTATAATCACCCCCGCAGAATCTGAAATAAAAACTTAATTAAAACCTGGAAAAAACTTTGATAGCAAAGGACGATCTGACTGCCCCCCACCACCACATTGTCCAACGTTTCGAGCCCGCTCTGGCTCCTCCTCAGGGACTGCATTTATCTTTTAATTGTTAGAAAAAATAGTTAAAAATGTTAATTCTTTTAATTAATTAATTTTTCGCATTTATAGACTTTCAGAAAACAAATTTATTTGGCTTAAACGGAAATATAATAAAAGTATATATAAATATTGAAAAAATAATGAAACGTATTGAGTTATATAAAATTTCACCGCCGCACTGAACCTGTTAAATAAGCTACTGATTATTTACTAAGTCGATTGATTGCCTCAATATATATGAAATAATTTGTTGCCTTCTTGAGGTATTTTACTAATTTTAATATTATTTTTCAAGCATTTGTTAAATCAAAATGATTATTTGATACCTCCACAATGGAATGTAGCTGCGGGCTATCCCTACTGAAAAACCTAAGTTGATTATCGGCTGATAATCTCGTGAAAATCAGATTTATAATTTTGAATCTTCAAGTTTATACTATTTACAATTATTCTAAATTAATAATTTTTTTATTGAAATAATTTTTTAATGCTACTACTAGTGATAATTTCGTTAGCATTTACCAACCCCTAAAATTATTTCACGGACCATACCTTTACCTTAAATCATTAAATTAATAGTACATTATGATACTAGTGGCATAAGTAGCACTTTACGGCACGGCGTGTATAAGCGCCCGAGCGTAGCGAGTGCGCTTAACGCGGTGCCATAAAAAACGACTTATGACACGTGTATCTTACATTATTTTATAGCACTGACTGCATAAATCCGTCATGTCACGGATAGGCGTGACATAAATGCGGATTTATGCCACGTAGTGTTATAAATCATATTTATAATTTTGTTAACTTACATGAGCTTCTTCGTCTACGTTTGTATTTTCACTGCTGATTGAAGATGCATACATAGAAAGTTCTGCATTCATCTGGATAGATGATTGCTACAAAACATACTCCAAATTACAACTGTTACTAACTATTTGAATACAATAATTTTTTCGCCCTTTAACCTCAAAATGCCATCTTAAATGTCATTTTGCGGCCTCGGGCGGAAAAATACATTACTGAAACGTGGACGTAAGAGAATTTTTACCTCATGCGACTTTTCGACCTCGCTTCGCTCGGCCGAAAAACGTCGCATGAGGTAAATAATCCTCTTCCGCCCGCGTTAGTAATGTACTATTTCGGCACACTGCGCCGTTACGTACAACGGACGTGGCTCAGTGACTTGATATACCTACGTGTAATGTGTAACGTGTAAGTATATGCGAATGATGCGCACAAGTCTAGTGCGCAGATCCAATACAACCATAATATTCGCATATTTTCTCTGTACGTTTTACATTGAATTTATTAATAATTTTATATTAAAAGTATACGAACTTTCGACGCAGTGTGTCGAAAAATTATATACGCTACTCGGGCCGAAAGTATGCTAGCCTCTGCCTGCGTGTTTGCCGCCCTCACTTCGTTCGGGCGGCAACACACACGCAGGCTGGGAATAGCGTACTTTCGGCCCACGTAGCGTAATATACTATTATTTTTAAATACTATGTAAATTTACCATGAATGAATTATCTCTGCTGGTGGAGTGTTCTAAACCAAAAGCATTCTCAATTATTTGATTCGAAGAAAGTTCACTTGATTTTTCATCAGAAATTTCTAGAAAATATTTGAGAAATATGTTATTTATTTTTTGTACTCCATTAAAGCTAGCTTATATTTGAAAATTCATATTTTTTTCGTATTTAGCCCCGCTGCCGTCGGTTTACACCATATCAGCAACCACTCCTACCACCTTGGTGTGGAAGTGCTCCTACCGATACTCTACTCTATTCACTTTTACTCATTTCACGTGTCTAGTTGTCGAGCTGTGCCTAACCTGCTGTTCCTGCATTCGCCGAAAGCGTGGTGAAAATCCAAGCCTAGTAGCTTGGGGAAAAACCTACGCCGGGAACAGCAGGAAAATTCGTATTTTAAATCATTATATTTAAGATAGTTCACCGGTCAATGACGTTATAAAAATCACAATATCGAAAAAATTGTGCTTCAAGCATATTATTTATGGTGGAAATTCTTTATTTAGCTCTGTATACAATTGTAAAAAAAAAAGACGACGTGAAAATAAGGTGTTTATACGGTGTTAAAACAATAGGACTTGTACGATGCAACTATATATAGATATACAAATAACATCCTTATATAATTTTCTACGTCAAAAATGCTCAGCTTTCGATGTAGAGGGTAAAAAAATATTAACAATATACTTTTTGAGATATAACACGTTTTGTACTTTTCGAAGGTGAAAATGGAAAAATTCGGGAAAACTGCCTACACCAATGGAAAGCTGAAGAAAAAATACGTCGGAAATGCTTATCATAACATTTTTTTAAGTACGTTTTAGCATCGTAAACATGAGCTGGATAGGGGAAGGTGGGATATGACGAGCACCCTAACTTTAATTTACGATTACATACAAAATTAAGGTATTTAAGTAATGACGAAAATTGGGTTGAATACTCTATTCCATTAGGAAGCTGAATTGATGATTGAAATAATTGTATTTCTTTAAATTTTATATTAAAAAAAATTGAGAACAGAGAGACTTAAAACTGCTCCATGTGCCCCACTATGGGGCATGCGTGGAATGGGGGTGAGGCACGAGTGGCACAAGGATTGAACCCGACTTTTATAAGAGCCATACAAAAAAATAATTAATTAAAATAAAATAAAAAATTAAATAAAGTCCATTCAGGTATTGAACATTAATTAACGAAAATATATTTATTCATTTTTAATTATATTTTTTCAATATATTATTTTCTTGAAACAATATTGAAAAAATATTGAAAAAATATTAAAACTAAAAACTATCAATCCTCTAAAACATCAATGCTCTAACATTCGAATGATGCTCGTCAATGCTCAACGTCAATGCTCTATAACATTTGATCGCGTCGATCACATGAGCATCTCTGTGTGCCACACGTGCCCCACCTGGGGTGCCACACCTGCCCCATTTATTATAGTTTTTTATTTACTTTTAAAACATTTTAAAAAATGTTTTAGGAAAAAATGAAAACGGGGCTTGAAAGTTTAAGACTCAAGCTATCAAATACGCTTGATTTCAATTGAATCTGAAATAATCCCTTTTTCTGTTGGCAGAATGAATAATGAATACATTCTTTTTTCATACTCTAAATTTCAACTTTATAAAACTTATAAACAAAACATTTTTATTATATAACATTCCCAGATATAAAAACAAGAACAGTCTTTGTATACATTTCCTCGAACGTTTGCTAAAAAATGATTATTTATAGCTTTAGTATGGGGGTTTCAAATTGACCAGCTATGCTCATCGTGCCCCACCCTCCCCTATAGCACGATTTGGTGCTCGCGCCCCGCGCTGGGACATTTGATGTGAAACGCCTCATGCGTAATTCCTTTCGAACAATCACCTTAACTTTTGCAAACTAGGTATATAAAAATCTTTCCAAAACTTTTTCATGACAACAAATGATTTTTTTAACAATAATTAAAAGTAATGTATACTTTTTATATCTATGTACCAATTAATTAAAACATGTACCTTTTTGTATGTCACTGCATGCTAATGATCCTTTTTCATGTGACTTCGTAGCGACTATTACTAACGAATCTTTAAGTGACTCATGTGCGCTGCCTATCTGCAATATTTAAATATTAACACATTAAATGCATACATACATACGCACACAGACACACACACACACACACACACACACACACACACACACACACACACAATTCAAATGTTTTTTAATTTTAATGCTTTTTAATAATTAGTATAAGAAAATTAAGAGCGTCTTACACCTACAAATTTTGAAAAAATAAACTTTTTTGTATTGAATTTTTTTAATTGTATATGTTATTCTGAATCTAAAAAAAATAGTTTGGATCAAAAATTAAAAAAATTCAAAATGATATCGTTAAATAGCTTACTATCTTTAAAATAACGAAAAAAATGATTTTATTTTTTTTTCCTTTTCTATAGGTTTCTGATACACACACACACACACACACACACACACGCGTGTATTTGTTTTAAAATATTTATTCCTTGTATTTGTTTTAAAATATAAACAAACAATTTAAGACATATTAGTATAATAATTAAAAAATAAATAATTAAATTTACATACAGGATTTATTATAAAAATAATATAAATCATATTCGAGAATTTTAAATCCAGTGGAATCGTCTTTTGAGTTGTGACAATTTTACACCTCTGTTCTAGTAAAGTGACCATTCCGTCAACGAAATTTGACAGCAATTTACTATATTAATACTACCTTTTGCATACCTTTATATATATATATATATATATATATATATATAATACCAGTGTCAACACAGTTGCACAGCTTACGGACAATGTTACATAAGCGCTGTGCCGTGCTGTATCGAGCTATGCCTTGCTGTGCCGTGCCTTGATCTTGCCGTTTCGTTCCTATTTCTGTCGATTTATAAACATGTAAGTATTCCATGTTGGAGCGGCAAGGCACGGCAAGGCACGGCACAGCAAGACATAGCTCGACACAGCTGTTGTATGTACATTGTCCTATAGGGTCTGTCCAGATGCCTCCACACACCACCCCACCACACGCATAGTTCGCATGTTCCACTCCGTTCCTCCACATACCAAGTTACCGACTCAGTAAAAAGTATTACACTGTCAGCCTGTCCTCGGCCCTCGCCGACAGTACAATACTTTTTACTGAGTCGGTAACTTGGTATGAGGAGGAACGGAGTGGAACATGCGGACTATGCGTGTGGTGTGGTGGTGTGTGGAGGCTTCTGGACAGACCCTTAAGCAAAGCTAGAACCATCGAGTACACCCCATATATATAGATATACGCGTATGCGTATAGTGAAAGGGGTACTCGATGGTTCTAGCTTTGCCCGCTATTGACTGATGAGAGGGTGCTAGTCGCTTACCATAGCAAATACACAACAACACAACCATCTGATTTTAGCAGTTTGTTTTGCAGAGTTTTTGCTTCCTGATAGGGAAATATTTTTTTCTTAGGGCTTCATTAATTGTGTATAAGTGAATTTAGGACTAAAAATTTAATGTATTGTGTATGTCAAGATATATGTCTGAAAAGTGTATAAGTGTAATTATAATACAAGTGTGCAGTGACACTTTTGTTTAAATTTGGAAAGTAGTTTCAGTTCAACATGGGACTCATGTATGAAAATTAATACAGAAAAACATGTGCATTGGCAAGATTGAATCAAGTATTTCAAAGAAGAGGCAGTAAAAATTTTTATCGGATAAAAATAAATACATCTTTTATCTATGAAAGATAAAAATGAGATAATTAGTCTAGCTCACTATAGAATATATAATTCAATTCAGAAGATTTGTGAATTGCAATAAGTGTCAAGATGTATCTTGACACATAAAAGCGACAAGCCTGCTCACACAAAAATACAGGTTTAAATTCAACATATATTTAATATTCAATTCGTGTAATCAAGTGATCATTGAAAAAATGGGCTTATTGGCTTTTATGTACTTGTGTACTTTTGTCTATGACAGTGATGACTTCTTAAGTTTCAATTTGGATGAGTGGGATTTCATATTTCATAAGACCTGGTACATATTCTACATTTATCTTAGTATTATAAATAATAACCTAACTCAGTACGATGTGTTAAAAAGTGATTTGACAGTGGATGAATCAAATGTAGAAAAAGACAGATTAAGCAGTTACTTTTAATGGAACAAATGCTGCTAGTTTAGCAATAACTTTTAATCATTTTATATGGGAGAACAGATTTCAGATATACAGGAAAGTGACTTTCAAGATGGAAAAGAATGGGGATCAAATGGCTGATTATTTTTTTAGTTTTACGGTGTTTTTATTTGCAGACTTATTTCTCAAAATGTTATTTTTAAAAGTTTGGCGTCACTTTTAAAAAAACTATTCCATGGGTTTTTATGGGAGATGGCCTAAATTATTTACAAATTAGTTAACTATGGCAGGAAGAGTTTGAAATATTGAAAATATTTTTTTAAATAATTTTAAGAATCTAAAAATCACTTTTAATTACTTAAGTTAAAGAATTTTTGTTATTTTTTGTGACATTTAGCATTTTGAAATTATTTAAAAAAATATTTTTAATATTTCAAACCTTTCCTGCCATAGTTAAATAAATTACAAGTAATTCAGGCATTCTCCCATGAATCCATGAAATATTTTTGTTTAAAAGTGACGCCAATAAAAAAAAAAATTGAAAATGCTATATCGGTTGTAAGACGCCTTAACATCTCATGCAAGTAATAATGTAAACACTATCACATGTATTAAAACATCCACAGATAATTATCATTTATTCAACTAAGCGTTAAATAAATTGAGATTTTTACTTTATAAATATTATTATGTAACCAGTTATTTTTACCTTTGTCACGTCATTTTCTGAGCTTGAATTAGATGAATCTGTTCGACGTTGTTTTCTTTTTACATATTTTGTTGAGATGGGTAAATTTTCTGAATAACCTTCTATGTAATATTTCTTGTAAGAACCTCGTTTTTTCATTATAAAGTGATCCTGTACAGAAACTAAATATAAAATTATTTTTAACATATGTGATTACATACTGATATGTCATTCTGGCAGCACAAGTGGTACACGAATAACTTTGTTTTTATTAAGTGGAAATATAAATAAATGCTCACCTTCTTTTCGATAATTTTGAAAAACCAGTCAAGATTACAAGAATTTGATAAGCCAAGAAAAATGACTGGCACAAGATTAAAGTCGATTGAAGGTATTATGGTATTTTTGCAATAATAAATGTGTTTTCAACTAATCAGTAAACATCCTTCAAGAAGTTATGAATTAGTGATCTATTGGAGAGGAACTGAATTATTACTCTATGCTAAATTTTTCAACCTGAAAATATATGTTCATGTATGGATGTGCGTTACTTGACAAATATAAAGCTGATTAAAAGTATGACATGAAGAAATATTAATTTTATTGGTAAATAGTTACAAATTTTTTAGCGTTAAAAATTTTAGGTTATAAAGATGACAAAAGAGTAAAATGTATACTCACCATTGATTAATTATGAAATATCTATACTTATATAAAAGAGTACAGTAAAATATATACAATGATATTTATTTAGGCCGGATACTGTGTACTTCGATTTAATATTATAAAAACAAGATTAATAACAACAAAGATAGAAGATACAAAATCAGTGTGTAACGGACTTTCCACATGGGCGCCGAGTGTACGCTAAGCAGGCGCCGGATCCGTATCGCAGCGCCCCGCTCCCTACACTAATTGGTTAATTCTATCTCACCAACAGTCTACAACAGAATTAACCAATCAGTGTAAGGTGCGGGGGCGCTGCGATACGGATCCGGCGCCTGCTTAGCGTACACTCGGCGCCCATGTGGAAAGGCTGTAAGACAGAGACAAAAGATACGTTTTATCGGTTAAGAATTAACCCCCCTGCTCTATCGGAATAATGTTAATACTGGCTTTCAGCCAATGAGTGACCAGAATCCGAGTTTATTACGCGCAGATTGGTTACTTAGTTAGCAACAGCACTGCGCTGCGTTTCGTTTTCCTGTTTCGTTTTCCCGCGTTTTCATCTCTATGATAAAGTTTTATGGATATATAGATATATACGATTCCTTAGATTTGTCCATGCGCCATCTGTTTACATCCGTATTTCATCTTGCACGTAGCACGTTTGACCTTGCACGCACCCGGCTGCCGGCATCATAAGTACACTGTTCCCTTCCCGGCAATTTTCACACGCGTTTCTTCAATCAGGTGAAAGAACGTTTAATCAATCGGAGGAAATAACAACAAAAGAAGCTGCTGAAGCGTTGGTTCATGCAAGATTATTGATTATTTTGTAAGCAGGTAAGAGTAAATTAATTCATAAGAAAATACTTTTATACCACTCTAACCTCAAAATCACAACTTTGATATGATTTTTCGGCGCTCGTGGTATAAAATACCGTTCGAAACTAGTGTGTAAGTCGATTATTTAGGTGGTGTGGCTTTTTCGCACTTGCTTCGCTCGTGCAAAAAGTTTCACACCAGTTAAATAATCGACTTCCCCACCCGTGTCGAAATGTACTATTACTCACACACACACACACACATACACACACACATACACATACAGACACACATTATCATGGATTCTTCGAAGTAACTTTCAAAACATGTGAAAATTTGGTTGACGTTGTTCTATTGACATGAAAATATCACATAAGCTAAATAATCGACTTACGCACAAGTTTCGAACAGCATTTTATACCACGAGCGCCGAAAAATCATACCAAAGTTGTGATTTTGAGGTTAAAGTGGTATAAAATACAGTACTACACTTTATAAACATACTATACTTTATAAACATAGATATTAAAAATAAAAAAATTAAAATAGTCATATTTATCCTTTACTATTGTGAAGTGAGATGCAATCATTAAATTTTTACATGCCCAAAATTAATTCTGAAACATTTTGTTCATATTTCAGGATGGATGAGGAGAAAGTGGCATTTGCTAAAGTAAAGTTTTATAACTCCAAAACTACATCGGTGGTATCAATAAGTGATATAAGAGAATTTGAAGAAACTCTTCCAAAACATAAACATGATTTTTCAAAGGATCGATACTATGGTTTGTTTCATTTTGATAAAGCACATCCACATGGCACTTATCTGCCTATTCAAATTTCTAGTTTAGCATGTGAGTTGTACTTATATATATATATATTTTTTTTTTTTCTTGTTATTTGATATCATGCAACTAATGTGAAACAATTTCATATTAACAGGTGGAAACGATGACTTGGATAAGTTGGACAACGCAAGATGCTCTGTTCGTGCACTAGGTGATGCTACACTAAAGACATTCTATGATAGACTTGAAGAACCAGTATCCAAATCATCAACTGATGCTAAAGCCATGGTAAGCTTTTAGAATTTTTTTACCATTTCATATTATTTTAAAATAATTTTTTTTATGAAATTTACCTTGTAGAAGATACAAAAAATTGCTGACATAAAAAAAGATTCTCAACGTAAACTTCTGGAGAGAAAGAAGGCAAATATTGATATGGATTCACCATCTTTAATTGATACAAGATTAAAAAACCGAAGAGGACTCAATTGGAAGGATAATAAAAATAATGACAATGATTTGTTTGATAATAAAAATGATTTATCAGATGATAAAGAGGATTCATCTGATGCAACTCAATTCTCTGACGACAAAGAAGCGCTGGAAGAGGCAGAAAAGACACCACCAATCAATCAACAAAAACGTAACTCGGGTAATCCTTTAGATAAATATAATACATTTTTATCTTGTAACCTAACAAATTAAATTTTCAAGTATCTGATATAAATGTTTTTCTAAATCTAGATCTGAGATTCCTCTAATCATTTAAAAAAAATTTTTCTAAAGTAAAATGCAGGTACACAATAACCTTTTTATTATGTTTGTTCTCAATTTTTTTATTTTTTAACATTTGCCATTAATTAATTTATTGATGCTTAATTTTTGAATATTTCATGATTTTTACAAAAGAAGAAGGCGCCTATACATTTTGTATGGCAGGTATTTTTGTTTTGAATGTGTTAAATTTATACTTATTAAAGTTAAGTTACCGATTGAAAATAAATTAACGTAATTGAAGTATTAAAGTGGTTCATAGTAAAAAATAGAAGTTTATTGTATGCTTACATATCACCTTGAAATTCAACATACATGCGTGCGGGTGTGCGTTCTATAGGGAATATTATGAACAGTCATTTTAGTGATTTCAATTTTTCAGCCAATAAGCACGAGAGACAACAATTACGGTCGGTAATGAATACCATACCATCAATAACAGATAGCACAATAAGTAATAAAGAGCCATTGGCAAATTCAACTCCGGTAAGCTTTCCAAATAATTTATGTTTATAAATCACTTATAAATTTAATTTACTTATGTTTTTAAATACTTACAATCCTATTTTATTTAAATTGATAGATTGATGAAAATTCACATGCAAATCAAACGCCGAGGTAATGTAAACAAAAATATTTATCATCGCAATAAAATTTTTCATTTATTTTTTTTTTAAATTAAGGAAACATTTTATTTTTAGTAGACGGAATGAACGGAAAAGAGTAGTAAATCAAAAATTATTTGTAAAAAAGTACAAAAATCATGGAAAGAAACGACGCCCTCGTAAAGAACGTGAATCTTCGAGTTCTGAATCTAGCAGCACTTCAGATGAAGAATTTTTAAACACATTTTATGAAGACGCAGGTGACAGGAAGGTGCGTTATATTTTTCAGTTTGTTTTATTTCAATTTCTTTTTATTAAATTTTATATTTTTGTAGGTCAAAAAAATTGATATTGGTTATGGTAACTCTATTGAGAAAGAAGCATGGAAAGACATCTACAGTCAATCAAAGACGTCGCTCTTTACAAAAAATTTGCTTCGAGCTATTTACACTCCACAAGAGATGGCTTATCGTTCTTGTCAAGGGAAAAATGAAGCCAGGACACCACGAGGGGTCAATATTAGACAAAGAATGACTCCTTCCAAAAGAAAGAGTATTCAGAGTAAGCGACATAATCTTAATTGTAATTTACAGTTTTTGTTCTCGTTCCTTTGAGATAATTCTCATTTTTTACATATTTTAGAATGTACAAAGCATTATCTAAAATGGAAAAAAAAACTCAGAGGAGATGATCGAGCCAAAGATTTGTCATTGGTATCCGGTTATTTAACAGCGGAATTCAAATATGCCGTAACGCAAGAACGAAGAAAAATAGAAGAAGGTAAAGATTTATTTTATTAAATAACACTGAAAGATATATTAAAAATTGACTGATTTCTTTGTTTACAGCGGAGCGTAATTATGTTGACAACTAAGTTGTAACCTGTTGCAATTCATTGCCATTTTGAAAAGTTACTTCAGCTATTTTTATTTTTTTATATTTTTTATATTAAATGTTCTATGAAAGTTTATAAAAGCTTATATTTTATAAGATAATTTAATTATTAATAAGATATTGATGTTCCTTGAAGATAAACATAAATTATTTAAATATTAAGGTGGCTCGAGCAACTTCAAAAACATTTTTTCCATTTGGTAAGATAAAAGAGTCCAGATTTTTATTTTCATTTTGCATCTAATTGTAATTTTAAAAGGTTCATTATCTTCTAGTTTTTCATAGTTTTCTATTTTGTATATCGCTAACTCTTCTTCAAATTGATCACCGTATAAAATGAACATTTAAAAATTAGAATGAGATAAGAAAAGAATAAAAATAGTAGATTATGTTAAATATTTTTTCAATTCATGATACGGTAAGAGTTCCTATTTGTGTGCCTGACCTATTTGTGTGCTTTACATTTATTTCAATGGAGAGCACACAAATAGGTTCAGGCACACAAATTGGGACTCTTACCCTATCATCATTTGTAATATTGAAATTAGGCAAACCAGTTTTTCTTTTATCCTAATATTCTTTAATCGTACAACACAGTTCCATATTTTGTAACATAAGAACAATTTCGTATAAAAAATGTTGGTTTTTGGGGCCGATTTGCTCACTGAAGTCACCTTAATTTTGATAATAGTGATCAGTATAAATTAATTACTGGTTATAGTAATTACTTGAATAAAGATTTTCTGTAATGATTGTGATCATACAAAAAAAACCAATGATAGTTATGTAAAATGATAGTTATATATATCAGTAAGTGATCGTTATGTATAATTAATAATTATAATATTAATTATAGACGAATTGTATTAATCGCTGAGATAACTGTAATAAATTAAATAAAAAGTGACTACTTCAAATAAAAAATATTCTTAACTCGTTTCATTTGAATTTTGGATGAAGATCATGTGAATTTCAATTTGAATTCACCCGAAGAAATCGTAAAATGCAGGTGTAATGAACCTGAAATTTATACGAAGTTCACACAAAAATAGCTTGAAAATCACATGAAATTCAGCTGGAAGAGGAATACCGTCAGAACGCAATTTATTGTCGGTGAAGATCATCTGAATTTCGAATGAGAATAGCGTGAATTTTACGTTAAATCCACCTCAAGAACCCGTGAAATGTAGGTGAAATAAACCTGAAATTCGTGTGTATTTCACATGTAAATTACGTGAAATCCGCCTGGAAAAGAATATCATGAGAGCAAAGCTATAATTTATTTCCAGTGAAGTTTACAAGAATTGCGGGTGAAAATCACGTGAATTTCAGGTTAAATTCACCCGAAAATACTACGGAATATAGGTGAAATAAATGTGAAATTCGTGTGGATTCACATGTAAATCACGTGAAATTCACCTGAAAAAACGATGTCATAAGAAGGAAGCTTTAATTTATCTCCGGTGAAGTTCACGTGAGCATCGGGTGAAAATCACGTGAAATTCACCAGACGTTTTTAGAATTTTGACACGTGAAATACAGGTATAAATCACATAAAATTTGGGTGGTTTTCGCATACATTTTACATGAATTTCACGTAAAATTTAGGTGGAAATTCAGGTGATAATTCAGGTGAAAATTCAGGTGCAAACCAGGTGAATATTTGCAACCGGGAATATAGAATTTACCGTGTTCTGCCGGTAAAACAGAGTACACGAGTACCACACCCTCTTAATTCATAGTTATTTAATACTTTTAGTTTATTAAATATTGTATTAAGTGGATGTGAAACATGTATAAAGAGAGCTCTTCCCTACCGACGTTATGAGTTTTTGCATTTTTTTGATCTTACATTCAACTTTTGATGAATGAAGCTCTTCATTGCCCTCCGTAATTGCATAAATAATACACCTATGAATTTTTCAGAAATTCTGTTCATTATTCTTTATAAAAAACTGGTAGAAAATTTTTCAACCCATTTCCTGTAAAATCTATAACGAGCAATAACTTGAAAAATTACACATAGTGTATTTTTGTCATTACGAAGGGCAATAAAGAGCCCTTCTCCCGAAATTCGATGAAAATAAAAAAACCGCTGCCAATTCATTGGCACGTAGCTTCCTCAAACTTAATTTACTGATTCCTTTAATTAAGTTTTAATTCCAATATTTAAAATTTAATACTTCAGAAAACAGAAATAACAAAACTCCAACATAATTTATTCAAATTTTTATAGATTATATAGATTCTGACCAATGTTACGAGTGATAGCTTCCAGAGAGAAACCGCGTGCGGCCATGAACTCATACAGACTCTGGAAGAACGAAAACACGTAGCCCAACACAAACTCCCGGTCAGCAATATGCCGAGCGTTGATAGAGGACATCGAATGTCGAAGGTGCATGACATCAACCAATGCGAGTCAGCAGAACAGCGAATCCGCGAGGCACTGAATCACCGGCACGAGATCTGGACGTCGAATTAGGGGGGAGAAACGAACAGCCGATGAGCAATGATCCCCCACTTACGAGCCCCAAGGCAGAGATATAAAAACCGAGGGAAGCGCACCCAGGGGACAGAAAAGAAAGAGACCGAAAGCGGGGTCAGAGAGAGGACGGAAGCGAGGTACGAGGGACGAGGATGAGCGGATAACGAATTCACGAGAGGACGTCGATCGGTTGCATCGCGGACGCGCGTTAGGATTATCTCTCTCGCGCCTATAAGTATTTTAATAAATAACTCAAGTATACCTTAACTCTAGTTGTATTTCACTGCATCGTTTCGAGTCTCGGCTTGGAACGACATGAACACCTCAGAACCCTTCGTACGTGCGTGAACCGAGATAGGCTCACACGTAACACCAATCACCATGATCATTTCTGACCAATCACCAAAGCTCAATGACTGTCATTTTTGTATTCATGGATTGTAAATTATACCTATTAGTTATTGTCAAATTGTTGTAAAAATAACTGTCATGTAAGCAATGTCGGTAATTTTTATATTTATGTATTGTAAATTATGACTATCAATGACGATAAAGTTATTGTCAAAATTACTTTAAAGTTAGAAAATTTTGTCAAACGATCATTCCACATTAATGCACAACTTTTTACGTAATTTTCATCTCGTAATTTTCATCTCGTATACATTTTCATATAAAATTAAAATTCGAAAAATAAATTTTTCACGAAAAAAATTGGAAACATTTTATGGAAAATATTAACTTGTAATTTTTTCATGGCCAATTCATATTCAGTGGTAGAAATGTACCCATTCTGCACCACTACCACTGAGTATGAAATTGGTAGATGTCGGACAACAAATTTATTTTCGTGTTACGTTGAACATTGAACGTGTTATATTGAATGCGTTATGTGGAAAGGCTGTTATAATGTGAGGGGATGTATTTTAAAAAATTTGATAAAGACAGATTTTTGTTTTCATTTTTCAATTTTTCAAGTTTTACATTTTTGTTAATAATAAAAAACCGCGATAACTAAAAAATTTTTCTTTTTAGAAAATATAAATATTTGAATTCTCTTTCAAATGCTACCCATCCCATTCAGATACACAGAGCCATCCTCAAGAAATAGATTTTAAAAATGTCTAGAAAAATTTTAACGTCAAATATCTCTGAAATTTATGAACCAATCACTTTGCCAAAAGAACTCATCCGAGAACTATCAATAATATACCTCTACAATGAATTTTGAAGCGAATAAGACTATTTTACTCTTGTAATAGTTGAACATATAAAACTCATTTTTTTTTCATTTTTCCATTTTTACGTTTTTGTTAATAACAAAAGAACCGTGACAGCTAGAGAATTAATTTTTTTTAGAAAATATAGGTAATTTAATTCTCTTTCGAATACCACCCACTCCATTTAGATACATAGAGCCGTTCTCGAGAAATTACGATTTAAAAAAAAATTGAAAAAAATTTTAACCTCAAATATCTTCGAAATTTATGGATCAATCCTTTTGCCCAAAGAACTCACTCGAGTGGTATACAAAATCTACCCCTACAAAGAATTTCGAAGTGATTAAGCCAATTTTACTATAGTTATTGAACGACAGAAAAAATCACTTTTTTTTATAAATTATTTTTTTTCTCAAAAAATAATAAATAAAAAAACCTAAAAACTTAGTAGGTTATAGTACTTAATATCCTTTATAACCAAAAAAATATTCATGTTAATATCTTTTTTAATTTCGAAATATAACATATCTACAAAAAATTACGTTTTCATCAATAACTTATGACGAAATATCGCTACTGACTTTTTTTTTTTAAATTGTAGATAATTTTATCCTACATACAGAGAATTCATGGTATATAAACAATATTTGTTCTAAATACTAAAAAAATCGAAAAAAAAAATTTTGAAAATTAAAAAATGGCTATAAAAAAAAAAATTTAATTTTACAAAAATAGAATATTGCCCCCAATTGTGGAAGCAAAATCTAAAAAAATGATCACTCTCCCGTTAAAACCGGTAGAGTAGATCATGAGATATCAGCGTATACGGACATACATACACACACACACACATCCATACGGACCTTTTCTAAAAATAGTCTATTTCGATTCCAAATTTGCTAAATAACATTTCTAACACATTATCTCATAAACTTTTTTTTTTACTATCACAAAGCTTCCTCTATGAGAAAGCAAAATGATAATTGCATATAATGCAGAGATGAATAGGATGATTTCTATTTTACCGACGTTATTATTATTTGCAGTATTTCAATTTAGAATAAACTTTTAGAGTCAAAGGCTCTTTACTCTTGGCAGGCGTATAAATAACATTCTTGTCGATTTTCAGAGGACTTCTAAACTTTGTGAAACTGAAAGAATACTATTATGAAAAATAATAAAAAATATTGCTTATTTTTACTACCTATATTATTTATCTTTAAATGTTTTTTTTTCCTTTTATTTTAAGCTTTTATATTCTTACATTAACTTTTCAAATTAATATTTTTCGCAATTAGTAAATGTTTCAATCTATCTTAGTTTACAAAAACGAAAAATTATATACCTCGCACAAAATTTAATACGTTCTTTAATACGATCATACGAATGTAGAAAACAAAGGACGACTAAATCCGATCATTATCCAATCATTTCATTTTTTTTATTATATAGTGTAAAATGACTAACAAAATAAATTAGAATATTTATTTCTACCCTGTCGTAAATTTTAAATGTTAATAACAGTTAATAATTGTTAACAATTATTTATAACTATTTAGAACTGTTTAAAACTATTTATAAGTGTTACAAAATGTATGATTTTGGACACATTTTTTCTAATTATAATACTTTGTAACAGTTTCAAACAGTTTTTAATAGTTTTAAACACTTTCAAACAGTTTCAAATAATTTTAAATTTGATATATTTCAGGAAAAATTAATAATTAATAAATTATTATTATTATTATTATTAATGATTAATAATTATTTAATAGCCTCATTATTATAATCATGAGAATCAAGGAGCGCGGGAGCACTCCGAAGGCAAGTAACAGTCAAACAATGCAGAAGAAGCCTAAGGAGTGTTTAATTATAATAATAATTAATTATTACTATGTTAATAATAATAATTAATAAATATTTAAAAGTTATTAAATAATTTAATAACTCTTACAAACTGTTAAAAACTGTTGAAAAATGTTACAAACAGTTACAAACGATTAATAACGTCCAAAATCCTACATTTTGTAACATTTTGAAACAGTTTATAACTCTTTCTAACAGTTTTTAACATTTCTGAACAAAAATATTTCCGCTAGGGTAATATTTCTTTATTTTTTAATATTAACTTTGTTTAATTAGTATATACTTATTTAATAAGTTTTATTTATTAAATATTGTATTAATTAGGACTTATTTGATTGAAAGAAATTTGAATTAAAAACAATATAAAAACATTATACGATGCCTCTTATATACGGACGCTGCCCTTTTCGTGTTGAATACTTGCAATAATTTCTGAACTATTTTATGTTTTCTTTAAAAAAATCTTTTCAAGGTTTTTTCAGGAGGAATTCGTGTAATTATTTTTTTCGCTATTTTGTTTTAAAAAATTTTATTCTAAAAATCTTTTTCAAACGAATTCGAAATTATTTCTTGTATTAATTCACATGAGTTTCCAGAAAGATTTCATGAAATAATTCATGAAACGATTTTGAATAGATATTGAATTATTTTTGTGGACGATTAATTTGTATCTTTCTGAAATTATATCTGAATTATTTCACGAAAGAATACTTGCAATAATTTCTGAACTATTTTATGTTTTCTTTCAAAAAATCTTTTCAAGGTTCTTTCGGGAAAAATTCGTGAATTTTTTTTCGCTATTTTATTAAAAAAAATCTTATTCCAAAAATCTTTTTCTAAAGAATCCTAAATTATTCCTTGTATTAAGGCGGTCTTACACCTAAAAATTTTGAAAAAATCAAATTTTTTTTTATAGAATTTTTTGATTACATATGTTATTTCGAACCTAAAAAAACTATAGTTTGGATCAATAACTAAAAAAATTTTAAATAAACCGCTGAAAGAGCTTACTATCTTTAAAATGACGAGAAAATTGATTTTCTTGTTTTTTGCCTTTTTTATAGATTTCTGATAGGAAAACGTTATTTACTTAAATGTGTTATAAAATATCAAAAAACATTATTTATATAAGTATATACTATTATATATATCCTTATATAAGGATAAAAAAAATAATTAAATTCACATACAGTATTTATTATAAAAATTAAATAAACCATATTGTGGAATTCGAAATCCAGTGGAATCGTCTTGTGACCATTTCCCACTTCTGCTTCTAGTAAAGTGACCATACCGTGACCGAAATTCTACAGCAATTCACTATATTAATACTCCCTTTTGTAACTATACCTATATATATATAACTAATGCCAGTGTAAACACAGTGGCACAGTCGCACAGCTGACAGCTCGAAAGCTCAAATGAGCAGAGATACATAACTATGTGATTTCAACAGTCTGTTTTGCAGAGTTTTGGCTTCCTCAAATAGAAAGATTTTTTTCACAATGTTTCATAATTTGTATTCATAAGTGAATTTAGGACTGAAAATTTAATGAATTATATGTGAAGATATATATGTAAAAGTATTTATAATTGTGATTATAATACAAGCGTGCAGTGACAGTTTTGTTTAAATTTGGAAATTATAGCTTCAGTTCAAGATGCATGAGATTGCTGTATGAAAGTTAATACAGAAAAACAAGTAGATTTACCCACATAAAACGAAATATTTCAGTGAAATATTTCATGAAATATTTCATGAAATATTTCATCAAACATTGCTAAAACCTTGCTAAAATATAACTTAAAAGGTGTAAAAACCTTTTCACAAATATTTCAAGAAAACATTACCAAAAACTTTATAAAACATTTCGTAAAAGTTTTAACTTACCACAAATAAAACATTTCAAAAAATCTTTTAAAAAGATTTTTAAAACCATTCCTGAAACCTTTCTAGTAATGATACAACTAAAAAACATGATATATTTCATGAAACATTTTGGAAACGTTTTTGAAAGGTTACTTGAAAAGTTTATTATTCCGACTCATTGACGTGTCAAGTAATGTTTTTAAAACCTTGCAGTAACATTTCGCGAAATGTTACGAGAAAGGTTTTGTAAATATTTCCAACATTATTTTTCGAAAAGTTTTTAAAAGGTTTCAACAACATTTCTCTCTTGGTATTAAATCTGTTTCTAACAATATTGCAGAAACCTTCCTAAAACATTCTCCGAAATCTTTCTAGTAATGATACAGCTAAAAAACATGATATATTTCATGAAACATTTTGGAAACGTTTTTGAAAGGTTACTTGAAAAGTTTATTATTCCGACTCATTGACGTGTCAAGTAATGTTTTTAAAACCTTGCAGTAACATTTCGCGAAATGTTACGAGAAAGGTTTTGTAAATATTTCAATATTATTTTTCGAAAAGTTTCTAAAAGGTTTCAACAACATTACTCTCTTGGTATTAAATCTGTTTGTAACAATATTGCAGAAACCTTCCTAAAACATTCTCCAAAACCTTTCTACTAATGATACAGCGAAAAAACATGATATATTTCATGAAATATTTTGGAAACGTTTTTGGAAGGTTACTCGAAAAGTTTATTATTCCGACTCATGGACGAGTCATGTAATGTTTTTAAAACCTTGCAGTAACATTTCGCGAAATGTTACGAGAAAGGTTTTGTAAATATTTCCAACATTATTTTTCGAAAAGTTTTTAAAAGATTTCAACAACATTTCTCTCTTGCACTGAGAGAAATGTCATATGAAAATTTGTTAAATATATAACAAAAATTGCTATATTATATAGGAACGGAAGGATATACTCGACATCTAATAATTTTTACTATATATATAGCAATTTATGGTAATAAGCTCAATTAAAAAAAAAAATCTTGGTTGTATTCGAACCCTCGACCCTCGGCACGCCAGTCGAGCGCGCTGACCACTTACCCACGGAGACTCTTGAGTGTAAAATTTTGGAACTTATACATTAGTCATCTTCCCTATAACCTCACCGCGATCAGGTGGCGCTGGCGTCTGATAGCACTTTTTACTATATAAGTTAGTAAAACTTGGGATGTATATAATAAATATTATTAAAAAAGATTAAAAATTTTACTATATCTAAATTTTTACAATATAATACAATAATTTCCGCTCAAGTGTATTGGAAAATTTATTTTATAATATAATAATTATTTTTATAAATATAATAATTATTTCTTTATATATAATAAAATACGTCACAAGTCGAGTATATCCTTCCGTTCCTATATAAAATAGCAATTTTTGTTATATATTTAACAAATTTTCCTATGACATTTCTCTCAGTGTGGTATTAAATCTGTTTCTAACAATATTGCAGAAACCTTCCTAAAACATTCTCCGAAATCTTTCTAGTAATGATACAGCTAAAAAACATGATATATTTCATGAAACATTTTGGAAACGTTTTTGAAAGGTTACTTGAAAAGTTTATTATTCCGACTCATTGACGTGTCAAGTAATGTTTTTAAAACCTTGCAGTAACATTTCGCGAAATGTTACGAGAAAGGTTTTGTAAATATTTCCAACATTATTTTTCGAAAAGTTTTTAAAAGGTTTCAACAACATTTCTGTCTTGGTATTAAATCTGTTTCCAACAATATTGCAGAAACCTTCCTAAAACGTTCTCCAAAACCTTTCTACTAATGATACAGCGAAAAAACATGATATATTTCATGAAATATTTTGGAAACGTTTTTGAAAGGTTACTTGAAAAGTTTATTATTCCGACTCATGGATGTGTTATGTAATGTTTTTAAAACCTTGCAGTAACATTTTCGCGTAATGTTACGAGAAAGATTTTGTAAATATTTCCAATATTATTTCTCGAAAAGTTTTTAAAAGGTTTTAACCACATTTCTCTCTTGGTATTAAATCTGTTTCTAACAATATTGCAGAAACCTTCCTAAAACATTCTCCGAAACCTTTCTAGTAATGATACAGCTAAAAAACACGACATATTTCATGAAATATTTTGGAATCGTTTTTGAAAGGTTACTTGAAAAGTTTATTATTCCAACTCATGGACGTGTCATGTAATATTTTTAAAAGCATGCAGTAACATTTCGCGAAATGTTACGAGAAAGGTTTTGTATATGTTTCCAATATTATTTTTCGAAAAGTTTTTAAAAGGTTTCAACATCATTAGTCTCTCGGTATTAAATCTGTTTCTAACAATATTGCAGAAACCTTCCTAAAACATTCTCCGAAATCTTTCTACTAATGATACAGCGAAAAAACATGATATATTTCATGAAATATTTTGGAAACGTTTTTGAAAGGTTACTTGAAAAGTTTATTATTCCGACTCATTGACGTGTCAAGTAATGTTTTTAAAACCTCGCAGTAACATTTCAAGAAATGTTGCAAGAAAGGTTTTGTAAATATTTCCAATACTATTTTTCGAAAAGGTTTTAAAAGGTTTCAACAACATTTCTCTCTTGGTATTAAATGTATTTCTAACAATATTACAAAAACCTTTCGAAAATATTCTCCGAAACCTTTCTAGTAATATGTGCAGCTAAAAAACATGATATATTTCATGAAATTTTTGGAAACGTTTTTGAAAGGTTAATTGAGAAGTGCATTATTCCGATTCAAAACAAGTCAAGTAATGTTTTCGAAATCTTGCAGTAACATTTCAAGAAATGTTACGAGAAAGGTTTTGTGAATATTTCCGATATTATTTCTCGAAAATTTCCTAAAATTTTTGAATATTTGTATAGCCTTTTAAAAATATTTCTTTTTTAGATTAAGAAAGCTTTTGAAAACCTATCCCAATAATTTCTTATAAATTTACCATTAGGATACACGTATAAATATAACGTGATATATTTTTGGAAGATTTGTAAGTGCGTGTGAGTGTGTGTGTTTGTATGCCTGTCTGTATGTATGAACACGAGTAGAAGGCAAACGAATAAGTGGAACGGTCCAACGGAATCAACGCCAACGAAGTATAGAGGTATAGAAGAATGGAGGTATGCGGACGATACCGCTTACACATCCCACATAAAATGAAATATTTCAGTGAAATATTTCATGAAACATTGCAAAAACCTTGCTAAAATATATCTTAAAAGGTGTAAAAACATTTTCAAAAATATTTCAAGAAAACATTACCAAAAACTTTTAAAAACATTTCGTAAAAGTTTTAACTTACCACAAATAAAACATTTCAAAAAATCTTTTAAAAAGATTTTTAAAACCTTTCCCGAAACCTTTCTAGTAATGATACAGCGAAAAAACATGATATATTTCATGAAATATTTTGGAAACGTTTTTGAAAGGTTACTTGAAAAGTTTATTATTCCGACTCATGGACTTGTCATGTAATGTTTTTAAAACCTTGCAGTAACATTTTCGCGTAATGTTACGAGAAAGGTTTCATAAATATTTCCAATATTATTTTTCGAAAGGTTTTTAAAAGGTTTCAAAAACATCTCTCTCTTGGTATTAAATGTATTTCTAACAATATTACAAAAACCTTCCGAAAACATTCTCCCAAACCTTTCTAGTAATATATGCAGCGAAAAAGCATGATATATTTCATGAAATTTTTGGAAACGTTTTTGAAAGGTTAATTGAGATGTGCATTATTCCGATTCAAAACTAGTCAAGTAATGTTTTCGAAACCTTGCAGTAACATTTCAAGAAATGTTACGAGAAAGTTTTTGTAAATATTTCCAATATTATTTCTCGAAAATTACCTAAAATTTTTGAATATTCGTATAGTCTTTTAAAAATATGTCTTTTTTAGATTAAGAAAGCTTTTAAAAACTTATCTCAATAATTTCTTATAAATTTACCATTAGGAGATACGTATAAATATAACGTGATATATTTTTGGAAGATTTGTAAGTGCGTGTGTGGATGTATGTATACGAGTACAAGACAAACGAATGAGTGGAGCGGTCCAACGGAATCAACGCCATCGAAGTATAGAGGTAATAAGTAAGGGCGCCTCTACATGGAGTATGGCGTTCTCGAGAATGGCAGACTGGCATACCTAACTTTGTGAGAGCAACAAAGACAGACAATTTTCAAATGTGCTCTATCCTTCTCAATCTCATGGAGTTAGACTGTCATTCTCGAGATCGCCAGACTCCATGTAGAGGCGCCCTAACTATAGAGTAGAGGAGTCCGCTGAAAATATGTCCGCCGTTGTAGAAAGAGAATGAGAACGAAGAGGTCCTCTCTTTCTCTGTCAGACGCGCAAGCATTAATAGAGACAAAGAGGGCCCTCTGATTTTTCTCTCTTTCTATCGAGCGGACGATACCGCTTACACATGTGCCTATGTCTCCCCTCCTCTATACTTATTACCTCTATGCATTGAAGGCATAGAAAGCATGGCATATGGTGTTATTTGTGGACAATCCTTTCCCACATGGCATGAAAAGTTTTGGTGAAACCTTTTAAGAAATATTTCATGAAAAGCTTGCCACAACCTTGCTGTAATATTACAGAAACCTCTCAAAAATATTTTCAGTGAGATTTCAGGAAACCTTACAGAAACATTTTAGAAGCATTTCAATTAATGTTGAAAGTAGACAATGAAAGTACATTTCATAAAATAATACTGCAAGCTTTTTTAAAGCTTTTATGAAATCTTTCTTACAACGTCTCTGAAAAGAAACGTGTAATATTTCATGAAATATTATGGCAAGGTGTTGAAAAAATTTCTCAAAAAGATGTTTTTATTCCTACAGAACCATTCAAGAAACATTCTTAAAACCTTGCAAAAATATTTTACGAAAGGTTATAAGGAAACCTTTCAAAAACATTTCCGGTATCATTGCCTGAAACATTTTAGCAAAGTTTGAACAACGTTTTGGAAACGGTATTAATATCGTAAAAACACATTTCAAGAAATGTTACTGCAAGGTTCTACAAAGCTTTCCCAAAATTTTTCGCGCAAACTTTCTATAAAGAAACATTTCATAAATGTAACGAAAAGGTTTCAAAAAGATTTCTTGGAAGGATTATTTTATAAAACTGAAAATGTGAAAAAATATTTACGAAACCTTCCAAAAATATTTCACGAAAAGTTATAAGGAAGCTTTCAAAAACATTTCCTGTATCATTTTCTGAAACGTTGTAGCAAAGTTTTCGGAACGTTTTGGATACTATATTGCCAGCGTGAAAACACATTTCAAGAAATGTTACTGCAAGGTTTAACAAAGCTCTCCCAAAATTTTTCTAGCAAACTTTCTATAAAGAAACATTTCATGAAATGTTACGAAAAGGATTCAAAAAGATTTCTTGGCAGGATTATTTTATGAAACTGAATATAAAAAAATATTTCCGAAACCTTGCAAAAATATTTCGTGAAATGTTATAACGAAATCTTTCAAAAACATTTCCGGTAACATTTTCTGAAACGTTTGACCAAGTTTTCGCAACGTATTGGATACGATATTGACATCGTGAAAACACATTTCAAGAAATGTTACTGTAAGGTTTTACAAAACTTTCCTGAAATATTTCTCGCAAACTTTCCATAAAGAAACCTTTCATGAGATGTTACGAAAAGGTTTTAAAAAGATTTCTTGAAAGGATTTTTTATGAAACTGAAAATGTAAAAAAATATTTGCGAAACCTTGCAATAATATTTCGCGAAAAGTTATGAGGAAGCTTTCAAGAACATTTTCTGTATCATTTTCTGAAGCGTTTTAGAAAACTTTTCGCAACGTTTTCGATACGATATTGATAACGTGAAAACCCAGTTACAAGGAATGTTACCGCAAGGTTTTGCAAAGCTTTCCCGAAGTTATACTCGCAAACTTTCCCTAAAAAACATTTCATAAAATATTACGAAAAGGTTTCAAAAAGATTTCTTGGACGGATTTTTTTATAAAACTGAAAATGTAAAAAAATATTTTTGATACATTGCACAAATATTTCACTAAAAGTTATAAGGAAGCTTTCAAATAACATTTCCTGTATCATTTTCTGAACCGTTTGAGCAAAGTTTTCGCTACTTTTTGGATACGATATTGACATCGTGAAAACGCATTTCAAGAAATATTACTGCAAGGTTTTACAAAGCTTTCCCGTAATTCTTCTCGTGTACTTTCTCTAGAGAAACACTTCATGAAATATTACGAAAAGGTTTCAAAAGATTTCTAGGAAGGATTATTTTGTGATAATTAAAATGTGAAAAAATATTTCCGAAACCTTTCAAAAATATTTCACGAAAAGTTATAAGGAAGCTTTCAAAAACCTTTCCCGTATCATTTCCTGAAACGTTTTAGCAAAGTTATCGCATCCTTTTTGATTCGTTATTGACACCATGAAAAATATATTACAAGAGATATTAGTTCGAGGTTTTACAAAGCATTCCCGAAATTTTTCTTACAATATTAGAGGAACGTTTTGAAAAGATTTTCTGCAATATTTTTTTTCACATAAACAAAAACAACAAAAAATATTCCTAAAACCTTGTAAAAATATTTTATGAAAGATTATTAAGGTAACCTTTAAAAAAAATTTCTAGTATCATTGCGTAAAATGTTTTTGAAATATTTTCGCATCAATTTAATTCGGTATTGTCGCCATTTCTCCAAAGAGACATAACATTTCATGAAATATTATGGGATCGTTTTGTAAAGATTTCTTGGAAAGTTTCTTTAGGTAAAGAAACTATAATAAAATATTCCCCAAAAGCTTGCAAGAACATTTTACGTCATGTTATGAGGAGACTAAAAAAAATTGAATGTATCATTGCGTTAATAGTTAACGAAATGTCTTAGCAACATTTATCATATGGTATTGACGCCATAAAAAAATTTCAAGTCATATCAGGGCCAGGTTTTACAAAGCTTTCAAGAATAGTTTATTACAACCTTTCCACAAAGAAATATATAACATTTTATGAAATATTATGTGAAGGTTTTGAAAAGATTTTGTATCAGGTTTTCTTTTCTCACACGCCCTTCTCTCGTCAATCAAAGGTTTCCTCGATTTTACTAAACTAGAGATTTCAACAGCGCGCGTTGCGCGCCCTAACCGCTAGAAAACGGTTCGACTTCCTGATTTAGACGCATGCGCACTACATGAGCCAATCACATAACGTTTATTTTGGCTTCACAACATCCGGTCATGACTTTTTATATAGGGATATTTCTTAGATTACAATAAATATTAATTTGATTTAACTAAATATTTAGTTGTGTTTTATTGGTTATCTTATTAGTTCTACTAATTATTTAATCAAATCCAATACTTATTTATTTGATCTTGCAAATATTTTGGCAAATCAAGTGAATGTTTAATTGACAAGAGTACGAATTTAAGGTCATACGAAGTACCGACACGATTCATACCTTACCGACACCTAAACTTGAATTTTTGTATCGTATTTAAACAAAAATTTTAGAAAAAAGCATTCTTTCACGCCCTCCGGTCTTAAAGCCATGTTTAACTCAACCGCAGATCCCTAACTTATCGGTACATAAATATTATGTTTTTTATCACATCTAAACAAAAATTTTAGGAAAAAGCGTTTTTCACACCCACCGAAATGGGATTAAGCATACCCTATTAAATTTCTAAATGATTCCATCCATTAGATTTTCCCAAAAACGTTTTTCAAATTAGTAATTAACTAGAACGAAGCATTAAACATTTCCAAATCCATTTTAGAAAAATCTAATTAATACAATGATTTAAAAATTTAATAGGGCATTTCACTTAATGTTATGTTGGAGAGCATGAAGAACTCTTTTTTTTTTAATTCTTGTTTAAATACGATAAAAGAATTAAAGTTTAGGTGCCGGTAAGGTAGGGATTGTGTCGGTACTTCACATGGCCTTAACAAAAGAATTAGTTGAGTTTATTAAATATCATAGTCGAAAGTACTCAATATGTTGTCTTTTAATCAAATGTTTGCCATTTTTATTCAAGTCTACTCCATACTTAGCTAAAATTAAAATTTTGTACGGTAGAAGCGTTGCGTAGCGTAGTGGTTAGGGCATCAGCCTTGTAATCCGAGGGACTCGAGTTCGATCCCACCTTAGGTCAAAATTTTTTCTGCGTTTTTTCTGTAAGATAATTTGTAAATGCGAAATTGCGAACGATAATATTATAAATTAATGCAAATATACAATAATTTAATATTAAAAAACATAACTGATATAATAACTATTCAGATATATTAAGTTGCAGGAGTTCAGGAAGGATCATCAACTACAAGGAAAAAACTGGTTTTCAAAATTGTTTAAAAAAAATTGTTATAAAATATTATTAAAAAATTTCTAATTCCGATAACTTTTGAAAAATATTTTTTGAAATCTTTTAAAATGTTTCAAAAATCTTACTTGATGGTTTTGAGGCCTCTTAGAAACTTCCGTAAAACATTGTTGTATCCTTTCAAAAATATTTCACAGAACTTTTCAGGAAACCTTTCCAAAATCTTTCACAAAATATTTTTAGATAGGTTTCTAGAAACATTCTAAGAGATAGTTCAAATAACTTTCAAAAAGTTGCAGAAATGTTTCAAAAATATTTCTTAAAATAATTTAAAAAAACCTTTCTGAAATCTATCATAAAACCTTTTTGATGGCTTCTATCGCGGACATAAATAATTTCAGAAACCTTTCTGGAAATATTTCAGAAATATTTAAAAAATATTTTTAGAAAGGTTTCTAAAATGTTTTTGAAACATTTTAAGAGATAGTTCAAATAGTTTCAAAATGTTGCAGAAATGTTTCAAAAACATTTCTTAAAATAATTTTATAAAACCTTTCTGAAATATATCATGAAACCTTTTTGATGGCTTCTATCGCGGACATAAATTATTTCAGAAACCTTTCTGGAAATATTTCAGAAATATTTAGAAAAATATTTTTAGAAAGGTTTCTAAAATGTTTTTGAAACAATTTAAGAGATAGTTCAAATAGTTTCAAAATGTTGCAGAAATGTTTCAAAAACATTTCTTAAAATAATTTTATAAAACCTTTCTGAAATATATCATGAAACCTTTTTGATGGCTTCTATCGCGGACATAACTTATTTCAGAAACCTTTCTGGGAAATATTTTTAAAATGTTTTCATCCTTTCTACGAAACATTTCCGAAACCTTTCAGAAATATTTCGTTTTATGTGGGTAGTTAAGTATTCGAAGGAAGAAACTGTAATAATTGTTTACGAATAAAAATAAATATATCTTTTTTCTAAAAAAGCTGAAAGTGAAATAATTGAGTTTAGCTTACTATAGGATATAATTCAATTCAGAAGAGTTGTGAATTACAATAAGTGTCAAGATGTATCTACGCAGAAAAGCGACAAGCCTGCTTAGCACACAAGAAATATATATAATACAGGCTTGAATTCAAGATATATTTAATATACAATATGCGTAATCAAATGATCATTGCCAAATGGGCTTATCGGCTTTTATGTATTTATGTACTTTTGGCCATAACAGTGATGGCTTCTTAAGTTGCGATTAGGATTTCATATTTTATAAGACCTGCTGCATATTCTACATTAATCTTAGTCTAATAAATAATAATATAACTCAGTACAATGTGTAAAAAAGTTACTCAACAGTGGATGAATCAAAAGTACAAAAGCGAAGGACAGATTGTTAGCAATAACTTTGAATGGAACGCATGCTGTTAGATTAACAATAACTTTTAAAGGAACGGATGCATGCAAGGTGCCAGAGCTTCTGTTTCAACATATTTATATAGAAGAATATATCTTAGGTGTACAGAAAACTGAGTTTCATGAAGGGAAAAAAATTGGGAACCTAATGGCTGGTTATTTTTGAAGTTTTATGGCATTTATCTTTGTAGGCTTATTTCTCAAAATGTCATTTTTAAAGTTTGGCGTTACTTTAAAAAAAACTATTCCATTGATTTTAATGGCAGAGGGCATGAATTACTTGAAATTTATTCATCTATGGCAGCAAGAGTTGGAAATATCAAAAATATTTTATTAAATAATTTTAAAATGGTAAAATCCACAAAAAAACATAAAAATTCATAAAATTCATGAATTTAAAGCAGTTTTTTCCATAAAAAAAAAATATTAATTTTCAGAAATTTTATTTTTCCAACTCTTCCTACCATAACTGCATGAATTTCAAATAATTTAGTTCCTCTACCATGAAAATCAATGGAATAGTTTTTTTTTAAAGTTACGCCAATTGAAAAAACCGCTGCCAATTCATTGGCACGTAGCTTCCTCAAACTTGATTTACTGATTCCTTTAATTAATTTTTACTTCCAATATTTAAAATTTCATACTTTATTTTGTACGATGTAAACGGCTTAAAATCGTTTTTATAAGTCTAACAACTCGTCAGGAGTTGATTTTACACGAGAATATTAAATAGTAAAATTTTTTGTTTTAATATTATCCACAACTTTTGTATTTAACATTTTCGTGTAAAATCAAATCCAATCAAGTTATAGCCAAAAATCGCCCATTTTATTTATAGCTCCTCAAATATTTTAAATATAAAAGTTGTCGATAATATTGACATAAAACTTTTTCCCATTTAACATATTTCTGTTAAGTTAAATCCTATCAAGTTATATAAAAAAAATAAGAAGGTTCTACTTTATTTTTACTCTTTCATACATAGAGCCATCCTCAATACATTTTAAAAAAATTGGGAAAATTTTATGGAAAATATTAACTTGAAATTTTTTTAAATATCTTTGAAATTTAAGGACCAATCATTTTGCCCGAATAACTCGACCGAAAACTATCCAAAATCCACCTCTACGAGGAATTTTGAAGCGCTTAAGTCAATTTTTACTCCCGCAATAGTTGGACATACCAAACTCATTTTTTCATTTTTCAATGTTTACGTTTTTATTAATAACAAAAGAACCGTAATAGCTAGACAAATAATTTTTTTAGAAAATATAGGTCTTGAAATTCTCTTTCGAATGCCGCCCACCCGATTCAAATACATAAAGCCGTTCTCCAGAAATTACGATTTAAAAAAAAAAGTGAAAAAAATTTTAACCTCAAATATCTCCGAAATTTATGGATCAATCCTTTTGCCCAAAGAACTCAATCGATTGTGATACAAAATGTACCACTAAAAAAAATTTCAAACTGATTAAGCCAATTTTACTCTACTTATTGAACGACAAAAAAAAACACTTTTTTTTATAAATTATTTTTTTTCTCCAAAAATAATGAATAAAAAAACCTAAAAATTTAGTAAGTTATAGTACTCAGTATTCTTTATAACCAAAAAAATATTCATGTTAATATCTTTTTTTAATTTTGAAATATAATTACCTATTTACTAAAAATGACGTTTTCATGAATAACTTATGACGAAATATAGCTAACGGCTTTTTTTTTTTTTTAATTGTAGAAAATTTTATTCTGCATACAGAGAATTTATCGTATATAAATAATATTTGTTCTAAATATAAAAAAAATTGAAAATAAAAATTTTGAAAATTTAAAAATGGCGATAAAAAACAAAAAAATCGATTTTGACAAAAATAAAATATTGACCCCAATTGTTGAAGCAAAATCTGAAAAAATGATCACTCTCTCGTTAAGATCGGTTGAGTAGATCATGAGATATCAGAGTATACGGACATACATACACACACACACACACATCCATACGGACATTTTCTAAAAATGGTGTATTTCGATTCCAAATTTTCTATACAACATTCCTAAGACATTATCTCACAAACTTTTTTTTTTACTATCACAAAGCTTCCTCTAGGAGGAAGCAAAAATTGAAAATGCTATATCTCTGAGTAAAATTGGTCTACAGATTAAGTCTTGGGCCATATTATCAGAAATAGTGTATATTTATAGTATATATATATATATATATATATATATATATATATATATATATATATATATATATATATATATATATATATATATATATATATATATACTATAAATATACACTATATATATATATATATATATATATATATATATATATATATATATATATATATATATATATATATATATATATATACTAAATATACACTATTCTATATATATATATAAACATAATACAATATATATATATATATATATATATATATATATATATATATATATATATATATATATATATTGTATTATGTTTAAACTACATGTTTCTTTTTTTTATACCTCATTTTGACCTCAGAAGCCACTAGGTGTAAGACCGCCTTAATTCACATGAGTTTCCCGGAAGATTTCATGAAATAATTCATGAAATGTTTTTGAATAGATATTGAATTATTTTTGTGAACGATTAATTTGTATCTTTCTGAAATTATTTCTGAATTATTTAATAATATAATTCTTGAAATGAATATACACTCTTCTAATGAATAATTATATTCATGAAGCAAATGATAAATGATTTCAGATTTTTTAATACAATGACAAATAAAATGTTGGCTATTAATTGTACAAAACCTTGAAGCGTCAGCTGATTCTTTTCCCAGTACATGAAAAAAAGCATATTTCAATTTTGTTACTTCAAATTTTTCGGAGATGTCCTCATACAGTATTCCATTTTGATGCCCATGCACTATTTTCTTTATGTAAGAATTTGATAAATTATTATGAAACATAACATTTTTAACTATGCGTCTGTTACGTTCAAGAATTTGCGGTTTTTCTTCATATTTGTTGAATATGTTATAACAATACTATCATTTACTAATGATATTAAAAATATACTATACTATAATAAACCCTCATAATGTTATCACACTATTTAATTATTATTTTCTCTTACAAAGTTGTGAAATATATCTAAAAAACATTTTACAAAAATTTAAACTAAGACAAGTCTCTCCCGCCCTCCTTCACTTTATCTCTCTCTCTCTCCCCACATAGCACGAAATATTTCACAGAAAGATTGCAGAAATATTTTTATGTCCGCATATTTTTTCGTTCAGCAATATTTAATGAAATATTTCTGCAAAGTATCGTGAAAACTTGTAAGAAACGTTTCTGAAATATTGCAGAAAACTTTCATGAATAGTTTGAATAATCTGAAAACCTGACATGAAATATTTCAGAAATGTTGTGGTATTATTTTTCGTAATATTACTGTAAACCTTACAGAAATATTTCACAGAAAGATTGCAGAAATGTTTTTATGTCCGCATCTTTTTTCGTTCAGCAATATTTCATGAAATATTTCTGCAAAGTTTCGTGAAAACTTGTAAGAAATGTTTCTGAAATATTGCAGAAAACTTTCATGAATAGTTTGAATAATCTGAAAACCTGACATGAAATATTTCAGAAATGTTGTGGTATTATTTTTCGTAATATTACTGTAAACCTTACAGAAATATTTCACAGAAAGATTGCAGAAATGTTTTTATGTCCGCATCTTTTTCGTTCAGCAATATTTCATGAAATATTTCTGCAAAGTTTCGTGAAAACTTGTAAGAAATGTTTCTGAAATATTGCAGAAAACTTTCATGAATAGTTTGAATAATCTGAAAACCTGACATGAAATATTTCAGAAATGTTGTGGTATTATTTTTCGTAATATTACTGTAAACCTTACAGAAATATTTCACAGAAAGATTGCAGCAATGTTTTTATATCCGCATCTTTTTTCGTTCAGCAATATTTCATGAAATATTTCTGCAAAGTTTCGTGAAAACTTGTAAGAAATGTTTCTGAAATATTGCAGAAAACTTTCATGAATAGTTTGAATAATCTGTAAACCTGGCATGAAATATTTCAACAATCTTTCATGAAATATTTGTACAAAGTTTCGTGAAAACTTGTAAGAAATGTTTCTGAAATATTGCAGAAAAGTTTCACGAATAGTTTGAATAATCTACAAATCTGACATGAAATATTTCAGAAATGTTGTGGTATTATTTTTCGTAATATTACTGTAAACCTTTCAGAAATATTTCACAGAAAGATTCCAGAAATGTTTTTATGACCGTACCTTTTTTCGTTCAGCAATATTTCATGAAATATTTCTGTAAAGTTTCGTGAAAACTTGTAAGAAATATTTCTGAAATATTGCAGAAAACTTTCATGAATAGTTTGAATAATCTGTAAACATGGCATGAAATATTTCAACAATCTTTCATGAAATATTTGTACAAAGTTTCGTGAAAACTTGTAAGAAATGTTTCTGAAATATTGCAGAAAAGTTTCACGAATAGTTTGAATAATCTACAAACCTGACATGAAATATTTCAGAAATGTTGCGATTTTATTTTTGGTAATATTACTGTAAACCTTTCAGAAACATTTCACAGAAAGATTTTAGTAATATTTTTATGTCCGAATCATTTTCGTTCACCAATATTTCATGAAATATTTCTGTAAAGTTTCGTGAAGACTTGTACGAAATGTTTCTGAAATATTGCAGGAATCTTTGACCATGTATTTGTATAATCCGTAAACTTGCCATGAAATATTTCCGCAATATTTCATGAAGTATTTGTGCAACGTTTCTTGAAATCTTTTACGAAATGTTTCTGAAATATTTCAGAAAAATTACAAAAAGAATAGTAAGTACATCTTCTACTTTTTAGAAAGTTTGCAGAAACCTTTCATGAAAGTTTTCTGGAATATCGATAAATTGTTGGCAGAAAGCTTTCAGAAAAGATTTTAAGTAATTATTCAAGAAACCTGTCTGAAATCTTTCAGAAACCCTTTTTCACGTTCTTGAAAGAAGTAACCCTGAAGCTATGATATATTAGAATTCTCTATAAGTATTTACAATTTTCGCATATTTTTCACAACTTAATTTCTACATTTAATCGCATTGTTATAATTGCATAAAATATTTTACATAAAAATTTTTCGACCTCACCGGGAATCGAACCCACGATCTTTGGGTTACTACGCACGCACGCTATCCGTTACGCTATCGCTCGCTTGAAGGACTTCGGACATTTTAATCTATATAAGTTGCACTTTCCACGATTATTTAATTGTTATAATTTTGATTCTTTTTATTTAAAATAATTATGGATTTAATAAATTATTTATTTAATTCATTAAATTGAAACAATATAGTGTCGGTAAGGCAGAAATCAAACCTGTATACTGAAAAGATTCTTCTAAATAACGAAAATATTAACTTGAATTATTACTCTGAATAAACATGTTTTAGTATTTAAATATATTCTGAGTATAGTATTTAAATATATGGTGAGTGTCAAAATTGTGTTTCACCAAAAAACTGTTTAAAAATTATTCGAATAAAAGAAAAATGGCAATGTCGATAAGTAGGGATCTGCGTTTTCGTAATTTTTCAATAAATATTGCAGCAAACTTGCTAAAACATTTCGTGAAATTGTGTGTCCTCTATTTAGTGCATACACAAAATATTTCAGAAAAGTCTCAGAAACCTTTCCTGTAATGATAGTGGGAACTTTTAACGCAACATTTCTTGTGATTACAAGAAATTATTTTTTTTAATTTAAATTTATTTTTAAAAAAATAAAAATTGTTAATTTTTAATTTTAAATTGATTTAAAAAAATATTGAAATCTCTTTTTTATTATAAAATTTATTTAAAAAATTCTTTAAATTTTAAATAAAAATTAAGATTTTACGTAAAATGTTTCTGCAAGGTGGTGGAAATATTGATCCAAAAAGTTTATGACGGAGATATGAATATTTCGAGAAACTTTGCAGAAAAGGCTCTGCAAGATTTTGTGGAAAGTTTCGAGTATCATTCCGAAAAAGGTTTCTGAAACATTTCTGCAATATTTTATGTAAGGATTGAGCAGAGGTCATGAATATTGCACGAAATATTATGGCAAGTTTTCTTCAAAATTTCATGAAATATTCATGCAGGCTTCTTGTTAAGAAACTAGAAACATTACAGAAAATCTTACAGAAAGATTTCGGCAGTTTCTCGAAATTATTCATAACCTAGCCTAGAAATTTTTCACTGAATATTTCTGCAGACTTGCAGAAATATTTCTTGAATGTTTACAAGAAAATTTGTGGAAATCTTCCCACTATCATTCCGAAAAAGGTTTCTGCAACATTTCTACAATATTTCGTGTAAGGATTGAACAGAGATCATGAATATTTCACGACATATTGTGGCAAGTTTTCTGAAATATTTCATAATATTTCTCGCAAGTTTCTTGTTAAGAAACTACAAACATTACAGGAAATCTTGCATAAAGGTTTCAGCAAAATTTCACCAAAGATTCATAACTTAGTCTGGAAATTTTTAAAGCAATATTTCTGAAATAAACAAAACCTATGAAGTTATATTTAAATAAGTGTTCTCGACGACACAAAATATTTCAGAAAAGTTTGAGAAACGATCTCCGAATGATAGTATACTACCTATAGGAATGTTCACTTAACTTTTCATGTAAACTTTCGATAAATGATTTTGCACGGTTGCAGAAACATTCGTTGAAACATTTCCAGGCCAAGTTATGAATATTTAAAGAAACTTTACCGAAATCTTTGTCCAAGATTTTATGTAAGATTTCAAGTTTCTTATCAAGAAGCTTCCATGAAATATTTCATGAAATGTTTCAGCAATCTTGCCACAATATTTCGTGAAATATCCATCATGAGTGCCCTTTGAATCTCTCAGGAATGGCTGATGAAAGTTGTCTACAATGTTTCTTGAAATATAAGAGGAAATGTTTCAGCAATGTTTCTGTATTATTGCCGCAATGTTGTGTCAATCTTCTTGAAATATTTCTTGAAATATTTCACGGGAATATGTCGTGCTATGTGTGCGAGAATACTCTGCGCGGAAACATTCTAAAAACTTTCCTTGAAAAACTGCTTGAAAATTTTCTAATAGAAATATATCTATTCCAAGTGCAATCATTTTCCAAACTAATATAAAAAATAATCGAATAAATCCTAGTTATTTAAAAGAAAATTACGGGCAAAAGTTCCAGAGAACATTTCACGGAATATTGTGGCAAGTTTTCTGAAAACTTTCATGAAATATTTCATGCAAGCTTCTTGATAAGAAACTAGAAACATTACAGGAAATCTTGCAGAAATATTTCGGCAAAGTTTTTCGAAAATATTGATAACCTAGCCTGGAAAATTTTCAACGAATATTTCTGCAACCTTGTCGAAATATTTCTCGAAAGCTTACACGAAAAGTTGTGGAAACATTTCTTCTTTTATTCCGAAGAAGGTTTCAGAAACATTTCTGCAATATTTTGTGTAAGGGTTGAACAGAGGTTATGAATATTCCACAAAATATTGTGTCAAGTTTTCTGAAACATTTCATGAAATATTTCATGCAATCTTCTTGTTAAGAAACTAGAAACCTAACATGAAATCTTGGAGAAATATTCCGGCAACGTTTTCATAACTTGACTTGAAAATATTTCAACGAATATTTCTGCAACCTTGCAAAAATGTTCGAAAAAGGTTTCTAAAACGTTGTAGAAATATTTTAGAAAATATTTATATCTTTCCTTGAATAGAAATCGACAATATTGTAAAAATTTCGTTTTAGAACAGGAAGCCGGCATAAAATAATTCCATAAATGTTTCACAAATCTTGCCAAAATATTTCGGGAAATGTTTATGTCCATAAATATTTCTGAAAAGTTTTAGAGGTATTGGTTGAAAAAGTTCGTTGTATCTACGTGGTATCTAAATATTTCGAGAAACTTTACAATTAGAGACTTTCTTCAATATTTCAATAAATGTTTAAGAAAACTTGCCAAAACATTCCCGGTCAGAAATATCCAGCTAGGAAATCCAGCTGGATTTCCATTGGGAATCCAGCTGGATCAGGGTGGATTCACATGGAGTCACATGGATTTCAGTAGATTTTTTAGCTAGATTCCTACTTCAATTCATGTCACATGGGAAATCCAGCAGGGAAATCCATATGACATCAAAAGTAGGAATCTAGCTAAAAAATCTACTGAAATCTATGTAAATTCACCCGGATCCAGCTGGATTTCCCATGTGACATGGATCCAACTGGATTTCCTAGCTGGATATTGTTTCGTGAAATGTTTATATACTCTGTCCTATGCAGACACATAATATTTGAGACAAGTTTCAGAAACCATCTCCGTAATAAAAGTGGGAAGGTTTGCACAATTTTCTTGTACGGTTATGGAAAATATTTCAGCAAGGTTTCAGAAATATTGGTTGAAAAAGTTGCAGACCAAATTACGAATATTTCGAGAAACTTTGCCAAAAACAAGATTTTCTGTAATCAAGGAGCTCGCGTCAAATATTTCAATAAATGTTTCAGAAAATTTTCCAAAATATTTCATGAAATGTTAATGTCTTCCGTCCAATCCAGACAAAAAATATTCCGGAAAAGTTTCAGAAACCTTCCATGAAATGATAGTCGGAAGGTTTCGCAACATTTCTTGAAATCTTACGTAAAATATTCCTGCAAGGTTGTAGAAATATTGGTTCAAAAAGTTTGTGATCGTGATATGAATATTTCGAGAAACTTTTCTGAAAAGTTTCTGCAAGATTTCGTGTAATTTTTCAAGTATCTTAACAGAAAGCTTGCATGAAATGTTTCAGTAAATATTCCCGCAAACTTGCCAAAACATTTTGTGAATGGTTCGTGCCCTCTGTCTAATCCATACACAAAATATTTCAGAAAAGTTTCAGAAACGTTCCGTGAAATGATAGTCGGAAGGTTTGTGCAACATTTCTTGGAGTTTTACGCAAAATATTTCTGCAAGGTTGTGGAAATATTGGTTCAAACAGTTTGTGATCGTGATATGAATATTTCGAGAAACTTTTCAGAAAAATTTCTGCAAGATTTTGTGTAATGTTTCAAACATCCGACAAGAAGGCTTGCGTGAAATGTTTCAGTGAACGTTGCTGCAAACTTGCCAAAACATTTCGTGAAAGGTTTGTCTCCTCTGTCCAATCCATACACGAATTATTTCAGAAAAGTTTCAGAAACGTTTCGTGAAATGATAGTCGGAAGGTTTACGCAACATTTCTTGGAATCATACGCAAAATATTTCCGCAAGGATGTGGAAATATTGGTTCAAAGAGTTTGTGATCGTGATATGAATATTTCCAGAAACTTTTCTGAAAAATTTCTGCAAGATTTCGTGTAATATTTCAAGTATCTTAACAGAAAGCTTGCATGAAATGTTTGAGTAAATGTTGCCGCAAACTTGCCAAAACATTTCGTGAAAGGTTTGTCTCCTCTAGCCAATCCATACACGAAATATTTGAGAAACATTTCAGAAACGTTCCGTGAAATGATAGTCGGTAGGTTTACGCAACATTTCTTGGAATCATACGCAAAATATTTCTGCCAGGTTGTGGAAATATTGGTTCAAAGTGTTTGTGATCGTGATATGAATATTTCGAGAAAATTTTCTGAAAAGTTTCAGCAAGATTTCGTGGAATATTTCAGGTATCTTAACAGAAAGCTTGCATGAAATATTTCAGTATATGTTCCAGCAAACTTGGCAAAGCATTTCGTGAATGGTTTGTGTCCTCTGTCTAACCCATATACAAAATCGTTCAGAAAAGTTTCAGAAACCTTCCGTGACATGATAGATGGAAGGTTTACGCAATATTTCTTGTTTTTTCATGCAAAATATTGCTGCAAGGTTGTGGAAATATTGGTTCAAACAGTTTATGATCGTGATATGAATACTTCGAGAAAATTTTCAGAAGAATTTCTGCAAGATTTCGTGTAATTTTTCAAACATCCGACCAGAAAGCTTGCGTAAAATGTTTCAGTAAACGTTGACGCAAACATGCCAAAACATTTCGTGAAAGGTTTGGCTCCTCTGTCCAATCCATACACGAATTATTTCAGAAAAGTTTTAGAAACGTTTCGTGAAATGATAGTCGGAAGGTTTACGCAACATTTCTTGGAATCATACGCAAAATATTTCTGCAAGGTTGTGGAAATATTGGTTCAAAGAGTTTGTGATCGTGATATGAATATTTCGAGAAACTTCTCTGAAAAGTTTCTGCAAGATTTCGTGTAATATTTCAAGTATCTTAACAGAAATCTTGCATGAAATGTTTCAGTAAATGTTGCCGCAAACTTGCCAAAACATTTCGTGAATGGTTTGTGTCCTCTGTCTAATCCATACATAAAATCTTTCAGAAAAGTTTCAGAAACGTTCCGTGAAATGATAGTCGGAAAGTTTACGCAACATTTCTTGGAATCTTACGCAAAATATCTCTGCAAGGTTGTAGAAATATTAGTTCAAACAGTTTGTGATCGTGATCTGAATATTTCGAGAAACTTCTCAGAAAAATTTCTGGGAAATTTCGTATAATTTTTCAAACATCCGACCAGAAAGCTTACGTGAAATGTTTCAGTGAACGTTACCGCAAACTTGCCAAAACATTTCGTGAAAGGTTTGTCTCCTCTGTCCAATCCGTACATGAAATATTTCAGAAACGTTTCAGAAACGTTCCGTGAAATGACAGACGGAAGGTTTACGCAACATTTCTTGGAATCATACGCAAAATATTTCTGCCAGGTTGTGGAAATATCGGTTCAAAGTATTTGTGATCGTGATATGAATATTTCGAGAAACTTTTCTGAACAGTTTCTGCAAGGTTTCGTGTAATATTTCAAGTATCTTAACAGAAAGCTTGCATGAAATGTTTCAGTAAATGTTGCCGCAAACTTGCCAAAACATTTCGTGAATGGTTTGTGTCCTCTGTCTAATCCATACACGAAATATTTCAGAAAAGTTTCAGAAACGTTCCGTGAATTGATAGTCGGAAGGTTTACGCAACATTTCTTGGAATCTTACGCAAAATATATCTGCAGGGTTGTGAAAATATTGCTTCAAACAGTTTGTAATCGTGATATGAATATTTCGAGAAACTTCTCTGAAAAGTTTCTGCAAGATTTCGTGTAATATTTCAAGTATCTTAACAGAAAGCTTGCATGAAATGTTTCAGTATATGTTCCCGCAAACTTGCCAAAGCATTTCGTGAATGGTTTGTGTCCTCTGTCTAACCCATATACAAAATCTTTCAGAAAAGTATCAGAAACCTTCCGTGAAATGATATTCGGAAGGTTTACGCAATATTTCTTGTTTTTTCACGCAAAATATTTCTACAAGGTTGTGGAAATATTGGTTCAAACAGTTTGTGATCGTGATATGAATACTTCGAGAAAATTTTCAGAAGAATTTCTGCAAGATCTCGTGTAATTTTTCAAACATCCGACCTGAAAGCTTGCGTGAAATGTTTCAGTAAACGTTGCCGCAAACATGCCAAAATATTTCGTGAAAGGTTTGTCTCCTCTGTCCAATCCATACACGAATTATTTCAGAAAAGTTTCAGAAACGTTTCGTGAAATGATAGTCGGAAGGTTTACGCAACATTTCTTGGAATCATACGCAAAATATTTCTGCAAGGTTGTGGAAATATTGGTTCAAAGAGTTTGTGATCGTGATATGAATATTTCGAGAAACTTCTCTGAAAAGTTTCTGCAAGATTTCGTGTAATATTTCAAGTATCTTAACAGAAATCTTGCATGAAATGTTTCAGTAAATGTTGCCGCAAACTTACGAAAACATTTCGTGAATTGTTTGTGTCCTCTGTCTAATCCATGCACGAAATATTTCAGAAAAGTTTCAGAAACGTTCCGTGAAATGATAGTCGGAAGGTTTACGCAACATTTCTTGGAATCTTACGCAAAATATTTGTGCAAGGTTGTGGAAATACTGGTTCAAAAAGTTTGTGATCATGATATGAATATTTCAAGAAACTTTTCAGAAAAGTTTCTGCAAGATTTCGTGTTTTTTTTCAGGCATCCGAACAGAAAGCTTGCGTGAAATGTTTCAGTAAACGTTGCCGCAAACTGGCCAAAACATTTCGTGAAATTTTCCCATTGATGATCCCATTGATTTCATGATCTTTCACGAAAGGTTTCTGGAAGTTTTCTACAATTTTTCTTGTAATATTACAGGAAATATTTTAGCATCCTTTCGTTATTATTGATACAATATTGTGGCAAGTTTTCTTTGAAATATTTCATGAAATATTTCAGTGCAATATTTCGTGCTATGTGGGTCTCTCTTCCCCTCCCCTCTTTCTCCCTCTCTCAACATCTGTGAAACTGAGTAACAACAGGCCCAATAGCTCACGTACTCTTACAAAACTTTATAGAACCTACGCACTTTACGCCCTTGTTGGCGAAAATTATTTTAATTCTAAAATTCATAAGAATTTTTTTAGATATTTACGAAAAGTCAAAGCCTATATAAAAAAATTACATAGTTACCAACACATCACTATTTTTCATTATTCTTTCTCAATTTCGAACTTTCTATAATATTACGCACCTTTGGAGGAAAAGAGAAGTCTGGAGCTGCTCTAGCAGGGGTGGTCCTCCGATTTCCCATACATACTTGGCGGGCCCGACGATTTGCAGTTTACCGGTGGGCTACTTAAATATAGAATACAAACTTTTCGCATAAATTCATTAATAATATTTATACCTATAAGTCTACTATAAATAATTACATTGGCTTTAATTTTTAATTGGTACCGTTAATTGCAACATCCCTATATGTGCAGAACCATGATTTACTTTTATTACCCACAATATTTTTCTTTGTGTCCGTCCTTTTTAAACGAGAATAAAATAAAATATTCATATAAATTTATAGTCTACTTAAAATTGCTTTACATTTTACTAATCGTTTTATAAGCAACCTATTAGATATCCTTTTCCCGCGTGTAAATATCATATAAGATCTCATATGAGAATTTTAGGCATCGCATATCTCGTATCAGATCTCATATGCGATGTCGTCTGCAATTTTATATATTATGGGATTATATAGTTAATATGTAGAAGCAACCCATTTATACATTTTATCTGATCTTTAAACATATGAATATTAATATGAAAATGACCATGTCTTACACCTTGAACTGCAAATCGTCGGGCCCGCCAAGTATGTATGGGAAATCGGAGGACCACCCCTGCTAGAGCAGCTCTAGACTTCTCTTTTCCTCACAAGGTGCGTAATATTATAGAAAGTACGAAATTGAGAAAGAATAATGAAAAATAGTGATGTGTTGGTAATTATGTAATTTTTTTATATAGGCTTTGACTTTTCGTAAATTTCTGAAAAAATTCTTATGAATTTTAGAATTAAAATAATTTTCGCCAACACGGGCGTAAAGTGCGTAGGTTCTATAATGTTTTGTAAGAGTACGTGAGCTATTGGGCCTGTTGGGCGCTAAGTAGTATTTTATGCCCGCTGGCTGAATAATTTTGAAGTTACAACGTGGGCGTAAAATGTAATTTTACACGCGAAAAGTTCTATTATGTCAGTCGAGTTAACTTATGGCCGGTACTTGACTACAATAAATTGATTTCAGTACTTTCTTGTGTTTATACATTAAATTTGAATACATGGCTGAGAACAGTCATACAGTAGTTTCCGAGAGTTGTTTGCATTACTTGACTATCGATAATTGATTTCACAACTTTCGTTTGTTTGATTTGCAGTGAACAATTTGAATGTACTTACATATAATTTGTTCAGCATACAATGACTCAAAGAATTAAAAGACTTTTTCATTCGTATTTATTTGATTTCGTTTACAAAATCATAAATATTATTATTTTATAGATTATTCGTACAGTCATGAAAAAAGCTATTACCATTTGTAGAGAGTGCTTATTAAATAGATGAGATTCGAAGAAATAAAAAGACTAGACAAATTGTGTTTCTTTTTATAGATTATCCAGAAAAAACGTCTATACTTGCCTTATTTTATGCTTTCGTAGAAAGTTTTATATTAGCAATATTATTATTTATACAGTCATGAAAAAAATTATTGCCATTTGTAAAGAGTGCTTATTGAATAGAAGAGAGTAGAAGAATTAAAAGGACTAGACAAATTATGTTGTTATAGAACGTACTTAAAAAATTTGCTTTAAAAAAACGTGTTAATTGTTTTAAAAAAAATATTTAAGCTCTCATTAAAGTTTTTGGTACTCAGGTTGACTGATGTTGAGAGAGAGAGAGGGATGGAGGGAGAGAGAGTGGGGTGGGAAAGAGAAGGAGGGAGAGAGTTTATACAGTCATGAAAAAAATTATTACCATTTGTAGAGAATCCTTATTTAATAGATGAGACTAAAAGAAATAAAATGACTAGACAAATTGTGTTGTTAGAATTTAACGTATACCTAAAAAATAGCTTTTAAAAAACGTGTTGATTATTCTAAAAACATATTTAAGCTCTCATTAAAGTTTTTGGTACTCAGTTTCACAGATGTTGAGAGAGGGAGAAAGAGGGGAGGGGAAGAGAGAGAGAGAGAGAGAGAGAGAGAGAGAGAGAGAGAGAGAGAGAGAGAGAGAGAGAGAGAGAGAGAGAGAGAGAGAGAGAGAGAGAGAGAGAGAGAGAGAGACAGAGAGAGAGAGAGAGTGATAAAGGGAAGGAGGGCGGGAGAGACTTGTCTTAGTTTAAATTTTTGTAAAATGTTTTTTAGATATATTTCACAACTTTTTAAGAGAAAATAATAATTAAATAGTGTGATAACATTATGAGGGTTTATTATAGTATAGTATATTTTTAATATCATTAGTAAATGATAGTATTGTTATTCACAAAAGTTTTAAATTTGAATGTTTCTTCAAGGAGCACGATAAAATGATTACATTAGTAAAATTTTTTGAAATAATATAATCAAATGCGTATATTCTTAGGTATGATGATAATTTAACAATACTATTAATTATTATAAAGTCATATGAAAATATCATTCTTTTTATGTTTTCAGTTTGCAGTAAAAACTTATATATACATACCTTATTTTATACTTTCAAAGATTATTATTAAGAAGACAAATTACGTAAATACTAAAGGGATCAATATTTTTTTGAACAAATTAGATCTTAAAACGAAGCTTTAAGTTCATATTTTTATAATTTTTTTTCAGAGCATATTATAAGTATTTTCATTTTTTGGTACTAGAAATTGATTATTAAAGCCTTAAATTAGTTTTACTATAAGACTGTTATATGATGATATCATTTATTATTTTTGCAGCTTCGCAATTAATTATTGGCACCATGAGCCAATAATTAATTATATTATTCTCAACACTTGGATTTGTTGAAATTATCACTAGAACCTGGTCAAAAATATCCAGCTAGGAAACCCAGTTGGATCCATGTCACATCGGAAATCCAGCTGGATCCGGGTGGATTTACACAGATTTCAGTAGATTAGATTAGACCACTTGTATTAATAACCCATCATTGCTACACGACTTGTAAAATGTAAGAAAAAAAGCTTTCTCGATATTCTTTTTTAGTAGAGATATAAGTTCTTGAAATTATTATTGAAACTACTTAAATTAATAACGCATCATTGCCACACATAATCTTGTAAAATTAAAAATGCAACCAGTTTATGAACTAAGAATCACTGAGAATAAAAACGTTCTTGACATTCTTGTATAGATAAAACTTTTTGAAATTATTACCTGAATCTTGTCTAGAAAAATATTTACTAAGAACTCTGAAACATTTTGACGTCTCCCATGGTGAGAAATCATATTAGATTAACTGAGAGCACTTTTATTCGTTGAAATTTTCACAATAACATATCATTTTTACTTTTTTCAGTATTCCCATGTTCATTAGACATAATCTTTTTATTGACACTTGAATAAATATGTACAACAGCACAGCATTGATATCGACTAAGTTTTTTGAAGATGACAGATGCTTTTTAAACCAAAGCTCAGACCAATATTTCAAATCGGCATCATAAATTATATTGTATATTTATAACCTCACATGTCACTCAGCAATATTTTCTTCTATGCAAGAACTTATTATGAAGATTATGAGCCTCATAACACATAATTATTCAATAAACACTTGTTCTATTCTCAAAACATTTGAAACTGATTTTTAATAGAAGTTTTAAAATTTGATTATAAACACTTCATGTAACACGTGATACTATATTTTCTTTATTATTACACAAAACACTGAAAATTATATTGTATATTTATAACCTCGTGTATCACTCAGCAATATTTTCTTCTATGCAAAAGCGTATTATGAAGCTTATGAACCTCATAACACATAATTACTTATTAATACATACTTGAGCTATTTTCAAAACATTTCAAACTGATTTTAAGTAGAAGTTTTAAAATTTGATATAACACTTCATACAACACATTTTACCGGTATTTTATTTTTTTATATTACGCAAAATACTGATTAGATGCCATTTTTTAATCACTATGTTATTTGTTATCTATAACATTTGATTATATGTGCACTTCATGCAACACATCATACCGGTATTTTATTTTATTTAACACAAAACACTGATTACATGCATTTTTTTAATCACTATGTTATTTGTTATCAATAAAATTTGATTATATATTCACTTCATGCAACACATCATACTGGTATTTTATTTTATTTATTACATACAACACTGATTAGATGTCATTTTCTAATAATCACAAGATTTTTATTATCAGTATAATTTTCAACTAGATAGCGATGATCTATGAAAATCACAATTTTCTTTTCTTATTTTGAAAAACTTACTTCAAAACATAATACTTCTTTCGTACTTTGAATGCAATACTGTCTAAATAAACATCTTAGTTGTTGTTTGTTTTATGTGTGATTCATTGAAAGCAATGAAACTGTTATTTTCTTCATTGACATCCACGCACTCTATTTGCCCTGTCAAATATGAAGACAAATTTTTAATATTCTTCTAAAATTATATCTTATATGAAAAATTTTCATAGAAATAGATACATCTTGAAAAATATTGTTTCGTAAATAGTATTTATTTGCCTGCTCTTCCATAATAATATTGGTTTGGCTTTTCTTTCTTGAGTAGTACTATATTCTTACTATCTTCTTTAATATAAATTATTCTATTCCTAAGCGTCTGTTTTTGTATTAAAATAACTTTTTCTTGTCCATTAATAATAAAATAACCACCCCCACATAGCACGAAATGTTTCTGCAAGGTTTTCAAAAGGTTCCATGAAAGGTTGGAAACATTGCAAAAATATTTCGGAAAAAGGTTTCTAAAAGGTTCATATGTCCGTGCAATAAACGTTCAAAAATATTTCTTGAAATATATTTGACACCTTTCCTAAAAGGTTACATGAAAGTTTTCTAAAAGGTTTTGACAATGTTTCAGGAAAGTGCCTCAGATGCCTAAAAATTTCATGAAAGGTTTTTAAATCGTTTTAAAAAGAATTCTGGAAATATTTTCTGAAAGCTTTTCCTGAAAAGTTACAAGACATATTTCTGAAAGGTTGTGACAATATTTTATGCAAGTGCCTCAGATGTCTCAACACATTACGAAAACTTTTCAAAATATTTCAACAAGTTTTCAAAAAATATTTTTCGAAAGGTATCTGAAAGGTTTCCTGAAAAGTTCTGTGAAATATTTCTGAAAAGTTACGACAATGTTCTACACAAGTTTCTAAGAGGTCTCAAAACCATCACGAAAACTTTTCAAAATATTTCAACAAGTTTTAAAAAAACATTTTTCGAAAGATATCTTAATGGTTTCCTAATAAGTTCTGTGAAATATTTCTGAAATGTTACGACAATGTTTTATGCAAGTTTCTAAGAGGTCTGAAAACTATGACGGAAGGTTTCTGAAATATTTTAAAAAGATTTACAAAAATATTTTTCGAAAGGTATCTGAAAGGTTTCCTGAAAAAGTTCTGTGAAATATTTCTGAAATGTTACGACAATGTTTTACGCAAGTTTCTAAGAGGTTGCCAAATCATCACATAAGGTTTTTGAAATATTTAAAAAATATTTCAAGAAATATTTTGTGAAAGATATTGGAAAGTTTTCCTGAAAAGATCTGTGAAATATTTCTGAAAGGATACGACAATGTTTTACGCAAGTTTCTAAGAGGCCTGAAAACCATCAAGTAAGGTTTTTGAAACATTTTAAAAAGATTTAAAAAAATATTTTTCAAAAGAAATCGGAAATAGAAATGTTTTAATATTTTTTTTAACAATTTTGAAAACAAGTTTTTTCCTTGTAGACTTTTCAAGTTGATGATCTTTCCTGAACTCCTGCAACTTAATATATATGAATAGTTATTATATCAGATATGTTTTTTAATATTAAATTATTATATATTTGCATTAATTTATATTAATTATCGCTCGCAATTTCGCATTTACAAATTATCTTACAGAAAAAACGCAGAAAAAAATTTTGACCTAAGGTGGGATCAAACTCGAGACCCTCGGATTACAAGGCTGACACTCTAACCACTACGCTACGCAACGCTTCTACCGTACAAAATTTTAATTTTAGCTAAGTATAGAGAAAACTTGAATAAAAATTACAAAAATTTGATTAGAAGATAACATATTGAGTACTATCGACTATGATATTTAATAGACTCAACTAATTCTTTTGTTAAGGCCATGTGAAGTACCGACATGATACCTACCTTACCGGCACCTAAACTTTAATTCTTTTATCGTATTTAAACAAGAATTTTAGAAAAAGCGTTCTTCATGCTCTCCGAAATAACATTAAGTGAAATGCCCTATTAAATTTTTAAATCATTGCATTAATTAGATTTTTCTAAAATGGATTTTGAAATGTTTCATGCTTTGTTCGGGTTAATTACTAATTTGGAAAACGTTTTGGGAAAAATCTAATGGATGGAATCATTTGGAAATTTAATACAGTATGCTTAAACCAATTTCGGTGGGTGTGAAAAAACGCTTTTTCCTAAAATTTTTTTTTAGATGTGATAAACATAATATTTATGTGCCGATAAGTAAGGGATCTACGTTTGAGTTAAAATGGCTTTAAGACCGGAGGGCGTGTAAGAATGATACAGGAAAGGTTTTTGAAAGCTTCCTTATAACTTCTCGTGACATGATTTTGCAAGCTTTCCGAAAAATTTCTTACATTTTCAGTTTCATAAAAAAATCTTTCCAAGTAAACTTTTTGAAACGTTTTCGTAATATTTCATGAAATGTTTCTTTAGAAAAAGTTTGCAAGAAAAATTTCGGGAAAGCTTCGTAAATCCTTGCAGTAATATTTCTTGAAATGCGTTTCTACTATGTCAATTCATATCGAAAACGTTGCGAAAACTTTGCAATAACGTTTCAGAAAAGGATACAGGAAAAGATTTTGAAAGATTTCGTTATAACATTTCGCGAAATATTTTTGCAAGATTTCAGAAATATTTATTTACATTTTCAGTTTCATAAAAAAATTCTTCCAAGAAATCTTTTTCAAACCTTATCGTAACATTTCATGAAATGTTTCTTTAGAGAAAGTTTGCGAGAAAAATTTCGGGAAAGCTTCGTAAATCCTTGCAGTAACATTTCTTGAAATGCGTTTATACGCTGTCAATATCGTATCGAAAACGTTGCGAAAACTTTGCTAAAACGTTTCAGAAAATGATACAGGAAATGTTTTTGAAAGCTTCCTTATAACTTTTCGGGAAATATTTTTGCATGGTTTCAGAAATATTTTTTTACATTTTCAGTTTCATAAATAAAATATTTCCAAGAAATCTATTTGAAAGGTTTTCGTAATATTTTATGAAATGTTTCTTTATAGAAAGTTTCCGAAAAAAATTCGGGAAAGCCTTGTAAAACCTTGCATTAACATTTCTTGAAATGCGTTTTCACGATGTCAATATCGCATCCAAAATGTTGCGTAAACTTTACTAAAAGGTTTCAGAAAATGTTTCAGAAAATATTTTTCTAAGGCTTCCTCATAACTTTTCGTGAAATATTTTTGCAGGGTTTCGGAAATATTTTTTCATATTTTCAGTTTCATAAAATAAGCCCTCCAAGAAACCTTTTTCAAACCTTTTCGTAACATTTCATGAAATGTTTCTTTAGAGAAAGTTTCCGAGAGAAATTTCGGGAAAGCTTCGTAAATCCTTGCAGTAACCTTTCTTGAAATGCGTTTATACGCTGTCAATATCGGATCCAAAACATTGCGAAAACTTTGCTAAAACGTTTCAGAAAATGATACAGGAAATGTTTTTGAAAGATTCCTTATAACTTTACGGGAAATATTTTTGCAAGATTTCGGAAATATTTATTTACATTTTTAGTTTCATAAAAAAATTCTTCCAAGAAATCTTTTTCAAACCTTATCGTAACATTTCATGAAATGTTTCTTTAGAGAAAGTTTGCGAGAAAAATTTCGGGAAAGCCTTGTAAAACCTTGCGTTAACATTTCTTGAAATGCGTTTTCACGATGTCAATATCGCATCCAAAACGTTGCGTAAACTTTGCTAAAAGGTTTCAGAAAATGTTTCAGAAATTGTTTTTGAAGGATTCCTTATAACTTTTCGTGAAATATTTTTGCAGGGTTTCGGAAATATTTTTTTACATTTTCAGGTTTCAAAAAATAATACTTCAAGAAATCTTTTTGAAACCTTTACGTAACATTTCATGAAATGTTTCTTTATAGAAAATTTGCGCTAAAAATTTCGGGAAAGCCTTGTAAATCCTTGCAGTAACATTTCTTGAAATGCATTTTCATGATGTCTATACCGTATCAAAAAATTGCGAAAACATTGTGGAAACATTTGAAGCAATGATACAGAAATTCTTTTGAAAGGGTTTCTTATAACTTTTCGTGAAATATTTTTAGAAGCTTTCGGAAATATTTTTTTACATTTTCAGTTTCCTAAAAAAATTCTACCAAGAAATCTTTTTCAAACCTTTTCGTAACATTTCATGAAATGTTTCTTTGTAGAAGGTTTGCTATAGAAATTCGGGAAAGTCTGTATAGAAAGTTTGCTAGAAATATTTCGGGAAAGCTTTGTAAAACCTTGCAGTAACTTTTCTTGAAATGCGTTTTTAAATTGTCAATATCGTATCCAAAATTTGCGAAAACTTTGATAAAACGTTTCAGAAAACGATACAGGAAATATTTTTGAAAGCTTCCTTATAACTTTTAGTGAAATATTTTTACTTATTTAAGTATTTTTTCAAAGTCAGAACTTAATTATTTTTATACTACCCAAAATGTAGAAATTCAAACATTAAATTCCAAACCGTAAATTTCTCGCGCCTTCTTCTTAGCAACCAATCAAAATCAAGCCTTTACATGCTTCAATATGGCCGCGCATCACTTTTTTAAGAAGGGCCTACTAATCATTTAAAACGCTCATGGAACACCCTCCCTTCCCACATTACAGCGATTCTTAATATTTCGCTCTTTAAGATTGCTGTCCGATCTCTCTCTATTAAATAATAAAATATTATATATTTATTAATTTATGATAAGCAAGTTTGTAATCCAACCTCCTGTGTTTATCTTTTATCTTTTGTATAAAGGGTTTTAGTGCGTCTAATAAATAAATAAATAAATAAATAAATATCTGATTTTCCGTAAATACAATTATTCAAAATAATCAAGAAAATTATATTCAAAATAGTTATGTAGTAATTATTAAATTGCAAATCAAAAAGTTTAAGGTATTATCACATGCTATTTATTGAATTTATAAATTAATTGTATTTCCTCGAAATTTCTTCGGCGTTTTCTTCAAAAACCTGTTACTCGGCGTTTGCTTCAAAACCCCGCCAACTCAGCGAAGACTTCGAAAATCCACCAACTCATAGAGTAGTTTCAAAAACCATATAACTCGCCGAAGGTTTCAAATTACCTCTAACTAAAATAATACTTCAAGAAATCTTTTTGAAACCTTTTCGTAACATTTCATGAAATGTTTCTTTATAGAAAATTTGCGCTAAAAATTTCGGGAAAGCCTTGTAAATCCTTGCAGTAACATTTCTTGAAATGCATTTTCATGATGTCTATACCGTATCAAAAAATTGCGAAAACATTGTGGAAACATTTGAAGCAATGATACAGAAATTCTTTTGAAAGGGTTTCTTATAACTTTTCGTGAAATATTTTTAAAAGCTTTCGGAAATATTTTTTTACATTTTCAGTTTCCTAAAAAAATTCTACCAAGAAATCTTTTTCAAACCTTTTCGTAACATTTCATGAAATGTTTCTTTGTAGAAGGTTTGCTATAGAAATTCGGGAAAGTCTTGTAAAACCTTGCCGTAACATTTCTTAATATGCCTTTTCACGATGTTAATATCGTATCCAAAACGTTGCTAAAACGTTTCAGAAAATGATACAGGAAATGTTTTTGAAAGCTTCTTTATAATTTTTCGTGAAATATTTTTGCTAGGTTTCGGAAATATTTTTTTACATTTTCGGTTTCACAAAAAAATTCTACCACGAATTCTTTTTCAAACCTTTTCGTAACATTTCATGAAAGGTTTCTTTATAGAAAGTTTGCGAGAAAAATTTCGGGAAAGCCTTGTAAAACCTTGCGTTAACATTTCTTGAAATGCGTTTTCACGATGTCAATATCGCATCCAAAACGTTGCGTAAACTTTGCTAAAAGGTTTCAGAAAATGTTTCAGAAATTGTTTTTGAAGGCTTCCTTATAACTTTTCGTGAAATATTTTTGCAGGGTTTCGGAAATATTTTTTCACATTTGCAGTTTCATAAAATAAGCTCTCCAAGAAATCTTTTTCAAACCTTTTCGTAACATTTCATGAAAGATTTTCTGTATAGAAAGTTTGCTAGAAATATTTCGGAAAAGCTTTGTAAAACCTTGCCGTAACTTTTCTTGAAATGCGTTTTTAAATTGTCAATATCGTATCCAAAATTTGCGAAAACTTTGATAAAACGTTTCAGAAAACGATACAGGAAATATTTTTGAAAGCTTCCTTATAACTTTTAGTGAAATATTTTTAAAAGGTTTCGGAAATATTTTTTTAAATTTTCAGTTTCATAAAAAAATCCTTCCAAGAAATCTTTTTCAAACCTTTTCGCAACATTTCATGAAATGTTTCTGTATAGAAAGTTTGCTACAGAAATTTTGGGAAAGCTTTGTAAAACCTTGCCGTAGCTTTTCTTGAAATGCGTCTTTACGCTGTCAATTTGGTATCCAAAACGTTGCGAAAAATTTAATAAAACGTTTCAGGAAATGATACAGGAAGTGTTTTTGAAAGCTTCCTTATAACTTTTCGTGAAATATTTTTAAAAAGTTTCGGAAATATTTTTTCACATTTTCAGTTTCATAAAATAATCCTTCCAAGAAATCTTTTTGAAACCTTTTCGTAACATTTCATGAAATGTTTCTTTATAGGAAGTTTGCGCTAAAAATTTCGGGAAAGCTTTGTAAACCTTGCAGTAACATTTCTTGAAGTGCGTTTGCAAAACGTTGCGTAAACTTTGCTAAAACGTTTCATGCAATGAGACAGAAAAAGTTTTTGAAATGTTTCCTTATAACCTTCGTGAAATATATTTGAAAGGTTTCACAAATATTTTATACATTTTCAGTTTCATAAAAAAATCTTTCTAAGGAAGCTTTTGAAAACCTTTTCGTAATATTTCATGAAATGTTTTTTTAAGAATTTTTTCAAAAAAAATTTCGGGAAGGCTTTGGAAAACCTTACAACATTTAACATTTCTTGAAATGCTTTTTCACGATGTCTATTTCGTAACCAAAACGTTGCGTAAACTTTGCTAAAACGTTTCAGACAATGATACAGGAAATGTTTTTAAAATGTTTCCTTATAACCTTTCGTGAAATATTTTGGCAAGGTTTTACCAATATTTTATACATTTTCAGTATCATAAAAAAATATTTCCAAGAAATATTTTTGAAAACTTTTCGTAATATTTCATGAAATGTTTCTTTACAGAAACATTTGCGAGATAACTTTCTGGAAAGGTTTGAAAAACGTTGCAGTAACATTGCTTGAATTGCTTTTTCACTGTGTCTAATCCGTATCAGAAACATTGGGAAAACTTTGCTAAAACGTTTTAGGCAATGATACAGAAAAAGTTTTTGGAATATTTCCTTATAACCTTTCGTGAAATATTTTTGAAAGGTTTCACAAATATTTTATACATTTTCAGTATCATAAAAAAATTTTTCTAAGAAAGGTTTTGAAAACCTTTTTATAATATTTCATAAAATGTTTCTTTAGAGAAGTTTTTTAAAAAAATTTCGGGAAGGCTTTGGAAAACCTTGCAGTAACATTTCTTGAAATGCTTTTTCACGATGTCAATATCGTATCCAAAACGTTGCTAAAACGTTTCAGAAAATGAGACAGGAAATGTTTTGGAAAGGTTTCCTTATAACCTTTCGTGAAATATTTTTGTAAGGTTTTAAGAATGTTTCTTGAATGGTTCTGTAGGAATAAACACATATTTTGAGAAATTTTTTCAACACCTTTCCATAATATTTCATGAAATATTACACGTTTCTTTTCAGAGACGTTGTAAGAAAGATTTCATGGAAGCTTTAGAAAAGCTCGCAGTATTGTTTCATGAAATATATTTTGATGGTCTACTTTTAACATTCATTGAAAAGTTTTTAAAATGTTTCGGTAAGGTTTGAAAAACTTTGCAGTAACATTTCTTGAATTGCTTTTTCACTGTGCCTAATTCGTACCAGAAACGTTGCGAAAACTTTGCTAAAACGTTTTAGGCAATGATACAGAAAAAGTTTTTGAATGGTTCCTTATAACCTTTCGTGAAATATTTTTGAAAGGTTTCGGAAATATTTTATACATTTTCAGTTTCATAAAAAAATCTTTTCAAGAAATCTTTTTGAAACCTTTTCGTAATATTTCATGAAATGTTTCTTCAGAGAATGTTTGCGAGAAAACTTTCTGGAAAGCTTTGAAAAACTTAGCAGTAACATTTTTTGAATTGCTTTTCCATGGTATCTATTGCGTATCAGAAACGTTGCGAAAACTTTGCCAAAACGTTTTAGGTAATGATACAGAAAAAGTTTTTGAAATGTTTCCTTATAACCTTTCGTGAAATATTTTTGAAAGGTTTCGAAAATATTTTATTCATTTTCAGTTTCATAAAAAAATATTTTCATGAAATCTTTTTGAAACTTTTTCGTAATATTTCATGAAATGTTTCTTCAGAGAATGTTTGCGAGAAAACTTTCTGGAAAGCTTTGAAAAACTTTGCAGTAACATTTTTTGAATTGCTTTTTCATGGTGTCTATTGCGTATCACTAACGTTGCGAAAACTTTACCAAAATATTTTAGGCAATGATACAGAAAAAGTTTTTGTAATGTTTCCATATAACCTTTCTTGAAATATTTTTGAAAGGTTTCGGAAATATTGTATATATTTTCAGTTTCATAAAAAAATCTTTTCAAGAAATCTTTTTGAAACCTTTTCGTAATATTTCATGAAATGTTTCTTCAGAGAATGTTTGCGAGAAAACTTTCTCGAAAGCTTTGAAAAACCTTGCAGTAACATTTCTTGCTTTTTCACGGTGTCTATTCCGCATCAAAAATGTTGCGAAAACTTTGCTAAAACGTTTCAGACAATGATACAGGAAATGTTTTTGTAAGGTTTCCTTACAACCTTTCGTGAAATATTTTTGCAAGGTTTTAATAATGTTTCTTGAATGGTTCTGTAGGAATAAAAGCATCTTTTTGAGAAATTTTTTCAACATCTTTCCATAATATTTCATGAAATATTACATGTTTCTTTTCAGAGACGTTGTAAGAAAAATTTCATGAAAGCTTTAGAAAAGCTTGCAGTATTATTTCATGAAATGTATTTTGATGGTCAACTTTTAACATTAATTGAAAAGTTTCTAAAATGTTTCTGTCAGGTTTCTTGAAATCTTACTGAAAATATTTTTGAGAGGTTTCTGTAATATTGCAGCAAGGTTGTGGCAAGCTTTTCATGAAATATTTCTTGAAAGGTTTCATCAGAACTTTTCATGCTATGTGGGTAGGAGTAGCGATTATTATTATACGGGCCAATACGAGCCACATCAGATTTCTTATAATTTCAGATATCAAATAAAGTGAATATTCAGCTACAAAGCTATCAGTCTAATTATTTACGAGAGTTCACCTCAAGGACGAAAGGTAATATAAACCATATATCAATTGAATATAATTCAAATATAATTTGAAGATAAACCATACAAATTTCAATACAGATATAAGAGTAGATTCCTCGACATTCAGGACTTAACAGCACGATATCTTACAGAAAAATGAATAGCTCGACACGCACTCTGACTGAAATTCTCTCGAGAAATGTAAAAATGAATTGTTATTTTCTACAAATTCTCTCGAGAAATGTAGCAATAAATACTGCGTTCACATGCAGTGGTAGTGTCCGCGTTCTAACCTAAAACGTGCTTAACTAAACAAGTCAAGATTGAAAGCAATAAAATTACGTGCAATTTCTCAATTTCCATTGAAATAAAAAATGTCTTTCAAAGAAACAAACACAGATGAATCCTCATCCGATGGTTCTGAAGACGAAGAAGAAATCTTACAAATTTTTGACCAAGAGGCAAAAATAATTATAGAGTCAGAAACATTACCAAAGAAGTCTTCTGAACGCTACCTCCTAGTCTACAACGCTTACAGAAAATGGAAAGAAGAAAATAAAAATTCCCTTTCAACAAACTTCGAAGAAAACAATTTAATTGTTTACTTTAACACCTTAAAAACTAAAATTGAAACCGCCAACTCTATGGAGCACATGGAGTATGCTTCGAAATACTTTAAATACAAAAGATAATATTGATGTTACTAAGTTCTTCGTTTTAAGAAGTATGATAAAAATTATGGTAAAGGTTACAAACCTAAAAAATCAAAAACTTTAACCTGGACTGAAATTATGAATTTTATGACAACAGCCGGATCAAGTGTATTTAGCCACAAAGGTAATTCATTATTTATATATTCACTTCGCAATTAATACTCTTATACTTGGTTAATTTACACTATATTTTTAACATTCACAGGTAATACATTTGGAATTTCTGGTGCACTCCTCTGTATATAGAAAATTTACTACATAATAAACAAATGATTTTCAATGGTATTATCCGTACAGCTCGGCTTCGCCTCGGTCTTGCAAATGTCGGGCGGGCATCAAACCATTTGTGCAACAGCGAAAGTAGCAGACGTCCAAAAAACCAGCTCTCCACGCCGGGCCGAAAGAAAAAATAGTCGGTAATATCGACCGAGTTACCCAAAGCGGCCGAGAGAGACACTACTATCGAGCGGGCCGAAAGAAAAACTAACACTCAAACACAGCTAGCAGACGACAACGCAATTTTATCAATTATTTAACTATTACAGAACGTACTTTCGGCCGGAGAGTAAGAAAAATAGTATACAATACTTGGACCGGAAATTGGATGCCCTGGGCGTGCGTCATACCACGCACGCCCCGGAAATCCAATTTCCGGCCCACGTATCATAATATACTATAAGACGTTTAAAAACAAGATAAACTGTTAATGAGATTAGCAAGATAAACTATAATCGTACTTCTAACATTCTAAGAAATGATCTCCGAAGAATATACTGAATATCCCGCTCCGAAATTACGCCTGTCCGGTTTTATCTCTAAGGCTTTCTATTGCTCTTTACTCCACCCTCCGCTTTATCTACTACCCTTCCATTTCTACTTCTGCCATCATTTGCTCTCTCTCTCTCTCTCTCTCCCTCTCTCCCCCACTTTCATTATCTTGTTTGCTCCCTTGCTTTCTAGATCTATCTTTGGCGACACCGTCCATTTTCTGAACCTATTTCTGGTGGTATAATGCTCTCCTTCTCCTTCTCTCTCTCTCTCTCTCTCTCTCTCTCTCTCTCTCTCTCTCTCTCTCTCTCTCTCTCTCTCTCTCTCTCTCTCTCTCTCTCTCTCTCTCTCTCTCTCTCTCTCTCTCTCTCTCTCTCTCTCTCTCTCTCTCTCTCTCTCTCTCTCTCTCTCTCTCTCTCTCTCTCTCTCCTTGCTCTCTCGCCCTCTTTTAATCTTATTTGGGACTGTTTTCAGATATACTGTTCCCGATTTGTTCTATTACACAGGCACTAAAAAAAACCGCTGCTAACTGCTTTAGCAGAATGCTTTCTCAAAGAAAATTGATAAATTACATCAAATAATTTTTTTAAATGTATATTTTAATATAAAATTTCATTTTACTGCATATAACTAACTTAGTGATTTTTTGTACCTGAAGCTTTGTGTAACTCATCCCGCGTTGACTCAATTTATACAGATTTCTCAAAGGCTTTTGATAAGGTGAATCATTACCATCTGTTATCCAAACTTTGGAATGTTGGTGTACGAAGAAATATTTTTAATGTTATTATGTCATATTTATCGGGTAGGTCACAAGCTGTAAAAAGTGGAAATAGTGTATCGAGTTCCATTCCTATTACATCCGGTGTCCCGCAGGAATCACACTTAGGTCCTTTATTGTTTTGTGTATTTATAAATGATTTAGTCAGTAGAATGAAGAATGTTAATATTTTGTTGTATGCTGACGATGTGGAACGTTTTTATACGATTAAGGGGGCTAGACACCTTTTTTCTCTGAAATAAGAAGTCACATTTTAATACATAAATGTAAACTAATTATTTCATACTTTTTACATATAAAAGTTGGTATATTTACCTTACCTTAAAACTTTCTCCGATGGGCCTTTTATATGGTCCAGAACCATAGTCATCGATGAAACAAGTTTTTTCACTAACCGTAAGCTTTGAAATTTTCCTGTGGATGGATTGACTCCAGATTTGAACTAAATTACTCCTGAATAGTATAATTCTCATATGAGTGTAGGGATTTTTGATCTAATGAGAAAAAAAAAATTGTGCTGTTTTTCAAGAGTTTTTTTTTTAATTTTTTAAAATTTTTTATATTTTTTCATAATTTTTCTGATGTAAAAATATTTTCCGACATTTAATCCTAAATCCCTACACTCATATGAGAATTATACTATTCAGGAGTAATTTAGTTCAAATCTGGAGTCAATCCATCCACAGGAAAATTTCAAAGCTTACGGTTAGTGAAAAAACTTGTTTCATCGATGACTATGATTCTGGACCATATAAAAGGCCCATCGGAGAAAGTTTTAAGGTAAGGTAAATATATCCACTTTTATATGTAAAAAGTATGAAATAATTAGTTTACATTTATGTATTAAAATGTGACTTCTTATTTCAGAGAAAAAAGCCCCCTTAATTCACCAAATAATATTATAAATCTCCAATGCGACATTGACGCGCTGTATGTCTGGTCTATCGAAAACGAGCTTAACCTTAATATAAAAAAATGTCACACTATCTCTTTTTACAAATGTCAAAACTAATTACGACTTGATTATTTTATAAATAATGTAAAACTGGTTAGAGTGAATGTTATTAAGGATCTTGGAGTTTATTTAGATACGACACTATCGTTCTGTTACCATATCAATACGATTGTCTCGAAGTCCCCGGTCAAAAATATCCAGTTGGGAAATCCAACTGGATTTTCCAAGAGGGAAATCCAGCTGGGGAAGAGTGGATTCCAGCTGGATTTTGGTGGATTTCCAGTCGGATTCCCAGTTGATGATATCAAATATTCCCACCCATTTTTAACTGGATTAAATGGAAATCCACTTATAATAAATGGGAATTCCTGGGCGAAGGCGGAAATCCATGTAAAAATCCAGTTAAATGTTGGTGGGAATCCACCTAACTTTCGCATTTCTATTAAATGGGAATCCACTCAAAATTCTACTTAATAATAAATGGGAATCCCAGCGTGACGGCGGAAATCCATGTAAAAATCCAGTTTAATATAGATGGGAATCCATCTAACTTTCGCTTTTCTATTCAATGGAAATCCAGTTAATAATGCATAGGAATCCTGTTATATCTAGGTGGGAATCCACTTAAATATCCAGTTAAAAATGGGTGGGAATATTTGGTATCATCAACTGGGAATCCGACGGGAAATCCACCAAAATCCAGCTGGAATCCACTCTTCCCCAGCTGGATTTCCCTCTTGGAAAATCCAGTTGGATTTCCCAACTGGATATTTTTGACCGGGTCGCTAAGCCTCGTTGGTTTTATTAATCGTACAACATTTAATTTTAAAGATACACAAGTGATTATTCATATTTACAATATGTTAGCTTTACCTAATTTAATATACTATTCACCCATCTGGTTACCACATGTTTCAGTTTTAGCAGATAAATTAAAATCAATTCAGCATAAATTTCTTCGTTACGCCTCTTACAAAATTAATAAGCCTATGCATAGATTCAGTCATGATTACACTGAAATAGCCTTATCCATCAACATTCAAACTATCAGTTCATTGCATTATTATCATGATTGTGTTTTTACATTTAAAGTTTTAAATGACTTAATAAATTGTTTCAATTGGTGATTTGTTTGCCGAACGTGAACTCACGTACAACTTAAATCATTTCAGACCATTATCTGAACAAACATGTAGCTCGAATACCGGTTTTTACTCTACAAGCGATATTCAAACGCGCTTCGCGCGTATTTTTCTGTTTTTGAGCTTATGTATGCTATCTTCATTACGTTTTACTTTTAACTTATTTAAGTATTTTTTCAAAGTCAGAACTTAATTATTTTTATACTATCCAAAATGTAGAAATTCAAACATTAAATTCCAAACCGTAAATTTCTCGCGCCTTCTTCTTAGCAACCAATCAAAATCAAGCCTTTACATGCTTCAATATGGCCGCGCATCACTTTTTTAAGAAGGGCCTACTAATCATTTAAAACGCTCATGGAACACCCTCCCTTCCCACATTACAGCGATTCTTAATATTTCGCTCTTTAAGATTGCTGTCCGATCTCTCTCTATTAAATAATAAAATATTATATATTTATTAATTTATGATAAGCAAGTTTGTAATCCAACCTCCTGTGTTTATCTTTTATCTTTTGTATAAAGGGTTTTAGTGCGTCTAATAAATAAATAAATAAATAAATAAATATCTGATTTTCCGTAAATACAATTATTCAAAATAATCAAGAAAATTATATTCAAAATAGTTATGTAGTAATTATTAAATTGCAAATCAAAAAGTTTAAGGTATTATCACATGCTATTTATTGAATTTATAAATTAATTGTATTTCCTCGAAATTTCTTCGGCGTTTTCTTCAAAAACCTGTTACTCGGCGTTTGCTTCAAAACCCCGCCAACTCAGCGAAGACTTCGAAAATCCACCAACTCATAGAGTAGTTTCAAAAACCATATAACTCGCCGAAGGTTTCAAATTACTTCTAACTCAAGCCCGTGTTTTCTTCTTTAATTTTGTAGTGGTAGTTCTAGGATGTTAAAGTACAATTTCTGTATAAGCGATGAAAAAAATTATTTTCGATTTTTCCATATTTCTCTTTATTTTTTCTTTAACCGACTTGATAATATCCGATCGGGCCCACAAAAATATGGGCAGATGGAAATTTCAAGACCTTTCCGAAAATGGGCCTACATCCTACCGATACCCAAACCCAGAGTAAAAAAAAACTTATTTTCGATTTTTCCATATTTTTCTTTATTTTTTTTAACCGGCTTAATAATATCTGATTGGGCCGACAAAAATATGGATTGATAGGTAACTTTAAGGCCTTTCAGAAAATGGGCCTACTTCCCACCGATATCCAAATTCGGTGACGAAAAAAAAATTTCGATTTTTCGATATTTTGCTTTTTTTTTAACCGACTTAATATTATCGAACCAACTACATAATTGAACTTGTACAACTTCAAAATAAGCTTTAAATACCTGCAAAAGATAAACTTGATATCTCTGGCCAGTTTCGAGTTATGCTGCGGACAAATTTATAACAGACACACTCGCACGCACGCACGCACGCACGCACGCACGCACGCACGCACGCATGCACGCACGCGCATACACACACACACACACACACACACACACACACACGCACACACACACACAAACACACACAGACATTTCCCATGAATTTTGCCTCGCTGAATAAGAATACACTGTCCATTCGATCCTTTTATCCTCTGATTTTGTGCAAATCACTGTAAGCAACTGACAATTGCGGAAAAATGCAGAAAATTGTGGAAAACTGATATCATGAATATCATCAGTGGTATTCCTAAATCCTTAACCATTAGACCCTTAACCCTTAAACCCTTAACCGTTAAACCCTTAACCCTTAACCCTTAAACCCTTAACCCTTAACCCTTAACCATTAAACCCTTAATCCCTTAACAATTAAACACTTAACCATTAAAACCATCGTGTAGTTTCTTAAATGTTAATGAAAAAAAAGTTCTTTATACTTTTTTTCGTTTATAGCCAACCCTTTTATTCTCAAACGATCTGTGCAATGTTTTTCTGACTCTTTTAATACCTCTATTTTCAGTTTCTCTCTGTAACATCCAACAGTAGTCCGCCATCATATTTATACCCCACACGCCTTGGAATCTTCTCTCCATCACTTTCAAATCTTGATGAAAACGTTCACCTTGCTCCTCACTGTAATGACCTAAGTTGTCTGGAAAGTACTTCAAATGAGAATGCAAAAAAAGCAATTTAACACTCATCAAACAACGTAAACGTTGGTAGTTATCGAGCAAACCATTGAAAAGTTCTTCATAGTCGTGACTTTTATGATTTCCTAAAAAGTTTTCAGCAATACTTTTAAAACTCAACCAGGCTGATTTTTCTATCTCATTCATATGATGTATAAAGTTTTGATCTTTAAATATTTTACGGATTTGCGGTCCATCGAAAATACCTTCTTTTATCTTGGCATCACTGAGTTTTTCAAACTGCTTATATATGAAACATTGCCTTTGTTTGTCCAAAGCTTTTGTGAATTATTTCATTAGGCCTAGCTTTATATTTAATGGAGGAAGAAGAATTGTTGACCGTTCGATCAATAGTTCTCGAATAATGTTGTGACTATCCGGATTCAGTGAATTTCTATTTGGCCATTCATTTTGTTCGTAATACTTCACACGATCCCTACTATCCCATAAGCACAAAAAACGTGGGCACTTGGTGAATCCTGCCTACTGTCCTAGTATGATAGAAATGATTTTTAAATCCCCGCAAACTTGCCGCTTGTGATCTGCATAATTAATTTTTTCTAAGACATATTTCATATTTTCATAAGATTCTTTGAGTTTAGTAGAGTGCGCTATTGGAATGCTCGCGTACTTATTTCCGTTGTGTAACAGAACTGCTTTTAAGCTACGTATTGAAGAATCTATGAGAAGACTCCATTCATTGGGTTGATATGCGTTTGCTTTGATTTCATTTAGCAGACCTCTAATGTCCACACAATACGCTAACTTTTTATCTTCATCGAGAGTAAAATATTTCGGGAATTCTTTTTCCCGCTCTCTATATATGGAAGATTTAGTCCCTGGTTGTGTCAAGCCTCGCCTTATAAGTACTGAGGCCATACATTCTCCAATATCTTTTGATAGATCAGTATCTCGGATAAAATCGCTTAACTCCTTCTGATTAAAGGGTTTTTGATATCATTCCTTACCAACTGGAACGTACTCGTCATCGCTTTCGTTTATTTCACTTACACTGTCTTCGGTTTGCTCGCTTTCGGTCTCTTCATCTTCGTATTCCTCAATATTATCTGCTTTGATGCCATCTTCATCTAAATCGCTTTCTTTAGCATCTTTTTCATCTACTTCCATTGATTCATGACCATCAAACGAACTTTCTTCGATTTTTTCTTCATCGGGCAAATTGACGTGTAATTTCAAAACTGGTTTCGTCATTGAATATACGCTTGCGTAATTTATCTTTGATTTAGTCTTTGCGGTGAAACCACAAACCACAGTCATGCAAAAGTAGCAGTCCTGGCGTTTGTGGTTCACGCCATCTAGTTGGTGTCGAAAATTTTTAAATTTATCCCTCTTACTTTTGCCACATTTAAATTTTGTCCATCGATTTAACATCTGCAGACAAGTGCCACACACGATTTGTGGAGCCCACGTTGTGTCTTCTGGAAGGATCTCTACGCCAAAACATTCAAGAAAAATCTCTCTATTCACATTTGTAATACATCTTCGATATTTTTGAACCTCAAATTGACCACACAAGTAGCAAAAAATATTTCGATCTTTATTAAACTCTTGGAATCTTTATTGCTATTGGAAGCTAACATAAAGCTTCTAGGAAGAATAAGAGTTAAATTACATATAAAGATTACGCGAAGATTTTGAAATATATTCCAGGAAGCTTCCTCTGGAAGTTCCAATTAAAATTTGAGGACAGCTTTCATGGAAGATTCTAGGAAGTATTCAAGCAAGGTTCCTGACATATAAATAAAGCCACTGGCCTAAAGTTATAACGGAAGCTTCCGGCTAGATTCCGGAGTAACCTTTTTAGGGAGCTTCCAGAAAGCGTTAGGAATGTCTAACAGAAAGGTTCCAAAAGTGCTACGGTGAAATGTTACTCAATACTTACGAGCAACCTTCCACGAAGCTTACATAAACGATTACTGAAATGAGTACTGGAAGCTTCGCGGAAGGCTCTTGGAAGCTAACATAAAGCTTCTAGGAAGAACAAAACTTAAATTATGTATAAATATTACGGAAAGCTTTTGAAATATATTCCAGGAAGCTTCCTATGGATGTTCCAATTAAACTTTGATGAAAGCTTCCATGGAAGATTCTAGGAAGTATTAAAGGAAGGTTCCTGAAATATAATAATGTAACTGGCCTAAAGTTATACCGGAAGCTTCCGAGTGGATTCAGGAGTAACCTTTTTAGGAAGCTTCCATGCCGAAAGCGTTAGGAAAGACTAACAGAAAAGTTCCAAAAGTGCTACGGTGAAATGTTACTCAATACTTAAGAGAATGTTTCCACGAAGTTTACATAAATCATTACTGAAATCGGCACTGGAAGGTTCGCGGAAGGCTCTTGGAAGTTGACATAAGGCTTCTAAGAAGATCGAAAGTTAAATTACATGTAAAGATTGCGGGAAGTTTTTGAAATACAGTCCAGGAAGCTTCCTATGGAAGTTCCAATTCAACCTTGAGGAAAATTTTGATGGAAGACTCCAGGAAGTATTTCAAACAGGGTTCCTAACATAATATAAAAAATAGCTGGCTTAAGGATATAATGGAAGCTTTCAAAAGGGTTCCAAAGTAACATTCCTAAGAAGCTATTAGCAAGTTTTAGGGAAGGCTGACAAGAAGGTTCCAAAAGTGCTGCGGTAAAATGCCACTTGAAATTTACGGGGAAGCTTTTAGAAAGCTTACATAAAATTTTATAGAAGATCAGCACTGGAAGTTTCGCGGAAGGTTCCAACTTGGAGGCTTCATAGATTCATAGATCGTCTGATAATCATCTTATTTTGAAAATCGAGAAAGTTCAGGCGCGCTGCGCGCGCTCTTCCTTTGCCTTTATTATATTATGCCTGTTAAAAAACCAATTTTTAAATCCGTTCGTATTGAAATTCACTTTTATACACACATATATATACATAAATAATTAGAGATTTTCTTTTAAATAATTTCTTCAAAACTCTGTCGTGGTCTCAAATTACGAGTTACCGACCGCGTGCACGAATTTTCATTCAGGGCGACAGCTGTCTCTTAACCAATTTTTGAAATTGATGAAGAGAGACCACGGGATAGGCGCGAAGAGGCGCGCTTGTAGACGTTCTGGTCGGCTGAGACATTCTTTTAAAGTGTTACCATAGCAACCGTTTGACTTTAAACTTAACAAAAAAAGAACAAAAAAGATTCATTCTATGATTGAAGCTCAATACGTTCGGATGTATTTCAATCTGTCTATATTACGTTGTCTAATAATAAAAAATAAATAGTTATCCACTATTCTTTGACTTTATTAATTCTTTTACGAACAACGCCTATGCAATAAATAACCTCAAATTTATTCAATATTATTTATTGAAACTTGGATGGTATTTGTTTGTTTATTGCTATAATACGAAAATTTGGAGGTTATAATATACAATTATAGTTTGGAGGTATAATATTTTATGAAAGGTTTCTTCGTAATATTTCTGCAATGTATCGCCTTATCGTTTCAGGTAATATTGTTGGAATATTTTAAAAACGTTTCTTGATTTACTAATAAATAATTTTTCGATTTGATGGAGAAGTTTACGTCGCTTTTAGTGAAATATATCATGAAATATTTATCTTTAAGATTTTCGCAATGTATCGCTTTTGTCATTTCTCGGAATGCTTCCGAAATAATTAAAAAACATTTATAGAATTATGGAAAAATAGTTCTTCAATGTAATGTTGAATATTACGTCATTATTAGTGAAATATTATAATTAAATGAAATTTCTCTGCAATATTTCCGTAATGTATCGCCTTATCAATTCTCGGAATATTTCACAAATGTTTCACAAACATTTCTTGAATTGTAATATCGATAAGTAGGAATCTTCATTTTTGTCATTTTCATGCAAATTTTCGCCGAGTATATGAGAATATCTCTAGAACTTTTAATGTTCAGTGTTTAAAAAAAAACATAATTTTTTTGTTTGCGCACTTACTTATCTATTCAAAGCTTGCTTTACTCCTTTTTTAGTTATTTTTTTTAAATGAAAGCAAGATAATTCCATTTTACGAGTATATAGAAACATTTTTTTTTATAATATAAATGACGAACTTATTTGGCTTAATCCTATCAAAATTGTATTAAATTTTAAATATATCATTTTGACAATTTAACTACGTTTTTCTAAAATATTAAGTTAGTGATTACAATGACTTTTGGAATATAAAATTCAAAATTCAGCATGTGCTTATCAAAAATCTATTTTTTTTTTTTCTTAATGAGTTAACGCTTGAGAAGTAATTTTTCGAAGAAACATGATTTTTAAACAATGCGTGGCACACCCACGTGCAACAAATCAAATGACTGTATTTTTAATAAAGAATGAAATCTGATAGCCATATTAAGAAAATTCTTTATGTTAAAAGGTATGGAACAGAATTACTATGAAAATTTTTATTTTTGAGAAATGACTGATACAGCTTTCTTCATTCTAGATTTAAAATGTATTGTAGGCACATCTCTGAAATTAGGTTTTTTTACTTACGCTTTATACGTAACTGGAACGATTGTTTCATACATGGAACATTTAAAAAACATTTATTTTTACCTATTTACTTTGCTGAAAGTATATATTTCTTATTAAAAAGATCTAAAAAGTAACGTGAAAATTAAAAGTTCTGGAGATATCCCCATATCTCATGATAGTATTAATAGAATCGCTAAGAAAATTCTGAATATAGTATTTATGTACACAGAGGGGACGTGAAAATTGTGTTCTTCGAAAGGAATGTTTGAAAGTTAAATTGTTAAATAATTAAATTGGGTTAATTTTGGACTCCACATGGCCAAGAAAGGAATATAATGAAAAATATACAGTAACATTTTTTTTATTATAGCTTATCAAATCTTCAACTTGAATGGTCTACCTGGAGTCTAAAATCAACCCAATTTCATTATTTGATAAATTAACTTTCAAACATTCATTTAGAAAAACACAGTTTTGACGTCCTTCCTATATATAAATATTATACTCAGAATTTTTTGAGCGATTCTATTCGTACTATCATAAGACATACTCGTTGAAAAATTGCATCAAAATGACAAAAAGCAGATTCCTACTTATCGACATTACAATTTTTTTTTAATTAAAAAATTTCTAAACAATTTTTGGAAAAACACAATTATTAGGCCCACCGTATATATAAATACTATACTAACAAGGAAAGTACCCGAACTGTCAAATTCAAAAAAATTCCAAACCCATATTAAAAAGTAGACCTCCATGCGAGATTCACGAAACCATTTTTTTTATCGGCTGAGAAGCGCTTTATAAGGGTTAAAATCACCCCTAAAGTTTACCCCCAAGAAACGTTTTTTTGATATATCTCGGCTTCTACTTAACTTTTTTTAACGAAACAAAATGGAAAGAGTTTCTTATTAAAAAGCAAAGAAATCCGTGGTAGTATGAACATTAAGGATTGCATCCCTTATGTTTTAGAGGGTGAAATTGTGTTTTTTTAAGAATAATTTTTGTTGTGAGAATTCATAAAATAATTAAAAATACGTCAAAACATTATTTTTACCAACTACAATAAATAACAGTTGGTGTTTTTGGGCATTCTTCGCGAAACAACCCCTTAAGAGGTGGTAAACCACCCCTAACACAAATGAATTAGGTATATTATTTTGGCAATTATTTTTTTCTTTAAAATGGGCTCTTGAAGTCGTTAATCGGAATCCACAGTTAGATCCACAATAAAAATTTGAAAATAGTGAATTCCATATGGCAAAAAATTTTTTAGAAATATTTTAAATTCCACGGAAAATAGTATGTAGACCCCCTAGCGGAAATTATATTATGTAAATAAGTGTATAATAATGTAACAATGTTTTGTTATGTTATTCTATTATTTATTATTTTTTTATCATACACTTGTTTATCGTACGATAAACAAGTGTATGATAATGTAGTTGTTTGTAAAAAAGTGTAAGAAAACGTAACAAATTGTACTTTTCTACTGGATTTCGGACGCTTCTACATTTTACCACAGTTTATACCATTTTTTAATAATTTCTTACTTTTCCTTACATTTGTCTACGTTTTATTACTTTTTAATTTGTACTCTTAATTCAAATTTTATAGGCATTCTGACACTTTCGTACATCTTTTTACATTTTATTATATATTTGTACTTTTAATTACATCTTTTTACGTTTATATACAAATTTTGATACACATTTTACATCGTATCACATATTTGTACACTTTTTTCAAATAGTTCATAATTATACTTTTATAATAATTTATAATTGTACTTTTATTTAAATAGAGCTATAAATAAAATATTTTCAAAGATGTAAAGAAAAAATACTAAAACGTAATAAAATGTAAATTATTATGTATTAGAAATATAATTAATATATGTTACAAAATGTAAGTTACTGTATAAAAGTTTAAATTTTTACAAATTCTTATACAATTCTACCAATTTCTAAGCAGCACAACGACCAATTTTAAATCCTACGGGTCAGCCAACAGCAGACGGCAAGCTAGCTAATTATTCTGACGATCATGGATTATATGTTTTACAATAATGATATTCATGAAAAAAATGTTGTAAACATAACGATTTTTTGCACCATGAACATGTTATAATCGCTCGATTACCACAAATATCGCATGTAATAAAATTAGAATTGAAGCAAAATTTTTTTGGGTTTTCAATTTTTTCTGGCCTTTCATCAATGTAACCGGCGGCGTACCAAGCATATTTAAATAAATTTTAAAACCTGGGACTTGATAATTGATTATGTACTAATGAATGCATTTTGATTATATTATTTCTATCGTGTAAGTTGAGATCCTCATTTGTTAGAAATATCATATCCGAAAACGTTCGAACGAAGTTCTTCCACATTCGAAAACCGTAAATATCAAGCGGTTGAAGTTCACTTGTTGTTCTTTGTGGAATTTGTAGAATCGTTAAGGTTTTATGTTCCGGTTTTACTTTATAAATTATATCTAGGCAGTGACCTCTCCATGAATCAAGCAATAGGGTACTTGGTATGGTAGTTGATGAAAAATATACATCTTGCGCCCAAGTTTCAACATGTTCTTTAGTCAATTTACCTTATTTCGATGCCATTACATAAACATTTTCTGCTGCGAATAAATTTTTTCTGACTACAGTTCCAAACTCTCCCTTTGGTTCTTGCATGACTAAAAAGAAGAGTGATAGAAGTTTTCCTTCAGCAGATACAGTAGGTTGGATAGTATAAGAATGAGTTGCGAATGCACTGATTGCACTATACTCTCTACACTTTTATCTCCTCTAAGATTGAGGGTTCGATCACTGTGTATTTCGTAATTAAAACCACTTTGGTCGGAGTTATAAACACGTTTTGCATCATATTTTATGATGGCATTTTTTACTCTATTGCGAAATTCCTGTTTTTGTGCTGACCATTCTTCTGAATCATCTATAGATTTTTTAGTAATAATTTTTGTTATTTTTCGAGAAACGATATTAAATCGCCGTTTAAATTCATTTAACCAGTGTCTAGAAGCTTTAAATTCATTGAAGTTTAACTCTAATGCTTTTTCTTTTGCCATACGTCTTACATCAATGTCATGAATAGGTATTCTATTCGATCTGGCTACGTTAAATTTTTGTAAACAATATTCCCCAATTTTTTTCAATTTATCGATCCTACTTCCTCCTATTGCCACTTGATCTCTCCATCTATACAGCTGACGTGCTGTTTTTAATTTTTTGAATAGATTTTGGACTGTTTCAAATTTTAACTAGTTTTTACTACTTAACCAATACTCCACAGCTTGCTTTTTGTAGTCAAAATTAATACTCTCTGATTCGGTCCTATATTGATTTTCAGTTTCGGGTGTTATCATATCTTCTGCATCGATATCTTCATGTAAATCATTTGCAGGTATGTCATCGTAAGGTCGTAGGTATCATCATAATATAGAAATTCTTCCGTTTCTTCGTAAATACTACGATCATTTATACTTGATATTATAATATTATACACTATATTAGCAACATTTCTTTCAGCGTCATTAACAGGTAATTCCTTTTCTTGATCTTGAAACATACTGTTTAAAATAAATAAAACATTCATCGCATTTACCAAATTCATATTTATGGAAAATATTTTCTTTCTTCTTTTAGATACATTGAGTCGCAGTGTAAACCTGTAAAAGTTTTAGTTATTATAGCCTTTTTATAGCGATAACAGTATAGGAATATACAATAGTATGAATGTACAGTAAGTGTAAAAAGTATTCAGACATCCAAAACTTTTGAGGAAAACATTTTACTAAATTCCTTTGTAAGTGCATGGGAATTCGTTATTGTTTGTCAATGTTTTGTCTACAAGATACACTATTTTATTAGCATTAAATAATTGCTAAACGTTATTATTATAAATAAAGTACTACTTCTATTCACTCGTATGAATATTTTTTTACACTTAACTTAACTGATTAAATCGTCAGTATGTCATATTTTATATATTAGAATAACAGTAATGTAACAGTAATTCTAAAAATTAAAATCAAAACATAATTTTTACTATCATAAAATAATTCAATGCATGTATTAAGAGTAAAGTTTCACTATCAAAATTTTTACAATTGGTACAATAAAGATTCTATAATAGATTTTTACTGAATTTGACTTTCTTAACTTCGGCCACTTGTTCAAAATTTATTGTATATTTTGACGAGTTTTATATTTAGAAATGCTGCATTTTATTTAACTTTTCAATATTATATCTATTATATCCTTCTATTAGAAATATTTTGAATAATTATGTAGAATAAAGAAATTTCAATTATATGGTTACTTACGACTATTATTATTGTTGTTATCATTCAATTCAAATAGGATTTCGTACTCGTAAAATGTTTACTTGCCATTAAAAAATATGATGCAAGTACCTCCAGACACTTATATTTTCAATTAATACCCATAAAATAATGTTGACATTGAATATTAATTTAACACGAGCGTAGAAAAACGTTCAGTAACGTATATTTGGTTTCGACTGACCGATGTTTCACTTATTTATGAATAAAAGAGGACGAATCGAGAGATAAGCCATATCAATGCAAGTGTACGTAATCTTGGATATTGCGCAATAACCATGAATTGCTATAATTATCATTATATTAAAAATTTTGTTCATATTAATTTATATTAATAAATCATAAATAAACTTTTCTTATTAAAACCTATCATAATTTCAACAAGCATGAAAATCTCTCCTAGCTGAAATTATAAAATATGAAAGAAAATAAGAAAATACTTATAAAATGGAATAAATTGTCGAAAAATGTAAGAAATCATGCGATACTGGATTTCGGGCATATTTAACAAGTTGTTAAAGTTTCTTACATTTTCTTTCAATTCCTTACGTTTTCTAAATATTTCCTTGTGTAGCTTATTTTTATGAAATTATAAGGAAGTATTTGTTAGAAAAATCTGTAAGAATTAATTTGTTAGAAAAATCTGTAAGAATTTGTAAAAATTTAAACTTTTATACAGTAACTTACATTTTGTAACATATATTAATTATATTTCTAATACATAATAATTTACATTTTATTACGTTTTAGTATTTTTTCTTTACATCTTTGAAAATATTTTATTTATAGCTTTATTTAAATAAAAGTACAATTATAAATTATTATAAAAGTATAATTATGAACTATTTGAAAAAAGTGTACAAATATGTGATACGATGTAAAATGTGTATCAAAATTTGTATATAAACGTAAAAAGATGTAATTAAAAGTACAAATATATAATAAAATGTAAAAAGATGTACGAAAGTGTAAGAATGCCTATAAAATTTGAATTAAGAGTACAAATTAAAAAGTAATAAAACGTAGACAAATGTAAGGAAAAGTAAGAAATTATTAAAAAATGGTATAAACTGTGGTAAAATGTAAAAGCGTCCGAAATCCAGTAGAAAAGTACAATTTGTTACGTTTTCTTACACTTTTTTACAAACAACTACATTATCATACACTTGTTTATCGTACGATAAACAAGTGTATGATAAAAAAATAATAAATAATAGAATAACATAACAAAACATTGTTACATTATTATACACTTATTTACATAATGTAATTTCCGCTAGGGGGTCTACATACTACTTTTCGTGGAATTTAAAATATTTCTAAAAAATTTTTCGCCATATTGAATTCACTATTTTCAAATTTTTATTGTGGATCTAACTGTGGATTCCGATTAACGACTTCACGAACCCATTTTAAGGAAAAAAATAATTGCCAAAAAAATATACCTAATTCATTTGTGTTAGGGGTGGTTTACCACCTCTTAAGGGGTTGGTTCGCGAAGAATGCCCAAACACACCAACTGTTATTTATTGTAGTTGGCAAAAATAATGTTTTGACCTATTTTTAATTATTTTATGAATTATCACAACAAAAATTATTCTTAAAAAAACACAATTTCACCGTCTAAAAAATAAGGGATGCAACCCTTAATGTTCATACGGATTTCTTGACTTTTTAATAAGAAACTCTTTCCATTTTGTTTCGTTAAAAAAAGTTAAGTAGAAGCCGAGATATATCAAAAAACGTTTCTTGGGGGTAAACTTTAGGGGTGATTTTAACCCTTATAAAGCGCTTTTCAGCCGATAAAAAAATGGTTTCGTGAATCTCGCATGGAGGTCTACTTTTTAATATGGGTTTGTAATTTTTTTTAATTTGACAGTTCGGGTACTTTCCTTGTAAGAATTTTTTTAAACCATTCAATTAGAATTTTCATAAATTATTTAATCATTTTTTTATTTATTCAGGATGCTAATGGCCTAGTTCCTACCAATCTGAGGTGTTGAAGGTTGTTAAATAAAACACCAGTTTTTATTCCTCGACGTTTCGGACATTTATTTGATGTCCCTCTTCAGGAGTATATTTATCTAGAGTCAACACTTATTTGCGGAAGAACAATCCGATCGTCAATGTTCTCCCGCAAATAAGTTTTGACTCTAGATAAATATACTCCTGAAGAGAGACATGAAATAAATGTACGAAAAGTCGAGGAATAAAAACTGGTGTTTTATTTAACAACCTTCAACACCTCAAATTGGTAGGAACTAGGCCATTAGCATCCTGAATAAATCAAATAGTATACTGAGTCTACCAGTAGCGGCAAAAAAGTGCTAAAAATTATTTAATCAACATAATGAAATGCCAAATATAAAAACATGTTTATTCAGATAGTAATAATTCCGACACTATAATTTTTTAATTTACTGCATTAAATATATAATTTTTGAAATGCATTAATATTTTAAATAAAATAATCAAAATAATAACAATTAAATAATCGTGAAAAGTGTAACTTATTTAGATGAAAATGTCCGAACTCCTTCAAGCGAGCGATAGCGTAACGGATAGCATGCGTGCGTAGTAACCCAAGGATCGTGGGTTCGATTCTCGGTCAGATCAAAAAATTTTATGAGAAATTTTTTCTGCGATTATAAACTGGCGATTAATATAGGTAGAAATAAGTTCTAAAGAATATGTGCGAATTGTTAATACTTATAGAGAATTTCTAATATTTATAGCTTTAAGTTACTCTTTTAAGAACTTGGAAAAAGCTTCCTAAAAGCTTACTGGATGGTTCCCACAGACTACTTGAAACTTCCAGAACCATATTTGAAAACTAACTGAAAGCTTACTGGAAAGTTCATAAAGTCTACTTGAAACTTTCGGTAACTTTCTCGAAAGATTCCTGAAAGTTTCCTGGAAGGTTCCCACAGACTACCTGAAGCTTCCAGTAACTTATTTGAAAGCTAACTGAAACCTTACTGGAAGATTCCGATAGTCTACTTGAAACTTTCAGTAACTTTTACGAAAGATTCCTGAAAGTTTCCTGGAAGATTCCTACATCCTACATAAAACGTACAGTAATTTTTTCGGAGGCTCCCTTAAGTTCCTGAAAGGTTCCTGAAAGGATTCTTACACAGTTCCTGAAATCTTCCAAGGAAGCTTCTCGTCATGAATTTCACCTAGACATTATGTACTACCGAGAAGCTTTCATGGAACCTTTCTGGAAGCTTCCATTCTCAAACTGACATAAATTGATTCTGAAGTCTTGTAGGAATTATTTTTTAAAGCTTTCTGTAATCTTTCGGGGAAGACTACTGGAAGATTCCCACAGCCTACATGAAGCTTCCAGGAACTTTTTGAAAGCTTCCTCAAAAGTTCCTAGAAAGTTTCCGAAAGCTTCCTGAAAAGTGTCTGAAACAGTTCCTGCAATCTTCCGAGGAAGCTTTTTGTCATGAATTTGATCCAGACATTAGGTACTTTCAGGAAGCTTTCGTGGAAGCTTTCCTGAAGCATACGAAACTTTCATGAAAGCTTCCCGGAAGTTTCTAGTAAGCTTTCATGCTATGTGTGTGATAAATCCAGTTTTCCGCAATTTTCCGCTTTTAAGGTATAATTTACGCAAAATCAGGGGCTGATAGAACCAAACTGACAGTGGATTCGTGTTCAGCACGTCAAAATACATAAGGATATGATAGTCAGTGTTCAGTGACAGACCACTTTTTTTTTGTGTGCCTGTGTTATCTTCATGTACGTTTTAGAAAACAATGCTCCCTTCTTATCTATCTCTCTCTTTCTCTCGCTCCCTCTCTCTCTCTCTCTCTCTGCCTATTTCTCGCTCTCTGTCCCTGTCTTTTCGATGCACATTCTCTTTTCCCCTTTCCCTCTTTTTTCACTGTATCTCAGAGACACACTCTTTCTTGCTTCCTCTCCCTCTCCCTGCCATCTCTCTCTTTATGTCTTTCTCCCTCTCTATCTTCTCTCTCTCTTTTTCTCTCTCCTTTTCACTCTCCCACTCTGCAAGGCAACCGGGGAAAATTTTTTTCATTCTACATCGATTATAGAAAAAATTACTTAATTGTTTCATATATCTATGTGATATAATTCCTTAATCAGAAAAATTGATTCATTATATGTAGAGATGTTTGATGTGGAAATTTTAGCATCTTTTTCAATTTTAAATTTTTAGTTGAGTATATTTTTTACAGAATGCGTAAATATTTAACAAGTTGTACCGATTTATTAATTAAATAGATCAAAAAAATTATATTTTCGTCAATAACCAAAGTTCAATTAGCAATTAAACATATTTTGTTGCTTCCGAATAAGAAAGGGTCATCTCAACGCCAGGTTGGAAAAGGGGTCAACTCAGCGCCCGGTTGGAGTAAGAGTCATCTCGGCGCCCATTTGGAGAAGGAGTCATCTCGGCGCACTGTTGGAAAAGGTGCCATCTCAGCGCCCGGTTCGAGAAGGGGTCATCTCGGCGCCTGGTTTGAGAAAGAGTCATCTCAGCGCCCGGTTGGAGAAGGAATCTGCTCGCGCGCAATTTTTTTTATCTCTGATTTAGCTTAGCAGCACTGCCAAAATATATTTTTGGGAAGAACCTTATTACCAGTGCGAATAGTAATTAATTTATATTATAATAATACTTTAGTTTAAAAATAATAAAATATGGTTGCAGAAGTGTCCGAGTGAGCTATCGCAAGTTTTTGTAATAAAAATGATCGGACGCTGGCTTGACTAGGACTGCCCACTCGCGACTCTGACCTCAAGTCAGACATCCTACACCAACTAGTCACGACTGCCATCGCTCAGCTATCTGCTAATACCCTTTATATCGAAGAGCTTTATATCGCTTTATATAGTAATTATTTTTATATTACTAGAGTTCTAGGCATGCTAACAAGGGGAGCACCAGGAATGCGGGTTCTGGATTCGGCTGAAACTGTACGAGGCACTTCTTTATGAGAAATAATGAGACACGTATCTCAGCATTTTTGTGAGTAGGCCTCTTGTTCCGAGATTCAAGCTATTTTATGTCTAAAATAAACTATTTTTTATAAAAATGGGGTATCTTTCTGTGATTATAGCTTTTTGAATATTTCGGTATTGGAAATGGATTAGAAAGTTTATAAAAGAAGGCAAGAAAAGCTTTAATTTAAGCTGTATTTCATTAAAAAATGTCGAGTTTTTCAAAAGTTATAGGCTATCAAAACTACAGTAAAAAAATCACTAAAAATTTCTCATTTTCTTTCAAACATTTAACGGGTGGTATTTTAAGCTATCTTCTAACTTTATCTTTAATACCCTATAACTTTTTAAAAAATTTACATTTTTTAATGAAATACAGCTCAAATTAAAGCTTTTTTCCCTTCTTTCATAAAATTTGTAGTCCATTTGTATGACCGAAATATTCAAAAAGCTATAACTAAAGAAAGAGACCCCATTTTTATCGAAAATTGTTCATTTTAGACATAAAATAGCTTGGGTCTCGGAAAAAAGGCCCATTCACAAAAACCACGAGACACGTGTCTCATTATTTGTCATAATGAAGTACCTCCTGCAGTTTTAGCCAAATGCAGTTTTAGCCAAATCCAGGACCCGCATTCCTGGTGCTCCCCTTGTAAGTTGTATCTGAGCTGTATTTAAAAATATTATAATATTTTAATATGTATTGTTGATTCGTATTTTCAGTACGTATCAAAATTTTAAGTTAAAATATTTATTCACTGAAACTTTGCGACCTCTCGACTAATAATATTAGACCCCTTTTCCAACCGGACGCAGAGATGACACCTTTTCCAACCGGGCGCCGAGATGACTCTTTCTCCAACCGGGCGCCGAGATCACTCCTTCTCCAACCGGGCACTGAGATGACTCCTTCTCCAACCGGACGCTGAGATTTTTTCTATTTCTAATTTTTGAATTTTATAAAGTTTAAGAAGGTTCAATAATAAATAAAAAGTGTTAACTTAAAATTATTAAAAAGTAAGAAATTAAAATTTTTTCATCAACAAAATCGATTTACAAAATAAAACGTTCCATTTGGTAAAGAAAGGTTTTTCATAATTACAACTTTTATATAAATTTATTTACAGATATATACCTTCATTTACAATTATATATATGTTAATTTCTATCGGAGATAGTTCGCCGGAAGCTCACATTGAAAAATGATGTTTTCGATATATCTCTGTTTCTATTCAATTTTTTTTATGAAACAAATTGGAAAATGTTTCTTATAAAAAGTACAAGTAATCACACACACACACACACACACGCGCGCACGCACGCACGCAGGCACGCACACGCACACACACAATATATGTATATATATATATATATATATATATATATATATATATATATATATATATATATATATATATATATATATATATATATATATACATACACACACACATACATATATTATGTGTATATTATGTGTATGGGGCTTCACCCCCCTGCTCACTCCGCTCACCAACTCCCGATATGTTGTAATTATAATAAAAAATATGTACTAAATTGTATACTTAGGAATAATTTTATATAGAAAGAGATAAATGTATAGTTAGAAAGATCCCATTTGAAAAATGTTTATAAAGATATGAAATGTATAATATATAAGTTATATATATTGAACAGTTTTCCACGCCACCTTAGAGGTACTGTGAATAGGCGCGTTGGATTTTTTTTAAAGTGGTATCCGTCGCCAATAGCCCTACGTAACCACTTTAGATATTTAATTTTAAATTGGTATACTTTTTATATATAACTTATTTTACTACATATTTTTCATGTATTATTTACTAAAAAATAGTTCAAATTTACGAAAATTTTGATAATTTTTCATTTGGGAAAATTTTTCTTTAACATATTCTTTAATTTTTTACTTTTTTGTATGCTTTTCATAATTAGGATTCATAATTATATTTTAGCATTATATGTTAACATTATGTAGAATATGTGTAGAATATGAGAAATGTTAATGAACTTATAATATTTTCAAAATTTCATTATTATTTTCGTAAAATTTTAAATATTATATATTTAAAAAAAGTTTAATTGTTATCATTTGAACATTACGAAAAATGCTATTAATAATATTTTTCTTTAATATAATCCTTTAAGGGTTCATAAGTATTTTAGGAACTTTGTATATTTACATTGTTGCTTTTTTATATGTAGTTAATTGTTAGGACATAAATTTAAGAAATTAAATTTTTTGACTTCTAATAATTATTTGTCATGTATTATTTACTAAATAATAGTTAAAATTTACGAAAATTTTGATAATTTTTTATTTGGGAAAATTGTTCTTTAACATATTCTTTAATGTATTACTTTTTTGTATGCTTTTCATAATTAGGAAACGTATATATTTATTGTTCCTTTTATATGTATTTTAGCACTATATGTTAACATTATATGGAATATGTGAAAGATGTTAATGAACTTATAACATTTTCAAAATTTCATTACTATTTTCGTAAAATTTTAAATATTACATATTTTAAAAAAGTTTGATTGTTATCATTTGAACATTACGAAAAATGCTATTAATAAAATTTTTCTTTAATGTAATCCTTTAAGGGTTCATATGTATTTTAGGAACTAATTGTATATTTTTATTGTTCCTTTTTTTATATGTAGTTAATTGTTAGGACATCATTTGTTATTGTTAAAGAAGGATAAATTATTGTTAAAAAGATTAATTATTCTAACTTCTAATAATTATTTTAATTCTTAAACTTTTTTGAAAAATATTCATTAATTTTTATCAATTGAATTTAACTATTATTTATATGTTTCAATTAAAGTTTTTATATAATTCATATTATACTCTTTAAGTAAGTTATTATTATACTCATTATACTTATTTTCTTCTTTTTCATATTTTTCCACCATTTCGTTTAACCTGTCAAGTTTAACGGCATCTTTTAGATTATCTACTTCATTATATTTATTTAGTTCTGGATTCCAAATCAATGGAATTTGTCCTTGTGTGATATCATTATTATATTCATTTATTTGATTAATTAAACCATGTTCATGTTCATCTTCTGCATTAATATGATTCTGTAGTTGTTTGTTTATTTCATCCAAATATCTTGCATGCTGTATACTTTCTACTTCGACATATATTTTCTGTGTTGGATCCTATCTTAATGGACTAGGTCTTGAATCTCCTTGATTGGCCATCTATTGGCAATTGTATTAAATGTTACAGTTAAAAATGTTTAATATCATAATATAATAAAAGAAAATAAGATAAAAAAATGTAATTAATCTAATATTTCTTTCCAAACAATATTTGTTATTTGATTTTTATTTTCTGATTCATTTTGTATGTATATATTATTTGGATTTTTACATCTTGAAAGAGCAACATATAATTGACCGTGAGAGAATAAAGATTTTTTTTTAAATAATCCCATGATATCGAAACTTTGACCTTGAGATTTATTAATAGTTATAGCAAAAGCTAATACAATAGGAAATTGTTTCCTATATAAGATAAACGGCAATGTAGACGATTCGCAAGTATTAAGTGTTATACGGGGAATAAAAAATTGTTTTCCTTTATTTTAGAAAAATATACTCAGTCAAGATGGCGGGGCAGCATACAGCCCACGCCGGTAAGCCGCCTGATAAATATTATAAGTGTCATTCTAGTGCCAGATTTGGTGCGATAGTTTGTTTTTTTTGTGAGGATCCTTACCACTTTAGTTGTTTTGATAGATTGAAAAACACAAAAAGAATTGGTGAAATCTTGGCAGTATGCCCGAAGCATGCGCATCTGAAACTAACCTCAAATTTGAACGTGGATACCTTGAGTGACGATGTAAAATTGATAATAGCGGAAATAAAAGCTACACGGAAAGAGGTAATACAAAAAGAAATACTAGATGAAATTGCAGCTGCCAATGGTACTAACGTTGAAGACCCTCATAATGAAACAATCTTTGATAATAACACTGAACTGGAAAATTTAAAAATTGAAACAACTCTATTAAGAGAACTTAACAAGGAGCTACAAGAGAAAAATTATTTACTCAGGGAACTTCTAAATGCTGAAAAAGAAAAAGTAAACTCAGAAGTAACAACTAACAAGAAAACGTTTGCTGAAGCTACAATTAACAGTAAACCCTTAAAAAACGCATACCGAAAATAATTATTCAAATGAAAAATGAGGACGACGACATAAACAAAATTAAAAAAGGGTTACCCACTATTTAACGAAAGAAAAAACAATCAAGACGAAAAGTTTACAGGTAAAAAATAACAAGGAAATCAACATTAACTGCCTTAACGAAGATAGTACCAATAAAGCAGCCAAAATTTTAAGTAGTAAAATGTCGGATAAGTGTAAAATAGGAACAGAAAGCATCTCTAAACCGAAAATAAAGGTGGTGGGTATAGACAATTTTGAAAATATGAATGATGAAGAATTAGAAAGTGACATCAACACAAGAAATTTTAAAGACTGTGATGGAAAATGTGTAGTGTTAAGTACTTATAAAAATACCAAAAATAATACAATAACAGCTATTATTGAAGTTCCTTCGGAGATATACAAGATAATAAGAGAATGTTATAATAATAAAATCTACGTAGGATATCAAAACTGTAAAATATATGACTTAATAAATATCAAGCCATGTTACAAGTGTGGACGTTTTGGACATAATTTAAATAAGTGCTCTAATGATTTAACATGTTTAAAATGTGCAGGATCTCATATATCAGCACAATGTCAAATAAAAGATAATTTCACATGTGTAAATTGTTTCTACAGCAACACTAAATATAAAACGAATTTTGAGGTTAACCACATGGCGAATGACAGTGAGAAATGCAAAATCTTAAAAGGTAAAATCAACCGAGATATAGATATGACAGATTACCCAGTGAGGCCTTATGTACCCAGACTCATCGGTAAAGTAGAAAACATCAAAATTACAACTAATCAAACACAGCCACATACTGTTACTGCAATGTCAATGAGTCAATCTGTTTTATCCATTGCCCCCTTGGGATTGCAGTCTTCGAGAGAATCGCTAAATGATAATGGATCAAGTCCAGCAAGACATTGAAAACTTCTTACAACGTGAATGTAGCTGCGCTAACATGCAGACTCTCAACAATAATCTAACAGGCCAAAATAATCTAATTATGTATGTAAATATAAGAAGCATAAATGCTAATCTAAAAAATCTAGAAATTATTATTGAGAGTCTGTATGTTAAACCATGTGTAATTGTTTGTACAGAGACTAGAAAACTGGAAAACTATAAACAATATCAATTACCTAATTACAAAATTTTTTATAATAATAGTAGAATTAACCAAAACGACGGGGTTCTTGTATATATAAATAGTAAAATATTTGAAGACACAGAAACAATAGTAATTGATAGAGTTAGTTTTCTATGTTCCAGAATTAGACTAAAAAATAAAGATGAGTTAATAATCTCGGCTGTCTACAGATGCCATGACATCTCGAAAACAGAATTTATTTTGAGTGTAAAAAAATACATTATGAATTATATAAACAGTAAAAATCATTGGTTAATCGGAGACTTCAATATTAATATAATGAGCAAATCTCTTGATAGTGCATATGACATGACTTTAAGCCAAGATTTTTTGAATCATCTTTTAGAACATGAGTATACCCCATGTTTCCTTGGAGTCACACGACCAGACCCAGAAAATATCTTCGGGGGTTCATGTATCGATAATATGTATCTAAAAAGTAAAAATCTAACAACAAAAGCCTACAAAATAACTACTCCATTTACTGATCACTACCCTTTGTTTTTAACTTTCGATCATATAATACATAGCGACTCAAGAAAGCAGAACAATAAAACCATAAATTATAAAAAACTAATTAACGCAGCTAGAAGCATAGACTGGAATTCGATTTTGACTATACAAAATCCTAACTCTGCCTCAGAGTTATTAGTTGAACTAGTGAATGGATGTGTTGAGAAGGCAACTTTTTCACAAAAACAAAATAAACAAAAAATATGATTCCTAGAAAGATATGGATCACAAACGCAATTATAATATCATGTAAAAGTAAAGAAACTTTATATAATATTTTTAAAAGAAACCCAACTAGTGAATCCCCAAAAAAAGAATACAGGGACTATTGTAAAATATTAGATAAGATTATTAAAGATGCCAAACACAAATTTGACTTCGAAACGTTTAAAAAATGTGACAACAATCCTAGACAACTGTGGAACTTAATAAATAAGAAATTAGGAAAAAACAAAGTGCAATCAAATAATATAACTAATATTTACGATCAAGACAATAAAAAAATAGAAGATCAAAGGGAAATTGCTAATGTTATGAATAAGTATTTTTGTGAAGTAGGATCTGAAGTAAGTAAAAAAATTATACAACCTACAAATAAAAGATTGAATATGCCTAAACCAAATAACAAATCAATGTTTTTAGAACCCGCTGATGCACTTGAAATAAATACAATTATACGTAACATGAAAAACAAAGCTGGAGGTGTAGATAATATAAATACAAAAATTTTAAAGACGTTAGCAAACTACATAATTATTCCTTTAGAACATATATACAACTTGAGTATTGAAAAGTCTATCTGGCCAGATAATCTCAAAAGTGCCGAAGTTGTCCCTATCCACAAAGCTGGAAGCAAATCATGCATTTCTAACTACAGACCAATATCTCTAATATCCAATGTTGCCAAAATTTTTGAAAAAATACTTTATAACAGACTTTATACTTTTTTGGAAAAACATCAAATACTTTCTGAACACCAATATGGCTTTGTTAAAAACAAAGGTACGGCGGATGCACTTAACTACATAACACATAAAATCTATCAAAATCTAGATAAAAGCAAACGTATTATTGCTACTTTTTTAGATCTGGCAAAAGCGTTCGATACTGTTAACCATGACATATTACTTAGCAAATTAGAACGTTATGGAATAAGAGGAAAGGTCTTACTTTTGTTCAAAAGCTATCTCTCCGATAGACAACAAAAAGTTCGAATACAAAACCAAATAAGTGAATACAAATATGTATCTTGTGGGGTGCCACAGGGAACAATATTAGGACCGATACTTTTTATATTATATGTAAACGATCTATTGAGAGATTTGCCGGAAGGGTCTATTCTGTCCTACGCTGATGACACTGTCATCATTTCTAGTGAAGACACGTGGTCAATGGCGCAGGATAGAATAAACAAACTACTAGATCAAGCGGCGGAATGGCTTGCTTTAAATAAGCTATCCCTAAATATACAAAAAACTAAGTTTATAACTTTCGGTAACTATCGTGATAGTGTCCCAATTAATGTAAATATAAATATACAAAATCAGCAAATAACTAGAACAGAATGTTACAAGTACTTGGGATTAATTTTCGACTTTAATATGAAATGGGATAGTCACATTAAATATTTAATTAACAGAACAAAATATTTAATATTTATACTCGCAAAGCTAAGAAAAATTATGGATACAAACACATTGATGATTATTTATTACTCCTTCTTTCATAATGTTGTAAACTATGGCATCAGTGCGGGTGGGGGTGCTGGTAGAACAGAAGTTAAAATAATACAACAAATCCAAAATAAATTGCTCAAAATCATTGCCAAAAATAAATTCCAGGTGCACAACACTCCGCTAAAAATAGAACAAATGTTCACTCTAGAATCCTTATGCTATCATTATAATAATCTAAAAGATGCTTTTCTTACAATAAAACGCAATACTAGAAAAAAATCACTACAACTACCTAAAATGACCAAAGCTATTAGTGATAAAGATAGTCTGGTAGAAGCTATGAGGGTATTTAACGAATTGCCTAGTGATCTCAAAATTTTAAATTATAAGAAGAGTACAATTAAGTACAAATTAAAACAAAAGCTCTTTCGATAATAACATTTAATTGTAACATTACGCACAACTTCATATCATTTTCACTGTTTACTTTTGGAAAAATGAAGATTATAATATTACGTTTTGGCGGATTTTATTTATAGAATATATAAATTGTTAAATGAAATAAAGTTTTTGAAAATGTTTATGTTACTCGAAAGTAGTAGGGGCAGCGCGGCTACCGCGCCAGCGCGGCTACCGCGCCAGAGCGGCTCCCGCGCCACTTACCCACCGAGCACTACTTACCGTCCGTCGGTAAGGTAGGGTGCAAAGTCACCATGCGAGAGGCCCGGTAGAGGGCGCATTGAACATTTACTCCATCGATAAAATGCATACGTATGTCATGTTGCAGGGGGCATGGGGCCCTCATGTGATGTTATGTTGTAAGTGAATATAGAATATTTTTATAATATTCATATAGTGTTATTTGTTAATTATAAGTAGTCTTATATTCCGCGCCAGCGCGGCTACCGCGCCAGAGCGGCTCCCGCGCCACTTACCCACCGAGCACTACTTACCGTCCGTCGGTAAGGTAGGGTGCAAAGTCACCATGCGAGAGGCCCGGTAGAGGGCGCATTGAACATTTACTCCATCGATAAAATGCGTACGTATGTCATGTTGCAGGGGCATGGGGCCCTCATGTGATGTTATGTTGTAAGTGAATATAGAATATTTTTATAATATTCATATAGTGTTTAAATTTGTTAATTATAAGTAGTCTTATATTCCGCGCCAGCGCGGCTACCGCGCCAGAGCGGCTCCCGCGCCACTTACCCACCGAGCACTACTTACCGTCCGTCGGTAAGGTAGGGTGCAAAGTCACCATGCGAGAGGCCCGGTAGAGGGCGCATTGAACATTTACTCCATCGATAAAATGCATACGTATGTCATGTTGCAGGGGGCATGGGGCCCTCATGTGATGTTATGTTGTAAGTGAATATAGAATATTTTTATAATATTCATATAGTGTTATTTGTTAATTATAAGTAGTCTTATATTCCGCGCCAGCGCGGCTACCGCGCCAGAGCGGCTCCCGCGCCACTTACCCACCGAGCACTACTTACCGTCCGTCGGTAAGGTAGGGTGCAAAGTCACCATGCGAGAGGCCCGGTAGAGGGCGCATTGAACATTTACTCCATCGATAAAATGCGTACGTATGTCATGTTGCAGGGGGCATGGGGCCCTCATGTGATGTTATGTTGTAAGTGAATATAGAATATTTTTATAATATTCATATAGTGTTTAAATTTGTTAATTATAAGTAGTCTTATATTCCGCGCCAGCGCGGCTACCGCGCCAGAGCGGCTCCCGCGCCACTTACCCACCGAGCACTACTTACCGTCCGTCGGTAAGGTAGGGTGCAAAGTCACCATGCGAGAGGCCCGGTAGAGGGCGCATTGAACATTTACTCCATCGATAAAATGTGTACGTATGTCATGTTGCAGGGGGCATGGGGCCCTCATGTGATGTTATGTTGTAAGTGAATATAGAATAATTTTATAATATTCATATAGTGTTTAAATTTGTTAATTATAAGTAGTTTTATATTCCGCGCCAGCCCGGTTGTAGAGGGCGCATTGAACATTTACTCCATCGATAAAATGCATACGTATGTCATGTTGCAGGGGGCATGGGGCCCTCATGTGATGTTATGTTGTAAGTGAATATAGAATATTTTTATAATATTCATATAGTGTTATTTGTTAATTATAAGTAGTCTTATATTTTATAAGTATATTTTATCTTAGTATATTCAATCAGTATATTTTATATTGTATAAGATTCTACAAAGATATTTTATAAGTTCATAGAAATTTTAAAAAGTTAATGATGAGCAATTCAATGAAATTTATATTAACAATATTAAATGACTATTTTTAAATTCAAAAGAAACTTTAAAATATTTAAACAAGTTAGTTTTTAAGGAAAATTTTCTATTATAAGAATAAATATTTCATAGAGGACATTGGGATGTGGAAACTTTAAGGGAAAATAAAAAAGATATGTAAGATTATTTCATATTTATTTAAAAAGCTTTTTCATATTTATTTAAAAAGCTTTTTCATATTTATTTAAAAAGCTTAAAAGTAATACATAGTAGAATACATCTTAATCTACGAGTATAAAAAGTTTCAAATTAATCTTTCTACTATAAAAATATATTTAGAAACTAGTGAACATCTTAATTAAAAAGTATTACAATTTAGCAAATAACTTTGAAAATTTAAAATTAAAGTTAAAGAGAAAATTATCTAAAAACTTATAATTATATAAATTCTAGAAGGCATCCACCTAAAGATTTGACGAAGACTTCTCTATTAACTAATTCTGACTCTATGTTGAGAAGCGCCTCTGGCTTCTCCAGTAATAAAGAATTAACTTTACTTGGAAGGAAAATGTCAAAACTACTGTCTAATTCAAGAACAATTTTTAAGCCGTATTTAGTGGATACCTTTTTTAATGAGGTTATCTTATACTGTTTATTTAGCTCCAAGTCCCGTAGTCGTTTTGTGGGCAGGTATGATGGACTTCTCGCTGCTTCATTTATGAGGTCCATGACTGAAAAAAGAAATGATAAATTATTATTTATATTTTTTTTTTATAGAATTACTTACTTATTTATTCTGACGTATCAGAACTTTCAGGGGTTGAATATTGCTCTCTCAAGTCTTCCACCCAGCGGTATAAAGCGCAAACTATTTCAACTGAACAATTCTGTTTCCACCCGGGACAATGATTAATGCAGGCTAGCGGTCGTATAAATCCAGGAGTTCTTATAGATGGACAACCCAAATCCTCCAAGTTTCTTATATTATCGAAATAGGGTTGCAGCCAGTGTTTTTTGTGTTCACCTTTGACCCAAATTGTTAATAACGACCCCTGCGCTTTTTCTTTCAATTTGTCGAAAGCCGTTGACAGGTATGAATACGGCACCTCTCCGTGTTCCCAATGAATTCCGTGCAGATTGGATTGTAAATATCTATTTAAAATTTTTACATTCTGGTCTAAATCACTCCAATCACAGGGTGGTTGAAATGTCGCAACGTACGGCACCGGATTTAACGCATTAGGATCTATATAAGCAATTTCTTTAAATATAAAATTGCCGTTGTTATCTTTAAAACCTTGTGTATCTACAATTAGTTCCATGATAAGTTATATACTGGAAATGTAGATAACATTATTTGAATATTATTCAAGAAAAAAAGTAGAGTTAATATAATAGTGTTAAAAGTTAGAGTGAAAGATGTGATAATAACTTATTAATTCATAATACATGCAATGTAAAAATTAAAGTCCCTACGGAGAGATTGAAAAGTTAAAGTACAATAGCTGAGAAAATCTTAGAAAAAAAAATATGAACTCATTATATGTGAAAAAGTTAAAGTAAGAGATGTGAAAATAAATTATAAATTCATGATACGTGCTATGTAAAAAATTAAAGTCCCTAAGAAGAGACTGAAAAGTTAAAGTTCAACAGCTGAGAATATCTTAGAAAAAAATATGAATTCATTAAAGTAAGAAATTTTAAAGTAACTTATAAATTCATGATACGTGCTGTGAAAAAATTAAAGTCCCTACAAAGAGACTGAAAAGTTAAAGTTTAATAGCTGAGAATGTCTTAGAAAAAATTAATAATTTATAAATTCACGATACGTGCTATGCAAAAATTAAAGTTCCTAAGAAGAGACTGAAAAGTTAAAGTTCAACAGCTGAGAATATCTTAGAAAAAAATATGAATTCATTAAAGTAAGAAATTTTAAAGTAACTTATAAATTCATGATACGTGTTATGAAAAAATTAAAGTCCCTACAAGAGACTGAAAAGTTAAAGGTCAACAGCTGAGAATATCTTAGAAAAAAATATGAATTCATTAAAGTAAGAAATTTTAAAGTAACTTATAAATTCATGATACGTGCTGTGAAAAAATTAAAGTCCCTACAAAGAGACTGAAAAGTTAAAGTTTAATAGCTGAGAATGTCTTAGAAAAAATTAATAATTTATAAATTCACGATACGTGCTATGCAAAAAATTAAAGTCCCTAAGAAGAGACTGAAAAGTTAAAGTTCAACAGCTGAGAATATCTTAGAAAAAAATATGAATTCATTAAAGTAAGAAATTTTAAAGTAACTTATAAATTCATGATACGTGCTATGAAAAAATTAAAGTCCCTACAAAGAGACTGAAAAGTTAAAGTTCAACAGCTGAGAATATCTTAGAAAAAAATATGAATTCATTAAAGTAAGAAATTTTAAAGTAACTTATAAATTCATGATACGTGTTATGAAAAAAATTAAAGTCCCTACAGAGAGACTGAAAAGTTAAAGTTCAATAGCTGAGAATGTCTTAGAAAAATGAATAACTTATAAATTCGTGATACGTGCTATGTAAAAAATTAGAATTTTATAATAAAGAATTTGAAAGTTTAATGCTAAAATATAATATAAATCTATATTCATCCTATAGCAAACTCAAAGCCTCAATTTGTGAACGTTTTAATCGTACATTAAAAAACAAAATGTGGAAAAACTTTAGTTTACAAGGCAGTTATAAATGGATAGATATTTTGCAAGACCTAACTTTACAGTATAATAATACTAAGCACCGAACGATTGGTATGAAGCCCGCAGATGTTAATTCTACAACAGTTAATAAAGTTTATAATCGTTTATGCATTCATCAGAAAACCTCTAAACGTCCTTGTAGGCGTGCAAAATTTAAACTTGGTGATAAAGTTCGAATAAGTAAAAATAAAACTGTTTTCGAGAAAGGATATACACCAAACTGGTCTACAGAAATTTTTACAATAAATAAAGTATTACCTACATCACCATTTACATATCATTTGAAAGATTATCAAGATAAACCAATCGCTGGCGGATTCTATGAAGAAGAACTTATGAAGACTAAATATCCTGTTATTTACTTAGTAGAAAAAATTATAAAAAACATGGCGATAAAATTTATGTAAAATGGTTAGGTTTTGATAAGTCTCATAATAGTTGGATAAAAAAAGTGATTTATGAATAAATAAAATTGTAAATAAGATGAACTAATTGTTTTTATTTAATACCTATTTCCTTACATTTTTTACAAGAATTGGATGCAAAATTTCATTAACTTTATCAATTCTTCTCCTAAAACGTTCTCTGTCACGAGCAATTTGTTCCCATTCTCCACACCGAGCCTTATGATATGCAAACCTCCACGCATGCATTACATGAACAGTTAGCTTTTCATCAAAATGTACATTCTTTTTAACACGCATTGGACACCTAAAATAATAAATTTCTATATTACATATGTAGAATATTTACTATAAATTAATATATAAATTACTATTATACAAAAAAATATACTCACTTATTATTTATTTTATAATGACCCCATGCTAAAGTATCTATATTATTGTCTTGAACATATCTTTTATCATCATATGGACTTAAGGCAATCTTTAACTGCTTTATAGTTTCTACATTATGGAGTCGGGATCTTATGGAATACTGTTGTCGTTTTTTAATAGATAAATTTTGCAAACAATCTACAAAATCATCAAACTTTATAGTTTTTTAACAACTGAAACCTTAATACCTTTTATTTTTTTCATATGATCTTGACCATAAACGCGAGTACTGTACATTTTACTTCTTAAGCCAACGAATTCTGTAAGAATCTGACCATTACACTCATCTTTCATAAGACCAACAATTTTTTATTTGCATGAGGCATATTAAAGATGTTTTCACTGGGATAGTCTGAAGTATCAAACTTTGAGAGATTTTTTTTCATATCAGCATAAAAATCATCACATTCAACAGCATAAATCAAGCTGTCTGTGTCTGTATAAAGAAGCTTACAATTTTCTTTATACATTTTTTTTCATATAACTATAATGAAAATCATAAATCAGAGTTTTAGAAATGTCTAAAACTGAAAGTCCAACGTAAATTGGTTTATCTAACAAAACTTCAACTTTTTTAAGCTGGATAGCTACTAAATTTTCATCAAAAATACTAATACTATGAAAAAGGGGACTTGATATTTGTGCTTCTACGCCATACCTTCCAGCCCATTTAGTTGATAGCTTGACATCAACACGTTTTCTTACATTCTCCATAGTTTTACCATATACAGCATTATTCATCAATTTGAAAAAGTTTTTTCAAAATCAGTTCTTGCTAACGCCCTCATATTACTATTTAAATTGATGTAAGACTTAAGCCATGGAGATTGTTTAAATTTCAATACTTTATGAATTTTAACAAGCTGAAGTCCATTTTTGACAGCTTGTTTAAGTGATCGATAGTGTATAACATAATTTTTTTTATACGAAAGTGTAGCCAAAAGTTTTTCCTGTTTTGATCCCGGTGGTTTTGCTTGCTCAGGACAAAAAGGTAAGTCGTTATGAATGTCATGTATTTCTGAAGGATATTCTAAATCTACTTCTAAAATGTACCCGTAAGGTGCATCATCATCTATGAAAAAATCTAAATTTTCACAGTCGTCTATCCACTCAAAGGAATCATAAGGGAGACATTGAGTCATTGCCCAACCATATAAATTATTAGCATCTAAATATATTAGATATGTATTTTCTTTATTTTTATCATAATTTTCAGTCATATATTTATGATTTGCAGCTGCGTAGCGATGAGAGCACTGACTTAATCCACCTCTTATACCTCTTTCTATGAATAAAATCATATCTATATCAGTTAATAATTTTAATTGTATGCCAGTATACTTTAGCATTGCATCCCATGCAAATCCTGGAGTAGTATAATAATGAGCTGGATCTAAACCATATACGTTTATACTTTGATCACGAAAATTTTCAAAAACATCAGCTAATAATAAAACATCTGTCTTCATATAAAGATCTGAATATTCTCCAAGGGTATGAATACTAAAGGTATTCAATACTTTTTGTGCATGTTCATAATCTTCATCAGATATGGTTGAACCATTTAGCACACTGAAAAATTTTGTTTTTTCAGGTAACTCAGTTTCATCCAACTTTTCCCACGAATCCAGGTACTCGTAAGGCAGAACGCCTTTCTTCGTTAAAAGACTGATTTTTTCTTTTTCTAAAGATGAAAACTCCTTTGAAACAATTTTATATTCACTTAAATATGAAGCTAATTTTTCTAAAGAAGATGGCATAAATCTAAATGAATCTACAAAGCGAAATTTAATATCACTTTTCTCAACATGTTTTGTAAAAGAAATATACTTCTCCTTAGTCAATGGAAGTAAATCAACATCACCTTTCATATAATTCGATATATCATTAATTATAAAGTGAGCATCATAACCACTTAAGTTATGAAATATCACAGGAATCGTTCTTGAATCTTGATAATTCAAATTACAGTTAGCATGAGCAGGACCGCGATATTTTCCTGAGAGATGACAATGATCTCTTACCTTATCACTGTTTTCTAATAATTTGTTACAAATGTGACAAATTTTTGAATTGAAATAATTAATCATTTCTATCGGTGTTAAAATTGGCATAAATCGTGGGTTTGTATATAAATTAGTAATACGGTCATGTATTACCTTCAATTCACTAGCAAACCACATAGCTGGTTTAACCCCACGATAAAATCTATATTCAGATAAAGAGTCATCAAAACTGCACTTCAAATAATATCCTATACTAAACATTTCATGTTTTTGAAACGATAAAGTATTAGCCAAACCTTCATCTTCCTGGTTTTCTAGTACAGGCTTTAACAGACATTCACAATCTGCATATATTGTGAATGGTAATCTTTCTTTACAATTAAAATTTTTAAAATAGATGATATCTTTACCTTTTATAGGAAGTTTCACCTTGCAATTATTAATATTCTTACATATTCTTTCATGCTCTTTTAAATTATTTTCATTAAAGAAAAAATTTAAACATCTATCACATATATCGCTTCTTTTTTCTATGTGATAAACTTCCTCCTACTAGACGTGATAAATTTTTTATATATATGTAATGTGATTTCAGCTGTCCCTTAATTGTTTTTTCTAATAAAAGAAGATTTACATGATTTTCTTTTTTTTCATGTGTCAAATAAAAGGGAATCACATTTTTCTCATGCAATCCGAAGACATTAACCGATATTAAAGGGTTTTGTTTTTCAAACTTGAAAATTTTTTTTATCGTAACAGGGAATTCTATACCTGTCATATTTAAATTATTTTCATACTGAAGATAATTGCTAACCCTGTTAGGATGATTTTTACGGTTTACTGGATACAAAGCAGATAATATTGCCCATTTAAAGCATTGATTATCTTTGTTTTGAATATTAATGCAGGCATTTTTTTATCTAAAAATGGTGGTAAAGGTAAATATGAATTACCACTGCGCAATGGATTGAACTTATTCATATTAATTTGAATATTAATAATAGAATTTAAAGTCCATCCAGAATCTTTTTCTTGAAATTCTTCTACCTCAGCCAAAAGTTTATTTAAAACATGATTATCAAACCATTCACTTAAAGATGTACCTAAAACCACTTCAGCGTTTGGCGTATTGAAATGTTTCGTTTCAATACTTTCCTGTGAATCTTCATTTACATCAGAAGAAAGTTTCTTGAATGAACAAGATAGTACAGTGTTAATTTTCATGGCACATCGAATATCTTTCAAAATTTTCTTCACTTGTTGGCAGAACAATACTGAGGCGTCCTTTAAAAAGGTTGATATATCTATATGTACAAGATTTGCAATTATACTAGTTCTCACCCTTTTATTAAAAGCACTTTCAATATCAATCCAACGAACTCGATGCTCGATTTCATCCGTTTTTAAATCTGGTACTATTCCATAACCAGTTTTTCCTATAGCATCAAGCTTTGCTTTGATACTCTCAATCCTTGCTATGGCGTATAAAATAGATTGTTTTTGAGCTGTTGTCAGCGTTCTTTTTCTCAATAATTCCCGAAGACTATCTAATGATAAAACACATTGTTCTACCCATTGTTCAATAACTTCGGAATCCATAGATTTATATATTAAAATATTTTCCACCTCTTCAAAAATTTTCACATGTTCCTGACAAAGATCTTTAACTTCATCCATTTTTTCAAATTAAAAAAGACTTTTTTTTCGTAAGTGTATTCTGAAAATTAAAAAATTATGTTATCATTTTAAATAATTATTGATAAAAAAAGAAAAGGTGAAGAGAAATTAAAATAATCAATGATTTTGTATAATCAAAGTTAATTATAGTTTGCTAAGTTCTAGTATTATACATTTAAATAAAAAATTTTAAATAAAATAAACACTTAATTGAAAAGGAATATTTGTGAAATATTGAAAAAATTTAAGTGGAAAAAGAATAATGAACTTGAGAAAAAAAAAGGTTTAAATTAATTTATATTAACTTACCAATTCGTTTTGAACTTAACTAGTGAAAAGATAGACTTCTGCAGCAACTATCGGTATATTAGATGAAAATCTTTCAAGCTATTTTCAGACGGTAACGAAAAAATACTCTCAAAGCTCAGTAGCACTTGTCAACTTGAAATAATGAGATGTATCTAAAAAATGTTCAAGTATTATAAACTAATAGCAAAGCATTAAAAAAAAAAATTTAATTTTATAGAACTATAAATGATAAAGTATTAGAGAATTGAAAATTATATATGTTAATACGTTGAAAAGACGAAGTTATTATAATCGAAAACTTTAAGTTACATTAATATAATGAAGAGAAAAACTGAATCATTATAAGTTAAACTATAGATCAATAAGCTGTAAGGATTGTATATTAATAAGCTGAAAATCAAAAGTAATTATATGAAATACTTACGTTTGGTAAGGAGACTAAGCCTCATGGGACTGACGCGCAGCCTTTTATCCACTGTCGGTATATAGGTGCGCATGCGCGACAGTTTAAAGATTGATAGATGGCAGTGCACCTGCACGGTATAGTTATTCATTTTAGATTAAAGAAGAAAGATCTATAGATGATCGTATGCACATGCGTGGTAACGTAAAAGATTCATAGATGAGTGAGGAAAGATTGGTAGGTGACGAACTGCGCATGACCGAGAAACTTTTAAGTTTGGGCTGATAAAAAGTATTTACAAACATTTCCTTACTATAAAGGTTAGACGAGCTGGGTCCTAGCCACTCGTTTCTTTTTCTTATTTCAGCTCTAATACTTTTAATATAGCATTCTTACAGGTCTTTAATAATTTCTTCTTTCAGGACTTATAATTTAAAAGTTTTAAAGTCTTGAATCTTAATACAACACTTTTCTTACAGTTATAAAAAGTAAATTCATTTGTCGAATTAATTCTAAGTTATTTTCACGTCTCATACTTAAACTTTTTCACACTATTCATATTATAAGTCCCTTAGGCATCTTATACTAATTTTTTACATAGCACGTATCACGAATTTATAAGTTATTCATTTTTCTAAGACATTCTCAGCTATTGAACTTTAACTTTTCAGTCTCTCTGTAGGGACTTTAATTTTTTTCATAACACGTATCATGAATTTATAAGTTACTTTAAAATTTCTTACTTTAATGAATTCATATTTTTTTCTAAGATATTCTCAGCTGTTGAACTTTAACTTTTCAGTCTCTTTGTAGGGACTTTAATTTTTTTCATAACACGTATCATGAATTTATAAGTTACTTTAAAATTTCTTACTTTAATGAATTCATATTTTTTTCTAAGATATTCTCAGCTGTTGAACTTTAACTTTTCAGTCTCTTCTTAGGGACTTTAATTTTTTGCATAGCACGTATCGTGAATTTATAAATTATTAATTTTTTCTAAGACATTCTCAGCTATTAAACTTTAACTTTTCAGTCTCTTTGTAGGGACTTTAATTTTTTCACAGCACGTATCATGAATTTATAAGTTACTTTAAAATTTCTTACTTTAATGAATTCATATTTTTTTCTAAGATATTCTCAGCTGTTGAACTTTAACTTTTCACTCTCTTTGTAGGGGCTTTAAATTTTTTCATAGCACGTATGATGAATTTATAAGTTACTTTAAAATTTCTTACTTTAATGAATTCATATTTTTTCTAAGATATTCTCAGCTGTTGAACTTTAACTTTTCAGTCTCTTCTTAGGAACTTTAATTTTTTGCATAGCACGTATCGTGAATTTATAAATTATTAATTTTTTCTAAGACATTCTCAGCTATTAAACTTTAACTTTTCAGTCTCTTTGTAGGGACTTTAATTTTTCACAGCACGTATCATGAATTTATAAGTTACTTTAAAATTTCTTACTTTAATGAATTCATATTTTTTTCTAAGATATTCTCAGCTGTTGAACTTTAACTTTTCAGTCTCTTCTTAGGGACTTTAATTTTTTACATAGCACGTATCATGAATTTATAATTTATTTTCACATCTCTTACTTTAACTTTTTCACATATAATGAGTTCATATTTTTTTTTCTAAGATTTTCTCAGCTATTGTACTTTAACTTTTCAATCTCTCCGTAGGGACTTTAATTTTTACATTGCATGTATTATGAATTAATAAGTTATTATCACATCTTTCACTCTAACTTTTAACACTATTATATTAACTCTACTTTTTTTCTTGAATAATATTCAAATAATGTTATCTACATTTCCAGTATATAACTTATCATGGAACTAATTGTAGATACACAAGGTTTTAAAGATAACAACGGCAATTTTATATTTAAAGAAATTGCTTATATAGATCCTAATGCGTTAAATCCGGTGCCGTACGTTGCGACATTTCAACCACCCTGTGATTGGAGTGATTTAGACCAGAATGTAAAAATTTTAAATAGATATTTACAATCCAATCTGCACGGAATTCATTGGGAACACGGAGAGGTGCCGTATTCATACCTGTCAACGGCTTTCGACAAATTGAAAGAAAAAGCGCAGGGGTCGTTATTAACAATTTGGGTCAAAGGTGAACACAAAAAACACTGGCTGCAACCCTATTTCGATAATATAAGAAACTTGGAGGATTTGGGTTGTCCATCTATAAGAACTCCTGGATTTATACGACCGCTAGCCTGCATTAATCATTGTCCCGGGTGGAAACAGAATTGTTCAGTTGAAATAGTTTGCGCTTTATACCGCTGGGTGGAAGACTTGAGAGAGCAATATTCAACCCCTGAAAGTTCTGATACGTCAGAATAAATAAGTAAGTAATTCTATAAAAAAAAAATATAAATAATAATTTATCATTTCTTTTTTCAGTCATGGACCTCATAAATGAAGCAGCGAGAAGTCCATCATACCTGCCCACAAAACGACTACGGGACTTGGAGCTAAATAAACAGTATAAGATAACCTCATTAAAAAAGGTATCCACTAAATACGGCTTAAAAATTGTTCTTGAATTAGACAGTAGTTTTGACATTTTCCTTCCAAGTAAAGTTAATTCTTTATTACTGGAGAAGCCAGAGGCGCTTCTCAACATAGAGTCAGAATTAGTTAATAGAGAAGTCTTCGTCAAATCTTTAGGTGGATGCCTTCTAGAATTTATATAATTATAAGTTTTTAGATAATTTTCTCTTTAACTTTAATTTTAAATTTTCAAAGTTATTTGCTAAATTGTAATACTTTTTAATTAAGATGTTCACTAGTTTCTAAATATATTTTTATAGTAGAAAGATTAATTTGAAACTTTTTATACTCGTAGATTAAGATGTATTCTACTATGTATTACTTTTAAGCTTTTTTAAATAAATATGAAAAAGCTTTTTTAAATAAATATGAAAAAGCTTTTTTAAATAAATATGAAATAATCTTACATATCTTTTTTATTTTCCCTTAAAGTTTCCACATCCAATGTCCTCTATGAAATATTTATTCTTATAATAGAAAATTTTCCTTAAAAACTAACTTGTTTAAATATTTTAAAGTTTCTTTTGAATTTAAAAATAGTCATTTAATATTGTTAATATAAATTTCATTGAATTGCTCATCATTAACTTTTTAAAATTTCTATGAACTTATAAAATATCTTTGTAGAATCTTATACAATATAAAATATACTGATTGAATATACTAAGATAAAATATACTTATAAAATATAAGACTACTTATAATTAACAAATAACACTATATGAATATTATAAAAATATTCTATATTCACTTACAACATAACATCACATGAGGGCCCCATGCCCCCTGCAACATGACATACGTACACATTTTATCGATGGAGTAAATGTTCAATGCGCCCTCTACCGGGCCTCTCGCATGGTGACTTTGCACCCTACCTTACCGACGGACGGTAAGTAGTGCTCGGTGGGTAAGTGGCGCGGGAGCCGCTCTGGCGCGGTAGCCGCGCTGGCGCGGTAGCCGCGCTGCCCCTACTACTCTCGAATGAGTAATCTGTTAGTTTTAAGTTACAGATATAGTATTAGTTGTATGCCACCAGACTATTGTACAGGTAACAATGTTTACCTCTAATAGATTTTACTTTGTAAACTGCATTGTAACTTTTCTGGTTAAATAAATAAATAAATAAATAAATAAATAAATAAATAAATTTTCTCCTGTAATGATTTCAGCTTTTATATTATATTTATATAATCCTATTATTTTGAGTCTGATTCCATTACATAATCCATCACTTATTCGAATATTTCGAATTAACATTACTATTGAATTTATTTTTAATTTCAATTCATGTTGAGGCAAACCTTCACGTATGTTATTTAACATTTCTATTGGATAATTTAGATGAATATTTTCATCGGTTTGATCGAATCCTTTATGTGTTGCATAATCTACGAGTATACTATAATATGTTGTAGTTTCATGATTAATTAAGTTTAATATTTTATTATTTGATATATTTACTTCTTCATTATGTGAAGTTAATATAACATTTTTTGAAAAATCATAATTATTGTTAATATTTTTATAAATTATATGACAAACATCATTTGATTTCCATTCATTAGGAATAATAAATTGATCAATTTTTCCTTCTCCTATATTTAATAAAAATGATGTAAATTCTTTATTTTTAGTACGTATATTTATTTTTAATTTAAAAATATTGAATAAAGGCCAAACATATGAATGTTTAATGGATTCTTCTATAATTCTATTTCTAAATCCATTTTTTACTACTGGAAGAATTTGTCTAAAATCTCCACCTAAAATAACTAATTTTCCCCCAAAGGGATTATTATTATAACATACATCTTTTAAAGTTTTACCTACGATTTCCAAAGCTTTTTTAGGTATCATTGAAGCTTCGTCCCAGATAATAACTTCAGCTTCTCTTAATTTTTTTTATCTGAATCTAATTTTAGGAAAGCAGTTTCAATATTAGATAAATCTAGTGGTAATCGGAATGTTCGATGGCTTGTCATACCTTTAGGTAACAAAATAGATGCTGTACCTGTCCAAGCCATTGATAAAAATTTTTTTTTTATTGTAATGAAATAATGAATCAATGTTTTATATAAAAAAGTTTTTCCTGAACCACCTGGACCATCTAAGAAATACATTTTATTGGTATTATTTATTATTGTTTCAAAAATATATTTTTGGCCTTCATTCAATTGATTGAACATATTATTAAATTTTTCTTTACTGTAGTTTATAATTTATAACGAATTTATAACGAAAACATAACGAAAAATATAAAAATAATTAATAAATATAAATAAGATGAGTATATCTTTTTTCTCTATTATTGTTATATATATATATATATATATATATATATATATATATATATATATATATATATATATATATATATATATATATATATATATATATGAAACGCTAGTTATGCAGACACTTTCCGAAATTTAAATAGACTTATGCAGACAGAGACCGACTTATGCAGACGTCAGCATAAGTAGAGAGATTATTTCTTTAGTCACGCTAGACTTGTGCAGACACTTATATATATATATATATATATATATATATATATATATATATATATATATATATATATATATATATATATATACTAGGGGGGGGGTACCCCCCCTGCTCGCTCCGCTCGCCAACCTCCCATTAGTAGTGGACCTTTTATTTATCAGTTTTTGTTCTAAAATTAAAAAACCGCTGCCAATTCATTGGCACGTAGCTTCCTCAAAATAATATTTTGATTCCTTTTATTAAATTAAAATTCGAAAAATAAATTTTTCACGAAAATATTAACTTGTGATTTTAATTCTTATATGAATGGAAAACAATCTTCTTCAAGTTCTATTCTTCATCAAATTTTTCTTCTTTAAGTCATACATTGGTTCGAAATAAAAAAAATATTCTAAAGTTGTTCTTTGATTGTGTTTACAAAAAAAATTATTGTATGGGAGACATAACGCACATGCGGCACTGAGTATGAAATTGGTAGATGTCGGACAACAAATTTCTTTTCGTGTTACGTTGAATATTGAACGTGTTATATTGAATGCGTTATGTGAAAAGGCTGCTTTAATGTGAGGGGATGTATTTTAAAAAATTTGATAAAGGCAGATTTTTTTTTTCATTTTTCAATTTTTCAAGTTTTACATTTTTGTTAATAATAAAAAAATAAGTGATAACTAAAAAATTTTCTTTTTAGAAAATATAAATATTTTAATTCTCTTTCAAATGCTACCCATCCCATTCAGATACACAGAGCCATCCTCAAGAAATACATTTTAAAAATGTCTAGAAAAATTTTAACCTCAAATATCTCTGAAATTTATGAACCAATCATTTTGCCAAAAGAACTCATCGGAGAACTATCAATAATATACCTCTACAGTGAATTTTGAAGCGAATAAGACAATTTTACTCTTGTAATAGTTGAACATATAAAACTCATTTTTTTTCATTTTTCAATTTTTAGGTTTTTGTTAATAACAAAAGAACGGTGATAGCTAGCGAATTAACTTTTTTAGGAAATATAGGTAATTTCATTCTCTTTCGAATGCCACCCACCCCATTTAGATACATAGAGCCGTTCTCGAGAAATTACGATTAAAAAAAAAATTGAAAAAAATTTTAACCTCAAATATCTCCGAAATTTATGGATCAATCCTTTTGCCCAAAGAACTCACTTGGTTTGTATACAAAATCTATCCCTACAAAGAATTTCAAAGTGATAAAGCCAATTTTACTATAGTTATTGAACGACAAAAAAAATCACTTTTTTTATAAATTATTTTTTTTCTCAAAAAATAATGAATAAAAAAACCTAAAAATTTAGTAAGTTATAGTACTTAATATCCTTTATAACCAAAAAAATATTCATGTTAATATCTTTTTTTAATTTCGAAATATAACCTATTTACAAAAAATTACGTTATCATCAATAACTTATGACGAAATATAGCTACCGACTTTTTTTTTTTTTTAAATTGTTGATAATTTTATCCTATATACAGAGAATTGATGATATATAAACAATATTTGTTCTAAATATTAAAAAAATCGAAAATAAAAATTTTGAAAATTAAAAATGGCTATAAAAAAAAATTAAATTTTTTACAAAAATAGAATATTGACCCCAATTGTGGAAGCAAAATCTAAAAAAAATTATCACTCTCCCGTTAAAATCGGTTGAGTAGATCATGAGATATCAGCGTATACGGACATACACACACACACACACACACACACACACACACACACACGCACACACACACACGCACACACATCCATACGGAAATTTTCTAAAAATAGTGTATTTCGATTCCAAATTTGCTAAATAACATTTCTAACACATTATCTCATAAACTTTTTTTTTACTATCAAAAAGCTTCCTCTAGGAGAAAGCAAAAAAATAGTAGAGATTATTATATAGATATTATTAGAAAAAAGTAAGGATCATAAGTCTTTATTTAAAAAATATTTAAGGTACGAGCATAGGCATCACAGTTTCTAGGAATGAGGTTATGTGACGTTTTCGACCCTGAAATCAAAGATTAAGTACAAATAATTTTCTGTACGGTATGTGGAAAAATTGTATATTGCCTTAGGTAGCAATGAGGACCACGAACGCATGCGAGTTGTGCCTTCGCTTCGCTTGATCCTGAAATTATGGATAAGCACAAATAATTTTCTGTACGACATATGAGGAAATTGTATATCTCTAGGTAAAGGTAATATGTGGGTTGAACAGTGACAGAGACTCTATATAATATATAAAAGATATAAAAAGTCTATCTTTTCCACGCCACCCAAGAGGTAGATAGGTAGGCGCCTTTTTTTATAGAGGTTTCCCCTTTTTTACTATCTTTGAATTCATTTTCCATTAAATATGTCATTTTTTGTTTTTGTAATAAAAAGTTAGTAAAAAAGGCCTATTCCTCTGTTAAAAAACTGTATTATTTTGAAGTATTACTTTTATTCTATTAAATAAACATATGTTGTATTATTAAACATTTTTATAGTTATTTAAATAACATAAATTTTAAACTTGAAAGTCATTCAAAGCTTTTGAACTTCATATTGATTTCAAAGGTCGCTCAAAGTATGATGCTAAAAATATTAATTATGAAGGTCGCTGAAAGCAGACCGAAACTGAAATCGAAACCGTTGTTGAATTCTAAAAGTAGATCGATTTTGAAGGTTAAGCAAAAGATCAATTTGTAAGTCATTGAAAATATATTAATTTTAAAGGTTGTTGAAAGCTAATCTATTTTGGAGGTCTGAATACTGACATATATATGTCATACCTATTTTGAAGGTCGCTGATAGCAGACCGATTTTGAAGGACTCTGATAGCTGACCGATTTTTGAAAGTTAATCAATTTTGGAGGTCTGATAACAGACCGATTTTGAAGGTCATTGATAGCAGACCGATTTTGAAGGTCGCTGATAGCAGACCGATCTTAAAGGTCGCTGATAACAGACTGGTTTTGAAGATCGTTGATAGGAGACTAATTTTAAAGGTCGCTGGAAGCAGACCAATTATCTGCTAAGACTTTCAATTAGATTTTTTATATAATTTAAATTATATTCTTTCAATGACTCCTCTAAATATTCATTATACTTATTTGTTTCTTTTATATTTTCTTCTATTCTTGTATTTAATTCGGACAGTCTTCTTCCAATGTATACACGTCTACATATTTTTTTTCTGGATCCCATACTACTGGAAATTCTGTTTTATTTTGGTTTAAATGATTATTGTATTCATCTATTAAATTGTTCATATAATTATTGTCCTCGTGGTCATGTTCTAACAACTGTTTATTTAAATCGTCTAAAATTTGAGCTTGTTCAATGGTGTGAACTTCTATAAATTTTTTTTCTTTTGGATCCCAACGTAATGGTATTGGGTTTACATCACCTTGGTATGCCATGTTTTTTAATTTAATATATTTTGAATTAATATAAATATTATAAAAAATAATTTGTAGTTTTATTACATAATAAATATAACAATAATTATAATTGTTCATCAAAAATTTCTTTCCACACAATATTGATAATTTCCTCTGTATTTTCCGAATCATTTTGAATAAATATATTATTAGGATTCCTACATCTAGGTAGTGCAACAGATAATTGTCCATGTCAAAACAATGGTTTTCTAATATAAATACCTATAACGTCAAAACTTTGTCCTTGTGATTTATTTATTGTCATACAAAAAGCTAAGAGGATAGGAAATTATTTTATATTAACTATAAATGGTAATGAGGACGATTCTGCAGTAGTTAATGTTATTCTCGGTATAAAAACTTTATTTCCTGATTTTTCACCTGTTATTATTTCAGCTTCTACATTGTATTTAAATAGTCTAATTATTTTTAATCGCGTTCCATTGCATAAACCATCGTTTATACTTAAGTTTCTTATTAACATTACTATCGCATTAATTTTCAGATTCAATTTATGTGGAGGTAAACCTTCACGAATATTATGCAAATATTCAATAGGAAATTTATGTAAATATTATCATCTGATAGATCAACACCTTGATATGTAGCAGTATCTATACTATAATAAGTCATTTCATCACTATCGATCAATTTTAATATTTTATTATTCAGAATAGTTGAATCTTCATTATGAGACGTTAAAATGACACTATTCATAGATAAATTATAATTTATATCTTTATATATTTTCAAACAAACATCGTCAGTTTTCCAACTGTTTGGTACTTTGAATGGATTAATTGTTCCCTCTCCAATATCTAATAAAAATGAAGCGAATTCTTCATTGTTAGAACGAATATTTTTTTTTAACTTCATTATATTGAAAAGTGGCCAAATATCTGAATATTTTATTGTTTCTTGTATAATTGTGTTTCTACAACCGTTTTTTTAATAACTGGAAGAATTTGCCGAAAATCTCCTCCTAATACAATTAATTTCCCCCCAAATGGTAAATTATTATTACAAGCATCTCTTAATGTTTTATCTACAATGTTTAAAGCTTTTTTTGGTATCATTGATGCTTCGTCCCAAATTATTACATCTACTTCCCGTAATTTTTTATCAGACTCTAATTTTAAAAATGCACTTTCTATACTTTCTAAATCTAAAGGTAATTTAAATGTTTTATGACTTGCCATTCCTTTTGGTAATAGTATTGTCGCAATACCAGTTCAAGCCATTGATAACATTTTTTTTTCTTTAGACAAAAAGTAAAAAATTAATGTTTTGAATAAAAATGTTTTACCTGAACCACCAGGACCGTCTATAAAATGAATCTTATGTTCATGATTTAATAATTTCTCAAAAATATACTTTTGTTCTAAATTTAGTTGAGTATACATGTTACTAAACATTTCTTCACAGAATAAAATTTCAGTCTTATTAACTTCATTACATTCAACTTTTAAGATTTTATTTGGTTCAGGCAATCCAAAATCTATACATGATTTTTCGTTTAATGATAATAATTCATTTATTTGTATGAGGGCATTGTTTAATTTATCATCTTTAAAATCTTCTATGAAACAGTTATTAAATTCCTTCCAAATATTATTACCATTAATATTTTCAGATAGTAAATACCAAGCAAAAAATTGACGTAGTTGATATCCTAACATAACGTCACAAGCTTCTTTAAAAATATTTTATATTTGTAAGTCATCATCAACTAAACCCATTTTTATTGCAGTTTCTCTGAATGTGTTATATGTAATTTTTTCATACGTTCGTAAATCTTGAAACGAAATTGCACCTTTAATACGATTTAAAATTAATTTTAAATGAAATCGTTCAAAATCCTTTGGAGAAACAATATTTAAACGACCTATTATATAATTTTCTTGATTTCGTTTTCGTTTTATCCAACATTTATATTAACATATTTTATATTCCTTGCATAATTATCTTTTTTATTTAAATCAAACCAAATGCTGTCAATGTTGTTTTATAATTTTCTAAAGCTTCAGTCTCGTTATTTTCTTCAAAAATAATTCTTTGTTGATTTTCTGTATGAACTGATAGACTTATTACTGTATGTTTTCTACCACATAAAGGAAATTTTTCCAATCGCCAAGCTGCTTCCATTGGACTTAAAAAACTTCCATCAACAAATTGAGTAATCTAAAGCTTCAGTCTCGTTATTTTCTTCAAAAATAATTCTTTGTTGATTTTCTGTATGAACTGATAGACTTATTACTGTATGTTTTCTACCACATAAAGGAAATTTTTTCAATCGCCAAGCTACTTCCATTGGACTTAAAAAACTTCCATCAACAAATTGAGTAATTTCGTCATATATATTACCATCACTGGTATCATTAACTTTTTTTAATTTACATAATGCTCTATCTCCACCTTTATGTATGTAATCAAATATATATTTTATACTTTGAATATTGGCGCAATATTCTACATTAATGTGACACTTATATTTTTTTAATAAAAAACTATTATAAGGTACTACCATAGAATTATCTATTGAAATTAATTGACTGTTATTTTTTGCTTTATACGTAAAATTTTCTGAGGTATTATTTCTTCGTTTATATTCTGGATAACCATTCTTTTTAAATTTTGTATCATTTGTAAATGATTTAGGAAATTTTTTTTTACATATACTTTTATCTTTTATTTAACAAGGAGAACTATGTGTATGCGGTCCATGGAGCATGTGTTTAATTACTAATTTTTGTAAGTTTTCATCTTCATTTTTGTCTGGTATTTCTGCAGATATATATTTATCGTATAAATATTATTATATTTATTGTATAAATATATGATATAATATCTCCAAATATTTTATTTTCTTTTATGTCATCTAATAATGATATTAATTTTGTATGAAATAATCTAACTGCTATATTTGGAATATCATTTGGTGTAGTCCTTACAGCAAATTTTTGCCAAACTTCTTTTAGTTCTTGCCACTTAGGATTACATGTTACTGTTATAAATAAGTCAAGTCTCCCAGTATTTCTCATAATAGCCATTGCATCTTGATAATGCTGTTGCATATATCTCGGATTACCAATGTAAGTAGCTAGTAGTATAAAAATATTTCCTAATCTTTCTTTATTTTCAATGTTATTAGAAATATTAGAAGCTTTTATTATTAGTTATTCATTACATGACCTAATAAATCTTTATAACATTCGACTCTTAATTTTTTTTTATTATTCAGAAAAAAATTAATTCTATTACTTTCCATCATAAAGTATGCATGTAAATAAATTGTTGTGTTAATCTTCCACAATATAATAATGGACTAAATTTACCATTTGGTCGATAAGCTAATCTATATGAATAATATTGTAAGATAGTAAGATGTTCCTTTTCTGGAACGCTTGTTCTTTTAGTGTAACCAACATTCCAACCTACATCTCCTCAAGGAAATAATATCGGGAACACCATAGGATCAATATGATGCGATAATTTATTAACATATGTATTTTTTTGTTCATTATCAGGAATGTTTTTAGGATATACACATACATTGTCGTTTTCTGGAATTTCATTTTTCGATACTATTATTGCTCCATATTCAGATGTTACAGGAGCATTATATCTATGCTTTTGATTATTATTTTTACGGACGAAATACAATTTATAATTTGGGTAATTTTTTAAATTTGATATTTGATATAAATGTTTATAATTTTTTCCGTATGGATTACGGTTTAATATTTCAATTAATATTCGTATATGTTCATCACATAATTCTTGATTTTTTTTAACCATCGTTCAAGTGCAGTTACATTATCATAAATATATAATTGTCCACAATAAGGTTCATCTTTACCGATAGGTAATGAAGTGATTGGCGTGATGTGACAAATTTGTCCTTGAATTTTTAAATTATAAATTCCTTTTTTCTTTTCATGTTCGACGTTAGCATTAAAGGTTGCAAAACAAAATAAATTATTATAATATCGTATTAAATATCTGAATGTTTGATCATGTAATAACATTTCTTTCAATCTTTTATCATAACCACTTAAAGGTGAAAGTATTATTGTCCCATTATTACAACAATTAGACTTATATTTTCTTCTTTCCAAAATACTGCTGAACATTTTATTCTACTATCAACGACATTCAAAATCGGTCTGCTATTAGATCTCTAAAATTGATTAACTTTCAAAAATTGGTCTGCTACCAGCGACCTCCAAAATCGGCCTGCTATCAGACCTCCAAAATTGATTAACTTTCAAAAATTTGTCTGCTATCAGCGACCTTCAAAATCGGTCTGCTATCAGACCACCAAAATTGATTAACTTTCAAAAATGGGTCTGCTATCAGCGACCTTCAAAATCGGTCTGCTATCAGATCTCCAAAATTGATTATCTTTCAAAAATTGGTCTGCTATCAGCGACCTTCAAATTCGGTCTGCTATCAACGACCTTCAAAATCGGTCTATCAGACCTCCAAAATTGATTAACTTTCAACAACCTTTATAAAATTAACAAACTGATCTTTTACTTAACCTTCAAAATCGCTCTACTTTCAGAGTTCAACAACGGTTTCGATTTAAGTTTTGGTCTGGTTTCAGCGACCTTCATAATTAATATTTTTAGAGTCATATTTTGAGCGACCTTTGAAATGAATATGAAGTTCAAAAGCTTTGAATGACTTTCAAGCTTAAAATTTATGTTATTTAAATAACTATAAAAATGTTTAAAAATATAACATATGTTTATTTAATAGAACAAAAGTAATACTTGAAAATTTTACATTTTTTTTTTTTAACAGAGGAATAGGCCATTTTTTACTAACTTTTTATTGTGAAAAAATGAAATATTTAATGGAAAATGAATTCAAAGATAGTAAAAAAAGGGAAACTTCTATTAAAAAAGCGCGCCTATCTATCTATCTCTTGGGTGGCGTGGGAAAATAGACTTATTTGTGTTAAAATATCAATGGTCCTCATTGTTTGGAGACAATATACAATTTTCCCATATACCTTACAGAAAGTTATTTGTGCTTAATCTTTAATTTCAGGGTCGAAAACGTCACATAACCTCATTCCTAGAAACTGCGAAGCCTATGCTCGTATGTCTATTTTTTTCCGATGATTAGTGCCGTTTATAATTATTTACGGCCCGAGCGAAAAAAAGATCTTTGTCGTATGTATACCGAGATGATAAATACGATTAAAGAAAAAAATGAATATGAGGGGGGTAAGAGAGGGGAACGAGGGGGGGGGCGGAGGGACGCCGAGAGGAGTTGAGGGGATGAGGGGGGGCTCAGAGGCTATTTTAATATAAAAAAACTCATAGAAATACGCTGATTTTTACGTTATTTTGGGGGGCTCAGGGGGGCGGAGGGGGGATGAGGGGGGATGGGGGCTAATGTTCAAAAACAACTCTAAAATCTATATAATATAGGTAGATATTTAATAAAAAATGATAAATAGGAAAATTATAAATATTCATAAACTTTATGATATCATTAACCTTTAGACTGCCGGGATTTGAAGGGCTTTAATCCCCTTAGAAAATGTCCAAACCATGTCACTATATCTTAGATATAACCTATACAATGTTCCGATCACAGGTAGAGCCTATATTTAGGCTTTCCGGCAGCCTAGACGTTAATAATGAATTTATTCTTGTATAATGTTCAAATATAAAATCATTCCAAGTAGATAGAAATATCTATATATATATATATATATATATATATATATATATATATATATATATATATATATAAATATTAAATAATTTAAAAAAAATATTAATAGTAATAATTTATTTTTTTTTTAGGTAAAAAGTTCAAAAATAATAACAGAAAGAAAGGATAATGAAATAGTGGTTATGTAGGGCTCCAGGCGAAGGATACCACTTTAAACAAAATCCAACGCGCCTATTCACAGTACCTCTCGGGTAGCGTGGAAAACTGTTAATAGTATATAAGTTATATATTATACAGATACAAATTTTTATGAACAATAGAATTGTTTTTAACTACACATTTATATCTTTCTAAAAAACAATTCCAAAAGAATTGCTTAGAAAACTTTTTCTAACAGAAAAAGTCATGTAAAGCTGTTGTTTATGAGACATTGAGGGGGGCTGAGGGGGATGAGGATGGGATGAGGTGGGGGCGAGGAGGCGGTGAGGGGGGAAGTCTAATAGAATAATAAGTCACGAAATAACGTAAAAAATTACGGAATTTTACGTTATTTTGAGGAGGGGGTGAGGAGGGGGCGAGGAGGGGGTGACAAGGGGGCGAGGGGGGTGAGGTGGAGCTACGTGATAACATTCCTCTATATAATATAGGAAGATATATATATATATATATATAATTATCACTTAACCCCTTTATGGAGCCCATCCCTGTATATTAGTACCTACGCCTAGAGTTCCCGTATACAAGTGACTAAAGAAATAATCCTTCTCTGGGTATAGAAACTCTAGATCGGGCTCCATAAACGCCGTATAAGAATATGTTATGGGACCCGGGCTCCATAAAAGAAAACGGGCTCCATAAATATGCTCATGTGTATAAAAGGGCTCCATAAATCAGGTAAAAGAAATGTATATATATATATGAAACAGGACTTATGTTGACACCGCGTGTTAATACTTATCTAAAATTAACACGTAAAAATTATGCGGACGCATAAGTACCGCAAAGTCAGCATAAGTCTCCCACCAGTTCAGAAATTGTCTGCATAAGTCACGTTCCATACACATATATATATATATATATATATATATATATATATATATATATATATATATATATATATATACTTATCGGAGTTTATGTAGCCCAAGACTGTATATTAGTACCTACAGCCCAGAGTTCCCTATGGCAAGTGACTAAAGAAATAATGGACCCTGGGGTTATAGCCTCTATGTAGGGCCGCATAAACACCTATATTTAAAAATATTATGAAGCCCGGGCTGCATAGTCAAAATCGGGATCGATAAACCCCTATATATAAAAAAACGGGCCTTATAAACCCCTTTCGAGAAATGTATAATATATATATATATATATATATATATATATATATATATATATATATATATATATATATATATATATATATATTTATATCTGTGTGGAACGTGACTTATGCAGACAATTTCTGAACTGGTGCGAGACTCACGCTGATTTTACGGTACTTATGCGGTCGTCCGCATAATTTTTACATGTTAATTTTGCATAAGCATTAACCCGCGATGTCAACATAAGTCCTGTTTCACAAACATATATGGGAGTGCCTTTTTTCGCGTAAAAGGCGCTCTGTTTAACTCGTTCATAATCATATGCTGCGTCTTTGAAAAAAAAACCAAGGATCTATATCGATAGATTTTTTCCTGCTCTTTCCAATGGTGTTTTTATTGCGAAACGCTTTCTTCCGGACGAAAACTCGAGTTGAATATTGAAAGCCATTTTTCTCAAAGTATATCATGTTCTTTTTCAAAATAAACTACACTATTGGAAAGTACAACTCTTAAGCTTCAAAACCCTATCTTGGAGAAGTTGGAGAAATAAAGGGTTTAAAAGTAACAACATGAAAAAGACAGCGCTGAGGGTCCGCGCGAGCCCCTCGCGCTCGTGCGTACGGCACATTTAAGTGCACGCTCTGTTCAATTCGCTAATAATCGTGTACCAAGTCTCTGAAAAAAGAACTAAGGACATATATCGATAGATTTTTTCCTGCTCTTTCCAATGGTGCTATTATTTTGATTCCGAAATGCTTCCGAAAGGTAATATTGTTATGCCAGATTAAACAATCTATAAGGTTATTTTAAATTTCTGTTTCACTGCTTTCAGTGCGTTCATGGATATTTTTATGTTTAATATATTATGTTTTTAAAATTTTGTTATATAAATGAACAAAGTTCATTGTAATATTATACTAACTGTTACAACTAGATCCACAAAATTATGTCCACGCATTGGCATTGTAAGTTACAAAACATTTTATATTTACAAAAAAGGAAGGGCGAAATAGCACATCGCGTGTATTAATCCGCCCTCGAGCATAGCGTAAAAAGTTCGGGCAGCCGCTGTCTTTTTGATCTTACTATTTTTGAACTTTTCATGTTTCAACTTAAAAATATAATATTTTATAGTTTAAGACTTGTACTTTTGAAGAATATAATTCATTTTGAAGAAAAGACTGATATTTTATTGAAAAAATAGAGTTTAAACATTCAAATGGTATTTTCAACTAGAAGGAAGCATTTCGGAATAAAAATAATAGCACCATTGGGAAGAGCAGGAAAAAATCTATCGATATATGTCCTTAGTTCTTTTCTCAGAGACTTGGTACACGATTATTAGCGAATTGAATAGAGCGTGCACTTAAACGGGCCGTACGCACGGGCGCGAGGGGCTCGCGCGAACCCTCGGCGCTGTCTTTTTCAAGTTGTTACTTTTAAACCCTTTATTTCTCCAACTTCTCGAAGATATGGTTTTGAAGCTTAAGAGTTGTACTTTCCAATGGTGTAGTTTATTTTGAAAAAAAACATGATATACTTTGAGAAAAATGGCTTTCAATATTCAACTCGAGTTTTCGTCCAGAAGAACGCGTTTCGCAATAAAAACAATGGCGCAATTGGAAAGAGCGGAGAAAAATCTATCGATATAGGTCCTTGGTTTCTTTTTCAAAGACGCAGCATACGATTATGGGCGAGTTAAACAGAGCGCCTTTTACGCAAAAAAAGGCACCGCGCGCGTTCGGTGGCCCGTTTCTGCTGGACGCTCCCATATATATATATATCAGTTTGAAAATCTGGTGTTTTGAATGCGCAACTTCCTATAGATTCTATATGTTCCCATGTTAAAAATGCAATCAACTGACGTTTTGAATGCGGCATTCAAAAAGTCAATATATATAGGGATATTATTTCTTTAGTCACGCGATCGTCTGTCTTCGTCTTACATATGGGATTTTGCTATAGTTTTCTGCTAAAATGGCGTCGCGCATTTAAAGCGCCGGTTTTATTTTACACACACAAATATATATATACAGGGTGTGTCAAAAGTTCCGGGACGGCCAGTTATCTCAGCGGGAATGCATTTTCGGAAAAAATGTTTCATACAAAAGATGTAGGATTTTTCCCTGGCTATCTGATGGTGACCTTGAATTTGACCTTGGGCTTGACCTTCAAGGTCATTTGAAGGTCAAGTCGAATTTTTTAAATGGGAAGCCCCCTTTTTTATTGCGGAAGCCGAAAGAGGGAAAAATTCTCTTTCCACCGATATAAGATACATACGGGGTCAAATGTGATCTAGAGGTCGTTTCAAGGTCAAGTCGGTAAAATGAGGTCAAATTGATCTTTGGCAGTCCATAGCATGGAAACTAAGGGCGTTGGGAAAAAACTCTCCATACGAAAGTTTCCGCAAATCGAATGGAGCATCTGATGGTGACCTTCAATTTGACCTTGGGCTTGACCTTCAAGGTCATTTGAATGTCAAGTCGAATTTTTTGAATGGGAACCCTCTTTTTGTTGCAGAAATGCGGGCCACGGACCCATGGGTTTTCGGGGTCGCTGAACCCGTATCTGGGGTCGGTTTGCCCCGCTGGATCGACCCAAGGTCGTTCCAAGGTCAAACTAGAAGGAATTGCAGAAGGTGCTTAAAACCACGGACCCATGGGTTTTCGGGGTCGCTGAACCCGTATCTGGGGTCGGTTTGCCCCGTTGGGTCGACCCAAGGTCGTTCCAAGGTCAAACCAGAAGGAATTGCAGAAGGTGCTTGAAACCACGGACCCATGGGTTTTCGGGGTCGCTGAACCCGTATCTGGGGTCGGTTTGCCCCGTTGGATCGATCCAAGGTCGTTCCAAGGTCAGCGGTGATTAGCCAGGTCCCAAGTCTGGGTTTTGATCCAGAAACGTTTGCACAAAAAATGTTTTTTAACGCCCTGATACACGAAATTCGATGGGGTGTCCAGATGATCGGAGTATAAGAACGTTGACCTTCAATGACCTTCGGCTCACTTTTAACCCCGTATGTATCTTACATCCCTGGAAAGGTAAGTTTTCCCGCATTTCTGCAACAAAAAGAGGGTTCCCATTCAAAAAATTCGACTTGACCTTTAAATGACCTTGAAAGTCAAGCCCAAGGTCAAATTCATGGTCACCATCAGATGCTCCATTCGATTTGCGGAAACTTTCGTATGGAAAGTTTTTTCCCAACGCCCTTAGTTTCCATGCTTTGGACTGCCCAAGATCAATTTGACCTCATTTTACGGACATGACCTTGAAACGACCTCTAGATCACATTTGACCGCGTATGTGTCTTATATCGTTGGAAAGAGAATTTTTCCCTCTTTCGGTTTGCGCAAGAAAAAAGGAGGGTTCCCATTTAAAAAATTCGACTTGACCTTCAAATGACCTTGAAGGTCAAACCCAAGGTCAAATTCAAGGTCACCATCAGATAGCCAGGGAAAAATCCTACATCTTTTGTATGAAACATTTTTTCCGAAAATGCATTCCCGCTGAGATAACTGGCCGTCCCGGAACTTTTGACACACCCTGTATGTATATATATATATATATATATATATAGACACACATACACACACACACACACATATGTGAAAATCAAGTTTCTGGGAACATGTATATGTGAGGCGTTTCGCCTCAACTCTCCCAGCGCGGCGCGCTAGCGTCAAATCATGCTATTTTGAAGTCGTGTTTACGATATCAATATGCATTTCAAAAAATTATGTGATAAGCGTTTCCGACGTATTTTTTCCTCAGCTTTCCAATGGCGGAGGTGGTTTTTCCGAAATTTTCCATTTTCCCCCCCAACAAGTATAAAACATACTATATCTCGAAAAGTATATTTTTAATATTTTTTTTACCCCCTAGATCGAAAGCTGAGCATTTTTTACGTCGGAAAGGATTTTTTTCAGAATTTGCTCGAATGTTTTCTTAGAGAAACAGAACGCGAAAGAGCAGACGCAGCGTCTCCTTCGCGCGCGGTTTTCGGCGCGCTGTACACCGCGTGGACTAGATGCATTTGGCTCTCTAACAACCACTTAAAATTTTGATTTCCTTAATAATAGCAACAATAAACTAGTATTTATATTAATAATTCTTTTTTTTAAAGTAGATAATTTTATTTTGTTTTGTTTTACGGGTTTTTTTAGGGAAGATTTGATATTCTGAACTCATTGACGTTTTTTTTAGTATTAATGTTGTTTTATTCATTGGAATAACGGCATGGTACTGTAAAGTTCCCGGTATAGATTTAATTTTACTTAACCTTGATTTTAGTTTCAAAACGGCTTTTTCATAGGTCTCTTTAGTGCTGTAAAAAACTTTAGTTTCTTTGCAATTACGTAAAGCCCAGTTGTAAAGGTCTTCTGGTGTTAAAATATGATTACTCGAAGAGAGTTGAAGACTTGCTCTTTTCGCCCCTCTTTTCAAATTTGCGCCTATACCATCGCACGCACCTTTACCGTGCGCTGTTGCATGAAAATGCCATTCAGCAGGAACTCCAAAATCTTTTTGATGAAACAGAAGATTTTGGAAGGTAGACTTGTTCTTAAAATGCTGACCTGCTCCATCAGTTAAGTAATAAATTTTCTTGACTATGAAATTACTTTTTAAATACGATATTATAATTTTTTTATATTCATAAACAGCAACAGTATCGTGATTTAGATTATCAGAAATTATAGCAATGCTTATATGTTTAAGATCTTGATTTTCGTTATAATATACCACTGTTGTAAAAACTGTTGCTTGATTATTGTTCCAGTGGAACGATTGTGTTGAATTTTGCACTATAAACGCATAGTTTTCTGCAAAATCACAACAAACAAGGAATTCTCCTTTTTGAAGGTTTTTTTTCAAATCGCTTAAGAAAAGATATTGTTCTCTCGCAAAGAAGTCATGAGTTTTTAATTTTATTAATTTTTCTCCCAGTATGTTCATGAATTCATAAACATTTACAGTTGTAGATACTATTGTGCAACGATCTGTCTGAAGCCATGACTCATACTGTATTTGAAAAATATCATTTCTCTCAAAACATTCAAGCAAATGTTTCCGTAATACAGGCATATTGGGGCAATCTAAACAGTCTCCCAAGTAACATTTCGAACTAGCATTACTACATACGATTGCTTGGATGCAATCGTGGTAGTTTTTAAGAAATAGTCGAGTACCTTCAGTTAAACTCTGTAAATTAATAGCATTTAACATCAGCTTGATATTTTCGTGGTGTACACATACGCATACATTATGCGTACCACTGCTTCCCGCTAGAACACAATGCGGCGGCCTCAATTGAGTAAATTTAGTGAAGCCAATATTAACAGATTCATGCTCTTTTTAAATAAACAATAAATTTCACGTAAATTACCAAGTAGTAACCTTTTCTGTACATGTTCTCTTTTACCATTATCCTGCTTAACAGATATACAATCTTTTAATCCGGGCATTACACGACTAATATCGTCCCTCTCATAAAAACGTTTAACTGAATCTACACTTTCAACTGGAAATATTTTGCCCCTTTTCTTTTCAGGTTTTGAAAAAATTCCACTTTCAGTTACTAACTTTTTCGCTTCTCGAGCTTCCCACTCAGTACAACCGAACTCTCTGATTAAGTCTCTGCGAGACCAAAAATCAGGAGCAAGCGTGAGTAGCTGAATTTTATCTTCCTTACCCGGTGATTCTAAAAATTTTTTTTTTTTAATTGGTTGAGAACTGCCACGCCTGCTTTATGATATTCATCAGTACATTCAATTTTAGCTTTTTTGGCATCGCATGAAGGTAAATCTAACTTATGTTTATAAAGTTGACGTTGACAGTTGGAACAAATTTTCGCGTTTTCTGGTACGAGTGGATACGCACTCCTAAATATTGAAGGAAAATTCGACAAATTTTTACGCACAGAGTGATTAATTTTATTAAAAGGATTTATGCATTTCAGCTTCAAAGCTGGATCCATTTCAGTAGCGAGAAAATAAATGCAATAAATAAACCAAAAATAAATTATGATTTAATCAGTAAACACACGAAGAACACAAATATAACGGAAACAGCGTTAAAATTCTTAAACAATTTCAAGGATAACAAAGATCGAAAATTCATCAGACTTTATATAATTGGATACAACAAATTACTCTCGGGCAAAAATTTTCTATACGCAAGCCACCTATCGGGTAAAAAGTAAGTGAGAAGCGTTGCGTCTGCTATTTCAAATTGATTGTAATGTTTTTGCTTCCTCAAAGAGGAAGCTTTGTAACGGTGAAAAAAATTTTCGAAAAAAAAGTCTTCAAAAAGATGTTTTATGGTGATATATGTGTATATTATTTGATTTTGATGATTTTTGATTTCGTGGATGTATGTATGTGTGTGTGTGCGTGTGTGTGTGTGTATATTTCAACTCTTAATATCTCCGAAACTAATCAACCGATTTTCGTCGGGTAAAGCTTATTCGCTTCGTCTTGCGGCAAAAGGAAAATACCCTGATGGATTTGGGATTTTATTGATTTTTTTTTTGTTTTATAACCAAAAAACGATTTTGAATTTTTAGTTTTTTTGATTTTTTCGTATCTTATAGTAATTATTACATAAAATAATATACTTCTCTTAAAAGGTATTGAAATTACCTACATTTTCTTTTTTTAAAATTTAAAATTTAAAATATCTTCACTCTGTCATTTGTTATTAATGAAAACATTTTTATGTTTAAAAAATTAATATCTCAAAAAATAATTTATTTATCGACTTGAAATTTTAACTGTTACTTATTACACTTGTTGGTGGCAATATTGTGTTGCAATTTTAAGTGATTATCTATATGAATATATATTATACATTTATTTTCGAGAACTATCATTTTAATATTTTTATATAATGTAGTAAATTAAAATATCAAAACGTATTAATAGTGCCATTTTTAGCCCCTTCTTTTATCTCTTTTTAATCTCAATTTTTTTTAAACTTGGTGGTCTGTCAAAGCTTTTTTTAAAATAGGTACGTAATATACTATTTTGCAAGAAACTGGTATAAGACGCATCGGTTCAAAGTATTATTGAAATTCTTTAGCATTCCTTTTTATGAAAAATGTATTTTCAGAATTTCAATTTTTAATTAGGAAACGATGAATTAGTTTGAGGAAGCTAAGTGCCAAAGAATTGGCAGCGGTCTTTTTTTTGCGAAATAACCTATGAAAATGTCAATCGTGCATATAAGTGAAATTCGAAGTACAAAAAGATATTCCATAAAGAATTAAAAATGATAAATAAAAATAATAAGGTTACTAGAGAGCGAAATACATCTAGTCCACGCGCTGTACAGCGCGCCGCATACCGCGCACGAAGGAGACGCTGCGTCTGCTCTTTCGCGTTCTGTTTCTCTAAGAAAAACATTCGAGCAAATTTTGCAAAAAATCCTTTCCGACGTAAAAAATGCTCAGCTTTCGATCTAGATGATAAAAAAAAATATTAAAAATATACTTTCCGAGATATAGTATGTTTTATACTTTTTGAGGGTGAAAATGGAAAATTTCGGAAAAACCACTTACACCATTGGAAAGCTGAGGAAAAAATTCGTCGGGAACGCTTATCACATAATTTTTTGAAATTCATATTGATATCGTAAACACGACTTGAAAATAGCATGATTTGACGCTCGCGCGCCGCGCTGGGAGAGTTGAGGCGAAACGCCTCATGTGCAGCCGTCTTCACTGGTATCCACCACAATGTTCGGGGATGCCCCAGAAAAGATGTATGTGAATCGCTAGTTTCTGGTAATTAATATTGATACCTTCTACCCAGAGAGAGGGATTATTTCTTTAGTTACGTTGACCTAGAGTTTTGTTCTCCAGAGTTCGTATATGCTTGGCTAAAGAAATAAACTCCCTCTCTGAGTGGAAGGTATTAATAGAAATCCTCAAAAGTCGATATTCGTGAGCTGGAATTTTGAGGATGCTCCTCAAAGGGCCTCGAAATCCTCAAAAGTGCGTAGTCGTTACGAATATAATCCTCAAAAGTCTATCTTTACTGATATATATATATATATATATATGGGTCGTTCTTGTACTTTTCGGTCATAACCGGTGGCACGGGGTGAACCGTTTTTCTCGCTGATTTTTCCTGTGACAGTACATATAAAAAAAGTGAGAAAGCCCCAATATTAGCTCCCCATATCTAATATTGAGACAGCTACACCGTGCTGAATATCGAAAAATTGTCAAAAAATGGCTGTTATCGAAAAATTCTGTACGGCTCGTTTTTTGGTCGATTTGAATGATTCAAGAAGGAATGTTTTTGCTATTTTGTCAAATTGTAGAAAAAAAATTTATGGAATATAAATAATGCAATAAAATTTTTACACAATGGAAAACGTGAATCTAAATATTTTTGTTTTTAAGGTTACATTTCAACCATTGTAGTTCCTCGAGTTTTATAGATATTGAGATCGGACGGAACCTATTTTCTTCCTCTTAAAAAGACGTTTCATTTTCACTCGACCAACGATATTAACGTAAGGTTAATACATTTATAACAGAAGCTTCAACGATCTTAAAGTTTTCGTTAAAAAATCATTTTGCCCTTGAGAAAAATTTTTCAAGGTTGAGAATGTGTGGGTTTAGTGTGTATGGGATTAGCATGCGTGGGGTAGGGATGTGTGGGACTGGGGGGTGTGGGGTATGGTTGTGAGACCCGGGTGTAACAGTGCAGCATGTGAGGGCATGAAGTGTATGGGGTTAGGATGTGCGAGTTTGAGTTTTGTTTACTAGGATGTGTAAGTTTTGGGTGTGTGGGTTTGGGGTGTGTGGGTTATGGGTGTGTGGATTTCTCTATTAAGTCTACGATCAATTTGAACCAGCTTAGCCTGTGGTTCATGGAAAAGAATGATTTTAAACGGACATTTCTGAGTTTGACCTAGATTTGACCTTGAAATCACCTTGGAAAAAATTTCTCAATAAGATTTTGAACGTAAAATTTCCCGCTTTCTCCGAATCCGGGGTCAAAACTAGGGGATTACATATGAAAAAACCATTTTGACCTTGAAATAACCTCAAAGGTCAAGTTGAAGGTCAAAGACGTTTGCGCTATTATGTGGCCCCCTTTGTCCCCTATAAGTTTTGTCTGAACCATTTTTCTCTATCTGGCTTAGATTCCGAGAAATCTGGGTGCGGCGATTAAAATAGGTCACCGTGTATATCCGGGTCGTTCTTGTACTTTTCGGTCATAACCGGTCGCACGGGGTCAACCGTTTTCCTCGCTGATTTTTCCTGTGAAAGTACATATAAAAAAAGTGAGAAAGCCCCAATATTAGCTCCCCATATCTAATATTGAGACAGCTACACCGTGCTGAATATCGAAAAATTGTCAAAAAATGGCTATTTTCGAAAAATTCTGTACGGCTCGTTTTTTGACCAATTTGAATGATTCAAGGAGGAATTTTTTTGCTATTTTGTCAAATTTTAGAAAAAAAATTTGTGGAATATAAATAATATTTGCTATATTGCCTGTAGTTTTTTGATTCGCTCTAACCTTTTTTAAAGACTCGCGTCGTAAGTGTTTTGTGTTTTACCAAGGTACTTCCATAAGAGCCCATGTATAAGAGTTGAACTTTGAAGTTGAATAATTTCATAACCGAGTTGACAAACGATCTGTAATTTCACACACTAATAGAAAAGCAACCGAAGAACAACAACATTTAGTTTTTGGAATGACGTAACCTTCTTCAGTTCGGTATCGAACGTCCTTAAAGGGGGTCTTACACATAGTGGCTTCTGAGGCCTTTTTAAAAAAAGTATTCAATGAATTTTCATGGGACAAGTTCTAAATTACTTCAAATTCATGCAGTAATGGCTTGAAGTGTTGGAAATAATAAAATTATTTGTTTAAGTATTTTTAAAAATTGAAAAACCTCTTTTAATTGCTTAATTTTAAGAGTTTTTGTAATTTTTTTGTCGTTGCTAGCATTTTAAAATTATTTAATTAAATATTTTTAATATTTTCAATTCTTCGAGCAATAAATACATGAATTTCAAGTAATTTAGACCCACGAAAAGCCATCAATTCAGGTGATTTTGGCCTCAGAAGCCACTAGTTGTAACACGCCCTTAATGGATACTTATACGAAAAACCCCCATTTTGAAAAATTCGTAACTTTTGCAAATATCCAAAAAACCGAACAAAACCAATTGGGTCGTTTTCTAGAAGGTTAAAACTTTTTTTTCCGCCCAATACGAGCCGAATCGATTTTGATAGAAAAAAGTTCCAGGGGTGCCAACATTGCGATTTTCGAAAATCGACCGTTTTGAAAAAGCTGTATGTTTGCTTGCACTTACTCAAATCAATCGTTGGTCGAGTGAAAATGAAATGTCTTTTTAAGAGGAAGAAAATAGGTTGTGCCCGATCTCAATATCTATAAAACTCGAGGAACTACAATGGTTGAAAAGTAACCTTAAAAACAAAAATATTTAGATTCACGTTATCCATTGCGTAAAAATTTTAATGCATTATTTATATTCCACAAATTTTTTTTCTAAAATTTGACAAAATAGCAAAAAAATTCCTTCCTGAATCATTCAAATCGATCAAAAAACGAGCCGTACAGAATTTTTCGAAAACAGCCATTTTTTGACAATTTTTCGATATTCAGCACGTTGTAGCTGTCTCAATATCAGATAGGGGAGCTAATATTGGGGCTTTCTCACTTTTTTTATATGTACTTTCACAGGAAAAATCAGCGAGGAAAACGGTTGACCCCGTCCGACCGGTTATGACCGAAAAGTACAAGAACGACCCAGATATACACGGTGACCCATTTGAATCGCCACCCCCGCATTTCTCAGAATCTAAGCCAGATAGAGAAAAATGGTTCCGACAAAAGTTATAGGGGACAAAGGGGGCCACATAATAGCGCAAACGCCTTTGACCTTCAACTTGACCTTTGAGGTTATTTCAAGGTCAAAATGGTTTTTTCATATGTAATCCCCTAGTTTTGACCCTGGATTCGGAAAGAGCGGGAAATTTTACGTTCAAAATCTTATTGAGAAATTTTTCCCAAGGTCAAATCTAGGTCAAACTCAGAAAAGACCGTTTAAAATCGTTCTTCTCCATGAACCACAGGCTAAGCTGGTTCAAATTGATCGTAGGCTTAATAGAGGAAGCCACACACCCAAAACCCACACACCCCAAACCCACACACCCAAAACTTACAGATCCTAGTAAACAAAACTCAAACTCGCACATTCTAACCCCATACACTTCATGCCCTCACATGCTGAACTGTTACACCCCGGTCCCATAACCATACCCCAAACCCCCCAGTCCCACACATCCCTACCCCACGCATGCTAATCCCATACACCCCAAACCCACACATCCTCAACCTTGAAAAATTTTTCTCAAGGGCAAAATGATTTTTAACGAAAAGTTTAAGATTGTTGAAGCTTCTGTTATAAATGTATTAACCTTACTTTTTGCGCTACCTAGAAACAACGACGTGGACGTAGTAAGGATTGTTTCCTTTGGGGTGCTTAATTAAAGTGAGTCCCCTTGTCTTTCACTGGTCGGGGTGCTTGATTATAGTGAGTCCCCTTGCCTCTCACTGTTCGGGGTGCTTGATTATAGTGAGTCCCCTCGCCTCTCACTAATGTAAATAAACTTTATTTAACCTCGAAGCAAGTGTTCGAAATGACGACCATTTACTTCAAAGCACATAGTCAAACGCCTTTGAAAATGGCGAACTGTGTTCTGCAAAGTTTGTCTCGGAATGGCAGCGCATGCTCGACGAATCCTATCCTGCATATCTGCTCTTGTAGTGGATTGTTGCTCAAAAACAGCATTTTTTAAATATCTCCATAAATAGAAATCTGGTGATGTAAGGTCGGGTGAGCAAGCAGGCCAGTTAACCGGACCTCCTCGACCAATCCATCTGTTACCATAGTGCTCATTCAAAAAAGTCCTTACAATTCGAGCGAAATGTGGTGCTGCGCCATCCTGCTGGAGCCGCAGTCTTCGTCGCGTTTCTAAATCAACATCTTCCATCAATCCAGGTAGTTCATCTCTTATTAGCGTCAAATAGGTATGTTGATTTACATTTGCTTCAAAAAAATAAGGGCCAATCAAATATCCATTGATAATCCCGCACCATATCATAATACTCCAACGTCTTTGATGATTTACAGTTCTGACCCAATGAGGATTCACATCAGACCAATAATGGAAATTATGCCTATTCAGTTCCCCATCACTTTGAAATTGTGCCTCATCAGAAAAAAGAACAATGTTAAAAGAGTCTGGATCATTTTCTATCATTTGTAAAGCCCATTGGCAAAACACAATACGCTGTTGGAAATACTGAAACTGTAGCTCTTGAACCAAAGTAATATGATACGCGTGATGTTGAAGCACCTTCATAATTCTTAAAAAAGTATTTCTTGGAATACCAATTTTCCTTTCGACTCGACGAGCGCTAATGTGTGGGTCAAGATGAATTATTGCAAGGATAGTTACAACTCGATTATCATTTTCATCATACTCATGGCGCCTACGTTGGCGAACCATGTGTCTACCACGAGCTCTTTGCAAATAGCCACGAGTTAAACGTCTGATAGCTCTATCGTCAGGATGTCGTTTGTCAGGATAGCGTTCAGCATAAAGTCTTGCCGCATCACGATAATTATTTTGGCTTGCTCCTAAAACCAAAATCATATCAACGATCTCGTTGGGCGGATAGTCAGCCATTTCAGAGCCAGCTATTAATTACTATTAAATTTAAATAGTAAAATGGTATCAAAAATATTAATAATTATAAGGCTCGCCCCTATACGGTCGCGCCTAAAAAGGAAAAACGTTATCAAATTACGGTAACTTTAATTAGCTAATTGTAATTACCATAAATACTTCGTTTGTCACACTTTTTTAATTTAAAATTTTAAAATAAAATAATTGTTGAAACATTAAAGATATTCAATTCAATAAAGCATTACTTCTTATTTTAATTGCAAATAAAACTAAAACTTCCTTTTATTTTTTTGTTTTATGTAAATAATGTGAATTAGTAGCGTTCGAATTTCAGAAATACTAATTTTAATAATGTAATCATTGAAAACACATCTACGAAGAAAATAGGTTCCGTCAATGGTTTTTTTAAATTTATTTTTCAGGTTCTAGCAGGATAGTGGAGCACCATATTTCACGCTCATAATAACAGCATTTTTTAATAAACAGTTTAGTATTAGATGGATTGGTTGAGGAGGTCCGGTGAAATGGCTTGCTTCTTCATCCCATACTTCACCATGAGACTTTTGTTTATGGGGGTATTTGAAAAATGCTATTTTTGAGCAACAACCCACTACAAGAGCAGATATGCAGGATAGGATTCGTCGAGCATGCGCTGCCATACCGAGACAAACTTTGCAGAACACAGTTCGCCATTTTCAAAGGCGTTTGACTATGTGCCTTGAAGCAAATGGTCGTAATTTCGAACACTTACTTCGAGGTTAAATAAAAATTTATTTACATTAGTGAGAGGCGAGGAGACTCACTATAATCAAGCACCCCGAATACTGAGAGGCAAGGGCACTCACTATAATCAAGCACCCCAAATAGTGAGAGGCAAGGGTACTCACTTTAATCAAGCATCCCGAACAGTGAGAGGCAAGGGGACTCACTTTAATTAAGCACCCCAAAGGAAACAATCCTTACTACGTCCACGTCGTTGTTTCTGGGTAGCGCAAAAAGTAAGGTTAATACAGTTATAACAGAAGCTTCAACGATCTTAAAGTTTCCGTTAAAAAATCATTTTGCCCTTGAGAAAAATTTTTCAGGGTTCAGGATGTGTGTGTTTGGAGTGTATGGGATTAGCATGCATGGGGTAGGGATGTGTGGGACTGGGGGGTATGGGTATGGTTGTGGGACCGGGGTGTAACAGTTCAGCATGTGAGGGCATGAAGTGTATGGGGTTAGAATGTGCGAGTTTGAGTTTTGTTTACTAGGATGTGTAAGTGTTGGGTGTGTGGGTTCCTCTATTAAGCCTACGATCAATTGGAACCAGCTTAGCTTGTGGTTCATGGAAAAAAACGATTTTAAACGGACTTTTCTGAGTTTGACCTAGATTTGACCTTGAAATGACCTTGGAAAAAATTTCTCAATATGATTTTGAACATAAAATTTCCCGCTCTTTCCGAATCCGGGGTCAAAACTAGGTGTTTTCATGTGAGAAAACCACTTTGACCTTGAAATAACCTCAAAAGTCAAGTTCAAGGTCAAAGACTTTATCGCCATTATGTGGCCCCCTTTTCCCCTATAACTTTTGTCTGAACCATTTTTGTCTATCTGGCTTAGGTTCCGAGAAATGCGGGTGCGGCGATTAAAATGGGTAACCGTGTGTATATATATATATATATATATATATATATATATATATATATATTATATATGTATATACTAGGGGGGCTTCGCCCCTGCTCGCTCCGCTCGCCAACCCCCATTATTAGAGATAAATATTAATAATAATGAATGAGGATAATCTTCTATTACATAATATCATGAAACACTTATTTTTTCATTTCAAATTTCTGTAATGTTTTTTAAAAACATTATTCTTAACATTTATTAATTTTTAAAATACTAAGTATATTATATTTAACAAAATGATGCAGAATATATATGTAGTTCATTACGTCAGTTCTGATTTTATTGGTAACTTATTGATTATAAAATCCAGTAATATTTCAATTTTTGGCCGCCATTTTATATTTACAAAATCTGAGTTCAGATTCCTAATCAGCGAATCGGGAAACTGACTATACACAATTTTTAACAAACTCGAGTAAAATTTCAATTTTTGTTAGTCATCTTAGGTCCACCAGTTTGAATTAAAATTTTCAGCAAAATTCAATAATATATCTGAGTTGAGATTCGTAATCTACAAATCCCCTACATAAAATTATTAGCAAAATCCAGTATTAATTAAATATTTTGCAGCCATTTTCCATTTTTAAAATCTGAGTTCAGTTTCGTAATAATCGAATCCAGAAATCCCGTATATACAATTTTCAGCAAAATCCAGTAATATTTTAATATGTAACAGCCGTTATCGACTGGCAATTTGGAATTCTGAAAATCTGAGTTCAGATTCGTAATCATCCAATCTAAAAATCCCGTACATACAATTTTCAGCAAAATCCATCAATGTTTGAATATTTGTCCCCCATCTTCGATCCGCCATTTTGAATTCTGAAAATCTGAGTTCAGATTCGTAATCAGCGAATATATAAACCGCCTATATACAATTTTTAGCAAAAGCCAATATAATTTAAATATTTTGCCGCCATTTTGAAATGAAAAAATAAAAGAGTAAATTATTAAGACAATTACATTAATTATATATTAAGATATATTTTATTCTATTTTTTCCACATCACCTTGGAGGTAAATAGAAAGATGCGTTTTATTTTTAAGTGGTATCCCCAGTAGGCCTAATCCATAATGAATTGTATCCAAGATTTAAATCTTTAAGAATGTCGATGAAAATTGTTACTCAGAGGTTTTCGGGGTCATAAAAAGGATGCAACCACAGATATGTGAAGCTTACAAGGAAGTTGTCGATCTCAAACATAATAAGATGGTAGATATTTGAGTCCCATGGAAGCAGCATGGAGATTACAAGAATTTCCTTTATGTGGTAGAAGTCACACCATAATACGTTTAGCAATTCACACCGAAAATAAACAAAATATAATTTTCGAAGAAAATAAAGAGGAAAAAGCTTTAGATAACTGGAAAACTACATTAACTTCGTGGTTTGAATTAAATAAAAAAGATAAAAATGCAAAAAATATTAAATACGTTAATATATCAAAATATTATATTTTTAAGAATAAAACTGGGATAAAACGTCAACGAGAACTAAAACATGTTGCTATAGGACGTTTAAATGTAGTATCTCCAAGAGATATTGAAAGATTTCATTTAAAATTAATTTTAAATCGTGTTAAAGGCGCAACATCTTTTGAAGAATTACGTACATTTGAAAATAAAACATATAATACTTACAAAGAAACATCAATACAAATGGGTCTAATCGAAGATGATTTACAGATTGACAAAATTTTTGAAGAAGCTTGTAATATAATGTTACCTGTTCAATTGCGTAAATTTTTTACTTGGTTTTTAATAACAGATAACATTAATGGTAATACTATTTGGACAAAATTTAATAAATATTTTACAGAAGATTTTGACAATAATAAAAATAACCGAGCTCTTCATCATATAAACGAAATTTTAAAAGTTGAAGAAATGTCTTGTAAAGATTTTGGATTACCTGAACCTGATGAAATTTTCGATACAAATAATGAAAATAATAAAGAGAATATTTTATTCTGTAAACAGATGTTTAATAATTACTATAGTCAATTAAACACAGATCAAAAAACAATTTTTACACAAATATTAAATAATGAACATAAAATTAACTTTATTGATGGTCCTGGAGGTTCAGGTAAAACGTTTTTATATAAAACATTAATTTATTATTTTTTGTCAATAGAACAAAAATTTATATCAATGGCTTGGACTGGTATAGCATCTATACTATTACCAAAAGGTATGACCAGTCATAAAACTTTTAGATTACCTTTAGATTTAAACAATATTGAAAGTGCATTTTTTAAATTTGAATCAGATAAAAAAAATTTCGTGAAGTTTTTGCGATTATTTGGGATGAAGCGTCAATGATTCCACGTAAAGCTTTAGAAATTGTTGATAAAACTTTACAAGATGTTTGTAATAATAATCTACCATTCGGAAGAAAATTATTAATTTTAGGAGGTGATTTTAGACAAATTCTCCCTGTTGTTAAAAATGGTTGTAGAAGCACAATAATTCAAGAAACAATAAAATATTCAAATCTTTGGTCATTATTTAATATAATGTATTTGAAAACAAATATCCGTTCAAAAGATATCATGTTTGCCTCATTTTTATTAGATATTGGAAAAGGTAAATTTAATTAATTTGTTATACCTGATAGTTTTAAAACAAACGATGTTTGTTTTAAAATATATGAAAATATATATTGTAGTATATCAATAAATAGAGTTATATTAACATCACATAATGAAGATGCAAATATTTTAAATAATAAAATTTTAAAACTATTAAATACTGAAGAAAATACGTATTATAGTTTAGATTATGCTACTCATAAAGATGTAGATTTATCTGATGATAACATCCATATTAATTACCCGATTGAAACTTTAAACAATATACGTGAAGGACTACCACCACATAAATTAAAACTTCAAATAAATACTATTGTAATGTTAATAAGAAATTTAAGTTTTGATAGTGTTGGAATATATACTAGAAGACCATTATTTTCTCATGGTCAATTATATGTAGCATTATCAAGATGTAAAAACTCAGATAAAATTTTTATTGAAAATAATTCAGAAAATAAAGAAGAAATTATAAATATCGTTAGGAAAGAAATTTTAGATAATTAATTTTCAAATATTTTTTTTTTTAGAATATGTCGACTACACAGAACGAAAGTAAATTATAAAAAACAACAATATATTTATTCGTTATTCAATAATAATAATAAATACATAATAAATTATTAGTTTTAGACTATTTAGAATATGAACAAAATTATAAGGAATACATGATTAATTTAGAATCAGATAAAATTATTGAAAAAGATAAAATAAAAAAACTAAATCATCAGTCAAAAAAAACAAGAAAACAACAGAACAATAAAAATACCAACCTCAAAATTGGAAAACTTAAAGTTGACAAAATTTTAGAAGAATTTAAAAATCTTTCTTTACAATAATTGAATTTTGTTTTTTAGGTAAATTTTTATATAATTATTAATTAATTAATTTTTTGAATTAATTTTTAGTTAATTAAAACAACAATATTTTTTATTTCATTTAGGACAATGGAGTATACAAATAACGTTGGAAAATTTTAAATAGCATATCAGAAAATATTAAATATAAAAAAAAAAAAATATATAAAAACAATTCAAAAATTGAATAAAACATTTCGAAGAATTTAACTTATTATCAGGTAATTCAAATCATTTAATTATTAAATTTAATTTTACAAAATATATATTATATTATAAAAAAATATATTTTTATTGTAACAATTTTAATGTTTTCTGAAATTTTATAGTGACAAAGACAGTGGATTAGCCCTACTGGGGATACCACTTAAAAATAAAACGCATCTTTCTATTTACCTCCAAGGTGATGTGGAAAAAATAGAATAAAATATATCTTAATATATAATTAATGTAATTTTCTTAATAATTTACTCTCTTATTTCAGAAATTAAGAATTCAAAACTACTCTTAAGCGTTACATCTATAAATAATACCCTATTAATAAAACATATGAAAAATATAAATTATTAATTTTATATAATATATGAAATATACATAAAATATATTTTTATATATAATTAATGTAATTTTCTCAATAATTTACTCTTTTATTTCAGAAATTAAGAATTCAAAATTACTCTTAAACGTTACATCTGTATATACTACCTTATTAATAAAACATATGAAAAATACATGAAAAAAATAAACTTTTAAGTGGACATTTAAATGAGGGGGGTCTGAGGGGGTCGCGAGGGGGTCTGAGGGGGGGGGGCGAGGGGGCAGAAAATATTAAATATAAAAAAAACAAATAAAAATAAAAAGCAATTCAAAATTGAATAAAACATTTCGAAGAATTTAACTTATTATCAGGTAATTCAAATCATTTAATTATTAAATTTAATTTTACAAAATATATATTATATTATAAAAAAATATACTTTTATTGTAACAATTTTAATGTTTTCTGAAATTTTATAGTGACAAAGACAGTGGATTAGGCCTATTGGGGATACCACTTAAAAATAAAACGCATCTTTCTATTTACCTCCAAGGTGATGTGGAAAAAAGAGAATAAAATATATAATTTTCAATATATTTTCTTAATATATAATTAATGTAGTTTTCGCAATAATCCATTCATTCGTTTCAGAAATTAAGAATTAAGAACGACTCTCAAGTGTTACATTTGTATTAACTATCATCCATAAAAAATATGAAAAATCTCAATAATCTATTCTTTCGTTTCAGAAATTAAGGATTAAGAACTACTCTTAAGTGTTACATTTGTATAAACTATCATCCATACAAAATATGAAAAATACCATATTAATACAACATATGAAAAATATCTACGTTGAAAATAAATACATTATTTAATTGTCAAAATTGGGGGGTTGACGAGCGGAGCGAGTAGGGGAGGTACCCCCACTAGTGTATGTATATATATATATATATGGGGCATTCTCTGTCAACGCGACACCCCCTCTGCCCAGAACAATTTTGATCCAAATGAGGTCTACCTAGGCTCAAATGAAAGCTCTTGACTTCTACTTTCGAACGCCATCTGGCGATTCCGAAAATTCAAAATGGCGGATCCAATATGGCGGCTGAAAGTCTCGGAATGATGGAAAAACAAGTTTTTCTTCACTCTAATAGCGAATCTGATACGAAAATTGTTATTTCTTGCCACTAATATGAAGTTAGAGACATATTTTCTTACTACTACCGTTCAAACCGAGCGGTTAAAATTATATTTCAAGGTCATTTTGGAGGTCAAAAGTTATTTTCTGGATTTTCGGACTAGTATTCCACGAAACTAGTATGCATCTTGAAACCTACGATTGAGTTTCCTTTTGAATTTATCATGTTCAGTCTGCGTAAAATAAAAAATCCTTATATTTTCAAAATGATTTTTAGCCCACTTCACAAGAGGTGTGTGCGTAAGAGTAGCATCTTTCGGTTTCGCCTTCAAGCTAGCTCTATAAGCTTCTCTTTTAAATATTGCACCAAGACCATCATAACAGCTTTTACCATGAGCAGTGGTGCAAAAATGCTACTCTGCCTCAATACCAAAATCCTTCTCATGATGAAGAAGATTTGCTATCTGAAAGCGGTTCTTGAAATGCTGTTTTGCTCCATCTGTCACGTAAATAATCTTTTTAAGTTTTTTTACTTTTCTCTTGATTTCTGCAATCAATAAATTCTGAATAGTATAGACAGAAGAAGTGTCATGCTTCAAACTATTCGACAAGAATACACAACTTTCATGCTTCAGCTCTGAATCTTCTTTATAATAGTAAATAGCTGGAAAAACAGTGCACTGTTCATTATTAAAATGGAAGGCTTGAGATGCATCTTGAACTGCAGAAGAGTAATTCTCAGAATAGTCGAACATTACCAGAACTTCTCCATTGCCTAGATTACTTTTTGTTTGAGCAATGAAATTACCTTGTTCTTTGGCAATATATGAGTAGGGTTTGAGTATCGCCAATTTGGCATATAATTCATCAACAAATTCTTCAGCTGGTAGAGTTAAATTCTGCAAAGTTGATCTATCCGTTCCTGACCACGCACAGTACTCAATTTGTGAGATATTTGCCCATCCAATATTTCAAGTAAACGAGACGTAACATTTTCAGAACCAGGGCACTTCGAACATTCATCCAAGTGACAGTCAGGTGTAGGATTCTTACACATAATTTGCTGTAAACAATCTTTATAACTACAAATGGGTTCTTCTTGATTTTTCGTGAGCTTCTGAATATCGATTGCATCCAACATCAATTTACAATTTTGATGAATGGTGCAAACGCAGACGCTATGCGTTCCTCTAGCATCAGCAAGAACACAATGTTTTGGTCGTAATTTCGCGAAAGTACTGAATCCTACTTGCACTGTTGGTTCTGCTATCTTGAATAATTCGTAAAGTTCTCGTAAATCGAAATATAAAAGACGTTTCTGCACCTGAGCCCGCTTTCCATCAATAAGAACAGAGACAGTATCTTTTCGACCCGGCATCATCCGACTGTGCAGATCGTTATTATAACATTCAACAATGACTTCTATTACTGCCTTTGACCATGTTTAGCCGTTTTTGTAGCTAAAATACCTCCATCGGCTTTGAGTTTTTTCGACTTTCTTACTAAATGTCTTGATGTATTGAATTCACGGGAAATTCGACTAATATTCCAAGTTGATGGGGCGATTGTAAGTATAGTTAGTTTCAAAGGGTCATTAACTGCTAATCTAAAAAACTTTTCTTTTAATTCTGAAAACATGTCTTCCAATTCGATTTCTCTAACTGATCGTGTAGCTTCTTGAACAGATTTATCAATACCAGTGTTTTCTGATGTCGTCTCTATATCCATGTTTTCATATTCGTTGTTGCCTTCGTTATCTCTTGTACCAATAGATGAAATGGGAGATCCACATAACTTTCTACACTTACTACAAATTTTTGAATTATCTGGCAAATCTGGAAATCTTCGTTTTAAGTTGTTCGACAACAAGCGTAAATCATTACCTACGTGACCCTTACCATTGAGAGGGTTGATACAACGATCGGACCGTGCTACAGTAGACATATTCAATCCATCTAAGTAAGTGATAATACTCGAATATAATAACGTAGGACTGTTAGAACAGGTGCTGTGAAAAATGTCTTCGAATTAATTTGAATCCTCTCGAAAATCGATGGGAACTATATGTACGAAACGTTTAGGAAAGATAATGCACGAAATATAGAACCACAGATACACCAAAGAGTTAGAGTAACAGCCGCACTAAACTTTTAGAGAAGCATCGGTACTTAAAGAGTTTCGAAAGAGGAATAAAAAAGTTAGAGAGATTTTAGAAATGTTCTATTGTAAAGTTTAATTACAGGGTTATCAAAAAGTATGGGACCCCCGTATTTTCCCGGAAACGATATTTTTTGAAAAAGCTAAGGTCATACCGTAAGTAATTTTCAACGAGGATTTGTCTGGTCTGATGACCTTGAATCTGACCTCGTCGTTGACCTTCAAAGTCAATTCAAAAATTGCAAAATTCAAAAATTTTGCAATTTTTGATCGGATTGTATACGTGTATAGTCACACGGTCTTACACCAACTATAGCATCCACGGCGTCACGTCGATTTTTTTCTCTCAGTGCGTATACTGCACGATTTTTGTGCAGGAGGAGCACCAAATCAAAAAAGCAGTAGCAGCACAAGTGTGTTGTACCATTGCCACACTTTTTAGTGCTTCTTCTGCCCTAAACTTTTGTGCTCCTGAAGAACGATGAAATAGATTAAATGCGGAACAATTTTAGTGCAACATTTGCTCTAAAATGGGAGAGTAAAGGACTTAATGTTTAGTTACGAAACAATTCTTGCATTTGGTACTGATACTCTACGCTAACGTGTTTCTTCTCCACCAAACTTTTTTCAGTGATTCTGAAATGCTAGAAAGTGTGGATATAACCACAGTTTTTCTGTTACTGTTCCGAATTAGAACCGTTTGATAGCATGAATTGAAGAAGTATAACTGCGAAAGAATCGGTTTATTAAAATTAGAACTCACCGTGAAAATGACCTTGAAAAATGATCCAAGGTCAAGTCTAGTTATGATCTTAATCAAGTTTTCTACTAGTTTCGTGGAATACTAGTCCGAAAATCCAGAAAATAACTTTTGACCTTCAAAATGACCTTGAAATATAATTTTAACCGCTCGCTTTGAACAGTAGTAGTAAGAAAATATGTCGCAAACTTCATATTAGTGGCAAGAAATAACAATTTTCGTATCAGATTTGCTATTAGAGTGAAGAAAAACTTGTTTTTCCATCATTTTGAGACTTTCAGCCGCCATATTGGATCCGCCATTTTGAATTTTCGGAATCGCCAGACGGCGTTCGAAAGTAGAAGTCAAGAGCTTTCATTTGAGCCCAGGTAGACCCCATTTGGATCAAAATTGTTCTGGGCAGAGGGGGTTTCGCGTTGACAGAGAATGCCCCATATAATTAAAATAATTTTGCCCACATGGGCGTAAAGTACGTAGGTACTATAAAGTTTTGTAGGAGTGTGTGAGCTATTGGGCCTCTTGGGCGTTATGTAGTACTTTATGCCCGCTGATAATTTTGAAGTTACAACGTGGGCGTAAAATGTACTTTTACACGCGAGGTACGAAAAGTTCTTATGGCCGGTACTTGACTACAATTAATTGATTTCAGTACTTTCTTGTGTTTAATTTGTATAGAAGAATGACAAAATTTGAATACATTTCTGAGAACATAGTCATACAGTTTTTCGGAGAATCGTTTGCATTACTTGACTGTCGATAATTGATTTCACAACTTTCGTTTGTTTGATTTGCAGTGAACAATTTGAATGTACTTACATATAATTTGTTGAGTATACATTGACTCAAAGAAGTAGAAGACTTTTTTACTATAGTATTTATTTAACTTCTTTTAAAAAACATAAATATTATTTTATAGATTATACAGAAAAAACTTCTATACTTGCCTTATTTTATACTTTCGTTGAAAGTTTTATTAACAATATTATTATTTTTCTCTATACCTTGAAATTGGCCATACTACAAAATTTATAGCACATACATTACACAAAAGTTTTTTTTGTAAATATGATATTACTTTAACACGTTCTTATATAATATTAGACAATTTTGATTCTTTTAGTTCAATCGCTCTACTGAAAAATCTCACGTGAGATCTCAGGTGAGAACTCATATGAGATCTCATGTGAGATCTCACGCCAAAATCTCATCTGAAATTCTGGTCCGCGAGCTGCTAAAATCCCTTTAATGATAAAAAATCAGTTTATGGGAATTACGAGTCGCCTATTAGGTTACGCCACCCCCCAGATAAGTTCAAAAATCTATGTTTTGAAGTGATTTAGTCTTTTTTTACATTTTTAGAAATTTTAGACATATGACCTCACGTGAGATCTCACGTGAGATTTCACGTGAGAAATTTGAAACATGAGATCTCACGTGAAATCTCATGTGTAAAATTTCTAAAAATGTAAAAAATAACTAAAACGCTTCAAAACGTAGATTTTTAAACTTATCTGGGGTTTTGCGTAACCTAATAGGCGGTTCCTAATTCCCACAAACTGATTTTTTATCATTGAAGGAATTTTAGCAGCTCGCGGACCAGAATTTCAGATGAGATTTTGGCGTGAGATTTTTCAGTAGGGCGCTTAGGTTCTGTGAACAGTAAATAGGTTAAGCTGTGCAATCTTGTTTCTTAAATTTGTTATCGAAACAGTAAGATAACATAATTATATATTTTTACCAACCCAATTTTTATAAATTTTTCTAATTTTAATTCTACTACATTCTAATTTCTCTAGATCATTTGACAAGGAATTATAAGTTCTGACAGCTTCTATGTAACAGTTTCTGTTAGTTATTGTTTGAGTTTTTTTTATTGGTATCTGTACAGTTCTATTTCTTGTGTATTAATTGTTTGTCTCTGATATTTAGTTTCTCATAATGATAGAACACGGACTCAAAACAAAATAATTATTAGATATTTAAAGGGCATCTCTCAAACACAAAAGTATTTTTAAATTTAATTTTAAAAATTTTATTTTGTAAATTATTTAATGATCTTCGACTATTCATATATAAAGAACCACTAGATATTATTCCATAATTTTTAAGACTATTATAAAGAGCATAATATAATGTCAACAATGTTTTAGTTTGCACAATATTTGTTTTTTTTCGTAGAAAAAAGAAAAATAGATATTTCGTTTCTTTAATTATTTTTTACTAATGTGTTTATCAGGTTGAATATTGTAATCAAATGTACTTTTGTATCTCATTATTATATTTTTGTAATTATATTATCTTTGGATATCGATTTTTCCGATTTTATTGATAGCTATTCTATTTAATATTTCTGTATCAAATCTAATTCTGTTAAATAATAAGCGAAAATTGACTAAGGTGTATCGATGCATTAAAATTCGTGTTTATAAGTTTAGACACCAAGAATTAATTTTACATGAAAATGTTAAATGGGAAAAAACATACATACGTACGGACATACATACATCTCCAAAAACGCTTAAAATGAACTCATTGTGGGTGGAAAATAGTTTATATCGTAAACTTTCAGTTTGTGAAGTGCTACAATTTTCGCATTGACGAAAATATAAGGCTCTCCCGAGAAGCGGTCGTGCCTAAAAATCACTTTAACCTTGAAATAACCTTGAAAATAAAGTTCAAGGTCAAGGTCGTTGTTACCATTAGCTGACCCCCTACAACTGCTGAACCCTACAACTTTTGTATTTAAAGTTTTTTTCTATCTCCCTTACTTTTCAAGATATTTGCCTGGGGCGATTAAAATGGGACACCTTATATATATATATGTGTGTGTATGTATGTGTATGTGTGTATGTGTGTGTGTGTGTGTGTGTGTGTGTGTGTGTGTGTGTGTGTGTGTGTGTGTGTGTGTGTGTGTGGGTGTGTGTGTGTGTGTGTGTGTGTGTAATGTTATTATCCAAGACCTCTTAGGGTTTTCTGCAATAAAAGTGAGTACGGACGGCGCTTTGTGCCGCCATTGTCTACAATTAAGACATTCTTCAGGTTATTGACTAAAACCCTAAAGGTCCCCGAGACTAAGGTCAGGTCCTGGAAACTAACGTTACACATATACAGTTTCCAGGACATGTCCTGGAAACTAACGTTACACATGATGAATGTCCATTTATGTGTACGTTACATACACACACACACATACACACACACGTGCGTGTGTGCGGGTGCACGTGTACGTGTACGTGTGTGTGTGTGTGTGTGTGTGTGTGTGTGTGTGTGTGTGTGTGTGTGTGTGTGTAACGTACACATAAATAGACATTCATTATGTGCAACGTTAGTTTTCAGGACATTTGCTAGTTTGCAGGACATGTCCTGAAAACTTCATATGTCTAATGTTAGTTTCCAGGACCTGACCTGTAGTTTCGGGGACCTTTAGGGTTACTTTCACAACCCTAGGGGTTTTAGTCAATAACCTGAGGATTGTTTTAATTGTAGACAATGGCGGCAAGAGGCGCCGTCCGTACCCATTTTTATTGCAGAAAACCCTAAGAGGTCTTGGATAATAACATTACACACACACACAAACACACACACATATATGTATATATATCTGTACATAAAACCGGCGTTTTGAATGCATCGATATATACTTGATAGATACGTATTAACATGATAGATAGGTCGGAGAGCATTATAGATCACTGTAGTTACAAAAGAACCACCTTATTTTATTAAAATTATAACTATCTAGATCATATTTATAATAATATTGTGAAAAACAAAAAATTGATTGTATAACATTGATTGCAAAACATTGATTTCAAAACTTTTTGAATGCATAGATATGTTTTGAATGCATTTATTTTAATATTATGAATATCAAGAAATTGATTGCATTTTGGATGCATCATAGATGTGTTTTGAATGCATTGTAAAAAAAACCCAGTCAATTAGCGGACGAGCCTACGGGTACTAAAGTACACTGCTCATACAGCATAGCAATGTGGATTCACTGTTAGAAAATCGAGCACCTGCTACACAGTCTTTTAGAGCGAGTCCACAATAGAGGCACAGTGCTTTTATGCTTTTGTGCCAAGCGAAAAAAAAACTAGTTGTCCGATATCTAGAATACTCATGACCCATGGCAGAAGTTCAATATGTTAATCTACGGCAGTGAAATCTGCCGGTATAAGGCTTCCCCTTAATGCTGTGCTTGTTGCGTAGCGCATCCCGTCATTCTCTCTTTCTTATAGGATTTTGTATGTTATGTTTGTTTAGAGCACACGGTACGCGGCTCGCGGCTCACCGTATGGAGGCAGCTTAAAGGACTCTCTACATGATGTCCGAATGTGCTCTAATCCTAAGGCGAAATCTCAGCTACTCTGAGCCACTCAGAGCCAATCTCTGACTTGGGGGCCTTGCTTCGATTGGCTCAGAGTACGTGAGCCTTCGCCTTAAGGCAAATTCGGCACACGATGTAGAGAGTGCTTCATCTGCATTCCGTTTCCGTTTTGGTTATTCCGGTTTTTTATATCTGATGGAGCGGGACCCTTAGGGAGAAAGTACAATGTGTTCCGTGCTCTGCTCCGTGCCCTGCTCCGTGCTTTACGCCATCTGCGCCGTGGTATCAGCATTTAGCAGATTGGATGATTCCACCCATCCCGACCTTACATATATATATGCTCTAAGATCCTAATAGAATCAACCAATCAGCTGAATGCTAATACCATAGCGCAGATTGCGCAGAGCACGGAGCAGGGCACAGAGCAGAGCAGGGAACCTATTGTACTTATTCCCTTACTCTTTGTTCGCAATAGCCTTCAACTCTGTAAAAACACCTGATGTTTATATGAGCTCTGACAGAACAGCAGACCGCTCTGACATGAGTTCCTCTTTGGAGTCAACCTCATAATAATTGTGAAGTCTGATTTTCTTCACATTTATTTTGCGTTATGAGTTTCGTCAGTGACGGTGTAATGTAAATTGAATAAAATCAGAATTTTCGCAAATTCTTCTGTACTGGATTTACCTATTTTCAGTAAACGAATCCAGAATGGCTGGCTTAAACTAGATTTGTTTAGAAAATCGTGTTTAAAATAATAGTGTTTTGGAAATAAATAAAAGTAAAACAGAAGCTGATGAAGAAAAGACAAAAAGTAAAAGAATTTTAGAGAAGGTTGAGGTTACTGATACATTTTATGAAGAAATGGAATGGGAACCAATTGAAGATGAGAAAATTATGTCTGAAGTTCATTCAGTATGGTTCCAACTTAATGAAAAACCTCTGGAAAAATAAAGTGAACTTTCATGTAATGCCTTGCAATCGGTTCTGGTGAAAAAGATGCTTTATGTATCGTTATTGATACAAACGTTTTTATTTCAAATTTATCATTTGTGGAAGAAGTTAGAGATTCTCATTCTGATATTTTTGGTAGACCATTTCTTGTTATTCCTTGGACTGTTTTACAAGAATTAGATTACATTAACCCCTTAACTGGTGTGACTTACAACTTTTCGTGCCAAAACTGGAAGCCGTACATAATAAGTCTAGTCAAATATGTACATATATGATCCATTGCCAGATTTGGCACGACCTTTTTTTACATATATGATCCATTGCCAGTTAAGGGGTTAAAGATGATAAGAACCACACGCAATCATATGCACTAAAAATAAAAGCAAGAAAAGCAGTTGAATTTTTGAATAAGCATTTCATATCTAAACATCCTCGTTTCTTAGGACAAACACCATCAGATGTTGAAAAGAATATGGAAAGATTTTTGATTGAATGTCCTGATGATGAAATTTGCAAACTTGTTTACAAATTAAGGAATCTTCAAATTCTCCAGTACTTTTATCATATGATAAAAATCTTTGTAATAAGGCAATGATTCATGATATTCCAATATTTGGTCGAAATGATCCTTTAGAAAAAATGTATTATTTAAAAGCAATAGAGGCTAGTGATTTTTTGTCTAATAGTCTACATGCACGTATAGAAGAAAAGCCTGAAAACACTACTATTAAACATAAAGAATTACTTGAAGCAGACGATATTATGGAAGAAGGAAAGGCAATTCTTAAAACCCTTCTTTCAGAGACGGTATCAAAAGAAATGGAAGAATTATTCGGTAACAGATGGGAATTGCATGTAATTGTTCGACCACCATGGTCAATAGATGGTGTTCTTAAATGTGGCTTGAAACATTGGATGGCAGCTGTGAACGAATCATGGGTATGAAGTTTGCATCGTTGGAGTGCAACGAAATAATTTTTTACAATTGCTCAAAGTTATTCAACAATGGAAATTATATCTAAACCTTCGTCATAAAGCTATTTTATGCTATAAAACACTAAATCTACACACAAACGTAATATTAATTAGTATAAACTTGAAGTAAAATTAAATATTTTTTTATTTCGTTGCGCCCCAATGTTGCAAATTTCAGACCCATAACGAATCATTCACTAGAACAACTGAGCGAATGTTACACGATTTACAACAATGTATTCACGATTCACCTAATGGTGGTAGAAAATTACAAGATGTGAAATCCTTCTTAGACAAATTTACTGATGTGATTCAAACATTAAATTCTAATAAATATCCTACTTTAAAACCACAAATGTTGAACAAAATGGAAAATTTGATGCAATGATGCTTAAATAGTATTGAAGAAGTTAATAATGCAAGATTTAGAGATTCGGTAGGATCTGAAGGTGATGGATGTGATGAAGAAAAAAGAGCGTCACTGGTATTTAAAGTTTTTAAAAAAATTTATGCTTTTGTTCAAGATACATGTGGTATTGCTATAGATGCTCTAGGGTTACAGTGTTCTTTCTTGTACAATAAAATGCATCCATGTCTGACCCCCAAACTTGCACTTCAAATTCAACAGGAAATTGGTGTCAGTGTAAATAACTTGGTACAAGTATTACAAAGTTGACAGAATTATATATCCAACTGACAGTGTCATTCTAACTTTGTACGAAGTTCTTATAAATTTTTCATCAGAGCTGGCCATGAGTTCTCAATGTTGACACCCGTTGACATTGCCTGTTTCATCAGACGATCGAAACTCGAGAAAGGTTACGAACAGCTACAGGACCTCTTGCTGCATTTCTGTCGAATGGCGAATTTTCAGTGTACATAGCGAATCATTCTCATGTACCCAGGGGGAATGATCCTCTATAATAAAGTTCAAAAAAGTTTATAACTGATATTAGCAGATTATAAAGTCAGGATTTGAGACTTTTATAAAAGTTTAAAACCATTATAAATAGTTATAAATAGTTATTTACTTTTATAAGTTTTTTGGATCATTGTAAAAATTTGAATCTTTGATCAGTAAAAAAAGTTAGTAACTGATAATAACTTTTACGAATGTTTATACTAATTCGTACTAATTGAAATTTATAATTATTTGTATTTTGGAATATCCATATTAATAAAATTTCTTTCTTACAAAAAGTGAATAATTAATAAACTTTTTGAAACTATTAATAACTATTATTATTAAATAGAAAAAGTTTATAACAGATAATAACTTTTTATAGATTGATTTTATGGTTATGCGCCACAGCCCAAAAATGTAAATAAAAGTTTATTACTATTATAAACTTTTTTTTGCTGTTCATAACAGAAAAAAACTGTTAACAACTTTTATAAACTGTTACTATAGTCTCAAATCCTACCTTTATAAACAGTTATTAAGAGTTATAAACTTTTTTTAAAAGTTATAAAAAATAAGATATTCCTATATTAATAATTATTTGCTAAGTTTTATTTCCGCCTAGGTATATACGGCAAATAAGTTAACCAAGGTCTCCATACCTCAAAGACTGGCAGACAATGAAACAGAGAAAATTTGTTTTAAAGTTGTATTTTACTTATATATAGGTACACATATTTTCATAATTCCGTACGATTATCGAAAAAAAAAAGGGGGGGAGAAGGCACAAAATGCAGAATCACGCCCGAGTAAAAAACGATTTATGGCAAAAATTAGGGCCTGTACAGGTACCGGAAAAAGGTTGCAGGTCCTTTACAGGTATTGATCCTAAATACCCTACTGAAAAATCTCAGCTGAGATCTCAGGTGACTTCTCAGGTGAGATCTCATCTTATTTCTTGTCTCAATTTCTCACCTGAGATTCTGCTCCACGTGCTACGGAAAACCTACGTAAATAGAAAATCAGGTTCTCCAGTATTGGAAATTGCCTGCTAGGATGTTTTACTCCCTAGATTAACTCAAAAATGCATGTTTAGAACGATTTTACACAATTTTTCAATTTTTACAAATTTGGTAAATGAGATCTCACCTCAGATCTCACTTGAGATCTCACCTGAGATCTCACCTAAATTCTCAGATTCAGATTTCGGGTGAGATCTCATGTACCAAATTTGTAAAAATTGAAAAATTGTGTAAAATCATTCTAAACATGCATTTTTGAGTTCATCTAGGGGGTAAAACATCCTAACAGGCGATTTCCAATACTGAAGAACCTGATTTTCTATTTACGTAGATTTTTCGTAGCATCTGCAGCAGAATCTCAGGTGAGAAATTGAGACAAGAAATAAGATGAGATCTCACCTGAGAAGTCACCTGAGATCTCATCTGAGATTTTTCAGTAGGGTAGGCATGTTACGCGGTTCTAGACAGGCCCTGTAATATAACCGGATTTGAGGCAAACCTGCAATTCTAATTCAGGCTCGATGTATAGGCATGCCTGAAGTCATCACCATAAGACAAAAGATTACAGAATCTAACGGCCATATTCGGGCCGGAAAGGGGACTTAAGTTGAAAAATACTACTACAAAAAGAACATTTCAACATGTATTTATATTTTAAATATTAAAGACTGTAAGGACTAATTGTATAGTAATTATATTTTAAATACTAAACACTTTAAGTGTTAAAGAGACCTTTTTATCTATAACTGGGTTGCGAGAAGGCGGTTTTTAGATCCCATTCGCTTCCAACTGTAAGGATTCTTTTTTTTTTTAGTTTTTCGTTTTGCAAAGACATAAATTACGACTTTTAATTACATATTTCTGATTTATTTTCTCTTTCTCTATGGGACTGAATCTTCGGTTTTTTTGTCATTGTTTGAAAATTACCACACAAAAATAAAAACTGATAAGTACCCATATCGGATTTTAATTATCAATTTTGGCAGTTGGACATATTAATGAAAAATAGTACTGGAAAATAGTGAAATGATAACACAGCAAATGTGGGAGGACAACCCAAGGCTTAAATAAAAACTCCTTTAGTTAATTTTTTTCCATAAATACCGGCAACGTTTCGTCCCTGGTATGGGACCTCTTCAGGCCATAATACTTAAATAACTAATATCACATCAGAGACGAATACGTCTCTATCGTCGTACGCGTTTTCAGTCTATGGCAATTTTTATTTTTATTTAAGCCTTGGGTTGTCCTCCCACATTTGCTGTGTTATCATTTCACTACTTGTTAATATGGAGAGGAATATCAATACTTATAGTACTGGAAAATATTACAGAAAATACAATAAGACTTCCCTACTGAAAAAGTCCACATGGGACCTACATGGGACGCATCTGGGAACTATGTGGGTCCTATGTGGGACCCTTGTGGGTCCTAGTGGGAATCACGTGGGAACCATTTGGGATCCATGTGAGAAATTGTTGTGGGATCCCATTGGGAACCATGTGGTACCCATATGGGAAACACATGGGAACCATGTGGGTCCCATGTGGGTCCCACATGAGCAAGTTATAAAAAATTACTAAAAAATAAATTTAAATGTTAATATTTTTATTAGCACATTTTATCATTTAAGTATCACATATACTTAATATGCGAGAAAAACATTAAATTTGGAAATTAAAAATTTTTTGCAGACGATGGGAATCAAACACGCGACCCTTGGCACGGTAGTCGGACGCTCTAACCACTCACCTCCCTGATTAAAAAAAAATATTAAATCCTATTGGATCCTATTAAATTCCCTATATAGTCCATGTATTAAGTCAGTAAAAAATCCTCATTAAAGTCGATTCAACTAACAGCTTTTTAAAGGAATGAATGGGTTTTTTTAATCAGGGCTATGAAAGACTTCCAGTTTGTCTTTTCGAAAGTGATACATAAGCTATACTACGATGTACGCGTTATTCAATGGCTTCTTTATTAATCGATAATCAAATTTAATATAGTTACTTTATATAAAAATATAATAAATAAATAAAAATAATTTTTGTTCGTCATAAATAAAGGAAATATGTAAAGGGTGTACATATAATCTCTACCATACCGACATCGTTATTTGATTTTTATTTACTACTACTATAATACTGCGCACTTCTTCTTAAACGAATGCGATTTTCTTCACAATTCATGCTAAAATTTGAGGTTAAAATTTTTTTTTAATTTCAGCTTAAAAATGTTCTTATTTATTGTTCAGCAATACGTATTTTTAAATTTAAATATAATAATAATCTAATCAATAATGAGATGAGTTACCTTTTTATCAAGACGTATTGTTTCCATGAATTGTGAAAAACAGAAAATCGCACTAATTAAAAAAAAAAGTTCGCAGGGTTATAGTAATTAAAATTAAATAACAATATCGGTATAGTAGAGATTTATATGTACACCCTTTTCATATTTCCTTTGTTTATGACGAAAAAAAAATTATTTTTATTTATTTATTATATTTTTATATTAACTAACTATATTAAATTTTATTATCGATTAATAAAAAAAAGCCATTGAATAATGCGTACATCGTAGTATAGCTTATGTATCACTTTCGAAAAGACAAACTGGAAGTCTTTTATAGGTGAGTGGTTAGAGCGTCCGACTACCGTGCCAACGGTCGCGTGTTCGATTCCCATCGTGTGCAAAAAATTTTTAATTTTTAAATTTAATGTTTTTGTCGCATATTAAGTATATGTGATACTTAAATGATAAAATGTGCTAATAAAAATATATATATTTGTCCAGGTACGTTTATGGCGACCGGCAGTATATTGATTTGTAGCGGTATATTCAGGGGTATTTGACGCCTGCCATTACGATTCTGCTATTATTTTTTATCTATATTCACTTTTGAAAAATAGTAATGTAAGTAGGTTTATGGCGTCCACGTGTTTATTGTAATATTTGTCTATGCCGGTTTATGGCGACCGACAGTATTTTCATTTATAGTACTATAAACCAAGGTATTTAAGGGGGGGGGTAAAGTTTGAACCTTTTTTTTTTTTCAATTTTTTTTATTTGATATTTTGAATCTATAACACCTCAGAAATATTGTGTTAAATTTTGAGATCAATCCGAGCAAAATTGACGGAGTTATAGCAGTTTGAACGAACCAAATAAGTCGTTTTTTTTTTTTGCAAAAATCGACACGTGTGCGGTTTGTAGAATAATAATGGATATTTATTGTTATCTTCATTACCATTATCCACGGTTTTCTTATGGTAACATTCATAAGGTTGCAAAATTCAGATTCACTCTTTTATGTAAATCTAAAACTGGACATTACACATAGCAGTTCTTTGCCTTTGAGGTGTTGTGATGTTTTACATACCAGAAGGTTGACAGCCAGCTGTTTGTGGATTAATAATTAGGGCGGACCCCGTAGCTATACTATTATTTCAACTAGCTTTAACGAAATCCACGTAATGGCTGTAGTGCGGTCGTAACGTCTTATATCTAACAGGGTTGCGAGATGGATGATTTTGGAAGAAAGCCACTTTGAACCGCAGCAACGTTCAATTTGTTCTTGTTCCTTCTCTACAAAGAAATTATTTACAGTGAAAAGTAAATACTCTGTTGTTCAATTTTTATTATACCAATCGGTTCTATTATCAGTTCTTTTGCTGGTTTTGCTATTTTTCCGAAAAAGTGAAAAAAGTATAATAACGCATATCTGTTTTTTTTATAATTAATTTTTGAGATGCATACATTACATACAATATATGCAAGATTTGTTTTATCAGCTATAGCTATTTAGTGTATGAATTTTGTAATATTTGGTGTTGTGCTGTGTTCGAGAAGGCGGTTTCTCAGCTAAATAATTGAAAATTTTCATTATTATTCAGGGTTTATTTAACGCGACTACCTTAAGGTAGCAGAAAAGAAGACAATGTCTTCAATGATAATTAAAAACTGGCACAAAATAAAGAAAAGTATTAATTGTTAAAGTGTGGACCTTTTATCTCTAACTGGTTTGCGAGAAGGCGGTTTTTAGATCCCATTCGCTTCCAACTGTAAGGAATTTTCTTTTTTTTTAGTTTTTCTTTTTATAATCACATAAATTTCGACTATTAATTACATATCTATTATTTAATTTTTACTTTCTCTATGAGACTGAATCCTCAGATCTTGCCATTGTATCAAAATTTACACTGAAATAAAAACTGATAATTACCCATATTGGATTTTAATTATGAATTTCTGTGTTGGATATTGATGACAAGTAGTACTGGAAAATATTACAGAAAATACAGTAAGATTTAGTCTCTTGCTATGCATAGATTATTGCTATAGCGATGGAACGAAAAAAAAAACAGAGATATCCTCACGGTTCGAAACGACTTGGTGTTTGCGGAACAATAATAAACCATAATTATTATAATACGCATCTTATAACTGCCTTACGATGGATAACATGGACCACCGATTCCATGTTAATCTATCCATTATAGAATAATACGTCTTTGCATTTAAGGAGTCGCCATTTTTCAATTATTGGCAGGTCGTGACAAGGCGGATTGTTGAATAATAATGGATATTTATTGTTATCATTATCATTATCCACGGGTTTCTTATGGTAACATTCTTAAGGTTGCAAAATTCAGATTCACTGTTTTATGTAAATCTAAAACTGGACCTTACACATAGCAGTTCTTTGCCTTTCGGATGTTCTGATGTTTTACGTTCCTGAAGGTTGCGAGCCGGCTGTTTGTGGATTAATAATCAGGGCGGACCCCGTAGCTATACTTATTTCAACTGGCTTTAATGAAAGCTACTTAATGGTTGTAATACGGTCGTAACGTCTTATCTCTAACAGGGTTGCGAGATGGCTGATTTTGGAAGAAAGCCACTTTGAACCGCAGTAACGTTTTATTTGTTCTTGTTCCTTCTTTACAAAGAAATTAGCTACAGTGAAAAGTAAATACTCTGTTGTTGAATTTTTATGCTACCAATCGGTTCTATTATCAGTTCTTTTGCTGGTTTTGCTATTTTTCCGAAAAAGTGAAAAAAGTATAATAACGCATAACAGTATTTTTATTATTAATTTTTGAGATGCATACATTACATACAATATATGCAAGATTTGTTTTATCAGCTATAGCTATTTAGTGTATGAATTTAAATTTGTAATATTTGGTGTTGATGTGCTGTGTTCGAGAAGGCGGTTTCTCAGCTAAATAATTGAAAATTTTTTTCATTATTATTCAGGGTTTATTTAACGCGACTACCTTAAGATAGCAGAAAAGTAGACAATGTTTTCTATGATAATTAAAAACTGGCACAAAATAAAGAAAAGTATTAATTGTTAAAGTGTGGACATTTTTATCTCTAACTGGGTTGCAAGAAGGCGGTTTTTAGATCCCATTCGCTTCCAACTATGAGGATTTTTCCAGGCGAGTTCCACGCGCATACGGCAGCGGCTTAGAGGTGTAACATGAAAAAATAATTATTTAAATAATTCATAACCCAAAGTAAGCGGGGAAGACGAGATCCCCGCGCATACGGGAGCACGTTAGACGTGTATACATGAAATAATAATTATTTAAACAATTCTTAACCCACGTATACGGGAGCGCGTCAGACGTGTATACATGGCAAAATAGTTATTTAAAAAATTCTTAGAACAAAGCAGGCGGGGGTTCGATTTCCACGCGTATACGGGAGCAGCTTAGAGGTGTATATATGGCATAATAATTATTTATATAATTTCTAACCCAAAGTAGGCGGGGCAGACGAGTTCCACGCGTATACGGGAGCGGCTTATAGGTGTATACATGGCAAAATAAATATTTAAATAATTCCTAACCCAAAGTAGGCGGGGGAGGCGAGTTCCCCGCCGATACGGGGGCGCGTTAGACGGCTATACGTGGTATAATACTTATTTAAAAAATTCTTAAACCCAAGCAGGCGAGGGGTGCGAGTACCACGCGTATACGGGAGCGGCTTAGTTGTGTATACATGGCACAATAATTATTTAAATATTTCCTAACGCAAAGTAGGCGGGGGAGTCAACTTCCGCGCGGATACGGGAGGGCGTTAAACGTGTATACGTGGCAAAATACTTATTTAAAAAATTCTCAAACCCAAGAAGGCGTGGGTTGCGAGTTCCACACTTATGCGGAAGCGCAACAGTCGTTTATATATGGCAAAATAATTATTTCAATAATCCCTAACCCAAAGTAGGCGGGGGAGGCGAGCTCCACGCTCATACGGGAGCGGCCTAGAGCTTTATACATGGAAAAATAATTATTTAAAAAATTCCTACCCCAAAGTAGGCGGGGGAGACGAGGTCCCCGCGCATACGGGAGCGCGTTAGACGTGTATACATGGAATAATAATTATTTAAATAATTCTTAACCCCAAGCAGGTGGGGGGTGCGAGTTCCACGCGTATACGGGAGCGCGTCAGTCGTGTATATATGACAAAATACTTATTTGAAAAATTCTTAAAACCAAGCAGGCGGGGGTGCGAGTTCCACGCGTATACGGGAGCGGCTTAGAGGTGTATAAATGGCAAAATAATTATTTAAATAATTCCTAACCCAAAGTAGGGGGGGGGCGAGACGAGTTCCACGCGTATACGGGAGCGGCTTAGAGGAGTATACATGAATCAATAATTATTTAAATAATTCCTAACCAAAAGTAGGCGGGTGAGACGACTTCCCCACGCATACGGGAGCACGTTAGACGTGTATACATGGCATAATACTTATTTAAAAAATTCTTAAACCCAAGCAGGCGGGGGATGCGTGTTCCTCGCGTATGTGGGATAGCGTAAGATGTGTATACATGAACAAATAATTATTTAAACAATTCTTAACCCCAAGCAGGTGGTGGATGCGAGTTCCACGCGTATACGGGAGCGCGTCAGACGTGTATACATGGCAAAATACTTATTTAAAAAATTCTTAAAACCAAGCAGGCGGGGTTTCGAGTTCCACGCGTATACGGGAGCAGCTTAGAGGTGTATATATGACATAATAATTATTTATATAATTTCTAACCCAAAGTAGGCGGGGGAGACGATTTCCAAGCGTATACGGGAGTGGCTTATAGATGTATAAATGGCATAATAATTCTTTAAATAAATCCTAACCCAAAGTAGGCGGGGGAGGCGAGTTCCCCGCGGATACGGGAGCGCGTAAGATGTCTTTAAGTGGAAAAATACTTATTTAAAAAATTGTTAAGCCCAAACAGGCGGGGGATGCGAGTTCCACGTGTATACGGGAGCGCCTCAGACGTGTATAAATGGCAAAATACTAATTTAAAAAATTCTTAAACCCAAGCAGGCGGGGGTGCGAGTTCCACGCTTATACGGGAGCGCGACAGTTGTTTATATATGGCAAAATAATTATTTCAATAATCCCTAACCCAAAGTAGGCGGGGGAGGCGAGCTCCACGCGCATACGGGAGCGGCCTAGAGGTTTCTACATGGAAAAATAATTATTTAAAATATTCCTACCCCAAAGTAGGCGGGGGAGACGAGGTCCCCGCGCATACGGGAGAGCGTTAGTCGTGTATACATGGAATAATAATTATTTAAATAATTCTTAACCCCAAGCAGGTGGGGGGTGCGAGTTTCACGCGTATACGGGAGCGGCTTAGAGGTGTATATATGGCATAATAATTATTTAAATAGTTCCTAACCCAAAGTAAGCGGGGGAGACGAGTTCCACGCGTATACGGGGCGGCTTATAGGTTTATACATGGCAAAATAAATATCTAAATAATTCCTAACCCAAAGTAGCCGGGGGAGGCGAGTTCCCCGCCGATACGGGGGCGCGTTAGACGGCTATACGTGGTATAATACTTATTTAAAAAATTCTTAAACCCAAGCAGGCGAGGGGTGCGAGTACCACTCGTATACGGGGGCGGCTTAGAGGTGTATACATGGCAAAATAATTATATAAATATTTCCTAACCCAAAGTAGGCGGGAGGCGAGTAATCCGCGGATACGGGAGCGCGTTGGACGTCTATACGTGGCAAAATACTTATTTAAAAAATTCTTAAACCCAAGCAGGCGGGGGATGCAAGTTCCACACGTATACGGGAGCCCGTCAGACTTGTATACATGGCAAAATACTTATTTAAAAAATTCTTAAACCCGAGCATGCGAAAGGTGCGAGTTCCACGCGTATACGGGTGCGGCTTAGAGGTGTATACATGACAAAATAATTATTTAAATATTTCCTAACCCAAAGTAGGCGGGGGAGGCGAGTTCCACGCGGATACTGGAGCGCGTTAGACGTGCATACGTGGCAAAATACTTATTTAAGAAATTCTTAAACCCAGGCAGGCGGGGGATGCAAGTTCCACGCGGATACTGGAGCGCGTTAGACGTGTATACATGACACAATACTTATTTAAAAAATTCTTAAACCCAAGCAGGCTGGGGATGCGAGTTCCACGCGTACACGGGAGCGGCTTAGAGTTGTACACATGGCATAATAATTATTTAAATAATCCCTAACCCAAAGTAGGCGGGGGAGGCGAGTTACACGCGCATACGGGAGCGGCTTACAGGAGTATACATGGAACAATAATTATTTAAATAATTCCTAACCCAAAGTAGGCGGGGGAGACGAATTTCCCACGCATACGGGAGCACGTTAGACGTGTATACATGGCATAATACTTATTTAAAAAATTCTTAAACCCAAGCAGGCGGGGGATGCGTGTTCCACGCGTATGCGGGATCACGTCCGATGTGTATACATGAACAAATAATTATTTAAACAATTCTTAACCCCAAACAGGTGGGGGATGCGAGTTCCACGCGTATACGGGAGCGCGTCAGACGTGTATACATGGCAAAATACTTATTTAATAAATTCTTAAAACCAAGCGGGGTTGCGAGTTCCACGCGTATACGGGAGCAGCTTAGAGGTGTATATATGGCATAATGATTATTTAAATAATTTCTAACCTACAGTAGGCGGGGGAGACGAGTTCCACGCGTATACGGGAGTGGCTTATAGATGTATACATGGCATAATAATTCTTTAAATAAATCCTAACCCAAAGTAGGCGAGGGAGGCGAGCTCCCCGCGGATACGGGAGCGCGTTACATGTCTTTACGTGGCAAAACACTTATTTAAAAAATTCTTAAGCCCAAACAGACGGGGGATGCGAGTTCCACGTGTATACGGGAGCGCCTCAGACGTGTATAGATGGCAAAATACTAATTTAAAAAATTCTTAAGCCCAAACAGGCGGGGGTGCGCGTTCCACGCGTATACGGGCGCGGCTTAGAGGTGTATATATGTCATAATAATTATTTAAATAATTCCTAACCCAAAGTAGGCGGGGTAGACGACTTCCCCACGCATACGGAAGCACGTTAGACGTGTATACATGGCATAATACTTATTTAAAAAATTCTTAAACCCAAGCAGGCGGGGGACGCGTGTTCCACGCGTATGCGCGGTCGCGTAAGATGTGTATACATGGACAAATAATTATTTAAACAATTCTTAACGCCAAGCAGGAGGGGAATGCGAGTTCCACGCGTATACGGGAGCGCGTCAGACGTGTATACATGGCAAAATACTTATTTAAAAAATTCTTAAAACCAAGCAGGTGGGTTTACGAGTTCCACGCGTATACGGGAGCAGCTTAGTGGTGTATATATGGCATAATAATTATTTAAGTAATTTCTAACCCACAGTAGGCGGGGGAGACGAGTTCCACGCGTATACGGGAGTGGCTTATAGATGTATACATGGAATAATAATTCTTTAAATAAATCCTAACCCAAAGTAGGCGGGGGAGGCGAGTTCCCCGCGGATACGGAAGCACGTTAGACGTGTATACATGGCATAATACTTATTTAAAAAATTCTTAAACCCAAGCAGGCGGGGGACGCGTGTTCCACGCGTATGCGCGGTCGCGTAAGATGTGTATACATGGACAAATAATTATTTAAACAATTCTTAACGCCAAGCAGGAGGGGGATGCGAGTTCCACGCGTATACGGGAGCGCGTCAGACGTGTATACATGGCAAAATACTTATTTAAAAAATTCTTAAACCCAAGCAGGCGGGGGTGCGAGTTCCACGCGTATACGGGAGCGGCTGGGAGGTGTATATATGGCATAATAATTACTTAAATAGTTCCTAAGCCAAAGTCGGCGGGGGAGACGAGTTACACGCGTATACGGGAGTGGCTTATAGGTGTATACATGCCAAATAAATATTTAAATAATTCCTAACGCAAAGTAGGCGGGGGAGGCGAGTTCCCCGCCGATACGGGGGCGCGTTAGACGGCTATACGTGGTGTAATACTTATTTAAAAAATTCTTAAACCCACGCAGGCGGGGGATGCCAGTTCCACGCGTATGCGGGAGCGCGTCAGATGTGTATACATGGATAAGTAATTATTTAAACAATTCTTAACCCCAAGCAGGTGGAGGATGCGAGTTCCTCGCGTATAGGCGAGCGCGTCACACGTGTATTCGTGGCAAAATACTTATTTAAGAAATTCTTAAACCCAAGAAGGCGGGGGATACGAACTTCACGCTTATGCGGGAGCGCGTTAGACGCATATACGTGGACAAAATAATTATTTAAATAATTCTTAAGCCCAAGCAGGCGGGGGATGCGAGTTACACGCATATACGGGAGCGGCTTAGAGGTGTATACATGGCAAAATAAATATTTAAATAATTGCTAACCCAAAGTAGGCGGGGGAGGCGAGTTCCCCACGCATACGGAAGCACGTTAGACGTGTATACATGGCATAATACTTATTTAAAAAATTCTTATACCCAAGCAGGCGGGGGATGCGTGTTCCACGCGTATGCGGGATCCCGTGAGATGTGTATACATGGCAAAATACTTATTTAAAAAATTCTCTAAATCAAGCAGGCGGGGGTGCGAGTTCCTCGCGTATACGAGAGCGGCTTAGCTGTGTATATATGGCAAAATAATTATTTAAATAATTCCTAATCCAAAGTAGGGGAGAGGGAGACGAGTTCCACGCGTATACGGGAGCGGTTTATAGGAGTATACATGGCATAATAATTCTTTAAAGAATTCCTAACCCAAAGTAGGCCGGGGAGGCTAGTTTCCCGCGCATACGGGAGCGCGTTAGACGTGTATTCGTGGTGAAATACTTATTTAAAAAATTCTTAAACCCTAGCAGGCGTGGGATGCCAGTTCCACGCGTATGGGGGAGCGCGTCAGATGTGTATACATGGAAAAGTAATTATTTAAACTATTGTTAACCCCAAGCAGGTGAAGGATTCGTGTTCCTCGCGTATACGGGAGCGCGTCACTCGTGTATACATAGCAAAATACTTATGAAAAAAATTCTTAAACCCAAGCAGGCGGGGGGTGAGCGTTTCACGCGTATACGGGAGCGGCTTAGAGGTGTATACATGGCAAAATAATTATTTACATAATTACTAACCCAAAGTAGGCGGGGGAGACGAGTTCCACGCGTATACTGTAGCGTAGAGGTGTATACATGGCTAAATAATTATTGAAATAATTCCTAACCCAAAGTAGGCGGGGGAGGCGAGGTCCCCGCGGATACGGGAGCGCGTTAGACGTGTGTACGTGGCAAAATACTTATTTAAAAAATTCTTAAACCCAAGCAGGCGGGGGATGCCAGTTCCACGCGTATGCGGGAGCGCGTCAGATGTGTATACATGGATAAGTAATTATTTAAACAATTCTTAACCCCAAGCAGGTGGAGGATGCGAGTTCCTCGCGTATAGGCGAGCGCGTCACACGTGTATTCGTGGCAAAATACTTATTTAAGAAATTCTTAAACCCAAGAAGGCGGGGGATACGAACTTCACGCTTATGCGGGAGCGCGTTAGACGCATATACGTGGAAAAATAATTATTTAAATAATTCTTAAGCCCAAGCAGGCGGGGGATGCGAGTTACACGCGTATACGGGAGCGGCTTAGAGGTGTATACATGGCAAAATAAATATTTAAATAATTGCTAACCCAAAGTAGGCGGGGGAGGCGAGTTCCCCACGCATACGGAAGCACGTTAGACGTGTATACATGGCGTAATACTTATTTAAAAAATTCTTATACCCGAGCAGGCGGGGGATGCGTGTTCCACGCGTATGCGGGATCCCGTGAGATGTGTATACATGGCAAAATACTTATTTAAAAAATTCTCTAAACCAAGCAGGCGGGGGTGCGAGTTCCACGCGTATACGGGAGCGGCTTAGCGGTGTATATATGGCATAATAATTATTTAAATAATTTCTAACCCAAAGTAGGCGGGGGAGACGAGTTCCACGCGTATACGGGTGCGGCTTATAGGTGTATAATTAGTATACATTCTATTATGGAGAGACGGTGAGTAATCGTGCCCTGCTCGGGCTATCTTATCTTTGTTTACATAAACAGTAATTAAGATATCTTAATAGCCTGTTGTTATGGTTTGTTTACATAAAGAAGCAATAAAGAAGCAATTAAGATATCATAATAGCTGTAAATATAAGCAGAGAGGTCCCGTACGGGAATCGGTGACACATTTTCGTCTCTCTCCATAGTAGAATGGTGTTCTCGGGAGGCAGTGATGCTGCCCCTCTTATTATTGGTGTTCAACAATATAGTAATTAATGTGTCTTTATTGATTGTTTATATAAACAAGCAATTAAGATATCTTAATTACATGAACAATCATAAAAATGTTTTTATAAAACAATTAATAAAACACCGTTTAAGATATTTAAATTAATGTTGCTAAACAATAGATAAGAGATTTTTCCGTATCGCAATCGATGACGTCGCGAGCCTACTCCATAGTAGAAAGTATACTGATTTATAAATTTAATTAATCAATATTCTTATTGTTTAAACATAATAAACAATAAAAACATCAATTAAGATAAATGAAATATGTGTGCGTGCGTGTATTTGTCTCGTATCGGCATCGATGACGGCACGAGCCTACGCCATAGTAGAAAGTATACTAATTAATAATTTTAATTAATCAATATTCTTATTGTCTAAACATAATAAACAATAAAAACATCAATTAAGATAAATGAAATATGTGTGCGTGCGTGTGTGTGTGTGTGTGTGTGTGTGTGTGTGTGTGTGTGTGTGTGTGTGTGTGTGTGTGTGTGTGTAAGAAGATATCGAATAGTATGTTTTTACGTGATATTATATTGTGGTCCTGAAAAGGACCGTTTTGATAAAAAATTAACAGTAAACGATTATTAAAATCGTTTGTACGCTTGTTTCTCTGGAAACGAGAAGGTGTTCTTGGAGAAGCTATTGTGCGATGACGATTTTGATGATGACGACGATGATGGCTGTATAAGCGGCTGTTTCTCTTTATCGCCGGTGTAATTTTTCGTAGCGTTCTTGCTTTGCTGTGGCCCCATACTTCTTGCTTGTTTGACGTTCAATATGAAAATGGTACCTCCCGTTTCGCTCATCGCATTATAAATGAATATACCATATTTTGCATCATGTTGTATATAGAGACCATGCGTAGGAACTGTTGACGCCAAAATGGAGTATGCAGAGTATATCTATGATATATGAATTTTATAAGAAAGGTTTGGTGGATAGAAGGTAAAAAATAAAAAAGATTGTTGGTTCTAATTAAAATTGAATATATATTGTTTAAGCCTTTGATTAATATTACAAATTAATTTGCGAACATATAATCGTACAAATCATGAGACAAGTTGGATAAGCCAAATGCATAAAATTCCATAAGAAAAATGTCGTACAAATCTTTATTCATATTACCGAATTCCATGTGCAACTCTGCTCTATTATTAATTTCATTTTTACGCAATGAACAATATTGTTTAAACGCAGCAGTGTCTTTCAAAATATTTTTCGCTTTTTCAGTGCTTTCTTTAACTCAACTTTTAAAAACTCAATTACGTTATCGATACCGCGATTTATAAATCCGGCACTTCTAAACGTTTTAGCCACTCATCGACACATTCGCGCACTTCTCGTAGGCCGTTCAAAGTTGCCTGCTGCATGACGATCCCCGGTGGACTTTCGTATTTTCTTTTCTTCTGTGGTGTCTCGTACTGTGAACAACTGTCTGGAAACTGCGTCTCCTCGTCTATTGGTTGCCCTTCGGGAAAGTCTCCTCTGACGAGCTTCGGTGTCGGTACACTAGGTCTCTCGTCGATAAGGATGGACCTCACTCCGTACGCCATTGTAAAATTGATGTCGTGGTTTGAAAGAAATATTTTTGAAGGTTTACCGAAGTCTTTGTAGAAGGTGAATGAATCTAGCACATACCCCATCATCGCGTCCATTTGGTCGCTGATCAGTTCCCAACTGTTTTTTTCGAGAGTTACGTACTTTGCAGGAGACTCTGTACTACAGAGTTTCACCACAGCTCTATAAAATCCTGCGTGGTGTTCCAATCCAACAACGACTCTTTTGGAATTTGATTTATTGATAGCGTAGGTTGTAGACAGGAAGAGATTTGGCAGATCCATGTTTTTATTAACTCGCGATGTTACTGCTACTGCTGCTGCTGCTGCTGCTGCTGGTGAAGGTAGTGGTGGTGCAGCTGATGGCGGAGGTAGTGGTGATGGAGTTACTGCTACTGAAGCTACTACTGAAGCTGCTGCTGATACTTCGTTTTTGTTCATTTTCAAGCAAGAGTATACTTAGAGATTGAACGAACACTGGAATATCCACGCGCGAGCGTACTCTCAAATGGAATGGATACTCGTGACTGAAGGCAAGCATGTCGTGCTCCAGCTTTTACACGTATGTCCCCACCATATTCTGTTTTCCCATTGGCCGATCAATCCGTTACGTACCATTCCCTCATCCAATCAGTGAACGGAGTGATGCCGTTGTAATATATAGAATTCAACAAGATGAAAGTGATGAATGTAACATAACCTTACTACCCGTTTCGTATTCGCGATAAAAAAGTACGTTGGAATGACGTGAGCTTAGAGAGTAACGAATACGCGATAAAAATAACGGTTTCCGAGAAAGAAATCGATGAATGTAACACAACCTCACTTTCCGTTTCGTATTCGCGATAAAAAAGTACGTTGGAATGACGTGAGCTTAGAGAGTAACGAATACGCGATAAAAATAACGGTTTCCGAGAAAGAAATCGATGAATGTAACATAACCTCACTTTCCGTTTCGTATTCGCGATAAAAAAGTACGTTGGGTTGACGTGCGCTTAGAGAGTAACGAATACGCGATAAAAATAACGGTTTCCGAGAAAGAAATCGATGAATGTAACATAACCTCACTTTCTGTTTCGTATTCGCGATAAAAAAGTACGTTGGGATGACGTGCGCTTAGAGAGTAACACGAATACGAGATAAAAATAATGATTTCGGAGAAAGATTATGATGAAAGAAATCATTGAATGTAACGCAACCTCACTTTCCGTTTTGTATTCGCGATAAAAAAGTACGTTGAAATGACGTGAGCTTAAACAGTAACAAATACGAGATAAAGATGACGAGGAAATAAATTCTTATATGTATAAACCTAACCTTACTTTTGGCTTTGTATTACGCGATAAAAATTTCAGTTACAATCGCAGCCGATGTGAACGTATGATATGAAAATAAGCAAAATAGAGATACTGCTATAATATTAACGTGATAATTTCTTGAAAGCATGCAGGGGAATCAGGTAGGTAAGGATGTGAAAAAGAGTCTAACACTAAATGTAAATTTGTTACAAATACAATTTTTATTTTACGAAGAACTTACAAAAGTATACATATTTTACTCTTACATCTATGATTACAAAAAGAAAAAATTTATAATTTTGCGTTACATGTTTGATTACTCTGCCCAGTTCCCAATGAAGTGTCTCTTGGAAGAAAACGATTTCTGTAAGGATTCGCCTTTCTGGCTTGCTTTTGTGAAATAACTTTATAAAATTTAGTAGCTGTGTTATCGTTTTTGTATGTATTGTATGAAAAGATGCGACAAAACGCGCGTAAAGAACTACCACTACACATATGATGCAAAAACATAATGCAATATTCACCGCACACTTTTGAATCAAAACCTTGTAATGGTTTCTTGTTCCACTGGAAACGCACGCAGTTTCTTCGTAGGCGATCAAGATGGAGTGCTAAGGTGGGGGCAATTCCGTTACTGTCGAAATATACTCCGTATCCATTTTTGTCTATGTAAATGGCAACCCAATGCGATCCTGGTTTATTTGCTGTATCTAGATTGGGCACAATAGCCACAGGTGGACTTAAAATTTTTGGAATGTGATCAGCAGCATACACACCTATTGTATTCGCTCTTAGCGCACGTATCGCATGCATTATTGTCCTTGTGTCCATCATGTAATTGATTCTCCCTGAATATATTTGTATTTACAGACTTTTCACTGGGAACGTTCTCAGTGAATACAATGTTGAAGTCGTCGTCGTCGTCGTCGTTGTTTGCTTTTACCGCGTGTGTGCTACTGTCGTCGTCGGTTACATCTACTCCACCTGGTTCACCAAAGCGAAAAGACTTTCTGCTTTCGTTACGATACTTGCAAAGAGCAGCGTAAAATCTTTCGCTTTGTATGGTTTCAGTTACTTCGCGCCACTCTTCTGGAAGTATACTGTATAGCCATTTTCTTAATAGGTTTGCTTTCAAAAGTGCACAAAAGTCTTTCTTATTTTCTATGTGTTTTTCGATATGACTTGCACACACTAATGAATTCGGAAATAGTCCTTCTAATTTACTAAACGATGGCGACCTCCACTCTTCGAGGTTTATAACGCACCTTCCAAGCACGTTCTCGAGATACCTTCGTTTTTGATCCCCTCGCACGTAGATATTTCTCCCCTTCTTGACAAGTTTGTAGAGATGATGGCGCAATCGTCGTAATGATACGTCACCTTCGAACCACTCTATTCCGTGTAAGTGAACTGTGCAATAGCTGTTTGTCGTCTTTATGTCTGTTGGCAAATGCAAAAAATTACAAGGTGGGCCTGCTATCCAATGACCGATTATGAGCTCTTGCAATGCGATCACAGCCACTTCCTTTGGCAAAAAATTTCTGTTAACGTCGCGAAAACCTTGTATGTCGACAATGAAATCCATGATTTAAGAAGTGAGCGCGAGAGTGTATCGCTATGTAAAAGACCAAATGACAACTGGTCCTCACGCGTAGGCGTTTCATTTCTGATATACGCTTATCCCCACTACTCTTGTTTCTCCTTCTTCTTCTTCTTCTTATATTTACGTGCTAAAATCCGATAGGATTTGCCTACTCGAATCGATTTCCAATACGTTATCGTATTCTGCGTAAATGATGCAATTTATGATACTAGTGAGAGCGCCCTCGAATCGCACTTCCACACGCACGCTACCCGACCGCACGAGGTTCCAGTGTATAGCACAATGAGCTGATAAATCTGGTGCTAAGTCAAAAGCCGTCAGAAAATTTCCTCGCGCGTAATTGTGACGATTGATGCCGTTGCCTTCGTTGAGAAAATGTATACCTGTATCCGAGAATAGCGTATGGTAAGCATCTATGTAGAGACCGCTGTTGCCGGTAAAGCGAGGTTGTAACGGTTTGCTTGGAATTTACACTCCGTTGACGTACAAAGAAAGATAATTTATCGAAAAGTGTTGAAAATTGAACGGGTTGAATTTACGATTTCCATTAAATGCTTTGTTATCGACGAAACCTATAATTATTCTTTTAGGTAGCTGCCCGAGGATGACGTTGTCGAGAGTGTCCCCGAGAATTCCAGTGTGAAGCGTGAAAGACTTAACTTCGACGCGTGTAATCGGATACTTGGCTGTAGCTTTAGCTAAGGCATTGGCGTGGCCAAGTAAAATACCGGGACTTATCTTTACTCTGTGTATGATGAGACTGGCTTCTTTGATTTTGACACGGAATTTAACATCATCCGACACATCCATCAAGCAAAATGCATCTTTGCTTCGTACGAGGCGTACTCTCATCTCCACTCCGTTGATAAGCATTTTATCTTGATTAAATACGTCGCAATACAAATGACCAATCATATCGACGGTTTTCCCTCCAAGTATGTAATGTTGACGATATAGGGCACCTTTGTTAACGGTAGCATTTTCTATAGGAATATTCGGAGCAGCTTCAAAGTTGTCAAACGTATCATCGTACCAAAGTACTGTAGTCAAATGCGATTCTTTAGCAGCCGGAGAATAATTCAACAACGATTCAATATAAGCTCTATAGGGGTAGGCGTTGTTGGGAGGTGAAACGAGCTTTTGATTAAAAGAAACGTCGACTTGATTAAATAGCGAATGAAGAAAATTGTTAACTGGCGCGACTTTGGCGTTTTCTGCTTCGCCTTCTATTGGTTCAACCGTTGCTTGAATATAAAGCATCGTGTGCGCAAGGTCTATGTAATGTTCACTACCACTCGGCACCACAAACTCTATGGGGGCATCTCCTTCGTCGCTGAGCGATGACACGGGCTTGCAGTGTAAGAAACTGCTACTCTCTATGGAAGTTTGAGTCGCAGGTAGAGAAAAAATGTCTAACTCACTGGACATACATTCTGTCGAGTGTGAATGTAAGAACGCCATTTTTTCTATTTCGGGCCGAAGATGTCGTTAATATTTCTAAAAGTGGGCTTCTTCCTCTTCTTGTTGACTCTGCCCCCTTTTCTTGTAGTTGTTCGTCCCTTCTTCTTCTTCTTCTTCTTTTACTCGGTGATGCGAACTAATCCGCTTGTCTTCCTCAACTGACGTTTTCGTCTGTGAGCAGGCGTCTTATAACCCGAGCCTTTCATCATCTCAGATATTTTTTCGGCTGCTTTTCTCTTCAAGTTTTTTCTAGATTCTTTGGCTCTGACCTTCACTGCTTCTTTGAAATTGACACCGTTATTCGCCACGTCATCGAAAATATTTAACCCCGCTCGTATGGTTTCTTTTCCTACAGCTTTCGCTCCACTGGAGATGTAAGGCAGCATTTTTCGAAACAGACCGCCTAACCATGCTCCCACTCCTCGGCCTCTTTGATAAGAAGAGCCAGCGAAAACTCGCCTAACACCACCACCCCCGACTTGCTCGTCGTCGTAGCACTGAATGTAGTAACTCATATTGGCTATAATTTTTTTTAGCGGTTGCGTTTGAAATGTAGCGTAACCGTCAACGTACGTACCATACTCGAATGGTATAGGATGGCCGTGCTGATCTCTTATATCTATAACTATATTCTGGAAAGTATGATAAAGTAACGGTATGTAATGTATCGGAGCAAAACGCTGCACGTAGTTAGAACCAAATTTGTAATTTGGATCTGTGACTGAAACTATACGTAGCAGAGATGCTTGAGTGTCGCCGACTGTGTATGGTTCGCAAATGTCCGTGTAAACGTACATTTGATCAGGGATAGCGCGAGACAATGAAGCAGGTCTAACACCCTCAATGACTCTGGCATCCTCGTTGACGGTCGTGAACATTCCTTTGGTCACGAAATTTTCAATACCAAAAATACGACAAATTTTATCATTGAATTCCGTCACGTAAAACTCTTCACAATGGCATGTTCGCTTTGTGGCGTAATATCCTAAGCGGCTTTTCATCGACTCCAGTACTTGATGTTGATATATGTCGTTCGATCTATTTATCTCGGCAGCTAGCTGTTCTATTGTTTTATAAATACCGTCGGGAAAGTGGCAAACGTCTTTGCGTACTACCTTACCGCTGTCGTAGGAACAAAACGAATAAGAAGCTTCAGTATTTTGTACGTGGATTATAGTACAAGGCACGTAAATTTCAGCTAGACCTACGAGCCATTCACCGTGTAGCCTAATCTCGCGCTGTAAATGCGTGGTGAAGCAAGTTGTTGTATTATCGCTGAAATACATCATACTGCTGTTACTCGGTAACACCATGTAAAATTCATCTTGGTTCTCCATTTTTTTTCTTCAGATTCTATCGAGATCGCTCGCCTTTATCCAAGAGTTGAATTTGTCAGGGTATCCTAACCACTTGACTAATAGTTGCTTATTTGCTCCTCGTCCACGCGTACGAACTATGCGCTCCACTTTAAATGTTTGATGGTTTGTGATGCGTTCTCGGCCAACCAATACAAGTTCTTCCGTGTAAAAGAATCCGTCGATAATTTCACCGTTTAAGTCTTCGAGAACGTACGTGAAGATATTCTGTCGTCGCGACACCCTTTTTATCTTGAACACTTCCTTGCTGAAATTTTTTTCATAACCGCGCTCGAAGGTATTTTTAGTCCGACTGATTCGAATGAAGTCGCCCACCTTGAATTTAGGTATCGCTTGGTGGGCCCTCTTGTGGCCGTTTCTCTGCACCGCGCTTTGTCGAAGAGCACGCTTTTGCAAATTTTCACGGGCTTTTGCTGCGTTGTACAGATTTAACTTAGATGGTTTCATTTTTATTCCACTATGCAATGTGTGGTTGTAAGCGTATATAATTTTTTGTACTACGTCGACATACCTTTTTGTATTTTTGTGCGAGAAATAGCGCCACATACGCTCTCTTATTGTTCTGTTGAGTCTCTCAACTACAGCCGCTTTGATATCGGGATTTCGCGCTATTCTAAATTGTATGTCATATTTTTTTAGAAGGCTTTGAAAAACTGAGCCGACAAATTCTTTGCCACGGTCGGATTGTAAACACACCGGTACTCGCGGGCTCGCCCTGTCTAGAATTTCTTCGAATGCGTCGGCAACGTTACGCGCTGTTTTGTCGCGCAATGGTTCGATCCACGCATACTTGCTGAGCACATCCACAACAACAAGAATATAGCAGAAGCCGTAGTTATAGTCTTTTATCGAGGTTAACTGTAGTAAATCACACTCCCACAGGTCGTCCACGTTCGTGACGTTGTAGCGCAATCTCGGAAATTTTCGTTTTATAGGATGATGAAGCGTGTAAGCGTCTTGGTTACTAAGCCATGCGTATATTTTAGCCTTCTCATTGGATTTACCTCTCTTTTTATTTACGCGTACGAGATTTCTTGCACCCGCGTATCCTGCCTCGTGCGAGAGATCGTAATACTGTTTCTCGTACATCGTCTCTGTGCGTGTGCTTGTGCCTGTGTGTGTGTGTGTGCGTGTGTCTGTGTGTGTGTGTGTGTGTGTGTGTGTGTGTGTGTGTGTGTGTGTGTGTGTGTGTGTGTGTGTGTGTGTGTGTGTGTGTGTGTGTGTGTGTGTGTGTGTGTGTGTGTGTGTGTGTGTGTGTGTGTGTGCGCGCGCGCGCGCGGTTTTTATATTTGGAATCGTAACCACTTTTTTTACTTTGTTCAGCCTTTCTTCTCCTCGTAAGCACGGGAGAGGGCTCTGCATTCGCATCTTCCTTATTCAGTCGTCGTTTGGCCGTATTCAAAGGCGCTGTGAGTACTCTCCCAATTTTTAAAACTTCCCTGTTGCCTATTAAATTCGTCGGAGTATCGGAAGTTTTAACAAATTTAGAAAACTCCATGCGTCCAACTGGTGCTTCCTCGTCGTCATTTTTTCCCCTTCTTCTTCTAACCACATCGTTCAGTAATTCTATAATATTTGAACGCTCTACCGTGCGGCCATCTATACTCACTGTACCGGCATTGTTCCACTTAAGACGTTCGGGTGCTACTGTTTTCCAATGACGCAACAAGAGACGCACCTTGCGCTGATACGCCTTGGGTACACCATCGATAATGGCTTCTTCGGTGAGGGGTGCTAGTGTCTCGTCAATTTCGTCGATTTCTCGTAGTGCATCGCTGCTGCTGCTGCGCTCGCTTTCACGGAAAAAGAGATAACGTCGCAAAACTTGTAAGTAATTTAGACATTTTTCGTGAACGTCCTTCACCCCTTTTTCCGAGTGAAGAATATCGAACATTTCGGCGTCTAATCTGGACAAATTGTCACCGGGAGTTTGCATAGAATTTTCGCCGGAGAATTCGCTCGGGGCAATTATTTTTGTTGATTCAGCGGGTGTAGACTGCGCGCGTTCGATTGCATCTTCGGTCACGATTACCATTTTACGAGCGCGTTCCATACTGCTTCTCGTATTTACTGCTGCTTTCCTCCTCCTCCTTCTCCTCCAAATAGTTTAGATATGAGCGCACCTACGATGGGCGCTAGAAGAGCTGGCAAAAAAGATCCTCCTTTCTGTACTATTGAGCGTTTTTTAGTTTTCCAACTTGATGACTTTCGATTTATTAATCTGCGCAATACGATCTTGTGCTTATTCAGCTGTTTCTTCTCCGAATCTCTTAATTTCACTACGCCGTGTAAAACGTTTAATGCGCACTCGCATATGCACTTGACGAGCGATTTAACAGCCGTGCGAAGTATGGCCGAACGCTGTTTGTCGTCGCAGTGTGAGAGAGCTCCCAAAACCGCCAAATGTTTTTTGGAAAAATGTTTAGTACAAAGCGAACAGCGTCTAGAATTCATCCGTGTTGCTCCTGCCATTGTTATCTCTCGACTGGGTTGAAGGCTCGCGCATCTGACGTATCTATTTCTTTTTTTCTTCACTCCCCCTCTCCTTTTTTCAATATAATTAGACTATCGAAACTTTGAATATTTCGGTACATAAGCGTAGTGCGTTTTATCGTCGGGAAATATGCAGGAGCGGAATCGAAATTCGTCGAGACAGTCTTGTGATAAATCGAGAAAAAGATACGTGTGTGGGGTTCGCGTAGCGTCGGGGTAGGCCTCTTGCAGAAATTTTGGATCTTCCGGATATACTTGACGCGCCAAGTGCTGTATTTGAGCGCGATCACGCGGGTTTTTATAGCGTACGAGATATTTTGTGTTCAGGCTTATATCGCGTTGCGATTTTCCTTTGTGAAAAATATTTTGCGTTATGAATATAACGCTCATATTTTTATAATGACTACCTTTCGTAAATAGATCTAGTATAACATCGCACGAAGATTCTCGCATTAAATCATACAGAATTAATAATTTTTTTTTATCGCGGCCGCAAGAATAATCACTCACTTGAGGCAGACCCTCTCTAAATTCGATACTCGGTGCGTCACACCCGGGTCTCAACTCCGTGCGGTAGGCTTCTTGCCACTTGGCGTAATAAAAGAGTATGCGATCAAAGCATACGTTACAGATTTTCGGTAAATTAATAAGAAACTTTTTGACGAACTGAGTTTTGCCACACCCGGTAGGTCCGCACACACAACACGTAAATGGATGTTTCCAACGCGTATCCATTTTCATGAATGACAACAAAACCGAATTTGTTCGTGCTTTTATAGCGATAACACATTTTTTTTTTTTTTTTTTTTTTTTTCAGCGTGAAAAAAACCAACGATCCCCGGGCGGCGGCGGCGGCGACGGCAGTAGCGCGGCGCGGCGCGGTGCTCATCAGCTGATATGCACCGCGCACCGGGGCGCATGTACAAGCTTGTACTCCGCGCGGTATAAGCTGATATTCGCCGCTTTAAGAAGCGAATACTTTGCACGGGCGCGCGCATATCAGCTGCTATAGCGCGCGGGGCCTCGCGTATGGACAAGAGAGCGCGCGCGCGAGAGAGAGAGAGAGAGAGAGAGAGAGAGAGAGAGAGAGAGGAAGAGGAAGAGGGAGATAAAAATAACTACAATGAACAAGAACAATATTTACAAATAAGTCTTATTTTTTATTAATGAAATGTTTTAACGCTTATAGCCAAAAGGCAATGATAATTCTTTTATTGAATGGTAGCGCCGTTTTTTTAATACTATACAACATGTCTTGTATGCGTCTCGCGTGATAACATCGTGCTTGGGTGTGCGCCTTATGGCTTTAAAATATAATTTAATATTACCCGCATCGTCGTCATTCATAAAGGTATCGATCAATTGTTTAATACTATCGAAATTTATTTTTAAAGAATTAGCATAATTTAACCTTATCCCTTTGATTTTACAACATTCAAATGTCTGTCCTGTCGATGAATCGATTGCTTTATAGGCGTAAAATTTAGGACCGCCCGATAAGAATGTTTCAATATGTACATTTGGTCCGTAACTCTTCAGTTCGTCCGTCATATCACCTAATAGCGTGCCAAGGTGGGGTCTGTATTCCTCGTCCTTCGCGCGCTCATTACAAACGAATATGCAAGAGTCGGTATCAAAGTATAAAACTCGTCGATCTAGTTTCTCAAGATAATCGTACAATTTGAGTCGAGCTTGCGCCGTAGTGTATGCTGCGATTACTACATTCGTATTGGACCCCTGTGCCACAGCATCGGCGATATTTTGCCAGTTTACATATAAAAGTTCATCGTTTACCGGCAACACGCTAAATACTTCTTTTTCCGGCGCAACTAAAAGTTTAAGGAGGGCCTCGCGTGTTTTTACAATTTCGGTCTGTTTCAAGTTGCTACGCTGCCCAAATTTTCCCCAAAAAGAATTAAGACAGAGTTTTGCCACTGCGCGCAAGCCAGCATTTTTTCCGATTTTTTCTCTCTCCATTCGTATACCCTCGTCTCGCTCGTACTCTAACAAATAACGTTCCTTATCTACTTCGCTCTCGCACCACGATGGCCATCCGCTAGCTTGTTGTTTTATTTTCAAAAACGCGTTCACGTAGTCTGCAAACAATCCTCCTGTGCCACTCTGTTGATTGTATTGCGTTACATTATATCGCCATATATGAATATTTCCGTTATTTGGTAACCCAACTCGATGGCTTTTCGCAGTTCGTCGGCTACCCACGTCCCCGTGAATTCGCGCTCGTGAGTATATTCGTGAGTACAATCTTCTTGTCGCATCTCCTCGCAACAAGAGCGACAAAGAGCAAAGAGTAATCGTCCATGCATTTTTATTGGTAAGAGAGGAAGAAACAAATTACGAGGAGGCAATATTTTACATTTGATCAAACCTTCTACTCGTGATAAATCGTTGTTATTTCCTTTCGTCAACGCATCGCACTGACTGCCAACAAATATATCTGGGTGTCCGAGCGGAAACCGGCCTCGTTTACAGATATACGGATATAAAGAGCAAATATCCGTATATCTTATTGTTTCTCCTTCTCTTATTTTATAATGTACAGCTATATTTTCCGTGCGACCCTCGAAAAACGCGTCTCGCGGATTTAAAACCATTTTGCTTATTAACGGATGATTATTCACATAATTTGCCATCCGAGGATTTTCAATTTTACGCCGGTCAAATGTGCACTCCAAAATTTCGCGAACCTCGTAGCCCAGTGACTTTATTTTATCTATTTTTGCTCGAGTGCTCTCGTATGCCTCGTTGTGAGTTCTATTGTAGGCGGTTAATTTATCGCGTTTGTTTTGAAAACATCGCGGATACCCATGTGTGAAGCACCCTTGATACTCGAATACTATACCTTTATCTGTGGTCGCGGCACTGTCGCTTGACGTCGACGAGCTCGGAAGCTCTGACGGTGGCAAATATCCATCTACCGAGAATCCTTCGGGTAATCTATACTCGCGGGCCCGACCTGCGTGAATAATCTCACGCCCGATTTCGCGCTCGCACTCCAATAGCCACTCAACAGCTTTTTGAGAGTGGTTATCAGCGCGCCTGTAGCCAGTAGGCGGTAAAATTCCGATGGTGTTTGGCTTGAGAAATTTTTTTCGATACAAATAAGAGCAAGCTGAGGCGATAGTAGTTGCGGAAAAGAAGGGGTCAGTGCCGCCAATATCAAGAAAAATTTTTCGAAAAGCTATACACGCGCGGCGTAAAATTTGTACATCCATGCGACAATACTCGATGATTTCTGTTTTAAAATTGAATACATAGTCTCGTTTGTTCTCTTCGTACCATTTAAAAAAATCTTTTCTCTCATCGATACTCATAGAATTCGGCGCGTAGAAATTCGCATCGGGTAAAGGGCCTGCGTATTCTTGATTTTGTAGAGTATTGAATAAGTGGGGAAAATAACCCTTTTTACTGTTTTCCGGCAAGCCAAAAGCAGCGGGAAGAGCGCTCAACTTCATTTGGAAATAGTTTAGACTATCTATGAATTTCGTTCGCCCGTATTGCATAGTAATAATATTCTGTCCACTTAATATACGAGGGTCATTTGACAAGTACCTAGCCTCACCGCCAGATGGAGCCACTATCGCACCAGAAATACACTACAGTGCAGTATCTTCCTGTAAACGGTTACAGACAAAATTTCAGCCGGATCGGAGTTGTAGTTTATTTTTGAGAGCGTGTGAAAGCAAATGTGTCCGTTGATTTTTGAAAAAATGGAGAAAGAACAATATCGGTCGGTGATTCGATTCTTGTTTTTGGAAGGGAAATCGCGCAGTGAAATTAAAGAACGCTTGGATGCAGTGTATGGGGATGCTTCTCCTTCGACGGCGACCGTTAAATTTTGGTGTAACGAGTTTCAACGTGGTCGTACGTCGGTTTTTGATGATCCACGCCCAGGTGCTCCGAAAACAGCCACTACGGAGGAGAACGTGACAAAAATACACGATATCGTTTTGTCAGACCGCCGATTAAAGGTGCACGAGATAGCTGCGATAGTAGGCATCTCAGAAAAACGCGTGTGGCATATCCTACATGAGATTTTAGGCATGAGGAAGCTGTCAGCAAGGTGGGTGCCGCGTTTGCTGACTGCAGACAACAAGCGCATCCGTGTGACCAGTTCAGAGCAGTGTTTGGAGCTGTTTAATCGCAATCCAAAACAGTTTTTGCGTCGTTACGTGACCGTCGACGAAACATGGATTCACTACTACACTCCAGAGACCAAGGAGCAGTCAAAACAGTGGACCTTACCCGGTGAACCTGCTCCGAAGAAGGCGAAGACGGTCCCGTCGGCCGGAAAGGTGATGGCGACTGTTTTCTGGGATTCTCAAGGTGTGATTTTTTTTGACTATCTGGAGAAGGGCAAAACGGTCACAGGACAGTACTACGCCGAACTATTGAGCCGATTTGATGCCGTGTTAGAAGAAAAACGGCCCCATTTGTCTAAAAAGAAAGTGTTTTTCCACCACGATAATGCACCGGCTCACACTTCTGCACTCGCCACGGCTAAATTGGTCGAATTACGCTACGAACTGCTGCCCCATCCATCGTATTCTCCAGATTTGGCTCCGTGCGACTTTTTATTCTTTCCGAACCTAAAAAATTCGCTCGCCGGGAAGAGATTCCACTCCAATAACGAAATAATCGCCGCCACGGAGGCCTATTTTGCAAACCAAGAGAAAACATTTTTTTCAACGGGGTTAAAAAAATTGGAACACCGCTGGACCAAGTGTGTTCAACTAAAAGGAGACTACATTGAAAAATAAATTTTATTTTTTGTAAAATTTTGGTGTTTTCATTTGTAGGCTAGGTACTTATCAAATGACCCTCGTAATACTCGGCAAAACTTCAGATGTACACTCTGCCAATTCTTTTAATATGAATTGCGCATCGAATGCTCGTGCATTGTGCGCAATGCATATGATTTGCGCAAATATTGTCTTATCTCTAATACACAATTCGATTAACTGAGTGACAGGATTCTCTCGAAAAACATGTTCGCGAACGCCGCAAGTATTACACCAACGCGAAACATCGTCATCATCGATGCAATCCGAGCACGCTTGCTGTGCGACACATAAATTTGGAATGTACAGATTTGAAGTCTCGTGATTAAGATAAGGCTCATCCTGTCGCGTCTCAAAATCATAAAAAACAAACAAAATGTTTTTTTCGTGATTAATCTCATTACTTATCGGTTGCATGTAACAGAATTCGTTGATAAAATGTTTTCTTTTACAATATTTACACCAAATCATTCCGCACGTGTGTTTCGAACGAAAACAATTTGTAACTTTATTGCATCTATTGCAAAGTTTAACTACATCGCACAATTTTTTGTTCTCTTTTTATAAGAGCCATCTTTTAAATGATTATCGTAGCACATATTTCCAAAAAAATTTCTATTACATTGCGAGCATTTAATTAAATCGACATTATCTGTTTTACACGCGGGAGAGACAAAGCACTTGGAACATGTTTTTAAACATTTGTGTTGGTCTATGAAATTAAAACGTTTATTACAAAAAGTGCAAAAGAATTTAGTTCGCGCAACACCGATTAAATTCAGTATTGTATCATAATGTTTCGCGTTAGAATTATAACAAAGATTAATTATACGCTGTGTTTCACATCCTGTCTGTCTTTCTACAACAGCACGCCCATCAAAAAATGGGGGCTCACCGCTGCCAAAAGTTTTCTTATCGTATACTACTATAGCTATACCAGTGTGTAAATAATAATTTTGAAATTGCTCAATTTCGAAGAAACCTGCTCCCGTGGGTGGTATACGAACATTAGCATCCTGCATTAATTTTTCGGCGCGTTCGCGTTGTAGTTTACGTCGACCGTCGCGCACGACACCCCATTCCTCTCGAGCTTCATCCATATCGTTTGCCCGCAATTTGATATAAGTTTCACCTACAACTAACGAACGCGGTAGGCATAAATTATCGACATTTACAATAGACACTATTGATCTTTGTGTCACCGAATTGATCGTTAATTTTCTCGCTCTACGCGCGCCCATCCCTTCGGGTATACTTACAAATGTAATGTGTAACGCAAAACTTTCGTCGATTTGGAAATTTTCATTACTTTGTGTCAGATTTGCAATCAAATCCCAAAGATCAGCGTAATGAAAATTTTCAATCGGTCGAAAAGATAATCCACCTGCGCCATCCGCAAAGTATTCGCTCCTAACGACCACACCGATCAAAAACCTTTCTTCATTCGGTATCACCGAAATAATATGCGCGTGAATGTCGCGCATTGCTGCCTTCATCCAAACAAGGGGATTATCGCAATAGGTAGGCGGGTCTTTGATACGCAGTTTAATACAGCGCCCGACCACTCTAAATCGCTGCACATGGTTTTCGGTTTCGTCTGCCACAATAAATCTTACTCCGGGCGGTCTTATGTCGAGATTATTCGCCTCCTCCTCCTCCTCCTCCTCCTCCTCCTCCTCCTCCTCCTCCTCCTCCTTCTCCTCCTCCTCCTCCTCCTCCTCCTCCTCCTCCTCCTCTGCAGTATCACCATTGGCTCTGTTCTCCTTCTCTTCGTCGCCTCCGTCGTAATCGTCGGCCATGCCATCATCGTTGTGGCCGTATCCCACTTGCAGAGGTTCTCCGCTCTCTCTTATGCATGAATTTGCGTCTACTGTAGGCGATGGTGGGAGCGATGGCCATACTGAGCTTGTAGACAACGAGTCATCTGCTGTAATGTTTATTAAAAAACGATTAATAAAAAATAAATGTTTTTTGTTTTCACAATTATAATACCAAAAAGTTAATCTTCAGGTTTTCCGTTGAAACTATCGCGCACGCGTTCCAACAAATCTTGTAGTTCGTTCGACGTATATAATGGAGAATCTTCATGTTCGGCCTGGTCGTGAAACCATCGCAATTCTTGCGCACGCCGAACATGCAAAATTCTCCTCGCGTAAATCAATAGAAATGGTATGTCGAAACCCGGAGTGGCCAATCCATCGCCGCTATGGTTTCTTCTCCGAATAACTTTTTTGAAAAAATAAAAAGTTGTAAAAACAGCCTTTTACATGAAAAAAAATAAATATTCAAATTAAAAAAATTCTTACATTCGTTGACTCGTCGATCTAGAGGACTAGTTTCGTCAAAACTGTTCCAAACGAGACGATGGCTATCCTCGATATTATGAAAACTCCGCTCGGACGGGGGTGCTCTAGTTGAATAAAAATTATGAAGCATCCCTGCGCGAGGTTGGCCGCTGTTTCCACTAGTCGACGGCTGCGGGTCCTCGCTCATTATGGCTCTTTCCACTGCGACCCGTGGTTTCCGATAGTGGTTGAGCGCCAAGTTTAATCCGCGCGTTAAAACTGTGTCATTATCTTCTTCATCCGACGAGTCTATTCTAATCATGCTTTCGCTCTCGTCGGATTCTAAAATATTCGAGCCCCTATCATCTCCTTCGTTTGCTACATGGATTATTTGTTGTTGTTGTTGTTGTATAGGTTGTTGTATAGGTTGTTGTATAAGTTGTTGTTGTTGTTGTTGTTGTTGATGTTCTCCTTCTTCTTCTCCTTCGCTACTTGAGATATCGGGTTCGATTGGGCTCGTTACAGCCTCATTCTCGCTCTCGTACTCTAGTTGACGTGCTACGGGATTTTCACGCCCGCTATAGTTCATAAAAATTGTTGACGCGTCGCTGTCATCGGCGAGAAGATTTTCTAAGGCTTGAAAATTTTAAAACATATAACAAATATTTTTTCGTCATAAAAAATGAGTATAAAATCTTTTACTTACCAATTTGTTCGCTAAACGCCGACATCATGTCATCGAGAACATTTGCATTTTCCATGCGTATTTCTCTGACAAATTCGCCCGCTATCATCAACCCCGATCGATTATTGCGAAAAAATCGTTAGTAATAAACGGCGATTCTACGAAGACCGCTATGGACAAGTAAAAATCGCAGTCCGCGACGTAAAAGTGAATAGTGCACTGTACGCAAACGCCGTCGCCACGAATCTCTACACCTACGCCATACAGGTTGACTGTAAAAACGTAAAGTAGAAGCGATGCGGAAAATAATCTCACGCAAATCGCTATGTTCGTCGATCTGCATCTCTGGCAAAAAAGCGTTACTTCTCGCCATGATCCGCATTGGCACACTGACCTGATGCGTACGCAATGCAGGGTTTTATAATCCTTACGGATATTAGCTCCAGACAAAAAAATATAATTCAAATGATCCACGCATCTCACCCTTCTTATCTCTCGCTTAGAGGACACAGCGTAAGAACAGAAAACCGTTACGTTTCGGCGAAATAATGAAAACATGAGAAGCACACGAGGCAGGGATTCATATCCCATACACCGACAAATTTTGATCGAAGCTCGAGATATAAATATCATTTCTTCGAATTCAATTTTATTTTGGTGATGTGTACGCAGGGTCAGATTTGATAATGCTTACGGATATTAGCTCCAAACAAAACATAATCAAAATTATCCACTCACAATTGTCATCCCTCGCTCAAAGTACACAGCGTAAGAACAGGAAACCGTTATGTTTCGAAGAAATAATAAAACATGAGAAGCACACGAGGCAGGGTTTTCATATTGCACAGAGCGATAAATTTTTATCAAAGGTCCAGATATACACATAAAGATATATATGTACGTAACTAATACCCTAACGTACTATCGCGAAAAAACATCCTGCGCACGTGTTTAAATTATAAGACGAAAACTGATATAACGTGAGCAGATTCATTTAGGCGGTGCGCTTTTGGTGTATTCTCTTACACACCTTATTGATGCGGGCTTTTTATAATGGCAAAAACGATAAGGCTGTGGCCAGGCATCGCGCTGGACCCGAAATCATGCATCTGACACCGTCTCCGCTCGCTATCGCGCTATATTTTTTACCAAAGGTTAAACAGCGGAGGGTACACTCTAGTCAAGTCAGCATTCGTCAAAGAGCCACAGTCAATATGACATGGATCAAGAAAGCGTCTGCAGTAACAGACTGGATAGATAATTTAAAGAAAAAAGAACAGGAAATATATTTTTCTATCTTGAATAAAAAACGCGAAATAACAGTGCTCCAAAATACAATCAAGAGCGAAGTTCTACTACTGGAAAGCATACGTAAAGAGATTGCGGACTTTTCAAGACACAGTTATCATGCTCCATCAAACTATAATCAGTTTAACATACTAGCGAAATGCTTAGTATGCGATAAAGTATTAGTTAAAAAACAGAAAAATTGTGCGTAGAGAAAGTGTGAAGGATGTAATATGTGGCTGTGTGGTGTATGCGTTCGAAATCGGAAGCACACATGCTTCAACGCGATTCACCAGTTCCCGCAGCACCAGTAGCAGCAGCAGCAGCAGCAGCAGCACCAGCAGCAGCAGCAGCAAGAATCCGAGGTGGACACAAATACACAAGCAGGTGACATCGAGTACCACGCGTTATATGCGGAAAATGACGAAGAAGAAATATGTGTTATAGATTAATACGGTATGTTGTATACTTAATGTATAAAACTGTGAAAAATAATTTTTTGTAATTTTTTTAAGTTTATGTTTTAAGGTAACAATGAAATTAATATAATATGTAGAACTATAATGTTTTTATATAAAATAATTTTTTGTAATTAGTTGTAATTGTTTAATTAAATTTTGAACATAAAAAACAAAAAAAAGATGTAATTTTTTTTATTCTCCTATCTTTAATTGCCATTCTAGTCTTCCATTCTGCGCGCGCGCTCGCACACACACACACACACACACACACACACACACGCACACACACACATACACACACACGCACACACACACGCACGCACACATATTTCATTTATCTTAATTGATGTTTTTACTGTTTATTATGTTTAGACAATAAGAATATTGATTAATTAAAATTATTAATCAGTATACTTTCTACTATGGTGTAGGCTCGTGACGTCATCGATCCCGATACGGGACAAATACACGCACGCACACATATTTCATTTATCTTAATTGATGTTTTTATTGTTTATTATGTTTAAACAATAAAAATATTGATCAATTAAATTTATAAATCAGTATACTTTCTACTATGGCGTAGGCTCGCGACGTCATCGATCCCGATACGGAAAAATCTCTTATCTATTATTTAGCAACATTAATTTAAATATCTTAATCGGTGTTTTATTAATTGTTTTGTAAAAACATTTTTATGTTTGTTCATGTAATCAAGATATCTTAATTGCTTGTTTATATAAACAATCAGTAAAGACACATTAATTACTATATTGTGGAACACCAATAATAAGAGGGGCAGCATCACTGCCTCCCGAGAACACCATTCTACTATGGAGAGAGACGAAAATGTGTCACCGATTCCCGTACGGGACCTCTCTGCTTATATTTACAGCTATTATGATATCTTAATTGCTTCTTTATTGCTTGTTTATGTAAACAAACTATAACAACAGGCTATTAAGATATCTTAATTACTGTTTATGTAAACAAAGATAAGATAGCCCGGTCAGGGCACGATGACTCACCGTCTCTCCATAGTAGAATGTATACTACATGTATACATGGCATAATAATTCTTTAAATAAATCCTAACCCAAAGTAGGCGGGGGAGGCAAGTTCCCCGCGGATAAGGGAGCGCGTTAGATGTCTTTACGTGGCAAAATACTTATTTAAAAAATTTTTAAACCCAAACAGGCGGGGGATGCGAGTACCACGTGTATACGGGAGCGCGTCAGACGTGTATAAATGGCAAAATACTAATTTAAAAAATTCTTAAACCCAAGCAGGCGGGGGTGCGAGTGCCACACGCATACGGGAGCGGCTTAGAGGTGTATATATGGCATAATAATTACTTAAATAATTCCTAACCCAAAGTAGGCGGGGGAGACGAGTTCCACGCGTATACGGGGCGGCTTATAGGTGTATACATGGCAAAATAAATATTTAAATAATTCCTAACCCAAAGTAGGCGGGGGAGGCGAGTTCCCCGCCGATACGGCAGCGCGTTAGACGTCTATACGTGATAATACTTATTTAAAAAATTCTTAAACCCCAGCATGCGGGGGATGTGAGTTCCACGCTTATACGGGAGCGCGTCAGACGTATATACATGGCAAAATACTTATTTAAAAAATTCTTAAACCCAAGCAGGCGAGGGGTGCGAGTACCACGCGTATACGGGAGCGGCTTAGAGGTGTATACATGGCAAAATAATTATTTAAATATTTCCTAACGCGAAGTAGGCGGGGAAGGCGAGTTCCCCGCGGATACGGGAGCGCATTAGACGTGTATACGTGGCAAAATACTTATTCAAAAAATTCTTAAACCCAAGAAGGCGTGGGATGCGAGTTCCACGCTTATGCGGGAGCGCGACAGTCGTGTATACATGTCAAATTAATTATTTAAATAATCCCTAACCCAAAGTAGGCGGGGGAGGCGAGTTCCATGCGCATACGGGAGCGGCCTAGAGGTTTATACATGGAAAAAGAATTATTTAAATAATTCCTAACCCAAAGTAGGCGGGGGAGACGAGTTGCCCGCGCATACGGGAGCGCGTTAGACGTGTATACATGGAATAATAATTATTTAAACAATTCTTAACCCCAAGCAGGTGGGGGATGCGAGTTCCCACGCGTATACGGGAGCGCGTCAGACGTGTATACATGGCAAAATACTTATTTGAAAAATTCTTAAGACCAAGCAGGCGGGGGTGCGTGTTCCACGCGTATACGGGAGCGGCTTAGAGGTTTACATATGGCAAAATAATTATTTAAATAATTCCTAACTCAAAGTAGGGGGGGAGACGAGTTCCACGCGTATACGGGAGCGGTTTATAGGAGTATACATGGCTTAATAAATCTTTAAAGAATTCCTAACCCAAAGTAGGCGGGGGAGGCGAGTTCCCCGCGCATACGGGAGCGCGTTAGACGTGTATTCGTGGCGAAATACTTATTTAAAAAATTCTTAAACCCAAGCAGGCGGGGGATGCCAGTTCCACGCGTATATGGGAGCGCGTCAGATGTGTATACATGGAAAAGTAATTATTGAAACAATTCTTAACCCCAAGCAGGTAGACGATGCGAGTTCCTCGCGTATACGGGAGCTGCTGAGAGGTGTATACATGGAAAAATAATTATTTAAATAATTCATAACCCATAGTAGGCGGGCGAGACGAGTTCCACGCGTATACGGGAGCGCGTCAGACGTGTATAAATGGCATAATGTTTATTTAAAAATTCTTAAACCCAAGCAGGCGGGGATGCGTGTTCCACGCGTATGCGGGATCGCGTCAGATGTGTATACATGGAAAAATAATTATTTAAACAATTCTTAACACCAAGCAGGTGGGGGATGCGAGTTCCACGCGTATATGGGCGCGCGTCACACGTGTATATATGACATAATACTTATTTAAATAATTCTTAAACCCAAGCAGGCGGGGTTTGCGAGTTCCGCGCGTATGCGCGGGCGCGTCAAACATGTATACATGGCAAAATACTTATTTAAAAATTTCTTAAACCCAAGCAGGCTGGGGATGCGAGCTCCACGCCTACACGGGAGCGGCTTAGAGTTGTATAGATGGCAAAATAATTATTTAAATAATTCCTAACACAAAGTAGGCGGGGGAGACGAGTTCCACGCGTATGCGGGGGCGCGTCAGATGTGTATACATTGAAAAATAATTATTTAAACAATTCTTAACCTCAAGCAGGTGGGGGATGCGAGTTCCACGCGTATACGGGAGCGCATCAGACGTGTATACATGGCAAAATACTTACTTAAAAAATTCTTAAATCCAAGCAAACGAGGGCTGCGAGATCCACGGGAATACGGGAGCGGCTTAGAGGTGTATACATGGAAAAATAATTATTTAAATAATTCCTAACACAAAGTAGGCGGGGGAGACGAGTTCCACGCGTATGCGGGGGCGCGTCAGATGTGTATACATTGAAAAATAATTATTTAAACAATTCTTAACCTCAAGCAGGTGGGGGATGCGAGTTCCACGCGTATACGGGAGCGCATCAGACGTGTATACATGGCAAAATACTTATTTAAAAAATTCTTAAATCCAAGCAAGCGAGGGCTGCGAGATCCACGGGAATACGGGAGCGGCTTAGAGGTGTATACATGGAAAAATAATTAAATATTTCCTAACCCAAAGTAGGCGGGGGTGACGAGTTCCTCGCGGATACGGGAGCGCGTTTGACGTGTATACGTGACAAAATACGTATTTGAAAAATTCTTAAACCCGAGCAGGCGGAGGAGGCGAGTTCCACGCGTATACGGGAGCTGCTTAGAGGGGTATACGTGGAAAAATAATTATTTAAATAATTCCTAACGCAAAGTAGGCGGGGGAGACGAGTTCTCCGCGTATACGGGAGCGGCTTAGACGTGAATACGTGGCAAAATACTTATTTAAAAAATTCTTAAACCCAAACAGGCGGGGGGTGCGAGTTCCACGCGTATGCGGGATCGCGTCAGAGGTGTATACACGGCAAAATAATTATTTAAATAACTCTGAACTCTAAGTAGGCGGGGGAGGCGAGTTTCCCGCGCATGCGGGAGTGCTTAGACGTGTATTCGTGGCGAAATACTTATTTAAAAAATACTTAATCCCAGGCCGGCGGGGGATGCGAGTTCCACGCGTATGCGGGAGCGCGTAAGATGTGTATACATGGAAAAATAATTATTTAAACAATTCTTAACCCCAAGCAGGTGGGGGATGTGAGTTACACGCGTATACGGGAGCGCGTCAGACGTGTATACATGGCAAAATACTTATTTAAAAAATTCTTAAAACCAAGCAGGCGGGGGTGCGAGTTCCACGCGTATACTGAAGCGGCTTATAGGTATATACATGGCAAAATAATTATTTAAATAATTCCTAACCCTATGTAGGCCGGGGAGACGAGTTCCACGCGTATACGGGAGCGGCTTAGTGGTGTATACATGGCTTAATAATTATTGAAATATTTCCTAACCCACAGTAGGCGGGGGGGGGGCGAGTTTCACGCGTCTGCTGCATCGCGTCAGTTGTGTATACATGGAAAAATAATTATTTAAACAATTCTTAACCCCAAGCAGGTGGGGGATGCGAGTTACACGCGTATATGGGAGCGCGTCGGACGTGTATACATGGCAAAATTCTTATTTAAAAAATTCTTAAACCCAAGCAGGCAGGGGGTGCGAGTTCCTCGCGTATACGGGTGCGGCTTAGAGGTGTATACCTGGCTAAATAATTATTTAAATATTTTCTAAGCCAAAGTAGGCGGGGGAGGCGAGTTCCCCGCGGATACGCGAGCGCGTTAGACGTGTATTCGTGCCGAAATACTTATTTAAAAAATTCTTAAACCCGAGCAGGTGGGGGATGCAAGTTTCACGCGTATACGGGAGTGCGTCAGTCGTGTATACATGGAAAAATTCTTATTTAAAAATTCTTAAATCCGAGCAGGCGGGGGATGCCGGTTCCGCGCGTATGCGGGATCGCGTCAGATGTTTATACATGAAAAATAATTACTTAAATAATTCTTAAGCCCAAACAGATGGGGGATGCGAGTTTCACGATTATACGGGAGCGCGTCAGACGTGTATACATGGCAAAATACATATTTAAAAAATTCTTAAAACCAAGCAGGCGGGGGTGCGAGTTCCACGCGTATACTGAAGCGGCTTATAGGTATATACATGGCAAAATAATTATTTAAATAATTCCTAACCCTATGTAGGCCGGGGAGACGAGTTCCACGCGTATACGGGAGCGGCTTAGTGGTGTATACATGGCTTAATAATTATTGAAATATTTCCTAACCCACAGTAGGCGGGGGGGGGGGGGGCGAGTTTCACGCGTATGCTGCATCGCGTCAGTTGTGTATACATGGCAAAATTCTTATTTAAAAAATTCTTAAACCCAAGCAGGCAGGGGGTGCGAGTTCCTCGCGTATACGGGTGCGGCTTAGAGGTGTATACCTGGCTAAATAATTATTTAAATATTTTCTAAGCCAAAGTAGGCGGGGGAGGCGAGTTCCCCGCGGATACGCGAGCGCGTTAGACGTGTATTCGTGCCGAAATACTTATTTAAAAAATTCTTAAACCCGAGCAGGTGGGGGATGCAAGTTTCACGCGTATACGGGAGTGCGTCAGTCGTGTATACATGGAAAAATTCTTATTTAAAAATTCTTAAATCCGAGCAGGCGGGGGATGCCGGTTCCGCGCGTATGCGGGATCGCGTCAGATGTGTATACATGAAAAATAATTACTTAAATAATTCTTAAGCCCAAACAGATGGGGGATGCGAGTTTCACGATTATACGGGAGCGCGTCAGACGTGTATACATGGCAAAATACTTATTTAAAAAATTCTTAAAACCAAGCAGGCGGGGGTGCGAGTTCCACGCGTATACTGAAGCGGCTTATAGGTATATACATGGCAAAATAATTATTTAAATAATTCCTAACCCTATGTAGGCCGGGGAGACGAGTTCCACGCGTATACGGGAGCGGCTTAGTGGTGTATACATGGCTTAATAATTATTGAAATATTTCCTAACCCACAGTAGGCGGGGGGGGGCGAGTTTCACGCTTATGCTGCATCGCGTCAGTTGTGTATACATGGAAAAATAATTATTTAAACAATTCTTAACCCCAAGCAGGTGGGGGATGCGAGTTACACGCGTATACGGGAGCACGTCGGTCGTGTATACATGGCAAAATTCTTATTTAAAAAATTCTTAAACCCAAGCAGGCGAGGGGTGCGAGTACCACGCGTATACGGGAGCGGCTTAGAGGTGTATACATGGCAAAATAATTATTTAAATATTTCCTAACGCGAAGTAGGCGGGGAAGGCGAGTTCCCCGCGGATACGGGAGCGCATTAGACGTGTATACGTGGCAAAATACTTATTCAAAAAATTCTTAAACCCAAGAAGGCGTGGGATGCGAGTTCCACGCTTATGCGGGAGCGCGACAGTCGTGTATACATGTCAAATTAATTATTTAAATAATCCCTAACCCAAAGTAGGCGGGGGAGGCGAGTTCCATGCGCATACGGGAGCGGCCTAGAGGTTTATACATGGAAAAAGAATTATTTAAATAATTCCTAACCCAAAGTAGGCGGGGGAGACGAGTTGCCCGCGCATACGGGAGCGCGTTAGACGTGTATACATGGAATAATAATTATTTAAACAATTCTTAACCCCAAGCAGGTGTGGGATGCGAGTTCCCACGCGTATACGGGAGCGCGTCAGACGTGTATACATGGCAAAATACTTATTTGAAAAATTCTTAAGACCAAGCAGGCGGGGGTGCGTGTTCCACGCGTATACGGGAGCGGCTTAGAGGTTTACATATGGCAAAATAATTATTTAAATAATTCCTAACTCAAAGTAGGGGGGGAGACGAGTTCCACGCGTATACGGGAGCGGTTTATAGGAGTATACATGGCTTAATAAATCTTTAAAGAATTCCTAACCCAAAGTAGGCGGGGGAGGCGAGTTCCCCGCGCATACGGGAGCGCGTTAGACGTGTATTCGTGGCGAAATACTTATTTAAAAAATTCTTAAACCCAAGCAGGCGGGGGATGCCAGTTCCACGCGTATATGGGAGCGCGTCAGATGTGTATACATGGAAAAGTAATTATTGAAACAATTCTTAACCCCAAGCAGGTAGACGATGCGAGTTCCTCGCGTATACGGGAGCTGCTGAGAGGTGTATACATGGAAAAATAATTATTTAAATAATTCATAACCCATAGTAGGCGGGCGAGACGAGTTCCACGCGTATACGGGAGCGCGTCAGACGTGTATAAATGGCATAATGTTTATTTAAAAAATTCTTAAACCCAAGCAGGCGGGGGATGCGTGTTCCACGCGTATGCGGGATCGCGTCAGATGTGTATACATGGAAAAATAATTATTTAAACAATTCTTAACACCAAGCAGGTGGGGGATGCGAGTTCCACGCGTATATGGGCGCGCGTCACACGTGTATACATGACATAATACTTATTTAAATAATTCTTAAACCCAAGCAGGCGGGGTTTGCGAGTTCCGCGCGTATGCGCGGGCGCGTCAAACATGTATACATGGCAAAATACTTATTTAAAAATTTCTTAAACCCAAGCAGGCTGGGGATGCGAGCTCCACGCCTACACGGGAGCGGCTTAGAGTTGTATAGATGGCAAAATAATTATTTAAATAATTCCTAACACAAAGTAGGCGGGGGAGACGAGTTCCACGCGTATGCGGGGGCGCGTCAGATGTGTATACATTGAAAAATAATTATTTAAACAATTCTTAACCTCAAGCAGGTGGGGGATGCGAGTTCCACGCGTATACGGGAGCGCATCAGACGTGTATACATGGCAAAATACTTACTTAAAAAATTCTTAAATCCAAGCAAACGAGGGCTGCGAGATCCACGGGAATACGGGAGCGGCTTAGAGGTGTATACATGGAAAAATAATTATTTAAATAATTCCTAACACAAAGTAGGCGGGGGAGACGAGTTCCACGCGTATGCGGGGGCGCGTCAGATGTGTATACATTGAAAAATAATTATTTAAACAATTCTTAACCTCAAGCAGGTGGGGGATGCGAGTTCCACGCGTATACGGGAGCGCATCAGACGTGTATACATGGCAAAATACTTATTTAAAAAATTCTTAAATCCAAGCAAGCGAGGGCTGCGAGATCCACGGGAATACGGGAGCGGCTTAGAGGTGTATACATGGAAAAATAATTAAATATTTCCTAACCCAAAGTAGGCGGGGGTGACGAGTTCCTCGCGGATACGGGAGCGCGTTTGACGTGTATACGTGACAAAATACGTATTTGAAAAATTCTTAAACCCGAGCAGGCGGAGGAGGCGAGTTCCACGCGTATACGGGAGCTGCTTAGAGGGGTATACGTGGAAAAATAATTATTTAAATAATTCCTAACGCAAAGTAGGCGGGGGAGACGAGTTCTCCGCGTATACGGGAGCGGCTTAGACGTGAATACGTGGCAAAATACTTATTTAAAAAATTCTTAAACCCAAACAGGCGGGGGGTGCGAGTTCCACGCGTATGCGGGATCGCGTCAGAGGTGTATACACGGCAAAATAATTATTTAAATAACTCTGAACTCTAAGTAGGCGGGGGAGGCGAGTTTCCCGCGCATGCGGGAGTGCTTAGACGTGTATTCGTGGCGAAATACTTATTTAAAAAATACTTAATCCCAGGCCGGCGGGGGATGCGAGTTCCACGCGTATGCGGGAGCGCGTAAGATGTGTATACATGGAAAAATAATTATTTAAACAATTCTTAACCCCAAGCAGGTGGGGGATGTGAGTTACACGCGTATACGGGAGCGCGTCAGACGTGTATACATGGCAAAATACTTATTTAAAAAATTCTTAAAACCAAGCAGGCGGGGGTGCGAGTTCCACGCGTATACTGAAGCGGCTTATAGGTATATACATGGCAAAATAATTATTTAAATAATTCCTAACCCTATGTAGGCCGGGGAGACGAGTTCCACGCGTATACGGGAGCGGCTTAGTGGTGTATACATGGCTTAATAATTATTGAAATATTTCCTAACCCACAGTAGGCGGGGGGGGGGGCGAGTTTCACGCGTATGCTGCATCGCGTCAGTTGTGTATACATGGAAAAATAATTATTTAAACAATTCTTAACCCCAAGCAGGTGGGGGATGCGAGTTACACGCGTATATGGGAGCGCGTCGGACGTGTATACATGGCAAAATTCTTATTTAAAAAATTCTTAAACCCAAGCAGGCAGGGGGTGCGAGTTCCTCGCGTATACGGGTGCGGCTTAGAGGTGTATACCTGGCTAAATAATTATTTAAATATTTTCTAAGCCAAAGTAGGCGGGGGAGGCGAGTTCCCCGCGGATACGCGAGCGCGTTAGACGTGTATTCGTGCCGAAATACTTATTTAAAAAATTCTTAAACCCGAGCAGGTGGGGGATGCAAGTTTCACGCGTATACGGGAGTGCGTCAGTCGTGTATACATGGAAAAATTCTTATTTAAAAATTCTTAAATCCGAGCAGGCGGGGGATGCCGGTTCCGCGCGTATGCGGGATCGCGTCAGATGTTTATACATGAAAAATAATTACTTAAATAATTCTTAAGCCCAAACAGATGGGGGATGCGAGTTTCACGATTATACGGGAGCGCGTCAGACGTGTATACATGGCAAAATACATATTTAAAAAATTCTTAAAACCAAGCAGGCGGGGGTGCGAGTTCCACGCGTATACTGAAGCGGCTTATAGGTATATACATGGCAAAATAATTATTTAAATAATTCCTAACCCTATGTAGGCCGGGGAGACGAGTTCCACGCGTATACGGGAGCGGCTTAGTGGTGTATACATGGCTTAATAATTATTGAAATATTTCCTAACCCACAGTAGGCGGGGGGGGGGTGGAGTTTCACGCGTATGCTGCATCGCGTCAGTTGTGTATACATGGCAAAATTCTTATTTAAAAAATTCTTAAACCCAAGCAGGCAGGGGGTGCGAGTTCCTCGCGTATACGGGTGCGGCTTAGAGGTGTATACCTGGCTAAATAATTATTTAAATATTTTCTAAGCCAAAGTAGGCGGGGGAGGCGAGTTCCCCGCGGATACGCGAGCGCGTTAGACGTGTATTCGTGCCGAAATGCTTATTTAAAAAATTCTTAAACCAGAGCAGGTGGGGATGCAAGTTTCACGCGTATACGGGAGTGCGTCAGTCGTGTATACATGGAAAAATTCTTATTTAAAAATTCTTAAATCCGAGCAGGCGGGGATGCCGGTTCCGCGCGTATGCGGGATCGCGTCAGATGTGTATACATGAAAAATTTAAATAATTCTTAAGCCCAAACAGATGGGGGATGCGAGTTTCACGATTATACGGGAGCGCGTCAGACGTGTATACATGGCAAAATACTTATTTAAAAAATTCTTAAAACCAAGCAGGCGGGGGTGCGAGTTCCTCGCGTATACTGAAGCGGCTTATAGGTATATACATGGCAAAATAATTATTTAAATAATTCCTAACCCTATGTAGGCCGGGGAGACGAGTTCCACGCGTATACGGGAGCGGCTTAGTGGTGTATACATGGCTTAATAATTATTGAAATATTTCCTAACCCACAGTAGGCGGGGGGGGGCGAGTTTCACGCTTATGCTGCATCGCGTCAGTTGTGTATACATGGAAAAATAATTATTTAAACAATTCTTAACCCCAAGCAGGTGGGGGATGCGAGTTACACGCGTATACGGGAGCACGTCGGTCGTGTATACATGGCAAAATTCTTATTTAAAAAATTCTTAAACCCAAGCAGGCAGGGGGTGCGAGTTCCTCGCGTATACGGGTGCGGCTTAGAGGTGTATACCTGGCTAAATAATTATTTAAATATTTTCTAAGCCAAAGTAGGTGGGGGAGGCGAGTTCCCCGCGGATACGCGAGCGCGTTAGACGTGTATTCGTGCCGAAATACTTATTTAAAAAATTCTTAAACCCGAGCAGGTGGGGGATGCAAGTTTCATGCGTATACGAGAGTGCGTCAGTCGTGTATACATGGAAAAATTCTTATTTAAAAATTCTTAAATCCGAGCAGGCGGGGGATGCCGGTTCCGCGCGTATGCGGGATCGCGTCAGATGTTTATACATGAAAAATAATTACTTAAATAATTCTTAAGCCCAAACAGATGGGGGATGCGAGTTTCACGATTATACGGGAGCGCGTCAGACGTGTATACATGGCAAAATACATATTTAAAAAATTCTTAAAACCAAGCAGGCGGGGGTGCGAGTTCCACGCGTATACTGAAGCGGCTTATAGGTATATACATGGCAAAATAATTATTTAAATAATTCCTAACCCTATGTAGGCCGGGGAGACGAGTTCCACGCGTATACGGGAGCGGCTTAGTGGTGTATACATGGCTTAATAATTATTGAAATATTTCCTAACCCACAGTAGGCGGGGGGGGGGCGAGTTTCACGCGTATGCTGCATCGCGTCAGTTGTGTATACATGGAAAAATAATTATTTAAACAATTCTTAACCCCAAGCAGGTGGGGGATGCGAGTTACACGCGTATACGGGAGTGCGTCGGACGTGTATACATGGCAAAATTCTTATTTAAAAAATTCTTAAACCCAAGCAGGCAGGGGGTGCGAGTTCCTCGCGTATACGGGTGCGGCTTAGAGGTGTATACCTGGCTAAATAATTATTTAAATATTTTCTAAGCCAAAGTAGGCGGGGGAGGCGAGTTCCCCGCGGATACGCGAGCGCGTTAGACGTGTATTCGTGCCGAAATACTTATTTAAAAAATTCTTAAACCCGAGCAGGTGGGGGATGCAAGTTTCACGCGTATACGGGAGTGCGTCAGTCGTGTATACATGGAAAAATTCTTATTTAAAAATTCTTAAATCCGAGCAGGCGGGGGATGCCGGTTCCGCGCGTATGCGGGATCGCGTCAGATGTGTATACATGAAAAATAATTACTTAAATAATTCTTAAGCCCAAACAGATGGGGGATGCGAGTTTCACGATTATACGGGAGCGCGTCAGACGTGTATACATGGCAAAATACTTATTTAAAAAATTCTTAAAACCAAGCAGGCGGGGGTGCGAGTTCCACGCGTATACTGAAGCGGCTTATAGGTATATACATGGCAAAATAATTATTTAAATAATTCCTAACCCTATGTAGGCCGGGGAGACGAGTTCCACGCGTATACAGGAGCGGCTTAGTGGTGTATACATGGCTTAATAATTATTGAAATATTTCCTAACCCACAGTAGGCGGGGGGGGGCGAGTTTCACGCTTATGCTGCATCGCGTCAGTTGTGTATACATGGAAAAATAATTATTTAAACAATTCTTAACCCCAAGCAGGTGGGGGATGCGAGTTACACGCGTATACGGGAGCACGTCGGTCGTGTATACATGGCAAAATTCTTATTTAAAAAATTCTTAAACCCAAGCAGGCAGGGGGTGCGAGTTCCTCGCGTATACGGGTGCGGCTTAGAGGTGTATACCTGGCTAAATAATTATTTAAATATTTTCTAAGCCAAAGTAGGCGGGGGAGGCGAGTTCCCCGCGGATACGCGAGCGCGTTAGACGTGTATTCGTGCCGAAATACTTATTTAAAAAATTCTTAAACCCGAGCAGGTGGGGGATGCAAGTTTCACGCGTATACGAGAGTGCGTCAGTCGTGTATACATGGAAAAATTCTTATTTAAAAATTCTTAAATCCGAGCAGGCGGGGGATGCCGGTTCCGCGCGTATGCGGGATCGCGTCAGATATGTATACATGAAAAATAATTACTTAAATAATTCTTAAGCCCAAACAGATGGGGGATGCGAGTTTCACGATTATACGGGAGCGCGTCAGACGTATATACATGGCATAATAATTATTTAAAAAATTCTTAAACCCAAGCAGGCGGCGGATGGGCGTTCTACGCGTACACGGGTGCGGCTTAGAGTTGTATACATGGCAAAATAATTATTTAAATAATTCCTAACCGAAAGTAGGCGGGGAGGCGTGTTCTACGTCTATACGGGAGCGGCCTAGAGGTGTATACACGGAATAATAATTATTTAAATAATTCCTAACCCAAAGTAGGCGGGGGGACGTGTTCCCTGCGCATATGGGAGCGCGTTAGACGTGTATTCGTGGCGAAATACTTATTTAAAAAATTCTTAAACCCAAGCAGGAGGGGTATGCGAGTTCCACGCGTATGCGGGGGAACGTCAGATGTGTATACATGGAAAAATAATAATTTAAACAATTCTTAACCCCAAGTAGGTGGGGGATGCGAGATCCACACGTATACGGGAGCGCGTCAGATGTTTATACATAGCTAAATACATATTTAAAAAATTCTTAAACCCAATTAGGCGGGGGGCGAGTTCCACGCGTATACGGGGGAGCGTCAGATGTGTATACATGGAAAAATACTTATTTAAAAAATTCTTAAAATCAAGCAGGCGGGGGTGCGAGTTCCTCGCGTATACGGAAGCGGCTTATAGGTGTATACATGGCAAAATAATTATTTAAATAATTGCTAACCCAAAGTAGGTGGGGGAGACGAGTTCCACGCGTATACGGGAGCTGCTTAGAGGTGTATACATGGCTAAATAATTATTTAAGTATTTCCTAACCCAAAGCAGGCGGGGGAGGCGAGTTCCACGCGTATGCGTAGCTGACACTTCACCTTCAGCAGCTGGTTCACGTTGCGCCTAATATCTTTCACGTAGTCTGGCTGTGGGGCAGCTGGTCGTGCCGTTCCTGTTGATGCCGAGACTACCGCCGATGATGTTGCTGGTACAGCTGCTGGAGGTGTTGCGTCGGTGGGTGGTGGTGCCGTCGGTGTTGCAGCGTCAGGAGCAGTGATGACCGGCGGGGGCTTCGCTGATGCGGCGGTGATGGTTGCTACTGCCTGTTGGACCGTCTGTGACGTGAGAGCTGGTGTTGTGGCTGCCGTTCGCCGATTGTCCGGCGTTATCTTTGGCGGCGTCCGTGTGTACTTCCCCTTTCCTCTCTGCTTCTTCACTGTCTCGTGGTGTTCTGCTGGCTTCGGCTCCGTGTCTCCTTTCCCCTTCTCCGGCGCTCTCTTTCCCTTTTGTGGTTTGGCGGGGCGTGCTGCGATGATTATCACCTTCTTTCTCTCTTTACCCGGGCCCTTAGATGTGGAGATTGGTGGTGTCAACGTCTTCTTGCCTCCGACGCTCCTGGCCGGCTTGGTTGGCAGCTCCGTCAGCGGTGGCTTTCTTGCGGCAGTCACTACTATCGGCCGCGTCGGCCGGTGGTGTGGCTCCGTAGCATAGACGGTTGTCCCTCGTGTTAGTGCTGGTCGGAGTTGGGGCGTTGGGTTCGGTACGTATACCTCTGCTGTTGTTGCGGTACCTGGATCGTACTCGTCCCCCGTTCCGTCTTCTCCCATCTCTCGGAGAAGGTTCTCGACGGCCAGTAGCGTCTCGCCCTTCTCTTGGTGAGCGTCTGATGGTGCGCCGATTATTCCTGCTGGTGGAACGGTTGCTGCCATGGTTGGTGGTGCGGCCTGCGGTGCCTCTGGTGGTGTTGTCTGGAGAGCGGTCGGTGGGACGTTAGTGGACGCCGTGTCAACTGGTAGATTTTCGGTTGAACTTACGACTGCTGGAGCGTCCTCCAGGCCTCCGTCCCTCCGTCCAATCCAACGTTGGAGCGCATCCCCGCTTCCTGTCTCAGGCTGCTGGGCGGAGTAAGCTCTCTTCCGTAGTTGAGATACGCCGGTGAGAATCCGGTGGAGTCACTTGCTGCTGTGTTATAGGCGAACGTTATTTCCGGTATGTACTGATCCCATGTTTTCTGCGATCGATCGATGTACTGTTTTACTATCGTTTTTATCACTCGATTAGTGCGTTCTACAGGGTTGCACTGTGGAGTGTATGGAGGGGTTTTGCGGTACTCGACGCCGAGTTCTTTCAGAAGTTGCTCGAATTCCTTGCTTACAAACTGCTTGCCGTTATCGCTGACTATGCTACGTGGGCAGCCGTGGCGAAGGCATATCTCTTTCAGTGCTTGCACAATGGCTCGCGCCGTTGCCTTTCGTAGTGCGCGCAGCTCCACCCACTTTGAGAAGCGGTCCTGGGTAACAAGGAGGTGGGTGTGGCCTGCTTTTGATCTTGGAAACGGTCCGACTAAATCTGTTGATATCATCTCCCATGGCTGCGTGACGTTGGTGGCGTGCATAGTTCCGGCTGGCTGTTTCTGCTGCGATTTAAAACGCTGGCAGTTGTTGCAATTTCGTACGTACTTTGTGGCGTCACGTAGCATCTTCGGCCAGTGGTAGGTTCTTGATAGGCGCGCGAGGGTTTTGGCGATTCCTAAGTGACCGGCGGTAGGTGCGTTGTGTGTTTCGGCTAGAACTTTCTGGCGTTGTTCGGTCGGTACGCACAGCTTCCATTCTTCTGACGGGTCGTTGTCGTTGAAATCGTGCGAGTGTAGGACGTGTCGGTATAATCTTCCGTCCTTAACGCTGAACTCTGGGTAACTGGAGGGGTTTCGGTTTACTTCTCGCATGGTACGTTGATACCAATCGCACTTCGTTGTTTTTATTTCACATAACGGTAGTGGTTGCCGCGAGAGAGCGTCGGCTACCGTGTTCTCGGAGCCTCGGCGGTAGTGAATCTCGTAGTCCCATTGACTCAGCTCCATGGCCCATCTTGCTAATCGACCAGATGGGTTTTCTATACTGTCCAGCCACTTGAGAGACTGGTGGTCGGTCAGGATAACGAAGTGGTAGCCTTCCAAATAATCGCGCATTTTCCATACTCCCCACCTTACTGCCAGACATTCAAGTTCTGTGGCGGAGTAGTTTCGCTCTGCTTTATTCAGCGAGCGGCTGGCGTATGCGATTACTCGTTCGTCTATCCCCTCTCCTTGAGTGAGTACTGCTCCGAGGCCTTCGCGGCTTGCATCGGTTTGCAGCGTGAATGGTTTGGTCCAATCCGGGCATGCCAATACGGGCGCTTGTGTTAGCTTTTCCTTAAGGTCGTCAAACGCACTTTGTTGAGCCTCTCTCCACTCCCACTTGCTTTTCTTCTTAAGTAGTTTGTTGAGTGGCGAGGCCAGCCTGGCTGCGTTTTTGATAAAACGTCTATACCACGATATAAACCCCAGAAATCGACGCAGCTGTTTGGCGTTCTGCGGTGCGCTGAGTTCCGTGACGGCGCTGACCTTTCCTGCGTCGGTTTGCAGTCCGTTTTCATCGACGACGTGTCCTAGGTATCGTAGTCGCTTGCACGCGAAGTGGCATTTCTCCCAATTTGGGCGCAGCTTGAGCTGGTGAAGGCGCTCGAGGACGTTGGTTAGGATCTCTAAGTGTTGTTCGTAGGAAGTTGTCACGATAACGATGTCGTCGAGGTAGGCGAAAACGTGTGGTGACATCTCTGCGGTGATGACGTGGTCTAACAGCCTTTGGAATGTTGCGGGTGCGGCATGGAGACCAAACGGCATAACATTTAATTCAAACAGCCCTTTTCCCGGTACAGTGAACGCTGTAAGTGCGCGACTTTTTTCGGTCAGCGCCACCTGCCAGTACCCGTTCTTCAAGTCTATGGTAGATATGTACTTGGCTCCCTTGAGCTTATCTAGGGTGGCGTTGACTTGGGGGAGAGGGTACGCGTCCTTCTCCGATAGTTTATTTAGCCGTCTGAAATCAATACAGAAGCGGTGTTTACCGTTTTTGCGTTTCGTGATGACGATCGGCGCGCTCCAGGGGCTGTTGGAAGGTTGAATCACTCCCTCCTCTAGCATCTTCTCTACTTCTGCGTGGATGATCGCTTGCATTGCCGGGTTCCTTGGTCGGTACCTTTGTTTGATGGGCGTGTGATTTTTTAGACGGATCTCATGTTTGGTCAGCGACGTTACCCCTTTTAGCATGTCGAACATCTTCTTTTCTCGGTCGATAAGTTCAGTCAGCTTTTCTTTTTCTTCTCTGTTCAGCTCTTGGAGGCCGATAGGTGATGCTACGGCACATACATTCCGTTGGCTTATCGTGGGGCTAGAGGTCAGCAGTTGCCATTAAGATACAATTGCAGGTTCAGTCGCTTTAATATGTCCATTCCTAGGAGCATGTGGTGCCCTAAGGTGTCCATTACCAGGAACTTATGCGTGATTTCGTTGTCATCGACTTCTACCCTGCCGTAACGCACGTTGTTATGTTTGTTTCGCTGCCATCTGCTAATCCTGCCGACCATTCCTCATTTGATTTTTGCCATCCTATATCGATGCCTTGTTTTGCCATCTCCGGGTTTACGAATGACGTCGCTGCTCCTGTTATCGGTTGGTTCTGGGGCCGGGTCCTGTTGGATTGTGGGCCGGCCCTGCCCCCGTTTTCCGGTTTGTGGCAGTTGCAGTCTTTGGATAAGGTGTCGTCTTTACCGCAGTAGGAACAGAATTTCCTTACCTGGTTCTTACAGTTGAACCGGTTGTGACCACGCTGCTTACACCGCCAACAGCAGTCTCGTCTATCGTATGCCGTAACCGACATAATTCCTCCGGCAGGTGGTGCTGGTCTGTTACTGGTGCTGGTGGTGGTATTCGTTACCTGCCGTTGGGTCTCATCCAGGTCTTGGGCCATGTGTATTAATTCGTCGATGGACGTAACCTCCTTACGTTTCAGGTACAGTCGGTACTCGGCCTTGATGTTGTAGTACAGGGTATCTAGTTGACGCTCGATGTCAAATCCCCCGTGGCGACGCATTAGCGTAGTTAAATCCGTCACGAACGCTCGTATGTGTTCATTCGGGGCTTGTCGGCGTTCGTGGATTTGCCGGTCGAGGTCGCGTAGTTGACTTGGCCGTAGATAGTACGACTTAAGGCTTCGTTTTAGATCCGCCAGAGTGTATGTTCCGCTAGTGACGTTTCGGAACCATAGATGGGCGTCGTTGCGGAGGAGCTCCGGAAATCCTTGATACACCTGCTGATCGGTGAATTCGTATGCGGTCTGCAATTCGTCGAGACGCTCAAGGAAGCCGAACGCGTCCTTGCCGTCGAAGTGCAGACCCCACTTTCTCATCTGTTCGCTGACTCTTGTTCTATCGATAGGGACGCTTACGTACGCCTCCTGCACTACTGGCGGCTGTTGGGGTTGTGCGTTGTTTTCTATTGCGTCCATCCATTTTGCGGTCCCGTATTTTGTCTTCCTCCTCATCGTATTCGGGATCGTCTTCTGGCCTTTCTGCGAATTTTTGAGGGTTTTCTCTTGCATAGCGTACTAGTCTCTGCCTCAGAGCGTCGACTGTACCTTCTACACTTACTCCGTACTTCGTGTTCTCGGAAATGAGTTGCGCTTTTGACAAGCGATAACCCCATGACACCTTCGTCATGGTAGCGGTTACAAGTGTTGATGTGTCAGTGTATACGCGGCGTTTAAGCTGTACGCTCCGCGGTCGGTAAGGTAGGGCGGTTAATTTTTATTTGTTATACTGTCGTACGCTTAAACGTTTTGCTTTCGGCTAATCAGTTGCTTTCAGTATCCGACTATTCGGGCGCCATGTAACGGGGTTATTTCCCGCCGGATGCTCTTGAGTTTACCAGGGTTGATTGGTAAATAAAGGTTCAAGCAAGTAATGTAAATATGAATATTTATTAAATCATAAAGCTATGTATGTACAAAAGAGAGACTCTATGGTGCTTGACTCTGAAACAGAAAAGAACATAACGGTGTGTTAGCAACTAATTAGCCGGTAGCACGCAATTACAATATTTTACATAGTCTAATAATAATCGTACATGTTAATTAACTAACGCGGGTTAAAATACGGTTCGCATGGAAGCGGGGAGGAGGCAGCCCGAGTATACCCGCAGCTGCTCCAGGAGGACAGACCAGAGGTCTGGTCTGGATGGGTTACAAGCCCGAGTGTACCCGCGGCTTGTCGGATAGGGGAAAAGAGGTCCAGGTGTACCTGCAACCTCCTGGTGAGTGATCCGGGTGTACCCGTAATCACCGTCGGCTCTCTGCACCCGAGTGTACCCGCGGTGCAGGGAATGCGCTCTCCGGCTCTACTGCCCAATCTTGCTTCGAGTGTACCCGCAGACAAGAGTGGACTCGGAGCTGGTGGGAGCGGGAGGTGTACCTCTCCGCTGCCCCGAGCGGACTGCTCTCCGGCGGCGCCTTTATTCCCGCTAATCGGCGTCGGCGCTAGCATTGATAGCGGCGACGGCGGCTCGATTGTCGTGAGTGGGGCTGCGCATGCATGCAGCGCCACTGCTGCGCGTGGTTTCTCGCGGTACTGCACCCTGGCAGCGCGTAATTCGAATAGTGACGGCGATACTCCGTCACAACATATTGAACATGAAATATTAGCAACTACAGAATCTTTATCTAACGTCATTTCAACTTCCACACAATCAATCATAGTTTTTAGTTTAACTGACATTTTTTTTTAATTTTTTGATAAAAGTTTAAATATTTTTTTGGCTTCTGATTTGAAATTAACAGATTTCATAGCTTCTTCATTGATGGTTTGGGTAGTACGTAAGTTTTTATTTATATTTAAACTCTTCCAAAACGTATCTTTTTTCTGACAAATAAATTCTTTTATTTTAAAAATCAACAATTTATGACCAATCGGAAATATAAATTTGTTTTCCTCTTTTTCATACATGTCGTAGTAATCACGTTTACGTGCATCCAATGGAATAAGGCTTTTGTAGAAGTCGGAACGGACAAAATTTTCTACTTCTTTGAGAATATTTTCACTAATTGATTTAAAAGTTACAGGATTGTCTAAACCTTGAAATTTAAAAATATTTTTTATATAGGTAGGAATAAATATGTTTGGACATAAAGTTTTTTCAATTTTCTCCAAAAATAATTTTCTATAAATATCTTCTACTTCTTCAGTATTATTAGCATGAAGATTCATCTTAAATATTTTAAGTAAATATTTGAAATACTGAAGATAAACTAAACACGTATCCTGTTGATATTAACAAATAGATGTAAAGAAACAAATATTAAAAGAGGTTAATGATATACATTCATAGAAATTAAAATATATAAAGGAAGTTGAAGTGATGTTGAAATGATATAAGAGTAGTCAATCAGATTTCACGATAATAATTTATAAAAGAAGATATACGTTCTAGTCACTTTTAATCCTATGAACCTGATTGCTTGCTGTCCAAAAATCAAAGAGCAATTTTGATGCCTTTAAGAATGTCTTTGTTTGCGAAAAGATGCAAGAATTTAAAAATAGGATGAATTGCGCGCGGACATCATATTGGTAAATTTTGTTACGATTTAAAGAATTTTTTTATTTTATTGTAAATATTATCATTTAAATAATGACAATTGTTGTTATACATAGGCGCTGGAATACTCAATTTATAATGTGACATATCTAACTAACCGTGACAGCTAATATTTTGTAGCACTAATTTATTTTTACAAAGGTCGTACCAGTGGCACAAAACTCCCACAGATTTTTTGTTATTTTTTATTTGAGCATAATTATTTGAATATTCTATGTTTCTCCAGATATTTTCTTCATAGTAGGCAAATCCTTGAACGAGTCCAATTAAATATTTATTTTTCTTTTCTTGTGAACGAAAGAGACACCAATTTCCAACAAAAATTGTACCACAAACTTGTACGTCTTCTAAAACGTTATGCTGATGTTTACTTATCTGGCTTTCATTTTCTTTTACTCGCTGTAGACGATCAGCACTTGAAGAAGTTTGAGACTTACTCAGCAGCCAACAAATTGATGATTTCCGCACCAATATTTCTTTGTTATTTTTATCTTTTACAAAAGTGAATGGACTGTTGTTACCATCAATATTTTCTGTAGAAGAATAATCTTTGATTTGTAAATCAGTGTAATCAGATAATATTTTTGAAGATTCCTCTAAATTTTCGAATAATTCTTTATCATCACATATATATATTTCATTTTCAGCTCCATTATTTTCATAAACATCATAATTTTCTTCATCAAGATCTTCATTTAAAGAGGAAACATTACTTATATCTTTTACGAATAAGTTGGTAGCTTCATGAATAGCAATGTCCATTACTAAACTTTCTACAGTTTTGTGGGCATCACATTTTGCTTTAAAAAGAATATTTTTTATGACTTCAACACTGAGATTTAAATCATTTCCACAAATGCTGTCAAGGAATGGTAAGTTTAATTTTTCATTTTGAGTCTCAAAAGAAGCATGCAAAAAAGTTTTACGAGGAAAATTAATAGTAAGTCCAATTTCTTTAAAATCATAAGCAAAAACATCATTTATAAATTGTAGTCGCCTTATTCTATACAATGATTCTAGCAATGTGCAATTAACAATAGTAGAAAACGTTGTGCTAGTGGATCGTAAATTTCTGAAGAAACTTTCACACGGTTGACTGCTAAACATCCAAGGTAAAAATGTATCGAAATTATTCCATTCCATACAATGAAAAATTGCATTTAATAATCCATGCGCATTAAGTTCAATGCATATGTAAGCATTACTTGAAATAAAATTATCTTGAACACTATAAATATCATGATTATCTAACCACTTTCGCCACATTCGCAAAAAAAATGTTGCATACCATATGCAATAAATTCTTTCGCTTATCTTCAAGGATGTTGAAACAAATGAATTTAAATCGTAAAATATAATTTTTAAATAAACTTGCGTTGCTAAAGAGTCGGGAATATTCTCTGTAATTAGTTTTATTAGTTTTATTATGTTGAGAGAACATAATTTTACAACGAAAGCAAAGTTCATTTTATCCTTTCCATTTATATCTTTTTCGGTAAGATAGTGCTTATCTTTTGAGCAAACGTTCATAATAATGTTTAAATGTGCCTTAGATGCTATAAATTTGCCCATTGGTAAGATTAATGAATGCTTTAATAATCTATTTCTCAATTTTGTACCTATGTGTACCGTGTCCTGGATAAAAATCTGACTTAATCCAAATTTTCCGTGGAATTCAGGAATATCTATTGTAATATTATTTAATGAATAATCGTTATGATGCACCATGCCAAGACAACTTTCATTACGCATTGCCTTTAACAACCGTGAATCGCCATCAGAAGAGTATCCTATCACGTACATTTCTTCCTCTTCTAAACACTTCGTAATAAACTTCCATCTTTTGACAACATCATCTGCTGTAAAAGAATTCCGATTTCCAAAAATACATAAAGGAAAAGTAGGTGCATATTTTTGAAGTGGTTGGACCATAAAAATATATAATAAATTTGATATTTCATTATTTTTGAAATGTTCTTCCATAACTCTAGCAGATGTTGCTAAAAATGAAAATGCTTTAGGCATAGAATTTTTATCGACTGGCAAAACAAATCCTATTAACTGATTAGTATTGGAATCGTACTGAACTTTATTACAAAGACGAGTAGCATCTTCGCTCAACCATACTTTATTTGTGAGATTTCGGGCTTTTAAAAAAGTTTTGAGATCTTCAATTCTACAAGATCCTTCAATTACCAAAGATGAACTTTCCTGAACAAATTTTCGAATAATACTGATCGATGGAATTGGTAAATTAGAACTCATAGTTTCGTATAGAATTAGACCACCAACTAAGTAAAAATATGCAGCGACAAGCTTTAATGAGTATTCATAACGATAACCTTGTTTTTTTCTGGCTACATTATTTTTTAAAGATTGAATTAGCATTTCCAATAATGATGAATTAATTGCACCTGTTTTGTCAATTTTATAGATACGTGCACAATCATCACAAAGTTTCGAATCAGTTTTCAAACTATCACTGCGCTTAGCAGAAGAAGGGTTAATGGTTTCCTCAGCTAGTTTCCAAAACATAGGTTTACTTTTACAGAATGTACTTATATTTAATATCATTATCTTGTGACCAATAGAAAACTTAAAATTTTGAGGACATTTATGGTACATATTATAATAGTTAATGAGGTTTGAATTTTCAGGTATATTATCAGCATAAAGTTGTGATTGAACAAAATCTTCTAATTCTAAAATATTATTTTCTTTTAAATGAGCTATAGTTGCAGGATTGTCTAAGTATTGCAAACGGAAAATATTCTTTATATATGCTGGGACATTGATATTTATTTCATGCTCCACAAAACTCCAAAATAAATTGCGTTTTTCTTCTTCAGATAAACAATTTTTTGATTTTTTTATACTCTTTACCTTGAAGACCTGCAAACAGCTAATCGATCTATTTATGAAACTTGTAGCAGTATACTGTTAGGTGTATATAGTGATATGGAAGATTAATTTTTTACTTAACGAGGTTCAATGTCCAATCATTGTTCTATACAAAAAGTTAATAGATTTTGAGTAAAAAAATCATAAGTTGGATTTTAACCAAAAATATTAAAAAGTAATAATTTCCAATGTTAAATAACTTTTTTATTTGTTGAAATATGAATATACAACTTTAGAAACACATTTTTTTCATAAGAAGCTAAGTATTAAACATTTTAAACGATTTTAAAATTTTGAGCTGCTTACTTTACCTGAAAATAATAAATTGTAATGACTCTTAAATTAAAGTCTTTGCTCCAACCTACTCGAAAGTAAAGTTGGAAGCAAAAGGAATATTGACGCGACGAGCGTTCGAGTAAATAGGCATTAATGTGTCTTATTCGAATATGTAATGTGCGTAAAAATAAACAAACTAATTAACATGGTACGAATTAGGCCGAGTGGATGCCGCAGGCCTTTACTTATACACTCAAGGTGATGTTTTTCATTGAAGGTAGCGCATTTGGTGCTTGCCATCTAGCGGGCACTTCGGGTACTAATAATCCCGAACATATAAGGTAAAGGGCCCGATTATGAAACGATTTTCGACAACTTTCTTTTCAATTGATGAATTAAATACTTTAAAAGTATGAAACTATTAAATGTTATATATCATTCGATCGGCAAACTCTTCAAGAATAATAATCTTTTTTCATAATTTGAATTAGTACAAAAATTGTTTTATTTATATGAGAAATAGTGAGGAACATTTAGGTCCCTATTATGAAACACTATTTTCTTACTTGCACCCCTGTTTCATAAAATGTGTTCCTATTATGAAACATAATTAAATTACATTTTTCATTATTTTTCGTCATATTATTGGCATGAAATTTGTTTTTATAGTTCAAGATATTTGTAATAATGTAAATTGTGAGAAAATCTGAAACATATATATATGTCTTTAAAATTATTTTTAAAAGTACTTATAAAATGTGTGGTTGTAATGTGTGACATTTCCTATATATTACTCTTATAAACCGAAAATTTAATGATTTTAATGCAATATGACATAAATAAACTTATTCAAAATATATAGACCAACTTTATATGTATTTCTAAGCAAAATATTTGATATCTGTTACTAATAGCGACATTAAATCTGTATTAGTAGCTCAGATATACACTATCGGTAGGTTAAGACATGATTTGTTCATTTGTAGGTTAGGTTAGCATACTGATAATTAATATTTATGGTTAAGTTAGAAGCAGAAATAACTTAAATATAAATAAAAACCTACATTGTTCAAGAGTTCGACTTGAAATAAATAACGAGATTCGTAATAAAAGCTCTTTAATACTGTTTCATAATAGGAACGAATAATGAATTTGTGTCCCTATTGTGAAACAGGTATTTATTTAATAAAAAGAGATAATAAAATCGATAAATTTGTATATAATCTGAATTTATGATATAAAAACTACACGATAAACTGCTACTTACGTTTCAAAATTGATTAAACACTGAAAAATTACCAAAAAAGAAAACATAAAATGAACCATCGTGGTTTAAATCGGTTCAAATGGCAGCCAATTTACGAGAGCTTGGAAACGGCGAGACTGAACAATTTTTTTTCACACTTTATACATAAAAAAATCATATATTTATTAATGAATATATTCAAACAAATAGCGCATGAATGTAAATATATTTTGCTTCCTCCTAGAGGAAGCTTTGTGATAGTAAAAAAAGAGTTTATGAGATAATGTGTTAGGAACGTTATTTAGTAAATTTGGAATCGAAATACACTATTTTAGAAAATGTCCGTATGGATGTGTGTGTGCGTGCGTGCGTGCGTGCGTGCGTGCGTGCGTGTGTGTGTGTGTGTGTGTGTGTGTGTGTGTACGCTGATATCTCATGATCTACTTGACCGATTTTAACGAGGGAGTGATCATTTTTTTAGATTTTGCTTCCACAATTGGGGTCAATATTCTATTTTTGTAAAATTTCTTTTGTTTTTTTTTTTATAGCCATTTTTTAATTTTCAAAATTTTTATTTTCGATTTTTTAATATTGAGACCGAATATTCTTTATATATTATGAATTCTCTGTATGTAGGATAAAATTCTCTACAATTAAAAAAAAAAAAAGTTGATGGCTATATTTCGTCATAAGTTATTGATGAAAACGTAATTTTTTGTAAATAGGTTATATTTCGAAATTAAAAAAATATATTAACATGAATATTTCTTTGGTTATAAAGGATATTGAGTACTATAACTCACTAAATTTTTATGTTTTTTTATTCATTATTTTTAGAGAAAAAAAATAATTTATAAAAAAAAGTGATTTTGTATGTCGTTGCATAACTAGAGTAAAATTGGATTAATCACTTTGAAATTCTTTCTAGGGGTAGATTTTGTATACTAATTGGGTGAGTTCTTTGGGCAAAAGGATTGATCCATAAATTTCGGAGATATTTGAGGTTAAAATTTTTTTCACTTTTTTTTTAAATCGTAATTTCTCGAGAACGGCTCTATGTATCTGAACGGTATGTATAGCATTCGAAAGAGAATTAAATTGCCCATATTTTCTTTAAAGAATTAATATTCTAGCTATCACGGTTCTTTTGTTATTAACAAAAACGTAAAAATTGAAAAAAAATGAGTTTTGTATGTTCAACCATTACAAGAGTAAAATTGTCTTATTCATAGTTTATTGATAGTTCATATTATTGATAGTTCTCGGCCGAGATCTTTGGGAAAAATGATTGGTTTATAAATTTCAGAGATATTTGATGTTAAAAGTTTTCTAGACATCGTACGACGCGATGTCGTTGACAGTGGACTTGAAGAAGAAAAGTTTGATGAAGAATAGTACTTCATCAGAGTTTGCATTTGCGATTGTTTTCCATTCAATACAAGAATTAAAATCATAAAAAAATAAATTACAAATGGAACAGCAATGAATAGCCATGAAACAATTACAAGTTAATATTTTCCATAAAATTTTTCAAATTTTTTTAGTGAAAAATTTATTTTTTGAATTTTAATTTAATAAAAGGAATCAATAAATTATTTTGAGGAAGCTACGTACCAATGAATTGGCAGCGGTTTTTTATATTGAATTTAGCGATTCCAAATCGCTTCTGCTTAATTTTTATTAAACTGTTTCATAATTGGTACTTTTACCTTATATATTCTTAAAACAATTTTAATTATTTCTACAATTTCTGAAATTCTCCCTGCACTAATAATAATTTTATTTTTTAAAACGTTTACTTAATATTTGTATAAATTATATAAATTTATAAATACAAAAAATTAAAAATTACATTAATTAAACTACATCGTGCTACCATATATTTGCATTTGAATGTACTTTTTTTTAATTGACTGTTATAAAAAAATTATTGTATAATTTTTTACAAATCAAATTATTAGAAATACATAAATATAAGAAGATATATTTCCAAAAAACTTATTTATCAAATTTATTTAATTTATTGTAACAAATATGTTTTATGAATATATTGTTTTATAATTTTATGACGAATTCTCCTCCGAATCAAATGGATATACACATTCAAGAATATTGATACAAAAACGTACTTACCCTATCTTTGAAATAATCGAAAGCGTCAATGTTATAAAATTTAACAAAACCACGATAAAATCTTCGTGAAAGTCGAAATAATGATTCTTTCAAGCTCGATTTAAATATAGAAAATAATAACAATATTTTCTTTTTAGGGTTTAAGCCTTTTAAGATTGTTAAGCCTTCAACTAAAGGCGGCTAAAGGTTTTGATTTTGCTCTAAATTCTGTATATCGATGTGTTATATTCAAGCACAAAATGTATACTAAACTTATTTGAATTATACAGCTGTCAAAGGTAAGCTGTAACTTTTACAGTCGTCATTCAGTTCATTTTTGTATAATCAACATTCAATTAACAATTACACTATCAGAAAACTTCCATATATGTATATAGGTATACAATGTGTACATTTGGAAACGCAAAATGTATAAACACAATATATCTATATATATGGAAGCTTTCTACCAGTTTTCACTTAATCTACCAATTTATTTTAAAAAATAGAAATTTTCAACTAATAGGCCTTTAAAGTAGTGGTTTTCTAACATAAATATTAGCTTTTTTTTTATAAATTCTCCTATGACCCCCCATTTCCTCCCATGTCCTCTTATGTCCTCCCATGTCCTCCCATGTCCTCACAAATTCTCTCATGTCCTCCCAAGTCCTCCCATATCCTTTCACACCAAACGAGAGTATTTGTCCTCACAAAATCCTCCGACGACCTCAAAGCTGTCCTCAAAGTCCTCTCATAAGTGAGTAGCCCCTCGAACCGAGCGGGAAGGTGGCAGATATTTTCCATCAGCATAGGATAGGAAACACAGGAATATTAGGTTAAGGAAGAAAAGGTGATGAATATTTTTAAATATTCCTAACATGCACTAAAAATTAAAATCTTTTGCCTGCAATCAGATATTTTTTCATTTCAATAATCTACAAAAAGAAATGAAAATTAGTTACCATGCGAACTATTCACTACAATTTATTACAAAAGATAAAACAAAATTATAAATTATATTGCTTTATGCACGTTACTACAAGTAATTGTTATTAATTTCAAGTTTATATCTATTACGTGAATCAATACTGAATTCAAGTACTTTCTGATTATCCGAACAAAGTATTATAATCTAAATCATTTATGAACGTAAATATGGATTATAAACAAAAAGACGATACTTGATACGGCATGACAGCGCTCATACCCCAAGAACTAGAGAATAATTTAATATAAATGCTGTCTTACAATTTAATATAGTATATACATGCAATATAAAAAAAAATCGTAGTGCATAAAAAGTGACATTATATTTTTAATAATTTTACTTCAATAATTTTACAAAATGAATTAATATTGTAACTATGAAATGGAAATTACTATTATCAAATTAGCAATAAAAATGTTTATACAATTAAATACAACTACACAAACTTTTTTAACATGAAGATCTATGATTTATAAATAAATTATCACACAACATTGAAAAAAATGAAAAATTTCTATGAAGCAAAATGAAATTGAAAATTAATAACTAGTATTTTACTTATTTGAAGATAATCATAAATATTATAATTAAAAATCTTGCTTTATATTAATAAATGGCCATTAAATGTCACCTTTTATTGAATCACAAAAATAATTGTCTGTAAAGAAATAAACATATATTCATATTAGCTTAAGACAATACAGTACGCGTAACAATTTGTTGAAATTTCATCATGAAAAAAAAAATTATTTCCTTTGTGTTAAAAAATACATATTCTAATTTAGTTTCTCATTAAGCAATATAGACGTTAATAAAATCTAATATGTTCTTTTTTTACTCATGACTCAATTTCTGCAACTTAGCATTAGGCTTGTTACCAGCAAAATGTCTTTTTTTTGAACTTTTAGCATCTCGCAAATCATAATTTATCCATTTCACCTTATTAAAAATATGAACTCTAACAAAAAACACAATTACAGACTCACGATGTGATTTACAAGGTTCGTCAGTAATCCAAAACTGTGCATGATATTTAAGAATTTCAGCTGTGATTTTATCAATTAAAACTTTACTAACGTCTGTCTTGTAACTTACTTCAGAAAATAGTGTATCAAAAGTTTCAATAGCTGTTATAATGATTCTATAAAAAGCGTCAGAAGGAACGCAAAGATTTCCAAGTTCATTGGTCACATTAAATACTTTATACGCTTTAAAAAAAAGTAATAGATCATCGTTACTTTCCATGTTACAATTAACTCTAGTGAAAGAAGCTTTACAGTCAGAACAATTAAATTTTTAAATACATTTTATAGCTATATATCCAGCAACATACTTTATTGCTCCCCGTAAAGGAGTACATGAATCTTGGAGATTGTGAGAATTTGTCAAAACACTATTCATTTTATCATAAGTTTCGGATGACAAGCTCCTATCTATATTATTCAAATTCTAACTCCCTTCATTTAATGAATTAGATACTTCTTGAAATTCATTATCAACAACATCATCTACAACTGTGTCTGAATCAGACATCTCTTCAACGAAAGTATCTTCATTTTCATCGAAATGAACAGATTCATTTACTCCATCGAATGAAATTTCACTACAAACGTCTTCAATATCATCGTTAATTAATTCATCATTTTCATTACTTGCATTTACTTCGATGATACTGTTGTCATTTGCAAGAAAATTACAAGTAATACGATCCTTATTATCCTCAATGTCTTCAGTAAACGCGGGCACAGGATTGGTCATATTTTCGTCAGGTTCGCAGTTTGTTAATTTCGATGAAGACGTTAAATTTGCAGTAATACTATACTGTAAATTATGCCTCACTTGCATCGCAGTTGGATTTTGATTGTGACCAGAACTACTTCTTAAAACAGAAAATAAATTTTCCAACGGATCTTGATTTAAACGCGTCTTTAACAAATATACTCCCTCGTTTGATGCCATATCTTCCCATTGCAAAAGTATATTGTTAATCGTCAAATAAAAACCGTCAAAGCATGGCGGATTACCGTTTTTATCAACGCATTTCCAGGTTTCGATCCAATTCAAAGAATCTTTCAAATACTGTACTACTTGAGGATTTAAGTTTGACAAAGGATTACCATCTCGAGAACTTCTACTATTTAAACAATCAAAAAGATCGTTTACTTTTTTAATAAAATTTGCTGTTGCAATGCAATCGGGATGAATGAAAGGTTTTTCTGATGTGACCACGTCTGCTAATAAAGCTGAAGAAACACTGTTACTAAAAATTTGAGCCGCAAGACTAACGTTCATTAACTGAAAAGCATTAGGATCTAGATGTCTGTCTGTTAGTTTAGGGGCAGATTTAGTTGGAAGATCTTTTTCACGATTTCTTAATTCCCGAATCGCATCCCATGACACGAGTTTCTCATTAATTTCAAATTGACGTTTGCGGAAAGTGTTACGAAGGCATTTAAGTAAATGGGGAGCATCAAAATTGAAGAAAATTTTACGATTGTTTCGTTCAAGAAATGGTTTATTTTTGGTTATTCCCAATTTTTTTATAGCCGATTGATTTGGCGATCCTTGATCGCATACCATTGATTTTAATAGAAAACCAGTACCTTCAACGTAATCTATCACATCTAAAATGATTTTGTGCAATAACTTCGCATTTACACTGTTACGGGGAACATAGTAGCAAATAGGCTGTCTCCAATCATTTTGCCTACCTCGTAACATAAAAACTAAACATGATTACCACGATTTGCATTGCGACCATGCTTTCCCATATCAGTGTAACCTTCAATCAAATCCTTTTTTGGGTTGTAATCTAACCACGTTTTTATGCTCATTTCATCCCACATTAATACGCACTCGCGCTCTTTTACTGTTATTGTGCTTGATTTTATTTTTAACAATTCAAATAACTTAATGTTATTTCCAGGCTCCAAATCAAGTTCATTAATCCATCGTCTTATCAAACTAATACATGGTAAGGCAAACTTCTTTTGGTCACGCAAATAACAATAAGCTTTTGGAGATTTATAAAATAAAATCACAGCAAATTCTGTTTCATCATTAGACCACTTTCTGAGTTTGACATGATTCATTTGCATTTCAAAAAAGTTTAATACATTTGCATTAAGCTTTAAATACACATCATAAAAAGAAACTGCTTCCTTAGATTTTCCAATTTTACGTTAAAAATTTTTAATTTTTTTATCTTTATTACAAATATCTTTAATAGCCTTTTGTTTATACACAGCGGTCTTGAAGCATGTTTAGGTAAAACAAAAATGTCAACTAAAACAGCTGGAACCATGATTTTCTATACATTTTATGGTTTCAAAATCTTTTTGATTTGCAATCCTAGCTGCTCATTTTGAAAAATGGCAGCCAAAAACGTTTTTTTTTTTTAATTTTTTTTTCTTTTTCTATAAGAATTAAAAAATATATGTATTATATTATTATTTTTTGTTTTATACTTTTTTTTGTTATTGTTTAGTGTTTATTTGTTTTTTTTTTTATATTTTTTTTATTTTTTGTTAATGACTAATAATTTTTTCTTTGTTTATTTTTTTTAGAATTTTTATCGCTTTATCGCAAAGTTTATTTAAAAATCTGTATTATTTGGTTGTGATGGTTTATAAGAAAAAGAAAGAAACAAAAAAAATAATGAAAATGAAAATCCTACTAGTATAAAACAATATATTTAAATACGCAACGAAGAAAATTCCACTACTGCTTTTTTTAATTTTGTTGAATATGAAGGGTCATTCATCGAATGAATTTTATAACGATTCCAAGTTTTCAAAGATTCTCTATGAACTGACTCTCCAGCCTGTTCTGACCATAAGCCAAGTCCATTATTTTCCAAAAAGTATAAGCAGTTTTTCAAATGCTCGAACAGAACATGGATTTTTAAGGTTTCAGTCACTTGGGTACTTCTAAAAGCTTTTTTTAATTCATCAATTTCTTTATCTAAATTTGGCCCAACTTCATTAATCGAAAAACAAGAAGATACAACTTTATCCATAGCTTTGAAAGTAGAAATGTAAGGGACAATAGCAAAATAACCAACATCTTTATAAATTTCCGAATCTTGAAGTGCATCTGATTCTTTCAAAAGCTTACGGCAAGCATTGCCTTCAAAAATTTCCCCATGATAATTTTTGGATATCAAATTTAATTTCTTTGGCCATAGTAAAGCTTTTTCTTTTCCTACCAGAGGGACAAGGCCATTCCAGAATAAATGGTTGACAAACCCTTGAAGAATATGCAATTCGGGTATAAGACATTTTTCAATTACGTATGTATCATCATTTTCCTGAAGAAGTGGTGCATTTATTGTATTATGACTATGCATAGCAAGTTTTTTTTACCTAAAATATTAAACTGTTCATTATCAGTTTTCAAATCTCCAAAAGTTTTTAAACGTAAACAGTTGCTGCTTACTTTTAAAGAATTTATTTCAAAATTATTTTCATCTGGTGGATTTGATAAATTATTTTCTTCCGTTGATTTTAAGTCTTTCAGGAAAATGTAACAATATGGGCAAGGGTACATAGAAGAAGCAGTCTGCTGACCATTAATAAGAAGTAAGATTTTAAAATCTGAAACTAATTTAAAAGAAATGTTATTTATATTAGTTAAATCAAATAATAATTTAACATTGTCAAACGTCTCTTTTACTTCCGGTACTACACACAATAATATTAATCTTTGAACACTGGTTAATTTAGCTTTTTTTGCCGAAGACCCGCCTTCAGAATAAAGACTTCTGCTTCTCTCATCAGGGGAATAATTTTTAGGCATTACTGTCATACAAATTTTGAAAAAATTTTGACCACCGTCAAGCATAACTTTGACTGCAAAATTATTATACAAGTTTCTATTTTCCAAAACGTGTTCTAATAACTCTTCAGCATCTGCCCAAATAACTGGTCGTTTTTGTTTTTCGCTAGAATTTGCAATATCGAATTCATAATTGGCATCTTTATAAAAAGTTTCTAAACTTTTTGAATTTTCAGAAAGTTTTTCATTATTGGTTGTCACAGATTGTCTTCCAACATTTGCTCTTAAAAAGTTAGTCATTTTTTTCATTTGTTTCGATGAAGCCCCAGTATTTACTTGATAATCAGCTAATTTTTCTGATGTAAAAATAACTTCTTTTTTTTCTGTTGGTTTAACTGTTACATTAAACTTTGATCCCGATGTACTCAATGTTAGAGATAAATCATTTCTTTTAGATTCGTCGCAGGAATCAAGTTTTCTTTTCAGTATCATACTCGCTATTTGCTCTTGTTGCTTTTCAGGAAGATTCTCAACCAATTTAATTATATTATTTCGAGCTTCACTAACAACATTGCATTGATGTTGTATGCCCTTTCCTATTTCCTGAAAACATGAAGTACAAATTTTCATCGATGGGGATGTTTCATGATCAATATTTCCTTTTTTCGAAGCCTGTTTAATATGATTTACGTCACTTTTTTTATGACCTCTTCCTTTACGAACTTTTGAATGGCTAGTCAATCGCCCTGTGACGCAAATATAACAATCACATACACCGTCATTTGCCCTCGTATTTTTTGGCAACTGTATATTGGTGTAATTTGGAATAGTTCGTAACGTTCTTTTACGAATATTATTTTTATATTCATTTAAAGTTGTTCGACATGTAGCGCAAATACCTAAAGGAAATTTTGAATCCGAAACATCGAATTCTTCATTTATATGAGTTTTTATAAGAGTTGATAACTTTTCTGTGATGATAAATTCAGATTTTTTGCTACCAAATTTTATTTTGCCACCACAAGGGGCACAAACATTAAATCGATTTTCATCGTGCGAAAGTTGACTCATTTTTAACTTTTTCAAATATAATGTTTTTATTCACTTGTCCAGATAAGTATTTTAAATTTTTTTTTTTTTTTTTTTTTTTTTTTTCAACCGTGTTTATTTACAATCTGTCTAGTTGACAATAAGTAAATAGTATACAAGTATTTACAATAACATGAGAGTATTAGACCCACTGGTTAATACTGTTACAAATCCTTTAAATATAGGCTTTTACAAGAGAACAATATTTATGGTAATATAATATTATAATAATATAATGATACGTTAATATACAGAACATTTTACAACTATACATTAATAATTTGATATTTTTTAAGTCTTGTACTGGATTGGATTACATCAATTAAATTTGCTGCCAGATGGTTCGGATGTTCTGTTAGTCTCTCCTTGTACCTACTATAGTGTGCTTCTATTTCTTGTTTGACTGTTCATATGTTCAAGTCATTCCTAATGATTTCATTTGTGACAAACCAAGGAGCATGCACTATGTTTCTAAGTATTTTGGATTGAAATCTTTCGAGTATTTCAATATTAGAAGTTGCTGCAGATCCCCAGAGTTGAATTCCGTAAGTCCATACTGGTTTAAGAATAGTTTTGTATATAAGTATTTTATTTTCAAGTTTTAACTCAGATTTATTTCCTAGTATCCAGTACATTTTTCTTAGTTTGAGATTTAGTTGTTTTCGTTTTGTCCATATATGTTTTCTCCAAGTGAGGCGACGATCCAGATGTATTCCCAAATATTTAACGTTGTCACTTTGCGGTATGGGTTTATCATTTAGCAGGAGTGGGGGACAAGTCTTTTTACAAAGTGTGAATGTAACATGAGTTGATTTTGTTTCATTGACTTTAATTCTCCATTGTTTAAACCATATATTGATCAGATCTAAATATTTTTGTAGTTTTTCGGATGCTATTTCAGGACTTGAATGACTTGTGAGAATTGCTGTATCATCTGCATATGTTGCTGTAGTGATTTCTTGCATTGTAGATAGATCAGAAGTATACAGCAGATAATATTTTAAATAATATAAAAAATATATTATGATGATTTCTAAACAATTCCGGTCATACTTATACTATCACGGTCACTACTTTAGCCTTAGATATAGAAACGGCATAGCCACCTAGCGGCGGCTCCGGTACTAACCTAATCAAAACTAAAAAACATTTTTTTGGGAAGCTCATTACAATTTACATATTTTTATATTATTTATGATTTTTTATATTTCATCAGTAAACAGGTACCCTCGAATAATTTTAATTTTTAATTTTAATCCTGAAAAACAGATTTCTTTGAAATGTTGTGTTTGTAATTTAAGAGGCTTATAATATTTATCTTTTTAAAAGTTAATATCATAATATTAAGAATAAAAAAAAATAAAGAAAAAAAACGTTTTTGGCTGCAATTTTTTAAAATGAGCAGCTAGGATTTCAAATCAAACAGATTTTCGAAGTATTAAATTTGTAGAAAACCATGGTTCCAGCCATTTTGGTTGACATTTTAGTTTAACCTAAACATGCTTCAAGACCGCTGTGCTTGTTTACATTGTTTATCTTTTTTGTTTAACTGCTCTTTTAAACTCGCAATTTCATGTTGCAATTTTTGAACTAAAGTTTCATACTTTTTAGTTTGAACATTTGCATTTAATGATTTTCCGGTAGAGTCACAATCAAAGTTCGAATTGCTTTGCATTTCTGAACAAGATGGCTCTGCTGCATCAAAGTGTTGAGGAATGTTATGACTAGTTTCTATTAAAGAAGATGTTTCTAAATCAATTCCCTCAAAGTTTTGTGGCATGTTGTTACTTTTTTCTTTTATAAAGGGTGTTTCTAAATCAATAACTGATCTGTCTTCAGAGGTAGGAGGAAGATCAATTCCAGAGCCATCATGTTCTTCAACGTCACCGGAATCATTCGAATCAGTATCTGAAGCCTTTTGAATATGTATAGCTATATTTTTCAATTTTGTCATACCAGAACCGACCACAAAATCGTCAGCAGTAAAATGGTCATTGCAAAGTCGCTTGGCTTCCAGTTGTTTGTCATCCAATTTAAGAAGATTGTCATTGCCTGAATGAATGATCCAGTCTAGTTGTCTATGTAAACGAAATATATGATTGATAGAGGGAAAATTTAAGTCTTGCAAGGAGTGTATCTCAGACCCGGATCATGGATTTTTCTCAAACTTTGAGATCTGTTTTTAGATGTTGAAATATGAAACGAACCGGAGTTAGACCCTCACGCTTTGATAAACTGAAGTTATGAACATTTTTAACTGCATTTAAGGAAATACTGAAAAAAATGCTTGCTTTGTTTGGCATGGTGTGGTTTGTGCACATAAGAATTATGCACATATTTATTGTGCACACTTTAGCATTGGTGTATATCTATATCTATGTGTATACTCCAATGCTAAAGTGTGCACAATAAATATGTGCATAATTCTTATGTGCACAAACCATACCATGCCCTTTGTTTCAGCAAAACCCGTGAGCCGGAACCCTGAGCCTCTCCGAGTTAGTAAGAGAGGAAAAGGATCCTCTAACAAAACTATCGGAATATGTAATCTTTAAAAAGAGCTATATCAAAGCCATCACCTTATAAAATTAATTGCCTAATAATTCTCAAAAATATAGATATAAAAAAGATCACTTTTACTAAAATGAAAAGATAGGTTAATTCATATGTACAAATAAATACATAAATGCTTAAGGTGGCTCCGGAGCGATATATATGTATATAAATATAAAAATTTTTACGATGATTACTTCACATATTATAATTTGAGAAACAATATAGAATGAAACAATAATTCTTGAAGAAACAAACAAAAAATTTTCAAAGAAATTTAAATATTATTCAAGAAGATATCGACAATTGAAAAAGAAATCAACAAACCCATAATTCTTTTTCATTTTTCATCCAATTTTAATTTGCAAGGTCTCATTTTATTCTCTGTTCAATTTCAGGGGACGTAGCAATATAAAAAATTCGAAAATTTTCAAAACTTGCAAAGTTATAAGCAATTGTTTGTAGATATGTGACTGACTTTTATAAAGTTTCTAGCATTTTAATACAGTTTTCTATGATTCGCAACGATTTTATACAATTTCAGGGTATTTACTCCTGACTTAAGAAAAAATTCCCGTGTTTTTCCCTCTTTTTCCCGGTCAGTTTTTGTAATTTTTCCGATATGAAACAAGCAATTTTTATTATAATTTTAAAGAGATCTTCACATTTATAAAAAAAAAAAAAAAAATGAAGAAGAAGATAAAAGGTAATAATTTTTAAACACGGCCGCTTCTCAAGAGAGCCTTATATTTTCTCCAGAGTGATAATTGTAACCCCCCAAAAACTAGCAATTTACTGTATAAAAACTATTTTCCGCAAAGAATTAATTCATTTGAGGATTTTCTATCATTTATGTATGTATATATGTACGTTCGTATGTAATCAAGTTTATGGATTTTCTCAGCAAATTTTTCATAGATCATACGAACTCTGGACCAGATACTCGCCTTATTATAAGTACCAGGTAGTCCTATACCGAGCCGAATCCATCGGAAAATAAAAAAATGCCCGAGCGAATAAAAATCTGAAAAATCGATTATGAACATAATATTAAAAAAAATAACTTTCAGGCGAAAAGAACAAATGCATCTGCTAAAATAAATTTAAAAATAGTACATGATGCAACTAGGGAGGAAAGTTGACTTTTTCTATCGAGAGTGATAATTGACGAGTAGTTCTTGAGTGATCAAAATTATCATCCGAATTTGAAAAAGTCAATTGCTCTAGGGCTTCATCAATACCAAATCAGAGAGTCGAAGTCGGACGGCAGCTTCGAGTCTGCGCAGTAGAGACTGTCGCGGATTGGGCGCTCGCGCTGCACACCGTAGTGCGCGCGTTCAAATGACGAGTGAATTTAAGCTAGAGTCGGGTGTTACGTAGACATGTAATACAAGGAAAAAAAATTATTTCAATAATACAAGGCAAACAAATTATTTAAATAATTCTTAACACCAAGTAGGCGGGGGATGCGAGTTCAACGCGTTTACGGGAGCGCGTCAGACGTGCATACATGGCAAAATAATTATTTAAATAGTTCTTAGCCCCAAGTAGGCGGAGGATGCTAGTTCCAATCCGTATACGGAATCAAGTCAGACGTGCATACGAGGCAAAACAATTATTTAAATAATTCTTAACCCCAAGTAGGCGGGGGATGCAAGTTCCACGGGTATACGGGAGCATCACCCACCTACTAGGGCTTGAGGATTATTTAAATAATTATTTTGCTATAATACACGTCTGCCTTATTCCAGTATAAGCGTGGAACTCGCATCCCCCGCCTACTTGGGGTTAAGAACTATTTAAATAATTATTTTGCGTTGTATGCACGTCTGACCCGCTCCCGTATACGCGTGGAACTCGCATCTCCCGCCTACTTGGGATTAAGAATGATTTAAATAATTATTTTGCCTTGTAAGCCCGTCTGACGTGCTCCCGTATACGCGTGGAACTCGCATCCCCCGCCGTATTGAGGTTAAGAATTATTTAAGAAATTATTTTGCCATGTATGCACGTCTGACGCGCCTCCGTGTACGCGTGGAACTCGCTTCTTCGCCTACTTGGGGTTAAAAATGATTTAAATAATTATTTTGCCATGTATACGCGTCTGCCTTATTCCAGTATGCGCGTGTAACTCGTATCCTCCGCCTACTTGGGGTTAAGAACTATTTAAATAATTATTTTGCCTTGTATGCCCGTCTGACGCGCTCCCGTATACGCGTGGCACTCGCATCCCCCGCTTACTTGGGGTTAAGAACAATTTAAATAATTATTTTGAATGCTCGTCTGACGCGCTCCCGTATACACGTGGAACTGGCATCCCCCGCCTATTTAGGGTTAAGAATTATTTACATAATTATTTTGCCTTGTATGTACGTCTGACGCGCTCCCGTATACGCGTGGAACTCATATCCCCCGCCTTCTTAGGTTTAAAAATGGTTTAAATAATTGTCTTGCTTATTGTTGCACGTCTACGTTATTCCCTAATATGCGTGCACCTCGCATCCCCCGGCTATTGGGTTTAAAAATTATTTAAATAATCGTTTGGCTTAATTTTCCATGTCTATATATGAGTCCCTTATATGCGTCCCACATAGCACGAAATATTGCTGAAATGTTTCTACAAGGTTTCACGAAAGGTTTGCAACCTTACTGAAATATTTCACAGAAAGATTTCAGAAATGTTTTTATGTCCGCATCTTTTTTCGTTCAGCAATGTTTCATGAAATATTTCTCTAAAGTTTCGTGAAAACTTGTAAGAAATGTTTCTGAAATATTGCAGAAAAGTTTCACGAATAGTTTGAGTAATCTACAAACCTGACATGAAATATTTCAGAAAGTTGAGGTGTTATTTTTCGTAATATTACTGTAAATCTTTCAGAAATATTTCACAGAAAGATTTCAGAAATGTTTTTATGTCCGCATCTTTTTTCGTTCAGCAATGTTTCATGAAATATTTCTCTAAAGTTTCGTGAAAACTTGTAAGAAATATTTCTGAAATATTGCAGAAAAGTTTCACGAATAGTTTGAATAATCTAGAAACCTGGCATGAAATATTTCAGAAATGTTGTGATGCTATTTTTCGTAATATTACTGTAAACCTTTCAGAAATATTTCACAGAAATATTTTTATGCCCGTACCTCTTTTCGTTCAGCAATGTTTCATGAAATATTTCTGTAAAGTTTCGTGAAAACTTGTAAGAAATGTTTCTGAAATATTGCAGAAAACTTTCACGAATAGTTTGAATAATCTACAAACCTGACATGAAATATTTCAGAAATGTTGTGGTGTTATTTTTTGTAATATTACTGTAAACCTTTCAGAAATATTTCACAGAATGATTTCAGAAATGTTTTTATGTCCGTACCTTTTTTCGTTCAGCAATGTTTCATGAAATATTTCTGTAAAGTTTCGTGAAAACTTGTAAGAAATGTTTCTGAAATATTGGAGAAATGTTTCACGAATAGTTTGAATAATCTACAAACCTGACAAGAAATATTTCAGAAATGTTGCGATTTTATTTTTCGTAATATTACTGTAAACCTTTCAGAAATATTTCACAGAAAGATTTTAGAAATATTTTTATGTCCGAATCATTTTCGTTCACCAATATTTCATGAAATATTTCTGTAAAGTTTCGTGAAAACTTGTACGAAATGTTTCTGAAATATTGCAGGAATCTTTCACAAAGTATTTGTATAATCAGTAAACTTGCCATGAAATATTTCCGCAATATTTCATGAAATATTTGTGCAAAGTTTTTTGAAACCTTTTACGAAATGTTTCTGAAATATTTCAGAAAAATTACAAAAAGAATAGTAAGTACATCTTCTACTTTTTAGAAAGTTTGTAGAAACCTTTCATGAAAGTTTTCTGGAATATCGACAAATTGTTGGCAGAAAGCTTTCAGAAAAGATTTTAAGTAATTATTCAAGAAACCTTTCTGAAATCTTTCAGAAACCTTTTTTCAAGATCTTGAAAAAAGTAACCTTGAAGCTATGATATATTAGAATTCTCTATAAGTATTTACAATTTTCGCATATTTTTCACAACTTAATTTCTACATTTAATCGCATTGTTATAATTGCATAAAATATTTTACATAAAAGTTTTTCGACCTCACCGGGAATCGAACCCACGATCTTTGGGTTACTACGCACGCACGCTATCCGTTACGCTATCGCTCGCTTGAAGGACTTCGGACATTTTAATCTATATAAGTTGCACTTTCCACGATTATTTAATTGTTATAATTTTGATTCTTTTTATTTAAAATAATTATGGATTTAATAAATTATTTATTTAATTCGTTAAATTGAAACAATATAGTGTCGGTAAGGTAGAAATCAAACCTATATACTGAATAGATTTTTCTAAATAACGAAAATATTAACTTGAATTATTACTCTGAATAAACATGTTTTAGTATTTAAATATATTCTGAGTATAGTATTTAAATATATGGTGAGCGTCAAAATTGTGTTTCACCAAAAAACTGTTTAAAAATTATTTGAATAAAAGAAAAATTGCAATGTCGATAAGTAGGGATCTGCGTTTTCGTCATTTTTCAATAAATATTGCAGCAAACTTGCTAAAACATTTCGTGAAATTTTGTGTCCTCTATTTAGTGCATACACAAAATATTTCAGGAAAGTCTCAGAAACCTTTCCTCTAATGATAGTGGGAACTTTTAACGCAACATTTCTTGTGATTACAAGAAATTATTTTTTTTAATTTAAATTTATTTTTAAAAAGATAAAAATTGTTAATTTCTAATTTTAAATTGATTTAAAAAAATATTGAAATCTCTTTTTTATTATAAAATTTATTTAAAAAATTCCTTAAATTTTAAATAAAAATTAAGGTTTTACGTAAAATATTTCTGCAAGGTGGTGGAAATATTGGTCCAAAAAGTTTATGACGGAGATATGAATATTTCGAGAAACTTTGCAGAAAAGGTTCTGCAAGATTTTGTGGAAAGTTTCGAGTATCATTCCGAAAAAGGTTTCTGAAACATTTCTGCAATATTTTATGTAAGGATTGAGCAGATGTCATGAATATTTCACGAAATATTATGGCAAGTTTTCTTCAAAATTTCATGAAATATTTCATGCAGGCTTCTTGTTAAGAAACTAGAAACATTACAGAAAATCTTACAGAAAGATTTCGGCAATGTTTCTCGAAATTATTCATAATCTAGCCTGGAAATTTTTCACTGAATATTTCTGCAGCCTTGCAGAAATATTTCTTGAAAGTTTACAAGAAAATTTGTGGAAATCTTCCCACTATCATTCCGAAAAAGATTTCTGCAACATTTCTACAATATTTCGTGTAAGGATTGAACAGAGGTCATGAATATTTCACGACATATTGTGGCAAGTTTTCTGAAATATTTCGTAAAATATTTCTCGCAAGTTTCTTGTTAAGAAACTACAAACATTACAGGAAATCTTGCATAAAGGTTTCAGCAAAGTTTCACCAAAGATTCATAACTTAGTCTGGAAATTTTTAAAGCAATATTTCTGAAATAAACAAAACCTATGAAGTTATATTTAAATAAGTGTTCTCGACGACACAAAATATTTCAGAAAAGTTTGAGAAACGATCTCCGAATGATAGTATACTACCTATAGGAATGTTCACTTAACTTTTCATGTAAACTTTCGAAAAATGATTTTGCACGGTTGCAGAAACATTCGTTGAAACATTTCCAGGCCAAGTTATGAATATTTAGAGAAACTTTACCGGAATCTTTGTCCAAGATTTTATATAAGATTTCTAGTTTCTTATCAAGAAGCTTCCATGAAATATTTCATGAAATGTTTCAGCAATCTTGCCACAATATTTCGTGAAATATTCATAACTTCTGTTAAAACCTTACATAAAATATTGCAGCAGGGTTGGAGAAACGTATTCCGAAATGATAATGGTAATGTTTCCACAACTTTTCTTGTAAACTTTCGAGAAATATTTCTGAAGGGTTGCAGAAAATTAGTTGAAAAATTTCCTGGCCGAGTTATGAATATTTCGAGAAACTTTACGGAAATCTTTCTGCCAGATGTCCTGTCATGTTTCTAGTTTCTTAAGAAGAAGCTTGCATGAAATATTTCATAAAAGATTTCAGAAAACTTGCCACAATATTTCGTGAAATATCCATCATGAGTGCCCTTTGAATCTTTCAGGAATGGCTGATGAAAGTTTTCTACAATGTTTCTGGAAATATAAGAGGAAAGGTTTCAGCAATGTTTCTGTATTATTGCCGCAATGTTGTGTCAATCTTCTTGAAATATTTCTTGAAATATTTCATGGGAATATATCGTGCTATGTGTACGAGAATACTCTGCGCGAAAACGTTCTAAAAACTTTCCTTGAAAAAATGCTTGAAAATGCTCTAATAGAAATATATCTATTCCAAGCGCAATCATTTTCCAAACTAATATAAAAAATATTCGAATATAATAAATCCTAGTTATTTAAAAGAAAATTACGGGCAAAAGTTCCAGAGAACATTTCACGGAATATTGTGGCAAGTTTTCTGAAAACTTTCATGAAATATTTCATGCAAGCTTCTTGATAAGAAACTAGAAACATTACAGTAAATCTTGCTGAAAAATTTCGGCAAAGTTCTTCGAAAATATTGATAATCTAGCCTGGAAAATTTTCAACGAATATTTCTGCAACCTTGTCGAAATATTTCTCGAAAGATTACACGCGAAGTTGTGGAAACATTTCTTCTTTCATTCCGAAGAAGGTTTCAGAAACATTTCTGCAATATTTTGTGTAAGGGTTGAACAGAGGTTATGAATATTCCAAAAAATATTGTGTCAAGTTTTCTGAAACATTTCATGAAATATTTCATGCAATCTTCTTGTTAAGAAACTAGAAACCTAACATGAAATCTTGCAGAAATATTCCGGCAACGTTTGTCAGTAAACGTTGTCGCAAACTTGTCAAAACATTTTCCATTTCGTGAAATGTTTGTGTCCCCTGTCCAGATCATACACGAAATATTTCAGAAAGGTTTCGGAAACCTTTCGTGTATAATAGCCGGAATGTTTACGAAACCTTTCAAGTCTCAAGTATTCTTACAGAAAATATTTCTGCAAGGTTGCGGGAATATGAATACAAAAATTTTTGTACCACCAAAGGAATATTATAAGATACTTTTGCAGACAACTTTCTACAAGATTTTGTGTAATGTCTGAAGTATCTTAACAGAAAGCTTGCGTAAGATATTTCAATAAATGTTGCTGCAAACTTGTCATAACATTTCGTAAAATGATTGCGTCCCCAGTCCAAACCATATACGAAATATTTCAAAAAAGTTTCAGAAACCTTCCGTGTAATGATAGTCTGAAGGTTCACGCAACATTTCTTGGAATCTTACGAAAAAAATTTCTGCAAGGTTGTGGAAATATTGGTTCAAAGAGTTTGTGATCGTGATATGAATATTTCGAGAAACTTTTAGAGAAGTTTCTGCAAGATTTCGTGAAAATTTTCAAGCATCTTAACAGAAAGCTTGCTTCAAATGTTTCAGTTAGTCGGAAGGTTTACGCAACATTTCATGTAATCTTGCGCAAAATATTTCAGCAAGGTTGTGGAAATATTGGTTCAAAAAGTTTGTGATCTCGATATGAATATTTCGAGAAAGTTTTCAGAAAAGTTTCTGCAAGATTTCGTGTAATATTTCAAGTATCTTAACAGAAAGCTTGCGTAAGATATTTCAATAAATGTTGCTGCAAACTTGTCATAACATTTCGTAAAATGATTGCATCCCCTGTCCAAACCATACACGAAATATTTCAAAAAAGTTTCAGAAATCTTCTGTGTAATGATAGTCTGAAGGTTCACGCAACATTTCTTGGAATCTTACGAAAAAAATTTCTGCAAGGTTGTGGAAATATTGGTTCAAAGAGTTTGTGATCGTGATATGAATATTTCAAGAAACTTTTAGAAAAGTTTCTGCAAGATTTCGTGTAATTTTTCAAGCATCTTAACAGAAAGCTTGCTTGAAATGTTTCAGTAAATGTTGCCACAAACTTGCCAAAACATTTCATGAAAGGTTTGTCCTCTGTCCAATCCATATACAAAATATTTCAGAAAAATTTCAGAAACGTTCCGTGAAATGATAGTCGGAAGGTTTACGCAACATTTCTTGGAATCTTATGCAAAATATTTCTGCAAGGTTGTGGAAATATTGGTTCATAAAGTTTGTGATCTCGATATGAATATTTCGAGAAACTTTTCAGGAATGTTTCTGGAAGATTTCGTGTAATATTTCAAGTATCTTAACAGAAAGCTTGCTTCAAATGTTTTAGTAAATGTTGCCACAAACTTGCCAAAACATTTCGTGAAAGGTTTGTGTCCTCTGTCCAATCCATACACAAAATATTTCAGAAAAGTTTCAGAAAAGGTTCCGTGAAATGATAGTCGGAAGGTTTACGCAACATTTCTTGTAATCTTACGCAAAATATTTCGGCAAGGTTGTGGAAATATTGGCTAAAACGTTTGTGATCTCGATATGAATATTTCGAGAAACTTTTCAGAAAAGTTTCTGCAAGATTTCGTGTAATATTTCAAGTATCTTAACAAAAAGCTTGCGTGAAATATTTCAGTAAATGTTGCTGCAAACTTGCCAAACCATTTCGTGAATGGTTTGTGTCCTCTGTCCAATCCATACACAAAATCTTTCAGAAAAGTTTCAGAAACGTTCCGTGAAATGATAGTCGGAAGGTTTACGCAACATTTCTTGGAATTTTACGCAAAATATTTCTGCAAGGTTGTGGAAATATTGGTTCAAACAGTTTGTGATCGTGATATGAATATTTCGTGAAACTTTTCAGAAAATTTCTGTATGATTTCGTGTAATTTTTCAAACATCCGACCAGAAAGTTTGCGTGAAATGTTTCAGTAAACGTTGTCGCAAACTTGCCAAAACATTTCGTGAAAGGTTTGCCTCCTTTGCCCAATCCATACGCGAAATATTTCAGAAAAGTTTCAGAAACGTTCCGTGAAATGATAGTCGGTAGGTTTACGCAACATTTCTTGGAATCATACGCAAAATATTTCTGCAAGGTTGCGGAAATATTGGTTCAAAAAGTTTCTGATCGTGATATGAATATTTCGAGAAACTTTGCAGAAAAGGTTCTGCAAGATTTTGTGTATTTTTTCAAGTAACTTAACAGAAAGCTTGCGTGAAAATTTTCAGTAAATGTTGCCACAAACTTGCCAAAACATTTCGTGAAAGGTTTGTGTCCTCTGTCCAATCCATACACAAAATATTTCAGAAAAGTTTCAGAAACGTTCCGTGAAATGATAGCCGGAAGGTTTACGCAACATTTTTTGGAATCTTACGCAAAATATTTCTGCAAGGTTGTGGAAATATTGGTTCAAAAAGTTTGTGATCTCGATATGAATATTTCAAGAAACTTTTCAGAAAAGTTCTGCAAGATTTTGTGTAATTTTTCAAGTAACTTAACAGAAAGCTAGCTTGTAATGTTTTAGTAAATGTTGCGAAAAACTTGCCAAAACTTTTCGTGGAAGGTTTGTGTTCTCTGTCCAATCCATACACAAAATATTTCAGAAAAGTTTCGGTAACGTTCCGTGAAATGATAGTCGGAAGGTTTACGCAACATGTCTTGGAATCTTACGCAAAATATTTCTGCAAGGTTGTGGAAATATTGGTTCAAAAAGTTTGTGATCTCGATATGAATATTTCAAGAAACTTTTCAGAAAAGTTTCTGCAAGATTTTGTGTTATGTTTGAAGCATCCGAACAGAAAGCTTGGTTGAAATGTTTCAGTAAACGTTGCCAAAACATTTCGTGAAATTTTCCCATTGGGTGCTTCATGAATCTTTCACGAAAGGTTTCTGAAAGTTTTCTGAAACTTTTCTTGTAATATTACAGGAAATATTTTAGCATCCTTTCGTTATTATTGGTACAAGATTGTGGCAAGTTTTCTTTGAAATATTTTATGAAATATTTCAGTGCAATATTTCGTGCTATGTGGGGTGGACCTCACATCCTCCGCCTACTTGGGTTCTAAAATAATTTAAATATTCGTTTAGCTTATTTTGTCATCGTAACTCCCTCATACCATAAGTAAGTACTCAATCTTTATAATCAGTTATATTTTTAAAAGTAAATTCAGCTTGGAATGCGCAGTTTGAACGCGCACCACGATGCGCCCCATGATGCACCCCGCAGTGTAGATACTCCCTTATCACGTTGGCTGCATCGACAATTACTAAATATCTTACGCACACATACGCGTACATTCGCATGCACGCGCTTATGTAACGGGGGCCTTAACAAACAGGCACGCTTTTTCCACCTACATGAGTTTCGTGCGTAGGCGAGCGGATGTTTTATAAATTAAAAACCGCTGCCAATTCATTGGCACGTACGTGGGTTCCTCAAAATTAATTTATTTATTCATTTAATTAATTTTTAAAGCCAAATTTGAAAATTTAACACAATAGAACACGAACTGATCGTGCAAATAAAATGTAAAAAAAGAGAAAACGCGATTAATATCGAAGTACAGTCAAAAGTATTGTTAAACGTATTTCTCGGCTTCTAATTCGCCAGCGTATCTAGCTAATTTCATGTATCGGTGAAGCGCGCTGTAAATTAACCTCAATAAAAAACAAAAGTAAGTGAAAAACGCGCTCGCGTAGCACGTGTCATTACCATTTTCTAGTATAGATATACCCGAAAAATTACGATTTGAAAAGAGGCCGGGCTAAATCAGTTTTACCCTCGAATATCTCTGAAATTCATAAACGAATTCTTTTACTCTAATAAAACATATAATAAATAATATACACTCAACATCTCCGCCAAATTTTAAAGAAATTAAAACAAGTTTTCTTTGTTATCAGACAACAAAGAAAATGACTTTGTTAAATAGGAAAATTTTGAATATCAAAAAGTAATCGTACGATCTTGATGAAAATTCACATACATAATATCTATATCACATACAAAATTGTCTAGAAATCTGGAGCTGATTCATCGAACCGTTCTCGAAAAATTACGATTTAAAAAAAAAATTTTTTTAATTTTTACCTCAAATATCTCTGAAATTTATGGACCAATTATTTTGCCCAAAGAACTCGACAACGAACACCTTTAGTCATATTTGTAGAGCAATTTAAAGAATCTTAAAATTTTAGTATTACAAAGCTTCCTCTAAGAGGAAGCAAAAATTAAAATACACAACGATGTCTGGCACTTTATTCAGCGTAATAAAGTCTTGAGAAGCAGATTGAATGTACAGATTTGTGAAAAAAAAAACTGCTGACAATTCAGTAACTCGTGGATTCCACAAAATTAATCTACTTATGTCTCTTATTAATTTTTAATGCTTATATTTTAAAAAATAGCACCAATTTAAGGTCGAACGATAAATCCATTAAACAGCAAATCAGCGTTCAGGTTTCGTATAAAAAACCCGCCATATGATGGTCCAGAAGTCATAGCGACAATAGTTAAGAAAAAAAAAATTATTTTCATATGTCGTTTATATGAGCGTGTATATAAAGGAATGTTATGTAGATACGTACAAAACATTATTGAAAAATTGCAAATTAAAATTTTCATCTCGATTGTCTCATAAAATTACAAAAATCATAAAATTTAAAAACGTTTAAACCAATTTCCCTCCATTGTTACTGTACAACAAAAACAACAACTTTTAAATATCAAATATGTCAAAAAGTAACACGATTTTGATAAAATTTGCACATCTATTAATTACATCATATATAAAATGAAATAAAAATTTTCAAGGATTCGAAAATTATCGTCATGTTAAATATACAATTCATAATAAAAAGAAAATGTTCGTTAACTGGTGACTGTTCCAATCCTGGTGTAGTCACCCTATACAAACACACTTCAACAAAAATTTGTCAAATTTAAATGGTTTCATTATTACAAAAATAAAAAGAAAATAAATTTAGTAGCTAAATAATTAAAATTATTTTAAAGATAATTTATTATTTAATTAATTTATTATTAGCTCAGAAATATAACCTATAATAATAATTTCATTAATTGTTTGTCAGGTCTCGCCCAAAATAAGATTATCAATCAATGTTTGATAATAACAATTTCAATTTATTTAATATAAAACTATTCATTATAAAGAAAAAGTTAATCAAAACAATCTAACCGTTTTTCATCCTTTGGAAAGCGATGAAAAATTAGTGTAGGGTTTTTCGCCTTCATGTTTGTGCATCCTTCATTCGCACAACGTGCTCGAGATGGTGCCATGACTCAAATTTCTCAAAAAACTAATATAAAAATACTTTAAAAGAAAGTCAAGACTCTTGAAGTAAAAGACGCCGTCGGAACTGCAACACTCCTGCCTCCGCTGTCAGAAAGACACTCCCGCCTTATTACACGCTTCCCGCGCGATTGCCGAAACAAAAACATTACATTACCCAGTTTCATAGAATAGTTTATATTATTTTAAATGCAGTAAAATCTTTTAAATAAATCAAAACAATAATAATTTGTAAAATAACATTTTATTTTAATTCATTAACAATTATTTTATTAGTCTGATATCTTATATACACGTGTATATCTATATATACTCTTCTTATACAGGCTTATATATCTATATATATTGGGCGGCAGTCAGCACCATCTCGCGGATGGATAACAGAACTAATCGGCTTGTTATCCAGTGACTTTGTCCAAAAGTTTCTTAAGCCGTACGCTTCTATATGCGTCTATATTCGTTGGAAAGAGAGAGCATGACCACAGCTATTGCCCTCTCTCTCTTGCCCGGCTTCAGCGCTTTGCACGGGAGCGCGCACTGTATGAGTTATAAGTCTATGATTAACATATTGAACTCCTGCCATGGGTCATGAGTATGCCAGATATCGGACAATTAATTTTTTTCGCTTGGTACAAAAGCACAAAAGCACAGGCCTGTGCCTCTAGACTCTAGAGAGTAGGTTCTTTCTCTTTATCCTGCGGTAATAAGTATGTAGATGTCGAACAACACTTTCTTTTTGGTACGGCACAAATTGCACGGGCACGACGCACAGCACGCAATGTGGATTCGCTCTAAAATATAACCTAAAATTTATTTACAATACATGGATATCCACATATAAAGTCATACAAGTTGCCCACACACAGCGCATCTCTCACACAATCACATACATAGATAGATACGCAAACCTTAGGTATAGGAGACTTAGGTTATATATATATATATAGACACAGAAGATTTAATATAGGTCGAATTTCTACATTTTGTACTTTTTGTTTATCATTTGATATTTGAACAAGATTTTTAAAAAGGTTGCATGTTTCAAGTATAGACTAAGTATATATTTATAGAATTGACTAATATTTTTTGCAACTTTTGAAGAAGCGATTACAGTGGCCAGTTGAAAACAAAGTGGTATTTATTATTTATTTAATCTTAATGCAATAAATTTATAAATTAATTTTTAAACTTCATAAGGTAACAAAATAAATATTGATACTCACTAATTTAGAAATGTATTCTTATCTTAGGATTTATATATATACATACAATAAGTTTTTCGTGTGTGAGAGATCAGTCCAAATTTCTTAATGATTTTCTTTAAAAAAGAGCTTCAAGCAAATGTATTAGATTAAAACTTGATTAACAATTTCATTTTGAATTTTTTTTTGCAAAATCATTCACGTAATAATTTTTCTTATAAAAAATTTAGTATAAAATATAATAACACATGATATATATCAATTTAAAATATGTATTAATTTATTGTTAAGTGTGCAATACCCGTTTTAAAATTTGTTAGTTTTTAATAAAATATAACACTTTCAATTTAACATTCACTTGTTTAAAAACGTTAGCCATCAGCCCAAATAGTAATTTGTAGAAATGAAATATAGATTCAATTCAGTCATAGGTGTACATGTACAAAATGGGTACCCTAGTTAAAATGTCTTAAGGGGGTCAGACAGATCCAGTTCCAAAAGATATTTCCTTTTCTGAACCTTTTTGGATTTTCATACCAGACCGTTTCAAACAATTTTAGAATTTTAATCCATTTTAACCAGGGTAATACACAAAAAAAATTAGAGTTCATGTTAACTTTTGTATATAAGTAAATATGGATCAAAAGAATTTTAAAATTATTTGAATATGACCAAAATATTTTAGAATATAAATGATGTGAAATAGTGGATGAACTGAATTGAATAAACAGAAAATAGAAAACAATGTAGAAAAATAGCAAATCTGAAACAATTGATCAACTAATTCTTTAAATGTTGTTAGATTTTGTTAGAGGTGTAATCTCATGCAAAATCTCACGCCAAAATCTCACCTGAGATTCTGCTCCAGATGCTGCAGAAAACTTACGTTAATTAAAGATCAGCTTCTTCAGTATTGGGAATGGCCTTTTAGGATGTTTTACCCCCCAGATGTGCTCAAAAATACATGTTTAAAAGCATTTTACACAATTTTTCAATTTTTCAAAATTGATACATGATATCTCACCTGAGAAATCACCTGAGATCTCATGTATCAAGTTTTAAAAATTGAAAAATTGTGTAAAATGCTTTTAAACATGTATTTTTGAGCTCATCTGGGGGGTAAAACATCCTAAAAGGTGATTCCCAATACTGAAGAAGCTAATTTTCAATTAACGTAAGTTTTCTGCAGCATCTGGAGTGGAATCTCAGGTGAGATTTTGGCGTGAGATTTTACATGAGATCTCACCTGAGAAATCACCTGAGATCTCACCTGAGATTTTTCAATAGGGTGAAATAATCAGAAAGGTTCGTTGTCAAAATTTGGGAATGTCATAAAAAAAAGAACTTATTTTCAAGCTTTTTTTCTGAATCTTTTTAGGAACAAGATTATTAAAAATCTCCTATTATACTAAAAGGATAACGGTCTGTAGTCCTTGGTCTGTGGTTGTCCATTCCCCCCTTTTATATATATATAATATCTATTGAGTAAAACAAAGGGAAAGCTCCTTAATAATAGTGGAGGGGTATTGGTAAATATGGAGGGTTATGGGTAAATATGGGTGGTTATGGGTGAATATGGGTGCATATATGTAAACATGGGTGGTTATACATGCAAAGCAAGCAGTAACTTCATGATGCAAGGGCTGCTATAGTCGTAACTACATCGAAAGAAGATTTGCTATTTGAAATGAAAAGACGTTAATTTCCAAGTAGATTAGGTTATGCAATGACAATAAATAAATCTCAAAGTTAGACATTTAATAAAGTTGGAATCTATATACGTGCCCCAGTCTTTGTTATGGTCAATTGTATGTCGCATTACCAAGGGTAACATCAGAAAAAATTTTGAAAATCTACATTAAAAATAATACAATTACTAATACTGATAAAATATACGCAAGAAACCTAGTATCAAATGAAATCTTAAATTAAGCCATATTATACGTATAAGAGTAAAATTATAAAGTGGCAGCAAAATTTATCCGCTGTATATGAGAAGTAAAAAGCAGCAGCAACATTGATTTATAGGCACATGAAAATTAAATAGCTGCTGGAAAATTCATGCACTGTATTTGAGAAATAAATATCGAACATTATAATTATTCGAATATATACCACCTCCAATACCTGATAGCCCTTGTTTGAATTTTTTTCTCCACAGTCAACTTGCAGATTTTCTTTAAAAAAAAATTGTTTAAAATTGCTCCATAAATAACTATTTTTGACACAATTTTCAACAATTTTAGTTCTATTGCCATGTTTAACTACAGGCAATGTTTGTCTAAAATCACCGGATACTAACACAACTTTACCACCAAATATTTCATTAGTTTCACATAAATATTTAAATAATTTATCTTCCATATTCTGAATTTCATCATTGATATTTATTGCTAATTTAAAAGTTACATGTGATGTTCTACCATTTATTAATAAATTTGTGGCTATGCCAGTCCAGACAACAGGCAATACAGAAATGTTTTTTCGATTTAAATGGGTAATAATTGAATTCAATAAATATAACTTTTACTGCTACCATCTGGTCCATCAATAAAGAAACATGTATTATTCATATAATTGTTAACGTCATTCAAACTATTCATTATGACATCAAAAATTTATCTTTGTTTACTTGAAAATGACGTAACACTGAAAGTATCCCCTACTAAAAAATCTCAGGTGAGATTACGTGTTATTTCTTGTCTCAATTTCCTACCTGAGATTCTGCTCCAGATGCTGCGGAAAACCTATGTAAATAGAAAATCAGGTTCTTCAGTATTGGAAATCGCCTGTTAGGATGTTTTACCCCCTAGATGAACTCAAAAATGCATTTTTAGAAGCATTTTATACAACTTTCCAATTTTTACAAATTTGGTGCACAAGATCTCAGGTGATTTAGCTGCTGAGATATCAGGTGAGATTTAAGATGAGATCTCATGTACCGAATTTGTAAAAATTAGAAAATTGTGTAAAATGCTTCTAAACATGCATTTTTAACTTTATCTAGGGGGTAAAACATCCTAACAGGTGATTTCTAATACTGCACCCTACTGAAAAAGTGCAGCTGATTATCGTGCCAAAACTGCACCTGATTATCATCCGATTTTCAAATGAAAATTTATCTTTTAAAATTTATTTATTATTAATTATTCTTATTTATTATTATAAAGTACTATCATGGTTCATTTACTTGAATCTACGATTAATTAATGTGTTCGAAAAAATGTTGAAAAATGTAGATGCTGACAAAGAAGTTTTGAATTATTTGTTACAATTTAGGAATGTAACATTACTAACAATAATTTATAATAATAATAATTCATAATAAATGAAAATATTAACACGATTTTCAGGTGCATATCAGCTGATAATCATCTGAGAATCGGATAACTATAAGGTGACTGTCAGGTGATTATCATCTGATTATCAGCTGATTTTGACCTGAAAATCCTGTTGATATTTTTATTTATTATTAATTATTATTATCATTTATTATTGTTAATTTTAATTTTACATTCCTAAATTATGACAAATAATTCAAAACTTCTTTGCCACAGTGTACATTATTTTAAATACATTAGTTAACCGTATAGATTCAAGTAAATGAACAATAATAATAAATTATAATAATAAATAATAAATAAATTTTAAATGATAAATTTTCATGTGAAAATTAGCTGATGATCAGGTGCCGTTTTGGCACGATTATCACCTGATTATCAGCTGATAATCAGCTGCACTTTTTTAGTAGGGCAGAACCTGATTTTCTATTTACTTAGGTTAACTTATTTAGGTTTTCCGCAGCATCTGCAGCAGAATCTCAGGTGAGAAATTGACACATGAAATAACATGAGATCTCACCTGAGAAGTTACCTGAGATCTCACCTGAGATTTTTCAATAGGGTAGTGATTTTATTTTTTAGTCTAGGGGCGCCATCCCAGGTTTCGTGGTCGATTGCATGCCCCACCGGCCACCTAGGTTTTTCTTATGTATTTTGAGTCCCTGAATCCAAATTTCGTAGGTGGCCAGCGAAAAAATCCAAAGAACAATTGTTATTAACAATTTTTATAAACAATTAAATAAAATTGATTATTAAATTAATTTTTTCGACCTGAGAAAAATATATTCGCATTCTTTGGCTCATTCTGAGTCAAAAAGGTCCTTACATATTTTTACTTTCGACTTATAGTTTTCTCAGAAAAAATTCTCAAAGTTTCCACCACTTTCATAGGTAATGTATACCTATATGGGAGCGTCCAGCAGAAACGGGCCACCGAGCGCGCGCGGTGCCTTTTTTCGCGTAAAAGGCGCACTGTTTAACTCGCTCATAATCGTATGCTGCGTCTTTGAAAAAAAAACCAAGGACCTATATCGATAGATTTTTTTCTGCTCTTTCCAATTGCGCCATTGTTTTTATTGCGAAACGCGTTCTTCCGGACGAAAACTCGAGTTGAATATTGAAAGCCATTTTTCTCAAAGTATATCATGTTTTTTTTTTCAAATAAACTACACCAATGGAAAGTACAACTCTTAAGCTTCAAAACCATATCTTGAAGAAGTTGGAGAAATAAAGGGTTTAAAAGTAACAACATGAAAAAGACAGCGCCGAGGGTCCGCGCGAGCCCCTCGCGCCCGTGCGTACGGCACGTTTAAGTGCACGCTCTATTCAATGTGCTAATAATCGTGTACCAAGTCTCTGAAAAAAGAACTAAGGACATATATCGATAGATTTTTTCCTGCTCTTTCCAATGGTGCTATTATTTTTATTCCGAAATGCTTCCTTCTAGTTGAAAATTCCATTTGAATGTTTAAACTCTATTTTTTCAACAAAATATCAGTCTTTTCTTCAAAATGAATTATATTCTTCAAAAGTACAAATCTTAAACTATTAAATATTATATTTTTAAGTTGAAACATGAAAAGTTCAAAAATAGTAAGATCAAAAAGACAGCGGCTGCCCGAACTTTTTACGCTATGCTCAAGGGCGGATTAATATACGCGATGTGCTATTTCGCCCTTTCTTTTTTGTAAATATAAAATGTTTTGTAACTTACAATGCCAATGCGTGGACATAATTTTGTGGATCTAGTTGTAACAGTTAGTATAATATTACAATGAACTTTGTTCATTTATATAACAAAATTTGAAAAACATAATATATTAAACATAAAAATATCCATGAACGCACTGAAAGCAGTGAAACAGAAATTTAAAATAACCTTATAGATGGTTTAATCTGGCATAACAATATTACCTTTTCCTTTAAATTCTAATTTTTTTACATTTTTTTGATTTTATAAGAATTGTCCTTTTTGCGACATCCACTTCTTTCTTTGTTTGAGTTTTAAGTACTTTTTCTTTTTTGATTGGTGGATATAATTGAGAATCTTCTGACGCTGAAAATCTTTTAAGTTCTAACTTTTTGGCATCATTTAATAATTTAATACAATGAAACAATTGAGTTCCAGGTATTGTCTTAGCTGAGGCTAGCCTATTATGTATCTTTTCTGTAGCCTTTAAGTAATCGTCTTTTGATGAAAAAAAGCACTCAATATTTTTGAAATACTCAGTTGCCCATTTGTATAAATCTTGGGGCGTCAATATATAATTGTCGGATACTTTCCGTAAACTTTCTCGTGCATTTCGGAATAAAAATAATAGCACCATTGGAAACAGCAGGAAAAAATCTATCGATATATGTCCTTAGTTCTTTTTTCAGAGACTTGGTACACGATTATTAGCAAATTGAATAGAGCGTGCACTTAAACGTGCCGTACGCACGGGTGCGAGGGGCTCGCGCGGACCCTCGGCGCTGTCTTTTTCATGTTGTTACTTTTAAACCCTTTATTTCTCCAACTTCTCCAAGATAGGGTTTTGAAGCTTAAGAGTTGTACTTTCCAATGGTGTAGTTTATTTTGAAAAAAAACATGATATACTTTGAGAAAAATGGGTTTCAATATTCAACTCGAGTTTTCGTCCGAAAGAAAGCGTTTCGCAATAAAAACAATGGCACCATTGGAAAGAGCAGGAAAAAATCTATCGACATAGGTGATTGGTTTTTTTTTCAAAGACGCAGCATACGATTATGAACGAGTTAAACAGAGCGCCTTTTACGCGAAAAAAGACACCGCGCGCGCTCGGTGGCCCGTTTCTGCTGGACCCTCCCATATACATGTCTATGGGTATATACCGTAGAACACTTTTGCAAGGCTAAACCAACATTTTATACCCATTCTGTACAACGGCATGCAATTGATTCGTTTGCTTTTATAGAAACGTCATAAACATTATTCTACTTCACATCGAGGGCATTAGACAATTGAAAGTATAGTTTTCGTTTTCTTTTTTACGTAATTTTCAATTGATTTTTCACGTATAAGATTTTTCCTCTTAAAAGGCGATACATATCCTGAGAAAAATGTCCTTGTTTTATTATTAAATTCTTCCACGCGTTATGGAGTACTTGGCAAAAAATCTTCATCTCTATCGATTCCGTTGTCGATAAAATTATCATCCGTTGAAAATTCATTGTCAGTGCTAGTCACCAATTCTAAAGCATGCTCGTAACAACATCTACACAGATATGTAGAGGGGGTCAAAGGTAAATCAGGATAGTGAAGCTTCAATGGATGAGCAAGATTCTCAAGTTGTTTAAAACGCACGGAATTAGGTTCGTAAAAAATTTTTTTGTGCTTATTTAAAAAATCTGCACATTTGATTCTCTTCGTTGAATAATTTTGAGACATCGCAGTTAAGTTAATCAGGTGAAATATATAATAATTTTCAAAAATATGATAGTTTTAAAAAATACTGGAGGTGTACTTATAGCAGAAACCGAACTTTTCTTGGTACATAAAAGATCTAAAGATAGCCATCTAGCGGACCAATGTATAAGTACATAAACTCATACGTGTACATATATGTATTACTTACGCTCATGTACATATATGTATTACTTAACTACTAAAAACAAAGGTAGTTATAAAAATAAAAAATCTAAAAGACAAAAATAAAAAATACAACAGATACTATGTGTACTTGTATATTGCTTACGCACAAAGATAAAAACCTTTATATTGACTGTTATACCATTGACTATATGTAAGGGTTAAGCGTGAAAAATTTGTTTCTGTATTATCTCATTAATGATCGCTATTCCTGGGCACGGGTCGGGAATTTCACAAATACTTCTAGATAGGTATTTAGGTCCTCTATCAGGACAAACAAAAATTGAGCAAAAAAAAATGGCGTTTTTGAAAAAAATGCACTTTTCTAAAACGTGCATTTTTCAGTAAAAAGTACATAACTCGTGCATTTTTTATTTTTTTTTAAAATAACATAAAGGAAGTGAAAGAGGACTCAAACCTTAGTGAAATTATGTGTTACACGCTAAAAAGCTTAAAAAACTGGTGAAGCAGTAGCGGTTTGAAAATTACATTGAAAACATTTTTTTCTAAGTAAGGTTTTTCTCAGAATTTTTTGCCATTGCTGAACGCATGAAATTTTGATGCAACAAAAAAATAAAAATATACGGGTTAAATAATTTTTGGAGAAGAATATGAATACTTTAATTCCAAAATGATCGGTGACATAGGCATACGCGATCCACCTGATTTGAAATGGATTCGGCCATATAGAAAAAAGTGATTGATAAGTTAGTTACCTTCCTTATCTATTATGTTTCGCCCTGAATAGCCGTTAGATTCACTTATTAAATTAACATAAATCGTCGGGCGTTTCCTTCAATTGATAAAATAATATTGTCTGCTTCGGCTGAAAATAATGCAGACGGGGTGGATTTGGGAAATAAAAATTGAGAACGATTAAGTAGCGGTTAGGGTCTGGAAAAGATTGTCAGCCCAGTGGCGCAAATGGTAGCGTAGCTGCCCGGTAAGCAGAAGGTTGTCGGTTCGACCCCGGCCTGGGCCGTTATTTTTTCGTTCTCATTTTTTATCTTATACGTTTACCTTCCCTTTCCATATCCTTTAAAAATTCTTGTCTGCACTTTAATTATAATAATATTGTGCATAATTCTTTGACTGCTATTTATTGTGTCAAATAGCTTTTAAAAATTTAAATATGTATTTAAACACATATATAGAAAAAAGTGATTGATAAGTTAGTTACCTTCCTTATCTTTATGTTTCGCCCTGAATAGCCGTTAGATTCACTTATTAAATTAACATAAATCGTCGGGCGTTTCCTTCAATTGATAAAATTCTAAACTATTATTTAAATAACTTTTAAACCCAAACAGCAGGGGATACAAGATCTAGACATATAAAGGAGTTACGTAGGCGAGCGAAACTATTATTTAAATAATTTTTAAACCCTAGTAGCAGGGAAATACAAGGTCCTATAAGGAAGATACGTTGACGTGCAGCACTATTATTAACATAATTTCGAAACCCAAGTAGCCGGGGGATGGGATGTCCACGTATATAAACGAGAGTCAGTAGAGGTGTAACACGATTATTTAAATACTTTTTAAACCCAAGTAGTCGGAGGATCGAGGTCCATGCATATAAGAGAATTACGTAGGCGTGCAACACTATTATTTAAATAATTTTTAAACCCAAGTAGGCGAAGGATACTAGGTCCACGTATATAAGATAATTACGAAGACGTGCAGCAGTAAGCAATTATTTAAATAACTATTAATCCCGTATAGCAGGGGGATACTAGGTTCACGCATATAAGAGAGTTACGAAGATGAGGGAAACTATATTATTTAAATAATTATTGAACCCAAGTTGCCGGGAGATGCGAGGTCCTTGTATCTAAGAGAGTTATGTATACGTGAAACTCGATAAGTTAACAGTGATTTCATTATAGCGCGTGCACGAGCGTAATGCTTGTCTACTCCATCGCGCGCTGGAGAAGCGAGACTACGAGAAAACTGATTCGCGTGCATTAGCTTCGCTAGCGGTGAGTTTTGACGTGAGAACACTCTCCCGTTCGCGAGTGAGTTCGTGGGTACGCTTGAGCTTGGGATTTATCCGGTGATCGTGCCCTTGAACTTGCGGACAGAGCCATGCTCGCCCGCGCTCATATCGTCGGGTGAGAGGTGAAAGGAGACAACTCGGCCGCGAGCTAAGAAACCAGACAACTCGGCCGAGCGCTAAGAAACCAGACAATTCGGCCGAGAGCTAAGAAACCAGACAACTCGCGGGCTCCTTTTTTCATTTGATTTTTAGTTGATAACCTTTGTTCCTTATAAACGTTAACATTTTTTTTGTGATCATTTTTGTGTTTTTCCAACTATTGAGAACCACTGTAGGTAGTTAAAATCCTTGTTTTTTTAACTCACTCCCATGGTTATCAACTAAAAATCAAATGAAAAAGGAGCCCGTGAGTTGTCTGGTTTCTTAGCTCTTGGCCGAGTTCTCTGGTTTCTTAGCGCTCGGCCGAGTTGTCTGTTTTCTTAGCTCGTGACCGAGTTGTCTCCTTTCACCTCTCAACCGACGATATACCCTCAGTCTCCGTGCTCACTGGCCGAGACGCGTGCACATGCGAAACCCCTTGTGCGCGCGGGGGAAGCCACGAGCCCTCATATGGATCCCCGCAAGCTCACGTCAGACCCTGCGCTCGTGTGTGTTCCTGCGTGTTCACGAGTACCCCCGGGTCTCCGCGCATACCCCGCGCCTTCGCATATAACCCCACACGCTTACGTATGTACAAATCACTGCAAGCTCTCATAGGCTGCCGTGCGCTTGGGCTCTCGCGTTCGAAAATACTTCTACGCAAGCTCGTGTAATATCTCGCACTGTCGCGCGGCCTGCGAGAAAAAACTGGAGAGCCCCAGCATAATTTCATTATATACTGCGACACTTCTTCCGTACAAGGACATTGACGGTCAAATACTTATTTTCCTACGTACACGATCAATTGTGTAATAGAATTTGTGTATTATCAAAATGTTTACCAAACCAAAATTGTTACTATTGCTGGAAGATAACAATTATGCTTTGCAAATGATAATAAACTTATCAATAATTTTTACTAGCCTTACATAAGAAATAAATTCATGTCAATGCCCTTGTACGGAAGAAGTGCCTCAGTATATAATGCACGGCGTGCAAACGAAAGCGTTAAGGAAGTACCCTCGGTAATAGAATTCGAAATGAAAATCGTTTGATATTTGGGTGGCAGCTCTGATTCAAATTTTGTGAAGATTCAGAGCTTCAGAGGCAAAAAATCAGTGATTGAAAATAACATGGGCTCTTATGGGAAAATGCACCTTTTGTAGTATATAAAAACATTGCGAAATGACAAAATTCTGAAAAAATTCTGAGAAGCGCAAAAATTTATCCCAGATTCATATCTGCTTTCAAAATTATCATTCAGAGCCTCTTTTTTTAATAACACACGTTCTTTTGAAATATTAAATTAGGTTAGAATCACATAGGCATACAATATGGTACTACATTGCCAAACTTACGACTGTTACCGTGTGAGTCAATGACATGTCAAAGCGTTTTCTCAACTGACTAGCTATGTACCGATGGTACTCCCTTAAGTTGTGCAAAGAGAATCGTGGTTAGTTTAGCCACACGCGACGCTGGGGTTCTTCAGTTTTTTCTCGCAGGCCGCGCGACGGCGCGAGATATTACGCGAGTTTGCGAGGAAGTATTTTCGAACGCGAGAGCCCAAGCGCACGGCAGCCTACGAGAGCTTGCAGTGATTTATACATATTCAAGCGTCGGGGTTATATCGACGGCTGAGAGGAAGAAGAACGTATCTCGGCGCGCTGATGAAGAACGACGTATCTCGGCGCGCTAATGAAGAACGACGTATCTCGGTGCGAGGATGATGAACGACGTATCTCGGCGCTTTTCGCCTTATACTGGCCGTGTACTGGCCGTAAAAGCGCCGAGATACATCGTTCTTCATCCGGGCGCCGAGATACGATCTTCTTCCCCTCAGCCATCGATATGTGAGGGCGCGGGGTATGCGCGAAGGCCCGGGGGTACTCCTGCACACGCAGGGACGCACATGAGCGCAGGGTCTTACGTGAGCTTGCGGGGATCCATATGAGGGCTCGTGGCTTTCCTAGCGTGCACAAGGGGTTTCGCATGTGTGCGCGTCTTGGCTAGTGCGCACGAAGACTGGGGGTGTATACGCTAGAGTGCGAGCGCGCATGGTTCTGTCCGCAAGCTCAGGGGCACGATCACCGGATAAATCCCAAGCTCAAGCGTACACACGAACTCACTGAATTGAAATTCACTTGAATTTCGGTAAACATAATTTTCTGCATCTTAAGGCACCTATCATTCGACTAAACTTGACCTGGTTGTATCAAATATAAAAGACAAAAAATAAAAATTCATTACGAATAGCTTTATATATCATGTGATGAACGTCCTTAAATAATTGTCTTACTGCTGCACGTCTACGTAATCTCTTATATGCGTGGACGTCGCATCCCCCGGGTGCTTGGGTTTAAGACTTATTTAAATAATTCTCTTAACATGGTATATTACGTACCTAGGACGGGAAAAATTGGGACAGTAAACAGCTCGTGTAAAATGCCACCCGAGCCGAAAACGAGAATGTAGCAAGGTGGCGAGGTATAAAGGCGAGTATCGAGCGCGTTTTTCTGCTTTTTTTAGCCGAGTATTACGTGCGATTTTCTGGTTTTTCGAAACCTTAAATACGAATGTGAATCAATTATTTCGGGGTGCTATTAAATGAGCTCTCTGACTAAACTCGCCGCGGATCGCTCTAGTTTTAAAATACAGATTTTGTGAGTGAGTTTCGCGCGCGCGAGAGTCTGTTTTTTAGGCGCAAAATAAACCCGATGTACTCACAAGAGCTTAGAGTAGCAGGCTCAGAAAGGGTTTCACGCGAGTGCGTTGGCACAAATAAAGACATTTTGATTCAGCACGAAGGTGAGCTTTTCAAGCCAAGTATCGCGCGCGTATTTCAACATTTTTTATCTATTCTATTTGTCGATATCGAACAACACCATATTTCGTCGGGTTAGTGGAATCCCTGTTGAAAATATCCATGTGGAAATCAGTCCCAAATCGTCCTGTGGATTTCCACATGGAATTCCATATAGATTTCTATATGAATTTTTCTACAAACATTTGTAAAACAAAATCCGTATGGATTTCCATGTAGTTTTCCATGGAGAAATCCAGGTAAAAACGATATGATCCATGTAGATTTCCATATGGATTTCCATGTGGTAATTTAAATGTTTATAAAAATGTTTATTTATAAAATTTTAAAATTTTTTTACTAGGGATGCGTTTTTTACCATATCAGTAAAGCATAAAAAATTATAAACTATAATCTCCTCTTATGTAATTCTTCGAAAAGATTCTACAGTACTTGTTGTCAAAAATATGTATCCTAGTAAAAAAAATATAACAATTTTATAAATAAACATTTTTATAAACATTAAAATTACCATATGGGAACCATGTGGAAATCTATATGGATCATGTCGTTTTTACCTGGAAATCTACATGGAAATCCATACGGATTTTGTTTTACAAATGTTTGTAGAAAAATTCATAAGGAAATCTATATGGAATTCCATGTGGAAGTCCACAGGACGATTTGGGACTGATTTCCACATGGAATCGACATGGAATCCATATGGAATCCGTATAGATTCCATATGGATTCCATATGGATTCCATGTGGAAATCAGTGTAAAATCCACATGGATATTTTCAACAGGGATAAAGAGCCACCTCGTTTTTTATTTTGAAAAAGGGGACACCTCGGTTTTGAAGGTATAAATTTATACCTTCAAAACCGAGGTGTCTCCTTTTTAAAATAAAAAATGAGGTGGCTCTTTATTCCACTAAACCGACGATTTGGCGTTGGCCCAAAGCAGCTCTCTCGAAGTGAGTTTCCTGCGCGTGCGTTCGCTTCAATAAAACCGCATTAGTACAGCGAGTAGCCCATCTTTCAAAACCGATTAACGCGTGCGATTTTCTGGCCTTTTGAAAGCTTAAAAACGAATTAGAAACTATTATCTCAAGGTGCTAGGAACTGAACTTTTCGGATCAATTCGTCGCGGCTTATTCTACATTTAAAAAGCAGATTTTGTGAGAATATTTCGAGCGCGGGATTTTGCTTTTTTAGGCGCAACATGAACTCAATTTCGTTATACTTACAAGAGCTTAGAGTAGCTGTTTCGAAAGGACATTAACGCGAGTGTGTAAACTGAAATAAAACCTCGTTTATTTAACGAGGAGGAGATCTTTTAATGACGAGTATTACTTGTATTTTCTTATGGTATGCCAATGTCACAAATAAAAATTTATTCAAACTCGAATTTTTATAGCGAAATTGCAACTAATCGTTAATGCAGTTAAGTGATTGTTTTGCAATTAATAAATAATTCAATGCTCTACTTTGAATATTATTATTTTTCGCGAAGTTTACTTATTTTTGCAAGCATGAAACTTGTTACTTTTTACATTTTCGAAATTTAGTTCTACCTATAATGTTAATTTCTTGATGAAGTGAAGATTGATATAAAACAAATGATTGGCTGTCATTCTCCTAACCCAAAACGCTGAATTCTTCTGGTCGACGCAAGATCGAAGATTGATATTAAGGTGAAACTTATTATTCCCCGAGATTGATATCAAGATAAAATTTCGCTATTTTCTTCATCCTACGCTTGTGATTTCTGTCCCAAATTATGAATGAAGCTATCGCTGGTACTTCGCGAGGTAAAAATAATTTCTGAATAACTCAAAATTTTATTTCGAATTCCACTTTTGATCACGTGACTTATTTGTACGGAAATGGAATAGTTTCTGATTTTGCATGTGTTTGTCTCTCATTTATATTTCAGCCTACAAAATTTAAAATAAAAAATTAACAGTTAAGGCTAATCTTTAGATTCGGCATTTTTCAAATTCGCATTATAAAGTGAATCGTATTCATGGTTTAGAAGGTTGATTGTTTTTATTTTTAAATTCGTAATTTCAAAAACATCTAAATTTTTTCGCAATTTATATGGGAACGCTATAAAGTAAAATGGAATAGGCTTGAAAATTGACATGGTTTAAAATATATTAAATGATTTTTAGAGTATGATATATCGGAAGAAAAGGAATTTCGGGATTTAAAGGAAGTAAAGTTAGTCGGAGGATTCGAGGAAAACCAGTTAAAAACCGAGGTCGAGGAAAGCATTTTTACTGATGGCATTGAACTAACCACAGTTTACACCGCCTGTTACGATGCATCTACTGCTCATAACTTGAAAACCATGCTGAATCAAGAATTTAATTTTGATTTTACAGAAACAGTCTCGGATTCAGAAAAAAACAATGATTCGTCGGATGATACTTGTGTCGAAGAAGAACAAGTTTTTGAAAGCTCTGACGATGAGAGGGACGAAGGTTTAACTCCAAATGAAACTCATAGTAATTTTAATGACGATAACGATGATCAAAATCAGGAAAATCCCAGCACTTCAGGAGTAAAACGAAAAGCTTCGCTCACCGAGCACTCTTCGAGAAAGCGAGTATGTCATCCAGAAAACTGGATAAGAAATATTAGGAAGGAAGCTGTAAGTACTGGGCAAGAGTACGTTTCAGCCACCACTAAGAACGTTGTTCAAGCTCGATCAGTGCAAGAATCATGTGGGCCCGGCTGTAGGTTTCAGTGCTGCAAGAAAATTACCGAAGAGGCGAGACAACATTTTTTTGCTGACTTCTGGAGTATTGTAGATCACGGTAAAAAATATGATTTCATTTTAAGACACGTGCACGAGAAAGAAAATAAGGAAACCTTGGACGACGATTCAAAAAGAAACTTCTCTCGTTCTTATACTATTTCTTTCAGAAATGAAAGCATTAAAGTTTGCCAAACTATGTTCGTGAGAACATTAAATATAAGCAAACAAATGATAAATACAGCATTTAACAAATTAAGAAAAAGCTCATCTCAGTTAGTTGACAAGAGGGGAACATAGAAAATTATACCAAGAACTAACGAGGCTAAGACTCAGAGTGTAATGGAACACATAAACCTGTTTCCACGAATGGAGTCTCATTATATTCGTAGTGATTTCCAAAGAAAATACCTAGAAGAAGGCTTAAGTATTAGTAGCATCTATGGGTTCTACCTCAAATGGGCGAAAGAAAATTAAAAAGAAGTGGCAAGCAAACATCATTATACTGATATTTTTAATACGAAATTCAATCTTGGACTTTTTAGGCCAAAAAAAGATCAATGGCCGAATCCATCTCAAATCAGACAGCCCGCGTATGCCTATTTCACCTATCATGTTGAAATAAAAATATTTATGTTCTACTCGAAAAAATATTTTACACGTGTTTTTTTATTTTTTTGTTTCATCAAAATTTCATGCGTTCAGCGATACCGAAAAATTCCGAGAAAATTCTTTCATTGAGAAAAAAAATTTTCAATGTGATTTTCAGACTGCTATTGTTTCAGCAGTTTTTCAAGCTTTTAAACGTGTAACACATAATTTCACTCAGTTTTGAGCCCTCTTTAACGGCCTTAATGTCATTTTCAAAAAAAAATAAAAAATCCACGAGCTATGCACTTTTTACTGAAAAATTCATTTTTTAGAGAAGTGCCTTTTTCTCGAAAACCCCATGTTTTTTTTTGCACAATTTTTGTTGTCGTGATAGAGGACGGTAATGCCTAGCTAGACGTATTTGTGAGATTCGGTACTTTTTTCCTGGGATAGCGATCACTAATGAGATAACACACAAACAAATTTTTCACGCTTAACGCTTATATATAGTCAATGATATTAGAGTCAATGTAAAGGTATTTATCTTTGTGCGTATGTAATATACATGTACGTGCGCCTACTTATAGGAGTATATGTACTAGTACATTTGTCCGCTAGATGGATATGGTTTGACTTAACATTTACAAAGAAAAGTTCGGTTTCTGCTATATATCACACATCTCGTCTTATTTAAAACCATCATCTTTTGGAAAATTATTACATATTTACACCTTATCAACTCAACTACGATGTCTCAATATTACTCAACAGAGAGAATCAAATGTGCAGACTTTTTAGACAAACACAAACAAATTATTTACAAATCTAGTTCCGTACGTTTAAAACAACTTGAGAATCTTGCTCATCCATTGAAGCACCTCTATCCTCATTTACCTTTGACACCTTCTACATATCTGTGTCAACATTGTTACAATCGTGCTTTAGAATTGGTGAGTAGTACTGACAATGAATTTATAACGGATAATGAAGTTACCGATAACGTAGTTGATAGAGATGAAGATTTTTTACCAAGTACTCCAGAACGCATTGAAGAATTTAATAATGAAATAAGTACATCTTTCTTAGGCTCTGTATCGCCTCTTAAAAGAAAAAATCTTATACATGAAAAATCAATTGAAAATTACGTAACAAAGAAGAAAAAGAAAATACTTTCAACATTGTCTAATACCCTTGATGTGAAGTTGAACAATGTTTATGACGTTTCTATAACAGCAAATGAATCAACTGTATGCCATTGTACAGAATGGATACAAAATCTTGGTCTAGCCTTGCAAAAGTGTTCTACGGTATCAGAAAAAATAAAAATTCTGACTTTGCTACCTTCATCCTTTACAAAACATGAAATTTTATCTTTATTTCCAGAAATAACAATGTATATGATCAACAAATCGAGAAATCTTGTTAAAGAAAAAGGAATTTATTCAGAACCAGATGCATATTCAGGCCATCCGATTGATGAAAACATGGAAAAAATTGTTATGGAATATTATTTAAATGATGATTTTAATTGTTCAAGACAAAGTCCTAATAAATGTGACGTTGTTACAATTAAAGTTAACAATAAAAAAGAGAAAAAAGTTAAGCGTTTTCTTACTCGAAGTTTAAAAGAGACGTATAAAGTATTTAAAAATGATTATCCAGAATTGAGAATTGGAAAATCGAAATTTTATAGTTTGCGACCAAAGTATGTCTTACTTAGCCCCATCAAAGAAGTTTGTCTCTGTATCTATTGCGCAAATTATGATTTATTTCTTACGAGCTTAATTAATTTTAGAGGGAGTAACGTCACAGAGTTGGATGAAAGTCGGTCACAAATAATAAATGCAACAATGTGTTCTGAGCCATCTGATTTATGTTATTTACAAGAATGTAAACTATGTCCAGGGATTAAGGGAATTACGTTTCATGTTTTAAAACTGCAAGATGTAGAAGGCACAGAAGAAATTACATATGCTTTGTGGGATAATGGAAACCTGATTAAAAAGACACTATTAATTTCTGCTTTTAAAGATGAACTTTCGGTTTGGACCATGAGGGTTAGTACTCACATGTATGTAAAAAATATACAACGCAAAGCTATAAAAACAGAAAGAGAAAGTGCTAAAAAAGACTCACATCATTTAGTTCTTCAAATAGACTTCGCTGAAAACTGGGCTGTGATTCATAATAAAGCTGTTCAAGGAAATCATTGGGTTAATGATCAAATTTCTATTTTCACAGCAGTCTCTTATCAAGGGGATTCGACACAAAGTTTCGCAGTTATAAGTGATGACCGAAAACATGATTCAGCGTATGCTTTGCTAGCAGTACAAAAAATTATAAAATTCTTGAAAGAAAATTGTTGTGATTCAATTAAAAAAATTACCATCGTATCAGACGGCGCTGCGAGTCACTTTAAAAATCGCTTTCAATTAGATGAACTAAAACGAGCACCGTGTGATATAAAATGGTTGTTCTCTGCTACTGGGCACGGCAAAGGAGCTGTAGATGGTGTGGGTGGACTTATAAAGCATTATGCTACTTCGCATAATCTTCGAGAGCCCCTTGAAGAAGCTATTCAAAACGCAAATGATTTTGCAATACATGTTCAAAAATATACTGATGCTATTAAAATAATACATTTACAAGATGCTGAAATAGAACAATTCAGAAAAGAAAAAAATATTGATTGGCTTACAACTCCAAAGTATCCTGGAATTCAAAAACTCATATATGGGTTAAAAAACATGTGACGATAAAATACATTGTTTGACAGCAAAGACCGCTGATCGTCCGCTTACTGAATTAAGAACAATGAAGCAGAAAAACAAAGGTAGTAAAATAGGTATACAAATGAAAAAAAGGTATAAAAATAAAAAATCAAAAAGACGCAAATAACAAATAAATACATAGTTATGTGTACCTGTATATTACATACACACAAAGACAAATACCTTTACATTGACTCTAATATCATTGACTATATATAAGCATTAGGCGTGAAAAATTTGTTTGTGTGTTATCTCATTAGTGATCGCTATCCCAGGGAAAAAGTACCGAATCTAACAAATACGTCTAGCTAGGCATTACCGTCCTCTATCACGACAACAAAAATTGTGCAAAAAAAACATGGGGTTTTCGAGAAAAAGGCACTTCCCTAAAAAATGAATTTTTCAGTAAAAAGTGCATAGCTCGTGGATTTTTTATTTTTTTTGAAAATGACATTAAGGCCGTTAAAGAGGGCTCAAAACTGAGTGAAATTGTGTGTTACACGTTTAAAAGCTCGAAAAACTGCTGAAACAATAGCAGTCTGAAAATCACATTGAAAATTTTTTTTCTCAATGAAAAAATTTTCTCGGAATTTTTCGGCATCGCTGAACGCATGAAATTTTGATGAAACAAAAAAATAAAAAAACACGTGTAAAATATTTTTTCGAGTAGAACATAAATATTTTTATTTCAACATGATAGGTGAAATAGGCATACGCGGGCTGTCTGATTTGAGATGGATTCGGCTCAATGCGACTTATGCGAAGGTTACAAAAATTCCACGGACAAAAAAAAAACAAGAGCTTGAAGAAAAGTATACTCTGCACATAAAAAATAAGGAAACATCGAGAAAAATAAAAGAAGAAGATAAAGAACTAGCTAAAACTAGCGAAAGCACATGCATGGCATGCTTCGACTTTCAAAAAGTGCTCAGTACACCGAAAACTGAAGCTAGCTGTCTCTATTATAAGAGAAAATTATCAGTATTTAATTTTACAATTTACGATATTGGTTTACATGAAGGTGTTTGTTACGTTTGGAGTGAAAACGACGCTAAAAAAGGATCCCACGAAGTCGCAAGCTGCTTGCAAGATTTTATAATAAAAAAAGTAAACAAGGGAATTAATAAATTCTTTTTTTTGGTCCGACAATTGTGCAGGTCAGAATCGGAATAGAAATGTTTTTTCTATGTTTGCGAACGCTTCAGCAAAATTTAATATCGACATCAAGTACTCCTTCTTAGAAGTGGGACATACCCAAAATGAAGGCGACTCAGTTCACGCAACCATCGAGCGATACGCGCGGGGACGAAAAATTTTCTCGCAAAGTGAATGGAGCGACGCGATAAAAAATGCGAAGCAATCATCGAAAAAATATGAAGTGAGAACTGTAACTTTTGACCAAATATACGATTTCAACGATCTAATGTTGAAACTCAATTGGGAGAAGACGATAAGCACGAAGAAAAGTAAAAAACAAGTACCAATAGGAATATCGAAAGTCAGACAAATACTTTTTTCGAAGGAATGACCAAATCAAATGGATTATAAAGTAGATTTCGATGAACAGTATGAAACTCTTATTATGAGAAAAGGAAAGGAACACGTAAATCTTAAAAAGTACAGCCTAGTAAAAGCTTACGAAGACATACAAGGGCTCCCCGCTGCAAAGAAAAAAGATTTATTAACTCTGTGTAAAAGTAATATTATACCGTCAAATTATCATGCTTACTACGATTCATTTCATGACAAAAGAAACTCCGGACAAGACGACAGCGATAAGGAAAACTAAACAGAGATAAAATCATAACATAAATATATAGATCAACTAGCATATTGTAATTTCAAAATAATTCTTATTATTGTTCAAACACATGTTGTCATTAATATTTTTCATACATAAATATTATCAAATAAACTGTCAATTATGACGTTTCTGTTTACTCACAATTAACAATAATGTTTTACTTATTTCGTCAAAAAGTTTGTTTGAAAGAGCAGAAAGACGCGAGCGATACTCGGCTTAAAAAGCTCGCCTTCTAAATGAATTAACCTGGCTTTATTTATGCGAACTTACGAGCGGGAAACTCACTTCGAGAGAGCTTCTCTAAGCTCTTTACAGTTGTCCGATAGCGAGTATTTTCTACGTTTGGAAAAAGCAGAATCAAGCGCCCGATACTCGGCTTAAAAATCTCGCCTATACCCGGTTTCATTTGAGGTAACGCACGCGCGAGAAACTCACTTCGAGAGAGCTGCCCTGGGCTATTTTGTGATGCTCAATATCGACGGCTGAGCGGAACAACGTCGTATCTCGGAGCCCGGTTTAAGAACGTCGTATCTCGCTGCGCGGACGAAGAACATCGTATCTCGACGCTTTTACGGCCAGTACTTGGCAGTATACGGCGAGATACCACCTTCTTCGTCCGCGCGGCGAGATATGTCGTTCTTCAACCGCCTGGTGAGATACGTCGTTCTTCGTCCTCGCGGCGAGATACGACGTTCTTCGACCGGGCTCCGGGATACGACGTTGTTCCGCTCAGCCGACGATATCTAGTATTTCCTACGTGTGAAAAAAATAGGTGCGTGATACACGACTTAAAAAGCTCGCCTCCTCGCTGTACTCAGCCGGGTTTTTTTTTTTTTTTTTTTAAATACTACATGCAGAATTTTTTCTGGATGATTCTATTGGTATTTTCGTGAGTTATACTCGTTTGAAAAATAACGTCGGTACTCACATCCCCTTAATCGGTTTTTAAAGATCGGCTACTCGCTGTACTAGTGCGGTTTTATTTAAGTAAACGCACGCGCGGAAAACTCACTTCAAGAGAGCTGCTTTGGGCAAATACTAAATATGGTGTTGCACAATATCGACAAATAGAATAGATAAAAAATGTTGAAATACGCGCGCGATACTTGGCTTGAAAAACTCGCCTCCTTGTTGAATCACAGTGTCTTTATTTGTGCCAACGCACTCACGTGAAACCCTTTTCGAGACTGCTACTCTAAGCTTTTGTAAGTACATCGGGTTTCTTTTGCGCCTAAAAAGCAGACTCTCGCGCGCAAAACTCACTCACAAAATCTGTATTTTAAAACTAGAGCGATCCGCGGCGAGTTTAGTCAGAGAGCTCATTTAATAGCACCCCGAAATAATTGACTCACATTCGTATTTAAGGTTTCGAAAAACCAGAAAAACGCACGTAATACTCGGCTAAAAAAGCAGAAAAACGCGCTCGATACTCGCCTTTATACCTCGCCTCCTCGCTAAATTCTCGTCTTCGGCTCGGGTGGCAATTTACACGAGCTGTTTACTGTCCCAATTATTCCCGTCCTAGGTGCGTAATATACCATGTTAAGACAATTATTTAAATAAGTCTTAAACCCAAGCAGCCGGGGGATGCGACGTCCACGCATATAAGAGATTACGTAGACGTGCAGCAGTAAGACAATTATTTAAGGACGCTCATCACATGATGTATAAAGCTACTCGTAATGAATTTTTATTTTGTGTCTTTTATATTTGATAAAACTAGATCAAGTTTATTCGAATGATGGGTGTCTTATGATGTAGAAAATTATGTTTATCGTAATTCATGTGAATTTCGATAAACAATGAGATCTAGCGAAGCTCAGATCAGTTATACAACAATATCGTTACCGCGAACCTACCCGCAAATTTCATAAGGAACAAAATGAGCCGCATTACGTTGGAATTGAACAAAAAATAAAAATTTCCATAGAAGCGACGTATTAGTGGAATTAATTGTTGATATTAGCGCCAATACTACGTAGTTTTGGATGAAAAAAATGTATCAAGCTCCGTACACGTCGTATCAAAATAGCACATTTCGATACAAGTGCGATAAAATGATTTTGCCACAAATGTGGGTTTATCGCCCGCGCGAAGCGAGGATGACAATCACACTTGTGAAAGAAACATTTTTCTCACGCGTATCGAACATTATTTTTTCACATTCCGTGCGCAAAGCGTCCACTTTGCGCACGCTCGGCCAAAATCGTGCTCGCAAAATCGAGCTTTGCAAATGTCGTATAAAAAAATAGTGTTCGATACACGAGTGAGAAAGTGATTTTATCCTCGTGTGGCCTTTTCACCCTCGCTTCGCTCGGGCGCAAACGTCCACACGAGGATAAAATCACTTTTTCGCACTTGTATCGAAAATAACTATTTTTCAACGGAGTGTGCGAAACTCGCCTTTTCGTGCTTGTTTTGCGTGCGCGAAGTAGCTGTTTTACACATGGCGTGTGCGAAAGTCGCGCATACGCAGATCAATTTACTTTCACGCACGCCGTGTGAGAAACAGCTACTTCGCGCACGCAAAACCAACAACAAGGCTAGTTTCACACACTCCGTTAAAAAAAATAGAGTTCGATACACGTGACCGAAAAGGGTCATCATTGCACGGGTGTTTTTGTCACCCTCGCTTCGTTCGGGCGACAAACTACACCCGTGCGAGAATGACCCACTTCGCACACTTGTATCGAAAATAACTATTTTTTAACGGAGTGTGCGAAACTCGCCTTCTCGTGCTTGTTTTGCGTGCGCGAAGGAGCTGTTTTACACACGGCGTGCGCGAAAGTCGCGCATGCGCAGATCAATTTACTTTCGCGCACGCCGTGCGAGAAACAGCTACTTCGCGCACGCAATACAAACAACAAGGCTAGTTTCACACACTCCGTTAAAAAAAATAGGGTTCGATACACGTGACCGAAAAGGGTCATCATTGCACTTCGCACACTTGTATCGAAAATAACTATTTTAACACGGCGTGTGCAAAATGCCGTTTTCGCGCACGCTTGCGAAGGCAAGCGTGCGCGAAAACGCATTTAGCACACGGAATATGAAAATAGTTATTTTCGATACAAGTGCGAAAAAGTGATTTTATCCTCGTGTGGACGTTTGCGCTCGAGCGAAGCGAGGGTGAAAAGGCCACACGAGGATAAAATCACTTTCTCACTCGCGTATTGAACACTATTTTTTTATACGACGTGTGCAAAGCTCGATTTTGCGAGCACGGTATTGGCCGAGCGTGCGCAATGTGGATGCTTTGCGCCCGGAGTGTGAAAAAATACTGTTCGATACGCGAGCGAGAAGGAGATTCAAGCCTCTTGAGTAACATCTACACGAGGATAAAATAACTTTCACGCACTAGTATCGAAAATTACTATAAATAAAAGTGCGATATGTCTATGTAACTCCCTTATATGTCTGAACCTCGCATCCCCCGGCTACTTGGATTAAAAATTATTTACAGTACAGCGTAACTTTCGTCTACTCCATCGCCCGCTGGAGAAGCGAGACTACGAGGAAACTGATTTGTGTACACTGGCTTCGCTAGCGGTGAACTTGAACGTGAGAACTGTCCCTCGTTTGCGAGTAAGTTCGTGTGTACGTTTGAGCTTGAGATTTATCCGGTAATCGTGCCCTTGAGCTTGCGGACAGAGCCATGGGCGCCCGTGCTCGAGCGTATATATCCCCAGTCTTCGTGTGCACTAGCCAGGACGCGTACACATGCGAAACCCCTTGAGCGCGCGAGGACAGCCACGAGCCCTCATATGGATCCCTTCAAGCTCACGTAAGACCCTCCGCTCGTGTGTGTCCCTGCGTGTGCACGAGTACCCCCGGGCCCTCGCGCGTACCCCGCGCTGTCGCATATCGACGGCTGAAGAACGACGTATCTCGGCGCTTTTACGGCCAGTACACGACCAGTATAAGGCGAAAAGCGCCGAGATATGTCGCTCATCATCCTCGCGCCGTGATACGTTGTTCTTCATGCGCGCGTCAAGATACGTTCTTCTTCCTCTCAGCCGACGATATAACTCCGAACGCTTGCATATGTACAAATCACGGCAAGCTTTCGTAGGCTGCCGTGTGCTTGGGCTCTCGCGTTCGAAAATACTTCCTCGCAAGCTCGCGTAATATCTCGCGCCGTCGCGCGGCCTGCGAGAAAAAACTGAAGAGGCCCAGCATCGCGTGTGGCTAAACTAACCACGCTTCTCTTTGCGCAACTTAATGCTTTCGTTTGCACGTCAGGATAGTTAGTTTAACTCATCCCTCTACATTAATTTCATTATATGCTGCGGCACTCCTTTCGTACAAGGGCATTCACATGAATTTATTTCTTATATACGGCTAGTAAAAATTATTGATAAGTTTTATGAAGAATAAAATCAAATTCCATTATATATCCGTCAGATAAAATATTGAAAAATAATCGACACGTATTTTTCTTTTTTGAATTTAACATTTATTAACAAAGATATAGCAATATGAAAAGTGCGATGACGTCACAATTGCCGTAAATTGAAACTTGCTATAACTTTTATCCCAAATCTTGCAACTAATGGCCAAATTTACTACCACTCCGGTGTTATTAATTAAAAGGTAATTAATAAAACAACAACATTTTTCATTTTATCCGTCGACGTTTCGGACAATTTATTTTTGTCCCTCTTCAGGAATCTAATATATACAACCGTAGTTAATATTATTTTAATAATTTCCAACAGAGAAATATTATACACATGAAATAAATAAAACAGATTACAAACTTACAATCAAATATTAATAGTCCAAGTGTTTGGATTTGAACACTTGGACTATTAACATTTGATTGTAAGTTTGTAATCTGTTTTATTTATTTCATGTGTATAATATTTCTCTGTTGGAAATTATTAAAATAATATTAACTACGGTTGTATATATTAGATTCCTGAAGAGGGACAAAAATAAATTGTCCGAAACGTCGACGGATAAAATGAAAAATGGTGTTGTTTTATTAATTACCTTTTAATTAATAACACCGGAGTGGTAGTAAATTTGGCCATTAGTTGCAAGATTTGGGATATTAGAAGAATTCTACCATTAGCTGCATTATACAAAAATTGCTATAACTTTGTTAATAAATGTTAAATTCGGAAAACAAAAGTACGTGTCGATTATTTTTCGATATTCTATCTGATGGATCTAATGGATTTTTTCATGCAAAATCCTAATTGTTATCTTCCAGCAATAGTAAAAATTGCGGTTTGTTAAACATTTTGATAATACACAAAATAGTACATTTTGATACAAATGTGCAAAACGGGTGATTTGCGTACGGGTGTTGAAAAACACCCGAGCAACGATCACCCGCTCCACCCGCGTGTATCCAACTTTATTTTTTTATAGCATTGAGTGGCATAAATCCGCATCGCGGATTTATGCAGTCAGTGCTATAAAATAATGTAACACGTGTCATAAGTCGTTCTTTATGGCACGGCGTTAAGCGCACACACTACGCTCGGGCGCTTATACACGCCGTGCCGTAAAGTGCGACTTATGTCACTAGTATCGTAATGTACTATTTTAACGAAGTGAGCGAAAGTTGGAGAACAATGATTACGTAGATATCACTGATAAGAATTTTTCCATCGGTCTTACAGTCTTACAAATTAAATTAAAATAATTAATATTTATGGCAGTCAGATTGCCCTTGTTTATAATCACCCCCGCAGAATCTGAAATAAAAACTTAATTAAAACCTGGAACAAAGTTTTTCAAGGTTTTAATTAAGTTTTTATTTCAGATTCTGCGGGGGTGATTATAAACAAGGGCAATCTGACTGCCATAAATATTAATTATTTTAATTTAATTTGTAAGACTGTAAGACCGATGGAAAAATTCTTATCAGTTGATAGTAAATTGCAGTAGACATAAGTAATATTTTTAATGATTACGTAGATACTTGACGAGTCTCGCTTCGCTGGAGCGCCAATCCACGAGTCAAGGACAAGACAAGGAGGTTGAAAGCAGGGCACGCCGGCGTACTTGTCACCCTCTCCTATGAGAAACGTGCGCGAAGTAAATTGATCTGCGCATGCGTGCCCTTCGCGCACGCCGTGTGTAAAACAGCTACTTACTTCGCGCACGCAAAGCACAAAAAGGCGAGTTTTACAAACCCCGTTAAAAAATACTTATTTTCGATACAAGTGCGAAAAAGTGATTTTTTTCTCGTGTGGACGTTTGCGCCCGAGCAAAGCCCGAGTAAAGCGTGTATCGAACACAATTTATTGACACGACGTGTGAGAAGCTTAATTTAGGGCATGCTTTTTTATTAGAGCGTGTACGAAATCCAGCTTTGCGCATGGAGTGTTAAAAATTATTATAAATAACAGTGTTGCTCGTATACGTAATTCTCTTATATGCGTGGACCTCGCATCCCCCGTCTACTTGAATTTAAATATTATTTAAATAAGCGTGCCGCAAGTCTACGTAACTCCCTTATATACGTGGACCACCCATCCCCCGGCTACTTAAGTTTAAAAATTATTCAAATAATTGTGTTGCACGTCTACGCAACTTCCTTATATGCGTGGGTTAGTCCCTCGCGTCCCCCAGCTTCTTGGGTTTCAAAATTTTGCAAATAATCGTCTTGCTTCGTGTCGCACGACTACGTGTGAGAAGCTTAATTTAGACCTCGCGTCCCCCGGCTACATGGGTTTAAAAATTATTTAAATAATAGTGCCGCACGTCTACGTAACTTCCTTATATATATGGACCCCCCCTGAAATTTCTCAATAAACAAAATAAGCTTTATTTCGTTAAGATCGGATAAAAACAAAAATTAGGAAATTTATTGAAGTTTTTGTCTTTAATTGTGAAAGTATCATATATATAGTAACTTTTGCCTGAATTTGTCTGAAAAAAAATGGTTTTATGCTCCTTTACAGTATATATTATTTATATATTAAGTTTTTTCGCTATGTTACGTGCACGATAAATGAGCACAGTGTACAAGACTTATTTTAATTGAGATATTATTTTATGTTATTGTGCACAACAATTTTAGCACATTACTGAATTTCATCTTTTTCCGTAAAGTGCACAATTTTTTTTCTTGTGTAGAATATAGCATATTATCGTTAATAACTATTAAATTTATGTGCATACAAATATTGGTACTCCATAAACGGGCTTCTATTTTTTATTTTGATTAAAAATTATGTGCAAAAGTAAAAACATTTTGCGAACAAAATTTTCTTTTTTTCCCCTGTGTCGATTTTTTCAAATTTGTATCTTTGCTCACGCATTTCCAATTTGAACGAACATTTATGAAAATAGATACAGCGTATCTGTATAATAAGACAAAGGTCTGGTATCTTTTCTTGACAGATCCGATCAAATTTCATTGAGATAATCTGGTTACTCGATCACATACAGGCATACAGGCAAACATACATACCTTCCGGAAAACGTCTAAAATGTACTCATTTTGAGTGGAAATTAGTTTTAATGTATTAACTTTTCAGAATTACAAGTCTGTCGCTCTGATGAAAATATAAGGCTCTTCCGAAAAACGGTTGTGACTAAAAGTGAGTTTTCAGTAAATAGTAAAAAAATGATTTGCAATTATATAGGTTTAAATTTAAACCTATAATTTAGCAAAAAATTTGTAACATCAACTGCGAGGCATCTTAACTTACTCCATTTAGTAAAGCAGGGGACTACCGCGCCTATTCTTGTTATGAACATTTTTTTCACGAATAATTAATGGCTGGCTTACTTGCAAGCATTTTTACGTGGATCTCGCTATTATTTTTTCCATTAACTTTACAACCACTGAATGAATTTTGAATACTTTTTTTATTAGCTTTATTTATTAATTATCTCGAAATCAAAATATAGGAATAATAATAAATGGACGATGTATAAAAAAGTTTATTTAGCATCAAGATTTCAGAAGCCAAGGCAATTATTATAAAAGTTTATTTATTACCTTATATAATATGCTTAATTAATTATAAAAAAGTTTATAATATAATTATTTATCAAGAAAAACATTTATTTACATATTGCAGATAATCGTTAAATTTTGTATGTGCATTTTGTAGTTAAGTTAGCATTTTATTGCACGAATCATTTGAATTGGAATTGTAATGCAGAGATATTTGAGTTAGCATTATATTGTTCTCTTTTTTGAGTTAGCATTATAATGATTTTTCAATGAATAAGAATTTTATTGCTTCTTCGCGCTAGTTAGACTTTTATTGCAGAACATTTTGAATTAGAATTTCGTTGCGTAAACTTTTCAATTGGAATTTTGTTGCACAAATCTTCGAATAAGAATTATATTATACGATCCGCTCAGTTAGAATTTGGTTGCTCTCGCGTTTGAATTGGCATTTTATGAACAGGAGGCGTCGATATAGAGTAAGAATAATTCGAAAGATAAAAGTGAGCGAAGGTCGAAAGTTATAGATAAAAGTGTAAGAATATGGAGTAAGAGTGATTCGGAAGTTATACATAAAAACGTAAAATCGGAAAGCAAACTATATAGAATAAGATTAATTCGGAAGCTAAAATTGAAATAACTAAACTGCCTAAGTTCGTGGAATCTCAAATCACGGTATATTGTTTGTGTCGGCCGAGCGTATTCGAACAAGAGTTTTCGGTTGTTTATACCGGTGACGGGAGGCGGACGCGTTTCTCGGAATCGGCACGTGCTTCGCGATGAGTTCTCGCCGGCACGTAAATACAGGCACGATCGTGATCGGAGGGAGCATGCGCGGCTGTGCCTGATCAACATGGCCGCGCGCCGCCTTCCCGCGCGAACATCGGAGGGAGCGAGAGACGAAACGACAGGCGTGCGCAAGCGTAAAAGGGGCCGCGAGCCAAAGCGGCAAGCGCGCGCAAGCGTTATAAAGTGGCCGTGAGCCACAGCGGCAAGCGCGCGCGAGTGTATAGTGGCCCCGAACCACAGCGGTAGGCGCGCGCAAGCGTAAGGCGGCCGTGAGCCGAAACGGTAGGCGCGCGTGCGAGTATTATCAGCCGATGACGCGAAAGACATCGCGTGCGCGCACATTTGTATACATGTATGCCTTGCGCTGATGTGGACTTACGCGAGACGCCGTGTGTCGCGGAAGCTGCAGACAAAAAGCATAGAAAGATAGCGAACGGCGCGAACTGAATTAATATACATATCGAACGGAATATATATATATATATATATATATATATATATATATATATATATATATATATATATATATATAAAAACATGCATGCATTGAAAAACTCAAACTGAAAACTGACTGCGCAGTCTAAATAAATAAATTAAAACTAAACACTTACACAATAAAGTGTTCATGAACAATTTACCGATAATAATAATGAAAAATATATCGATATATTACTAAAATAATTTGATCTATTCCACAATAGATGACACTGCCTTACTGCTTTTTCTGAAGACTCAAGGGGTCATTCATGAATTTCCAATAAAACACGCGGACGAGCGAATGTGGGTGGAAGTAACCGAAAAGGACATAATCTTTATAGCAGAAACAGGAGTGACATACAAACTCGGTACAATTAATTCCTATATTCAATATGGCTTGTGTGCAGCAAAATTGAATAACAATTATAATCTAACTCCTATTGTAATGATAGCGAGTTAGAACGTGCCAAACATAAAGCGAAGGAGCGTGATGAAACTAAAGCGAAGGAGCGTGATGAAGTCAAAGCAACGGAGCGTGATGAAGTCAAAGCGAAGGAGCGTGATGAAATCAAAGCGAAAGAGCGTGATGAAACAAAGGTGAAAGAGCGTAATGAAGAAAATGCGAAAGAGCATAATGAACTTGGCAGTTCACGTGCCAGGACGGGACTCCGAGTCTGCTTTGAGTGCAAGCAACTCACGGAGCACATTGCTGCTCAATGTCCTAAAAATAAAAAAAAAAAAAAAAACTGGCAGACGGAATAGTGAAAGCAGCGACAGCTGAGAAAGTAAGAACATCGGAAGACATTGTAAAACTAGCGGCAGACAACATTTCGGCAAGCGAATGTCAAAATGAGAAAATAATTACAACATTGGCAGGTCAACCAAAAATTAAAAATATACAAACAATAACTTCTATGAACAAAATTTTCATAAACAGGTATGTAAATGTAATTGAATCTAAACTCTTTGACTCTATTTTGACAGAAATCCAACGCCAGTTGTCAGAAATGGATAAGCGGATGAAGCGAATGGAGTTAAATCAAAAGAAGCTGGCTGACAAGATTGAGGAAAATCACAACCAAGTATTTGAGTACATGGATAGGGAACTAAACACGATGTGGATCGAAGTGAGCGAACAGGTAGAAAATAATATCTCTGATGATAATGAAGAACAATCATTCAATAAACAAGCGTGTTTAAGTTCCACAAATGTCTTCTGATAATATTAATAAAACGGAAGTGATTCAGATAGTTAGACGAATTGTGAAGGATAAATAAAGCGAACGATTCAAATAACGGAAGTTTTATTGTTGCATCGAGAGAATTAAGAGAAACATTAAAGTCCGGACTATCGGAAAAAGGATCTGTTTTTAAATGAGATTATAAATTAACTAAACAGACAAAGTTTGAATATTTATTGACGTCAGAATTAATAGCGAATGATATTTTGTATGTAATCGATGAGACTGTCAAAGCGAATGATAATTTGAGCGAATCAGCGAAAGAAAAACACAAATTTAAGGTACGAGACATTCTGATAAACCACATTGACAATGAATATCATGCGAAAGTAATGGATATTAAAGATCCAGTTTTGTTAAATAGAATTAAAGAAATTAAAATGAGTAAAGTCAATACAACTTCTTATACACTAAGGAGACAGTTATATAATATGCATTATAAGCCAGAGAAAGAAAACCAAACGAATTTATTGATAAATTTGAAGAAGTTGTTCGCAATTACAATAATCTTTTGGGAATTCAAACTTTGTCTGCCGAAGAAATTCGTGATGTATTTTATAACGCAGTAGTTTGATCAAACAAAAAAATGCAAAGTGTTGACTTCATGATGAGAAGTACAGCTGATAAACCCCTCAGTTTTGATCAAACAAAGATGCTTGTATTACAGATTGAAAGCGTAAGAATCCAAGCGAAAGACCAGGCGAAAAGACAAGCTGCAGCGATGGCGACAAACCTTGTGGTCGACACCACACCGATCAAGTGTTACAACTACGACGACTTTGGACACTTGGGAAGAAACTGCCCACATGTCGGCACATGATTGGGAGTATGCTTTGAGTGCAAGCAACTCACCAACCACATCGCCGCTCAATGTCCTAAAAGACTTGCGAGGGAAGGTCGGAAGAACTCGCAACAAAGGTACGAAAGTAGAGTTTTTCATAACTATAACAGAAATAGAAGCGAAAGTAGAGGCACTAAGCGAAATAATGAAAGAAAATACGATAATAGCGCTAAGAGATAAAGACTAAATAACAATAACAAAGAAAATTGTGAGTACTCAATGACAGAGCGTAAAGGTATAAAGCGAAAGTTAGAAATAGAGAAGAATAGAGCTCTCAATGTCACGAATTTAGAAAGAAAGAAAAATGAGAATGTTTTACTGGCCGAATTTTTAGTAGACACAGGTGCTACTGAACATTTAACGAATTCGAGGCTCATATTTAAAACTTTTAATAAACAAGCGAAAGAAATTAAATGCGCAAACAAAAATGAGTATGCTAATTTAAGATCGGAGGGAGAAGGTCATTTTCATTTTTTATTTTGGATAGACAAATTGATCAATCAAAAAAAAAGGGCCATACTGGGTAATAAAATTTGAAATTAACCACAAAGGTAGCGAAAGAGATCAATTAAATGATAAAGTTGTAGCGTACGTGACTACTAGGCGTATGAAAAATCAAATAAATACTGAAACTGTGAAAGAGAACGAAAGAAATGATCAAAGTGAAAGTTATGTTGAGGGTAGAATAACAAAAGCGTCGAAAATGCTGATTTAGAAAATACTGTGTTAAACCGAAAGTTAAATATTAGCGAAAGTGAAATAAGTGAGCGAAAAGAAAAATTATGACACATACACAGAAACCCAGAACGAACCTTCTACCTATAATAAAGTTATGCTGTGGCACGCAAGAATGAGACATGCGTCATTAAACTACTTGAAGGCAATGCAGCGAAAGTATCCGCATATTAAAGATTTAAATCAAACGGTTTTTGATAACGGAATTCTTGATTGTGAAGTATGTATGATCTTGAAGATAAATCGATTGTGTCTTAAACGAACTCGACTTAGAGCGACAGAGCCCTTGCAAATTGTGCATTCGCACACAATGGGGATGATAAGTCCAGTCACTTACCCAAAGAAATACAAGTACATTTCGGTGTTTGTAGACGACTATTCTCGCCTTGCCATGGCATACCATATGAATACAAAAGACGAAACTGCGTTCTGTTTCGACTCCTTTGTCAAGAACGGCCGAAATTTATTAGGGAAAGATGCGAAAGTGTGCTATTTAATATCCGATCAAGGGCAGAATTAACTGGCGGTAAAATATCGAAAGTTTTGGGTAAGCTGGGTACGGAATTACAACGTGCCTGTCCTGATACACCTCAGCATAATAAAGTAGCGAAAGATTTAATCAAACGACACAAAAGAAAGTGCGAACGTTGATAAATGACTCTGGACTATCCGAAAACATGTGGGATTTAGCTCTAGGAGCAGCCGTATACGCTTAAAACAGAACTCCACATACGTCTATAGATATGCAAATTCCTATTCAAGTGTTCAAGCCTGACTATAAGACTGACTTAATGCAGATAAAACGCTTTGGATGTTTGGCGTACATGAAAATACAGCGAAAGACTGGACCAAAATTCAGATCCATAGGAAAGCGAGTGATTCTAGTTGGTTATAAAACCACTGGTTACGTCCTGTTCAGTCCAGATGAAGGAAAACTGTACGAAAGCAGGGATGTTAGATTTAATGAGAAATTGGTATTTGTCAATAAATACAAGGTTAAGGAACTTGAACACTGGGAAAAGGTTGAAACTGAAATAGATTCAGATACCTGGTTTACAGAATTCGAGAAAGAAACAGAAGATGTAGAAACGAAAGAAGAAATGAAAAGAGGAAGAGGAAGACCGCGAAAGAACAAAGCGAACGATGATATTCAAATTACAGACGATGATACGCATGCCTTGTTGGCAAATATAAATGGTGACCCTGTCACATACAAAGAGGCTATAAATAGACCTGACAAACTTGAATGGATAGAAGCTATAGAAAGCGAATTGGACTCATTAAACAAAAATCAAGTCTGGAAGCTCGTTGATCGATCCTCGATAATCAGTGAGAACAGAAAACCCAACATAATCGATTCGAGGTGTGTGTTAAAACGTAAGATAGAGTCAGATAACAGCGTACGATACAAGGCTAGACTTGTAATAAGAGGTTTTAAGGATCGCAATGAGTATGAGAAATACGAACTATACTAGCTATAGCAAACAAATGTGATTTCCATATTTGTCAAATGGACGTCAAAACAGCCTTTTTGAACGGACAACTTCAGAGTGAAGTTTACATGGAAATTCCGGAAGGAATAGAATGCTCGAATGAAGTAAGGAAGCGAAAGGTTTGTAATTTAGAAAAACCATTGTATGGTCTGAAAGTGAGTCCGAAATGCTGGAATGAAAAATTTAAGAAAAGGCTGCAAAAATGGGTTTGACACCCGATCCTGATGAGCCTTGCTTATTCAGTTGGAATGAAAATAATAAAGTTTTAATACTGATTTTGTATGTTCATGACATCTTAATCACTGGAAATGATTGTGAGAAAATTCAAGAAGTCAAGCGAAAGTTAAACCAAGACTTTGAAATGAGTGATATTGGAGAGCCGAAAAATTATCTCGGATTGGAAATCGAAAGAGACAAGGAAGCGAAAGTATTAAAATTAAGTCAACAAAAATATATTGACAAAATCTTGAAAAGATTTGGTTACGAAAACAGTCACCCTCAAAGAACCCCAATGGTAACGAATCAAGTATCCAATAAAGGAAGAATAGGACGTGAGATAGAGAACGAAAACAGCATCTTTGCAAGAGCAGAGAATCAAAATAACAGATTGTACAGAGAAATCGTAGGATCCTTGCTGTACTTAGCGAATGCCAGCAGACCTGATATAGCGTATGGAGTGAAAGTTCTAAGCAGACATCAAATTGATCCTAAAGAGGAAGATTGGAAGATGGTTGATCGAATGCTTCGATATTTGAAGGGTACAAAGACTCACAGCATTAATTACCACGGAGACGGTAATGACATGCAAGGATATTCTGACGCAAGTTTTGGTGACTGTAAAGGAGCCAAGACTACAAGCGGCTACGTAATAAAATTGTTTAATGACACGATTACTTGGCGAACGAAGAAGCAAAATTACGTTGCTCTGTCTACCTGTCAGGCAGAATACGTGGCAATGAGCGATTGTTGTCAGGAAATAATGTCAATTCATAATTGTCTTAAAAGGGTTCTAGATAGGGATTTTACTCCCGTTGTACTATGGTACGATAATAAAGCGGCAGAAGCGAGTGCTAAAACGAACGCTGGTAGTAAGCTCAGACATATGACTGATATTAAAGAGCACTACTATGTACGAGAATGCGTAGAGCGAAAGCTGGTGAAAGTAAACTCGTTAGCGTCAAAGCGACAGATTGCGGATGTATTAACAAAACCTCTATCATTTGATCTACATACAAATTTGATTAAACTAATTATGAATTTTTAATTATATGTTTCAGGCAATAAACCATGAATCTCCATAGATCCCACGAGATAGAAAATCTAAATATTTATTTGTGTACTTTAGATTATATATAAATAAGAGTATTTGTTAAGCGAACGCGTAAAGCGCGGGAGGGAATGTTGGAAGTATGCGCGCTTCCCGCGTGTGTGTGTGTGCGAGTGTCTGTGTATGTGAGTGGAGGGAGCGCCCTCCCCTCCGCACTACGTGCGGCTCTCTCCGCGAGCGCCACTTCTCCCAGAGCGCCGGACCCGGGCGAACGTGTGTGTGCGAGAGAGAGAGAAAGACTTATTCAATAAACCTCAACGTTCAAATATACTGTGACTCGTTATTTCACCTCATCCTCAACCAACATCCCATCACTAACAAAATCCGGGATTTTCATAGTTAATTAGCAGCCACGGGCACCGGTCAACTCCAATGGTTCAAAAATTGACAGACATTATCTAAGAAGCATCCCCAACAATTCTGGAATGGGCCAAAAGTAGCACAACAATTATTTATTTAATAAATAAATAAATTACCTCCAACTTTTCAACTGCAGTGTTCTTTAGGAAAAATTTGTTCAATATTTACAAAACTTCATACCCTGTAGTATTTTTTCACGCTCTTTCCGAATCTGACCTCAGAATCGCCCTATCTGGCGCCATTTTTTTTGAATGGTGGCTAAAAGCAAAAAAATGGCTAATTACAAATTTTTTTTTTTCAAATATTCGTAAATTTGAACAAGAAGTCATCAATCTAGATTGCTAATTCTCTGGATCTGGTGGCATATTGTGTTTCTGTAAAAGACAGCACCGATAGTGAGTTGAAATCCAATATGGCGGATTTAATATAGCGTCCGAGACCAGTGTCGCGTCGTGCGACGTTGCCGATGTGGTTGCCGGTGTGCGCTGTTTTCCTTCCTCTCTTCATCTTTCCCAACGAACCTGCTGCATTGCCGCTTGCTTCATATTCTCCCACACAATAAAAAAAAAGGGGTTACGCATAAACGCTCAAAAGATGCCGCCATCCAGAAAGAATAGTTACCAAAAAGATCCTCGAACGGAGGCACGAAGACGCGGTTTCCTTTAGTTTTCCTTTCATTCTCTCTTAAGTGTGTGCCACTCCCCTGCTGCAGTTTTATGCGTTTTTTATTACCAAAACGCACATCCACGCAAGCATCAGAGATTCGCCGCCAGTTAGAGGAGTAAGCATTAGTACTCCAGCGCACAATACTGAATCAAGCTAGAGTCAGTTTTCTTGTCCTTTCCCTTCACTCCTACCCGATATGCGTAGCGTATTCTAAAATAATTTATGTATCCGAACTCGCCGAATATTCTCAAAGGGTGCGCCGCCGAAATCATCAAAGATCATCGAGAAAAGCGGGGCAGCAACACCTAGGCAAATCAAAAAGGCGACGGCAGGAAGATTTACAACTTTTTACCTTTAAAAGGGGACGAAGACTCCTGGTATGGCTCACTCAGAAGCCAACTCGCGTAGACTTCACATCAGCTCTCATCACTGTAATTTTTACTTAGTTTTGTACTGACAAGTTAATAAAGTTTAAGTTGTGTTTAAATCCATATTAAGTATTCATTATTTCGAGATTATAAGAATCCTAAACTCTCCGTATCTCCGTTCTTCACACCAAAACTTCCACAGAGCGGCAACCGTCCACTATCATTATAAGCGTCACGGCGGGAGTACAGATTCACACAAGGGCTGTTGGAAATTCTAAGGTAAGTCAGTAAAATTCTACACACTGTCTCGAGGCGTACCGCGTGTCCGTGTCATTTTCCTACCTGCCGTCCCATCCTGGAGCAATGCACGTTGTGTCCGAATCGGGAAAAGTCACATTACGCGCTTTTAGCCATTAGACTAATGAAGTTTCATTTTCTCTCTTCTTGTATTGTCACGTAACCCGGACGTAACAATTGGGGGCCCCTCCTTAGAAAGGATTAGGCAGATAGTTTTTGTTTTGCGGGCTTGAATGATATGTCGGTAGCCAAGGAAGGTGACGATAGGCGTAATGAAGAAGCAGAGGCTATTCTGCTAAAACAGGCGTTAAAACTAAAACCTAACTTACCAGAGGGACAAACGCTAACAAATATTTTAGATTTCTTTAAAAGCCGTAACGAAAGCGGTTTTCTAGACGCGGAAGTGCAAACAAAGGATAAAAGAATAGAATCACTTATTGAAATTTTAACAGATCATGTTAGTAAAGACGATATAATAGAATGTTGTTAAGATAAATATTTAATTGAAGCGCTCGGAGATTTAATAAATCAAAGAATCGATCCAAAATATATTATCGAATATATCACGGGGGCTGTAACAGCAAAATCGGAATTAATAATCAACAACATAAGTTTCGATAATCCAGAAATTACGGCCGACAACACAAAATTTTATTCCATATTAAAAAATAATAAAACATCTTTACAAAAATCATCAGACGAGGAAAAAAATAAAATAAGTTCAGGAAACGGCGAAAATTTTTTTTTACCTAACGATCAGCTTAAATACAGCACACCATTTAATTCGGATACATATTTGATAAATCCAAAGTATAATTTGTCACAAAGGATGAATAATTTTTCCGGAAACAGTACCCTAGGGCAAGTTAGGCCGTTGTCAATTAAGGACGCGTTAGAATTAATTCCGAAATATAATGGAGTAAATATTCCTTTAACACAATTTATACAAGGCTGTCGGGAAGCATGTAGCATTATCCCAGAACAATTTGAGGTAGATTTAGCAAAATTAATAAAATTACGTTTATACGGCGAGGCACTAAAAAGTGCAGCAAAAAAGATATTTGAATCAATAAATGATATAGCGAATTTTTTCGACAATATTTTCGGTTCGGCTAAAACGTATCACCAACTACACGGGCAATTAGCTAGTGTAAAACAAAAACGCGATGAAAGCGTAGTAGTTTTTTCAAATAGAGTGCGTGCGATAGGACACGAAATTACTGAGTCAGAACATCGTGAGAAGAGATCTACGCGAGATTCTCAAAAAGCATTGGAAAAAGACTTGGTAAAATTTTTTATTCGAGGTCTACATTGGGTAATTAAAGCACGCATGGGAGAAGCAAGAACTTTAGAAAAGGCCACTGCGGAAGCAATAGAAATCGAAAGGGACTTCGTGTGTTATGAGCCAGAAGAATTAAATGACACTATTAAAATAATTACAGAAAAGAAAACTAATTCTTCAAGAGAAGATAAATTATATTTAGTGGATAGTAAAACTATAGAAACGTGTCAAATATGTAACAGAAGAGGTCATATTGCTTTAAACTGCTGGCAATACACAGGGAAACCACCAAACTTCCAAAATAGGCAACCATTACCTACCTGGGTGGACCCGCGGAGATCGGGCGCGCCGACACAATGGACACAGGATAGACCCGCGCAGGCTCCACGAAATACGGGAGACCAATATGTACAAAGACAGAACGCCACATTTTCAAATAATGAACTAACGAAATTATTTTGTCGATATTGTAAAAAAGAGGGGCATGAAATAATAAACTGTCGAAAACTCGCATACAACAATAGTCAGAGAAATACACAAGTACAGGCGGGAAACAGTCAGAGTCCCCGTCAACAAGGCGCGAGACGGGAGACGGACTTAGTAAAGCGCCCAGACGAAAAGCAGAACAATCTGCAATCATCCAAAGACACGTTCGGTTAAGCGAAAATAGCAAATCACCAATAATTTCCTTTAGTAATCCGAGTAATAACAGAGAAATGTTTTTAATATTAGATTCAGGCGCGGGACCAAATCTGTTAAAAAAGAACAATTTAGCTGAAAAAACAGCAATTAATAAAAATGAAATTTTGGAATTGAAAGGCATAACAGACAGTAGCATTTTTACTTTAGGTAAAATAAAACTATATTTTTTAAATTCGCCATTGAATTTCATATTGTGAATAACGATTTTCCAATAAACGAAGATGGATTACTAGGGAGTGATTTTTTCTCTCAGTTAGGAACAAAAATCGACTATGGAACTAAACAACTGATCATTGGTGATTTGTCTATTCCGTTCTATGAAAAAAATGAAAAAACTTTAGTAAATTCTAGTAAACGCATTAATTACGCACACAAAGTAGACCAGAATGATACAGCGGAGGAAGTATACTCGGAAATTATAAAACATAAAAATAGGAGTGAAAAGAAAACTGAAGATACGGCTGAAGCTATAAAAAAAAATTCTAAGTCAGAATAAAGAGGAAGTTTTTCGACTCATAAATTTTCCCGTGGAACCCCAAACTCCAACACAAGTCAAAAGTAACTTTATCGAAATAGGAACGGTCACCAGCAACCGGGAGCAAGCTAAACTTGAAACAGAAGAGATTTTAAGTTTACATAATATAAAAGAAATAAATTTTGCAAATCAAAATGTCACATTAAAATTGGACTCTTATAAAAATTTAAAAATAATTATTGGAGTTAGCTCAAACGCTGACGAAAATCTCCACTTGAGAGATGTGAAATTTAGTTTGTTAAATTCAAACGAAAATTCGAAAACAAATTCTACTTTTAGATCAAATTCAAATGAAAATTCTAAATCAAATTCTACTTTTATATCAAATTCTAATGAAGACGTTAATTTATTAAATTCAAAAGAAAATCACAAAGTAAATCAAAATTCTAACTCAGTTACAAACTCTTGTCAAAATCCTAATGCAAGAACAAATTCTTGTCAAAATTCTAACTCAATCATAAATTCTTATCAAAATTCTAACTTGAATAAAAATTCTTGTCAAAATCCTAACTCAAGTACAAACTCTTGTCAAAATCTCAATACAAGTACAAATTCTTGTAAAAACGCTAACCCAATTACAAATTCTTATCAAAATTTTAACTTAAATGCAAATTCTTGTCAAAATTCTAACTCAATTGCGAATTTTTATCAAAATCCTAACTCGAGTGCGAACTCTAATAAAAATCCTAGCTCAAATCCAAATTCTAATAAAAATTTTTCAAATTCAAAAGAAAATTTGAAATCAAACTCTAAAGAAAATTTTTCGTCTTGGATTAAAACAAACTCGAGTGCAAACGAAAATTCGAAAAGAAATTCAGAACAAAATAAAAATTCTAACTCAAAAGGGAAAGAGGAATCAAGTTTGGATATAAATGCTAAATTAAATTCTGGAGATAATTCTAAGAAAAAGAAAGACAAAGCAAATTTTAATACAAGTAACAATCAAGGAATTAATGAGGAGTTCATTTTTGAAAGATTGATAATGTTACAAAAGTTACTCAATCAAAGCCAAGCAAATTACAGTATTTTATATGATAATGCCGAAGATATAGAAATATTAATTGAAATATTGTTGAAGATAATAAATAAGAATGAGTTTTTTAACGAGCACTACAAAATGTTTCGCGATTTAAAAACGCATTTTGAGCTCAGATCATTCGACGACTCATCGTGCACATATCTGATTGATGATTGTTTAGAAGTAATAGAAAAGTGGAAAAAACTTCTTAAAGGGAAATCTACAAATTCAAAAATTGAGAAACATGTAATTTGTCGGGTAGAAAGAGTTTTGTCAAACGAACGCGTCGGTCAGATTAAATCTTTATTGCGTTTTGAACATTTGCTGTCAGAAGAGCGTACAGAGATAACAAAATTAATAGAAAGATTTAGCGATATTTTTCACATTCCGGGTGAAAAATTAACGGCTACACCTATATTAAAATTAACTATCCCAACCGTAGATGAAGTGCCAGTTACTTCAAAACAGTTTCGATTGCCACCAGTGCATAAAAACGAGATAGAAAGACAAGTTGCAGAGTTATTGGCAAATGGCATAATTGAGCCTTCTACATCTTCATACTCTAGTCCTTGTTTTTTAGTACCAAAGAAAGAAGATATACATGGCAATAGAAAGTACAGAATGGTAATTGATTATCGAAAATTAAACGAAACACTCGATGATCAATTTCCTCTTCCAAATATTAACGAAATACTTGACCAGTTGGGAGGATCAAAATACTTCTCTGTGTTCGATCTCGCATCAGGCTACCATCAGTTAGAAATCGATGAGCGCGACCGCCACAAAACAGCTTTTGTGACAAATGGTGGGCTCTATCACTTTAATCGAGGTAGTTTTGGGCTAAGAACTATGCCGGCGACATTTTCAAGAGCACTATCTATAGCGCTCGCGGGTTTAGTTAATAAGGAATTATTTTGTTTTATTGACGATATAATTGTTTACTCACGCACGTTTGCTGAACACATACAAAGATTAGAAAGATTATTCATCAGATTACGAAAGGCGGTATTAAAAGTACAACCGGAAAAATGTGAATTTTTCAAAAAAAAGTAACTTATTTAGGGCATTTAATAAGCGCAGAGGGCGTAAGGCCAGATCCAAGGAAGCTGGAAGCTGTTCGGAATTATCCAGTGCCAAAAAACGCAAAAAAATATTAAACAATTTTTAGGTTTAGCAGGCTATTACAGACGCTTCATTCATCAATTTTCAAAAATAGCTAAACCTCTCACAAACTTATTAAAAAAAGAAATGGAATTTAAATGGACCGATGATACGCAGTATGCTTTTGAAATTCTACGTGATAAATTATGTAAAGAACCTATATTAGCTTTTCCAAATTTCGAACTACCTTTTAACCTAACTACAGACGCATCGGGTTATGCGATAGGAGGAATTTTATCTCAGGGTAAAATAGGCTATGATCAACCAGTTGCATATGTCTCACGTGTGTTATCAGAGGTAGAGGGAAGATGGGATACATTCAATAAAGAGGGACTAGCGTTGGTATTTTCTATAAAACATTTTAGACCTTATCTTTTTGGGAGAAAATTCTATGTAATTACTGACCATCGCCCTCTAGTATGGATGCAGACACATAAAGATCCAAATTCACGTGTTATGAGGTGGCGTTTAACACTGGCCGAATATGATTTTGAGGTGATATACAGACCAGGGAGAATGAATGTAGCGGATGCTCTCTCTCGAAATCCGGTGGATCGAGTGTTAATTGTCACAAGAAGTGCTGCCCTGGCTGAAAAACTAAAAGAGCAAGAGCAAGAAAAAGAGGCGGTCACCGAACAAACGGGGAGGAGTGCGTTCATAATATGGTCACGAGGGGACGCATAGCCCGTGAGCGGAACAAAGAAAACATTGAAGCAGAAAAGAAAAAACTGCCGAAAAACGATAAAAATAAATGCGTAATAGAAAAGGAAAAGGTCAGCGGTAGAGATGCACAACATATTACCGCATCAGCGGGAACCGAAGGCGAGGAAGACAATAGCATACTGAACGAAACACGAAGTAGGGGTGACCCACAGACCAACATGAATAAGAGTAACCTTCTCTCGGAGGAAGAGGAGAGAGACAAACTATCGAAAGAAAACGGGGAGATGGAAGATGAAATTATGTTGGAAAATTTAAACCCGACTCATTCAACTATTTTCTGCCGTGAAAAATTATTTATGAGAAAAGATAATTATTTGTATTTTGTTACATCCGAAGGTGAACCATGCGACGACGGTGCCATGCAATTAAAATTACAGAACAAGCTCCCACGTTTTAAAAATTTAACAATAGGAATACCAGAAGTTATAAAAACAAATTCTAAAATACACATAGTCATGCCACTACGTACGCAAAACAGAGTAGGCTTGAGCATAATAAACAATAATTTAAGTTTACTTTGTACTAATTTACTACCAATCTTAAACAAAATCGACGCGCGGTCGATAAGTATAGCAAAAACGGAAATAATAGAAAATTTAGAATGGGAACAAGTAATAAGAAAATTAAGAGATCCATTTTCTAAGAGTACCATCAAACTGGTAGTGTGTTTAGGGATAGTCAGGTATCCTCCCCTCGAGGAAAGGGACCCCATTATGCAAGAAGCACACAGCTCGGTAATAGGCGGACATAGGGGAGTTACTAAGACATACAAAAGAATTAAACAAGCTTACAACTGGGAAAATTTAAAAGAAGATGTACAGGATTTTATTCGAAAATGTGTGCAGTGTCAATTAAAAAAATTAGTCAGGGTAAAAACACGTGTGCCAATGATTATTACTAACTCTGGGGCACATGCGATGGATCGCATTAGTATGGATATTGTAGGGCCATTGCCTAGATCTAATAAAGGCAATGAGTATATATTAACCTTCCAAGATTTATTTACGAAATTTGCAATAGCGGAACCATTAGCACAAACTACAGCAATAGACGTTTCAAACAGTCTAATTAAGAGGGTCATATGTGTGTTCGGGGCACCGCGAGTTATTTTAACGGATCAGGGCACTAATTTTATGAGCAAATTAATGAAACGAGTGGCAAAAAGATTTAGAATCAAACAAGTCAACACTACGGCTTTTCATCCACAAACAAATGGGTCCTTGGAGAGATCACATTCAAGTCTTATCGAGTTTTTAAAATTTTTTGTGCAAGAAAATAAGTCGGATTGGGATGACTATATAGAGTTAGCAACATTTAATTTTAACACAGGCATAAGTGAGGCAACATGGCACTCACCTTTCGAATTAGTATTTGGTCGTTTAGCTCGAACGCCAGGTAGTGAGCCGATAGAAAGTGAGGATCTAGCGCCTACTTATAAGGGCTATATGGAAACTCTCATAACACGAATAAACTACTTGCAAAATATAGCAAGAGAAAATTTATTGCGAGCCAAAATAAGATCAAAAAAATACTATGACAGAAAAGTAAATCATTTAACATTAAAAATTGGGGACTACGTGTGGTTGCAAAAGGGACCGAAACCACACAAATTTGATAGTCAATATACGGGGCCGTATTTAGTTTTAGACGTTTCTGTAAATGGAAATGTGAGGATACAATTAAGTAGTACTAAAAGTAAAATAGTGCACATTAATCGCCTGCGCAAATCACATGTAGAGCAAAAACAAGCTTAAATCGTTGCTTTAACATACCTAATCCTACGCTTGCTTTCTAAGTTACATTATATATAAATAAGGATAATAAGCACGATTTCTTTGATAATGGCACGTTGTAGTAGGTTAATATTTACTACGCAAAATATATTATTATAACTATAAAAATATTATTATAACTATAAATATAACGCAAAATATATTATAACTAATAAATAGCAAAAATGCGAAAAAGAGAAAACTAGTAATACTATTAATTTTATTATTTTAAACCAACTATTATTTTTTTTTTAAGTTAATTTTGATATATGTTACTGTTTTAACATTAGTGCAGTTTCTATGATGTTCTCTTTTTCTTTATGATAAATAGAGCATTTTTGCCATTTTCTTTTCTTGAAATCAAAAAGATTAATACTTTGTAATGTTTGCAGATGAAAATCGTTTTTTGTGTACTAGCATTGCTGCTAACATCAAAAACAGTTAATACCATAATTGGTTACGACTGCTCTCAGCAAGTCTCGAACCTCACCACATTTTCATTAATAAACGTCGGGGAATGTGACATAGCGGAGCCCGTGGTCAATACTACCAAGGTTTATGTTAGATTATTACAATTGAACGATTTCGGAAGCACTCATGTAAGACTATGTAAGGTAGAAATTAAGCGTTCAGTTACATATTGTGGGGCATTCTCGCATCGAAAAGACAAGAATAGGGGGGAAGTTAAGTTTCTAGACGAAATTACTAATGAAGAATGTCGGCGAATGCATGTGCATCGCAGCCATAGAGTTCGCGACGAGCTTATCTCAAATTTAAAACATAATGGGACTATCGTTTATCCAATGACTTTTGTGGGGAAAATAGATCAGGCGGGAGATTGTAGTAATCCAGGTACATACTCCGACCCGTATGGAGTATTCGATGATGCGGTAGTCATGGGTTATGTCACAATAACCTTACAAGATTATTATACTCCTGTGAATTTAAATGCTAATGAGGTTATACTAAAATCAGGTACTCGTTGCAAATTTAATGAAGACATATGTATAGATATTGAAGCAGGGTACGCTTTCTGGGAACCATTACCGGTGTCATCATGCGAAGAACATAAGTATTCAGAATTATACGCGGGGTATGTAAATAAAATAATAGAGGAAGGAAATGAGAGACATCCAGTTTATGTAATGGAGTCAAGCGAAATAACTTTTGCATTTACGGCAGTCGGTACTATTTCAGTTTGCTCATATGACTTAATACGCACAGAACATCCTAAATTATTTTTCTTTGAGGCTCCTGCTATAGAAGCATTTGGAAAAATTAAACATCCTACAGTACATAACTTGGATATCTTTGCATATGTTAATTCTAAATTTGTTTATGTCGAAAAACACATAAAAGGGGAATTAAAGCGCTTATATCGAGATTTAATTATGCAAAAATGCGAATTAGAAAAAAGAGTTATAGCGAACGCATTAAGTATCGCAAGTACCGAACCAGATCTGTTCGCCTATCAAATAATGAAAAAAAGTGGTTATATGGGTTTGGTAGCGGGGGAAGTAGTTCATTTAATGAAATGTGTGCAAATAGATGTTCAAAGACGAGAAACACCAAGGTGCTATCAAGAGTTGCCTGTAGTAAAAGACGAAAAAAATTATTTTTTATCTCCTAAAACACATATTTTAAAGCAATACGGTACTGAAACTACTTGCAACCCATTGATCCCACCTATGTTTCTACTAGGCGAAGATTGGTACACGGTACTGCCTCATGGTACCACAAAAGGAATTAAACCCGCTATCCTCAAACCAGCCACAAAAAACAATTGGAATTATACTGAACCTCTCGAATTAGCAAAAAGCGGTATTTACACACAGTCAGACATACAAGCGTTAAGACATCATTTAATGTTTCCAGTCGAGCGAGGTGCAATGTTGAATTCTTTAGCCATGGGTATGTCAGGCAGATCAACGGACAAAAATGGTATGTCTATAGCACGCTTGTTCGATGAGGAAGCATTAACTGCACTTGCGAACGATACATGGAAAAAATATGGGGTCAATTTCTATCTTTCGGTTCTATAAGTGCAGGAATAATAGGAATAATTATGATAGGTCGTGTAATAAAATTTTTAATTGATACAATTCTGCATGGATATGCATTATATAGTTTATATGGCTGGTCAATTCATATTATAGGAGCCATTTGGAATTCGGTAACGCAATTGCTATTGCACACTGCACGGCATAAGCCCACTCGAAAGGAAGAAAAGAAGCGGGCTCAAGAAGAATATAGCTCTGTAAAAAAACCACGAGCGCTCCACCAACAACACCACTAGCCCCGCCTCCGTCATTTTCTGATTTTTCGAAATTTCAAAGCCAGCACGCGGTGGTGCAGGTTCCGGCGAGAGGGGAGGAGTACAAGTAAACTGTACTACTCCAACAATACCAAGAATTTATCCAACTTTAGCAACTGACCCAGATATCCCATCCTTACCACCGCGGAATAATCGTACAAATGACGATGAATAATTGATTAAAGTAAATAAATAATAAGAAATTAGATTAATGGTAGCGCTTATGTAAATCTATTAAATGTAATTTTGTTTAATTCTTTTGTAATAATAGTTTAATAAAAAAAAGAAGAGGGTAATTACCGTAGTAATAAGTAGATTGAGCCGTCTTGTAAGCAAGATTTTTTCATTTTTATTACTTTTGTTTTTATTTTCATAAAGGAAAATGCCTCTAACTCCCTCCGAAAAACATAACATGTTTTCTAATCTAATGACTTTAAGAATGAAACTTGCATGGGCAGCTCAAAGAAGTGATGAGGATTTTTATGAATTTTGCGGTAGAATGGAAAAAATGTTGCATGAATACAACAATTTAGGAAAAATATCACAGGTTGAGTTTAGGGAGGTATGCGATTCCTCGTTAGTTAGAGAAAAAATGGCTATCGAAACATTTTTACGCGGACTGCGTCCGGAGATTAAGCGTTATATATGTAAACCGCACATTTACGTTTCTCTACATCAAGCGATGGGACACGCGAAACGCATTCATTCCAGTTTAGAAGACTTACGAAAAATTAAACATAGATATTCCATACATCTTTGATTAACATTATCATTTATCCGCTATTTTTTTATTTTTTCTTTCTTCTTTAGTTACTTTTAACCCATCACCTCTAAAAAGAATGGAAGGAGCCAACTACAATGAGATACCACTAAGGAACCGCGAATTAGTATATTATGAACATGTGGGAGCAAGAATATGTCTCTATTGCTACAAGTTCAGAATTGGACCATACACTCGCATCTTGTACAATCAAGTAGTGGTACGGGCTACCATTGCCACATGCATAAAAATCAACGTAAAAATATGTTCACTATGTCGCATCCCAATAACTTTTCTGAAACAAAACATAAAACAAACATTTGTAAATAAAGGGAGATTGGATGTAGAGATACAAGGCTGCGCGATAGAAAAAATCAAGGGTTTAAAGATTCCAGAAGGAAACGCGGTGGTTGCATTTTAAGCGATGATATGGTGGATACTGCCAACACTACCTTATTTAATTTTGTACGTCACCAGCTTGGCGAAAATTTATATGAACTACCACCGGGGCGAGAAGCATCCATATCTAATAAGAGGAAACGCGGAGAATATAGAATGCAGGAGAGAGAGATTATTACGGATAGGCAGAGTACTCGAAACCATGCAGTTATAAGCCCGTTAGAAGAACTCAATATCCCTGACGAGGATATATTAAATGAAATAATAGGAGCTTTAGAAAATGCCTCAGAGTCAATGGAACCCCCGCCTTGCGACCTTTCCACGACACATAAACGCCCTCGAGAGAGTACTGAGTAAAACATAATATGCAATCATTTTTTATTTTTTCTTTTTAAGAATGATGACAAAGACAGTGTTCTTCATGATGACCCTTGCTTTAATAGCAGCCATAAAATCACCAGAAGTGCGTATCCTTGAGCGCAACAATCCAGGCATTATTTTTAATCAAGACAGGGGTTTGGATTTCATTAAGCAAGAATGGAAGATAATAACATCAGTAAACGCCCGAGTAGTATTTTCTACAACAGATTTTTTTATTAAAGCAATGAAAAATATCTCTGAAACAGATACTTATACAAGATTGTCGGATCCAGTGCTGATTGAACAAAAATACGTCTTCCAGGAGAAAATTGAAGAGCTGACTCAGTTACAAATAGCCTATGTGAATCTAGCACACTCTTATGCACCATGGGTAGTGCCATTCCAGGAGGGAGAAAACGAAGACTACCTAAGCAACAACACAGCAGCCGAAACTCTTCAGGATATCGAACAATTGCGGCGTAAGAATCAGGAAAGCATGGTACTAAATAAAACACGAAAAATAATAACTGACAACGCAATAGACCGTGCTAGACGACAATTTTCAACAGACGTGTTATTACTTAAAAGTAATTTGACAATTATACAGCAGGAATTTGGAGTAACGGATATTAAACAATCACAAATAGAAAACATTCTGAACGAGGCAATACGACTAGTAGGAGAAAACATTTATCTTGCGAAAGAAATAGTCAAATTCATGGAAGCACGTCGATTTACCTTACCAACTAGAGTGATGGAAAAGGCGATTAAAATTGCTGAACATCAAACTCCAGGAAGAGCGCCAATTACCATAGAAGAAATAAATGCTGCTACACTAGAGGAGGGAACCCGAACAGATATAATCGTGATACAAGGAAGAGTAATATTACAGATTACAGTGCCTATACTCGAAAAACAGCCATATCTTCTGTACAGAATGATAGCCGTACCAGTATTTCAATTATCATTAACGCAATTAAAGAAAGCGGCTTACATTCGCCCTAGAAGCGAGTATATCGCTGTCTCTAAAGATAAAAAGGAGTTTGTCTTTCTTAACCGGGACGATTTAAGGGAATGCGTAGGTTTAAGGTCTAACTATTTGTGTGAACGAAAAACTCCAATTATTAAAAAACTTCAATGTGAAAGCGAATTGCTCGTGGATCCAAAATATACTACATATCAGACTTGTAAAATACAGCATGAGGAGGTCAATGAAGCGGTGCTGGTGAGAACTGCTCACCCCAGACAATGGTTCTTTTCAGTCCCACGGCCAACAACTGTACGGGTACATTGCGGTGAGCATTTTTCATTTATGACCTTAGGACGATCGGGAATAATAATAATCCCTGAACCATGTTATGTTGAAATTGAAAGTAAATTGTACCGTACCTCTGATCTAATGAGGATATCCAACGTTTATATTTTACCTCCTCTACAACTTGTTATTATAGAAGGGGAACAAAAGGATTCCGCACCCCCATCTACCTATCATAGAATTAGTATTGATAACACCAAGGTCGACGTATATTTAAGTGTTATAATTATTACATTTACGGTAATCCTCATAATTATAATTACCATAAGGTGGTATCAGGGTAAACGAAAGAAAACAGGAAAGGAGAAGAAGGAGCCGGTACACGCGCCAATAGGACCATTAAATCAGACCATTCGATACAACTTTTCACCCCCACCGCATGTTTATGCAACACCAAGTTTTCCACCGGTTAAAGTTGGACCTCCAGCTCCTCATCCGACTCCTGTTTTGTTTCAAAATGTAGAGATAGGGGAACTTCATAAACGAGAGAAAATTGGAAAGAAGGAGGAGAAGGAGCCGAAATACGTGCCGATGCGGCCATTGAATCAGACCATTCGATACAACCTTTCGCCACCGAGTTTTCCACCGGTTAAAGTTGAACCACCAGCTCCTCCTCCAAGTCCTGTTTTGTCTCGAAATGTAGAGATAAGGGAATTTAATATGCTAGACGCAGAATACGTAAATAATAAATTAGAAGAATATATAGTTCAACAAGAAAATACAAACGGTAATCAATCAGGTTCCAATATCCTTTAGCAACAAAAGATAAAAAAAAGGGGTTTAGAACAAGGTAACTTTCTTGCATGATATAATCAAGCATTTATTTCTGTAATTAAGCAAAACATAGAAACAGTAGGTATTAACGTAGTAAGTAAGCACAACCAAATGTCGTAATCTAGGTAAATAATTTCTAAAATAAATAGTTGTAAAATATATATATTCCTAAAAAAACTTGCAGATAAAAATGCAACATTGTATTGTGAACTTAAAATAAGATATGTAAAAAAAAAAAAAAAAAAAAAAAAAAAAAAAAAAAAATATTTGTATAATAACGAACAAATTGTATTTAACCACTACGGGTAATGACAAATAATTTTTTATAACAACGACTAATTTTGTATTCAATCACTATGTATAACAACGACTAATTTTGTATTAAACCACTCTGTGTAGCAACGAACAATTTGTGTTTTACCACAGGTGTAATGGTGAAATAATTTTGTGTTTAACCACTAGAAATTAACAGCGAATACTTGATAGTTATCTACAAATGAAGTAAGCAAATTAAAATCCAAGTAATCCATGGTCATTAATAATTAATAAGTAATCAAGACTAAGAAAATACGTATCAACTACGCACGCATATCTAAGTCACTACCTATTTTTGTTTTTTGTCCCACATTATCCTAGACACTCATTTTTACTACCACCTTCCTTTTACCTTCAGTGTCACGCCCTACCAGATAAAAAAAAAAAAAAAAAAGAAAACCCACATCTTTTTGGACGTTCTTATCCCCGCTACGCCACCAACCACATCTAGGAAAGATGCAGGTCGTTTTCAGTTTCCATTAAAGGACGAGGGGTCAGTAAAGAAAGAGACGTCAGAAGAGAAGTGGCCACGGAGAATTTCAACATGGAGCAAACCTCGCAGCAACAACAAGACATATTACAAACATTAGATGAACGTGTACGTCAAGCAATGATACGCTATGGTTATCAAGTACGGAAGGGGCACGAGACTTTCTTCAGCGATGGACCCAGAATGCCAGGATTCCGCAAACATCCTCGGGACCAATGGTACCAGTTAATGATACTCATGTGGAACAACTCAGCCGGCATCAAGATCAATTACAAGGTGCGCTGAACCCTGCGGAGTACCTAATGAACGACGTAGGCCACAACAGATGGACTCGCAAGCGGAAATCTTGCCAACACACTGGAGACGATCCCAATATTCAATGTGATAATTCAGCCCCCGGGTCTGAACTACCTCAAGGGGGGAGGTGTCGCGTCGTGCGACGTTGCCGATGTGGTTGCCGGTGTGCGCTGTTTTCCTTCCTTTCTTCATCTTTCCCAACGAACCTGCTGCATTGCCGCTTGCTTCATATTCTCCCACACGATAAAAAAAAGGGGGATACGCATAAACGCTCAAAAGATGCCGCCATCCAGAAAGAATAGTTACCAAAAAGATCCTCGAACGGAGGCACGAAGACGCGGTTTCCTTTAGTTTTCCTTTCATTCTCTCTTAAGTGTGTGCCACTCCCCTGCTGCAGTTTTATGCGTTTTTTATTACCAAAACGCACATCCACGCAAGCATCAGAGATTCGCCGCCAGTTAGAGGAGTAAGCATTAGTACTCCAGCGCACAATACTGAATCAAGCTAGAGTCAGTTTTCTTGTCCTTTCCCTTCACTCCTACCCGATATGCGTAGCGTATTCTAAAATAATTTATGTATCCGAACTCGCCGAATATTCTCAAAGGGTGCGCCGCCGAAATCATCAAAGATCATCGAGAAAAGCGGGGCAGCAACACCTAGGCAAATCAAAAAGGCGACGGCAGGAAGATTTACAACTTTTTACCTTTAAAAGGGGACGAAGACTCCTGGTATGGCTCACTCAGAAGCCAACTCGCGTAGACTTCACATCAGCTCTCATCACTGTAATTTTTACTTAGTTTTGTACTGACAAGTTAATAAAGTTTAAGTTGTGTTTAAATCCATATTAAGTATTCATTATTTCGAGATTATAAGAATCCTAAACTCTCCGTATCTCCGTTCTTCACACCAAAACTTCCACAGAGCGGCAACCGTCCACTATCATTATAAGCGTCACGGCGGGAGTACAGATTCACACAAGGGCTGTTGGAAATTCTAAGGTAAGTCAGTAAAATTCTACACACTGTCTCGAGGCGTACCGCGTGTCCGTGTCATTTTCCTACCTGCCGTCCCATCCTGGAGCAATGCACGTTGTGTCCGAATCGGGAAAAGTCACATTACGCGCTTTTAGCCATTAGACTAATGAAGTTTCATTTTCTCTCTTCTTGTATTGTCACGTAACCCGGACGTAACACCAGGTAAAAATGGCGATTTTCGAAAAATCAATCGGTTTCGACCAAATTTGGTTTCTAAAGATTTTCGAGGTCGCTGATTACGAATCTAAGCTCAGATTTGTAAAATTCAAGAAGGCGGAACCAAGATGGCGGACGAAATTTTTGAAATTCAACCGTTTTGGACCATATTTTCTATATAAGGTTTTCGGGGTCGCTGATTACAAATCTGAGGTCAGATTTGTAAAATTCAAAATGGCGGAACCAAGATGGCGGACGAAATTTTTAAAATTCAACCCATTTGAACCAAATTTTGTACATGAAGGTTTTCGGTGTCGCTGATTATGAATTTGAGGTCAGCTTTGCAAAATTCAAGATGGTGGATCCAATATGACCGACGAAATCCTGAAAATAGATCGTACTTGAACCGGAAAATGAAATTTACCGAACGGCGAATCCAATATGGCGGATTAAATTTTTAATTTTATGGAATTCGAATGGAAAATTGCATGCATAGGTTTTTGTATTCGATCATAACTAATCAGGAATCAAATTTTAAAATTCCAGAAAGGCGTATCGTCTGTCTGCTCTATCTGATCGACACATTGCCCAACTCATACCAACGTGGAGGTCGATGATCTAATGAGTCTTTTTTATCTCTTCTTTTTTCTCCTTTTTTGGTTTTTTTAATTCTTTTTATATTTTTTAATTTAAAATTTTTTTTTTTAATTTTTGTTATTGTAATATACGAAAAAAATAATTATATCGGTTTCTATATCATCAAATTAGGGTATCAAATCTAATCCCAGTTTCGTAATCAGCGACTGAAAAAACCTAAATGTACACTTTTCAGTTCAAATACGATTTATTTTCAGGATTTCGTACGCCATATTGGATCCGCCATCTTGAATTTTGCAAATCTAACCTCAGATTCGTAATCAGCAACCCCGAAAACCATTATATACTAAATTTGGTCCAAATCCGTTGAATTTCAAAAGTTTCGTCCGCCATCTTGGTTCCGCCATCTTGAATTTTGCAAATCAGAGCTCAGACTCGTAATCAGCGACACCGAAAATCTTTATAAACCAAATTTGGTCCAAATCGATTGATTTTTTGAAAATCGCTGTTTTCTACCTGGTCTCGGCCGCCATATTGGATTTCAACTCACTATCGGTCCTATCTGTTAGAGAAACATTATATGCCACCAGATCCAGAGGATTAGCAATCTACGTTCATGACTTCTTGTTCAAATTTACAAATTTTTGAAAAAAAAAATTTTGTAATGTGCCATTTTTTTGCTTTTAGACGCCACTTAAAAAAAAAATGGTGCCAGATGGAGCGATTCTGAGGTCAGATTCGGAAAGAGTGTGAAAAAATACTATATGATTTGAATTTTTGTAAATATTAAACAACTTTTTCCTAAAGAACACAGCAGTTGAAAAGTTGGAGCAATTTATGGTATTTTGGCAGTTTAAGGGTTAATAAGCATCCACGGGCACCCATCAGCTCCTAAAGTTCTGAAAATTCATAGGGATTATCTAAGATGCATCCCTAACAATTCTGATACGATTTTCAAGTGGCACAACAATTATTTATTTTATAAATAAATTAACTAACAAAATACGGGATTTTCATAATTAATTCGCAGCTACCGGCAGCGATCAACTCCTATCGTTCTAAAAATTGACAGACATTATCTAAAAAGCATCCCCAACAATACTGGAACGAGTCAAAATTGGCACAACAATTATTTATTTAATAAATAACTAAATTAACTAACAAAATACGGGATTTTCATAGTTAATCAGTAGCCACGGGCACCGGTCCACTCCTAAAGTTCTGAAAATTCATATAGATTATCCCCAACAATTCTGGTACGATTTCCAAGTGGTACAACAATTATTTATTTAATAAATAAATAACTTAACTAATAAAATACGGGATGTTCATAGTTAATCAGCTGCCACGGGCACCGGTCAACTCCTAACGTTCTGAAAATTCATAGAGATTATCTAAGATGCATCCCCAATAATCCCGGAACGAGCCAAAAGTGGCACAACAATTATTTATTTCATAAATAAATAAATGAAGTAAAAAATCCGGGATTTTCATAGTTACTAAGCAGCCACGGGCACCGAACAAATCCTAAAGCTCTGAATATTCATAGAGATTATCTAAGATGCGTCCCCAACAATGCTGGTACGATTTCCAAGTGGCTCAAAAATAATTGATTTAATAAATAAATAACTTAACTAACAAAATATGGGATTTTCATAGTTAATCAGCAGCCATGGGCACCGGTCAGCTCCTAAAGTTCTGAAAATTCATAGAGATTATCTAAGATGCATCCCCAATAATCCCGGAACGAGCCAAAATGGGCACAACAATTATTTATTTAATTAATAAATAAATTAACTAACAAAATACGGGATTTTCATAGTTAATTAGCAGCCACGGGTATCGGTCCACTCCTAAAGTTCTGAAAATTCATATAGATTATCTAGGATGCATCCCCAACAATTCTGGTACGATTTCCAAGTGGCATAACAATTATTTATTTAATAAATAAATAATTTATCTAACAAAATACGGAATTTTCATAGTTAATCGGCAGCCACGGGCACCGGTCAACTCCTAATGTTCTGAAAATTTATAGAGATTATCTAAGAAGCATCTCCAACAATCGCGGAACGGGCCAAAAGTGGCACACCAATTATTTATTAAATAAATGAATAATTCAACCAACAAAATACGTTGACCGCTGTAGGTTGTGTCCGGCAATTGCCACGAGTTATATGCATGGAGTTAATAGACCTCTTTTTAAATACCTGAGTATTTACTACACATCTGAAAGAAGCTCAGAAAAATTTTCATGTCAAAATTAATTATCTACTAACAATGATAGTGATGCTAACAACGCTATAGTTCTCATAAACCCCAAAATTGGAGGTTTCCTTTGGTATCTCATTTAGTTTTTGTGTACGATATTTAAAATTTCTGGGTTACTTTTAGGAATTGCTTTTTTTTTTTGCTTTAGTACTTGATATTCGTTTTCATAACAAGTTATCATAGTAGCGATACTTTTTCGTGCTTAGTTCATATCATTATCTGTATATGTGTTAGTACCTGAACAAATTATGTACGTCAATGTACATACATGGACTCTGCAGTTTGCGTGAATTTGTTTCGGTATGCCTTGTGGTACATGCAGTGTTCAGTTTTCCCAATTCACAGATCCTTTAGGACTTTCCTTTTATCACATATATATTTTTGGTATATTGACATCATTTTTTCAATAAATCCTCTGGGAGGCATTCCATGCATAGAATCTAGGTATATGAACAGTTCATATTGTGGTACAATTACTAATAATGTGTAATGTGCTGAGTAGATTATGTGAATGGGAAATAGGAAAATTCTGTATGATGTAAAATCGATCGATGACATGTAGTTGTGGAAACCATTTAACAATTGACTATTTCTTATTATGTTATCAGTGAAGTATAAATTAAGTGCTAGTATAAAAACTTTCTAGCATTAGTCGTTATCCTGTGAATGCATTGATTGTCGTCAACTTATTCATTTCGATTTAATGATTTCATGGGTGAATCATTGATGTTTAACCCATCTAATGATTTATTGATTTTTAGATAGTTAAGCGGTCAAGTAATCGCATGCGACAAAAAGTTTTTCCAACAATTGTTAAAAAGTTCTTCTTTGTTAATCGTGGAAGCTTCACATTTTTGTGATTTAAAATCTTCATCTTTAAATTGATCTTTGGTTGAAGTTTTAGATTGTTATGTTTAATTTCTATCATACTTGATGAACCATTTTGGATTTCAACTTTTGGTAAATCAAATTGTATATTTTCGTCTTCGCTTATTGCGGAAGAATCCATGTTTATCTTTGATTCGGATAATTCCTTTACATCTTGCAGTAGTTCGACATTTTCTCTCAACCCTGGAAAGTCATTTTCAACATCTAATTTAGTCATTTTATTTTGATTTGATCCCAACAATTTCGATGTTTCGAAATAAGAATTATTCTTATTAGATCTTTTCCAACACTCTTCCAGGAATTTTTCATTTTCATCCTCTTTTTTGAGTTTATATAACATTTTTCTTTTATTTCAAATTTTCTTTTCTGTTTCTTTGTTTTTGTAACCGTTTCTTTCTTAAGTCTTTTTTTTTTTCTTATTCTTGTTACGATCTTGTCTTGTAGTTAAGAGATCAAGTTCTCGTTCACGAAGTCGCTGTTTCAAGATTGACTCTTTTTCTTGTATATGCCTCGGAGCCAAATTTTTTTAACTCCATCAAAGTTGAAATATTTCTCAATTTTCCTCCAATTTTCCACTGTTGCATTTGTGTCTCTAGTAATCTTAAACTCTTTAATCATAACTGCGGATGATAGAAGAAAATACGCCATTAACGTAGTCATTAAGTAGTCCATGAAGTCCTGAGAATATTGTTTATTTTTTTGCCCCATCAAGTCAACATTCATAAGTGTAGTTTTATATACTTCGACGAAGTATTTTTAAAAAGGTGAATCTTTTATAAAATCATTATGAATTGAACTATCAAAATCATACTCAATATATTCTTTTTCGGTTTTGTAAAGTTTTTAGACAAAAATTCAGTTCCGAAAACCAGAACTAAATGTCTAAAAAAATTAGCTACTTCATTCAACGTAGTTGTGTGTCGGGCGGCCATATCGATTTCGTTATCGACCACCTTTCGTTGCAATGCTTTAGCATCAGGGTAATTCCCCTTCTTATCAAATTTTCTTTCCGTAGAAAAGTTGATAAAAAGGGGAATTATTGCCGTAACGTTATTTAGCGCTCTATATAAAAATCCGAAAATTGCGCAAAATAATTAATACGATTATAGAAGCCGGTCAGCATAATAACGAAAGATTCCGACAACTGGAGGGGGAACAAATATCACGGATTACAGATTAGCGTAACCAAATCAGTTCATAAGGGTTTTCAGTAGATAAATAAGCAACAATTTTGAGGATGCTGAAGTTCTTAAACTAGAAAGAGCCTTGAGCAATTTAAAAATAGAATAGTAAATAATAAACAATATTTAAATAAATAAATTAGTGATTATAAATAAATAATTAGTAATAATCAATAAATAAATAATTAATGATAAGTAAATAATTAATAAATTAAGTAAATACTAATTAATAATAATAATAATAAATCATTAATAAATTTAATTATAATAAATAAATAATGATATATAATCGAAGTATTTCTAACAAATGCATAATTTATTCATTGTAGATGAACCCAGATTGTGAGGGTTATAAAACAGTTCCGGTAAAGAGGAAAATACCCATGAGAGCGTGAAAGACGGCTCTGAAGAATTTCAAACGGGGAAAGACTCTTGAAGGTGAAGCCTGGCTTCCACGAGAAGAATTTATCAAACAAAAGAATCAAAGTGAAGTAGAAAAATTCATTAATTTAACCTTAAATAAAAAAATTAAAATCGTAAGGTCTAACATTCAGTCCTTCAAGAACCAGGAACCGACTTCATCATCTACGGATACTGTGTCACAATTAACGGTAGATGCAGTAAACCAATTAGAAAAATTAGGTCACAACGATAAACTAAACAAATATTTCGAATCTTATACAGGCAATGTTAATTAAGCGAATAAATTTCAATAAACATTATTTTTATTAAAAAAAGAAGGAAAAAAATTTTATATCAAATGCAGCGTTTATTTAAATACAAAAATCCCATTTTCTTTGGAATTGACGGGTCAGCTGTAATCATGTTTTTCTTCTTTAAGTCCTCGCCTCAATGGTCTTTACCATTGTTGTACTCTTAGTAAAAATTGCCGATATGAAAACATTTTTTCGAATATTTTCCGCTATTTTAGTCCCTTTGCACCCCCCCGGCGAAAGGTTCCGGATCGAATTTCTTGTGGGCAATTTTTTTACAAGGCTATGGCAACATGTGGTAGAAATATCAACCATAAAATTTGTCTTAAATTAATAAACTCACGAGAGATGATTTTTCACAGTACTTTTCGTGTATTTTCCGCTATTTTAGCCCCTTTGCACCCCCAAAGCGAAAGGTTTCAGGTCGAATTTCCTATCGCCAATTTTTTTGCAAGGCTATGGCAACATCTGGAAGAAATATCAGGCATAAAATTTGTCTTAATTAATAAACTCACGAGAGATGATTTTTTCACCGTATTTTTCGTGCATTTTCCGCTATTTTAGCCCCTTTGCACCCTCCAAGCCAAAGGTTCCGGATCGATTTTCATATCGGCAACTTTTTTTACAAAGCTATGGCAACATGTTGAAGTAATTTCAGCCATAAAATTTGTCTTAAATTAATAAACTCAAGAGACATGATTTTTTCTTGGTGTATTACGAATATTTTTCGCTATTTTAATCCCTTTGCACCCCCCAAGCAAGAGGTTCCGGATCGAATTTCTTCTCGCCAATTTTTTTACAAGCTATGGCAACATCTGGAAGAAATATCAGCCATAAAATTTGTGGCCCATTCTAAATCGATTCAGCGAGCAAAAAAAATTCAAGTCTTTGATTTTTTTGAAACTCTGAGGTCATATTCTACATTAAATTTCATTAGACCCGTGTTTTTTCTTTTTGTCGAAAAATAATTTTGGAGCCCTGTAGCGCGATATAAAAAATTACATTGTGAAAACGTTATTTTGAAAATGAAAATTCGCATTTTTTTCAAATGGCCGTAGTTTTGGCCCAAGTTATCGTATCGGGACGTTTTTTTTTTAAATTGTGCGGAATTTTACCAGCTTTCATGTGATTTTTTCAGATTTTAAATAACTTGAACAGTTTTTAAGATAAATGGAAAAAACTGAAAAAAGTGCTTTTTTTCAAAATTGAATTTCTCAAAAACACCACCTTTTTTTCGTGAAATTTGGATATGCTTTTCATGGCCAAATAAGCTAGCTTTCTACCAAACGGCAGCGAGCCATCTTCCTTCGTTCGGAAGATACACCCTCACAAAGATAATTGCGATTTCTACACGTTTAAGCCTCATATGCGTTATGTATAGGCTCGTAATGTAATGTTTTAGATAACTTTAGACATAGATAATAGTATATTATGCACCAGGGGAATAAGGTGAGCCGTGTGCTCCCTGCGTGAGAGTTGTTGCCCGAGCGAAGTAAGGGCGACAAACGCGCAGTTTCGCACAGCCTACTATATTCGCGAGTGCAATATACATTTTTTTAACACTACTATCGTAATATTCATTCTCATTTTTTGCCGATGAAGTGAAAAAGGCTGTACGAGGGTCATTTGACAAGTACCTAGCCTCACCGCCAGATGGTGCCACTATCGCACCAGAAATACACTACAGTGCAGTATCTTCCTGTAAACGGTTACAGACGAAATTTCAGCCGGATCAGAGTTGTAGTTTATTTTTGAGAGCGTGTGAAAGCAAATGTGTCCGTTGATTTTTGAAAAAATGGAGAAAGAACAATATCGGTCGGTAATTCGATTCTTGTTTTTGGAAGGGAAATCGCGCAGTGAAATTAAAGAACGCTTGGATGCAGTATATGGGAATGCTTCTCCTTCGATGGCGGCCGTTAAATTTTGGTATAACGAGTTTCAACGTGGTCGTACGTCGGTTTTTGATGATCCACGCCCATGTGCTCCGAAAACAGCCACTACGGAGGAGAACGTGACAAAAATACACGATATCGTTTTGTCAGACCGCCGATTAAAGGTGCACGAGATAGCTGCGATAGTAGGCATCTCAGAAGAACGCGTGTGGCACATGCTACATGAGATTTTAGGCATGAGGAAGCTGTCAGCAAGGTGGGTGCCGCGTTTGCTGACTGCAGACAACAAGCGCATCCGTGTGACCAGTTCAGAGCAGTGTTTGGAGCTGTTTAATCGCAATCCAAAAGAGTTTTTGCGTCGTTACGTGACCGTCGACGAAACATGGATTCACTACTACACTGCAGAGACCAAGGAGCAGTCAAAACAGTGGACCTTACCCGATGAACCTGCTCCGAAGAAGGCGAAGACGGTCCCGTCGGCCGGAAAGGTGATGGCCACTGTTTTCTGGGATTCTCAAGGTGTGATTTTTATTGACTATCTGGAGAAGGGCAAAACGGTCACAGGACAGTACTACGCCGAACTATTGAGCCGATTTGACGCCGTGTTAGAAGAAAAACGGCCCCATTTGTCTAAAAAGAAAGTGCTTTTCCACCACGATAATGCAACAGCTCACACTTCTGCACTCGCCACGGCTAAATTGGTCGAATTACGCTACGAACTGCTGCCCCATCCACCGTATTCTCCAGATTTGGCTCCGTGCGACTTTTTTTTGTTTTCGAACCTAAAAAATTCGCTCGCCGGGAAGAGATTCCACTCCAATAACGAAATAATCGCCGCCACGGAGGCCTATTTTGCAAACCAAGAGAAAACATTTTTTTCAACGGGGTTAAAAAAATTGGAACACCGCTGGACCAAGTGTATTCAACTAAAAGGAGACTACATTGAAAAATAAATTTTATTTTTTGTAAAATTTTGGTGTTTTCATTTGTAGGCTAGGTACTTATCAAATGACCCTCGTAGATTTATTCCCTAATCTCACTCTCATTTCTAGCGCAACGCACATTTTGTACCCGAGCCGAAGGCGAGCGTACATGTGCGTGGCGCTGGGAACTAGAGTGGGGGTAGGGAATTAACGTAGCAGTTTTCCTCCACCTCGGTGAGAATGAAGTACTAACTTTACGATATGGTGTGTTTAAAATTATTTTTAAAGTAGTGTCACATAAGTAGAAATAAGTAGAAGAGTCGGAGTAAATCAACGTCCAATATAAATAGAAGTAAAAAAAAGTACATTTATTTATTTGATATATTACACTTCTAATTTCGATATAATAGTTAGTAATAATATAATTCGTGTGTGTTTGTTTTTCTCATTCGCCTTTCGACATTCACAATTTCTGCATCATCAGTCTCTCGGATAACTTGCCAAATATGACTATCGCGAATGCCATTAATCGATTGAACTTTTTCCCATTCCTCGGTCTTTTGAGTGCGAAAATTTTGCAATTCTTCGGTTTTCAAAAGTATAATTCTTATTTTGCTGGTATACTCACTGACATATTTTACAAAATCGTCAGCATTTTTGATACGTTCGCTGGGTGGTGCAGACAAGTTATGAGTTGTAGCAAAATCTTTTAATAAGCCACCGATGCCATCGCACGCACCTTTTCCATGCCCAGTTGCAGAACAAATCCATTTCGCTTTATGGAATTCTTTTCCCAATTCATAAAATTGAAATCTGTTCTTGAAATGACTGGCAGTACCGTCAGATATTATGGTAATATCATTTTTCCCATCTGCAGTTAGTTTCATACACTCATCTGTTATCAATTTCATAGCTGCTAAAGCGAACGCTGAATCGTGTTTTCTATCGTCACTCATTATGCCAAATCTCGTAGTAATCTTTCCCACATAACACACCGATGTAAAAATAGAAATTTGTGTATTAGTCCAGTGATACCCCTGAATGGCATCTTGCTGAATGATGGCCCAATTTTCTGCAAAATCGCCGTGTAGAATTAAACGATTTTTACTCGAAAGTCCATCTTCTTTTACTGATTTGATTTCACGTTGCTGGAGCTCTTTCATTCGTCTATGTTTGCTCATTGTATTTGCGCAACTGTTCAGCTCTTTGAGATAAACATCTAATGTGCAAGTTTTCTTTACAAGATCATTTTTTTCCCAAATTGCAAAAGTTATTTCATCAAATAGTAAATCTTCTTCCAAATGAAAATTTTCTTCGGTTATCGTTTTATCTTTGCAAATTTTACACTCTCGAAGAATACACGACTCATTTTCTATAGAGCAAACAATCATGGATAAGATCTCTTGTTTAAGTGTAAGAAACTCGGATTTACTCTTTTTTAACACAATTTTTAGAGCTGTTACGATAAGGTCGAATTGACGCATTAGACACATAAACAGGAATTGTTTAAAGGTTGAATTAATACCCATTTTGGCCGCAATTGAAAAATCTTGGATCTTGAAATAGTAACTTCTGGATTTTGTTTCATAATTAGATCGCAAATTTCCTTGATGCTCCGAGTTAGAAAATGTTTGATTTTTTTTCTATAACTCCATTGATTGTAACATTCATCACATCATTTTTGTTAGAACTTTGTCGGAACAGTCCAAATCGTCGTCTAGATAATATCTTTCAACTAACTCAATAACTTCAGTCTTCACAGGATTTCCAGAATATGGATCGGGCTTTTCGTATAAACCTTTACTTTTTACGAGCTTTTGTGAAGCTCTGATCGTATAATCTGTGGTTCCTCTTATGTGCAATAAAATATAATTACTTGAGAGACTTGAAGGTACTACAGTCATCAATCGTACTTTTTCTATGAAAGTTAGATTTTCATTTTCTAACACCAAACTTAAGTTTTCATTCCATTCGTCGCATATCTTGCATTCATTAAACTCTAATTTCTGCCACGAGACGTTATACAGTTTCCTAATTTTGCAATCAGTTTCTTCATAAAAAGTATCTAATAATTGCTTGCGCTTGCGATTAACGTAATTTGGCAATGCTGTCGCGTCAACATTTGACGGAAGCTTGAATGGCGATAGAGACAATTTTTTCTTAGTGAGTATTTCATTCACTTCTTCATACAACTCAACACTGCAAATTGAGGTTTGAGAATCTGCCAGCATCGTAATTTGAGATTCAGGCGTTTGATTAGATGATGTAGATTCTGTTGGCGTTGACTTTCCTGCTTCTTTAAAAATTTCTTCAGATATTTTCTTCAGTTTTTCATAGAAAATTCCACACACTTTGGTATATTCTGTTATATCCTTGTTTTTATATTCGTTAGCCATCAATAATCCATTTGCTACATCGTCAAGTAATTGAAATGGCCGTTTACTATCTTCATAAACGTACTTTTTATGAATACTGCCGATATCCGGACACTTCTGAGTTCTCTTGGAACTAAACTTAGCCTTTTGCATGTTTGTTGATATGTATCCGTATATGATTGAATGTATACGAAAAGTTATATAGTCAGGGTTTGTCAGCGAGAGAAAATAAATTTGAGTGACTCTTAATTACAGAGTCTCTGCACCAACCCACTCGCAAGTAAAGTTGATGCAAAATATGTTGTAAACGTAAAGTACGTTCGAGCAAATAAATAAAGCAATAACCAAGGTATAGGCCATAAGTAAGTAGTGCAAAAATAACGATTGGCGATTAGACAAATAGGCAAAATAATATCAGGCAAAATAATGTGGTAATAATGAGTAGATCGAGTGAGTGCCGCAGGCCCCTACTTATACACTTGGGGTGATGTTTTTCATTGAATGTGGCGCGTTTGTGCTTGCCATCTAGCGGGCACTTAGGGTACTACAATCGTGTATATATTACTATCATCCGTGTATTCTGTACCCTTAATCTCTCACACACAGATGCCAGATTTAACTTTAGAACTTTCAGCCAGCCCCTGTGTAAAATGTATCGCTGCACATAACGCATATGAGGCTTAAACGTGTAGAAATCGCAATTATCTTTGTAAGAGTGTATATTCCGAACGAAGAAAGATGGCACGCTGCCGTTTAGTAGAAAGCTAGCTTATTTGGCCACGAAAAACATATCCAAATTTCACGAAAAAAGGTGTTATTTTTGAGAAATTCAATTTTGAAGAAAAAGCACTTTATTCAGTTTTTTCAATTTATCTTAAAAACTGTTCAAGTTATTTAAAATCTGAAAAAATCACATGAAAGCTGGTAAAATTCCGCACAATTTAAAAAAAAAACGTCCCGATACGATAACTTGGGCCAAAACTACGGCCATTTGAAGAAAATGCGAATTTTCATTTTCAAAATAACGTTTTCACAATGTAATTTTTTATATTGCGCTACAGGGCTCCAAAACTATTTTTCGACAAAAAAAAACACGTGTCTAATGAAATTTAATGTAGAATATGACCTCAGAGTTACAAAAAAATCACAGACTTTCATTTTTTTTTGCTCGTTGAATCCATTTAGAATGGGCCTTGTGTTAAATTAATAATCTCACGAGAGATGACTTTTTCACGGTATTTTTTGTGTATTTTCCGCTATTTTAGCCTCTTTGCACCCCCCCAAGCGAAAGGTTCCGGGTCGTATTTCCTATCGCCAATTTTTTTGCTAGGCTATGGCAACATCTGGTAGAAATATCAGCCATGAAATTTGTCTTAAATTAATAAACTCACGAGAGATGATTGTTTCACGGTATTTTTCGTGTATTTTCCGCTATTTTAGCCCCTTTGCATCCCCCAAGCGAAAGGTTCCGGATCAATTTTCATATCGAAAATTTTTTTACAAAGCTATACCAACATCTTGAAGTAATTTCAGTCATAAAATTTGTCTTAAATTAATAAACTCACGAGACATGATTTTTTCTCGGTGTTTTACGTGTATTTTCCGCTATTTTAGCCCCTTTGCACCCTCCAAGCGAAAGGTTCCGGATCGAATTTCATATCGTCAATTTTTTTAGACGGCTATGGCAACATCTGGAAGAAATATCAGCCATGAAATTTGTGTTAAATTAATAAACTCACGAGAGATGATTTTTTCACGGTATTTTTTTTTGTATTTTCCGCGTTTTTAGCTCCTTTGCACCCCCCAAGCGAAAGGTTCTGGATCGATTTTCATATCGGCAATTTTTTTACAAAGCTATGGTAACATCTTGAAGTAATTTCAGCCATAAAATTTGTCTTAAATTAATAAACTCGCGAGACATGATTTTTTCTCGGTGTTTTACGTGTATTTTCCGCTATTTTAGCCCCTTTGCACCCCTCAAGCGAAAGGTTCCGGATCGAATTTCATATCGCCAATTTTTTTGCAAAGCTATCTCAACATCTGTAAGAAATATCAGCCATAAAATTTGTGTTAAATTAAGAAACTCAGATGGTATCAATTTTTTTGTCATGTATTGTCTAGTCGTGGTGGTTTTAAGGATGATTTGGGGGGATAAACTTTGGAAATAACATTTTTGCAGTTTGTACATGTTTTATGCATATCTTTAAGAGGTAATATCAAAAAGACCGAATTTTGAAATTTTCGATATTTCGCTCACGATGAACGTTCAGAACTTCAAACACATTAATATAGCAATATAAATTTTTAGATCGGAAGTATATAATCTCATCGGAAAGCGGCCAATTCGAAAATCTAAAGTAAGGAAAATTTCCAAACTGCGGAAAAGAAAATGCACTGCAAATTATACGCAAGGTTGTTGTATTAAGAAAATTAGTCTCTAAAATTTAAATAAATTGTACTCCTATAAAAGAGTGAATGACAATTGTCATTTCATTATATTTTCTTTAATTTAGTTTTAAGCCTACAAATGTGATAACAATATAAATTCTATTCAATAGTTAATTAGGTTTGAAATCATGTGTATACGACGTTGAATATGAAATTATACAATGACAAATGCATACAATATGTACACACAAAAAATAGATCCCATAATAATAATTTTTGAGGATACCAGAAGCAAAGTCAACTAAAGTTATGTTAAAAAAAAAAATCGGAAGAAGGTACCGATTTTTGGCCAAACAATCGATTTTTTTTTATCGTTTTGAACTATTTTTTAGCCATTTTTCTACCCGAAATCCTACTCCTAATGTCATAATTTTTATATAATTCTTTAATTTGATTTATTTTAATATTTCTCGTTAAAAACGCAATTTACCGTTTTTTTGTATTTTTTATAATACTTTTCTCTTTTTGACAAATCCAGTTCATGTATATACCTCTGTACGTCGCTAATTTTCCTTTGAAACTAGACAATTACTATTCAATTTCGATGTTTAAACTTAGTTTGCTCATACAACCTGTTCTCGAATTCACCCATGAACACAACGGAATAGGATAGTGCACAAAATTCTGAACAAAAAGTTCCTGTACAATTTTTTCATAGGATCAATAATTACAGGTGTTGTTATTAACTAAAAATTAACATTTAATAGCCAATGAGCGTCGTCGGCGCGGCACGTGGCGAAAAAGTGGGCGGAGCTAATGCACCGGGGCTGGAGGGGAAGGAGAGGCCCGGCCGCTGGAAGCATACACGGCTATCCGAATAAACGTTCAGTAGGCCCAACTCTCTTTCTCCGTCTCTCTCTCTCGCTCTCTCTCTCTCTTGCCGTATCTTGCACTCACTCGCACTTCCTCGCTCCCTCTTCCGTTCTTTACGTACTCACTCACTTTTTCGCTCGCGCTCTCGCTCTCTCTCGCTCTCTCTCGCCGTATCTTGCACTCACTTACACTTCGTCACATCGTCTTCCATTTTTTACGTATACTGATAGAAAGAATCATTTCCGATAAAGTCGATGACTTAACTGAATCCATTGCTACAAGTACTTTACAAAACGCCATTTCTTAACTGTTAAGAAACGAATGGAATGCGTGTTCTACGTGTTCGATAATGGAGTCTACGTGGTGCGCACTGTAGGTTTTTGCGTCTAGGTGTTGGAAATCCACGAATGCGTAATCTAGGTGTTCGGGGTGGCCGATGATGGAATCTAGGTGCTGCGTTCCGTAGTTTTTGACCTCTAGGTATCAGATCGCATCCACTGCTTGATCTAGGTGTGCGGGGTAGCCGATGACGGAGTCTAGGTGATGCCCTCCATAGTTTTTGATCTCTAGGTGTTGGAAATCATCAGATGCGTGGTCTAGGTGTTCTGGGTGGCTGATAATGGAGTCTAGGTGGTGCGCACTATAGGTTTTTGCGTCTAGGTATTGGAAATTCACGAATGCGTGATCTAGGTGTTCGGGGTGACCGATGACGGAGTCTAGGTGATGCGCTCCGTAGTTTTTGACCTCTAGGTGTCAGACCGCATCCACTGCTTGATCTAGGTATTCGGGGTAGCCAATGACGGAGTCAAGGTGGTGTGCACCGTAGTTTACATCACGTTTTCGATGTGTTCCAGCAGCTGAAACAAACTACGGAGCGCACCACCTAGACTCCATTATCGGACTACCCGAGCATCTAGACCACGCATCCGATGATTTACAACACCTAGAGGTTAAAAACTATGGAGCGCACCACCTAGCCCCGTCATCGGCTACCTCGATCACCTAGGTCACGCAATGTATGCGGTCTGACACGCAGAGGTCAAAAACTTCGGAGCGCACAACCTAGACTCCGTCATCGGCCACCCCGAACACCTAGACCACGCATTTGTGGATTTCCAACACCTAGCCGCAAAAATCTACAGTGCACATCACCTAGACTCCATTACCGGCTACACCGAACACGTAGACCACGCATCCCATACGTTTTTTAACAGTTAAGAAATGGCGTTTTGTAAAGTACTTGTGGCAATGGATTCACTCTTTAACTGTTAATGCACGTGACTTTAACTTTTTTCTAATGCCTATTCATTAACAGTTAAGTCACCGACTTTATCGGAAATGATTCTTTCTATCAGTATACGTAAAAGACAGAAGAGAGAGTGACGAAGTGCTAGTGAGTGCATGATACGACAAGAGAGAGCGAGAGTGAGAGATTTCGACCTGCTAAACGTGTATTCGGATAGCCGTGTGTGCCCCCTCCAGCGACCGAGCCTCTCCTTCCTCTCCAGCCCCGGTGCATTAGCTCCGCCCACTTTCCTGCCACGCGCCGCGCCGGCGACGCTCATTAGCTGTTACATGTTAATTTTTAGTTAATAACAACACCTGTAAATATTGATCCTATGAAAAAATTGTAGAGGAACTTTTTGTTCAGAATTTTATACTCTATCCGATTTTGTTGTATTCGTGGGTGAATTCGAGAACAGGTCATATAATTTTATAAATAAGTCGTCCAGCTGTTATAATAAACTCCATTTGAATCGAGCCATCTATATTGACCGTCTTATCGACTACGGCCCGTTCGTTACATGCAATAAGGAACAGGGAACAGGTATAGTACATGGGCGCTATATCTATATACATAAGATACAAGTGCTGTTCCTCATATACTTATATAGGTATAGTAACCTATGTAACTTGATGTATCTGTTCCTTTCCTTTTTGTACATATAGCGGGTCTAACTTCATGTTTATTGTGTTTCTGAGTTGGTAACAAAATCCTATATATTATACTCAAAAATTTGTTTAGTTTTGCTGCAGTAAAATTGTAATTAAAATCCATTGAAAAAGTTTAATAACACTTATCACACAATATTAATATTTAATTCATAATTCAATAATAATAAAAGGCCATTATTAAAAAGTGTTTGCTTCTTGTAAATATTAAATTTTGTTTTGCAAATGCACATTTTATTCAGTAAATGACATGTGCCAAGAAGCAAATATGTTTCTAACAAAAAGAAAAAACAAATGCGAATGATGGTGGATAACCGAAAAAATTGATAGCGGTAGAGGCCCTGAAAAGGCAGCGGTGAAAACTAAACTACATAGCCCTGTTGATATAAGTGAAAGCGATGAATTCATTTTGGTTCATACAAGTTTCTTTTGTAATTTTTAAAAAGAAACAATTTGTAGTGCTTGTTCTAGAAAATGTAATAGTGCTTCAATAACTGAGAGAAACGGATTGTATGTAAAACTAGTCTTATAGTGTAAAAATTGTGAAACTGTTATCAGAGAAAATTTTACAAGTGTACGAATGGAATCTACAAATAATAGACAAGCAGCATTTGTGGTGAACCGAAAAGCTGGAGAATTCACCAATCATATCCAGAATATAACTTCTGATTTGAAGCTCACAAGAGTAGTCAAGAGTGTAATGCCAATTATGAGGGTGCTTCTGGTAGTATGGAAGTCCAGGCTGCTGTGAACATTTGGAGTCGCTTGGTTCGAAAGAATGGTATGAGGTATTTAGCACTTCTGTCTGATGGAGATGCAAAAATTTGAACTCGGCTTAATGAAGTGGTAGCTTACGGAAAATCTATTTTAATATAATAAGAAGAATGCATCAACCATGTACAAAAGCGAATGGGTAATTAAAGGCCTCAGAGAATTTGCTACTAAAGATAAGCTTGGTGAAAAGTCAGATGGAGAGGTTACAGTTATTAAAATTAATGAGTTGTACAAATATTACAGAAGAGCAATTGTCAATAATATGTATGATTTGAAGAGTATGCAAGATGCCATCTAAGCTAGTTTATACCATTGTTCATCGACAGACCAAAGACCTGCAATAGATGTCCAAAGGGTTCTTCATTATGGTGCCTTTTTAATAAAGGAGAATGAAACATATCAAAGAGAGTATTGGCATATTCCAAAATATCAGAGAAGCTTCATCGTGCAGAGAAAGCGAAACAAGCCAAGCATACAGACTACAAAGCTGGTAAACATTAACCGGTAAATAATTGTTTGATAGGTAATTTATATAATTTTTCATTAAAATATATTTGCTTATGTTTAAAGTTATATTTAAGCATGATCAGTTTTTGTAATTGTTTGTGTTGTTTTGCGCAACCAGTTTTGATGTACGGATTTGGGTTTTTTGGGTTCATTTTCTAGATTATATTTACTGCAAAATTACATTGAGACTTTCAGGTTACACCTTAATTTTCAATTCCTGTTCCACTATAAAATCATTAAAAATACAAGTTTTTTAATAAATAAGAAGTAACTTATGACTTATTAGCAATAGAAAAAATAAAATCAGCTTTTGACTAATACGGCAATGTAAATTTTTTTATTTGGGTGCCAAAAATATGTATCTTCGAACTGGCACACATTGATCGAATGCCATTGAATACATACCTTTTTTACAGGTGTTTTGTTCAGTGCAGTTTATAAAATCTCTAAAATTGGATCAACAGAGGTGGTTTTGGGCTACTTTTTGTATATATTTGTATATATTTCAATAAAAAAAAAATTTCCCTGAATAATAAAAACTAGGGGAGCCGAGCCCCTCTGCGTGGCTTCGCCACGTCACCCTCCCCCCGCCCCCACACACACACCTTCTCCTCGCTTCGCTCGTCGCCCTCCCCCTCCCTATGTAAAAACTTCGTTTTTACATTATAGGCACGACCGCACTTCTCCGGAGATCCGTTACATTTCGAATCCTTTCGAAAAATGTAACATTTTATTAGTTTCACGATAAACAGAAAAAACCGCTGCCAATTCATTGGCACGTAGCTTCCTCAAACTAATTTATAATTATATACTATATAGACACAGTAGGCTCAAGTGATAGGGCATATTTGTAAATACATTACTTTTGTGTATCTATATGTTAGAGTTTATAGTGCCAATATAAATATGGCCTATCATCAGCATAACCCATAGAAGTTTCAACTTTAAAATTTTTATCTCGAAATTGCGTAGAAGAAAATATTCACTTTTTAGATAGCAATTATTCAAAAAAATCAGTTTAAACACAAAAATAATTCAATTTCGTTATTTCTTACGTTGCCAGAAACTAGATCGTACGCTCGTATCCTTTGAAAGCGATATTCAAAGAACATCACCATTGCAACATCTACGAGCAAACGAATGTGACAAACAACTGACGGTATACAAATCAAGAGCAGAACGGCATAGAGCAGCTGTAGTTAATGATATCTGCAAGTAGTTGTAGTTGATAAGTAGTTATTGATACAAAAAGTAAAAACGGAAAAACGATTAGATAAAATGTACACTCTCAAATGTATATGTCACGCCTATTACAGGCTTTGTTTAAATAAAACAATCTAGTCTTTAACAGAATGTATATAGTTACAATTTGTCTTCTGCGTCTGAAACAATTTACAATTACACAGGTTTTACCGCCAATTTTTTCCATTAGAAATAAAGTATTTCAAAATTGAAAACAAAAATATACACGTCTGATTAATTTGTATAACGCGGACCATTGTTAAATTTTAAACATCATTCTACCATCGGAACACGAAAATAACAGAAGGTTTCGCGCTTGACAGCGATAATAAATTGTTTTATAAGTGAAAAAATGAAATTTATAACAAAACTTGTGTGTGGAATAAACAATATATTTGTGAAATTTTATTAAGAAACATTATCTATTAATTATACAAAATATCACAGTAAAATAATTTGGAGGTAATATTAATTATGAAAAGGGTTTTTATATATCGTGAATTGAATGTGTATTAGTTGCGTTCCAAGTAGGTAGGTTATTTTGTATTATTTATATCTTAACATAAATATTTTTGTGTTGACACATTATTAATTGCATCTAATAAATGATTTAAAGAAGCGGTTAAGTCAATTTTACTTCCAAAATCGCTAGACATACAAAGCTCAATTTTTTTCATTTATTATTTTTACTAAAAATATTTTAACCTCAAATATCTGAAATTTATGGACCAATCATTTTGCCCCAAGAAATCGACATAAAAATCTAAAAAATACACCTCTACAAGAAATTTTGAAGCGAATAAGTCAATTTTATTCCAGCAATCGTTGCACATACAAAACTCATTTTTTTTATTTTTTCATTTTTCAATGCTTACGTTTTTTTTTTTATAATAACAGAGCACCCTATAAAAGAAAATTTTTTTTTAGGAAATATAGCTATTCTAATTTTATTTCGAATGCTACCCATTCCCTTCGAATACATAGAGCTATTCTCGAGAAATTACAATTTGAAAAAAGGTTGAAAATATTTTAACCTCAAATATCTCTTAAATCTATGGACCAATTATTTTGCCCAAATAACTCGACCGAAAACTGTACAAAATCCACCTCTACGAGGAATTTTGAAGCGATTAAGTCAATTTTTACTCCCGCAATGGTTAGACATACCAAACTCATTTTTTTTCATTTTTCTATGTTTACGTTTTTATTAATAACAAAAGTACCATGATAGCTAGAAAAATAATTTTTTTAGAAAATATAGGTATTTAAATTCGCTTTCGAATGCCACACATCCGATTCAGATACATAGAGCCGTTTTCGAGAAATTTCGATTTGAAAAGAAGGTTAACAACATTTTAACCTCAAATATCTCAGAAATTTATGGACCGATCATGTAGCCCAAAGAACTTAGCCGAGATCTATCCAAAATCTACCTCTATAAGAAATTACAAAGCGATTAATCCTGGTTTACTCCATAAAACGTGCGACATAGAGAACACATTTTTTCCATTTTTTAATTTTTTTTTTTCAAAAACTAACCAACAGAATGGAATAAATTTTCACAGATTATAGCAATTTATATTCTGCATTATTGTGAATTTTCTCCAAAAAATTGACCGTTTAGTTTAGGAGTTATATTAGCTTTTTAAAAAAAAACACGTTTTTGTTAATAACAAGAGAACCGTGATAGCTAGATAATTTTGTTTTGTTTTTTTAAATTATAGGTTTTTTATGCTCTTTCGAATGCGACCCATCCGATTCAAAAATTTAAATCCGATCATTAAAAAAAATCAAAAATAAATTTTTCGAAAATCAAAAATTTGAAATAAAACAAAAACTAATCAGTAAATCGTCAAAAATTATTTTCTTCCCGAATTCGGAACAAAAAAACAAAAAAAATGAGAACATGGTGGTTAAAATCGACCGCGTAGATCCGGAGATAAAGCGGTATACATACACACACATCCATACAGACATTTTCTAAAATCATGTGAAACGAACTTCTAACACCTCTAATGATGTTTATAGTGTGAAGTCCGGAAATAAGTGGAAATAACTAGTAATTGGTTTTATGTATGTTTATTATATAAAATACAATAATTTATTTACCAATACAATCTGCTGGCTTCTGATAGATCGATGCGTTGTAATTTTACTTACAATTCTTTTTCTATAATTGTTCTTTACGTTTAGAATTTACACTTGTTTTTATAAATTTACTATAAATAACTTATAAGATCTGCTTACTAGATGAGTAAGGCTTACGATTACAATTTCAATAATTTATAAGATCTGCTTGCTAGATGAGTAAGGCTTACGATTTCAACTTCCTCGATGTCGTAGAGTTACACGGAGCTCTCCAGGTTCTTGTACGCTGTGACTGACGTGCGTAATGCATTTCGCAGTTTTTATTATGCGGTTTAATTGGGTTATAGATGATAAATTGAGATCATCTTTATTAAGAAATTTTCGGTTGCGGCTTATACGCGTAGCATTTAAGCGGTAGCATTGTGAAATGCTGATTTGTTAAAAATTGCACGCCACTGTTTTCTGGAGGTCGATGGCTCTCTACGTCACACGCTCTACGGTACGATGCCTGAGCGAAATGCTGAGCATGCAAAGTGTGGCCTTTCGACTGCCGCGGAGTTCGATGGCTTGGATTCTAGCTCAACCGTATGTTAAAAACTGCATGCGTTGTCTTCCTGAGTGGGTGACTATACGTTACTAGCTCGCATAAGCAGAACGCTGCGTAGTATTAAGTTGCATTCTCGCTTTTGTGTCAGGAAATATCTGATACTAATTATGCTTTTTCTTTAAAATGAGAATACGTCTCCGGAAGTAACAATAGAGAGTTTTAACGAAGTTGAAAATTTTACTATTACAAAGCTTCCTCTAGGAGGAAGCAAAATAGGTATGTATGTATGTCGAAATATTTTATCAATTTTTTTTTATAACTTGGTAAGTAAAAAGTACATAAATCGTAATCTGCAGTCGGGCTGCAGTAAATACGGAAGTGGACTAGGCTGAATGAAATCAAAACTCCAACAGTCTTTAGTTTTAATGAAAGATAGACGTCTAGCTGCTCACGCGATACTTTGCATAAAATATTAACTGCCGGGAAAATAAAAGCGATGTTTTCGGGTTCCTAATTAAAAAAAAAGTACCAAAGTTGACTCTCCTACCCTGACGAATTTATACCACGCGCATTACAATCTCAATTTCGAAAAATTACTCGCGGCGGCCGGCGCGCACACATCACACACATAAGTACACACTCGCTCTAACACGATGAAAGGGAGAGGATCGAGGAAACGAAGGAATAGGCTCAGCAGTCAGCATACTAAGGCACTCGAGAATCTAGCTATTACCTGGCTATATTCTTTCGATCTCCGCGCCTAAACCGTTAGCGCCGTGTGCATGAGCGGCCGCGCAAAGTACTATTGTCGCAGCACGGGCGCACGCCGCACGGCCCTCTTGCGCTGCTGTGTCCATATCAGCGTATGTGATACAATTGCGACGCCCAGCGTTCCCAGCGATGACAGCAGACTGCTGTATTACGGCTTCTTGATGGATGTCCCTCTCGCCGTGACCGTCTGCTGGTGGTAACTCGTCAGCAAAGCAGCGGGGTCGACGACGAGAGCAGTTTTGGTAAGCACTTTTATTTTCCTTACCTCTTTGATAGCTCTGGCTGAGGATACTTCTTTTTGTTACAGGTAGCTGGTGCAGCAAGGAGAGTGAATAACGACCACTGCGTCAGACTCTTCTTTCGTATGGTAATGTTTTTTTGTGTCATCGATTTATTAGTTATATGTTGTTTTTAGATACTCAACTCTCCTCGCTTGGCTGACAGAGTAGTGATCTGATGTTTGTGCCTTGGTCGACTCCCAGGCTGATTCTGTCCCTGACAGTGAAACATGAGCAAAGGTCTCCGACAGTCTTCCCTCCCAGGGTAGTTACTGATCTAGCGGATGGCTGCTAGTTACTTATTAGATGATCCTGAGCAGACTGGCATCCATGTAGTAGTGCCAGCCTGGGCCGTCCAGATCCACTTTACTGCATCTACAGCTCCATCAGTGATCTTCAAGTGTTAGTGTACTTTAGGGTGCAGTCAGGGTAGTGAACAGCAATCACTGCTGCAGACTCTCTTTTCGTATGGTAATGTTTTTGTTTCATCTATTTATTAGTCATATGTGGTTTTTAGGTGCTTAACTCTTCTCGCTTGGCTCCCAGAGTAGTAGTTGATCTGCTGCTTGTGTTTTGTCAATCCCTAGGCTGAGACTGTCCTTGAAAGTAAGACACGAGTGGAGGTCTCTGCCAGTCCTTCCTTCCAGATGGTGTAGCTACTGTCCTAGCGGATGGCTGCTAGTTGTTAATAGATGATCCTGAGTAGACTGGCATCCATGGAGTAGTGCCAGCTTGGGCTGTCCAGCCCCGCTTTGCTGCTTCTGCAGCTCCATCAGTGATCTTCGAGTGTCAGTGGTTTAGAATGTGAGGGGATAGGTAATTAGGAACTGGGGAAATCATAAAAGTGCTGCGTGTGGGATTAAATGCAATTCGGGTAAGTAGTTGTTTGTAGTTGGGGTAGTCGGGTAGGTACTTTCTTTGTATATGGCAATTTGTCATCTTAAAAAATCTGTATTAAATTTTATTTCTATATCTATTTTACTTCTATATTAGATTTTTGTATTTGATTTTTATATTTCTCAATCAATTTTTGTATTTTAAAAATTATTAAAGTCCAGGAGTAACCTATTTACTTCAATGAATGTACCTCTGCTCCAATATTAGAGAAATTATGTATTCAAACAGGTTCAGTACGGATAATGTATAAGAAAAGGTACATTAAGTTTAGAAAGAGTAAAAAAAGAATCAAAGAAATTTTTCAGATTATTATATTATTATTTCTGATATGAAAAGTGTTATGGGCAAAAGTTTTTTGTTTTACAACAATTTAAAGAATATGGCAGATTTTACAGTCATATTTGACTCATGCCGTACTGAACCTGTTAAAAAATAAATTTGAAAAATCAGTGAACATCAGTAATTGTGTATAACGTGCGAGTAAAAGCATCCCTTTCACAGCACATACATTACAGAAGTTTTGTTTGGTAAATATAATATTACTTTAATATGTGTTTATATTACGTAATTTTGATTCTTTTAGTTCAACATCAATTTATATGTTATATTTTTATAATTATATAATATTTTGAATGTTCTACTGATTTTTCTGATCGTATTTATAGCTATTGTATTAAATATTTGTGTCAAATCGAATTCTGTTAAATAATAAGCGAAAATCGACTATATGAGGTGCATTTACGCGTTAAAAATCGTTTTTATAGGTTTAGATCGCCAGGGATTGATTATACATGGAAATGTTGAAAGAAAAACATTTTTTTATTGTTATCTATAACTTTTATACCTAATATTTCTGTGTCAAGTCAAACTCACAGACTTTGACCTCTGGAACAGATTCTTATCAAAGGAGCAGCACCAGTAGTAATACCAGTAACTTCTCATTACATCGGCAAAGTCTTCATAGGCTACAAGTAATACAATTAGACAGACTTTTAGGAGGTGGAATAGAAACAGGATCTATTACAGAAATCTTTGGAGAATTTAGTTTTAATAGATTATCTAGTTGAAAATCTAGGTGAAAATAGTGTGCTTTTTTTGAGGGATTGGAAACTCACTGATAACAAACTCAAAAAAAGAATGTAGTGATCTGCCTGGTACAAGTGTATTATTGTCAAAAAGTGACATCTAATCAGTGTTTTGCGTTAAATTAAATAAAGTACTAGTATGATGTGTTACATGATGAAATAAAATCAGTATTTATAATTAACAATTTAAATAAGTAGTGTAAATAAACAGTGTTATAACCAAAAATAAATAGTGATCTTCCCGATACAAATGTATTATTGTATTGTCAAAAAGTGATATCTAATCATTGTTTTGTGTTAAACAAAATAAAGTACCAGTATGATGTATTACATGAAATTAAATCAGTGTTTATAATCAACAATTTAAATAAATAAAAAAATAAAATAAAAAATAATAAATCATAGGCTACAAGTAATACAATTAGACAGACTTTTAGGAGGTGGAATAGAAACAGGATCTATTACAGAAATCTTTGGAGAATTTAGTTTTAATAGATTATCTAGTTGAAAATCTAGGTGAAAATAGTGTGCTTTTTTTGAGGGATTGGAAACTCACTGATAACAAACTCAAAAAAGAACGTAGTGATCTGCCTGGTACAAGTGTATTATTGTCAAAAAGTGACATCTAATCAGTGTTTTGCGTTAAATTAAATAAAGTACTAGTATGATGTGTTACATGATGAAATAAAATCAGTATTTATAATTAACAATTTAAATAAGTAGTGTAAATAAACAGTGTTATAACCAAAAATAAATAGTGATCTTCCCGATACAAATGTATTATTGTATTGTCAAAAAGTGATATCTAATCATTGTTTTGTGTTAAACAAAATAAAGTACCAGTATGATGTATTACATGAAATTAAATCAGTGTTTATAATCAACAATTTAAATAAATAAAAAAATAAAATAAAAAATAATAAATAAAATCAACTTAATTTAACTTTTACTTTTTAAATTTGAGTTTCAAATATTTTGAGAGTAGCTCAAGTGTGTATTCATAAATAATATAAAATCTCTCTCTTCCTCTCTCCCTATCTATCAATATCCGCCAAACTCTGTACCAAAAAATTTAATGAGAAATTTAACAACACAATTTTTGTACAGACCTTTTATTTCTTCGAATCTCATCTATTCAATAAGCACTCTCTGCAAATGGTAATAATTTTTTCATGACTGTACCAATAATAATATTGTTAATATAAAACTTTCTACGAAAGTATAAAATAAGGCAAGTATAGATGTTTTTTCTGTATAATCTAAAAAATAATAATATTTATGATTTTTTAAAAGAAATCAAATAAATACTAGTGAAAAAGTCTTTTACTTCTTTGAGTCATTGTATGCTGAACAAATTATATGTTAGTAAGTACATTCAAATTGTTCACTGCAAATCAAACAAATGAAAGTTGTGAAATCAATTATCGATAGTCAAGTAATGAAACAACTCTCGGAAACAACTGTGTGACTGTTCTCAGAAATGTATTAAAATTTGTTCATCCTTCTATACAAATTAGACACAAGAAAGAACTGAAATCAATTTATTGTAGTCAAGTACCTATAAGTTAACTTGACTGAATAATACAACTTTTCGTACCTACTCAAAAATATTCAGTCAGCGGGCATAAAGTACTACTTAACGCCCAAGAAGCGTAATAGCTCCCATACTCCTACAAAACTTTATAGACGCACTTTACACCCGTGTGGGCAAAAATTATTTCAATTGTATAATATGTAAGTACATTCAAATTGTTCATTGTAAATCAAACAAACGAAAGTTGTGAAATCAATTACCGATAGTCAAGTAATGCAGACAACTCTCCGAAACAACTGTATGACTGTTCTCATGTTCAAATTTTGTTCATTCTTCTATACAAATTAAACACAAGAAAGTACTGAAATCAATTTATTGTAGTCAAGTAACCATAGGTTAACTTGACGGACATAATAGAACTTTTAGTACCTTGCGTGTAAAATTACATTTTACGCCCACGTTGTAACTTCAAAAATATTCAGCCAGCGGGCATAAAGTACTACTTAACGCCTAACAAGCGCAATAGCTTACATACACCTACAAAACTTTATAGAACCTACGCACTTTACGCCCGTGTGGGCGAAAATTATTTTAATTATATAACTATTATGCCTTCCTTTTATTTCTAAAATTCATAAGAATTTTATCATATATTTATGAAAAGTCAAAGCCTATATAAAAAAATTACATAGTTACCACCACATCCCCATTTTTCATTATTCTTTCTCAATTTTGAAAGTTCTATAATATCTTGGGAAGACAATAGAAGTCTATAGAGCTGCTCTAGCAGTGGTGGACCTCCAATCTCCCATACATACTTGGCGGGCCCGAAGGTTTGCAGTTTAAGGTGTAGACATGGTCATTTTCATATAAATATCATATGTTTAAAGACCAGATAAAATGTATAAATGGGTTGCTTCTACATATTAAAAGTTGTATTATTCAGTCAAGTTAACTTATAGGTACTTGACTACAATAAATTGATTTCAGTTCTTTCTTGTGTCTAATTTGTATAGAAGGATGAACAAATTTTAATACATTTCTGAGAACAGTCACACAGTTGTTTCCGAGAGTTGTTTCATTACTTGACTATCGATAATTGATTTCACAACTTTCATTTGTTTGATTTGCAGTGAACAATTTGAATGTACTTACTAACATATAATTTGTTCAGCATACAATGACTCAAAGAAGTAAAAGACTTTTTCACTAGTATTTATTTGATTTCTTTTAAAAAATCATAAATATTATTTTTTAGATTATACAGAAAAAACATCTATACTTGCCTTATTTTATACTTTCGTAGAAAGTTTTATATTAACAATATTATTATTGGTACAGTCATGAAAAAAATTATTACCATTTGCAGAGAGTGCTTATTGAATAGATGAGATTCGAAGAAATAAAAGGTCTGTACAAAAATTGTGTTGTTAAATTTCTCATTAAATTTTTTGGTACAGAGTTTGGCGGATATTGATAGATAGGGAGAGAGGAAGAGAGAGATTTTATATTATTTATGAATACACACTTGAGCTACTCTCAAAATATTTGAAACTCAAATTTAAAAAGTAAAAGTTAAATTAAGTTGATTTTATTTATTATTTTTTATTTTATTTTTTTATTTATTTAAATTGTTGATTATAAACACTGATTTAATTTCATGTAATACATCATACTGGTACTTTATTTTGTTTAACACAAAACAATGATTAGATATCACTTTTTGACAATACAATAATACATTTGTATCGGGAAGATCACTATTTATTTTTGGTTATAACACTGTTTATTTACACTACTTATTTAAATTGTTAATTATAAATACTGATTTTATTTCATCATGTAACACATCATACTAGTACTTTATTTAATTTAACGCAAAACACTGATTAGATGTCACTTTTTGACAATAATACACTTGTACCAGGCAGATCACTACGTTCTTTTTTGAGTTTGTTATCAGTGAGTTTCCAATCCCTCAAAAAAAGCACACTATTTTCACCTAGATTTTCAACTAGATAATCTATTAAAACTAAATTCTCCAAAGATTTCTGTAATAGATCCTGTTTCTATTCCACCTCCTAAAAGTCTGTCTAATTGTATTACTTGTAGCCTATGATTTATTATTTTTTATTTTATTTTTTTATTTATTTAAATTGTTGATTATAAACACTGATTTAATTTCATGTAATACATCATACTGGTACTTTATTTTGTTTAACACAAAACAATGATTAGATATCACTTTTTGACAATACAATAATACATTTGTATCGGGAAGATCACTATTTATTTTTGGTTATAACACTGTTTATTTACACTACTTATTTAAATTGTTAATTATAAATACTGATTTTATTTCATCATGTAACACATCATACTAGTACTTTATTTAATTTAACGCAAAACACTGATTAGATGTCACTTTTTGACAATAATACACTTGTACCAGGCAGATCACTACATTCTTTTTTGAGTTTGTTATCAGTGAGTTTCCAATCCCTCAAAAAAAGCACACTATTTTCACCTAGATTTTCAACTAGATAATCTATTAAAACTAAATTCTCCAAAGATTTCTGTAATAGATCCTGTTTCTATTCCACCTCCTAAAAGTCTGTCTAATTGTATTACTTGTAGCCTATGAAGACTTTGCCGATGTAATGAGAAGTTACTGGTATTACTACTGGTGCTGCTCCTTTGATAAGAATCTGTTCCAGAGGTCAAAGTCTGTGAGAAAATTCTATAATCTGAAAATGAAAAAAATTTTCACAAAGTATCTATTTTTTATTTTTTTTTAAGTTATATTTATTTTTCCGGCTAAAACCATGTAGAATTTTAATGCCTTCAAGAGATCTACTAGTCAGAAACATAACAAACAATACACAAAGCAACAATTCTCTTGAAAAAAGAACAGTTTAAAAACGAAAAGAAACGTTTAAACTTATCTGATATATAATCGCTTTCCATAAAAAGTACTTTGCACGGACATTGACTAAATTTCTTGAAGTAGATGAAAATACTAGATCTAATAATCATACTACTGCATCACAATCAACTAGCAAATTAAAATATTGGTTGCAGATTCAAAAAGTAGCCATTATAGTAAAATTTATATTATAGTTTCATGGACTATATATTCACAGAACAGATGGCTTCTCTGAAACATTTGGCGTCCCTCACCATAAGCCAATCATTAATTATATTATTTTGAAATTAATTATATTATTGCAAAATTAAAAACAAAAGTTTGTGAACTCAGAATCATTGAGAGAAAAAAGCTTTCTCGACATTCTTTTATAGTAGAAAATATAAAACATCTTGATATTTCTATACCTTGTAAATGGGAAGTTGTGAACCTATCATATCATTCTTTCTAGACCTTCTCAAACTGTGTCTTCGCCTTCTTAGCATTTTTACACAGTTGTAAGATCATCCTTGTTAACATCTGTCAGATTATCCGATAACGAAGAATAATCTATTGTATTACGGCTTTCTCTTTTGTATGGTTTTTGGGTACTAACACTGGAATCATTATTCATCACCAGCAATGCCTTCCATACATATTACCACGAATCATTGGAATGTGGTGATATCTTCCATCTAAAATTAGTATAACATTTTTCATTAACAATACTATTAATTGTGAAGTCATATATGAAAATAATTCTTTTTATTTTTATATATTCCAGGAAAAACTTATACTTGCCTTATTTTATACTTTCTTATATTTTATAAAATAAATTTCACGAACTCGTGTTCCAGCTTTTTTTTCATATTGATTCTGGATTCATAGATTAGCTTTGTATTATTAAGTTGATAATAAAAAATTTCACTAGAATGCATCCTGGTTTTACTTTACATTATTTTTTAATGACTTCAAAAAGTCTTACTTATAATTAGACGAGTATATTCCCCAAAGCCCGTTTGGATCCGTCGAAATTTCGCTGAGATAATCGGGTTACTTGATCACATACATACGTACAGACATAAATACATCTCTGAAAACGCTTAAAATGTACTCCTTTTGGGTGCAAAATAGTTTTTATGTTGTAAATTTTCAGAATTTGAAGTGTTACAATTTCCGCCCTGACGAAAATATAAGGCTCTCCCGAGAATTAAATTTAATTAGAAAGTAAGTCGTTTTTAGAATCAATACTGTACAATAAATATTTAATCTGAATTTTTATATAAACAACGTACTTAACTAAGCACGAAAATAGTACAACTAGCGTCATCTCTCCGAAATAGTGAATACCATAGTTCTAAAATTGGGGGATGCTCCTTCTCCCACGCAGCCAATTCGCCGCACCCAAGGGCCTTAGGCCTACCCGAATTGTAATGCCCATATCGCTGCGGCCAGTCAACTTTCCCCAAAATAACTGTAAACTCCCTCGCAAGGAGTACCCCCGGAACTAGACCCGTTGAGGGAGCAAAGACGGAGAAAATCGAGTCTAGGTTTTCCCTCATTTCTCCGCCAACAACACGTTGTAACCCAGGAAGGAAATTTGGAATAAACTTAAGTGTAAGCAACTAAACCATTTGTCTCAAAATTTCATTTCTTCTTTTCTATTATTTATCAATTCAGTAAAACTTCCTTCACATATACCCACTTCCGAGGAGCACTCAGATCATTCTGTGCCGAATGGGCAGAGCTGGAATCGCTTGTCTTCTCAAAAATATTCATACTTTTTCCTTCCTTCTCGAAGTATAGATGTTTAAAACGTAAACCAAGCGTCTGCAGGACTTAGCCTTCCCTAGCTCTTGGGTAGCACCAGGCTATAAACGACAAAAGTTGTAAGGAAGTATAGACGGCCGTCTGGACGTCATCACAGTTACATGTATTAATTTCGTAATACCTTTTCCAGCCAATCGAATAATATCATCATCAACAAAATAGGTTTTAATATTTTTAGAGCTGTTTTCAGCAAATGAGATGAGCAGATATGCAAGACCATGAGAGCACTTTTCGGCTTTCTGTTGGTTATTTCATCATATACTTGCCGCAAATACACTGACAGTTTTATCCGATTAAAAGCCTTGCACATACATTGCAAGAGAACAAGACTAAAGTCTTTTTCAATTTTGTCGATTACAGGTTTACGAGTGGTTAAAAGCTTAAACGCATGAGTAACTTTCTCAGCGCATATGATGAAATCTGGTATTCCGTGATCTGCAGCAATCCATCTTGCTATTTCCAGTGGACTGCAGTTTACAGTACCTGCAAGAACAAGGGGATACGCGGACGCCGGTTTGTCTATTCCTTGAGGAGCTCTTACTATAGATCCTGTTGCATCTAAATATAAAAAAGAGGCCTTAATTTTGATTGAATAACATATTTTAAAACAGCCTCTGCCATTAAAAGAATATAAAATGGATATTCGCAATACATTTGAATGCATCCAGTGAAGTGTTCACTAATTCATTTTTCTTGACACTGTTCTATGAGCATTCTTATGAATTCTCGAGGATCGTTATCGAGATCATCTTTCGCGCTGTATTCACATGCAAATTGATTTAAGACTTGTTAACCTGGAACGCCATTCAAATTTCTGGCTTTAATGACACTATCAGGGACGACGTGTAATAATTTCAAGTGCTTTTTCGATGGGTACTCCAGTCTTAATTGAGCCGCAAGAGCTTGTCTTTTTTCGCGTTTTCGTTATTATGGCAATAAGGAGAACTTAATAATACTTTTACTTGCGTGTCATGATACGGTATCATTGCACTCGAAATAACTTTAATTTTAAAAGAAGTGCAAGAGGAATGCAAACACTTTGCGTACGCAGAAAATCAAACTGTTTCTTCAGTCTAGTTAACATTTTCTTTTTGTACTTTGCAGGAGTGACGCTTAAATGACAAAACGCAATGAGGATAGATTTTCGTGAATTCGATGTTAAAATCATCAGTCCAGTTGACCTTCAGAGACTTTCTTTGTACCCAGCTTTTCTCCCAGAAATTTTTTGGTAGTATTATGCTTTTGCCATTAATTGGATAGTTCATACCTTTGCCATAGTCTAAGCTGTTATTATAAAACATGTAATTTGTATTGCATTCGGAATTATTTGTAGTATCTTTGTTTTCTTTAGCCAATACCTTACTGCCAAAATTGTCCTCACATGCCGCATGTTTCATATTATAATGAATTATTTTATTTTTTAACGTCGTATTTTCATCGGAATTTTCCTTCAAGAGGTCGCATCCACCGACTTTTTCTGACAAAGACGATCCCACAATACTTTTAACTTTATTTGCACTAGCATACACAAGATCATTAGAACTATTATCCCAAACAACGTACTCGGCGACATTAAAGAATTTGAATTTTTATCGTTGTTTAGACCACGCCCATTCATATTAATTTGATAAACGAGTTTTTTATCACAATTTCTTGAACGTCTGAATGTGCTATTGGAGGTGAACGTGAATTTTGATCTATGATTTCATGTGATAATTTAATGATTTCATTTTCATTTCTACAAACAACTATGAAATCTCTTTTAGCATATTTAATTATTGTCCTATCATTTGATGTTTTACGTAAAATACTACATATACTTTTCCATTTATCGCTTCTGTAACTATTCTGTAGAATTTCTTTCAAATAGTTTTCAATAGTTGATCGAACAGGACAAGTTTGAACAATAATGGCAGCGATTTGTTTGTTCATTGCACTCATTGTACCATTAATCCATTGCTAAGAGACAAACGCCAAAAGTCTTAGGATTCTATTTACAATGACTAACTTTATTTACTTTGAATACTAAATTTACAATAGATATTCTTCTACACAAAAATAGGAAGAAGTCGAAAAACTTCACAATTGAGAAAATTCTATTTGTTACATGCGGAAATGCTCAACGTATGTGTACATGTACTTACATAAGAAAAATATTACGCTATAAGTTTTTTTTTTTTTTTTTTTTTTTTCATTACCACCGCAGCTTATTTGGCCCAGCTGGCCGGGGCCTTCCACCACCTTGGTGTGGAAGTAGTGCCCAATCCTATGAGCTCACTATTTTCCCTATCATATTATTCTACCTATTTCTTACCCTCTTGGAAGACATTTCCGGTGAGGACATATTTCAGTCTCGCACCATGTTGGTTAAGCCACCGCTCTCTGCCCTCAGAGGGGCATCGGGTCCGTCTTCCAGGATAAGCCTCTCCGGAGAAGGTCCATATTTCAGGACCAGCTCTCCGCCGGTAAGGCTGGCATTCTCTGCCAGTTTATCGGATCGGCCCACCTACCTTATCGACATTCCTTGTTCCCTACCACTGCTTCGCATTCGCCCAAGTTTGCGCCTGAAAAGCAAGGGAAAATCCGGAATTCCATTGCAGGGAAATCCCGGGGAAAATCCGCCGCCTTAAAACTGCCGGTGTCATGGTACTTTTACAGCTGAAAAACAGCTCGAAAAAAATCCGAGTGATTTCACCTGGAATCGCTCAGTCCCTGAGGAGGAGCCGGAGCGGGCTCGAAACGTTGGGCAATTTGGTGGTGGGGGGCAGTCAGATCGTCCTTTGCTAACAAAGTTTTTTCCAGGTTTTAATTAAGTTTGTATTTCAGATTCTGCGGGGGTGATTATAAACAAAGGCAATCTGACTGCCATAAATATTAATTATTTTAATTTAATTTGTAAGACTGTAAGACCGATGGAAAAATTCTTATAAGTTGATAGTAAATTGCAGTCGACATAAGTAATATTTTTAATAATAATTTATTTAAACAACAAAACTCAGAATAATTAAATTTTATATTCAAATAAATACAAAAATTACTAAGCTAAATCTCTTAATGCTCTTAAAGCTACTGAACAATGATATAAAGAAACTATTGATCCAAGTTACTCATAAATGTTTCAGAATATCTTATTTTTAGTGCATAGCTATACATGTGAAACAAATGGGTTTGAAGTTTGCAACGTTGCGATCCAACGAAAATTCGATTTTCGAAAAACCACTTTTTTCCACATGGATGACATAATGTACTACAAATAATGGAAGAATACATCAAAATTGATTAAAATAAATCCATTCCAAACTACCCCCACCCCTAACACGGAATTCGTAAGATGACCTAAGAGAAAAAAATTCTCTCTCCGCGGCGTTTGGTATTTCCAAACTTTTTATTGCTGGAATTATTTTATGAGGATACAAAATACCCGCAAAAAAATTAGGAACCAAATCAACTCCCCGGAACACCTCCAAAAAGCTGATTATATAGGGATCGTGACGGAAAAAAAATTCTCTCTCCGCGGCGTTTGGTATTTCCAAACTTTTTATTGCTGGAATTATTTTATGAGGATACAAAATACCCGCAAAAAAATTAGGAACCAAATCGACTCCCCGAAACACCTCCAAAAAGCTGATTATATAGGGATCGTGACGGAAAAAAAATTCTCTCTCCGCGGCGTTTGGTATTTCCAAACTTTTTATAGCTGGAATTATTTTCTGAGGATACAAAATACCCGAAAAAAAATTAGGAACCAAATCGACTCCCCGGAACACCCCCAAAAAGCTGATTATATAGGGGTCGTGACGGAAAAAAATTCTCTCTCCGCGGCATTTTCAGATTTAGCCGAAGTTGACTACTTAATATATTTAAAAAATGATAATAACTGTATCTCTTCACTTGTCACTCTAGCAGTCACCAATAAAATCACTTCGACGAATTCCAACCAAAATTAGAAACTATAAATTAATATTTCTTTCATTATGAACGTTCGGAATTTCAAATACGTAAATAACTTACATATCTCTTCACTTTGTCATCGTTAAGATTCATTTGTTTTTTAATAAAACTTAAGATACATATAATGTAAATATTAATAAATTATGACGAAATTTATTAAAAAGTTAATAAATTTCGTCATAATACTCATAATTCATTCTATTCTCCAAAGGAACATTTTTTATTATCTACTATTAATTACGAATATTGAGAGGAAAATCCTGGGCGGAGAAAAATAATTACTTTTCTGATAGTAGGAATCAAATCTTCATAGAAAGAAAAACTGTATTTGAATCTAGAGACAGATTTAGACTGAAAAGATAATTTCTATTTTAAAAGTATAACCTGGCTTTAAATAGAAAATTATTTTATTTAAAGAATAATAATACATGTTTGTAAGAAAGTATTGCATCTTGTAGAAAAAATATTCATTATGTCAATTAAAAACATTAGTAAAACTTGTTTTTCTTCTCTCTCTAAAGCAGTTGACAGGCAAATTATGCTTTAGCTACACATTGGCATTACTAATTTTTTAAATTGGAAACTTGTGGAGGTTCGCTGCACACTTACGTTTATAAAATAATTTTCTTTACGAGTAACAAATACTTATATTTAGGGAATATCTTTGCACACGATATAGATATAGATAAGGCTGTTAGTCTTCCCCTTGAAAATTTAATCAATACGTATTGACAAATGTCAGTAACTTTTTCCCCCTGAAATTTCTTAAAAAATTTAGAAAATTAAAAATCTTAATTTGGGCTAATTTTCACAGCACATCAACCTACCAGGGCTCAAATTGACGGTTTTGGCAAACAAAAAAGCTAAACAATTTGTGCAACGATCGTAAATGTGCTCCTGTTCCTATTAAATAAATATATTGATTGGAAAAGGACATGAACAACATAAAAAATGACTGAATGTCGACCTTTTTTTTAATTTTGTGTACGTAGCTAGATTCCTTACCCTTATTTATAATTGTTTCTTTTTTTTTTTTTTTGAAAGGCAAACATTTTGAGCTTTAACTCATTTTTCAGCGCTCAAACATTGGAGTTCCCAAAAAGTTAAGAGTTCCTGAGATTTACTAATATATTAATGTGAATAATTATTTATGATACAAAGTAATATTAAATTTGCATATCTCTTTTTAGATAGTAAACGATAAGTAACCGTAATAATTTTTACTCGATGTTTAATTTTATGACTATTATTAAAAATCTCTTAAATACTGAAGATTAATATTTTAAAAATCTATAACTCTTTGAATATTGGTTTTTCGTATATGTTGAATGCAACATTTTAATTTTATAATTGCCTGAATTTTCAAGAAAAAATTATTCTGATCTCAAAAGATTGTTTATATTTGTTTAAATGGCGTTTTTGTTTAAACAAATGCATTTAAATTAAGGTTCCTGCCATTTTGATAAATTGTAAACTAGAAATTTAGATTCTGCGAATCAAAATCTATAAAAGAACGATGGTTACTTTATTCAATTGCAACAGCCGGTATAGAAAAGGAGACAGAAGCGAAAACTTTTGCGGCGCCTGGGCTAGCTAGAAGCCGCCGACGCCGCAGCCGCGCGCGGTAGGTCCCGCCTCCCTTCTCCTTCAGCCGATTGCTGTTTGCAACTTCTGCGTGCTTTTCTCAAGCTTAATTTTATCTAATGCTAAAAAGTGACACATCATTCTTATGTAAAATTTCACGCCTTACAATTTTTGTTTGGGACTTTTTTCGTTATCTCTTATAGTTCGCGAGTTATAAGCGAAAATCCATTTTCGGGAGTGGTTTTTTGACAAATTAGGGGTGATGCCGGCGTTTTTGGAGGCTGCATTTTTGACCATCGTTTTTAGACGATGTGTTTTACCAAATATCCAAAATGCAGCCATTCCCTCGAAAAAATCGATTTCAGACCTTCGTTTACTGGCCAGCGCGTCGGCACTGTCTCGCCGTGGGCAGATTCGGCGCTCTCGGTGCGCGTGCACTCGCGACAGCCGTTGAGCCCTATATATATGCCTATATACTGTAGGCGCTTGGCTCTCCCGCGTGCGCCGCGCCGTCGCCGCACCTCGAGCACAGGCCCTACTGCTGACCGTCGTTTGCGCTCTCTACGCCTCTGTAGCAGCTATCTCTCTTTCCGCGGCTCCCGCGCTTCTGGACTCGGCCGCTATAGATTCTAACTATACCTATAGTTTGCGGCTTGCTCGACCGGCCGAGTGTTTATGTTTCGCCGCGCTACGACTTTCGTCGACTTTGTTATTGTCGCGAGCTAGTATACGTTTCGATTATAAGCGCTTTTGAAAACTATATATATAACTCTCTCATAATACATATTCCTATTCTCTAAGGCCTAATATATTATTGATTAAATGTTAATCAACAATCAAATACCTCAACAGTAAGAGTAAAATTTCCAATTATCTTACGGTGCGATAAAATTTAAAAAACATTTTTATTCTGAGAATAATTAGAATATCGCTTAACTCTATAACCGAAAGTACGATTTACAACACGAAAAAACAATTCGGCGATGCGCAAAGAAGCCGTTAATTGGTTTATTTAGACGCAAAGAAACTAAAACGGCAATCTCAAGTCAAAATCCATACGGGCTAGGATGATGAGCCTAAACGATTTTACAGTTTGCATTTATTTGATGTAATCAGAACACCATATTCCTCTGAAATATAATTAATTATAGTCTATAATATAAAAAAATGTTATTATATTATACACATTTATTACTCTAGTGGAGTTGAAATTTTAATAATTTGAAAATTCTTATTTTAGAATAGTTAAATTACATCAAATAATTTTTTTAAATGAATCAAGGAACGCGGGAGCGTTCCGAAGGCAAGTATAGAAGAGCCTTAGGACGACCGCGTGATTATATACTTTGAAATGGATGTACGAGAAATTCAATGCGATTATATACCTATTGCGTTAGTTTTAACTATATAACATATCCCTATTAATCGAAAGCCATTTCATTGCTCTACTCAAATCGAAAGGTTTCATTTAAAAAGATTGTCTCATTCAAAAGATTTAGAGATCTGAATATTTTTATGTACTATTTCCGAATCTCCGAATCTCCATATTCTTCAGTACGCACAAACTATACATTTTTGTCCGACCGGTACATAGTATAGCATTTTTGTCCGACCGACTGGCAAAAGAGAGAGAGAGAGTGAGTGAGGGGGTAGAGTGAGAGAGAGAGAGGGAAAGAGAAGAGCGACGGAGAGAGAGAGAGAGAGTATATGGTATATATATATATCTGGTCAACCAACCTAACCTTATTATTTTATGTATACATAAAACTTTCAATATTACGCATTGGTCCATATACAATCATCATTTATATACAAGTTATATTCAAGACTTTTTACATCATTGAAATTCGATAGATATTAAATGGACTTGGTATATCTCAGATATATTTTCAGATAAGTAGCAAACTATCATTATAAAATAAAAAAAATAATGTTATTAATATAAGTATTGTTACTTTGTGAAATATTTTTTTTTTTGTTATTACAGAGATATCAGAACAAGGATAATTGACAAGTAGATCATCTTTAAATAGTATGTAACATAGAAGAGTTCAAAATTATTATTTTGTATTTTAAGGCCACCAAAAGATTAATTATGTTCAAGTCTGTCAAAGCATGCAACCTCCTGTAGTAGAAAAAATAGAAATACTGTTGCTGATAATATTCGCTCTAGCAGATCAAGCCTCGTTCTACTTTATGGTGTTTTAATTGTGGATATGCTTTACTGGCCCTATGATTTCTAAAGGTAAACTAGCATTATTAAAACCCGGAAATAGTGATATATAAGATTTTCTCAGATTATTAAAAGTTAAAAGTGCATCATGCTCAAGTATTCTTTAATTTTACATTTTACATAAATTCTTTCAGATTCAGGCTCCGTTCCATTTTCTGCTTAAAGTTTCACATATATTCAGATAAGTAGCAAACTTTGATTATAAAATAAAAAAAATAATGTTATTAATCTAAATATAAGTATTGTTACTTTGTGAAATCTTTTTTTTTATTATTACAGAGTTATATCAGAACAAGGTTTTTGAAGACTCATGGAACAAGCTCAGCCTGTGCTTTTCTCGAGGGATTGTTGGAAACTCTCTAACAATATATATATTCAGATATATTTTCAGATAAGTAGCAAACTTTTATTATAAAATAAAAAAATAATGTTCTTAATATAAGTATTGTTACTTTGTGAAATCTTTTTTTTGTTACAGATTATATCAGAAAGAACAAGGATAATTGACAAGTAGATTATACATAATAACTTTCAATATTTACGTATTAGTTCCGTATACAATCATCATCATTTATACAAGTCATTTATACAAGTTATATTGAAAAGACTTTTTACGTCGTTGAAATTCGATTTAAATTGACTTGGTGTATATTATAATATATATATATATTCAGATATATTTTCAGATAAGTAGCAAACTTTTATTATAAAATAAAAAAATAATGTTCTTAATATAAGTATTGTTACTTTGTGAAATCTTTTTTTCGTTACAGATTATATCAGAAAGAACAAGGATAATTGACAAGTAGATTATGATTATGATTAAATAGTTTGCAACATATATAGAAGAGTTCAAAATTATTATTATTATGCATTATACATTAAGGCCACTAAAAGATTATTTTCAAGTCTGTCAAAGAATGCAACCACCTGTAATAGAAAAAAAAGAAATACTGTTGCAGATAATATTTCTCTAGCAGAGCCTCGTTCTACTTTATGGTGTTTTAATTATGGATGCTTTACTGGCCCTACGATTTCTAAAGGTAAACTAGCATTATTAAAACCCGGAAATAGTGATATATAAGATCAAAATGTTTCAGAAGAGTTCTCAGTAAATATTGTGAAAATGTCTACAGATAAAAGTGCTCAGTTAATCTAATTTTATAATTTTCTCACGGTGGGAGACGTCAAAATGTTTCAGAGGAGATCTCAGTAATTTTTCTACACAAGATTCAGATAATTATTTCAAAAAGTATACAAGAATGTTACGGAAGCTTTTATTATCAGAAATTCTTAGTTCATAAACTGATACAAGATGTGTGGCAATCATGAGTTTCTACTATAAAAGAATGTCGAGAAAGCTTTCTTTTCCCAATGATTCTTAGTTCATAAACTTTTGTTTTTAATTTTGCAAGATGTATCTGATTGCTTATTAATTCAAGTGGTTTCTAGTTAAAATTTAAACGAATCTAAGTGTCGAATATAATGTAATTATATAGTGATTGGCTTATGGCAATAGGTGCCTATAAATAAAATAAAGTATCGGTATGATGTGTTAAATGAAGTGTTGATAACAAATTTCTAACCTCTACTTAAAATCAGAATTTAAAATATTGGTCAGAGCCTTGGTTAAAAAAAAAACATTTTTTGTCTATACTTCAAGAAACTTTGTTGATATTGGCGCTGTGCATATTTATTTACTTAAACATCAATTAAAAGATTATGTTAAGTGAACAATAAAATAGAGAAAAAAGAAAAAATGATGTGTTATTGTTGTGAATAAAAGTGCTCAGTTAATCTAATTTTATAATTTTCTCATGGTGGGAGACGTCAAAATGTTTCAGAAGAGTTCTCAGTAAATATTGTGAAAATGTCTACGGATAAAAGTGCTCAGTTAATCTAATTTTATAATTTTCTCACAGTGGGAGACGTCAAAATGTTTCAGAGGAGTTCTCAGTAAATATTTTTCTACACAAGATTCAGATAATTATTTCAAAAAGTATACAAGAATGTTACGGAAGCTTTTATTATCAGAAATTCAAGATGTTTCAAGATGTTTTATATTTTAAAAGAATGGAGAAAGCTTTTTTCTCTCAATGATTCTTAGTTCATAAACTTTTGTGTTTAATTTTGCAAGATGTGTCTGATTGGTTATTAATTCAACTGGTTTCTAGTTAAAATTTCAACGAATCTAAGAGTTGAAAATATAATGTAATTATTATATAGTGATTGGCTTATCGTGATGGGCGCCAAATATTTCAGAGTAGCTATCTGTTCTGTGAATTACCGTATATGAAACCATAATATATAAATTACTGTAATGGCTACTTTTTTATCTGCAACCAATATTTTAATTTGCTAGCGGATTGTGTTGCAGTAGTGTGGCTAGTTACAATGTATTTATTTTATAACTCTCTCCCGCTCCCCTCTCTTTCTCTCCCTCAACATATGTCAAACTCTGTACCAAGAACTTTAATGAGAGCCTAAATATTTTTTTTTTAAACAATCAGTAAAACAAATAGTGGCTAAGGCAAATGTATGAGTTTTCTCTGTATAATTAATCAACATCTGTCACACTCTGAACCAAGAACTTTAATGAAAACCTAAATATTTTTTTAAAACAATCAGCAAAACAAATAGTATTATTAATGTAACAACACAATTTGTCTAGTCTTTTTATTTTTTCTAGTCTCATCTATTCAATAAGCACTCTCTACAAATGGTAATAATTTTTTTCATGACTGTACTAATAATAATAGTGTTGATATTTAAAACTTTCTACGAAAGTGTAAAATAAGGCAAGTATAGAAGTTTTTTCTGTATAATCTATGTATAATCTAAATATAAAACTTTCTACGAAAGTATAAAATAAGGCAAGTATAGACGTTTTTTCTGTATAATATACTCTTCCTCTCTCTCTTCCCCCGCCCTCTCTCACCCTCTCTCCCCCCTCCCCTTTCTTCCTCTCTCTCTCTTAACATCCGTCAAACTCTGTACCAAAAACTTTAATCACAGCTTAAATATTTGTTTAATACAATCAACATGTTTAAAAAAAAAAATAATTCCTTAAGTACGTTACGTACGTTAATTAAACACAAGAAAGTACTGAAATCAATTATACACGGAGAAAAATAACATAGGAAAAATTGCCATATTTGATTGTAAGTCGAGGACAGACTGAAATCCTCCACAAAATTGCCATAATTTATGGTAAAAATTGCCATAAATTTATAGTAATTTTTACAATGTAGGAAAAATTGCCATAAATTTATGGCAATTTTTACCATAAATTATGGCAATTTTGTGGAGGATTTCAGTCTGTCCTCGACTTACAATCAAATATGGTAATTTTTCCTATGTTATTTTTCTCCGTGTATTGTAGTCAAGTACCCATAACTTAACTTGACTGACATAATACAACTTTTCGTACCTACTCAAAAATATTCAGCTAGCAGGCATGAAGTACTATTTAACACCCAAGAGGCGTAATAGCTCTCATACTCCTACAAAACTTTATAGAACCTACGCACTTTACGTCCGTGTGGGCAAAAATTATTTAAATTATATATAACTATCTTTTACTTCGTCGAGTAAATGTATACTGAACAAATTATATGTATGTAGATTCAAATTCTTCATTGCAAATCAAACAAACGAAAGTTGTGAAATCAATTACCGATAGTCAAGTAATGCAAACAACTCTCCGAAACAACTGTATGACTGATCTCAGAAATATATTATTCTAATTTGTTCATTCTTCTATACAAATTAAACACAAGAAAGTACTGAAATCAATTTATTGTAGTCAAGTATACCCATAAGTTAACTTGACTGAGATAATAGAACTTTTAGTACCTTGCGTGTAAAATTACATTTCACGCCCACGTTGTAACTTCAAAAATATTCACCCAGCAGGCATAAAGTACTACTTAACGCCTAATAAGCGGAATAGCTCACATATTCCTACAACACTTTATAGAACCTACGCACTTTACTCCCGGGTAGACGAAAATTATTAATTAATTACTATTATGCCTTCTTTTTTATTTCTAAAATTAATAAGAATTTTATCAGATATTTACGAAGTCAATGCCTATATAAAAAAATTACATAGTTACCAACACATCCCCATTTTTCATTATTTTTTCTCAATTTTGAAATTTCTATAATATTACGCATCTTGGGAGGACACGAGAAGTCTAGAGCTGCTCTAGCAGGGGTGGTCGTCCAATCTTCCATACATACTTGGCGGGCCCGACGGTTTGCAGTTTACCGGTGAGCTTTGTAAATGTAGAATACTAGATTTTTGCATATACCTATAAGTCCACCATAAATACCGTTTAAATATAATATCCCTACATGTACTGTGTGCATAATTATGATTTACTTTTATTACCTAAAATATTTTTCCTTGTGTTCGTCTTTTTTATATGGGAATGAAATAAAAAGATACATATAAATTCATAGTCTATTCAAAAGAGCTTTAAATTTTACTAACTATTTTATGAGCCACCTATTTTTATCCTTTTCCCGCGTGTAAATATCATATGAGATCTTATATGAGTATTTCGGACATCAGATTAGATAAGACATCATGTTATGAGTATTTCGGACATGACATCAGATAAGACTCATATATGTTATGTCATCTGCAATTTTATATATTATGGGACCTCATATGTGATCTCATATGGGATCTGATGTCCGATATTCTCATATGAGATCTCATATGAAATTTTCATCTGTGTTTGGACTTTTCTATTTAAAAAGAGTAATATATTCACGGATCAGTATTTAATATCTAGAAGCAATTGATTTATACATTTTATCTGATCTTTAAACGTATGAATATTCATATGAAAATGACAATGTCTACACCTTAAACTGCAAACCGTCGGGCCCGCCAAGTATGTATGGAAGATTGGACGACCACCCCTGCTAGAGCAGCTCTAGACTTCTCGTGTCCTCCCAAGATGCGTAATATTATAGAAATTTCAAAATTGAGAAAAAATAATGAAAAATGGGGATGTGTTGGTTACTATGTAATTTTTTTATATAGGCATTGACTTCGTAAATATCTGATAAAATTCTTATTAATTTTAGAAATAAAAAGAAGGCATAATAGTAATTAATTAATAATTTTCGTCTACCCGGGAGTAAAGTGCGTAGGTTCTATAAAGTGTTGTAGGAATATGTGAGCTATTCCGCTTATTAGGCGTTAAGTAGTACTTTATGCCTGCTGGGTGAATATTTTTGAAGTTACAACGTGGGCGTGAAATGTAATTTTACACGCAAGGTACTAAAAGTTCTATTATCTCAGTCAAGTTAACTTATGGGTATACTTGACTACAATAAATTGATTTCAGTACTTTCTTGTGTTTAATTTGTATAGAAGAATGAACAAATTAGAATAATATATTTCTGAGATCAGTCATACAGTTGTTTCGGAGAGTTGTTTGCATTACTTGACTATCGGTAATTGATTTCACAACTTTCGTTTGTTTGATTTGCAATGAAGAATTTGAATCTACATACATATAATTTGTTCAGTATACATTTACTCGACGAAGTAAAAGATAGTTATATATAATTTAAATAATTTTTGCCCACACGGACGTAAAGTGCGTAGGTTCTATAAAGTTTTGTAGGAGTATGAGAGCTATTACGCCTCTTGGGTGTTAAATAGTACTTCATGCCCGCTAGCTGAATATTTTTGAGTAGGTACGAAAAGTTGTATTATGACAGTCAAGTTAAGTTATGGGTACTTGACTACAATACACGGAGAAAAATAACATAGGAAAAATTACCATATTTGATTGTAAGTCGAGGACAGACTGAAATCCTCCACAAAATTGCCATAATTTATGGTAAAAATTGCCATAAATTTATGGCAATTTTTCCTACATTGTAAAAATTACTATAAATTTATGGCAATTTTTACCATAAATTATGGCAATTTTGTGGAGGATTTCAGTCTGTCCTCGACTTACAATCAAATATGGCAATTTTTCCTATGTTATTTTTCTCCGTGTATAATTGATTTCAGTACTTTCTTGTGTTTAATTAACGTACGTAACGTACTTAAGGAATTATTTTTTTTTTTAAACATGTTGATTGTATTAAACAAATATTTAAGCTGTGATTAAAGTTTTTGGTACAGAGTTTGACGGATGTTAAGAGAGAGAGAGGAAGAAAGGGCAGGGGGGAGAGAGGGTGAGAGAGGGCGGGGGAAGAGAGAGAGGAAGAGTATATTATACAGAGAAAACGTCTATACTTGCCTTATTTTATACTTTCGTAGAAAGTTTTTATATTTTAATATAAAATTGCATTCTATGTGCATATTTGATTTTGCATAAATACATTATTCAAAAGTATTTATAAAATACATTTACGGGGAAAAATCGTAATTATTAAATTGTAAATTAAAAATACAAAGGTTTATGCCAAAAGTCAAATTCACAAATTTTTTACATGGTTATTGGCGCGTGAATATATCGACGGCTGCGCGGAACAAGGTTGTATCTCAGCGCGCGGACGAAGAACGTTGTATCTCACCGCGCGGACGAAGAACGTCATATCTCACCGCGCGGATGAAGAACGTCGTATCTCACCGCGCGGACGTCGTCTCTCCGCGCGGATGAAATAAGGTAAAAGTACCAATGAGCGGCCAGTGCCCAGTATGTGGCCATCTAGATAAATATTCAATTACTTTAAAGAATGTGTAGTAGTTGGATAATATTTTATTCTATAAGATGATTCTAAAATAATTAATGCTTATTGTTTAAATAGTATTATTACTCTTAGTGAAAATTTAATACTTAAAAAGACGATTTGAAAATGCTACTCGCGGGGATCACGGCTTTTTATGAGAGGTCCTTAATGCTTTCGTAAGGATTCATGACTCGCCTTTTAGGTATTTTTAAATAAATTTGAAGTAAATCTTTACTCTTGAAAGTTTTAAGACACTTCTAAGATGCATCGAATTCAATTACAGTCGTTAGGAGCCCAATAATTATTGTTTTTAATAAAAATAATTCAAGGTTATCTACTAGTACAGTTTAAACGTCATGTCCCAATACTTGGCCCTATGTATTTCACCGATGTTTTGATGGTTCGGGTTCCTACGTATCGGTAGAGTTAGTAGGTTGGAAAACCATAATATGATTATTATACATTGATTTGCTGTAATTTCATATTATTAACGATTGATTTAGTGTTAAAAAGTATTTCCAGTCCAAAATTTAGCGATTTTATTATTTTTACATAAAAATCAAAATAAATATAGAGTACAAATTATATGGTCCAAGTATTGGGACTAACAATTTCGACCACTAGTAGATGACTTTTTAGCACGGTCCAACTACTAGTACAAGCAGTGTATTCATAATTTAATTAATTTTTCTATCATAAAAGCTTATTTTCACAAATTAAATACTTTTTTCGCAAGTAAAAAGTAATAATAATTCTATTGGCTACTGATTCTATGCATTTTTAATAATATTTCGCATTTAAAATATGACATTAAAATTCTAGCTTCACTAAGCGGCCATCTATTGGTACTTTTACCTTATCTCGGCCTGCGGACGAAAAACATCGTATCTCGCCGTATACTGGCCGTGTACTCCGCAAGAGCGCCGAGATACGACGTTCTTCATCCGCGCGGTGAGATACGATATTCTTCATCCGCGCGGTGAGATACGATGTTCTTCGTCCGAGCGGTAAGATACGACGTTCATCATCTGCGCGGTGAGATACGTCGTTCTTCATCTTCGCAGTGAGATACGACGTTCTTAATTCGTCCGCGCGCTGAGATACGACGTTCTTCATCCGCGCGGTGAGATACAACCTTGTTCCGGTTAGTCATCGATATATTGAATAAATAGATTCATTGAACTAGGATTCGATATGAAAAAAATCTTTAAAACAAAAGTGATTATCGGATGGGGAGAAGATTTTATCTCGGAGAAGCGCGTGAGAAGGCCCTATTCCAGACGAGCGCGTAAGAAGGTGAGACACTACTGAGATAGGACCTCTTCACGCGCTCCGTTGAGATAGAACCTTCTTCTTCCCATCCGACGAAATATCCTCAAATTATAAAAAATTATATAAAAAATTATAAAAAAATATAAACTTCTTCTTTTTTCTACATATATTTCCTACCTATTTACCGTTCTTTATGTGTGCCACGAAAAAATTATGATTTCTTTGACGAGGGGTGCATCGACATCACGTTCTTTAGAACGTATTTTTAGGAAAATATAAAAACAAAAAATTTTTTTTATAACGGACAAATAGTATTTATATTTAATTTTTATAAACATGCAGCATCGCGGAGATAATACTTTTGTTAATAGTAGGTACATCGTATCAAAAATCAAATTTACCGAAAATTTAACAAGAGTTGATAGCTTAAATAAATTGGAATAGCGTTTTTTTACCATATTCTAGCAGTTTTTCTAGCAACGTTTTAAGTATAAAATTGTCTTCAGTACGTGGAGGAAATATCTAAATTTAGGCCTCTTCTGATGTCCGATGAGCTTATCCTTGCATAACAGTAAGTTCTATGTAGTGGAACATGTTACTGGAAGTGGATTATATAAATATTTGCTTGACTTAGCTAAATATCTGAGAACCATAGATATGTCACAGTACTATAAAAGTTATTTCCCTCTTATGTCTCGATAAAAATAAAAAATTTCTTTGAAGGCACATCTACAGGACAAAGTTTTTCTGAAAGTTAAAAAAATATGTACAAGCTCAATTTAGTAGTATCATTTTTCGTCGACACTTATAAGTCAATTTTGGATTGATAAGAAGTTTCACTTTTTTTTAAATGACGAAACTCGGAAAAGATATTTAATTTTGAAGGCATATCTACAAGACAAAGTTTTCTTGTTCTTTAAGCCTTTCTGAATGTGAAAAAAATTATTTACTTTTAAACCTAAAAATTAAGGATAATTTCGTCTTTTTTCTAAACGACGACACTTATAAATACTAGCATCTACCTATTTGATCTTTGCAAGAATAATTATCTACACTGAAATTATTACGTTAAAAGTTACAGTTTTCTAAGGAATAATCGTTATTACAATTATAACTTCCCATAATAATTTGTTACACGCGATAATTCAATAAATATCTGAAAATATAAAATATCAATATTTTTTTAATCATCACATCAGCTTTACGTAATGCATATTGTAATTGAAGTAAATAAGTGAATAAGGAACATCAGTCATCCCATTTAATTTTTTATTTACTAATTATAAGAAATACCTTAAGCTGATGTGATGATTGAAAAAAAATTGATATTTAATATTTTCAGATATTTATTGAATTATCGATAGTAGCAAATTATTATAGGAACTTATAAATGTAATAACGTTTATCTCTTAGAAAACTGTAACTTTTAAAGCAATAATTTCAGTGTAGATAATTATTCTTGCAAAGATCAAATAGGTAGATGCCAGTATTTATAAGGTGTCGTCGTTTAGAAAAAAGACGAAATTATTCTTAATTTTAGATTTATAAGTAAATAATTTTGTTGACATTCAGAAAGGCTTAAAGAACAAGAAAACTTTGTCCTGCAGATGTGCCTTTAACATTTTAATTTTTTTCGAGAGGGAGTCTATGGTTCTCACATATTTAGCTAACTATAAGTCAAGTAAATATTTATATAATCCACTTCCAGTAACATGTTCCACCACATAGAACTCACTGTTATGCAAGGATAAGCTCATGGGGCATCAGAAGAGGCCTAAATTTAGATATTTACTCCGTTTACTCTGAAGACAATTTTATACTTATAAACGTTAATAAAAAAACTGCCAGAATATGGTAAAAATCGCTGTACCAACTTGTTTAGGCTATCAACTCTTGTCAAATTTTCGGTAAATGTGATTGGATACGATATGCCTACTATTAACAAAAATATTATCTCCGCGACGCTGCAGTTTTATAAAAATTAAAATTAAATACTATTAGTCCGTTATAAAAAAAACTTTTTTGTTTGTAAGAAACTATTGCATCTTGAAGAAAAATATTGATTTTATCAAATAAAAACAGTAAGTAAATTAGTAAAACGTGTTTTTCTTGTCTTTATATATAAAGCAGTTGACAGAAAAAAAATTATACTTTAGGTACACATTGGTATTAGTAATTTTTTAAATAGGAAACTTGTGGAGGTTCGTTGCACACTCACGTTTATAAAATAATTTTCTTTACGAGTAACAAATACTAATATTTAGGGAATATCTTTGGAAATGATATAGGTGTAGATAAGGATGCTAGCCTTTCCCCTGAAAATTTAATCAATACGTATTGACAAATGTCAGTAATTTTTTACTAGGGGTGCACGACTACTCGAAGATCCGAACTATTTGCTCTATAAACTCAACTCGACGAACTCAAGTCGAATCAAATGTTTTACTTGATATATTGAGTAGTTAGAAATAGTTCGAGTAGTTCGAACTTTGATCGAGTGGTTTGAAATGATAGGACACTTCGAGCTTCCAGTGCATAGTAGTGAATAAATTATAAAAGAATTATAAATAAAAAATTATACATAATTATAAGTAATCTTAGGATAATTATAATTATTATCGCTAAGTAGTATATAAATCTAAAAACAAATTACATTCAGCTAATTAAGTGTATCATTTTATAAGTTACTAAGAGAGCCAGCTGGTTCTATCTAGATCGAACTACTTAATTCGAGTAGCTTGACTTCATTCGAGTAGTTCGAGTTGGTCCGAGTAGTTCGACCTGACTCAAGTAGTTCAAAGTATAGTGTACTCGATGCAAGTTCGAAGAAAAAGCCCGATACAGTTCTAACACGCCAAGCCGAGTACTCATGCACCCCTACTTTTTACCCGTACTAGATTCTAAAGCAGAGCGCGCAACGCGCGCCTGAACACCAGACTATCTTACCTACTGAATTCGCAAATGAAATTTTTTGACAACGCTCTGAAGTTGGCTCTGTAAGCTTCAATTCGATAATAATCACTATCACCCTTTTACAATAGGAACTAGATTCTAAAGCAGAGCGCGCTACGCTCGCCTGCACGCTAACCTATCTTGTTTGTATTGTTTGCAGATTTGTCACTGAATTTTATAAACAAATGCATATAACTTTGCAGGTTTTGAAAATTTTTCAATTTTGATATCGGCGGCTCCCCCTGAAATTTAACAAGGAAGAAAATGAGACCTTGCAAATTAAAGTTGAATGAAAAACAAGAAAGATTTGTATTTCTTATTGATTTTTTTTTTAATGCACAAAACATACTTTTGCAAAATTGGAAATACTCTAACAAAAATATTTTCCGGTATGTTAAGAACTCTACTTTCTGTCATATCAGTTTTCAGATTGGAATGTGTAAATGAATTTTTGTAAAAAATGTTCATAGCTTTGGGTCTACTAGACCGCTGGAACCACCTTAAAAAATTTTCATAGCACGCCGACCTACCAGGGCTCAAATTAAAGTTTTTGGCAAACAAAGAAGCTAAACAAATTGTGCAACGATCGTAAGTGTGCTCCTGTCCGTATTAATAAATATACCGATTGGAAAAAGACATGAAAAACATAAAAAATGATTGATTGTTAACCGTTTTTTTATTTTGAGTCGATTTGGTTCGTAATTTTTTTACAGGGAGTTTTTATGCTCAAAAAGTAAACCCGGCTTTAAAAAGTTTGAAAATGCCAGACGCCGCGGAGTGGGAATTTTTTCTCTGTCACGATCCCTATGTAATAAGATGTTTGGGGGTTTTCCGGAGAGTCGATTTGGTTCTAAATTTTATTACGGGTGGTTTGAATACTCATAAAACAATACCAGCACGAAAAAGTTTGGAAATGACAAACGCCGCCGAGAGAGAATTTTTTTTTCCGTCACGGCTCCTATATATTTGGCTGTTTGGGGGTTTTCCAGGGAGTCGATTTAGTTCGTAATTTTTTTACAGCAAGTTTTTATGCACAAAAAGTAATTCCAGCTTTAAAAAGTTTAGAAACGCCAGACACCAAGGAGTGAGACTTTTTTTTCCGTCACGACCCCTATATAATTGGCTGTTTGGGGGTTTCCCGGGGAGTCCATTTGGTTCGTAATTTTTTTACAGGGAGTTTTTATGATCAAAAAGTAATTCCGGTTTTAAAAAGTTTGCAAATGCCAGAGGCAGCGGTTGAAAATTTTTTTTCCGTCACGACCCCTATATAATCGGCTGTTTGGGGGTTTTCCGGGAGTCAATTTGGTTCGTAATTTTTTTACAGGTACTTTCTGTGCTCATAAAATAATTTCAGTAATAAAAAGTTTGGAAATGCCAGACGCCGCGGAGTGAGAATTTTTTTTCCGTCACGACCGCTATATAATCGGCTGTTTGGGGGTTTTCCGGGGAGTCGATTTAGTTCGTAATTTTTTTACAGTTACTTTGTGTACTCATAAAAGAATTTCAGCAATAAAAAGTTTGGAAATGCCAAACGCCGCTGAGAGAGAATTGTCTTTCCGATACGACCCCTATATAATCAGTTGTTTGGGATTTTCCGAGGAGTCGATTTGGTTCGTAATTTTTTTACAGGGAGTTTTTGTGCTGAAAAAGTAAACCCGGCTTTAAAAAGTTTGAAAATACCAGACGCCGCGGAGTGGGAATTTTTTCTCTGTCACGACCCCTATGTAATAAGATGTTTGGGGGTTTTCCGCAGAGTCGATTTGGTTCTAAATTTTATTACGGGTGGTTTGAATACTCATAAAACAATACCAGCACGAAAAAGTTTGGAAATGACAAACGCCGCCGAGAGAGCATTTTTTTTTCCGTCACGGCTCCTATATATTTGGCTGTTTGGGGGTTTTCCAGGGAGTCGATTTCGTTCGTAATTTTTTTACAGGAAGTTTTTATGCTCAAAAAGTAATTCCAGCTTTAAAAAGTTTAGAAATGCCAGACACAAAGGAGTGAGACTTTTTTTTCCGTCACGACCCCTATATAATTGGCTGTTTGGGGGTTTCCCGGGGAGTCCATTTGGTTCGTAATTTTTTTACAGGGAGTTTTTATGATCAAAAAGTAATTCCGGTTTTAAAAAGTTTACAAATGCCAGACGCCGCGGAGTGAGAATTTTTTTTCCGTCACGACCCCTACATAATCGGCTGTTTGGGGGTTTTCCGGGGAGTCGATTTAGTTCGTAATTTTTTTACAGTTAGTTTGTGTGCTCATAAAATAATTTCAGCAATAAAAAGTTTGGAAATGCCAAGCGCCGCTGAGAGAGAATTTTCTTTCCGACACGACCCCTATATAATCAGCTGTTTGGGGTTTTCCGAGGAGTCGATTTGGTTCGTAATTTTTTTACAGGGAGTTTTTGTGCTGAAAAAGTAATTCCAGCTTTAAAAAGTTTGAAAATGCCAGACGCCGCGGAGTGGGAATTTTTTCTCTGCCACGAGCCCTATGTAATAAGATGTTTGGGGGTTTTCCGGAGCGTCGATGTGGTTCTAATTATTATTACGGGCGGTTTGAATAGTCATAAAACAATACCAGCACGAAAAAGTTTGGAAATGACAAACGCCGCCGAGAGAATTTTTTTTCCGCCACGACTCCTATATATTTGGCTGTTTGGGGGTTTTCCAGGGAGTCGTTTTAGTTCGTAATTTTTTTACAGGGAGTTTTTATGCTCAAAAAGTAATTCCAGCTTTAAAAAGTTTAGAAATGCCAGACACCAAGGAGTGAGACTTTTTTTTCCGTCACGACCCCTATAGAATTGGCTGTTTGGGGGTTTCCCGGGGAGCCCATTTGGTTCCTAATTTTTTTACAGGTACTTTCTGTGCTCATAAAACAATTTCAGTAATAATAAGTTTGGAAATGCCAGACGCCGCGGAGTGAGAATTTTTTTTCCGTCACGACCCCTATATACTCAGCTGTTTGTGGGTTTTACGTGGAGTGGATTTGGTTCGTAATTTTTTTACGAGCAGTTTGTGTGCTCATAAAAGAATTCCAGCAATAAAAAGTATGGAAATGCCGAATGCCGCGGAGTGAGAATTTTTTTTCCGTCACGATCCCTATACAATCGGCTCTTTGGGTGTTTTCCGGGGAGTCGATTTAGTACATAATTTTTTTACAGGTACTTTGTGTGCTCATAAAATAATTTCAGCAATGAAAGGTTTGGAAATGCCTAACACCGCGGAGAGAGAATTTTTTTGCCGTCACAAACCCTATATGATCAGCTGTTTGGGGTTTTCCGGGGAGTCGATTAGGTTCCTAATTTTTTTACACGGTGTTTTTATGCTCAAAAAGTAATTCCTGCTTTCAAAAGTGTGGAAATGCAAGACGTGGCTGAGTGAAAATTTTTTTGTGTTGCGACCCCTATTTAGTCAGCTGTTTGGGAGTTTTCCGGGTAGTGGATTTGGTTCGTAATTGTTTTACAAGTAGTTTGTGTCCTCATAAAATAGTTCCAGCAATAAAAATTTTGGAAATGCCAAATGGCGCTGAGAGAATTTTTTTCCGTCACGACCCCTATATAATCAGATGTTTGGGGGTTTGCCGGGGAGTGGATTTGGTTCGTAATTTTTTTACGAGTAGTTTGTGTGCTCATAAAATAATTCCAGCAATAAAAAGTTTGGAAATACTAAACGCCGCGGAGAGAGAATTTTTTTCCGTCACGACCCCTGTATAATTAGCTGTTTGGGGGTGTTCCGGGGAGTCGATTTGGTTCCTAATTTTTTTTCGGGTATTTAGTATCCTCAGAAAATAATTCCAGCAATAAAAAGTTTGGAAATACCAAACGCCGCGGAGAGAGAATTTTTCTTCCGTTACTACCCCTATGTTATCAGCTTTTTGGGGGTGTTCCGGGGAGTCGATTTGATTCTTAATTTTTTTTCGGGTATTTTGTATCCTCAAAAAATATTTGTAGCAATAAAAAGTTTGGAAATACCAAACGCCGCGGAGAATTTTTTTCCGTCACGACCCCTGTATAATTAGCTGTTTGGGAGTTTTCCGGGCAGTGGATTTGGTTCGTAATTTTTTTACTAGTAGTTTGTGTGCTCATAAAAGAATACCAGCAATAAAAATGTTGGAAATGCCAAATGCCGCTAAGAGAGATTTTTTTTCCGTGACGACCCCTATATAATCAGCTGTTTGGGGGTTTTCCAGGGAGTGGATTTGGTTCGTAATTTTTTTACGAGTAGTTTGTGTGCTCATAAAATAATTCCAGCAATAAAAAGTTTGGAAATACCAAACGCCGCGGAGAGAGAATTTTTTTCCGTCACGACCCCTGCATAATTAGCTGTTTGTGGGTGTTCCGGGGAGTCGATTTCGTTCCTAATTTTTTTTCGGGTATTTAGTATCCTCAGAAAATAATTCCAGCAATAAAAAGTTTGGAAATACCAAACGCCGCGGAGAGAGAATTTTTTTCCGTTACTACCCCTTTATAATTAGCTTTTTGGGGGTGTTCCGGGGAGTTGATTTGATTCCTAATTTTTTTTCGGGTAGTTTGTATCCTCAGAAAATAATTCCTGCAATAAAAAGTTTGGAAATACCAAACGCTGCGGAGAGAGAATTTTTTTTCCGTCACGACCCATATATAATCAGCTGTTTGGGGGTTTTCCGGGGAGTGGATATGGTTCGTAATTTTTTTACGAGTAGTTTGTGTGCACATAAAATAATTCCAGCAATAAAAAGTTTGGAAATACCAAACGCCGCGGAGAGAGAATTTTTTTTCCGTTACTACCCCGATATGATTAGCTTTTTGCGGATGTTCCGGGGAGTCGATTTGGTTCCTAATTTTTTTTCATGTAGTTTGTATCCTCAGAAAATAATTCCAGCTATAAAAAGTTTGGAAATACCAAACGCCGCGGAGAGAGAATTTTTTTCCGTTACTACCACTATATAATCAGCTTTTTGGGGGTTCCGGGGAGTCGATTTGGTTCCTAATTTTTTTGTGGGTATTTTGTATCCTCTCAAAGTAATTCCAGCAATAAAATGTTTGGAAATACCAAACGCCGCGGAGAGAGAATTTATTTTCCGTTACTACCCCTATATAATCAGCTTTTTGGGGGTGTTCCGCGGAGTCGATTTGGTTCCTAGTTTTTTTTCTGGTAGTTTGTATCCTCAGAAAATAATTCCAGCAATAAAAAGTTTGGAAATACCAAACGTTGCGGAGAGAGAATTTTTTTTCCGTCACGATCCCTATATAATCAGATGTTTGGGGGTTTTCCTGGGAGTGGATTTAGTTCGTAATTTTTTTACTAGTAGTTTGAGTGCTCATAAAATAATTCCAAGAATTAAAAGTTTGGAAATACCAAACGCCGCGGAGAGAGAATTTTTTTTCCGTCACGACCCCTATATAATCAGCTGTTTGGGAGTTTTCCGGGGAGTGGATTTTGTTCATAATTTTTTTACGAGTAGTTTGTGTGCTCATAATCTAACTCCAGCAATAAAAAGTTTGGAAATACCAAACGCCGCGTAGAGAGAATTTTTTTTCCGTTACTACCCCTATATAGTCAGCTTTCTGGGGGTGTTCCGGGTAGTCGATTTGGTTCCTAATTTTTTTGCGGGTATTTTGTATCCTCAGAAAATAATTCCAGCAATAAAAAGTTTGGAAATACCAAACGCCGCGGAGAGAGAATTTTTTTCCGTTACTACCCCTATATAATCAGCTTTTTGGGGGTGTTCCGGGTAGTCGATTTGGTTGCTAATTGTTCGTCGGGTATTTTGTATCCTCAGAAAATAATTCCAGCAATAAAAAGTTTGGAAATATCAAACGCCGCGGAAAGAGAATTTTTTTCTCATAGGTCATCTTACGAATTCCGTGTTAGGAGTGGGTGGTAGTTTGGAATTGATTTATTTTAATCAATTTTGATGTTTTCTTCCATTATTGGTAGTACATTATATCATCCATGTGGAAAAAAGTGGTTTTTCGAAAATCGAATTTTCGTTGGATCGCAACGTTGCAAACTTCAAACCCATTGAAACAAAGCGTTAACCAAAAAAATTTTATTTTTCAAGTGCTGAGTCGCATTACCTACATCAGCACAATCAAGTGAAAGATAATACTTTCAGTACCACGTTTCTCAGGAGAACCCAAATTATATTTGCAAAAATATCAAAATCACGCTGAGCTAAATATTTTAATTGCTCTTACAACTACGTAAGAATATAAAACAATAATTTGGAAGATAAAAAGACTTTTAAAGAAAGTTGCTCATAAATGGTTGAGAATATGTTAAGCTATTGAAAAAACTATTACAGGTTACACAAGACGACACCTTAAATAATTTTATTTTTTAAGATCCGAGAAGCATTTCGTAATGCAATAGAATTAACTTATAGCCAGGAGCGCGCCTTCGTGGTAGGAAGCGGGGCGGTAGGGGCTCGCCTCTTAGCGGCGCGCGCGGAACTAGGCTCTCGGCGAAGCTGTGCACAGTGGGTCAGAAAAGAAGAAAAAATTTCTAAGCCTTGCTTGAACTGGTGTTTGAGGATAAGATTTTTTATAATAGTGGATTTCTTTTTGTTTTGATGTGGAGAATAAGGATCCGGTGCCGATCTTATATTATTTTCCCTCTAAATCTCGTGGGATACGAAAATACTGGACTAAATCGGTTATTGACGATTGGTGTAATTCGTCGATGCTAAAATACTTATTGTACCTCTCAAAAATAATATTCTTTAACGTACCAGAAAGCATTTTAAAGCTTAAAAAAAGTACTTTAATATAATTCCTTATTCGTACAATTCTGACCAATTCTGTCAAAAGCGTTATACACGGAAAACAATAATTCTTACCACTAAAAAAAAAAAAAAATTGATAAATGGATTTTGAAAAATTCTAACTCTGAGCTCGTAAAAGATACAGAGCTATATTACTGCATAATTTTAAGTTATATTTTTTTATACTGCCAAAATTTTTTACATAAAATAGTTTACTACCATCTAACAATAGAAAAGTGTGAGGGTGTAGGGCTCCGTATCTTTTACGAGCTCAGAGTTAGAATTTTTCAAAATCCATTTATCAATTTTTTTTTATTTTAGTGGTAAAAATTATTGTTTTCCGTGTATAACGTTTTTGACAGAATTGGTCAGAATTGTACGAATAAGGAATTATATTAAAGTACTTTTTTTAAGCTTTAAAATGCTTTGTGGTACGTTAAAGAATATTATTTTTGAGAGGTACAATAAGTATTTTATCATCGACGAATTACAACAATCGTCAATAACCGATTTAGTCCAGTATTTTCGTATCCCTCGAGGTTTAGAGGGAAAATAATACACGATCGGCACCGGATCCTTATTCTCCACATCAAAACAAAAAAAAATCCACTATTATAAAAAATCTTATCCTCAAAAACCAGTTCAAGCAAGGCTTAGAAATTTTTTCTTCTTTTCTGGCCCACTGTGCGGCGTTTGCGGTGTGAATTCAAATTATGAAGTTTCCAACTGCGTGAAGAGCCTTTACAATTAATGATTATAATTTAATAATAAAATAATAATTTATTCAATAATAATAAAATAAAAATTTATTTAATAATAAAATAATAATTTATTTAATAATAAAATAATCATTTATTCCATGATAAAATAATAATTATTATTGTTATTTATGTATATAATTAGTATATGCGAACAACGAGTAGCACTGCTAACAGACTGACGTATTTAAATAATAAAAATAATAATATGATACTAAGATAAGCTGCAAATATTTTTACATTTTATAAACATTTTCCAATTTTAATACTTGTTACTTAGAAATATAAATTTTTTATATAAGTTTTTTATTAATAATAAATTTAAATTCTGTTTTAAATACGTCTATCTCTCTAAAATTTATACTTTAATAATAATAACTGTTTTGTCTTTAACATATTTAAGAATAAAGTAGGGGACCGTGCCACCTGCGCACGTCGCTTTGTTCGCCGCGTCATAAAAAAATATCGTGTGTACCAAGGGCTAAGTGCGCTTTTTGTGATTGCAGTTTTCATCTGTGCCTCGCAAAACGCACTCGCCTTAAACTCGTGCTCGATCGCCTGCAACTCGTACGGCAAACTCCACATACGGTCTAAAAAGATCCACTTCATACCGTAGGTACACAATATACTCTTTTATAGGTTTAGTTCTATAGGTAAAAATTAAATATGAAAAAGTTTCGTTTTAATGGTATTCTGATGGACGAATCGTTCGCCACACTGTGGGAACAACGGTGTACGATGCGTTCATCAGCGTACCTACAACTTTTGTATTTGATATTTTTGTGTAGTCAGAGTCTCTAAAGTACTAGCCAAAAATCAACTTTTTAAAATGTTTTTAGCTACTTTGCGCTAGAGTATTCAAAAATATTGCTCTTAGCAAAAACATTTTCAGTATGAGAAATGTGTCATTTGATTAATTTTAACAAATGCATTTGTTAATTTTTGATTCAAAATTAATCTTGTACTCCCGATGGACATTGATTCGTGTCGTTAGTGACCGTCATGCATAACCTTTCCAATTGTTTTATCATTTCTTATGTATGTTAACATTCAAAAGGTTATGCGTGACGGTCTCTAACGGGGCACGTTCGACACGAATCAACGTCCATTGGGTGTACATATTCTGTTCAAAATAAGATTTTTTTAAGTTTTCGTATTTTGCAATGGATTCAGTTCAACATAGGACCATGAGCTATACCTATAATTCGAGGATCATCGAATAAAAAAAAACCGCTGCCAATTCATTGGCACGTAGTCTCCTTCAAATTAATGTATCGTTACTAAATGTATAGTATATATTTTAAATATCAAATATGTTTATTCATTATACTTTTTTTTCAACGATTTAGTAATTCATTAATATTTAAAAAGTTGCATATTTTTTTCTTATTATTGAAATTATTTGTTATTTGACATTTATTTTATTTAAAAAAAAAGTAATATTTGAAAATATAAAATTCAAAAATTGCTATCTACCCTGAGATCAGCTTACTCACATTTTCAAAATCATATATAATAACTCCATTTTTTACATTATAAATTCAATCACTTTAAGCAGTTTTTGAAAAAAAAAAAAAAAATATATGACTTGAATATTTTTTTGGTTGTGGTACCTGGATTGATGGAAGATGTTGATTTAGAAACGCGACGAAGCATGTGGCTCCAGCAGGACGGCGCAGCACCACATTTCGCTCGAATTGTAAGGGCTTTTTTGAATGAGCACTATGGTAACAGATGGATTGGTCGAGGAGGTCCGGTTAACTGGCCTGCTTGTTCACCCGATCTTACATTACTAGATTTCTATTTATGGAGGTATTTAAAAAATGTTGGTTTTAAGCAACAACCCACTACAAGAGCAGATATGCAGGATAGGATTCGTCGGGCAGGTGCTGCCATTCCGAGATAAACTTTGCAGAACACAGTTCGCCATTTTCAAAGGCGTTTGACTATGTGCCTTGAAGCAAATGGTCGTCATTTGGAACACTTGCTTCGAGGTTAAATAAAAATTTATTTACATTATTGAGAGACGAGGGGACTCACTATAATCAAGCACCCCGAACAGTGAGAGGCAAGGGGTCTCACTATAATCAAGCACCTCGACCAGTGAGAGGCAAGGGGACTCACTTTAATTAAGCACCCCAAAGGAAACAATCCTTACTACGTCCACGTCGTTGTTTCTGGGTAGCGCAAAAAGTAAGGTTAATACATTTATAACAGAAGCTTCAACGATCTTAAAGTTTCCGTTAAAAAATCATTTTGCCCTTGAGAAAAATTTTTCAGTGTTCAGGATGTGTGGGTTTGGGGTGTATGGGATTAGCATGCGTGGGGTAGGGATGTGTGGGACATGGGGGTGTGGGGTATGGTTGTGGGACCGGGGTGTAACATTTCAGCATGTGAGGGCATGAAGTGTATGGAGTTAGGATGTGCGAGTTTGAGTTTTGTTTACTAGGATGTGTAAGTTTTGGGTGTGTGGGTTCCTCTATTAAGCCTGCCGGGAGCTAGACGATGCGATTGTTGACATCACACCATGGACATATGCGCGCGTACGCCGCCGTAGGGTCGCAGTCAACACAGACTCACTAGGGCTAGTAGCAGAAAGCGCGCGCGCGTTCCATATGTATATAGATATATCATATCTTATATACAGAGAGCGCTCATGGTTGCGTGCATAAATAAAAATAAAAACTATTATTATAATTCAAATAGAAATAATGAATACAATGTTTTTAATTTTAAATATAATTGAAATCATAGTACTTATATATTTAATATTCCTATGTGTACTTTAATCATATCAATTAATAATACTTAATTAATTTATATGAATCATAGACTATTTGAAAATTTTTCTGCATATATCTATGTTTGTAGAATTATAAGGCAAATTTTCTACTTTATGATCTTGGTAGGAGACGGAACTGACCATTATTGTAAAAAATTCTCGAAATTAATTCTAAAATATGTAATACGATAAAAAAATTCGGTAAAACAATTTCGAACAAGAGCTTGAAAAATAATATTTCATATAACAAAATTAATTAATAATATCAAATTCCGTAATAATATTAAGAGTAATTATCAAAATGATAATTTATGGTAATTTATGCAAATTATTTTTCATACAGCGTTTTGATTTACATTTTTATTTACAATATTAAAATAATATTACAATTAATATTTTCTGTGTACATTTAAAATTAATTTAATAAAATATAATATTTAATAATTTGTTAATGCGGTTACACCTACAGACCTTTCTGGCCAAAATTACCTAAAAAAATGATAAAAAATATTATTATGATAAAATAATGAAAATATATTGTAAATATAACTTATTTTGAATAAAATGAGCCTAGGCAGAGGTCCTTAAACTCATTTTATCCTCAGTTACAGCATTTTCAAGAAAAAAAGTTTGTTGTAACTTTTCTCTGAGACCGCATGATGGATTTTCATGTAATAAAGTGCAAATTCACTTAATTTCGAGTCCATACATCAACAGCTTTCTCAGCACTTTCAAATTTTACTTTTACTGATCTTCTTTGTTTAATTTGATGCGTTTTCTTCAGAATATTTGCGTTTCTCGCGGTTGGAGCCATTTTTCAAAATTTATCTTAAAAAAGCAGATAAATACAAATTTTAAAGATTTCACAATTATGTAAATCATTCATTATTTATATGAATTTACTCAATCTTATATAGAATTTATGATTTAAAACCGTATGGAATATCAGTTTTATTATAAGAAATGAAAAAAGTCCGAACACAAAAGATTTCAATTCAATTAAAAATGTTTTCAACATTTAATAACGAATTTTAATCTTTTATGGGATGGAACTGACAGGGACGGAACTGACATTTTTAAGTTTAAAAAGCTCGCACGTCGCGTATACTCAATATTACCTATTCTCCGCGTAGATAGTTCTTATATCCACCAAATACTATAAAAAATGCATTTTACTTACCATTAAACATAATCTAAACAGCGGATAACACGGGGGACGGAACTGACTAAAATATTTGTACGCTGTGAAATTAGAAAAAGAAGTAGTTCGCGTTCGCGTATTTTCTAATTTTTAACGGCTTTGCCTCTTCCATCATTCGTCCGTGTGCTCGCGCTGGAGGAATCGACCGCTAGATGGCGTTGTGGAGCCAAGTAGCGCTGTTTTCAAACCTATTAATGCTATTATCAACATTTCCATGCAAATCGCTGGACAAAAAGTATCCATCGTGATTTAATAGTAGTTTGTTGAATTCGACCTTGAAAATAATGGAAGCATATATTAAAAACCCTGAAATTTACAATGTGTAGGTGGGAATTAGGCTTCTTCGCTTGATTTTCACGTGGCACAAGGTTTCATATTGAAAATCTTGTTTAGGATAAGGGATGAAACTGACATTTTGACTCTATTTTATTGATTTTTTTTTAACAGACAGTTAAAAAACGCTTTCTGTAGATCTTCCAAGAAAGTCAACATCATTATATATACATTAGAGCCTGTGAAACATTTATTTTTATTCGCACATCTTTATGTAAGCTCTGGACGCCATTTGGGTAGTTACGGGAGAGTAACCCATATACTTGCACTTTTGAATAGACTATAAATTTATATGAATTTTTTCTTTTATTCTCGTCTAGAAAGGACGGACACAAGGAATAACATTTTGGGTAATGAAAGTTAATCATCAGATTTTGCACATGTAGGGATGTTGTACTTAACGGTATCAATTAATTAGAGCCAATGTAATTATTTATAGTGGAGATCGGAGGACCACCCCTGCTAAAGCAGCTCTAGACTTTTCTTGTCCTCCCAAGATGCGTAATATTATAGAAAGATCAGAATTGAGAAAGAATAATGAAAAAGAGTGATGTGTTGGTCTACGTAATTTTTTATATAGGCTTTGACTTTTCGTAAATATCTGAAAAAATTCTTATGAATTTTAGAAATAAAAAGAAGGCATTATAGTTATAAAATTTAAATAATTTTCGCCCACACGGGCGTAAAGTGCGTAGCTTCTATAAAGTTTTCTAGGACTATGTGAGCTATTGGGCCTCTTGGGCGTTAAGTAGTACTTCATGCCCGCTGGCTGGATAATTTTGAAGTTACAACGTGGGCGTAAAATGTAATTTTACACGCAAGGTACGATAATTTCTATTATGTCAGTCAAGTTAACTTATGGTCGGTACTTGACTACAATAAATTGATTTCAGTATTTTCTTGTGTTTTATTTGTATAGAAGGATGAAGAAATTTGAATACATTTCTGAGAACAGTTATACAGTTGTTTCGGAGAATGGTTTGCATTACTTGACTATCGATAATTGATTTCACAACTTTCGTCTGTTTGATTTGCAGTGAACAATTTCAATGTACTTACATATAATTCGTTGAGGATACATTGACTCGAAGAAGTAAAAGACATTTTTACTAGTATATATTTGATTTCTTTTAAAAGATCATAAATATTATTTTATAGATTATACAGAAAAAACTTCTATACTTCACTTATTTTATACTTTCTTAGAAAGTTTTATTAACAATATTATTATTGATTGTTTTGAAAAAATATTTAAGCTCTCATTAAAGTTTTTGGTACAGACTTTACAGGATATTGAGAGAGAGGGAGAGAGGGAGACAGCGAGGGGCGAGTAGGTGAGGGAGGGACCGAAGGGGGCAAAAGAGAGGGCGAGAGGGAGATAGAGAGGGAGGGAGGGAGAGAGGAAGGAAGGGAGGGGGGGAGGGAGGAGGGGAGGGAGGGGGGGGGAGAGAGAGAGAGAGAGAGAGAGAGAGAGAGAGAGAGAGAGAGAGAGAGAGAGAGAGAGAGAGAGAGAGAGAGAGAGAGAGAGAGAGAGAGAGAGAGAGAGAGAGAGAGAGAGAGAGAGAGAGAGAGAGAGAGAGAGAGAGAGAGAGAGAGAGAGAGAGAGAGAGAGAGAGAGAGACTAATACTTGCCTTAGTTTAAACTTTTGTAAAATGTTTTTTAGCTACATTTCGCAACTTTATAACAGAAAATAATAATTACATAGTGTGAAAACGTTATGAGAGATTGAGATGGTATATTATTAATAACATTATTAAATGGTAGTATAGTTATTCACAAAAGTTTTAAATTTGAATGGTTTTTTAAGGAGATATATAAAATGATTACATTACTAGAAATTTTTTAAATAATATAATCAAACGTGTCATTTTTAGATATGATATTATTTTTCCACATAATGTCTTGTGGGTTATTTAAAAAAAAAATTTAGATAGGAAATTTCTTGTTTTGAGTATACATCAGCCGTCAATGATATCACCTGTTCCTCTAGATTTTACAAAACTTGAAGCTCAAAGTTGACCAAAAAGTATAAGTAGTTCTCATCTCAACTACAATTTCTATAATAGCAGCTGATACAATGTTTTTTCACAAAATACTCGTTCCAATCCATTTACTATTGTATTTTGTCAAATTTGAAGAGTTCTGAACTCATTTATAGTGATGGAGTAAGTCCCATGAGCATCAATTTCTTTACAAGCAAGCATTGCTGCCTGTAGAAAATATAAGCCAGATGTGAATGCTGTTTTTACAACAGCTCAGTTTTTCTTTTCAGAATTGTAATGCTAACTCACATGATTACCATCTGCAGTATCTAAATAAAATTGGTAACCAATTATTAATAAATATATTAACAATGACAAAAAATATTCTAGTTTCCCTTGGTGGCAAATGAGAATAAAAGTACATATATATATATGGGTCGTTCTTGTACTTTTCGGTTATAACCGGTCGCAGGGGGTCAACCGTTTTCCTCGCTGATTTTTGCTGTGAAACTACGTATAAAAAAAGTGAGAGAGCTCCAATATTAGCTCCCCATATCCAATATTGAGACAGCTACACCGTGCTGAATTTCGAAAAATTGTCAAAAAATGGCTATTTTCGAAAAATTCTGTACGGCTCGTTTTTTGATCGATTTGAATGATTCAAGCAGGAATTTTTTTCCTTTTAGAAAAAAAATTTATCGAATATAAATAATGCAATAACATTTTTACACAAAGGAAAACGTGAATCTAAATATTTTTGTTTTTAAGGTTACCTTTCAACCTATTTAGTTCCTCGAGTCTTATAGATATTCAGATCCGGCACAACCTATTTTCTTCCTCTTAAAAAGACGTTTCATTTTCACTCGGCCAACGATTGATTTGATTAACTGCAAGCAAACATACAGCTTTTTCAAAATGGTCGATTTTCGAAAATCACAATGTTGGCACCCCTGTAACTTTTTTCTATCAAAATCGATTGGGCTCGTATTGGGCGGAAAAGAAGTTTTAACCTTCTAGAAAACGACCCAATTGGTTTCGTTCGGTTTTTTGGATATTTGCAAAAGTTACGAATTTTTCAAAATGGGGGTTTTTCGTATAAGTATCCATTAAGGGCGTGTTACACCTAGTGGGTTCTGAGGCCAACATCAGCTGAATCGATGGCTTTTCATGGGTCTAAATTATTTGAAATTCATGTATTTATTGCCCAAAGAGTTGAAAATATTAAAAATATTTAATTAGATAATTTTAAAATGCTAGCAACGACAGAAAAAGATTACAGAAACTCTTAAAATTAAGCAATTAAAAGTGGTTTTTCAATTTTTAAAAATACTTAAGCAAATAATTTTAATATTTCCAACACTTCAAAGCATTACTGCATGAATTTTAAGTAATTTAGCACTTGTCCCATGAAAATTCATTGAATACTTTTTTTAAAAAGGCCTCAGAAGCCACTATGTGTAAGACCCCCTTTAATACGTAAAACACAAATTCTCAGTTTCTTGTTTGCGCATCCGCAGCAAAATTTATATTTCAATACATATTTTTACTATCCCATTTTTTAAAATATTGTAGTGACCGCATTATCGTTTTGATCTGTTCCTCATTGTATCTGTTCCTCAAAGATGTATAAAAGGCTGATGGATCGAACTATATTCATTGCTTAAAGTGTTGTTTCAAATAAACAAAATGAATCTATCGAAAACATAATCTATGGATATGCGATCCTGGATACAAGAATCTTTCATGGAAAAAGAGACAGGACCATTACAGACGAGCTTTTATAGATATAGAAACAATGTTTTAAAAAGTGGGATAGTAAAAATATGTGTCGAGATATAAATTTTGCTGCGGATGCTCAAACAAGAAACTGATGATTTGTGTATTGTATTTTACGTATTAAGGTGGTTTTCTGGAGATCAGAGTTGATTCAACACATACTTGAAATTACACACGTAGGTCAATAAAGACATAACGAATGTCATATCCAAATTTCAGAGCATTTTATCTTTTAGCTTCTGAGTAATTGTTGCGTAAAGTTACACGGATTACATGGGAGATATATCTATATATATCGAAACTCATAGAATATATAATAAGGAATGTTTTCGCGCAAGAATGAAGTTGATTCATCGTTTCATTATTAAAATAGAGCTTCTTAAATATATCGCTTTCGCAGAACTTGATATGTTTCGAGGGTTATGTACGCTCAGCGCGCCAGCGTGTACTCTCTATCTCTCTCCCTCAAAACTGTCTGTCTCTCTCTTACCTAGGGAACCACCTTAAGGTGGTTCGATAGCTCTCCGCTCGCGGGGCGTGGGGCTTACCGCGCACCACCTCCCGCTGCCAACGAACTCAATCGTATGTTTACGTTTTGCCGCAGTACTCGGAATCGGCGTTGTCAATCGCGATCAGATTGCGTTTCAACATTCTCCTGTATATTTGCTATATTGCCTGTAGTTTTTTGATTCGCTCTGACCTTTTTTAGAGATTCGCGTCCTAAGTGTTTTTTGTTTTACCAAGGTACTTCTTGAATCATTCAAATCGAACAAAAAACGAGCCGTACAGAATTTTTCGAATATAGCCATTTTTTGACAATTTTTCGATATTCAGCACGGTGTAGCTGTCCCAATATTAGATATGGGGAGCTAATATTGGGGCTTTCTCACTTTTTTTATATGTACTTTCACAGGAAAAATCAGCGAGGAAAACCGATAACCCCCTACGACCGGTTATGACCGAAAAGTACAAGAACGACCCATTTATATATATACACGGTGACCCATTTTAATCGCCGCACCCGGATTTCTCGGAACCTAAGCCAGATAGAGAAAAATGGTTCATACAAAAGTTATAGGGCATAAAGGGGGCCACATAATGGCGCTGACGTCTTTGACCTTGCACTTGACCTTTGAGGTTATTTCAAGGTCAAAGTGGTTTTTTCATATGGAAACCCCTAGTTTTGACCACGGATTCGGAAAGAGCGGGAAATTTTACGTTCAATATCATATTGAGAAATTTTTTCCAAGGTCATTTCAAGGTCAAATCTAGGTCAAACTCAGAAAAGTCCGTTTAAAATCGTTTTTTTCCATGAACCGCAGGCTAAGCTGGTTCAAATTGATCGTAGGCTTAATAGAGGAACCCACACACCCCAAACCCACACACCCAAAACTTACACATTCTAGTAAACAAAACTCAAACTCGCACATTCTAACCCCATACACTTCATGCCCTCACATGCTGAACTGTTATACCCCGCTCCCACAACCATACCCCACACCCCGCAGTTCCACACATCCCTACCCCATGCATGCTAAGCCCATACACCCCAAATCCACACATCCTGAACCCTGAAAAATTTTTCGCAAGGGCAAAATGACTTTTTAACGGAAACTTTAAAATCGTTGAAGCTTCTGTTATAAATGTATTAACCTTACTTTTTGCGCTACCCAGAAACAACGACGTGGACGTAGTAAGGATTGTTTCCTTTGGGGTGCTTAATTAAAGTGAGTCCCCTTGCCTCTCACTGGTCGGGGTGCTTGATTATAGTGTGATCCCTTGCTTCTCACTCTTCGGGGTGCTTGATTATAGTGAGTCCCCTCGCCTCTCACTAATGTAAATAAATTTTTATTTAACCTCGAAGCAAGTGTTTGAAATGACGACGATTTGCTTCAAGGCACATAGTCAAACGCCTTCAAAAATGGCGAACTGTGTTCTGCAAAGTTTGTCTCGGAATGGCAGCGCATGCTCAACGCATCCTATCCTGCATATCTGCTCTTGTAGAGGGTTGTTGCTCAAAAACAGCATTTTTTAAATACCCCCATAAATAGAAATCTGGTGATGTAAGATCGGGTGAGCAAGCAGGCCAGTTAACCGGACCTCCTCGACCAATCCATCTGTTACCATAGTGCTCATTCAGAAGAGCCCTTACTATTCGAGCGAAATGTGGTGCTGCGCCATCCTGCTGGAGCCACATTCTTCGTCGCGTTTCTAAGTCAACATCTTCCATCAATCCAGGTAGTTCATCTCTTATTAGCGTAAAATAGGTATATTGATTCACATTTGCTTAAAAAAAATAAGGGCCAATCAAATATCTATTGATAATCCCGCACCATACCATAATACTCCAACGTCTTTGATGGTTTACAGTTCTGACCCAATGAGGATTCACATCAAACCAATAATGGCAATTATGCCTATTCAGTTCCCCATCACTTTGAAATTGTGCCTCATCAGAAAAAAGAACAAAGTTAAAAAAGCCTGGATCATTTTCTATCATTTGTAAAGCCCATTGGCAAAACACAATACGCTGTTGGAAATGCTGAAACTGTAGCTTTTGAACCAAAGTAATATGATACGCGTGATGCTGAAGCACCTTCATAATTCTTAAAAAAGTATTTCTTGGAATACCAATTTCCCTTTCGACTCGACGAGCGGTAATGTGTGGGTCAAGATGAATTATTGCAAGGATAGTTACAATTCGATTATCATTTTCATCATACTCATGGCGCCTACGTTGGCGAACCATGTGTCCACCACGAGCTCTTTGAGTTAAACGTCTGGTAGCTCTATCGTCAGGATGTCGTCTTTCAGGATAGCGTTCAGCCTAAAGTCTTGCCACACCACGATAATTATTTTGGCTTGCTCCTAAAACCAAAATCATATCAACGATCTCGTTCGGCGGATAGTCAGCCATTTCAGAGCTAGCTATTAATTACTATTAAATTTAAATAGTAAAATGGTATAAAAAATATTAATAATTATAAGGCTCTTATTTTAATTGTAAATAAAAGTAAAACATCCTTTTATTTTCAGAAATACTAATTTTGATAATGTAATCATTAAAAATACATCTACGAAGAAAATAGGTTCCGTCAATGGTTCTTTTGAATTTATTTTTCAGGTTCTAGCAGGATGGTGGAGCACCACATTTCACGCTCATAATAACAGTATTTTTTAATAAACACTTTAGTATTAGATGGATTGGTTGAGGAGGTCCGGTGAAATGGCTTTCTTCTTCATCCCATACTTCACCATTAGACTTTTGTTTATGGGGGTATTTGAAAAATGCTGTTTTTGAGAAACAACCCACTACAAGAGCACATATGCAGGATACGATTCGACGAGCATGCGCTGCCATTCCGAGACAAAATTTGCAGAACACATTTCGCCATTTTCAAAGGCGGTTGACTCTGTGCCTTGAAGCAAATGGTCGTAATTTCGAACACTTGCTTCGAGGTTAAATAAAAATTTATTTACATTAGTGAGAGGCGAGGGGACTTACTATAATCAAGCACCCCGAACAGTGAGAGACAAGGGGACTCACTATAATCAAGCACCCCGAACAGTGAGAGGCAAGGGGACTCACTTTAATTAAGCACCCCAAAGGAAACAATCCTTACTACGCCCACGTCGTCGTTTCTAGGTAGCGCAAAAAGTAAGGTTAATACATTTATAACAGAAGCTTCAACGATCTTAAAGTTTCCGTTAAAAAATCATTTTGCCCTTGAGAATAATTTTTCAGGGTTCAGGATGTGTTGGTTTGGGGTGTATGGGATTAGCATGCGTGGGGTAGGAATGTGTGGGACTGGGGGTGTGGGGCATGGTTGTGGCACGGGGGTGTAACAGTTCAGCATGCGAGGGCATGAAGTGTATGGGGTTAGGATGTGCGAGTTTGAGTTTTGTTTACTAGAATGTGTAAGTTTTGGGTTCCTCTATTAAGCCTACGATCAATTTGAACCAGCTTAGCCTGTGGTTCATGGAAAATAACGATTTTAAACGGACTTTTCTGAGTTTGATCTAGATTTGACCTTGAAATGACCTTGGAAAATTTCTCAATATGATTTTGAACGTAAAATTTCGCGCTCTTTCCGAATCCGGGGTCAAAACTAGGGGTTTCCATATGAAAAAACCACTTTGACCTTGAAATAACCTCAAAAGTCAAGTTCAAGGTCAAAGACGTTAGCGCCAATATGTGGCCCCTTTTGTCCCCTATAACTTTTGTCTGAACCATTTTTCTCTATCTGGCTTAGGTTCCGAGAAATGCGGGTGCGGCGATTAAAATGGGTCACTGTGTATATAAGTATGAAAATCTGCTGTTTTGAATGCGCAACTTCCTATAGATTCTATATGTTCCCATGTTAAAAATGCAATCAACTGACGTTTTGAATGCGGCATTCAAAAAGGCAATATATATAGGGATATTATTTCTTTAGTCACGCGATCGTCTGTCTTCGTCTCACACATGGGATTTTGCTATAGTTTCCTGCTAAAATGGCGTCGCGCATTCAAAACGCCGGTTTTATTTTACACACACACACACACACACGCGCGCACGCACGCACGCACGCACACACGCACACACACACGCACGCACGCACACATACACACACACACGCACACACACACGCACACACACACGCACACACACGCACACACACACATACACACACACACACACACGCACGCACACACGCACACACACACATACCCACACACACGCACGCACACACACACACATATATATATATATATATTGTAACGCGTGCGCGAGTTAGGTAATTCGAGATTCGAATTACCCGCGCCGAGCAGGCATGCTCACTGGGGGCGCGAGCGCGCGAGCATCCTAACCTTATTAGAACGGTCTCGTGATGCGTAATATGGCCGTTGCGTACCCGCGAAGCTGCTACGGCTTTATGCGAGTCACGGCAACCATCTCCGTGTCTGCCATCGTGCCGTGAACTTCTCTCCAGCATGTCTCTCGAAAGTTACCTTGTCCGCGTCGTCCTCTGTTTTTATAGTTACCGCAATGTAGTGGAGGCGCCGAGCTTTGTGTATGCGTGTGAAAGAGAGACAGAGAGAGAGAGCGATTCCCAGCATCGTGAGCCACACGAGACAGCGAGCGAGGAGCCGGCAGTCAGCCCGCTTGCTGACCCGATATAGCGAGTACGAGAGAGAGAGACATAGCGCGCAACTACTGTGCAAGCGTGAGAGAGCGAGAGAGAGCCGAGTGCACCGGCTGCTCCTTCTTAAAGTAAGTCTTATACTCTTATCTCTCGCGTTAAATGTAAAGGTTTGCACGGAAATCGCCCCGTGCAAACTTTCTGTATCGTGTACGCGCGAGTGTGTGTCACCCCGCCGCATTTTAACACCGCGCGCGAGAGTAGCAGCTTCGCCGCGCGCCGTATCGTTCGCGCGTTTGAATATTAACTGTGGCGCGCGAACTAACTTATTGTTTTAAGCAGCACTTGCGAGGTGCCTTTAATTATTATTGTTTTTAATATACTGTGATATCTAGTTACTTGTCGCGTTGTTCATTACAACCTGTCCTTCTCCCGGATACCGCCGCCTCCGCGGGAAAACGACTCCGCCGAACGCCCGCTTTTCACTCAGCGATCCAATTAGTTGGAAAGCGAAGTTCGCGTGCGATCCTCGCGTTCTTTTCGGGATTCCAGGAGAAGATCCCCGGGCAAGTCATTTTAGTCTGACATCCGTGGCACCGTGTTCTAGGGCATCGCTGGCCTGTGGCTTTTTGGGATTTTCCCCCACTAGCCATCCCGTTACTATATATATATATATATTTTAATGTTTTTTTTACATAGGTTAAAAGCTTGTGTTGTATTTGTGACAGTTACCTAATACAAGATAATGTGAAGTAAAGTAATTGTATGTAAATATTATTACTGAAGTACAAAAATAGTGATTATTGAAAAGATAATAGTTAGATGGAACATTAAAAGTAAATTCTAAACCTTTTTTTATGCAATGAAATTTTTAAATGGAATACCAAAAACAGCTTTCGAAGTGCAATAAAAGTATAGATTTTTTTACAATATAATTTATAATGCTGATTTGAAATATTGGTCTGAGTCTTGGTTTAAAAAGCATTTATCATCTTTAAGAAACTTATCCGATATCAGTGCTGTGCTGTTGTACATATTTACTCAAGAACTAATTAAAAGATTATGTCAAATGAACATTGAATACTAAAAGAAGTGAAAATGATGTAACACTGAAAATTTCAACGAATAAAAGTGCTCAGTTAATCTAATTTATCTGAGAAGTTCTTAGTAAATATTTTTTTATACAAGATTCAGATAATAATAATTCTTAGTTCATCAACTGGTTATGTTTTTAATTTAGAAGATGTGTGGTAATAGTCGCCGGTTATTAATTTATGTAGTTTAAATCAAACATAATTTCAAGAACTTATATCTACTATAAAAGAATAATTCAAATAATCTGAGTTGTATTATAAGTGAATTATTAGGTAATCTATGGATCCAGAAACAATATGAAAAGAATCTATACAACAAGTTTATATGTGAATGAAAATGAATCATGCTGTAATATCATGAAATAGTTTAGTTTTCTAACATAAAACCATGATGCTGTCCAGTGGTATCTTTGATGTATAAACTGCATTGTCAGTTGTGTTTTTTATTGGGACTTTCTCGAGCAGTCACAATTTTTGCAGGTTCCTGGGCTTCTTGTTACATATAACTCGCATGACAGATTATCTAGATTTATAAATAGGCTACAGAAAAAGATACTACTTGTGACAAGAGGGAACGACAGCTACAGACAACAGCTTGATGATACATATGAAAAAGAAATATCTGGATACCAAAATAGCGAAACACTCAATTTACTTAGTGAACAAACTCCAGTTTTAATAGAAAGAAATGAGTGATGTTGCGGACTAGAATGCTAATAACAGTAGTCTCACTGGTGAACAAGTGTCTTATGCATCTTTCTTATGATGTTTATGCTTTTATTCTCATTTACCGTCAGAGGAAACTAGAATATTGTTTGTCATTGTTAATATCGTATATTTATTAATAATTGGTTACCAATTTTATTTAGATACTGCAAAAGGTAATCATGTGAGTTAGAATTCCAATTCTGAAAAGAAAAACTGGGCTGTTGTAAAAACAGCATTCACACCTGGCTTATATTTTCTACTGTCAAAAAAACAAGCAGCAATGCTTGCTTGTAAAGAAATTGATGCTCATGGGACTAACTCCGACACCATAAATGCGTTAAGAACTTTTCAAATTTGACAAAATACAATAGTAAATGGACTGGAACGAGTATTTTGTGAAAAAACATTGTATCAGCTGCTGTTATGGAAATTGTAGTTGAGATGAGAACTACTTATACTTTTTGGTCAACTTTGAGCTTCAAGTTTTGTAAAATCTAGAGGAACAGGTGATATCATTGACGGCTGATGTATACTCAAAACAAGAAATTTCCTATCTAAATTTTTTTTTTTAAATAACCCACAAGACATTATGTGGAAAAATAATATCATATCTAAAAATGACACGTTTGATTATATTATTTAAAAAATTTCTAGTAATGTAATCATTCTATCAAGTTCCTTAAAAAAACATTCAAATTTCAAACTTTTGTGAATAACTATACTACCATTTAATAATGTTATTAATAATATACTATATCAACCTTTCATAACGTTTTCACACTATGTAATTATTATTTTCTGTTATAAAGTTGCGAAATGTAGCTAAAAAACATTTTACAAAAGTTTAAACTAAGGCAAGTATTAGACTCTCTCTCTCTCTCTCACTCTCTCTCTCTCTCTCTCCCTCCCTCTCTATCTCCCTCTCGCCCTCTCTTTTGCCCCCCTCGGTCCCTCCCTCACCTACTCGCCCCTCTCTGTCTCCCGCTCTCCCTCTCTCTCAATATCCTGCAAAGTCTGTACCAAAAACTTTAATGAGAGCTTAAATATTTTTTCAAAACAATCAATAATAATTTTGTTAATAAAACTTTCTAAGAAAGTATAAAATAAGTGAAGTATAGAAGTTTTTTCTGTATAATCTATAAAATAATATTTATGATCTAAAAAACATTTTACAAAAGTTTAAACTAAGGCAAGTATTAGACTCTCTCTCCCTCCGTCTCTATCTCCCTCTCGCCTTTTCATTCTCCCTCCCTCGCTTTCGCCCCCCCCTCTCGGTTCCTCCCTCTCTTTCTCCCCCCTCTATCGCTATCTCTCTCCCTCTCTCTCAATATCCATCTAATTCTGTACCAAAAACTTTAATGAGAGCTTACATATTTTTTCAAAACAATCAACACGTTCTTTAAGAAACTAATTTTTTAAGTATATTCTAAAACACAATTTGTATAGTTTTTTTATTTATTCTAATCTCATCTATTCAATAAGCACTCTCTACAAATGGTAATTTTTTTCATTACTGTACAAATAATAATATTGTTAATAAAAGAAATAATTCAGTCAATTCTGACAAGATCCGTCGGGAGCAAGCGTAAAAATTCAAAACTACAAAGGTGTTGTGTAGTCCAATGCGACGTTTCGTCGACGGATTTGTCGACGTCTTCAGGCTTTATTACAGAAATATAACAATATCACATTATGGATAATCGAAGCACAAAAAAAATTACATTATTGAAATCGCACAATTTTTAACAGAGATACAAAATTACAATTTACCTTTATTATCGCGTAGCGATTAGTCAAGTGATAGCGAAGGTACGTTAACAGTAGATATTAATGCTGTACTATAATCGAAAGAGAAAAGTAAACAAAAACACATGAGGTGTGAGAGTGTATACATAATATACTATTTTTTACGCAGTATATTGAAAATAGATTTGTATTCTTTACTAAGGTTTTGCGTGTCTTCATATTTGTTAATAGCATTAGGCGTACTATTTATAAACAGTATTTCTGAAACTAATCTTTTTTGATAATTATGTTCAACTGTAATTTTTGCCGATTCAAAATCGAATTCATGATTGTACATGTTTTGATGTATATTGACAACCAATTGTTCATTTTTGTTTCTACTGTGTTCAGAAATTCGTTCCTTTAACGCACGTTTGGTTTCACCTATATAATGTGCATCACAGTCTTTACATGAGAACTCATACACCACATTAGTTTGGTCGAATTTGTTTGTTTTATCTTTACCAAGAACTACCATTTTATCGAATTTGTTGACTATATAAGGAATAGTTTGGATATTATGTTTTTTCAAAAATTTTGAACAATTATTGTAAAATCATTAAAAATATTACTTATGTCGACTGCAATTTAATATCAACTGATAAGAATTTTTCCATCGGTCTTACAGTCTTACAAATTAAATTAAAATAATTAATATTTATGGCAGTCAGATTGCCCTTGTTTATAATCACCCCCGCAGAATCTGAAATAAAAACTTCGAAACGTCGGACAATGTGGTGGTGGTGGGCAGTCAGATCGTCCTTTGCTAACAAAGTTTTTTCCAGATTTTAATTAAGTTTTTATTTCAGATTCTGCGGGGGTGATTATAAACAAGGGCAATCTGACTGCCATAAATATTAATTATTTTAATTTAATTTGTAAGACTGTAAGACCGATGGAAAAATTCTTATCAGTTGAAATTATTGTAAAAATTTGGGTAAAATAGTACTGACACTTTGATGTTATTGTTATTGGTATTTATTGAGTTGTCAGAAATATTCTTGGGCATATTGATTTTAGCAAGTCTAGATTTTATATATTTTTTAATGAAATCAAATGGGTATGAGTTCTCTTGTAAAATTCTCTTAACGCGTGTAATATTTTGGTTATGAATACGTTTATCCGATAACAGAATTGCTCTATCAATTAGATTACAAACTATATTCTTTTTTAGCGCTAAAGGGTGGTTGCTTTGATAAATTAACGTTCTGTTGGAAGACATTGATCTGCAATACCAATCAGTGATAATATTACCATCTTCTTTAACCAGAGAAACATCCAAAAAGTTAATGCAGTTATTATCTTCTATTTCATATGTAAAATTCAGATTGATGTCAAATTCATTAAAAACATTGTTCAATATATGAATGTCATCTTTTTTGATACAACAAATATAATCATCCACGTATCGAAAATAAAAGATAGGTGTACAGTTAAAATCATTTTTTAGTCTATTCCAACAAAAAACTTCTCGGTCTTCCATAACCAAGTCGGGAAAAAATGGAGAAATGGAAGATCCCATTGGAGTTCCAAATATTTGATGGTAGTATCTATCATTAAAGGTAAAAAATACATTTTCAAATAGAAATTTAGTACAGGTAATAACATCACCAAAAGGTATTTTACAATTATTTAGTATGTGTGAGGCACGCTTTTCTAAACTTTGAATAACAAGGTTTAACGAAACATTAGTAAAGAGAGAGGCCACGTCTAAAGAGACGAGAATGTGACTGTCCTGAATTTTTACATTTTTTAATTTTTTGATTAAATCAAAGCTATTGTCTATGTGTAATTTAGGAGGAGGAAAGCAAGTCTTAAGGTTATCATAGATAACAGTTGCTAAGAAATGGGTTGGGCTATTAACAGTTGAAATTACGGGTCTGAATGATAGTGTTGGTTTATGGATTTTTGGAAGGCCATAGCATTTGGCAAGTTGTGTATTAGTTTGTGTTAGTTGTATGTTGTGGTATTTGTGCTCAAGAAGATTGTTATCATTCAAGTTTTTCAGAATATTAAAAACGTTATTTTGTAATTTGTTCAATGGATTCCTTTTGATCTCTCTATATACTCTCTTATCGTTTAGTACTGCGCTCATTTTTTCTGTGTACACTGCTTTCTCCAAACAAACAGTCACATTACCTTTGTCGGATTGAGTAAAAAATATTTCTTTGTTATGTTTTATGAATTTTTGTGTTGTTTTAATTTTTTTAAATAAAGACTGGTCGTTTGGATTCGAAAGTTGTTTGCAGTTATTCTGATATTTAATAGCTTTTACCATATCTTGTCTAATTTTGTTTTTGTCCTCAAAATTCATTTTTGACGTTATAAGGATAAATTCTAAATTTTTAATGACAGTGAAGATATTCGTTTTAGATAAAGTGCACTGATTATAAGCAAAGTTACGGCCGAGCCATGTAATTTCAGCTACGTCGGTCGGAATGTGTATGTTGGACAGATTTTTGAAACATTTATCAATGTTTACTTTTAAGCTGTTGTTCTGATCGTTATACCTATTTTTAATAAGATTGAATTGGGTATGAAAATGATTGTTCAGAATCTTGTCCAATGTTTTAATATTTCTAACAACTCAATAACTACCAATAACAATAACATCAAAGTGTCAGTACTATTTTACCCAAATTTTTACAATAATTGTTCAAAATTTTTGAAAAAACATAATATCCAAACTATTCCTTATATAGTCAACAAAGTCGATAAAATGGTAGTTCTTGGTAAAGATAAAATGAACAAATTCGGCCAAACTAATGTGGTGTATGAGTTCTCATGTAAAGACTGTGATGCGCATTATATAGGTGAAACCAAACGTGCGTTAAAGAAACGAATTTCTGAACACAGCAGAAACAAAAATGAAGAATTGGTTGTCAATATACATCAAAACATGTACAATCATGAATTCGATTTTGAATCGGCAAAAATTAAAGACGTTGAACATAATTATCAAAAAAGATTAGTTTCGAAAATGCTGTTTATAAATAGTACGTCTAATGCTATTAACAAATATGAAGACACGCAAAACCTTAGTAAAGAATACAAATCTATTTCCAATATACTGCGAAAAAAATAGTGTATTATGTATACACTCTCACACCTCATTTGTTTTTGTTTACTTTTCTCTATCGATTATAGTACAGGATTAATATCTACTGTTAACGTACCTTCGCTATCACTTGACTAATCGCTACGCGATAATAAAGGTAAATTGTAATTTTGTATTTCTGTTAAAAATTGTGCGATTTCAATAATGTAATTTTTTTTGTGCTTCGATTATCCATAATGTGATATTGTTATATTTCTGTAATAAAGCCTAAAGAGGTCGATAAACCCGTCGACGAAACGTCGCATTGGACTACACAACACCTTTGTAGTTTTGAATTTTTACGCTTGCTCCCAACGGATCTTGTCAGAATTTACTTAATTATTTCTTTAATTACTGCAATGGGGAGTACAATCGTGAATACGATTAACCACACACTGGATTGTTAATAAAACTTTCTACGAAAGTATGAAATAAGGCAAGTATAGAATTTTTTTCTTTATAATCTATAAAATAATATTTATGATCTTTTAAAAGAAATCCAATATATACTGGTAAAAAAGTCTTCTACTTCTCTGAGTCAATGTATCCTGAACAAATTATATGTAAGTACATTCAAATTATTCACTGCAAATCAAATAAACGAAAGTTGTGAAATCAATTAGCGATAGTCAAGTAATGCAAACCACTCTCCGAAACAACTGTATAACTGTTCTCAGAAATGTATTCAAATTTCTTCATCCTTTTATACAAATTAAATACAAGAAAATACTGAAATTAATTTATTTATTGTAGTCAAGTAACGGCCACAAGTTAACTTGACTGACATAATAGAAATTTTCGTACCTTGCGTGTAAAATTACATTTTACGCCTACGTTGTAACTTCAAAATTATGCATCCAGCGAGCATGAAGGACTACTTAACGCCCGAGAGTCCCAATAGCTCACATAGTCCTAAGAAACTTTATAAAACGTACACACTTTATGCCTGTGTGGGTGAAAATTATTTAAATAATTCCCGCCAAGTATGTATAGGAGATCGGAGGACCACCCCTGTTAGAGCAGCTCTAGACTTCTCTTGTCCTCCCTAGATGCGTAATATTATAGAAAGTTCAGAATTGAGAAAGAATAATGAAAAATAGTGTTGTGTTAGTCTATGTCATTTTTTATATAGGCTTTGACTTTTCGTAAATATCAGAAAAAATTCTTATGAATTTTAGAAATAGAAAGAAGGCATTATAGCTAGAAAATTAAAATAATTTTCGCCCACACGGGCGTAAGGTGCGTAGGTTCTATAAAGTTTTCTAGGACTATGTGAGCTGTTGGGTCTCTTGGGCGTTAAGTAGTACTTTATGCCCGCTGGATGAATAATTTTGAAGTTACAACATGGGCATAAAATGTAATTTTACACGCAAGGTACGAAAATTTCTATTGTCAGACAAGTTAACTTATGGCCGGTACTTGACCACAATAAATTGATTTCAGTATTTGCTTGTGTTTAATTTGTATAGAAGGATGAAGAAATGTAAAAACATTTCTGTGAACCGTTATACAGTTGTTTTGGAGAGTGGTTTGCATTACTTAACTATCGATAATTGATTTCCGAACTTTCGTTTGTTTCATTTGCAGTGAACAATTTGAATGTACTTACATATAATTTGTGCAGCATACATTGACTCAAAGAAGTAGAAGAGTTTTTTACTAGTATATATTTGATTTCTTTTAAAAGATGATAAATATTATTTTATAGATTATACAGAAAAACTTCTATACTTGCCTTATTTTATACTTTCGTAGGAAGTTTTATTAACAATATTATTATTTGCCCAGTCATGACAAAAAATTATTACCATTTGTAGAGACTGGTTGTTGAATAAGTGAGACTAGAATAAATAAAAGGACTATAGCCCTTGACCTCGCTTAACCACTCGCACAAAATGGGCGACTTTATATATTAATTTATACAATGTTTTCTCCCATTTACACGAATGAATGTATTTATTAGCGTGAGTAGTGAGTGCGAGTGTAAGTGTGAGATTAGTATGTTAGCTAATTTTATTTTTTCGTTATAAGTCTTATTTTGTACGACCTGGCTATGCCAGCGATCTTTTAAGTTTTTCACGGCAATAGTCACTCTCGTGTATTTTATTTTCTAGTCAACTAAATTTTCTAGTCATCTGTGATATCAGTAATTCTAGTCTTTAACTTACTTTTCAGTATTATTAGATATTAAGAATTTGACTGTGATATTATGCATTTCAAAATAGACTCAGAGCATCTAGTTGACTTTGCCAAACTCATATTGTATTTTAATTTTAATAATGAATCTAACGGCTATTCGGGCAAAGATAAGGAAGGTAACTAACTTATCAAGCACTTTCTTTATATGTGTTTCAATACATCTTTAAATTTTAGAAGCTATTTGAAACATTAGTGTAGTCAAGAATTTTTTAGAAAGGTGAATACATGGAAAGGGAAGGTAGTAAAGATAAAGGTATAGGATAAAAAACGAGAACGAAAAAAATAACGGCCCAGGTCCGGCTCGAACTGACAACCTTCTGCATACCGGGCAGCTACGCTACCATTTGCGCCACTGGGATGACGATCCATTCACGACTCTGACCGCTACTCATCGTTTTCAATCTATTTTTCCAAATCCCCCCGTCTGCATTATTTCAGCCGAAGCAGACAATATTATATTTAATTAATTGAAGGAAATGCCCGTCGATTTTATGTTAATTTTAATAATGAATCTAACGGCTATTCGGGCAAAGATAAGGAAGGTAACCAACTTATCAAGCACTTTCTTTATATGTGTTTCCATACATCTTTAAATTTTAGAAGCTATTTGAAACATTAGTGCAGTCAAGAATTTTTTAGAAAGGTGAATACATGGAAAGGGAAGGTGGTAAAGATAAAGGTATAGGATAAAAAACGAGAACGAAAAAAATAACGGCCCAGGTCGGGCTCGAACCGACAACCTTCTGCATACCGGGCAGCTACGCTACCTTTTGCACCACTGGGATGACGATCCTTTCACGACCCTGACCGCTACTCATCCTTCTCAATCTATTTTCCCAAATCCCCCGTCTGCATTATTTCATCCGAAGCAGACAATATAAAAGGTCGGTTCGAGCCCGACCTGGGCCGTTATTTTTTCGTTCTCGTTTTTTATCCTATACTTTTATCTTTACCACCTTCCCTTTCCATGTATTCTCCTTTCTAAAAAATTCTTGACTGCGCTAATGTTTCAAATAGCTTCTAAAATTTAAAGATGTATTGAAACACATATAAAGAAAGTGCTTGATAAGTTAGTTACCTTCCTGATCTTTGCCCGAATAGCCGTTAGATTCATTATTAAAATTAAAATAAAATCGACGGGCATTGCCTTCAATTGATTAAATATAATATTGTCTGCTTCGGCTGAAATAATGCAGACGGGGGGATTTGGGATAATAGATTGAGATTGATGAGTAGCGGTCAGGGTTGTGAATGGATCGTCATCCCAGTGGCGCAAATGGTAGCGTAGCTGCCCGGTATGCAGAAGGTTGACGGTTCGAGCCCGACCTGGGCCGTTATTTTTTTCGTTCTCGTTTTTTATCCTATACCTTTATCTTTACCACCTTCCCTTTCCATGTATTCTCCTTTCTAAAAAAGTCTTGACTGCACTAATGTTTCAAATAGCTTCTAAAATTTAAAGATGTATTGATACACATATAAAGAAAGTGCTTGATAAGTTAGTCACCTTCCTTATCTTTGCCCGAATAGCCGTTAGATTCATGATTAAAATTAACATAAAATCGACGGGCATTTCCTTCAATTGATTAAATATAATATTGTCTGCTTCGGCTGAAATAATGCAGATGGGGGGATTTGCGAAAATAGATTGAGAACGATGAGTAGCGGTCAGGGTCGTGAAAGGATCGTCATCCCAGTGGCGCAAATGGGAGCGTAGCTGCCCGGTATGCAGATGATTGTCGATTCGAGCCCGACCTGGGCCGTTATTTTTTTCGTTCTCGTTTTTTATCCTATACCTTTATCTTTACCACCTTACCTTTCCATGTTTTCTCCTTTCTAAAAAATTCTTGACTACACTAATGTTTCAAATAGCTTCTATAATTTAAAGATGTATTGATACACATATAAAGAAAGTGCTTGATTAGTTAGTTACCTTCCTTATCTTTGCCCGAATAGCCGTTAGATTCATTATTAAAATTAACATAAAATCGACGGGCATTTCCTTCATTTGATAAAATATCATATTGTATTTTATAGATTTTATTTTATTGTATTATATGCACAATTTATTTGTATTTATACGTATACACGATTTATTCAAGAATGCTTTTATATACCGTTTGTAAATGACATTTATTTACAATAAATGACTATTCTATTCTATGGTCAACAAAATAATTTGTCTGTATATAGACAAATTATGTTGTTAGAATATTCTTAAAAAATTAGTTTTTTAAAGAACGTGTTGACGGTTTTGAAAAAATATTTAAGCTCTCATTAAAGTTGTTGGTACAGAGTTTGACGGATATCGAGCGAGAGGGCGAGAGGGAGGACAAAGAGTGGAAGGGAGAGAGAGAGGTCGAGTGTGAGAGAGACGGGGGAGAAAGAGAGGGAGGGAGAAACATGACGGGTATGGATACACACACACGCACACGCACATCCACACGCACACCCACACCCACACCCACACCCACTCACTCACTCACTCACTCACACACATGCACACACACACACACACACACATATACACACACACACACGCACGCACGCACGCACGCACGCACGCACACGCACACACACGCGCACATACACACATCCATACTGATATTTCTTAAAAATATTTTATGTTTATTTCAAATGTGCTGAACAACATTCTTAACACATTTTCTCAAAAATTTTGTTTTTACTGTGACAAATCTTCTATTAGGAAGCATTTTTGAATTGTTTAAAAAAGATTTAAATCGCTTCGCGACCGTAGGAGTTTTCCAGAACATGCTCTTGATGTCAGCTACATCTAATTCATTGTCTGTCAATTAAAAAAAATAATATATTATAATACTGAAATTATACCACAAATAAATATAACATTAGGCAATCAAAATTATAAAATTGTTAGTTCAATTCTTCATCGTGGGAATACAATTAATGACGGACATTATACTAATATATTAATGAAGAATAATAAATATATTCAAATTAATGATACAATAATCAACGATTTTAAATGGATAAATAATGTTACAGAATTTTATGTTATATTTTTATAAGAAATGGGTAATAATTAATGCATAATTATCAAACTTTTTATTTCAAAAATGTGCCCAATATATGCCTAAAATAAAATAATCCACACGAAATAATAATTAAAATATTTAAATTATATATAATAACAAACCGTTCTCAATAAATTGCAGTTTCAAAAAACTGTTCAAAAAAATTTGAGAATTTTCAATCTTAAATATCTTTGAAAATAATCGATCAATCATGATCAAATTTTCCACACATATTGCCTATTCCAAATGCAAATTCGTATTTCAAGATAATCCATCGATCTGTTCTCGAGAAATTACGATTTAAAAAAAAAGTTAAAAAAATTTTATCCTCAAATACCTTTGAAATTTATGGACCAATCCTTTTGCCCAAAGAAAGCACTCGATTCGTATACAAAATCTACCCCTACATGGAATTTTATTGCAATTAAGTAAATTTTACTCTAGTTATGCAACGACAAAAAAAATCACTTTTTTTTAAATTATTTTTTTTTCTGAAAAAATAATCAATAAAAAAACATGAAAATTTAGAAAATTTTAGTACTCAATATTCTTCTTAGCCAAAAAATATTCATGTCAATATTGTTTTTCACTTTCGAAATATAACCTATTTTTGAAAATTGACGTTGTTACGTATGAAGGGGTTCTTTAGTTCCCGGCCACTCTGGGTTACGCATCCGGAGAGGTTGATTTTACGTGAAATAAGAAGTCGGAAGACAAGAAGTATAAGTAACTGGTGGTATTTATTCAATACTCAAAATGCACGAGATAGAGGTATCCTAACTGGTTGTAAGTGTATGAGTGCGGGGCGCGGATGAGTCGTCGTGATCGTGGCTTCCTCGTGGATTGATGGCTGAAGACGCTGTTGTCGTCCTATCTCGTTCGGGAGTCGTCGTATCGTCTATACCTCTTTCATAGGTTCCCCGTGGGTAGAAAATCGTCAATCACTCCGCGACGCCGGATGCGTCGCTTTTTATATCCGCGATGCAGTGTCTCCCACTTTCCTAATTAATCATAGATGGGGATCGGCTGCACGTGGAGCTTCGTTCTTCCCCTAGTGCCGATTTCGCAGTTTCGGCCGCTTCGACCGACTTGACCGACTCCGGTTTCCTCGCGCCATAGTCGCGGCGCAGTGCCGAATGTTCTCGACGCTTCGAATGCTGAATCGCAGTTTTATTTATGCGACCGAACTCGCGTCTGGAATGCTTCCTCACGTAACACGTCCGAGGCTGCGGGATCGCACTCCTGGGCGATCAAAAACTACCCCATAGTCCCAAAAAAATTGGAAATTTTCGCCTTACTCGGTCACTGGTTGGTTTAATTTGCTTGGTTTGTTTGTTTGTTGTTATAGTCATTCCTGATTTGCTAGGTTGTTCTTCTCCTTTTTTGCTAGATTCTTCCTGTTCGCTTCGGTTGGCTCGAATTAGCGGTTGTTCTCCTGATTCTGATTGGCTAGGTTGTTACGGTTGCTTCTAGATCGCTAGGTTGATTTAATTGGCTTAGGTTGGCTCAAATTAGCGATTGTTGCGGGAGTATTTTGTGTAATAAAATCTCTAAAATTTAAATGTATGTGTTAATGTTTACAATTATGTGAGCTGTGTAGTGCCGTGTCTGCGTATGTGTAACTGCCTTTTACAATTCTACCTGACTGTTATTTCTCTCTCACTGGTTTGATAGAAAGTAATAAAATCATTATTATATAAAACATTATATGTATTTTTGGTATGCGTACACTGAGAATAGCTTGATAACAAAATATTTTACCCTTATCTCGCAAAATATTTCATGAAGATAATTATAGTATGGTTCAAACAAAAATATATTTTAATTTAATGAGTCGCATATCGGCTTAAATGACACTTTTATTGTTTTAATTAATAAATGCTCTATCTTTACAAAATATATATATCTCCGTGAATTAATCCTAGAGAAATGTTAGTGTACATCTTTTTTTCTATGCGCCTTTTGTTATCGGGCCCATCCCCTCAGCGTCTTCGTACTCTCGGAAGCTTTGGCCGTGCTCAGCCGTAGTTGACGTGGCCGGTCATCGCCGATGTCCAGGAGCGATGGTAGGCTTAGTACTCGACCTGAAGAGGTAGAATAGTACACACGGCCTCCGACTTCCTGCCGTAGAGTCGGCTGGCTGCCTTCTTGTTGTTCTGAAACCAGTCTATTTCTTTTTAGTAGCGGGATACCCCCAGGCTGGCATTTTCCACACGATTATTACTATTATTATTATTAAAATTATAGTGTTGCCTGAATATGTCACGGCATCTTTAAAACTAGAGAGTTGATTAGATACAGTTTTATATTGTCCGAGTGCGCGGGCTTTATCGATTATCTCCCGCAGGTCCTTGTCTGTTTTGAGTAATCGCGTTGAGGTACTTTTAGCGATACCCCGACTATTTTCACATTTACTAAATTGTCTACTAACGCGTTAGTGACATTCAAGATCGCTGAAACAATCAAGGGCATTTCATCAAATGTTTGAGTAGTGAGATTAGTTACGATTTACCGCGTAGCTACTAATTTCACCGAGTTGGAGCTCACCACACAACCGACGGGCAAGGTCAAAATGCCCGAACCTTTAATATCAAGGTTTACGTCTGCTGCTCTTTTGCAATTTACTACCATCTTTTCCTGCTCCCTGGCTGAAAAAACCCACGTATTAGGATTATTTAAGCGCCCCCAAAAGGTTGTGTCCAACTCTATAATTTTTAATTCGCACTGGGAAAAGTTCTGGATCGGGATGTTCGCGGCCAATTTTGTTGAGGATTTGGTCCGGTTCCGTCTCCCGGCATATGTAGCCTTTGTTCAGTTTTTTGCAATTATTCAGTGACTTTAAATCTATATTTATGTACGTGTTTTTACTGATACTAACTGCAAAGTACTGTGAACTGGGCCAGATATAAGCAAAGTTATTAGATTTATTAACTGTTCTTTGAAAAACTAGTAAGGGTGAGGCTTTAAAAAGTTGATAGGTATTAAAATCAATCAAAGGCAATGCGATATGGTAGGCTAATTGGAAGTTGTGTAACAGGATCGTCACGTCTGATATCTTTACTAACTCCGATATGGCATTCTCGTCCGTTGAAGCTGGGACGACCGCTTCCGTAATCGTTCTGGATATCAAATCCGCCGTCTCTCGGATCTGCGTGAGATTCAGAAACCGCGGGTGGATGGACCCTTGTTGAGCAAATAGAATGCAGTACATTTTCTTCGAGAAGCTGTGTCGCTACTATCATTGCGGCTTTCTTTTATGAATCTTGTTGATGTTGATTCAGGATCTGCGTTTTTCATTTCAGCTCCTCGGCCTTCATGTGTACCGCTCCGAACTCCTTGTGTACGACCTCCGTTTGGTTCAGCAAGAGGTCTGATAATTGTTTGGTCTTGTCTTGTACTCCATCTATAAGCCCATTGGTTTCTTCTTCCGCTGCCTCATCCAGAGTTCCAAATAAGTAACGGCTCGCCTTTCCCACGGCAGAGAACCATGCTCCTCGAATTCGGGTAGCTCTTCGTGATCCTTGCCCTTCCAGTAGTTCCAGGGCTCTATCGATGTCCTTGTTTTTGTCTGTAACTTGCTTATAGATGTTCTTCAGCTGCTGTTGATCTCGGCATGCTACCATATTATTACAGTGTTGCGTTATAGAGCGCCATGCGTCTAGTTGTCGCTCCCCTTGGTGCAACAACAGTTCCAAGTTATTTTGCTGTATTATCTTCCATGTTGTGCTGGACGTTGCGAGCGGCATTAGTTGTTCGATGATGATTTCTGGGCTCTCCGAAATAGGCTGTATCAACGGGTTTCTTGTGTTCGTTGCTTTCGGCGTCAGTCTGCAGGCAGACAGGGTTGGCCGGTTTTATTGGGTACTGTGATGTGTTGTTTCCTAATATTATTTCTACTGGGCCTCGAGGTCCAGATTTCTCCCTTATGCCGTCGGGTCAGTAATAAATATCGTGTTAGTCTCGTTAGTAGGATCGCTTTGGTCTGTGTCTCGCAGTAACGTGTTAAAGTCCGGATATTTTACTGTAAAAAATCAAAATTTGCCCGGTGCAGCCTGTATGGTATACTGGCGTACTTGTTTATTGGCTGCCTTGTATACGTATGGCGCAACTCTCGGTCTTGTGTTTTTTTTCTTTTGCTTTTCTGGTTCATTCTCCTTGCCAATTTTCCATAACGTCCTACATTATTGACGTGTTTTTTTTTTTGTGGCGAAGTTCACATTGTGTTTGCGAGTTTCGTCAATTAATTTATTACTGCTATGTTGATATTATATTAGTCTCAATTCTGGAAGCCGGCCAATAGATTTAGAATTCGGTTCTAGAATAGAAAAGTTTTTATTCGTGATATCGTGATTTACCCGTTTTTTCTATAGTGTTGTAGGCACAGCGTATTTTGGGTGATTCTGTGATTTCAATTTTGCCCGGTTTTGCATTGGTTGACTAACTCTACTTTTTATCTTAATGGCGCCTTCCGATTGGTCGGTTGAGATTTATATAGGCTGATATTTTTGCCCATTTTGGCTCGTTAAAAATTGCGACCCTTTATGTACCCCTGTTCCCCATCGACCGAGAATAAAGGACACTAATGATAAAACCAATGGTAATTATGATATTGAGATCTTTTTGATTTCCCTGAGAGTTGTTAGGGTAGTGAGTTTTTCCTCGTGATAATCTGTTAGTGCTTTATCACCGATATTAATTGTACAAATTTCAACAATTACGATTGCGTTTGCCGCACCGTTTTATATTGTTTCCTAAAATTAATATATGGTTTCGTTTATCGAATGCTATATGTGATAATTAGATTGCTTCTCCTATTATATTTTATAATGAAAAGAAAAAAGGGGTGCCGCTGCGTCATTTTGGGTAATGTGTATTTACGGCGACATATGAGGTTGGAGTAAACGGGAAATTTTATTCGTAGATATTTCATTCGGGTGTTTTTCTTTTACCTCCCGGGGTAAGAGGCCGACTCGCAACTTGTATTTAAACATTTATTTAGTGTTGGCCTCAATAATTATTTCTTACGCTTTATATGATTCATGCCATTTAGCTTATTTAATCCAATGATAAAAGGATATTTATATTAATTATCCCTGGTAACTAAATTTCGCGGTATTTTGATTATTTTGATGTTTTAATAATTTTGTCATAGTTTCTGGCATATATGGTTTGGTGCTTTATAGCGACAATTTATGAGCGAATTTTAATTTAATATACAACGTCGTATGCTGCAGAGGACTCGGGCTGGTGTCCTGTTACACTCCGGCTCTCGCGTTGTGGCTGAGTGTAGTGGTGAGCCTTATCTTACCGTGACGTAGTGTTGGTATGATGTACACGGTTGCAGCGGCGATTTATATTTTTTAATTTTGTTAGGTTTTTTAATAATTACTTGTTGATGCCGTTTATTATTGCTCACTTTTTGGTTTTTAATACTAAAGTCTTCCAGCTAGTCCTTGCAATTTTATTTAAAAAATTTATTTCGTGTTGACCTTAACAATTGTTTCTTACGCTTTATATGATTCTTGCCATTTAGCTTATTTAACCCAATGATAAAAAGATATTTATATTAATTATCTCTGGTAACTAAATGTCGCGGTTTTTTTTAATTATTTTGTGGTTTTAATAATTTTGTCATAGTTTCTGGCACATGGTTTGGTGCTTTATGGCGACAATTTATGAACGAATTTTAATTTAATATAGAATGCCGTATGCTGTAGAGGACTCGGGCTGGTATCCTGTTACACTCCGGCTCTCGCGCTGCGGCTGAGTGCGGTGGTGAGTCTTATCTTACGCCCACACTGAATTGTTTTCTGCTGTTGTGTGCTGCGGTTCTTTTGTGTGAGTGCGTAATTTCTGCTTAGGGTGCACTTCACACCTAGCCGGGACTTTTCTCTGACTTATCGATATAGGGTCCCTGCTTTGTTTTCAAGGCGTATTTGCGCACTCTCTTGGTTGATCTTGAGTGCGGCGAGCCTGTATCTCTCACTTGTGCTTCCCTTGACTCCTGCGTTTTCACTGTTATCGACTTCTCCTATTTACCTTTGATATTGTGGTAATTAACTTCTGAAAGCGTAGTCCCAAAAACGGAACAGAACCAATAAATTGAGTGATACGGTAATGCCATGGCTGCACAGGAAGCTCAAATCGTACCAGAGGGTTTCCCTGGAGGAGAGCCCGAGAATTTTATATGTTGACACCGACCCGAGCCTCTGGATCGTGTGATTTCGTACATCCAGTTGCCGTCGGGGGTGCAGGCGTGCCGTTATGTGCACGTAGTAATTTAATGATTGTTATTTTTTTGCCTTATAATTGTTTCTTTTTGTGTGACGGTGGGTCAAACATTCGTTTTTTTTTTTTTTTTTTTTATTTGCCGATGCGTCTTTGCTTTACTTCGCATTTCAGATTTCCTCAAAATTGATTTTTGCTTTTTTTTATAAGCTTGAGATATTTGAATCGAATGGATAGCATTCGAAAGATCATTAAAATACCCATCTTTCCTAAAAAAATTCCTCTATCACGGTTCTCTTGTTATTTGAATTCACTTTGTCCATTTGAAATTTGAGAAAAAAAAATGAGTTTTGTATGTCCAACGATTACAGGAGTAAAATTGACGTAATCACTTCGAAATTCTCTGTAGAGGTAGGTTTTGGATAGCTCTCGGTAGAGTTCTTTTGGCAAAATGATTAGTCCAGAAATTTCGGAAATATTTGAGGTTATAACTATTTTAGCCCTCTTTTAAAATCGTAATTATTCGGGAACGCATTTATGTATACTAGAAAATGGAAATGACATGCGCTATGCGCGCGTGTTGTATGCCTGCTTTGTTTTGTAATAGCCATTTATTATTTTTAAGGTTAGGATCTTTTTCCTACATTGGAAATTCCAAAAAGAGCATACTAATACGGACCGGTGTACTACTAGAGACAAGTACTCAACGTGTGAAATTTCGCTAAGAAAATATAATTTGAAGACAATAATATTACAGTCAATTATTTTATTTATTTTTTCACACATAAATTTAAAAAATCATACCTATTATTTTATTCACAATATATAAATAATTTAAAAATTAATCCTTTTTTTTAATCTTCATAAATGAATTTAATTATAATTACGTCATATTTTATTGCAACAATTATAACTTTTTGTAGTGAGGTTAATTAAGGGGATTGGCAATCTAAGTAGTCTATGGCTTCGTGTCTCCGGATGACGTTCTTCTGTTTCATGAGGAATGTTTAACCTTTAGAGGACGGGATGGCCCCTATACGGGCCATGCCCATGATCGACCCTTTACATGTGTTAGTTTTGAGATGTGAGACATCACAAAAACTCGATTTCTATAGAAAAGTGAGAGAAAACAGTAAACCCAAATCCCCGTCCTCTAAAGGTTAACGCGATCTCATCGGCTGGTAGCATCCTTTCCATTTCGTCGTAGTTGCTATCTTGGGCGGGTCGCATACCGTAATCTTCGCCTTCTGCCAGTGGCTGACGGCTGACCTTGCAATTTCTCGTTGCCGGACTTCCACTATAATGCTAAGTTTGTAACAGAGAATCACAAGAAAAAAATTCTGCTTCTCCTTTTTTTCTTGCTACCATCGTTCCATTATCGTATTCGACGAATCTCAGTCCTGCATAACTGCAATTAATATAACCCTCACAATCCGGAATGAGTAATAAAATATTAAGTGTTATACCTTAGATTTTTAGTTCTTTAAAGCGCCCGACTAGGTCGTCAAAGATTTGATCATATTTATTGAATTTCTCCTCGATGCTCCTACTTCGTTTTGTGGCAAACTTTCTTATTATCCCTATTTGTTTGCGCGACTGCCTTTGCTTCCTTATTATCCATTGGATGGCCTTACAAGGAAGGTACCCCAAGTGTAAGTCGCCGATTTGGACGATATTGCAATATGTTGTAGTAGATTAAAAAATAAGAGACACGTATTTTTTTTTACGTGCTGATAGACACTTGAAGGTGGTGAAATCTACCCCTAAAGTTCACCCTCAAAAACAGTTTTTTTCAAATATTTCAAAAACGAATAAAGCTAGTTTAATGAAACCGACGCCAAAAGTTGTAGAATAAAAAAGCCTTCGAAACAGCATTACTTTCAATTTTAAGGGTAGCAACCCCTATTTTTTTTTCAAGAAAACTAAGCTTTTCTCATCAATTTTCAGCTATAAAAATTACAATAAATTATATATCGCTTAAAAACAGATTTGATTTAAAAGAAAATTAAAAAATAAAGTTGACCTTTCTCGTGGTTTTGGCCAAAATTATTTTTTAGGGGGTAACTACCCCTTATTTATATTTTGTTCATTTTTTCAGAAATAAATAAAGACATCTTAATAAAACTAACGCTAAAAATTTTAAAATAAGAAAGGCTTCAAAACAGCATTATTTTCAATTTTAAGCGTAGCGACCCCTATTTTTTTTTCAAGACAACTAAGCTTTTTTCATCATTTTTCGGCTATAAAAATTATAATAAATTATATATCGCCTTAAAACTGATTCCATTTAAAAGAAAATTAAAAAATAAAGTTCACCTGTCCCGTGGTTTTAACCAAAATTATTTTTTAGGGGTAACTACCCCTTATTTTTATTTTGTTCATTATATCAGAAATAAATAAAGATACCTTAATAAAACTAACGCTAAAAATCTTAAAATTAAAAAGGTCACAAATCTGCATAACTTTCAATTTTAAGGGTAGCAACCCCTATTTTTTTAAAGGAAATGAAGTTTTTTATCAATTTTCAGCTATAAAAATTACAATAAATATATCTCTTTAAACACCATTCCATTGAAAAGATTGACCATAAAATTTTGACCAATAACACAGACAAACGCTATGTAATTTTAGCACTTTCGGGCAATACGAAATACTAATTTATCATTAATTTTGCAAAATTAGTTTGTTTAAACTACTTGTTTAAACGGATTATTGTAAAGCTTTTTCGAAAAACTAATTTTGACTTGAATTCCACAAGAAAAGTAACATGTTTATTTAAACTTTTATATGTTGTAGTGAACCAAAAAACGAAAAATATTTATATTTTTTATCTGTGAATAATACATTTTAAAGGGGTGCAAATCATCCTCGGAAGTTCATTATGTTCTTACTTCCCTTTATTATATTTTATTTATTATTATAAATACTTCGTCAAAGGCAATCGTACCGTTTTGATACGTGATAAATAAAGCATTAAAAAAAAAATTAATGTGTGTGTGCGTGTGTGTACGTGGATGTAAGTGATTTTTATGCAGTAAATAAGAGTAATCGCTGATTGTGAATGAGAAAATAATATGTTATTTTTATATTATTATGAGGCGGATATTTATAGATTGGTGATATAACTCGTAGTTTCATATATTGCTGGCAAACATTGTATTTATAAATCGGTAGAGTTCCAGTCGTGCAGTGTTGTTTTGTGAAAGTGGTTATTTCTACAATATTGTGGCTGTAATATTGCATCAATTGATTTTTTTTAATGTCAGCAGCACTACAAAACTACAGGTAAATGTCTATTTATATATCAGATCTAATGCATTAATTGTAAGAATTTCGTTTCTGTCTATAGGCTTTAATAAAATTATAACAGCTTTTCAAAATTATATTTTGCGTTATTTTTAATGAACATCTTAGAAAGTATGCAATTTCGTACATTGTTACATTTTTTGGAGATACATTTGACGTTATAGAGTACAAATAGTTTAAATTGATTTTTCTTTAATTTTAAAGATTTAAAAAATCCTGATTTATAAGTGCATAAAGTATTTTTAATATTTTTACGAAAATTAAAAAATGTATCATAATATACTTTATTGTGTATACTGTATTGTTTACTTTCTGTTATTAACAAAATTATAGACTCCTGATTCAATTTTTAGCCAAAATTGTATACGGTTCCTTTACTATTAGATGTTTTACAAATAATAAATTTTACATACAAATAATAATTTTAAATAACTAAATCTTAATTTTAATAAATCTAAATTAACAGGCATTGTGCAATACATCTTATCGATTACAGTTTACAAATTTCTTTTCATTTTAATCAAGCGCTTTAGTAAAGAAATATACAGATACGATATTATTAATAGATTCTTAACAGGATAGCCCAAAGTATAAATATTTGTTTTATTCGTATGTGTCGCCTTTTTAAATGCAACATTATTATCTTGTGAAAATATGGTATTTTTTTAATATTTAAACAAATATTTCCCGGTAAAAAGACATTGGTCGCATGATGGCGTACATCAGTAAAAGCGTACAACGTACAACGTACAAAGCTTCCTCATTGAGAAATAGCTATGTTCTCGCAACATAGTAATGTAACGTTTAGAGGGGTGACGCATACAAATTAAAAAAATGTTTTTATTTTCAGCATTCTATATATGTGTGCTGTAAAGATACTATTTCTGTATGCAATTATTCTTATAAATGTTTGATTATTTTAGCACTCAAAATGAAAATTAATCCTCTGAATGTTATTAATTTGTTGCTTGCCTATTTCCAAACACTTGATATTGAAGACAGCCCTTATAATATTAAAGAAATAGAAATAAAAGACCATTTCCAAATGATACTGTTAGATTTAATGGAATCGTCTAATAGCATAGATGTTATAATGGAAAAATCGTTGGATTTTCAAGAAGAATATAAAGAAACAGATGGACGTATTGTGGAAGATGTTGATTTACATACACTTCCTTACTATCCTGAATTACCTACGGATCAATGTACGGGACATGAAGAACCATTGAGTTTTGAATACAAAAAAAGGGCTGTAGAATATTGGAGAAGTGGAAAAACAAAAAAGAATTTATCGCTTAAAACAGTTCAAAATATATACAGGAAAGTCAGTTCTGAAACACAGTTACATCGCTGGGCTCACCAAATCAATCAAGGTGGAACTTACCGAGAAAAAATTGCAAGAATTTGCGATTTCACACTAGAAAATTTTAAAGCTGCTACTGAAGCTGGATTAATAATTCATGACAACGATTTAAGAAGATGGGCTCTACAAGCACGAAAATTAATCGGAAATGAGGACGTAAGATTTACAGCTTCAAAACATTGGCTTTCAAAATTTAAAAATACCCATAGAATTGTTTCTCGAAAAATTAATAAATTTATCACAAAAAAAGTATAGAAAATAGAAATGATTTGCATAAAAAAGAAGTAGAATTCGTAACAGAAGTCAAACAATTGATTAATCTAATAGGCACTGACAATACATATAATTCAGACCAGTCTGGTTTTTAGTTGGAAATGCATTCTGGTAGATCTCTTGCTTTTGAAGGAGAAAAGAAATTACAGTGCCTTGTACAGTCGGTCACATCAACAACTCATAGCTATACTGTACAGCCGACAATTTCAGCCACAGGAAAGTTACTATCACCATTATTTTTAGTATTAAAGGAACGAACCGGAGAATTTGGACCAATTGTCTCACAAAATTTGTTTGTGCCTACAAACGTATATGTTACATCCTCGACATCTGGAAAACTTAATTCAGGTAAAATCACGTTCTATTAATTTCTAAAAATAAAACGTTAATTATTTCGGAAGACACATTTAAATAAAATCAAAATTTGTAGAACTCTTTAAGGCGTGGTTAAAGAGGTATATTTTCTTCAAGTTGGACCTAGAAGCATGCTGCTAATTGATTCGTGGAGTGGTCATTGTCCAACGATTGTACAGGAAGTTACGCCACACGATAAAACACTACATCTCAAAATGATACCTACAGGAACGACTGGAAACATACAGCCGTTAGATGTATATGGATTCCGCACATGGAAGAACTATGTTAAACATTTTTCAGACCATGTTTTGCTCATAGACGAAGACTTAAATTTACATTTGAGAAATAATATAATTAAATTACAGTCTTTGGTTCATAACCAATTTTCATCTCCACGATATTAAAATCTATTTAAATATTCGTGGTATAGAAGTGGGTATCTTGTGAATCGACCAGGAGATTTCGATGACCGCGTAAGTATCAGTTTCGGAGATTCTTGTGCAAAGCATTGTGAGCTCAATGGTTGTAATAATGTTGCAATTGTTAGATGTTCGTGGTGTAAAAAATCTTTATGCTTAAAACACTTTTTTGAAGAATATCATTATTGTACAACTTACAATCCATAATGCCTCGAGCTATTCGACAAACAATTACTTTTTTGAGAATACTTTAAATTTTTTGTAGTAATAGTAATAATAAAACTTGTGTTGTTAAAACAAAAACCATATTTACATTAGTTATCATTTCATTTTGTATTTTTCTGCAACACGTAACTTTAATTTTTATTATTTATTTGAGAAAAAATTAATCTCACTAAATTTTGATTATTTACGCAATTTTTTCAGAAAAAAATAATAAACACATTTACCCTCCCTGCTAGAAAAAGTTAGTAGAAGTCGATAAAAATCGATAAGTTTCACCATTGAAGTCAATAAAGTCTCTTAATTTCCTTAAAAAGAGAAAAAAAAGGAGTTCCTACCCTTAAGGGGACAAGCCATGGTTAGGGGGTCGAAAAATCGATTTTTTTTTTTATGTACTATTTTGATAGCAAATTTTCCGCTGAATACTATGCTTCCAACCGCATTTCCAAATTCGATTTCGTTTAGAAAATACAGCTAAAACCGTGAAGTCACTTTTTTGCATATTTAGTGATTTTTCTTAAATTGTCCATTTTAGATATACTATTGTTAATCTTATATTATTTTATGCTTCACAGCATACAATACTGAATTTAGAACGTAAATGTACATTGACATAGTAGGCAAACTTAACTCGAGGTATAAACCTCGTGTATTTTACTTTTACTCTACTTATACAAAAGTATAATACGTACAATACATATAGATGGTTTAAAATCTCATCTGTTTACGTTCTGTCAGCGCCATAGTCGTTGGGATTTAAACTAAAAGTGTTTTGAATATAATTGAATCTGCATTTTTCAATGGAATTTATTCAGTATTGACAAAAAATTTTTTTGTAAATAAAGTGCTGTGTAGAACTCTTTTAACTGAGAGTGTAGAAGACAGCGATTTTAGGTTAACTGCACTGTGCAAAGTGTTGTTAATATTTTTAATTTAGTGAGTTCAGTGAGTGATTTTTATTTGTGTTTTTTAATAACTAACATTATAGAGGATTAGATATTAGCCACTATGGATTCTGACAAGAGAAATAGAACATCAGGAGCTCCAGGAAAGAAGAGAAAATTTGGAAGAAAATAAAAACATAAAGGATTTAACAAAAATTCAGAGAATGTTCAACAAAAAATCACGAACAAAAGGAAAAGAAGTACAACTTCAGGGAAAATAAAAGATATATCTGTAGAAGCGTCACAAACAAGAAACAGAATAATAGATATAAACATTCTGTTCTTACAGCTGGAGAAATTTCTTGTACGTGCAACATGTAAAGGATAAGTTAAAATTATAGAAGAAGATATTCGAGGACTTGGCTCCAAATTTAACATTATGTGCAAAAATTGTTCAGAGAGAAGAATTATAAGCACGAGCAAGCAAGTTGGAGCTCAAAGCAATGCTTATGAAACCAACAGACGCAGTCTTCAAGGAATTTCAAGTTTGATTGGCTTGCGTTCTCAACAAGTTCTTGACATATTTATCAAGAACAGTTTTTGTAAAGCATGTTTAAAGTGGGAAAATAGAAAAGGCACAGAAGAATATGAAGACTGGTTCAGTGATCATCAAGATAAATGTGCAGCAAACCATGAAGGAAGTGCTGGAAAGATGGAAGTCGATGGAGTTGTGGAAATGTTTAAAAGATCTCAAGAAAAGTATAATGTAAAATACCATCATTACATTGGAGATGGAGATTCGAAAGTGTACAGTGCTTTGTGCCAGACCAAACCGTATGGAGATGAAGTTAAAGTTGAGAAGAAGGAGTGTGTGGGACACGTCCAGAAACGAATGGGAACCAGACTCAGGAATTTAAAGAAAAATTTTGGAAAAAAGTTATTAGACGATGGAAAAACCATTGGAGGCCAAGGACGATTAACAGCAAAAGTAATTGATCAGCTCACCACATATTATGGTAATTCCATCAGAAACAACACGGACTCTGTAGAAAAAATGCTGAATGCTATATGGGCTACGTACTACCACAAGATTTCCACAGACCAGAATCCTCAACATCATTTATGCCCACTAGGACAGAGCAGTTGGTGCAAGTGGCAAAAAGCGAAGGCTCAAAAAAAACTAAAAGATTTTCATCATAAAGACAGTATTCCTGCAGTGATTATGGAGCAGTTGAAACCAATTTACAAAGATCTCTCTGAACAGGAGCTGCTTCACAGATGTTTAGGCGGTTACACCCAAAATAGTAATGAGAGTTTTAATAATTCAGTTTGGAAGATTGTAACCAAGACCTCCTTCAGTGGTGTACATGTGCTCACAGCAGGTGCTTGTATTGCTGTCACTTGCTTCAACGATGGAAGAGTTGGTTTTCTGAATATTACGGAAGCCTTTGATGTGAAACCTGGAGTAGCTGCAATTGAGTGGGCACAGAAAAGCAATGACATCAGATTATTTCATGCTGAGAGGAATGCCGAAGAAAACACTTTAGAAAATAGGATCAAACGAAGGAGACTGCAATTGAATTTACCTGAAGAGTCATATGCACCAGGTTCTTACTAGAGTAGGTAAAAAGTTATTTTTATGCGATAATAGCTAATATAATATTTATTAATTTTTTTCTTTTTACAGGTATGTTATTGGCTCTCATAAAAGGATTAATTTATTTTGAGGTTATTTTTACTCTCAATAACATTTATGACTAACAATGTTTTCAGCCTAGTACGAAAAAAAAAATAAGTACAACATTTATGTATTAATCTAAAAAATTTAAAAATATTGAATTAATGAAATTCTTTTTTATAGGTTTATTCAACAGTTAAAATGATTTAGCCAGGACTACTTTCATCTAATTGGCATCTGTTTCATTTTTCCACTAAAGTATATCATACAGAATGAAAAAAAAATTTTTGGTAAGTAGTTTTGAAACTTATATAAAGTTATAGAAAACCAAAACTTTGAATTGAATTTCTGAATAACTTGTTTTTTGTATTTACAGGGACTTTGCCGCAGGATTTCTTTTAAATAAAGCAAGCTAGAGGTTTGCAAATTTAGGAGTATCTTTAAAATTGTGTTGGTTATAGAAAATGTGAGGTACTTTTTTGAAAAAGGCTTTAGAAAAAAAATTATAAAATAAAATTACAAAAAATATTGAAATTTTAATAAAAAAAAAAATAAAAAAATTAGATTTTTCATTAAAAAACAATTTTAAAAGTTTTTTTAAAAAAAAGTAGCTCACATTTTCTATAACTGGTATAACTACAAAGGTACTCCTAAGTAACCAGACCCCTGCCTTGCTTTGTTCAAAAAATTTCCTGCGGCAATGACATGCCAGTTTCTAATTCAGAAGGGTTTCTTAATCTAATGGACTGCAAGACCAAAATCTTAAACACCTGGATGATGTAGTCTTAAATTATAGGTAATTGTATAACTTAATAATAAAAAAAAGTTTGAACTCTTAAAATTATATATTGGCTTTGTTATTAAAGAATTAATACAATAGCTTTTTTTTCAGGTTCAACCATGGCTTGTCCCCTTAAAATTGAAAGTGATACAGATTTTTGGCCTTTTTAATTTTAAGATTTTTAGCGTTAGTTTTATTAAGGTAGTTATCCCCTAAAAAATAATTTTGGTTAAAACCACGGGACAGGTCAACTTTATTTTTTTAATTTTCTTTTAAATGGAATCAGTTTTAAGGCGATATATAATTTATTATAATTTTTATAGCTGAAAATTGATGAAAAAAGCTTAGTTTTCTTGAAAAAATAGGGGTTGCAACCCTTAAAATTGAAAATAATGCTGTTTTGAAGCCTTTCTTATTTAAAATTTTTAGCGTTGGTTTTATTAAGGTATCTGTATTTATTTCTGAAATAATGAACAAAAAATAAATAAGGGGTAGTTAGCCCTAAAAAATAATTTTGGCCAAAACCACGAGACAGGTCAACTTTATTTTTTAATTTTCTTTTAAATGGAATGAGTTTTGAGGCGATATATAATTTATTGTAATTTTTATAACTGAAAATTGAAGAAAAAAGCTTAGTTTTCTTGAAAAAAAAAATAGGGTTTGCTACCCTTAAAATTGAAAGTAATGCTGTTTTGAAGCCTTTCTTATTTAAAATTTTTAGCGTTGGTTTTAGTAAGGTATCTTTATTTATTTCTGAAATAATGAACAAAAAATAAATAAGGGGTAGTTAGCCCTAAAAAATAATTTTGGCCAAAACCACGAGACAGGACAACTTTACTTTTTAATTTTCTTTTAAATGGAATGAGTTTTGAGGCGATATATAATTTATTGTAATTTTTATAGCTGAAAATTGAAGAAAAAAGCTTAGTTTTCTTGAAAAAAAAAATAGGGGTTGCTACCCTTAAAATTGAAAGTAATGCTGTTTTGAAGCCTTTCCTATTTTAAAATTTTTAGCGTTGGTTTTATTAAGGTATCTTTATTTATTTCTGAAATAATAAACAAAATATAAATAAGGGGTAGTTACCCCCTAAAAAATGATTTTGGCCAAAACCACGAGACAGGTCAACTTTATTTTTTAATTTTCTTTTTAATGGAATCAGTTTTGAGGTGATATATAATTTATTGTAATTTTTATAGCTGAAAATTAATGAAAAAAGTTTGGTTTTCTTGAAAAAAAAAAATAGGGGTTGCTACCCTTAAAATTGAAAGTAATGCTATTTTGAAGGCTTTTTTATTCTACAACTTTTGGCGTCAGTTTCATTAAGCTAGCTTTATTCGTTTTTGAAATATTTGAAAAAAAACTCTTTTTGAGGGTGAACTTTAAGGGTAGATTTCACCCCCTTAAAGTGTCTATCAGCAGGTAAAAAAATATACGTGTCTCTTATTTTTTAATGTACTACAACATATTGCAATATCGTCCAAATCGGCGACTTACACTTGGAGTACCTTCCTTGTTAGTGTGGTGATCCAATCGGGTCGTAAGTTTATTGATCACTTCCCTCTGCTCATTCATGAGCACCCCCATGTTCACTAGTTCGTCGCACAGGTCGGCGAGTGTCGCCCACTGTTCCTCTCGTGAGTTACCTATACGCCTCAGTTTTTCTTCCAGCCTTATCACCTGGTACAATAAACGGGTGTCCGCGAAAACGGTGTGGAACTGGGGTACCGTTTCAATGAGTGCTCGCTAATTCATATGCGTTGAAAAACTTGTTCGCTCTCCTTTGAGGCTTAATCGTAGATTAAGTTCTCGTGCTGGGACTTTACCATCTTTGCCTCTTGGCTTTCGGTGGATATCTTATTGCACTTTATCGCGCCGTGTCCAGTATACATGTGTGAATTACTCTTGCTGTACTTTGGTTTCGTAGCTTAAGTTTACGCTCGGAGGTTGTGTCTTTCCGCCAATGCCCTACCCGCTCTGTTTGCATTCCTTCGCCAGTGGTTTTCCCTTGGAGGGGATGTCTCCTACGGTGGGGATTTGCTACGGTCGTGGCAGTTCTGCTATAAAAGTAGCATGCCCTGCAGTAGGAGTTCATACTCGATCGACTACTTCACTGTCCGTTGCAGCTGATATATTGACATGAAGCCACGCCGAACTTACGCCTCCGGACCGTCCTTCTTTGTCACCGTCTTGGTGCCCCCGGGGGAGGCGTCGCTTCCATCTTTTGAGGTATGTTGCTAGGTGTTTTAATTTATATTTCGGCCTGAGACATTGTAATATCACCTTTGCTCCTCGTACTCCTGCCACCCGTATTAATAACATATTATTAATATTCTCCCTCTTTTTCCTTTTCTAGGTGAGTTCCGTTCACCGCCCGACCAGCTGGGACTATCGTTACCCTAGGCCATGGGTGGCTGCTGGCCATGGACGGTCCGCCAACCGCTGCTCCAGGCGGGGCGTTGGACACCAAGACCGTCGGAGCCCTGAACTTCTCGCATAGGCGGCCCGGCAGCGGGCCAACCCGCGACCGCCGACTGAGGTGGTGGGGCCGGAGCCCGACTTCAAGGATGACGACCGGCGTTCTCAGCCCGAGAGCATCCACTGTCAGCCGGGAGCCCCATGTTAATAACCGGGGCCGGGCTCTCTTGGTAGTTGTCGGACGAGGGCGGCCTGTGGCCGTGGTGCGGCCACAACCTTCCTTCGACTTGAGACGTGGAGGACGCACCTCCTGCCGCTGCGGATGTCGTGGTTGCACGGGGCGGCACTGTCCGGAGAGCCCAAGGTGGCCGCGGGCGTGGCAGCCTCCACCCAGCCGTCGATGACGAGCCCACGCGCCGGCCGCTTACTGCCCCCGTTGCTGGGGGCACAACGCGACCGAGGAGCTGCTGCGGGTCGCTGTTGATGCACGGGGCTTATGTGCGTCCCCTTTACGGCCTTAGTGTAACGCTATATCTGTACTGCATATATGTATGCGTAAAAATATTTTTGCCTATATGTATATTTTCTTAATATACTACATTGTTTATAATAGGCTTGTGTATTCATTTATTTCCTTTTGTTTTGTTTTTTTTTTCTTTTTCCTTTTTGCGTTTTTCCTTTTTTGTAAGGAGATTTATGGAAAATTGAATTATGGAAAATGACTGTTCCTTTTACGGATAATAAAGTTCGCTTAAGGTGGTAGTTCTGTGATACTCCAAAAAGTAGGTTTAAAATTCTGGTGTGTTCCCTAAAATCCAAATAATTTTACTCTATTTTATATACATTTCTCCAAAGGGGTTTATAAAGCCCGTTTTTTTATATATCGGGGTTTATCGAGACCAATTTGGATTATGCAGCCCGGGCTTTATAATATTTCTAAATATAGGGGTTTATGCGGCCCGACCTAGAGTCTATAACCCCAGGGTCCATTATTTCTTTAATCACTTGCCATAGGGAACTCTGGGCTGTAGGTACTAATATACAGTCTTGGGCTACATAAACCCCGAGAAGTGTGTGTGTGTGTGTGTGTGTGTGTGTGTGTGTGTGTGTGTGTGTGTGTGTGTGTGTGTGTGTGCATGCGTGCGTGCGTGCGTGCGTGCGTGCGTGCGTGCGTGCGTGTGTGCGTGTGTGTGTGTGTATATGGGATGCCGACCCATTTTTGCGAAAAATTTTATTAATATATATATATATATATATATATAGTATAATTGGGCACTTTGAGGAGCTAGGGTCTCGACGCCCAGAGTACAGTCAGCGTGACTAAAGAAATCAATCCCTCTCTGGGTACCGAAATTCTCGCGCCTCCTCAAAGTGCCCAATTCGCATACTTATAGAATTCCTCAAAGTGCCAAAAATCTCTTCAAAGTGCCAAATCTCCTCGAAGTGCCTAATTGTTCAGCACATATATATATATATATATATATATATATATATATATATATATATATATATGCGATGCCGACCCATTTTTGCGAAAAATTTTATTAAAATTAGTCATTCGTACACGGTAATAGTATCAATTGTGACAAAAAAATAGTAAAGTCTGTTAATTTAAAGATGGGTTCTCACAAATGAATAATACGTTATTAAAGATGAAATTCTGCTTTTAAGTTTATCAAGTATGTGTCAAGGGGTATATGAATGATTAAAGACGTATGTTTTTTATAGTATTAAAAGAATCGTGGGCTGCAGGTTCAAAAAGAGAAGGCGTTTCGTGTGGAGCAAAGATTTGGTTTATTGAAACCTCCATCGTGCCTCTGAGCATACAAAAGGTTGCTGCTCTCTCTCAGCCGTTGCGCGCGGAACTAACGCCGGCCAGCGTTGCGATGAGTCGGCGGCGTGCTTCGGTAGTTGACTGGCTGCGCATCTGCGCGAGCCGAATATCGCCTTAAAAGGCGCGATGACGTTAGCGTCTCGAATGTTCTAGGCGTTGGATCGCCAACATTCCGCCTACCTTCGCCAAGCTGGCGAACGGACCTCAATCCTTGACTAGGAGGCGTATGACCTTGCGAAGGTCGACCACGCGGGTGAAATCATCACTCCGAGGATGGATGGCGGTGACTCGAGCCAAGGGCCACTTGGCGTGAGCTCATTCCGAATGAGGCGGAGGATGAGGCTGTCTCCACTTCATGCGGGACTGCAACGACGTTAAATATTCGGATGACCACCTGGCCCAAAAATGTTGAGTCAGTTGACTAATCAATAGCCAACGCTTTCCTGGTGGGACATTGGCATCCGAGAGGTCTTCTTTAGGTACTAAAAATGATGGACGTTGTATAAGAAAATGCGAGGGTGACAGGAAATCAAGGTCAGACGGATCTTCAGTGAGAGCAGTTAAAGGTCTCGAGTTCAGGCAAACTTCTATTCGACAGAGTAGAGTAGCAAGTTCTGAGAAGGTGAGGACTTGGTCTCCAACGACGCGACGCAAGTGATGTTTGGCAGATTTAATTGCGGCTTCCCATAAGCCACCAAAGTGAGGTGCACCGGGAGGATTGAAAGTCCACAAAGTACCTTCTTGCGCGAGGGACTTAACAACTTCAGACGAAAATGAAGAAGAAGCATCAACCATCCGTCTTAACTGCGCATCTGCACCTACGAAATTAGTTCCCTGATCTGAATATAGTTCCTTGCAATGACCTCTACGTGTGGTAAATCAATGGAAAGCAGCGATGAAAGCCTCCCTTGAGCAGTCCTCAACTAACTCAATGTGTATGGCTCTAATACCCATACAGATGAATATCGCGATATATCCTTTCATTGTTCCCTTTCCTCGAGTTTTAGTAAGACGAACGTTGATAGGGCCGGCGTAGTCAATACCAGCACGTTCGAACGGTGAAGAGGGGTGCACTCGGGCCTTGAGCAATTCACCCATTAATTGAGTGGGCACTCGAGCGGCGTGACGTGTGCAAGTAATACATGCTCTGATGACCTTAACTGCTGATCGTCCTCTAACTATCCAATACTGACGTCGAAGAATAGCAAGTGTCAATTGAACACCACCATGAAGAGTACGATAATGAGCATCCCTAATTATTAATGTAGTAAAATGACAATCAGCAGGTAAAATAAGAGGATGCTTAGCATCTTCTTCGAGAAGAGAATGAGAAAGTCGACCGCCCACCCTGAGCAAATGATTTTGTATCACGGGGTTTAGCGATGACAGGGGACTTTTAGACGAAGGCTTACCTGTTCTAGCTAACTGTTGAAGCTCAGACTTAAAATAAGCTGTCTGAATTAAGTAGGTCAAACAAAGTTTGCTGTTTGCAATCTCACTAGCGCTGATCTCCTTTGAACTCGGAGAGTCGTAGCATAGTAAGGATTAACAAACAGAGAAAAAACTAAAGCCTGAATTTGAAGACGTCGTACGCGGTACTTTCGAGCAGATTCTATTAATGAATCTGAAGCAGTAAGATGCCATTCGTAACAATTTGTTAAGAGAGGAGTACTTATTAATAAGACTCCAAATTTCTGGAGTATTCTGAACAGAATTTGTTGTGCCCTTACTAGCGACTAAATTGTGACCAGATTGAAGATTCAGACTGGTTATAGAGAAATTGAGTTCATCATGAGACCTTGACCAAGATTCATGGTTATCAGAGATCCAGGCGGGACCTTTCCACCATAAACTATGCGAAACCAGTTTAGAGGGCTCAATACCTCGAGAAATGACATCAGCAGGGCTATCACTTAAACGAACGTGATGCCAATATGCGTTAGGTAGCAAAGTATGAATTTCCGAACATCTATTTGCTACAAAAACACCCCATCGAGGAAGGTGGTCCTTTAGCCAAAAAAGCACATCCGCCGAGTCAGACCAAAGGTGAACACTCTCAACCTTTATTGGGAAAGATTCGATGAACGTTTGAACCAGTGGTGCAAGTAGCAGCGCAGCGCAAAGTTCTAAACCAGGTATGCTTAGCGTCTTAAGCGACGCTACTCGTGTTTTAGCCACTTGAAGTGTGACAAGCACTTCTTGTGTTTGGATTAAGCGCAGGTAGACCACTGCGCCATACGCAAATTTAGATGCATCTGCGAATCCGTGTAATTCAATTAGTTCACATTGGGGAGTGTATCCACTCCAGCGAGGGATTTTGATCTGAGAGATAGATGAAAGATCTTGCAACCAATTTTGCCAACGATTAGAGATTTTGTAAGGAAGATCCTCATCCCAGCCTACCTTCAGGATCCACAGCGACTGCATAATAATTTTTGCAGTGATCACAACAGGAGCAAACCATCCCATAGGATCAAAGATACGTGCAATTCTTGAAAGAACAGAACGTTTGGTAAATGGCAAGTCAAAGGGGGTATCTTCTATGTGGAAACTAAAATAGTCTGTCTTGGTTGCCAATCTATACCTAAAATTGGCACAGATGTTTCTGAGGCAAATAATGTAATGGAATCTGACGCTAACATATTCGAGGGTAGATAAGAAAGCACTTCAGCATTATTTGATGTCCACTTTCGAAGATTGAGATGACCTTGTTCAAAGAGTTGAATTAACTCATCTTGTTTCTTCAAAGCTTCATCAAACGAATGTGCACCAGTAAGCACATTGTCAGAATAAATTTCAGATCTAACAGCTTCAGCTGCGATTGAATATGAGTTGCCATAGTCTTCGGCTAATTTCAGAAGCGTGCGTATGGCTAGAAAAGGCGAGCAGGCCAAACCATACGTCACTGTTGTCAATCGATAGACCTAAATGGGTTCACTCTTGTCAAAACGCCATAAAATCGATTGAAAGGGTTGATCAACTTGTTCGACACCAATTTGTCTGAACACTTTTTCCACGTCAGCTTAAAGAGCGATCTTATACCTACGCCAGGCACAGATCAAAGCGACGGGATTTTGAAGAAGATTAGGTCCAATGTGAAGAAGATCATTGACCGAAACTTCTGACCTAGATTTACTCGAGCCGTTAAACACAGTACGTAATTTGGTTGTCCTACTAGTTTCCTTCCACACACCATGATGTGGTAAGAAGACTTGAGACATTTTAGATAATGAATCAAAACTCGAGGAGAGTGACATATGACCTAAGTCAATGAACTCTTTTATGAAGGCAGCATAAGCTATTTTCAATTTTTCGTCCTTAGCGAAGTTTGCTTTGAGACGATTGAGTGCGCGTAATGCGGCAGAATGAGAATTTTCTAGATGAGCAGAACTCAACTGGTCTCGACTTTTCCAGGGTAGGCTTACTATATATTGCCCAGTTTCACCTTGACGAGTAGTTCTCTGATAAAACTCCTCGCATGCTTGTTCATCAGGCGAGTAAGATTTTTTGTCGACTGTTATTTCCTCCGCCCTCCAAAAATCTTGTACGAGCTCCAAAAGTTTGGCTTCATGCTCAGATTCGCTTGAGCAATGAAGATACAAAGGATCTGGCCCGATCTCTGGGGGTGAAGTGGAAATATTGCCTGTTAAGAGGCAACCGAGTTTAGTGCTTAATGCTATTGGTTGAAGACTTTGACCCTTAACGATTTGGCCTTGAATGAATTGCGCATCAGCGCTTGCACCGAGAAGAATATCGATGCATGAAGGTTCGAAATACGCGGGGTCTGCTAGTTACAGCCCTTTTAAGTATTCGAGGTTAGAAATACCACCTACGACGGGAGGCTTATAAGAAGATAGTTTTGGCAAAACTATAGAATCTACTTCTAGAGAATAAGTTGAATCAAAATGGGGTTGTATAGTAAGACAAGCTACCTTAGAAGACACGGCAGCTGTCTTTTCTCCTATACATTGAATATGCGTATGACTGGTTCTACAATTTAGAGAAAGTAATTTACACAAAGCTTGTGTAACAAGTGAGATTTGAGATCCAGGGTCGATCAGCGCATGAACTTGAATTTTGGTTCCGTTAGGACCAAGGGCGTTAACCCTATTGGTAGCTAAAAGTACTCCTGTACATTTAGTACTTACTCCACTATTAAGGGAGACTGCTTGAGAAGCAGATTGATCGTCTTCTGAAATGACGAGATTGCCACAGTTTGGGCTAGATGAGCTGGACACTGAGTCAATCTGATCAGTCTGCGACGGACTGATTACTTGATTGCTGTCAGTGTGCACCAAAGTGTGATGTTTAGCTTTGCAAAGAAAGCATCGATACGTGGAAGTATAATTTTTTATATGGTGCTTCCCAAACAATTAAAACAAAGATTAGAAGATCTAAGAAAGTCTTTCCGCTCGGGAATTGACTTATTGAGAAATTGTTCACATCGATTTATGTAGTGAGGTTCATCACATAGCGAACATTTCCTTTTCTGATTGGTTTTCGCGTTTTGAGGCGAAGCTTGATGAGAATAAGCCGTATGAGCATTATCATGTTCTGGCTTCCGAGATTTTGGAATGTTAGATTGAGTTTTAGTGTTATTGTTCAAAGAACATTTATTTTCTGCTTCGATGGGCTGAAGAGTGAGGGTTTGACTTCGAAGAAAAGATTGGAGTTGTTCCATTGTTGGTGGGTCGACACTATCACCTAGGTGCCTTTCCCATTCTTTACATGTATTTAAATCATGACGATTTAGCGTAAAATGAACGATTAAATCACTACCTAAGGAAGCCGCTCTATTAAGAGAGATTAGGCTAGCGATGGGATTGAAGATTTCCCTATAAATACGCTTAATTTCCGCCGAAGTATGTGCTTTCATGGATTTGACTGAGAAGATTTCTGAAATATGAGAGCTAACAACTCGACGTTAATTTTCGTAATACTCGATTGGAGCTGTCCATGCTCGTTCATAATTATCACCCGAAATGGGAAGAGATTTAATTTTCTCAAGTGCTTCACCCGAAAGGTGAGTGCGAAGATAATGCAATTTCAAAACATTCGTTAAGTCTTTGCGACGATGTATGACTGAACGAAAGACATCCCTAAAATTCTCCCAATCACAGAATTTTCCAGAGAACTTAGCTAAATCTACCTTCGGTAAAGATTGAAACGAAACGTTAGTTGATTGAGTAGGACTTGTAGTAACTGAGGCAGCATTCGAATTAGAGGATCCTTGAGTGGCATTTCTTGCTCTAACAGCCTTTATTAATCAAGAAATTCTCCTCGGCGGACATAAAAGCTATCCTCAACCAGATCACAGAGGTTAGTTGTAAAATAGACATGATTTTTATCAAGATCCTTAATGAGAAGGATTTTCTCGTGATTTAACCGAAAAGTTACGACTATAGTATAATTTGCCTCAAGTCGGGCGAGACATGATTCCGCATAACCTTCCGTCATGTTATCTTTACCCTTAGATTTTAAATTATGAAAAGAATTTGCAATTTTAACTTGGAGGGTCATCTGCTTATCATGCAACACCTCCATTTTGAGATCAGAGTAGTTAAATTAACAACAAACTTGACTATTTAAGCTAGATGATCGTCAACTATTCTTGCCACTCTAGAGTAGAACAAGAAATAGTGAGAGTTATTACAATTAAATCTTAGCCCATTAACGCGCAAATGCACATTTTTGTGCACACATTTTCAAGTACAGAATTCTATTGGAAAAACAAAGTCATTTTTATCCAAAATCCTACATAGGGGTTTTCGAGGGTGCTCTTTCGGAATCTGCAACTTATTTTGTAAAAAAAAGTCAGTAAGTGTATTATTTTTGGGTTTTTAAAAAAAAAAGTCAAAAAATTTAATAAAATTTTTTTTTTCAAATCAATTTTTGTTACTGTTTCTGTTTTTGGATAATCATATTACCGCCAGAAATCGCGGTCCGAATGTCTGGCCTTTCCAAAACACTGGTTGTGAATCTTTTTTCCCCTTTTAGCTTTTCCAAAATGGCGGATTTTGTGAAACAGCGTAATGTTAAACTTCATGATTTTTTTTCTCGAAATGTATGAACTTAACGAAAAAATGTTATAGAACAAAAAATGCTTAGAATCACTCAAAAAATACGTATGCATTTTTTCAGAAGTTTTTGAACCAATTTTGAATTTTTTAATTTTTAACATTTTTGAAAAATCAAAAAATGTCTCAAAAACTTCTGAAAAAAAATCATACGTGTTCTTTGAATGATTCTAAGCACTTTTTATTCTATAAAATTTTTTCGTAAAGTGTATTTTTTTCGAGAAAAAAAATTTTGAAATTATTTGTTACATAAACACACAAAACGTTGAATGGATTGAAGACTGTATAATCATCACTCTACCACTATAAATATGTAGTAAAATATAGCCTTGCCCAGTTCTAACCATGGGGAGGTAGACGATGCAAGAGAACCTTCTTCTTTTTTTTATATATTTTTTTTTATTTTTTATATTTTTTATATTTTTTATATTTTATTCTATTCTTTTGAATGTATAGAGAGAAAACAGTTTTTACAAAAATGTAAACCACACACCTTGCAGAGCTTTCTAGTTCTTAGAGAACATTAGTTTGTTAGAACAGTTTCTTTGACTTGCGGATTGAACTGCATTACTGAATTTGGGCTTTACATGTTTTTCTTTTTCCAAATAGCTTTTAGCAATAGCCATACAAACATCTTTAGTACCTATTTTTTTGCTCTTACCTGCTGTTGCAACATTGTACAAGACAGTGGGTCACTTGGGTCCCGGGCCTGTCGCGCGAGCGCGCGGTTACCGTCACCGATAGCCAGTATGAGTGTGAGAGAGAAAGAAAGAATGGAGTGATGTACGCAAGGAGGGGAATTAGAAATGCGCGTCGCGGTCAATGAGTTTTTCGAAAACTCTCTGCGGAGCAGAGTAGAAAAAGCAATTAAAGAGATAAGAACGATATACCGGGAGCGAAAGAAAGTTCAAAGAGTCTTATATACCTCTATAGCGCGAATTAATTTGTGATCTTCATCATACTCTATTTAGCGAATTACGTCCATTGTATTAAATTAACGTTATTGCCGAAATCAGGTGTAACTTTTATTTCACTAAAATCTAAAATTAGACATCAAGCCAGGCTGAAAACGAGAGAGAGGGACTCTAAGAATTTCTTGTAACACCGTGGAAATAAAGGAAAATTGTAACAGATTATTCAAGAATTGAATCTATTTTCAATCCTTTCCATCAACCTATTCGAAGGTAAGAATTATACTATCAAATATACATAGATAGATACCCAAATCTATAGATACCTATATACCTTTTATTTACGCCATCTTTCAATGTACATTATTCTTATTATCTCTAGTATTGCGTGCGTTATACGTATAAGCTCAGGTTAAATGAAACATACGTAGATAGTTTCATTTAACCTGTGTTGACGTAAGTTAATAGATGACAGACATCCATTTTTCTGTGCGAGACACCCGTGAACCATGAACCCGTCATCCGTATTCAATTTTGAATGATTATTAAAACAATTGCAACATTTCCTTTGTCTACTTGTATATCGAGTATCATATTTATGAAGATGATGGTCGCAAATAAATTTATTTTCTACATTAATATCAAAATTTTTAATCCTAAATGATAAATACAGCTTTAATTCATTACTAAGATTACTAATTAGATTAAGAGATTTATTTCTTGTGTAATGCTCTAAATGACATTTATCATCCTCATGCGATTCACCAATATAGCACATCATTTTCTTTCAATTCCTGAGAAGATAACACTTACAAAACACAATTGTACAATTTATAAAACTCAACCGAACCAATACTGATATACGAGGGTCATTTGACAAGTACCTAGCCTCACCGCCAGATGGTGCCACTATCGCACCAGAAATACACTACAGTGCAGTATCTTCCTGTAAACCGTTACAGACGAAATTTCAGCCGGATCGGAGTTGAAGTTTATTTTTGAGAGCGTGTGAAAGCAAATGTGTCCGTTGATTTTTGAAAAAATGGAGAAAGAACAATATCGGTCGGTGATTCGATTCTTGTTTTTGGAAGGGAAATCGCGCAGTGAAATTAAAGAACGCTTGGATGCAGTCTATGGGGATGCTTCTCCTTCGATGGCGACCGTTAAATTTTGGTATAACGAGTTTCAACGTGGTCGTACGTCGGTTTTTGATGATCCACGCCCAGGTGCTCCGAAAACAGCCACTACGGAGGAGAACGTGACAAAAATACACGATATCGTTTTGTCAGACCGCCGATTAAAGGTGCACGAGATAGCTGCGATAGTAGGCATCTCAGAAGAACGCGTGTGGCATATCCTACATGAGATTTTAGGCATGAGGAAGCTGTCAGCAAGGTGGGTGCCGCGTTTGCTGACTGCAGACAACAAGCACATCCGTGTGACCAGTTCAGAGCAGTGTTTGGAGCTGTTTAATCGCAATCCAAAAGAATTTTTGCGTCGTTACGTGACCGTCGACGAAACATGGATTCACTACTACACTCCAGAGACCAAGGAGCAGTCAAAACAGTGGACCTTACCCGGTGAACCTGCTCCGAAGAAGGCGAAGACGGTCCCGTCGGCCGGAAAGGTGATGGCCACTGTTTTCTGGGATTCTCAAGGTGTGATTTTTATTGACTATCTGGAGAAGGGCAAAACGGTCACAGGACTACGCCGAACTATTGAGCCGATTTGCCGCCGTGTTAGAAGAAAAACGGCCCCATTTGTCTAAAAAGAAAGTGCTTTTCCACCACGATAATGCACCGGCTCACACTTCTGCACTCGCCACGGCTAAATTGGTCGAATTACGCTACGAACTGCTGCCCCATCCACCGTATTCTCCAGATTTGGCTCCGTGCGACTTTTTTTTGTTTCCGAACCTAAAAAATTCGCTCGCCGGGAAGAGATTCCACTCCAATAACGAAATAATCGCCGCCACGGAGGCCTATTTTGCAAACCAAGAGAAAACATTTTTTTCAACGGGGTTAAAAAAATTGGAACACCGCTGGACCAAGTGTATTCAACTAAAAGGAGACTACATTGAAAAATAAATTTTATTTTTTGTAAAATTTTGGTGTTTTCATTTGTAGGCTAGGTACTTATCAAATGACCCTCGTACTTGGTAATAGTTCTGCTCAACTACCTTCACAATTCTACTTAGAAATATTCATTTCATTTTTTATTGTAACTTGTACTCATTGTTTAAGGACATTCCGTGCCGTGTGTCGTGTAACGGATGACGGGTTCACGGGTGTCTCGCACAGAAAAATGGATGTCTGTCATCTATTAACTTACGTCAACACAGGTTAAATGAAACTATCTATGTATGTTTCATTTTACCTGAGCTTATACGTATAACGCACGTAAAACTATAGAAAACCTGCATTTAAGACCATGTCTATACTAGGTATGCGAGAAGCGCAACCGGTGCGCGCATGCGACAAGCCATACGTTTTGCACAAAGTACTTGAAATACTTAAAATGATAAATAATATCGCCGTATACGATTGAACGTAAACGTGAGTTTATATTATTAGGGTTTGTCAGCGAGAAGAAATAAACGGGAAAATTAGACTTCAAGAGTCTATGCAACCAACTCTACTCGAAAGTGAAAGTTGATTGCAGAAAAAGGTATGAATGCTTATGCGTACGAGTAAACAGGCAATAAGGCATTGTATTGTTAAGTCCGGAAATAAGTGGAAATAAGTAGTAATTGGTTTTATATAAGTTTATTATATAAAATACAATAATTTATTACCAATACAATCTGCTGGCTTCTGGTAGGTCGATGTGTTGTAATTTCAATTACAATTCTTTTTATAACGCTTGCTTTTATAAATTTACTATAAATAACTTATAAGATCTGCTTACTAGACGAGTAAGGCTTACGATTACAATTTGAATAACTTATAAAATCTGCTTACTAGATGTGTAAGGCTTACGGTTTCAACTTCTCGATGTCGTAGAGGTACACGGAGTTCGCCAGGTTTCTTGTACGCTGTGACTGATTCGTGTGACGCGCATCACTTCTTTTATAATACAGAATAATTAGGTTAAAGATGAGCCCGGTGACAGTAAATCGAGATCATCTTATTTTGCAATGTAAAATTCGTCAGTCGTATACGATTCGGCGGTGGCATTGAGAAATGCTGACCTTAAAGAGAATATCGTACGTTGTTTTTCGCAAGTGTGATGACCTACTACGTCACGGCGCCGCATGAGCAAAATGCTGTGTTTGTAAAAATTGCATTCCCGCTTTTATGTGTCAGGAAATATCTGATACTAATTATGCTTTTTCTTTAAAATGAGAATACGTCTCCGGACGTAACACCTCCCCTTAGACTGTTGAATGTCGTAGAGATTCAACAAATGTATCAGAGATTTTCTGTTACAGAATTTGATTTAATGATAAACATAATAATACGATTTATAATAGTGATAGTAATATTAGTAATAATAATTATAATAATAATAATAATAATACCCGTCAGTCTTGGATCGACATGAATTTCTCATAAATTATGGTTTAAACAATTAATACTTTGATTTACAAAATCATGACCATTGGTTATTTTACATTCATGGTTATCAAGTTTAAGTTTTCTAAATTGTTAATTACTTTGGTGCGCATTGTTTAAATTGACAGTTGTATTTAGCGCATATTATTCTTGCTGGAACATAAAAATTGCTGTATTTGTATTTTGAAGAGTTCATTGACTTGGAGTGTCGCGAGGCCGTACAGTTAAAAGTGCATAGTTGTCGAAATTCGCGTATACATTATTCTGTGTCTCGAAAAAATCACTGATTTATGTTTTATTTGATGAATGTTTAAATGATGCGTCTCTTAAATAGACGCATTACCTCCCTTTAGCTGTTGAATGTCGTAGAAATTCAACAAGTGAAGTAATTGAATGATCAATTTGAGTTATTAGTAATTTTTTCGTTACAAAAGATTTAATAATAATAATAATAATAATATAAAATTAATAATTTTAAATAAATTTTTGAATCGTCTATATATTTTAAAATAAATTAATTATTTTCTTCCTAATACTAGTTTTGCACTTAACTTACTGATTTATTTTGTACCGATTTTTCTAACGTTCAAATTTCAAAGAATTCCTATAGAGATATATACATATATATATATATATATATATATATATATATATATATATATATATATATATATATATATATATATATATATATATATATATATATATATATAGATTTCGATAATTTAATTATTTCGTTATCGGTAATATGTAATAATTTTTTTGTTCTGCTGTATTTACATAAAATAGTCATTCGTTAATTAAGCTTAGAAATAATGTGCTTATTAAATAATTTTTTTTTTTTTTTTAGTAAATAAACTATGAGAAATATATAGGGAATGATTCAAGTGATCATTCACTTCCCTCCCTGCTTAGATATTTGGCAAGGGATATGTTTTTTCCTTTCCTCTCTTTGTTTAAGTAGAATAACATTAAAGGGCTTTTGATGTTATCATAACAAAATTATTTTAACAATCGTATTATAATTATTTCCAAAAGAAAAATACAATTATATATGGTGTAGGTTTTTTTCGTAAAAAGGAAGTGAATAATTGAAATGATATTGATAAATTTTGACTTGTTATTGCTTTTATGCATCATTGTATTTTACCTTTGTTTGAAAACTTTCAGTCATTTCAAAAGTTCATTTTAGAACTTGAACTTTTGTTTCGGCATAGGTAGCATTCACATATCTGCTTTAAAGAATACGCAATCTGTTAGAGTAGAAAAATGTTTTACATACTCAATACAGTGCAGAATAGTGTATCTTATACAAGGTGTCCCATTTTAATCGCCCCAGGCAAATATCTTGAAAAGTATGAGAGATGGAAAAAAACTTTAAAAACAAAAGTTGTAGGGTGCAAAGGGGGTCAGCTAATGGTAAGAACGACTTTGACCTTGAACTCTATTTTCAAGGTTATTTCAAGGTCAAAGTGATTTTTTTAAATGAGAATCCCTACTTTCGACCCCGAAAATGGAAAGATCAGAAAATTTTACGTTCAGAAAGGTCTGATATGTTGGAGTTTCAAGGTCAACCAGCTAATTTAATGAGATCGACCTGGGAATACCTCTAGGAAGGACAAAATTGACCTTGACGTTCAAGGTCATTCTAAGGTAAGTTGATTTTATAAAATGGAACCCCTTATTTTTGACCGTGGAAATGGAAAGAGCGGAAGAATTTACGTCCGAATATGACCTTGACCTCGACCCTGACTTTAACCGTGATCTGGAAGGTTAATTTAAGGTCAAGTCGATTTTTTAAAAATCCCCTTATTTTTAACCTCGGAAATGGAAAGAGAAGAAAATTTTACGTTCAGATATGTACCATCATATGGTGTCAAAGTTGGCCCTCTGGGGTCAATTAAGGGTCAAATCGTGCTTGAGGTCAATTGGGGTCAAATTAATTTTTTTAATCTGATGTGTTCTTACTTTTGTCAGCGTATCTCTGAAGGATTTTTGGGATTAATTTTCGGTATGAAAAGGTACTTTTCTTCTTGTTCTTTCTTGTTTAGGTTGGCACCATTGAAATGTACGGCTACGTCAAATGATATTTTTTAAGTACGAGTGACCGATTACTTTACGGTAGTTATGAGGCGATGATTTAATGGTTTTGTTATGAGTCAATTATAAATATTCGAATTCTTTAGTTTGGTCAATTTGGGAATATTTTCATTTTTTTTAAAGAGTAATAACAATACTGCACTCGAAAAAAGGTAGAGTTAGTTATTTTTAGTGGTGTCACTGTGCACAGTACAAATAAAGAAAACCTTTTGATTTCTTATTATTGAATAGCATACGGTAATGATTTCATGTGTTTATTAGAATAAATAACTTTTTCGCTCATTTCTGAAAATTGCCTTCTTAATTTCTTTTGTGGTACCATATTCCTTTTTGAGATGGCTGATTACACGCCCCAGGAGATTGTGAATATGATAAAAGTTGTTGGTGAATGTCATGATAATTATAGGGCTGCAGAAAGACGCTATGCCGAGAAATATCCCAATGCCCGTCACCCAGATAGGAAAGCCATCAAAAGATTATTAACGCGAGCTGCACAAGGCTCTATCGTTCGTGAGAGGCGCAAAACTGGAACGAAACAGCACATTGCGCTGGGTGTGCGAGCTATTATTGCTGAAAATCCCCACATTTTAACACGAGATTTGCAACGAATGCATGGTGTTCCCAAATCAACAGTAAATCGCCTGTTGGAAACATCTAAATTTCACCCCTACCACGTTCGCCTTACACAAACACTAGAGGATGGAGATTATGCACGGCGTTTAAATTTTTGTCAATGGGCAAATAATCAGATGCGTAGGGACCCTTTCTTTTTTGATCGAGTGCTATTCTCAGATGAAGCAAAATTTGATAATATGGGTGGTGTCAATCTTCATAATGCCCACTATTACGCTGAACAAAATCCTCATTGGCAACGAGATCATCGAATCCAAAGACGTTGGTCAATAAACGTGTGGGCAGGTATAATTGGAGATCATGTGCTGGGACCTATCTTTTACAATCAAAATTTGAATGGACAATTGTATTTGGATATTTTGCAAAACCAGCTACCTCCTCTATTAGAAGATATCCCACTTATCTTACGGCGGGATATGTGGTTTCATCAAGATGGAGCTCCTGCACATCGCGTTCGATCAGTCAAGAATTTTCTCAATGATATGTATCGTAATCGTTGGATTGGCATCGGCAGCCAAGTACACGAGTGGCCGCCTAGATCCGCAGACCTCACACCTCTTGACTTTTTTTTGTGGGGAGTAGTTAAAGGCAAAGTTTTTGCACATGCTCCAACAACCTTAGAGAACATGAGAGGAAGAATTATGGAAGCTTTCCAATCCATTTCAGTGGAAACATTGAGGAATGTTCAAGCAAGCTTCCGAAGAAGGATGCAAATGTGTTTCAGAGAGAACGGACGCTTGATCGAGCATTTGCTGCCTTAGATCTTCAAATGACAGTCCGTTAATCAATCGGCCCTTTTCAGGGCCAATGATGTGCGAAATCCTTTCGGCAACCTCCACGCGGTGCACATTGGGTAATGCTAATGTCGAGGGTAGTCTTTCTAATTTTCGATTCATTTGAGGGAGAAAAAATACTTTTAGATTCCTAAGTAACTCATAAAAACAGTGAAATCTACTTCAAAAAAATTAATTTATTTATTATTACCCTTAATTGACCCCAGAGGGCCAACTTTGACACCATATGACGGTACATATCTGAACGTAAAATTTTCTTCTCTTTCCATTTCCGAGGTCAAAAATAAGGGGATTTTAAAAAAATCGACTTGATCTTAAAATAACCTTCCAGATCACGGTTAAAGTCAAGGTTGAGGTCAAGGTCATATTCGGACGTAAATTCTTCCGCTCTTTCCGTTTCCGGGGTAAAAAATAAGGGGTTCCATTTTATAAAATCAACTTACCTTAAAATGACCTTGAACGTCAAGGTCAATTTTGTCCTTCCTAGAGGTATTCCCAGGTCGACCTCATTAAATTAGCTGGTTGACCTTGAAACCCTAATATATCAGACCTTTCTGAACGTAAAATTTTCTGCTCTTTCCATTTCTGGGGTCGAAAGTAGGGGTCCTCATTCAAAAAAATCACTTTGACCTTGAAATAACCTTGAAAATAGAGTTCAAGGTCAAAGTCGTTGTTACCATTAGCTGACCCCCTTTGCACCCTACAACTTTTGTATTTAAAGTTTTTTTCCATCTCCCATACTTTTCAAGATATTTGCCTGGGGCGATTAAAATGGGACACCTTGTATAGGATGATCATGTTAGTATATGACAGAACTGATCATTCCAAATACATATATTCTATTTAATCTTAGCAATGTGAACGTAGCTACCTGAATAATTTTTTTTGTTCTGAAACTCTTTAATAAATTTTGATGAGTATCAACAATTTTTTTCCTTTTTTTTTTTTTTTTTTTGTAGGTAAATACAGTTTAATTTTGCATAAAATTAGTCAAATTATTATTATCTTTTTTTTTTATCATACGTTAAAAGGTTTAAGAATGGGTTCTACTTCTTTTCCTTTTGGATTAGTTCTATACTTTGTTATTCAAAGATAAAATCATAAGCTATTAAATTGATCATAAGTTAATTCGTCCCTGTAATGTTTTCTACTTTGTGATTAAATAATTACTTTATATATTTTTATTATTTAATAACACATCATTTTCACATGTCAAATTTTTTTGATTGTTTGATTGTTATAAGACCAAAGTTACTTTGTATTAATATCTAATCGCAATATTTATGTATTATTTCTAAAATTTCATTATTCAAGTATATCATATTTCAATCGCATTTTTCTAAAATTATTAGCTTTCATAGGGAATATAGTTGCTTTTCATAAAATACTGACAAGTTGATACGAACAATTGTAGACAAACGAATAAGTGGTTATAATTTTAAATTGTATATTTGGTAAAATCTGGATCACCTTAGGGTTATATATTAGTTGACCAAGAAGTAGGATGGTTTTGCTTCAAATGGAAAAGTTCAGCTGCAATTATAATTCTCCATTCCTGTATTAAATTTGGAAAAATAAGAAGAGATTATGATAGATGTTAATATTGAGTATGTTGTCCATATCCTAAAACAAAAATGTTATGTTATTATTTGTTATAATATTGCTTTGCTTGTTTTTCATAATTAGTTAAGATATTATTTTGTTCATTTTAATAGCGTTGAAAATTCTTATTATGCTGATCCTTTTGAAATTTATTCATATTTGGTTCTTTAATAGGCCATGTTTTGTCTCCCTTTTTAAACCTTTTTCTGATAGTAAATTTATTGTAGTAACCTTTAGATTTTAATTTTAACTTTGTAATTTTTGATAATTCTTTTAAATATTTTTTATAATTAGATATCCATTTTAGTTTTCTGACGTTTTTATCAAGGAACGCGGGAGCGTTCCGAAGGCAAGTATAGAAGAGCCTTAGGACGACCGCGTGAATATATACTTTGAAATGGATGTACGAGAAATTCAATGCGATTATATACCTATTGCGTTAGTTTCAACTATATAACATATCCCTCTTAATCGAAAGCCATTTCATTGCTCTACTCAAATCGAAAGGTTTCATTTAAAAAGATTGTCTCATTCAAAAGATTTAGAGATCTGAATATTTTTATGTACGATTTCCTTTCCGATTTTTTCTCCACATTCTTCAGTCTGTACAAACTATACCTTTTTGTCCGACCGGTACATAGTATAGCATTTTTGTCCGACCGACTAGAAGAGAGAGAGGGAGGAAAGAGAGAAGAGCGACGGAGAGAGAGAGAGAATCCGTATATGGTATATATATATATATATATATATATATATATATATATATATATATATATATATATATATATATATATATATATATATATCTGGTCAATCAACCTAACCTTGTTACTTTATGTATACATACATAATAACTTTCAATATTTACGCATTAGTTCCGTATACAATCATCATCATTTATATATTCTTTATGATTAATTATAATATCGATGCTTTATGATACTTTAATTTTTATTTGCAGGAGTCTACGGTAGAGCCATTGAGCAAATCAAACTTAATATCTAATAACAGTTTGGCAATTGAAAATATATCATTTAATAAGACAGAAGCTGATCAATTATTTCTAAAGTTTTTATTATTCTGCAATGTTGACTTGGATAAAGTAAATTCCAGTCATTGCCAAAGATTTCTACATGCACTGAATCCCTCATATAGTGTACCAAGCAGTAATGAGATGGAAAATAGAGTGTTAAATAGCGTATACGAAAACATGAGAGTTGAAAATGTAAAGAGTGAATTTTCTAAAATGATCGGAGTGATTGAATTTAAAAATAACAGTGAATCATATGCTATAAGTTTTGTGATAAATACAAAAGGGTCATATATTTATCTTTGCTATGACATAATAAGTAAAAGTCAAGATAATAAGGTGAAATTGGAAAATTTTTTTAATGTTTCAGTAACAGAAGCCAAAACACTGTATGGCGTAACCATAAAATATTTAATTTACGAAGGGGACACCGAAGTTAGTAAATTTGGTCAAGTTGACAACCAAACATATCAAGTAATAATATCGTATAAAATTCTGATTCGTAACCTTAGGCATAATCATCCAGGAATTTCTATTTCAAACGATGATGATCTAAAAAAGTACATAAAATATAAGAATGAATTAGATAAATTACTAGAAAAATTTAGCACCTCTGACTATTCATTAGCAGATGCAACAGAATCTGTGTTACAACTTGTTGATGATGGAACTTTAAATATTAATCCTGCAATGAGTGACATCATACAATTTTTTAATCCAGTAGCTTTAGTAGCGAATTATTTAGAACCTTCTCATAAAGGTCGTTTATTCTCAAAATATAATAATTTGATGGGGTTAATGTACGAGTACTTGTTTGATGCAGCACCAAATGAAATTTTTACTGGTTTTTCTAATTACAAAGATGAAACTAACAAATTCAGGCTGTTATTCCATCCACGTATTTCCTACGATTCTAAAAGATTTTGGCACATAGTTGCCATGGACTATCCACAGCTCAGTTCATATGCATTAGAGGTACTAGCGTTGCCAGCTAACCTTAAAAAAGTTCATTTAGAAAATTTGAAAGAAATCTTTTCTCCGTCATCAAAAAGCACAAGTGATTCATCAAAGGCAATAGTAATATCCCTTTCATTAAACGAATAACGTGTTTACATAATATAATTTTAATAAGGCTTTTATCGTTATAATTTTTTCTATTCCTATAAAGAATTAGTTAATAGTATAATTTCATACTTTTGTAGCTTTAAGATTATTGTAATTCACGTAAATAATTAAAAAATATATTATTTATATGATAATTATTTTTATTAATCAAAAAATATAATTTTGTTTGAAAAGTGTTTAAGATTATTATTGAAAACTACAATTAATAAAGTGGTAACAACAGACTAGTAGGTCTATTGTTGTGTATTCAAAGTTATAAAGCAAGTAAAGTTGATACTACATATGTACTGTCTTAGTTTTGAACAGGTTTGGGTTCAATTTTATTACTGTTTTAACATTATTATTATTATTTTAATATAATTTTAATTTAATTAAATAATAATTACAAATATAAACAAAAGAAATGAATACAAGAAAAAATTTTATATAAAAGTTTTCAATAAGAATTCTTTAAATCAAACATTTTAGCAATTGAATAAAAACTTTTCTCCTAAAACACTAATAAATTTTTAAAAATCTTGAGTTTCTTTAATCAACATCTATTATTCTCCTTATTCAGAAAAATTACATTGTTGACTAATCATACAACATAAAAAAACTGCTGCTATAACGGCTTTAGCAAAATGCTTTCCAAAAGAGATTTCATTTAAATTATGTATTGAAACTCATTGTTGAAAGTGAAGTACAAGAATTATACTATTTGTAGTAACAGAAATATTATTTTGGGTAATTTTTTAATTTTATTTTATAAATCAACGGGTTTTCACCCAATACAACGTAACAATAATAAATTAAATAAATTAAATATTGAGTGGAAATGGCTTATACAATAATTACGGCCAGAATTAATAAATTAAATAAAAAAGAAAAACAGTATAAAAAAGAAATTACGGTCAGAAATTAATAAATTAATATTGTAAAATATTTGACTTCATGGAATTAAAAAAAAAAAATACTTGTATAGCAGATTCCATGCTCTTCTAAGTTTATATAATAATGGGCTGTAGTAAGTTAAGATAACTTTTTTAACAAAATGTCGATATTTTAGAAACAGTACAAACAATTATTGATAAAACATCTTAATCTTTTTTGTTTCTTAACCGATTTTAATTTTCAAGGTCTCATTTTGTTCCTTAAGTAATTTCATTTGGACTTGCCCAAGGAAAAATTTTAAATTATTCAAAACCAAGAAAGTTATAGCCGATTAAAAAGAAATATTTTTTTAACCCCGTGCATGAATTTATAAACAATTGGCTATAACTTTCTTGGTTTTTTTTTGCGAGTGGTAGCTTCCACATAGGCTCACACGTAACAGTTTTGAATAATTTTAAAATTTTTCTTCGGCAAGTCCCCATGAAATTACGGAACAAAATGAGACCTTGAAAATTAAAATCGGTTAAGAAACAAAAAAGATTAAGATGTTTTATCAATAATTGTTTGTGCTGTTTCTAAAATATCAACATTTTGTTAAAAAAGATATCTTAGTCATGTAATAGTACATTTCGATACGGCTGGGGAAGTCGATTATTTAGCTGGTGTGACTTTTTGCACGAGCGAAGCGAGTGCGAAAAAGTCACACCACCTAAATAATCGACTTACGCACTAGTTTCGAACGGTATTTTATACCACGAGCGCCGAAAAATCATATCAAAGTTGTGATTTTGAGGTTAGAGTGGTATAAAATACACTTTATTTACAATACATTGACTATTTTTATCATTTTAAATAAATAAGTCACATTTCAACTATGGTTTTTTTAATTTTAGGTACCATCTTCAGCACTGTTTTGACTAGGGATTCATGAACGAACTACCTTTAGGTGAATAAACTTCATTTAATCATTTTATAAATTTTCACAATAACTTAAATTTTTCAGATAAAAATTTTTTTATGCTATTTTTTATTTTAAATAAAAAATTGAATGCCATGCGATTGACTCCAAAAAAATACGTACAGGAAGGAAATTTCGAGTAGTTATCAAATCTTTATAATCTACTCTCCCTTCCTCTCTTCCCCAGCCCTCTCTCGCCCTCTATTTCAACCTCTCTCTCTCTCTCTCTCTTCCTCTCTCCCTTTCTCTCAATATCCGTCAAACTCTGTACCAAAAACTTTAATGAGAGCTTAAATATGTTTTAATACAATCAACACGTTATAAAAAAAAAATAATTTTTTAAGTACGTTTTAACAACACAATTTTTGTCTAGACCTTTTATTTCTTCGAACCTCATCTATTCAATAAGCACTCTCTGCAAATGGTAATAATTTTTTTCATGACTGTACCAATAATAATATTGTTAATATAAAACTTTCTACGAAAGTATAAAATAAGGCAAGTATAGACGTTTTTTCTAAAACTGCAAATCAAACAAATGTAAGTTGTGAAATCAATTATCAATAGTCAAGTAATGCAAACAACTCTCGGAAACTACTGTATGACTGTTCTCAGAAATGTATTAAAATTTGTTCATCTTTCTATACAAATTAAACACGAGAAAGTACTGAAATAATATAAAACTTTCTACGAAAGTATAAAAAAAGGCAAGTATAGACGTTTTTCTGTATAATCTATAAAATAATAATATTTATGATTTTTTAAAAGGAATCAAATAAATACCAGTGAAAAAGTCTTTTACTTCTTTGAGTCATTGTATGCTGAACAAATTATATGTCAGTAAGTACATTCAAATTGTTCACTGCAAATCAAACAAATGAAAGTTGTGAAATCAATTATCGATAGTCAAGTAATGAAAAAACTCTCGGAATCAACTGTATGATTGTTCTCAAAAATGTATTCAAATTTGTGCATTCTTCTATACAAATTAAACACAAGAAAGTACTGAAATCAATTTATTGTAGTCAAGTAACCGTAAGTTAACTTGACTGACATATTTGTGCATTCTCCTATACAAATTAAACACAAGAAAGTACTGAAATCAATTTATTGTAGTCAAGTAACCGTAAGTTAACTTGACTGACATAATAGAACTTTTAGTACCTTTTGTGTAAAATTACATTTTACGCCCACGTTGTAACTTCAAAAATATTTAGCCAGCGGGCATAAAGTACTACTTAACGCCTAACAAGCGCAATAGCTCACATACTCCTACAAAACTTTATAGAACCTACGCACTTTACGCCCGTGTGGGTGAAAATTATTTTAATTATATAACTATTATGCCTTCCTTTTATTTCTAAAATTCATAAGAATTTTATCAGATATTTACGAAAAGTTAAAGCCTATATAAAAAAATTACATAGTTACCAACACATCCCCATTTTTCATTATTCTTTCTCAATTTTGAAATTTCTATAATATTACGCATATTGGGAGGACAATAGAAGTCTATATAGAGCTGCTCTAGCAGTGGTGGTCCTCCAATCTCCCATACATACTTGGCGGGCCCGACGGTTTGCAGTTTACCGGTGGGCTTTGTAGTATTCTACATTTACAAATGTAGAATACTTACTAAATTTTTGCATAAATTGATTAACAATGTTTATACCTATAAGCCCACTATAAATAATAACATTGGCTCTAATTTTTAATTGATACCGCTTAAATATTATAATATCCCTATACAAGTGCATAATCTCATGATTTACTTTCATTACCCTAAATATTTTTCCTTGTGTCCGTCTTTTTTAAGTGGGAATGAGATAAAAAATGCATATAAATTTATAGTTTACTCAAAAGTGCTTTAGATTTTATTAACCATTTTGTAAGCCACCTATTTTAATTTTCATCCTTTTACCGTGTGTAAATATCATATACGAGATCTCATATGAGTATTTCAGACATCAGATCGCATGTGAGATATCATATATTAATGTCATCTGCAATTTTACTTATTACGGGATCTCAAATGAAATCTCGTAAGAGATCTGATGTCCGATATTCTCATACGAGATCTGATGTCCGATATTCTCATGAGATCTCATATGATATTATCATGCGTGTTTGCACTTTCTATTTAAAAACAGAGTAATAAATTCAATACGGATCAGTATTTAATATGTAGAAGCAACCCATTTATATATTTTATCTGACCTTAAACATATTCATAGAATATTTATATGAAAATGACCATGTCTACACCTTAAACTGCAAACCGTCGGGCCCGCCAAGTATGTATGGGAGATTGGAGGACCACCACTGCTAGAGCAGCTCTATATAGACTTCTATTGTCCTTCCAAGATGCGTAATATTATAGAAATTTCAAAATTGAGAAAGAATAATGAAAAATGGGGATGTGTTGGTAACTATGTAATTTTTTTATATAGGCTTTAACTTTTCGTAAATATCTGATAAAATTCTTATGAATTTTAGAAATAAAAGGAAGGCATAATAGTTATATAATTAAAATAATTTTCACCCACACGGGCGTAAAGTGCGTAGGTTCTATAAAGTTTTGTAGGAGTATGTGAGCTATTGCGCTTGTTAGGCGTTAAGTAGTACTTTATGCCCGCTGGCTAAATATTTTTGAATTTACAACGTGGGCGTAAAATGTAATTTTACACAAAAGGTACTAAAAGTTCTATTATGTCAGTCAAGTTAACTTACGGTTACTTGACTACAATAAATTGATTTCAGTACTTTCTTGTGTTTAATTTGTATAGGAGAATGCATAAATATGTCAGTCAAGTTAACTTACGGTTACTTGACTACAATAAATTGATTTCAGTACTTTCTTGTGTTTAATTTGTATAGAAGAATGCACAAATTTGAATACATTTTTGAGAACAATCATACAGTTGATTCCGAGAGTTTTTTCATTACTTGACTATCGATAATTGATTTCACAACTTTCATTTGTTTGATTTGCAGTGAACAATTTGAATGTACTTACTGACATATAATTTGTTCAGCATACAATGACTCAAAGAAGTAAAAGACTTTTTCACTGGTATTTATTTGATTCCTTTTAAAAAATCATAAATATTATTATTTTATAGATTATACAGAAAAAACGTCTATACTTGCCTTTTTTATACTTTCGTAGAAAGTTTTATATTATTTCAGTACTTTCTCGTGTTTAATTTGTATAGAAAGATGAACAAATTTTAATACATTTCTGAGAACAGTCATACAGTAGTTTCCGAGAGTTGTTTGCATTACTTGACTATTGATAATTGATTTCACAACTTACATTTGTTTGATTTGCAGTTTTAGAAAAAACGTCTATACTTGCCTTATTTTATACTTTCGTAGAAAGTTTTATATTAACAATATTATTATTGGTACAGTCATGAAAAAAATTATTACCATTTGCAGAGAGTGCTTATTGAATAGATGAGGTTCGAAGAAATAAAAGGTCTAGACAAAAATTGTGTCGTTAAAACGTACTTAAAAAATTATTTTTTTTTAAAAACGTGTTGATTGTATTAAAACATATTTAAGCTCTCATTAAAGTTTTTGGTACAGAGTTTGACGGATTAGATTTTACTTTGATAGGATAGTTAAAAAATAACTGCAATTGGTGTACTTTATTACGATTTGTATTTAGATTGATTATTACGTTATGATCTTGATTACCCAAAGTTTCTTTTAGTTGATTTTTATTGTCAAGCTGTTCTTGGTGTTCTTGATTATCAAATATTTTTAGATGACTTTTATTCTCTAAATGTTTTTTTAGTTTTTGATTATCAAACATATCTTTTGGTTGATTTTCATTTTCGAAAACTACTTTACTATTATTTAATAAGTTCTTTAGATTTTTTGTATCATTTAATAAAGACTCTTCTGAATGTATTGATGCTATATTCTCTTTTAACGAATTTTCAAGCGAGTTTTGTTGGAATTTAGTTTCCATTTGATCATCTTCGGAAAATGGTTCAGCTAAAGCAAAAGTTATGTCTAAAATGACTTTAAGATCATTATAAAAAGTTACTGTTTCCAACGAATTATTACCTTCTTTATTATTTTCATTCGAAATTTCATTCTTTTGGTTATTTATATTGGATTCATTAAAATGAATTACATTAATTTCATCACAATCCTCATGGGTTTTTAAATTAGATTCGTTGAAATTCATTTCTTCATTAGTCTCATAATTTTTTACAGTAGATTCAATAGAATCAATTAAATTTGTTTCCATAATTTCTTCAATTTCATGATTATTTTTGAAAATTTCGTTAAAGTCTATAAAATTAATTTCATTAGTATTTCCATGATTTTTTATAATCATATTATTATCTTTTGGTTCATCAGTGATTTCATGTATTTTTATAAAAGGTACGATAATTAAATTGATTTCTTTATCATCATTAATTATTGTAGATTCCTCTATGATATTAGTTACCTGTTTAATTTTATTTACTTTATTTTCTGTAATTAGTTCATTACCATTATACCTTTCAATATTCGTTGTATTAACTTTGTTTTTCTGCATTTTTGATTCGTTAATTATTTCTTTCGTAACATTATGGTATGATTCATCAGTATTAATACTTGGATATTGTTTGATTTCCTCACATTCTTCAGTAGTATGATCTGGATTTTTACAAAGATCACAATGATTTCCCATTGCATTATATTGTATCATAAGATTTTTAAGTTTTCTGCAGTTGTCGATGTCATGTCCAATTCTTTTGCAATAATCACATTGAATTCTTTTCCTATTTACTGTATTGGGTTGTTGATTATTAAAAATCGTGTTTCTTGGCTTGTAATTTTGTTCTTGAGTTTTGTTAATGAATCGGTTATAATTTCTTGTAGTATTTGGTAATTGATGAATTTCTTTATTTTCTAAAATTTTGTAGTTTGTGCTATTTTGAGAATGAGCATTTCTTTCTGGGCAATACTTTGCTGTATGTCCGATTCTGTTGCAAATTTGACAAATTATTCTATTTCTTAAAATCGCACGCTTGCAATCTGATGAATCGTGGTCTTCTTCCTTACATAACGCGCACCACATTATTTTTTTGTTTATAGGGCAGTATTTTATCCAGTGCCCGAGTTTATTGCATTTCATACTGTAACGGGGTGAATTAAGAAGAGGGTATTAATCCCTCTCTGGGATGCGCCAGGCGATAAACGGGCGTCTACTACGCCCAGAGCAGCGCGCCGTTGTAGACGGACCCGTCGGCCGGCCGGAGCGCGTTGGCGCAGGCTCAGAACAAGCGCGCCCGGCTGTCGCTGTAGAAAGCTTAGGCCGCCTTCTACTAGACCCGGCGCTGCGCTCTGCCGCTGCCGCTGACTTCGGCGCACAATTCACCGGCGGCTAGATATGCACTAGCCTGACCTACTCTCACCGGTGTTCCCGTACAACGTCGCTCAGGTTAACCTGAGCGACTTTCACTTACAATTTCCCCGTTGACGTTGCTCCTCTAGGAGGTGAAGCCTCCGACTAGCTGCAGCTGCTGAAAAGGTAGAGGGCGGTATTCGGGGGGGATAGGGATAGTTACTCGCGAAATGACAGACTCGACACGAATAATGAAAAGTAAAATAAATAAGGTTTATTCGTCAAAAGGAGTCGCGCTAAGGGGCGCGAAGCCCGAACATCTCCTACAAAAAAAACGAACGCGCAGGCCGAGACTTACGCGGAGCCGGCCGGTCGCACGGCCGGCGTCACCGCGCCGCGAGACGCCACAAAATGGCCGCCGCGCTCTCGCACACGAGGCCGCTTGCCTCTACGCAGGCGGCGTCGGATAGCCGCGTAACACTTCTTACGCGTGGCCGCTCGCACGCAAAACCTACGCGGCAAAAGTACAAATGAAGTGCACACTTACTTTAGCGCTGGCCAGCGCGTCGCTCGAAGTCTACGTCTCTCTCTCTCTCTCTCACGTTCCCGCGCTCTCGCCTTCTCGCTGCGAGGCGTCGGGCCTCGTGGCTCCTCGAGCCTCGGCTGCCGCCTCTTTCTCTCTCTCCTCCTCTCCCTTTCTGGGTGGCGGAGTGGCCCGGCCGGCGAGGCAGCCGGTGATGCGTCGCTGCGGGACTGGCGGCGGATCGGAGGCGCAAGGGCTGTTCTGCAGGGCGGGATGCGGCACTGGCGGGGCACTTCGGAGCACAGCACTCGTGTATGGCGGGAGGACACGTGCGCACCTGTTGCGCTACAGGACTAGACTGCCCATCAATGGCCGCGGCGTCCCTTCGGAGCGCTACGGCGGCGTCTTCTTCTTCTTCTTGCTTCGCCTCCCGCGCGTCCCGCTTGGCGCGCAGCGAGCCGCTGTACGTGCAAGCGCGCGCGATTCAAACCTCGCGGCGCGGTACACGCGGCTCTTTCGCCTTTATTGCCTGCACCCGTTACAATACATACTGCTGACAGACAGTCTTTAGTTGAGTGACCCGTGCTTCCGCAATACTCACAATCAAGTTCATATTTCTTTATAACAGGGCATTGAGTAGCTGCATGTCCTATCATTTGACAGTATTGGCAATAATCTTCATTTGTTTGGTTAAATGTACACTTCTCTACAGAATGTCCTCTGTGATTACAGAGTTTACAAAAAAGTTCTATTTTATTTTTAGCATTCTTGCAAAAATAAGATATATGATCTTTACTTTTACAATAAACACAAACTGCATTAGAGCAAAACAATGCTTCGTGATATTGATCTCGGCAAATTTGACAATGAAATACTTTAGTATAATAATGGTTTTGTTGTTTAAAATTATAAAATGTATTAGCTTGATTATTCATCATGGTTTTTTCATTTTATTAAATGTTCGTAATTATTATTGTAGTTTATTTTTTAATTTATCTTTTATTTTGTTTATTATTGTCTTACTTTCATTTTCTCGTTTGAGTATTGTTTATTTTTTTATATTATCATATTTAAATATTTTTCATTTTCTTATTTTATTATATTCCCTTTTGCAATGTAATATTTTATTGTAATTTTTTTTTGTATGATTCTTCATTATAATATTCTTACTTTTATTGTAATACTTTTCGTTTGTTTAGTTATTTTTTATTATTGTTTTGATTTCCTTATTTTGATAAAAAATGACTTGATTATTTTATACACTGATTATATCTCTCATATGTTTTCTATTTTGTATTGTGTAAATTCTCTATTATTTATTTCCCTTTATTTATTTCTCTTCATTCATTTCTTATGTTTTGTTCTTTATTCTTTTTATTTATGTATCAGTATACTTAATATTTATTTTTAAATATCTTTTATTATTAGTTCAACTATTTTTTTGTATTACTTATGTATTGTGTATTATTTATTTGGCAATTTATTTATTTATTTGCCAATTTTGTATCTCTATTCTTAATGTTTTTCGTGTAATTTGATTTCTGATATTCTTATTTCTTGTTTATGTATAATATTTATCCATTCAATGATCATTATTTTGTATTATTATTTCATTTTTCTCCTTCGTGTTGGATTTGTTTTATTTATTTCAATTTCTTTTTATTTATTTATTCATTTGTTTATTTTTTTTTTTCACTAATATTTTAGTTATTTGTTTTTACTGATATTATTTAATTATTTGTTTCTTAATGTTTCCCTATATGAATTTTTCACTTTAAATTTCTTGTTTGTTAAATATATTTGCGTGATGCTATTTACTTATATATTTTGATTTATTTTGATTTTATCTTTATGTGAAATCTTTTTTTTTTTTTTTTATATTCGTTTACATTATTTGTATTTGGGTTATCCTTTCTTCTTTCCCTATTTCTATAACATCGTCTATTTTCCCTTTTTTTTTTTTATTTATCTGTTAATATGTTAGTAATCTGGACGAGCCGTACACGTTCATCTTCAGAAGTTTAAACGATCATGCTACAATGATCCTCTCAACTTCTTACTGCAAAACGAGAAGCTCGGAAGCAGTTAGTAGTGATATTTTTAGTAATTTTCAAATACTACTCGTTTCCTCTCATTCCAGTCTTATTTTTTCGTATAAATCTAGTGAACTTACGTTCGATTCGTACCGGAACCACTGTTACGTTCCGAAAAATAAGTGGAAATAAGTAGTAATTGGTTTTATATAAGTTTATTATATAAAATACAATAATTTATTACCAATACAATCTGCTGGCTTCTGGTAGGTCGATGTGTTGTAATTTCAATTACAATTCTTTTTATAACGCTTGCTTTTATAAATTTACTATAAATAACTTATAAGATCTGCTTACTAGACGAGTAAGGCTTACGATTACAATTTGAATAACTTATAAAATCTGCTTACTAGATGTGTAAGGCTTACGGTTTCAACTTCTCGATGTCGTAGAGGTACACGGAGTTCGCCAGGTTTCTTGTACGCTGTGACTGATTCGTGTGACGCGCATCACTTCTTTTATAATACAGAATAATTAGGTTAAAGATGAGCCCGGTGACAGTAAATCGAGATCATCTTATTTTGCAATGTAAAATTCGTCAGTCGTATACGATTCGGCGGTGGCATTGAGAAATGCTGACCTTAAAGAGAATATCGTACGTTGTTTTTCGCAAGTGTGATGACCTACTACGTCACGGCGCCGCATGAGCAAAATGCTGTGTTTGTAAAAAATTGCATTCCCGCTTTTATGTGTCAGGAAATATCTGATACTAATTATGCTTTTTCTTTAAAATGAGAATACGTCTCCGGACGTAACAGTATAGGTAAAACGGAAAGTGGTAAGGTAAAAGGAATGTGCATAAAGCACGTAGCGACTAGGCGCCGCAGGACTCTATTTAAGCCCGTTGGGTGATGTTTTTCATAGTGGGAGCGCATCGGACGCTTGCCATCTAGCGGGCACTTTGGATACTTCAATCCCGAACAATCGTAGTAGATCAGTTAGTAGATCTATATTTAGCGATAAATAATATCGTCAATAATATCGTAGTGAAATGATATTATTTATCATTTTAAGTATTTTAAATATTTTGTCCAATACGCATTGCTTGCTGGCATCGCTTGGGCTGATCGCACGTGCTTCTCGCATAATGTAGACACGGCCTAAGATCTTCAAAATATGCAGCCTCAGCACTTTTTTTAGGACAATTATGCCAAACTTATGGTTGATCTTGTAAATAAAACTTTTCCTATATTTCACAAGCTCTAATTTTACCACTTGAAAAATATTTTTTTATAAAAACGGCTATAACTTTGGCTCTAGTGGTCCTAGAAAAAAAAATATATATATATATATATATGGGTCGTTCTTGTACTTTTCGGTCATAATCGGTCGCAAGGGGTCAACAGTTTTCCTCGCTGATTTTTCCTGTGAAAGTACATATAAAAAAAGTGAGAAAGCCCCAAAATTACCTCCCCATATCCAATATTGAGATAACTACACTGTGCTGAATTTCGAAAAATTGTCAAAAAATGGCTATTTTCGAAAAATTCTGTGCGGCTCGGTTTTTGATTGATTTGAATGATTCAAGAAGGAATTTCTTTGTTATTTTGTCAAATTTTAGAAAAAAATTTGTGGAATAAAAATAATGCAATGAAATTTTTACACAAAGGAAAACGGGAATCTAAATATTTTCATTTTTAAGGTTATCGTTCAACTTTCGTAGTTCCTCGAGTTTTATAGATATTGAGATCGGGTAGGGCCTATTTTCTTCGTCTTAAAAATACGTTTCATTTTCACTCGGCCAACGATTGATTTGATTAACTCGAAGCAAATACACAGTTCTTTCAAAATGGTCGATTTTCGAATATCGCAATGTTGGCATCCCTGTAACTTTTTTCTATCAAAACCGATTGGGCTCGTATTGGGCGGAAAAAAAGTTTTAACCTTCTCAAAAACGACCCAATTAGTTTCGTTCGGTTTTTTGAATATTTGCAAAAGTTACGAATTTTTCAAAATAGGGGTTTTCGTTTACGTATCCTTTAAGGGCGTGTTACAACTAGTGGCTTCTGATGCCAAAATCAGCTGAATCGATGGCTTTTCATGGGTCTAAATTACTTGAAATTCATGTATTTATTGCTTGAAGATTTGAAAATATTAAAAATATTTTATTAAATAATTTGAAAATGCTAAAAGCGACAAAGAATATTACAAAAGCTCTTAAAATTAAGCAATTAAAAGTGGTTTTTCAATGTTTAAAAATAATTAATTGAATAATTTTAATATTTCGTACTCTTCGGGCCATTACTGCATGAATTTTTAGTAATTTAGAACTTGTCCCATGAATATTCATTGAATACTTTTTTTTAAAAAGGCCTCAGAAGCCACTATGTGTAAGACCCCCTTTAACGAGGTTCGATACCGAAATGAAAAAGGTTACGTCATTCCAAAAACTAAATATTGTTGTTCTTCGATTGATTTTCTATTAGTGTGTGAAATTTCAGATCGTTTGTCAACTCGATTATGTAATTATTCATCTTCAAAGTTCAACTCTTATACACGGGCTCTTATGGAAGTACCTTGGTAAAATACAAAACAGTTATGACGCGATTCTTTTAAAAAGGGGACCCCCTCCCCACACCCCGGGAGCGGTGAGCTATCGAACCACCTTAAGGTGGTTCCCTGGAGATCAGAGTTGATTCAACACATACTTGGAATTACACACGTAGGTCAATAAAGACATAACGAATGTCATATCCAAATTTTAGAGCATTTTATTGTTTGGCTTCTGAGTAATTGCTGTGTAAAGTTACACGGATTAGATGGGAGATATATCTATATATATATATCGAAACTGTCGCGTTTTGTATCTGTTTACAACAATATCTAAGCAACGAGATTCAAGTCAGACTTGGAATTTTATGTACACATAAAATATATAATAAGGAATGTTTTCGCGCAAGAATGAAGTAGATTCATCCTTTCATTATTAAAATAGAGCGTCTTAAAAATATCGCTTTCGCAGACTTGATATGTTTCGAGGTTTATGTACGCTCAGCGCGCCAGCGTACACTCTTTTTCAAATTATTTAATAAAATATTTTTAATATTTTCAAATCTTCGGGCAATAAATACATGAATTTTAAGTAAATTAGACCCATGAAAAGCCATCGATTCAGCTGATTTTGGCCTCAGAAGCCACTAGGTGTACGCGCCCTTAATGGATACGTATACGAAAAACACCTATTTTGAAAAATGCGTAACTTTTGCAAATATCTAAAGAACCGAACGAAAGCAATTGGGTCGTTTTCGAGAAATTTAAACCTTTTTTTTCCGCTCAATACGAGCCCAATCGGTTTTGATAGAAAAAAGTTACAGGGGTGCCAACATTGCGATTTTCGAAAATCGACCATTTTGAAAGAGCTGTATGTTTGCTTCTAGTCAATCAAATCATTCGTTGGCTGAGTGAAAATGAAACGTATTTTTAAGACGAAGAAAATAGGCCCTACCCGATCTCAATATCTATAAAACTCGAGGAACTACGAAAGTTGAACGATAACCTTAAAAATGAAAATATTTAGATTCCCGTTTTCCTTTGTGTAACAATTTCATTGCTTTATTTTTATTCCACAAATTTTTTTCTAAAATTTGACAAAATAACAAAGAAATTCCTTCTTGAATCATTCAAATCGATCGAAAAACGAGCCGCACAGAATTTTTCGAAAATAGCCATTTTTTGACAATTTTTTGCAATTCAGCAGTGTAGCTGTCTCAATATTGGATATGGGGAGCTAATATTGGGGCTTTGTCACTTTTTTTATATGTACGTTCACAGGAAAAATCAGCCAGGAAAACGGTTGACCCCCTGCGACCGGTTATGACCGAAAAGTACAAGAACGACCCATATATATACATATATATATATATATATATATATATATATATATATATATATATATATATATATATATATATTATAACGGGCGCATGGTAGGTACCTGTATTACCGGCATCGCCGGTTATGATGGATAGAAGCTCGCAGTGTGACAGTGCGTCGGTAGTCTCGCGGTAGAGACACTCGCCTCCGGTCCGGACGGCTCGGGTTCGATTCCCGATGCCGGCGCGTATTTTTTCGTATTTTTCCCCGAATCCACCCCGTTACATGGCGCCCAACGAAATAATCCACGTTTCCTTTGAAAATCGGTAAAGAAGTCCGATCGAAATTCTTCCTCCCATCCACACGGATACGCGGATCACGATCCCGAGGGATTCCCTGCGTGTAAGTCTGTGCGGTATACGGCCATAGGAAAGCACTGTAGCCTCCGTAGTGTGCATACGGTTACGTGGTACGGCCCCAGCGTCGTGTGAAGGGGACTTGAGTCGCAAGAACCGAGACGAGGTGTTCTCTTACTCAAGTGTTGATCGCGCGAGTGTAGGTACGGATCACGCATCTTTCAGTCAAGGAAATTGAGAGTTTTTCTTGTACTGATCCAGCCCCCTCCACGTAGAACAGAGTCTACGAGACTCCCGCACAAGCATTCAGTTGAGATTACTCCTGAATGGCGGTTGAGCATGGAGAAGTATCACGCCTCCTGTAGAGAAGTAGGAGACTGATAGATCACGTTCGGGTGGGGAGGTGTAAACGGGAAGAGATTCGGATGCTAGTCGGCGGCACGATTTAGCGCCCTAGTTGTCTTGGCAGATATCGCGTCCAGGGTACGTGAAATCTGGGTGGGGGATATAACGGGCGCATGGTAGGTACCTGTATTACCGGCATTGCGAGTTATGATGGATAGAAGCTCGCAGTGTGACAGTGCGTCGGTAGTCTCGCGGTAGAGACACTCGCCTCCGGTCCGGACGGCTCGGGTTCGATTCCCGATGCCGGCGCGTATTTTTTCGTATTTTTCCCCGAATCCACCCCGTTACAATATATATATATATATATATATATATATATATATATATATATATATATATATATATATATATATATATATATATATATATATATATATATATATATATATATATATGGGGCATTCTCTGTCAACGCGACACCCCCTCTGCACAGAACAATTTTGATCCAAATGAGGTCTACCTAGGCTCAAATGAAAGCTCTTGACTTCTACTTTCGAACGCCGTCTGGCGATTCCGAAAATTCAAAATGGCGGATCCAATATGGCGGCTGAAAGTCTCGGAATGATGGAAAAACAAGTTCTTCTTCACTCTAATAGCGAATCTGATACGAAAATTGCTATTTCTTGCCACTAATATGAAGTTAGCGACATATTTTCTTACTACTACCGTTCAAACCGAGCGGTTAAAATTATATTTCAAGGTCATTTTGAAGGTCAAAAGTTATTTTCTGGATTTTCGGACTAGTATTCCACGAAACTAGTAGAAAACTTGATTACGATCATAACTAGACTTGACCTTGGATCATTTTTCAAGGTCATGATTTCTGTCTCTGCATAATTAATGTTTTGTTGAACGTAACCTCCTATGAGACATTTGTTCCTTTGTGCATATCGTGGGACCGGCGATCTAAAAATTTCATGTATAAAATCCTTAGAGAAGATAAAGTTCCACAATAAAACTATCAAGTAGTTTTAGCATAACCCATTCTGAACCACGTGGAGGTACTACTTCTCTCAGAACATAACAAAAATTAAAAAAAAGGAGGATAAAAAATAGAAAAACTTGAATATTATAAAAAAAATTCAGTATATTTTCCCATTGAAAATTAAAGTAGAACAGATACAGACTTAGCAGCATTAGAGTACCTTTTCATGATAACTTTCCCGTCACTTGATAATTGAAAAGAATGATGTTTAAGAATCTGTGGGACAGGTAATGCATCTTGAAACCTACGATTGAGTTTCCTTTTGAATTTATCATGTTCAGTCTGCGTAAAATAAAAAATCCTTATATTTTCAAAATGATTTTTAGCCCACTTCACAAGAGATGTGTGCGTCAGAATAGCATCTTTCGGTTTCGCCTTCAAGCTAGCTCTATAAGCTTCTCTTTTAAATATTGCACCAAGACCATCATAACAGCTTTTACCATGAGCAGTGGCGCAAAAATGCCACTCTGCCTCAATACCAAAATCCTTCTCATGATGAAGAAGATTTGCTATCTGAAAGCGGTTCTTGAAATGCTGTTTTGCACCATCTGTCACGTAAATAATCTTTTTAAGTTTTTTTACTTTTCTCTTGATTTCTGGAATCAATAAATTCTGAATAGTATAGACAGAAGAAGTGTCATGCTTCAAACTATTCGACAAGAATACACAACTTTCATGCTTCAGCTCTGAATCTTCTTTATAATAGTAAATAGCTGGAAAAACAGTGCACTAGTCATTATTAAAATGGAAGGCTTGAGATGCATCTTGAACTGCAAAAGAGTAATTCTCAGAATAGTCGAACATTACCAGAACTTCTCCATTGCCTAGATTACATTTTATTTGAGCAATGGAATTACCTTGTTCTTTGGCAATATATGAGTGGGGTTTGAGTATCGCCAATTTGGCATATAATTCATCAACAAATTCTTCAACTGGTAGAGTTAAATTCTGCAAAGTTGATCTATCCGTTCCTGACCACGCACAGTACTCAATTTGTGAGATATTTGCCCCATCCAATATTTCAAGTAAACGAGACGTAAGATTTTCAGAACCAGGGCACTTCGAACATTCATCCAAGTGACAGTCAGGTGTAGGATTCTTACACATAATTTGCTGTAAACAATCTTTATAACTACAAATGGGTTCTTCTTGATTTTTCGTGAGCTTCTGAATATCGATTGCATCCAACATCAATTTACAATTTTGATGAATGGTGCAAAGGCAGACGCTATGCGTTCCTCTAGCACCAGCAAGAACACAATGTTTTGGTCGTAATTTCGCGAAAGTACTGAATCCTACTTGCACTGTTGGTTCTGCTATCTTGAATAATTCGTAAAGTTCTCGTAAATCGAAATATAAAAGACGTTTCTGCACCTGAGTCCGCTTTCCAGCAATAATAACAGAGACAGTATCTTTTCGACCCGGCCTCATCGGACTGTGCAGATCGTTATTATAACATTCAACAATGACTTCTATTACTGCCTTTGACAAAGTTTTACCATGTTTAGCCGTTGTTGTAGCTAAAATACCTCCATCGGCTTTGAGTTTTTTCGACTTTCTTACTAAATGTCTTGATGTATTGAATTTACGGGAAATTCGACTAATATTCCAAGTTGATGGGGCGATTGTAAGTATAGTTAGTTTCAAAGGGTCATTAACTGCTAATCTAGAAAACTTTTCTTTTAATTCTGAAAACATGTCTTCCAATTCGATGTCTCTAGCTGATCGTGTAGCTTCTTGAACAGATTTATCAATACCAGTGTTTTCTGATGTCGTCTCTATATCCATGTTTTCATATTCGTTGTTGCCTTCGTTATCTCTTGTACCAATAGATGAAATGGGAGATCCACATAACTTTCTACACTTACTACAAATTTTTGAATTATCTGGCAAATCTGGAAATCTTCGTTTTAAGTTGTTCGACAACAAGCGTAAATCATTACCTATGTGACCCTTACCATTGAGAGGGTTGATACAACGATCGGACCGTGCTACAGTAGACATATTCAATCCATCTAAGTAAGTGATAATACTCGAATATAATAACGTAGGACTGTTAGAACAGGTGCTGTGAAAAATGTCTTCGAATTAATTTGAATCCTCTCGAAAATCGATGGGAACTATATGTACGAAACGTTTAGGAAAGATAATGCACGAAATATAGAACCACAGATACACCAAAGAGTTAGAGTAACAGCCGCACTAAATTTTTAGAGATGCATCGGTACTTAAAGAGTTTCGAAAGAGGAATAAAAAAAGTTAGAGAGATTTTAGAAATGTTCTATTGTAAAGTTTAATTACAGGGTTATCAAAAAGTATGGGACCCCCGTATTTTCCCAGAAACGATATTTTTTGAAAAAGCTAAGGTCATACCGTAAGTAATTTTCAACGAGGGTTTGTCTGGTCTGATGACCTTGAATCTGACCTCGTCGTTGACCTTCAAAGTCAATTCAAAAATTGCAAAATTCAAAAGTTTTGCAATTTTTGATCGCATTGTATACGTGTATAGTCACACGGTCTTACACCAACTATAGCATCCACGGCGTCACGTCGGTTTTTTTCTCTCAGTGCGTATACTGCACGATTTTTGTGCAGGAGGAGCACCAAATCAAAAAAGCAGTAGCAGCACAAATGTGTTGTACCATTTCCACACTTTTTAGTGCTTCTTCTGCCCTAAACTTTTGTACTCCTGAAGAACGATGAAATAGATTAAATGCGGAACAATTTTAGTGCAACATTTGCTCTAAAATGGGAGAGTAAAGGACTTAATGTTTAGTTACGAAACAATTCTTGCATTTGGTACTGATACTCTACGCTAACGTGTTTCTTCTCCACCAAACTTTTTTCAGTGATTCTGAAATGTTTCAAAGTGTGGACATAACCACAGTTTTTCTGTTACTGTTCCGAATTAGAACCGATTGATAGCATGAATTGAAGAAGTATAACTGCGAAAGAATCGGTTTATTAAAATTAGAACTCACCATGAAAATAACCTTGAAAAATGATCCAAGGTCAAGTCTAGTTATGATCTTAATCAAGTTTTCTACTAGTTTCGTGGAATACTAGTCCGAAAATCCAGAAAATAACTTTTGACCTTCAAAATGACCTTGAAATATAATTTTATCCGCTCGCTTTGAACGGTAGTAGTAAGAAAATATGTCGCAAACTTCATATTAGTGGCAAGAAATAACAATTTTCGTATCAGATTCGCTATGAGAGTGAAGAAAAACTTGTTTTTCCATCATTCCGAGACTTTCAGGCGCCATATTGGATCCGCCATTTTGAATTTTCGGAATCGCCAGACGGCGTTCGAAAGTAGAAGTCAAGAGCTTTCATTTGAGCCGAGGTAGACCCCATTTGGATCAAAATTGTTCTGGGCAGAGGGGGTGTCGCGTTGACAGAGAATGCCCCATATATATATTTATATATATATATATTTATGTCTTTTATCGGTTTTGGAGAGTTTTTCGAGATATTATATACCGGTTTTGAAGAGTTTCTCCGGTTTTGAAGAGCCTCTTCACATTGGAAAAGGTATATATGATCGGTTTTGGAGAGTTTTCGGCCATTTTCTAGAGTCTATAACCCCAGGGTCCATATTTCTTTAGTCACGTTAACATAGGCATCTCTGAGAAAAAGAACTATACCTCTTCAAAACGGGTTCACCCACATACTTACACACACACACACATATATATATATATATATATATATATATATATATATATATATATATCGCTTTATATGGAAAATCAAGGAACGTGGGAGCGTTCCGAAGGCAAGTATAGAAGAGCCTTAGGACGACCGCGTGATTATATACTTTGAAATGGATGTACGAGAAATTCAATGCGATTATATACCTATTGCGTTAGTTTTAACTATATAACATATCCCTATTAATCGAAAGCCATTTCATTGCTCTACTCAAATCGAAAGGTTTCATTTAAAAAGATTGTCTCATTCAAAAGATTTAGAGATCTGAATATTTTTATGTACTATTTCCGAATCTCCGAATCTCCATATTTTTCAGTACGCACAAACTATACATTTTTGTCCGACCGGTACATAGTATAGCATTTTTGTCCGACCGACTGGCAAAAGAGAGAGAGAGAGTGAGTGAGGGGGTAGAGTGAGAGAGAGAGGGAAAGAGAAGAGCGACGGAGAGAGAGAGAGAGAGAGAGAGAGGGAAAGAGAAGAGCGACGGAGAGAGAGAGAGAGAGGGAAAGAGAAGAGCGACGGAGAGAGAGAGAGAGAGAGAGAGAGAATCCGTATATGGTATATATATATATATATATCTGGTCAACCAACCTAACCTTATTATTTTATGTATACATAAAACTTTCAATATTACGCATTGGTCCATATACAATCATCATTTATATACAAGTTATATTCAAGACTTTTTACATCATTGAAATTCGATAGATATTAAATGGACTTGGTATATCTCAGATATATTTTCAGATAAGTAGCAAACTATCATTATAAAATAAAAAAAATAATGTTATTAATATAAGTATTGTTACTTTGTGAAATATTTTTTTTTGTTATTACAGAGATATCAGAACAAGGATAATTGACAAGTAGATCATCTTTAAATAGTATGTAACATAGAAGAGTTCAAAATTATTATTTTGTATTTTAAGGCCACCAAAAGATTAATTATGTTCAAGTCTGTCAAAGCATGCAACCTCCTGTAGTAGAAAAAATAGAAATATTGTTGTTGGATAATATTCGCTCTAGCAGATCAAGCCTCGTTCTACTTTATGGTGTTTTAATTGTGGATATGCTTTACTGGCCCTATGATTTCTAAAGGTAAACTAGCATTATTAAAACCCGGAAATAGTGATATATAAGATTTTGCAAGATGTATCTGATTGCTTATTAATTCAAGTGGTTTCTAGTTAAAATTTAAACGAATCTAAGTGTCGAATATAATGTAATTATATAGTGATTGGCTTATGGCAATGGGTGCCTATAAATAAAATAAAGTATCGGTATGATGTGTTAAATGAAGTTTGATAACAAATTTCTAACCTCTACTTAAAATCAGAATTTAAAATATTGGTCAGAGCCTTGGTTAAAAAAAAAACATTTTTTGTCTATACTTCAAGAAACTTTGTTGATATTGGCGCTGTGCATATTTATTTACTTAAACATCAATTAAAAGATTATGTTAAGTGAACAATAAAATAGAGAAAAAGAAAAAATGATGTGTTATTGTTGTGAATAAAAGTGCTCAGTTAATCTAATTTTATAATTTTCTCATGGTGGGAGACGTCAAAATGTTTCAGAAGAGTTCTCAGTAAATATTGTGAAAATGTCTACAGATAAAAGTGCCCAGTTAATCTAATTTTATAATTTTCTCACGGTGGGAGACGTCAAAATGTTTCAGAGGAGATCTCAGTAATTTTTCTACACAAGATTCAGATAATTATTTCAAAAAGTATACAAGAATGTTACGGAAGCTTTTATTATCAGAAATTCTTAGTTCATAAACTGATACAAGATGTGTGGCAATCATGAGTTTCTACTATAAAAGAATGTCAAGAAAGCTTTCTTTTCCCAATGATTCTTAGTTCATAAACTTTTGTTTTTAATTTTGCAAGATGTATCTGATTGCTTATTAATTCAAGTGGTTTCTAGTTAAAATTTAAACGAATCTAAGTGTCGAATATAATGTAATTATATAGTGATTGGCTTATGGCAATGGGTGCCTATAAATAAAATAAAGTATCGGTATGATGTGTTAAATGAAGTGTTGATAACAAATTTCTAACCTCTACTTAAAATCAGAATTTAAAATATTGGTCAGAGCCTTGGTTAAAAAAAAAACATTTTTTGTCTATACTTCAAGAAACTTTGTTGATATTGGCGCTGTGCATATTTATTTACTTAAACATCAATTAAAAGATTATGTTAAGTGAACAATAAAATAGAGAAAAAAGAAAAAATGATGTGTTATTGTTGTGAATAAAAGTGCTCAGTTAATCTAATTTTATAATTTTCTCATGGTGGGAGACGTCAAAATGTTTCAGAAGAGTTCTCAGTAAATATTGTGAAAATGTCTACAGATAAAAGTGCTCAGTTAATCTAATTTTATAATTTTCTCACGGTGGGAGACGTCAAAATGTTTCAGAGGAGTTCTCAGTAAATATTTTTTTACACAAGATTCAGATAATTATTTCAAAAAGTATACAAGAATGTTACGGAAGCTTTTATTATCAGTAATTCAAGATGTTTCAAGATGTTTTATATTTTAAAAGAATGGAGAAAGCTTTTTTCTCTCAATGATTCTTAGTTCATAAACTTTTGTGTTTAATTTTGCAAGATGTGTCTGATTGGTTATTAATTCAACTGGTTTCTAGTTAAAATTTCAACGAATCTAAGAGTTGAAAATATAATGTAATTATTATATAGTGATTGGCTTATCGTGATGGGCGCCAAATGTTTCAGAGTAGCTATCTGTTCTGTGAATTACCGTATATGAAACCATAATCTATAAATTACTGTAATGGCTACTTTTTTATCTGCAACCAATATTTTAATTTGCTAGCGGATTGTGTTGCAGTAGTGTGGCTAGTTACAATGTATTTATTTTATAACTCTCTCCCGCTCCCCTCTCTTTCTCTCCCTCAACATATGTCAAACTCTGTACCAAAAACTTTAATGAGACCCTAAATATTTTTTTTAAACAATCAGTAAAACAAATAGTGGCTAAGGCAAATGTATGAGTTTTCTCTGTATAATTAATCAACATCTGTCACACTCTGAACCAAGAACTTTAATGAAAACCTAAATATTTTTTAAAACAATCAGCAAAACAAATAGTATTATTAATGTAACAACACAATTTGTCTAGTCTTTTTATTTTTTCTAGTCTCATCTATTCAATAAGCACTCTCTACAAATGGTAATAATTTTTTCATGACTGTACTAATAATAATAGTGTTGATATTTAAAACTTTCTACGAAAGTGTAAAATAAGGCAAGTATAGAAGTTTTTTCTGTATAATCTATGTATAATCTAAATATAAAACTTTCTACGAAAGTATAAAATAAGGCAAGTATAGACGTTTTTTCTGTATAATATACTCTTCCTCTCTCTCTTCCCCCGCCCTCTCTCACCCTCTCTCCCCCCTCCCCTTTCTTCCTCTCTCTCTCTTAACATCCGTCAAACTCTGTACCAAAAACTTTAATCACAGCTTAAATATTTTTGTTTAATACAATCAACATGTTTAAAAAAAAAAAATTCCTTAAGTACGTTACGTACGTTAATTAAACACAAGAAAGTACTGAAATCAATTATATTGTAGTCAAGTACCCATAACTCAACTTTTCGTACCTACTCAAAAATATTCAGCTAGAGGGCATGAAGTACTATTTAACACCCAAGAGGCGTAATAGCTCTCATACTCCTACAAAACTTTATAGAACCTACGCACTTTACGTCCGTGTGGGCAAAAATTATTTAAATTATATATAACTATCTTTTACTTCGTCGAGTAAATGTATACTGAACAAATTATATGTATGTAGATTCAAATTCTTCATTGCAAATCAAACAAACGAAAGTTGTGAAATCAATTACCGATAGTCAAGTAATGCAAACAACTCTCCGAAACAACTGTATGACTGATCTCAGAAATATATTATTCTAATTTGTTCATTCTTCTATACAAATTAAACACAAGAAAGTACTGAAATCAATTTATTGTAGTCAAGTATACCCATAAGTTAACTTGACTGAGATAATAGAACTTTTAGTACCTTGCGTGTAAAATTACATTTCACGCCCACGTTGTAACTTCAAAAATATTCACCCAGCAGGCATAAAATACTACTTAACGCCTAATAAGCGGAATAGCTCACATATTCCTACAACACTTTATAGAACCTACGCACTTTACTCCCGGGTAGACGAAAATTATTAATTAATTACTATTATGCCTTCTTTTTATTTCTAAAATTAATAAGAATTTTATCAGATATTTACGAAGTCAATGCCTATATAAAAAAATTACATAGTTACCAACACATCCCCATTTTTCATTATTTTTTCTCAATTTTGAAATTTCTATAATATTACGCATCTTGGGAGGACACGAGAAGTCTAGAGCTGCTCTAGCAGGGTGGTCGTCCAATCTTCCATACATACTTGGCGGGCCCGACGGTTTGCAGTTTAAGGTGTAGACATTGTCATTTTCATATGAATATTCATACGTTTAAAGATCAGATAAAATGTATAAATCAATTGCTTCTAGATATTAAATACTGATCCGTGAATATATTACTCTTTTTAAATAGAAAAGTCCAAACACAGATGAAAATTTCATATGAGATCTCATATGAGAATATCGGACATCAGATCCCATATGAGATCACATATGAGGTCCCATAATATATAAAATTGCAGATGACATAACATATATGAGTCTTATCTGATGTCATGTCCGAAATACTCATAACATGATGTCTTATCTGATCTGATGTCCGAAATACTCATATAAGATCTCATATGATATTTACACGCGGGAAAAGGATAAAAATAGGTGGCTCATAAAATAGTTAGTAAAATTTAAAGCTCTTTTGAATAGACTATGAATTTATATGTATCTTTTTATTTCATTCCCATATAAAAAAGACGAACACAAGGAAAAATATTTTAGGTAATAAAAGTAAATCATGATTATGCACACAGTACATGTAGGGATATTATATTTAAACGGTATTTATGGTGGACTTATAGGTATATGCAAAAATCTAGTATTCTACATTTACAAAGCTCACCGGTAAACTGCAAACCGTCGGGCCCGCCAAGTATGTATGGAAGATTGGACGACCACCCCTGCTAGAGCAGCTCTAGACTTCTCGTGTCCTCCCAAGATGCGTAATATTATAGAAATTTCAAAATTGAGAAAAAATAATGAAAAATGGGGATGTGTTGGTAACTATGTAATTTTTTTATATAGGCATTGACTTCGTAAATATCTGATAAAATTCTTATTAATTTTAGAAATAAAAAGAAGGCATAATAGTAATTAATTAATAATTTTCGTCTACCCGGGAGTAAAGTGCGTAGGTTCTATAAAGTGTTGTAGGAATATGTGAGCTATTCCGCTTATTAGGCGTTAAGTAGTATTTTATGCCTGCTGGGTGAATATTTTTGAAGTTACAACGTGGGCGTGAAATGTAATTTTACACGCAAGGTACTAAAAGTTCTATTATCTCAGTCAAGTTAACTTATGGGTATACTTGACTACAATAAATTGATTTCAGTACTTTCTTGTGTTTAATTTGTATAGAAGAATGAACAAATTAGAATAATATATTTCTGAGATCAGTCATACAGTTGTTTCGGAGAGTTGTTTGCATTACTTGACTATCGGTAATTGATTTCACAACTTTCGTTTGTTTGATTTGCAATGAAGAATTTGAATCTACATACATATAATTTGTTCAGTATACATTTACTCGACGAAGTAAAAGATAGTTATATATAATTTAAATAATTTTTGCCCACACGGACGTAAAGTGCGTAGGTTCTATAAAGTTTTGTAGGAGTATGAGAGCTATTACGCCTCTTGGGTGTTAAATAGTACTTCATGCCCGCTAGCTGAATATTTTTGAGTATGTACGAAAAGTTGTATTATGTCAGTCAAGTTAAGTTATGGGTACTTGACTACAATATAATTGATTTCAGTACTTTCTTGTGTTTAATTAACGTACGTAACGTACTTAAGGAATTATTTTTTTTTTTTTAAACATGTTGATTGTATTAAACAAAAATATTTAAGCTGTGATTAAAGTTTTTGGTACAGAGTTTGACGGAGAGAGAGAGGAAGAAAGGGCAGGGGGGAGAGAGGGTGAGAGAGGGCGGGGGAAGAGAGAGAGGAAGGGTATATTATACAGAAAAAACGTCTATACTTGCCTTATTTTATACTTTCGTAGAAAGTTTTATATTTAGATTATACATAGATTATACAGAAAAAACTTCTATACTTGCCTTATTTTACACTTTCGTAGAAAGTTTTAAATATCAACACTATTATTATTAGTACAGTCATGAAAAAAATTATTACCATTTGTAGAGAGTGCTTATTGAATAGATGAGACTAGAAAAAATAAAAAGACTAGACAAATTGTGTTGTTACATTAATAATACTATTTGTTTTGCTGATTGTTTTAAAAAAATATTTAGGTTTTCATTAAAGTTCTTGGTTCAGAGTGTGACAGATGTTGATTAATTATACAGAGAAAACTCATACATTTGCCTTAGCCACTATTTGTTTTACTGATTGTTTAAAAAAAAATATTTAGGCTCTCATTAAAGTTTTTGGTACAGAGTTTGACATATGTTGAGGGAGAGAAAGAGAGGGGAGCGGGAGAGAGTTATAAAATAAATACATTGTAACTAGCCACACTACTGCAACACAATCCGCTAGCAAATTAAAATATTGGTTGCAGATTTATAACTTGACCAGTTGAATATATGTGAAGTAATGTATGGTCGAACACTTAGAAAATTAATTAACAGAATTTTATTAAATCTAGGGATCAGAAATTGTCCTTTATTCATTCGTTAAATTTCTTTTTAGAGAAGGCTTTTCCTTTTTTTGTTATTCAATGTTTTGTATTTAGTTAACCAGCTATTGTCAATCTTTACAGCATTAATGTAACTACTTTTAATACCAACCGTCTTATCTCTTTTTTATATAGCTAGACTTTTGTTTCTTGTAATACGAGTTGATTCAAAGTACGTTTTTTTTTTGTGTATCATGATTATAATTTACGCTTCAAAGGCAAAGATTTGCTTTATATTCGTCAGATCGTTTTTAAGGAATTTATTTTTGTTAATGATTTCTTATTATACCATTTTTTTTGCTAATTTGGAAGAAATCGAAGATATTCTGTTTCGTTTATAATATACCTTATATGACTGTCTCACTCTAAATTATAATCATAAATTAACCCTAATTATTTACATATTTCCACGCGCTTTTGAAGCACTATTTCCTTATTTTAATAGTAATATCGTTAGGCACGCTGTCACAATATGCTTCAAGCGAAATGAATACAGCTTTTATATACTGTTATATTCTTTAAAAGAGATCTTAACCTTTTTATTGAACGCACATAATGGCATAAAAACATACAGGTTTCATTGTTTATTTTCTGACTAAAGAGTATATATTTTTATATTTTTATTGTAAGCTTGTTATAAATAAATGAAAGCTACGTACAATCTTACTCTTCCGGTTTCTACTTTCTTAACGCATGTATTCCTTTTTAGTGTCTTCAATACCGTTATCCTATCCTACGTGGACTTATATTTTTAATTGAAACATTACCGAAGTAAGAATTTCAGAAATTTATCATTTACTTATTCCTGATTTAACATGCATATTCTATACTAAATCAATATTATTGCTCTATGCATATTTCCATAGAGGTACCGCATCGTATACTATCATTAGCACTTCCGTTTCTATACTTTTAATTTTTCTTATCTATATGGATACTTCATATAGAGAATTATCACAGTAGCTTCCGAAGGTCACTTAACCTTTAACCCTATTTACAAGTTTGGTATAACCTCACTTGAGATATATATATATATATATAACTATGGGAATTGGTATATTTGAAGAGATATCAACGTATAGATCGGTACTTTTGAAGAGATGTCGGTATTTTGAAGAGACTCCTCAAATTTCTCAAAGCAAGAATCGCGACTTTTGAGGAGAAATCTATACCCTCTTTTCCCAGAGTCGGTAATCTGAGGGTCATTATTTCTTTAGTCACATTGTCCGAACTCTGAGCGAAAGGTTCACATCTCCTCAAAAGTACCAATTTACAAACAAATCATCCGTCGTTTTTGGAATATCCCCGACCCTCTTCAGGCGAAGAGAAATATCACATGCATAAGCACAAGTCAATGACAGTCTAATGTAGAATACTACTTTGTGATTAGTATTTAAATTTTTATCGCATGATATCTGTTGAAAGGGAGTAGTGGAATAATTAGGCTATGATTGTGTTCTGAACTAAATGCTTTAATGCGTATGCGTTTATACTCTATGAGACGTGGCAGCCAACAACCCTAAGCTCTAAGTTACAGTAGCGCATAGGCGCGCTCTGTTTAGCTAACCTAACGTGAGTCACTTACGCTCACTCATTCATGCTTATACGATTACATACAATAATATCTATAGTAAAATCACGTTGATATTTGGGGAGAAGTAAGGTTTATATACTAGCAAAATTCAAACGCGCTCCTCGCGTAGGTACTACTTTTTTGTTATAACGACTATTTATCATTATGATTTGGTTTTAATTATTTTAAATGATAAGATATCTAGATACATTTTTCAAGCAAAAAAATCAAGTGTTTTTATTTTATATTAACTACTTAGAAGTTCTATAATTGAATCTTTCTTGAAAAATAGCTGGGATCACATTATTGTAATTCTTTGTTTTTGATAAATCACGGTTGTGAAAATGACCATAGTGGCTTTATTTAATACATCTGCTTAGCTTAGCTTAGAACTTCGGCGGAGGTTCTGCTACATCTGTATTGCTCTAGATGCGTTTGTGATTTGTGTACGCACAGCGTTTGGGCCATCGCCCTAGCCTTTATCGCCTGCCGTCGATTGCTTATGTGCCTCTTGTTTTATAAATTCATACGCTGACCCTACCTCCCCGTTTCAGGAGATGAACGGCCCTACTCCAGAGATCGTGGAGACAGCGAAAATAATCATCGCTGAGCTACTGCGGTATGACTCCCGCCCAGCGGTGGTCGAATTGATGGAGGAGGTTGTGGAGGCCATCGATGCCGTCACCCTGGCGACATCCATAACCCCGGAAGAAGAAAAAAGGCCTTCCACCGTGATCATCGAGGAGGTTGAGGCGCCGGGGCCCAGGAGGAGGCTGTCGGCATCGGCCAAGAAGCCTTCCGATCCAAGTCCTCTATGGCGACCTCCTTCTCCGAAAGAGCAGCGAGAGAGAAACGAGGCCCAAGCACGAGAAACGGAGCCGGAAGTAGCTCTGACGCGGCTCAGGCTACGCCAGGAGAATTGGTGGCCGTTCAGACCGACGGAGTCGCTGCGGCCTGGGTGCCGGTGGAGGAGGCCCTCGAGGAGATGCACAGCCTCCATAAGTCCTCGCGCGCAGTGGAGAATGCAGCCCTGGCCGCAGGAGGCTTTTCTCCAGTGCCACGGCGAGGCCGTCGCGCGGCAAGCCGGCAGGTGGGTCAGTATGGCCCAAGGCCGGCGTCAAGATCTCGCGGCCTCCGCTGAGGCCTGCGCCGCTAGGCAACGCCGCCGTGACCTCGAAAGTTTAGAGTCACGCTAGAGAGCGTATAGAAGAAGCCAGGCGGGCGAGAGAAAAGGCGGAGGAGGCGGCACGCCGGGCCAAGGAGGAGGGCCAGCGCCGTTGTAGCGAAGAAAAAGAGCGCCTTCGGAGGGCGCTCGAAGAAGAACGGTCCGCCCGGGAGGAGCTGAAGGCCCGGGCGTTCCCCCGGTGCTACATGTGCGGTGAGCTTGGGTCAAGAAGTTAAAGAAATGCCCCAACCAAGCTCGCCACAAGGGGTAGCGAACCCACTTCCGGGCCGACTGAAGAGACTCTTTGTTTACGTCGTTACTTTTTACTACTATTTTTTTTATTTTATACCTATTTCAATGTGTGTGTGTGTGTGTGTGTGTGTGTGTGTGTGTGTGTGTGTGTGTGTGTGTGTGTGCATGTGTATATGCGTGCGTGCGTGCGTGCGTACATGCGTGCGTGCTTGCGTGCATGTGTGTGTGTGTTTTTCAAGATCGGAAGCAAAAACTATAATATCGTCTAAATAAACGTATAATTCGACTCCCTGAAACCCGCTTAGGACTAGGTCCATTAATGACTGGAAGGTGGCCGGTGCGTTGCGCAATCCCATGCCCATTCGTGTGTATTCATAATGTCCATAGGGTCCGGCAAAGGCTGTTTTGTGAGCATCGGCGGGGTCCATTGGTATTTGGTAAAATCCGGTTTTTAAATCAATGGCCGTAATATATTTGTCTGTCGCTGCCGCGTCTATGATATCTGTTGTCAGCGGGAGTGGGTAACTATTACCCACTGTTACCTCGTTTAACTGACGAAAGTCCGTTACTATGCGCTATCTTTTTTCGCCGTCTGTCCCGCTCTTCTTTGGTACCACCCACATCATGGATGAATACGGGCTATCTGATGGTCTTATAATACCTTCATCTAAATATTTACTTATTTTGCCGCTGCATTTCTTCTTTTATTGCAGGTGGGTGGCGATGCCTCTTAACCCGGATTGGGGTGTCTGTGGTGGTTATTAATTTATGTGTTACTAGGTGCGTCGCTGTTAACTTCTCCCCTGGGAGCCCAAAAAGGTGTGGTCTTTCGTTTATTAGATCCTTGATGTGTTCTATTTCTTCTTTATTCAATCCCTTCAGCGTATCTGGGTCCGTAAATACGCGTAGAACGTTAACGCGCTCGAGCTCATTGGCTTCAAATCCATTATTAATATCTTCGTCGAAAATGTCATCCTTCTCCCGCATTATTTCGCAGGGTTCTATTTCAACTACCGGCGATGAGAGCGCTACTGGCTCATCGCTTGTATTGTAGCAAAGCACGTATGCTTTCCCGTCCTTATTTTCGGCCAAAATTGCCGAATAGCAGACCTGTACCCAGATCCTGTAATGGGGCAAAACCCATCTTTTCCTCTGTATTTTGCACTCATGCGTATATGCCCTGCCTCGTGTGTGGCGGAATTATGAACTGCTCATCTCTTTCGAAGGGTATTACTATCCGTCCGACTTCCAGACGCTTATTAGCTGCATTGATTTTCGCCTCGTGTTTAGTTAGCATATCCCAGCCCAATAGTCCATCCGTATCGATGGGAAAATCCTCGGGCCCTACATGGGCCTCACATGAAAAGCCGTTTATTTCTACCTTGACGCTGCCTAGCGTTGCTCACTCCCCGGGCGTAACGCTGCTTATTGATACGACGCATTCTTGATTTATCGGTACATCTTTGTTAATTCTATTTCTCTTTATAAGTGACACATCCGCTCCTGTGTCTGTAAAATCGGCCGTGATTCCGCTCCAGTTGCAGACTTCTCAGATGTATTATAGGCGGCCTCCGTCCTGCCTGGGCAAACCTTATTTTATACTTAGGTTTATTATTTTTTGTTGCCGTTGCTTCTAGTTGCTGTTACTTGTTTGATCTCTATCCCCACGGTATTCGTTGTTATCCCGGCGGCTGTTATTTTGTTGGTTCCGGTCGTTCCAATTTCTGGGGTTATCTTGTCTGCAGTGATTCTCTCGGCCGTTATTGAACAGTCTATTATTACCTCCTCGACGGTAACCTCCTCCTCTTTGGTAGTCGGGGTTGCTACCGTGCCCATAGTTGGGCCCTCGGTCTCTCCTATCTCTTTCGTCTCGGTTATAACTCCTGTTTGGGTAACCGTAACCATTTCCTCTTTGATATCTGTTCGCTCGTCCCCTATCTTCATAATAACGTGACGGGCGCCTAGCCGCGTTCGAGTTACGCGATCCTTTTGCATCATACGGCCTTGGTAGCTGCGCTGAGTAAGCTACTATTGCAGGCGCTGCTGCTGGGTACGCTGTGTATACTACCAGTTGCTGGCTCGCTGGTGCAGCTTGGATCACGGCGTTATCGATTCTTTCTTTGTTGATTCGACCTTCTTTTACGGCTTTCTCTAATGCAAAGCATTCTCCGAACGTACGCCCCCTGATATTGCAGTATTCGCATACCTTCGTATCGAATTTTTTTTTTCCGGCATTCATCTTCTCTGTAAGTGGTGGCCTTACAATAGCTACATCCTATTTTTGCCGGAGCTAATCTGACCGTAGCATTTGGTGTACTTCCCGTAGTCATTGCGGAAATCATTGTAGCCAAGTCCTTTAGCAAGGCTTCTGTCGACATCGGTGCACTTGTAGTAGCTACCTCGTTGACCCTTGGCTCGCCACGCCATGCGCTGGTCTTTTACTCAATGCGTATCGCCTCCACAATCGCTCCTGTCAAGTTTCTTGGGGACTTCACTCTAACCTGGTGTTGTAAATCCCCACGTGGGCTAAACAAAACTTGCTCTAACGCTTCGGCTTCTCCACTTTCTTGGTATGTTATTTTCTGGCTCTCGCCTAACGAACTATCCGTGGCATACAAGTTTCGTAGCTTGTTCAGCAGGGCTTCCATTCTTTCCCCGAAGTCTCCAGCTCTCTGGCCCTTGGCTTATTACTTTGATCTCTGCTACGACGTTGTCAGCCCCGCCGCGGTACTTATATCGGTCTGCTATGAATTCGAACGCTCGCTCGACGGAGGTATGTTGGCTGGCATCATTAATAAAGTTCTCTAGCGCCTTACCCTTCAACTTATAGCTGAAAGCATTAAGTATTGCTTTTTTGGCCAATTCTCCATACTTCTTAAGGACCCCCTTACCGAATTACAGAAATATGCGGCACTGGCGGGATTACCGTCGTAGTGAGGCAATTGGTTCACTGCATGTCGTATGCTGGCCTCCATTTCTGGATCTCCGGGTCTTGCTGGAGAGTCTGCTCTTGTGCTTGATAGGGCCACTCCGCCGGTAGATACCTTTTCGGACTCCCACATAGACTCCTGTAGCGGTCTGTATTCACTTCATCTCCCCGCAGCGGATTCCCGAAGTCCATGCATGCTCTGTATGCGGGCTCTGATTTAGCGTATTCCTGAACCCTCGACCACTGTCTCGCTTGGAGTCCCATTTCGGTGTGCAATAGAGCCCTGCCGCTGGTAAATGCCTTTGTGGACTACCATACAGTTTTACGTGTAGTTCCGTGTTCGCCTCTTTTCCTTTCTGTGGGCTCCTGAAGTACCCGCGTGCTCCGTCTTCGAGTTCTTGCCCGATGTATTCCTGACCCCTACTGCGAGGGCTTTCCAGGTTGGGTTCGAAGTATGCTGGATTTTGCGGGTGGGAACGGGTAGTTGATGGCTCTTCTTCTCTCTTTTGCGAACTGAATCGGTGATCCCTGGGGGACTCCCATCGCGGCTCGTATTGGCCGTTCCAATCCGAGACTCTCGGTGTATGTTTCCGGTCCTCCAGTGGCCCCTCACATTCCTCCTGATTTCCAAAAGGCGGCGATCTCTGCCTCGTCTTGGGCCTTGCCCCTAATGTGGCCGTGACCCCTGGGCTTTGATCGTCTTCCTTTGTCGCGAGGTCTTTACCCATGTGTTCGACGTCGTCTTGACCAAGAACGCTCCGTAATGTCGCTGATGAATTCTTTATCTCTTCTTCTTTTTTCTGGTATAGCGTGTATATGTAACGGTCCGTTTGTTCGGCGATTTCCTTCTCGTCTTCGCTGAGCTCGTTGAATCCTCCGGCGCGGAGGTCTTCGAACCTCTTCAGTGCTGATTCTAGTACATCCACATACGGGTGTTGGTTTGCCAGTTCTGCTGCCGTCAGGGCTGCCTGGATGTCACTGGTTGCTTTGTCCTCCTTTTTTATGCCTACCCGACCCCATGCTCCTAGTGTCTTTATGGATTCGCATGACTCGTGGCGACTGAGTGCTGCCGCTTCATTCTGTTGTGACAATGAATAATCCGTGCATTTATCGTCTCCGGCGTTGCTCTTATTCTTATTTCTTTCCGAAATTCAACATATTGCTAGTATGTATCCTACTCGTCCTTCTAAAATTCTCTAACTATTATTCTGATGTTTTAGCAGGCCGATTATTCTCGCGAATTGAAGTTTCGGTAAACGCTATTAATTCTTCGAATTTTTCGCTGACTTCTGCGAGGAATTTTCTTTCCGAATTTTCTTCCCTAACTCCTGCAGTACCCGGTAATTCTACTGACTGTATCAGCTCCTCTTGGACCCTAATTTGCCTATTAATTCGGTCCAAACGCCACCGTAGGGTTCTTCTTTCTCTAATTAACCTCCGCAGGTGTAGTTTTTCGCTACCCTGCTTATGTCGCAAGATAGTACTATTTCTTAGCATTCAGTTCGTCACTGACCCGATTCGAAGGTGGTTGAGGAGCGGGTTATATGTCCTTTTTTTTGAATCTTTGAGGAGGTCGACCGTCGTTGGCAACTGGTCTAAGGAAAAGGAAAAATCGGTCGTCGTTGATAACTGGCCTCAAGGAAAAGGGAAGAAGAATCGACCTTCGTTGGCAACTGGTCTAAGGAAAAGGAATAATCGGCCGTCGTTGACAACTGGCCTCAAGGAAAAGGGAAGAAAAATCAACCGCCATTGGCAACTGGTTTAAAGAAAAGGAAAAATCGGCTGTCATTGGCAACTGGCCTCAAGGAAAGGGAAAAAAATCGACCGTCGTTGTCAACTGGTCTAAGGACGTCGTTATGCAACGACGCAGGGCAGCAGTAGATTAAGGTGTGAGAGGAGGTTATTTAACAGCGAAAGGAGAAGTAATTATTTGTTACACATGACTGCTGTTATTTCTTTACGCATTATGCAAATTATTTATGCACGGAGATAATCGATATTTGCTTTTAAATATGTTCATTCAACGATATATTGTACCACGATGTATGTATTTTTGATAGAGAAAAACTATTTACGAGTATTTACGACGTTTAATCAATAAAAACGCATATAATTTTGTTATGCGCAACCTTTTATAAAATTCCCACGCGGTCAGAAATATGTAAAATGTAAGATAATTTAATTTTTACTTACTGGGAGCTGGGAGCTGAACACAACGATTAAGAAGATGGCTGGTCTCATCCTGGCTTCTTTTCTTCCTGTCCTTCCTGTCCTTCCTGTCCTTCCTGTCCTTCCTGTCCAGGAGTAGTTGGAGCGGTTGAAACGCGGGCTTCGCGATTTTAAAAGTTACTTATTATTTCACAGGGAGCCCCACACCTAGCACCAAAAATGTTACGTGTGAAGGGGTTCTTTAGTTTCCGGCCACTCTGGGTTACGCACCCGGAGAGGTTGATTTTACGTGAAATAAGAAGTCCGAAGACAAGAAGTATAAGTAACTGGTGATATTTATTCAATACTCAAAATGCGCGAGGGAGAGGTATTCTAACTGGTTGTAAGTGTATGAGTGCAGAAGACATTTCTTTTGGATGGAAAAGAGTTTTGTCATATAACATTGTTAGTATTTAAATTCCAACGATTCTCGCTCTGGTAAAATTACAAGGCAACTCTTGCAAGCCGCGGCCGTGCTTAAATACATAGTGCCGAGTTTACATTAACAATAACATGAAAATCAGAGACCAACGGTATGGCAAGATCTTGAGCCAAAACTCTGCCAAGACCGTATTATTGTAACCTATAGACTTAATCTGATCTCGAATTCAGGGAGTAATAGTATATTACGCAACTAAGGAGGTAAAGAGTTGGTCAGCCCAGAGCACGTGTAAATTGGCGATCATGTGTGCTCTGCACTGTCCAACTCTTTACCTCCCTAGTTGCGCAATATACTATTTTTTTTTAACCACGGGCCGAAAATATCACATTTGCAATTTTGATCCAAAGCGAATGTAGTTCTATCGAACCAACGCAACGTTGAGAAAGAGTACATTATGCAATAAGGGGAGAGCACATAAGCTATTTCTAGCTAGGGTGAGGTGTTCTGCACGAGTCGGAGTCGAGCGCGTCGAAAGCGCCCAAGACAGAGACGAGTGCTGAAAATAGGTTACTCAAGTCTGAAATGGCTTTTCTTCCCGTGTTACACAACGTATTTTTTTAACGAATGCATGACAGTGCCTATATTACATGTGTGAGTCGGAGAGAGGATTGGGCATTTCGAGTCGTACACTACGCAGTTGGAAATCAAAATAATCTGAAACGTATACGCAATTAACTATACAAAGGAGGCAGAAATTTTTATTTCTCACGTCTATTAGGGCAGCAATGAATGTTTCTCAACAGTTATTCATTTCTCATCTGTTTTAGGTTAGAAAAGTATATTTCTTACCACATTCTTAAAAATAAGCTCGAAATGCGAAATTTTCTCTCCGACTTACACACATGAAAGAGGCCCCTTTTATGCCTGAGTTGAGAATGATTGTATGCGCACCGCTGAGAAAATTAAGCATGCCTCAGGCCCCATGTACCCGGGTTATTGGGATGCTTCTTAGATGATCTCTATCATTTTTCAGAACTATAGAAGTTGACCGGTGCCCGTAGTTGCCGATTAACTAAGAAAATCCTGTATTTTGTTAGATAAGTTATTTACTTATTAAATAAATAATTTTTGTGCCACTTGGAAGTCGTACCACGATTGATGGGGATGGATCCTAGATAATCTCTATGAATTTTCAGAACTGTAGGAGTTGACCGGTGCCTGTGGCTACTGCTTAACTATGAAAATGCCGTATTTTGTTAGTTCTTATTTATTTATTAAATAAAAGTATATTTCCATACAGGTGCAAAAGTGTTGAGTCTAGCACATCTTTCGCACGTGTATCGAAAGATATTTTTCGATTCAGGGGGCGTAAAAGCGATTTTTAAAATTATAGGATGTATAAAATCGCATTTTACGCATACTGTATAAAATATTTTTTGTGCCACTTTTGGCGCGTTCCGGGATTGTTAGGGATGCTTTTTAGGTAATCTCTATGAACTTTCAGAACATGGCTGCTAATTAACTAATTAACTATGAAAACTCCGTATTTTGTTAGTTAATTTATTTATTTGTTAAATAAATATTTATTGTGCCACTTTTGACTCATTCCAAGATTGTTGGGGATGCATCTTAGATGATGTCTGTCAATTTTTAGAACCATAGAAGTTGGCCGGTGCATGTGGTTGCGAATTAACTAAAAACCATCCGTATTTGTTAGTTAATTTATTTATTTATTAAATAAATAATTGTTGTTGCCCGTTTTGGCTTGTTCCAGGATTGTTGGTGATGCTTCTTAAATAATGTATGTCAATTTCTGGAACCATAGGAGTTGACCGGTGCCCGTGGCTCTGAATTAACTAAGCAAATCCCGTATTTTGTTAGTTAGTTTATTTATTTATTATATAATTGTTGTGCTACTTAGAAATCATACCAGGATTGTTGGTGATCCCTTATGAAAAAATCCTGCAGAACTCTCTGCAGAATTTCTGCAGGACTAATTGCATAGTTTCTGCATAGCTTCTGCATAATTTCTGAATTCCTTCTGCAGAGTTTCTGCAGAATTTCTGCTGAAACTTCTGCAGAAATTATGCATAAAGTCTGTAATAAATATGCAGAAAGTTCTGCGGAAATTCTGCATGAATTTCCTCATTTTCTGCAGGTCATTTCTGCAGAATTTGTGCAGATATTTCTATACAAAATTTGCAAAAATTATGCAGGAAAATTTTTGATGAAATATGTACATATTATGCAGATTTCTGGAGTAACATTTCTGTAGAACTTATGCAAAAATTCTTCATAATTTATGCAGAAGCTCTCCACAGTTTCTGCAAAAGCTCTCTACAATTTCTGTAGGATTTTTCCACAATTTTTGCAGAATCCATACACTATACCTGTAGAATCTTATAAATGTATGCCGAAACTTCATACAACTTCTTCAAAATCACGTTAACACGGAAAAATTCGTCTTATGGGATTTTAAATGTTTCATTACAAAGATTTTTGGTCATCGGCCGTCAAGGAGTTAACTTCTGAAAAAGCTCTCCATAGTTACTGCAGAAACTACATAAGTTTAGCGGGGACATTTTAGGGAGAATGTATACGCGCTGCGCTACCCAGTCGATTGATTACTTGTAGACCGCAAAGCTAGTTGGCTTATATTTAATATTAGGCATAGACGAGATCTACAAGTAATTAATACGACAGCGTATATCCCTTAAGAAAAAATCCTATAGGAATTCCTATAGAGATTCTATAAGATTTCCTATAAGTTTTCATAGAACTCCTACAGGATTGTTATAGGATTCCTATAGGAAAATCTATAGGAAACAATGCATGATTTTTTCCTGCAAAATCCTGCAGGTATTCCTATAGGATAATTTATAGAAAATCCTACAGGGATTTCAAAAGTCGTATTACGACCTGCGGAAATCCCCAAAGAAAAATCTGTAGGAAAAAATGCCTGACTTTTATTACCAAAGGTAACAAAGGTCTAATAAATTAATCGGACCTCTAAATCTTACCTGGAGAACGGAGAGAAGGAAGAGGAACATCGTAATTTTTGGTAACTTGCAACCTGAAAAACAAATAGACCGCATCAGCTAAACAGCATAAAGGTATGGAACGCCGGCGTATTACCTGGGATGTACTCGATGGCTAATAATGCGACGTCGTATCACCAGAGACAGAAAAGAAGAAGGCCACCGACGGAGAGAATACCGGCGCTCCTATGGTCGTTGCCGTAACAAACGCCGGTACTCATGCGGTATTGACGCTCGTAGATCGCCCCGCTGCTTTGACACGCATAGAAAGAGGACCTGCGTTATTAAAGTCAAATGAACAGTTGTGCGCACCTGAGTTCGTCTGTTCCGCATGCGTGCGTCGAACAGTGAAGAGACTCAGCAGTGCCAGCGTAGCAGAACTCGAGCGCGCACAGTTCTTATATCGGTATCTTTCGTACACGTTGGTAGGCATGCTACGACCATGCGGACAACAGATATACGGGTGACAGGCTATGCCTCTTGCTTGAATAAAAATGTTTTGTCATTATGCTGCAATATGTTACGTACAAACATATTGCAGTAATAACAGTAAGTAAAACATAATAGCTATCCTTTTAACATTTTTTTCTTGACAGAAAATTGCTTTTGCATTTTAATTATTTTTACAATATGCCTGCATATTGAAAAAAAAAGTTTTATTTTAATAAAAGTGATTTTAGCTTAAGATTTTAGTAAAAAAAGATTTTAGCTTGAGACCAGCCTCGCGCTCCTAACCATGTCAAATTATCAGTTTTCGTCAATTTTTGACTAAAGAGATCAAACCTATAAAAATGTAAATCAAATTGCTACTTGTGTATTTTAATTTGTTCCATTTTACTCCGCCATTTATTGTATTTATTGCTTTATTATTTTTTGATAAAAAAGAATAATGTTAATAACACATTTAGTAACGATTTAATTAGGGGAGAAGCGGCATCATTGGCGCACCTAACCTTTGTCCTTGATTATTTAAATGAAAAAATAGTTAACTGATAAGAATTTTTCTATCTGTCTTACAGTCTTACAAATTAAATTAAAATAATTAATATTTATGGCAGTCAGATTGCCCTTGTTTATAATCACCCCCGCAGAATCTGAAATAAAAACTTAATTAAAACCTGGAAAAAACTTTGTTAGCAAAGGACGATCTGACTGCCCACCACCACCACATTGTCCAACGTTTCGAGCCCGCTCCGGCTCCTCCTCAGGGACTAGAGAGTCCGGATCACGGGTTCGGCTGAAACTTTGGAATAGGTTTTTGGATGTAGAAATTGTAGAAAGCTGCAATATTAGAACCTAACACAAAAAACTAAAGTTCTAGACATTTTTATCTTTATTTTGAAATAAGTCTTGAAAAAACCCACTTTTTAAAACGGCAATTATTTAACTTTAGAAAGGCTTAAATATTATTTCAAAAACAGAAAATAACCCCTATAGCACCCAATATTGGAGCAACATTGCTCCAATATTGCTTTGTCATATTCCCCATATTCGTCAATATTCCTTCAACACTTTTATATATGGATGCTATATTGGAGCAATGTTGCTGCAATCCGTGATTTCCGTTTCACCATTGCTTTTGTAAAATGATGAGTCAGGCTCTCTGTCATAGCAATATTGCAGCAATATTGAGTCAATATTTCTCAACACGAAAGGAATATTATTTTTAAAATTATATTTTTATGCTGGTTTTTCTAATGACTGCAATATTGCAAGAATATTTGTACAATATATATGAACACTGGAAGAATGTTCCCGTTTGGCCACTGATTGTTGGAGCAATATTGCCTCAATTTCCAAAATACATTAGTGAATTTCCTCTTAAGGGGAATGTCGCGAATATGTCAAAGCAACATTGTGGCAATAATAATAATGATAATGATATTGCTGTGACAGAGAGCCTGACTCATCATTTTAAAAAAGCAATGGTGAAACGGAAATCACGGATTGCAGCAACATTGCTCCAATATAGCATCCATATATAAAAGTATTGAGGGAATATTGGCGAATAAGGGGAATATGACAAAGCAGTATTGGAGCAATGTTACTCCAATATTGTGTGCTATAGGGGAAAACTAGACAAAACGAGTTTTCATTTACCTTTTTAAGAATAAAAAATGTCGATTTCTTATAAAGTTATGGAAGTTTAAAATAAATATCGAAAATGCACTGTTTTATCCCAAAAAAATTCACTGTTCCACTGCCTGCGTATTTTGGTACACTTTCGATGCTCAAATTTAAACTTTCATAACTTTGGAAGGAATCGACATTTTTTACCTCTTAAGAAAGCAAATGAAAGCTCTACTTTTTGATGATTTTCTCTACTTTTATTTTCTATTTTTTAAATGATATTCAAGACTTTCTAATGTTAAATAGTTACTGTTTTAAGAAGAGGTATTTATCAAGACTTTTTTCAAAATAAAGCTAAAAATGACTAGAACTTTAGTTCTTTTGAGCGTTAGGGTCTAATATTGCAGTTTTCTTCATATTTCTATATAAAAAACCTATCCCAAAGTTTTAGCCGAATCCGTGATCCGGATCCCTGACACTCTCCTAGTGAACCTGTCGTAAATTTTAAATGTTAATAACTGTTAAAAATTATTTATAACTATTTAGAACTGTTTAAAACTGTTTATAAGTGTTACAAAATGTATGATTTTGGATACATTTTTTCTAATTACAATACTTTGTAACAGTTTCAAACAGTTTTTAATAGTTTTAAACACTTGCAAACAGTTTCAAATAATTTTAAATTTGATATATTTCAGGAAATATTAATAATTAATAAATTATTATTATTATTATTATTAATTAATAATTATTTAATAACCTCATTATTATAATCATGAGAATCAAGGAGCGCGGGAGCACTCCTAAGGCAAGTAACAGTCAGACAATGCAGAAGAAGCCTAAGGAGTGTTTAATTATACTAATAATTAATTATTACTATGTTTACGGACTGCCGTACCGACGTCGATAATAAATCGGCAATATATATGTTCGTAATAGCGAACGTTAGATGGCGCCTCAATGCAGTATTGGAGCTGTATCGAGAGCATGACGAAGGTGCCGGGACAGACGCGACCGGCATCAATGTTGTTGTTATCTTTGGACACAGACGCGCGCGATAGTGAGTTCGCGGTGATATCGCGTTTTCCGCGATAATTGTGAAGTGTTTGATAGTTGTAACCTCAGAAGTGCATACGTGATGCATCCTGAAGCCACTATCTTGATCCGCGAAATGTGTTATACCGTACTTTCGACGGAAACACGAGGAGAGCTCAGAGATAGTGCGACAGGCTAGAACTACCTGTCGTACTCCCGAACCAGCAACATCCTAGTGCAGTAAGCATATTCGCCTGGCACGAAAACAGCAGAGAGTATCATGAGAGGCGATATAATGAAGCCAGCCTAGCAGCGAGGATGCTTGCGAGAAACCTAGGCCACACCGTATGAATCTAACCTACAATAGCGGTAAGCGTGCACGCATTCTTCCGCGCCGCGTATTAGCTCCGCGTAAACACTTGTCCAGGCTCGTCGCACCTGGACATCGGCTTCGAGTAGGCGTTCTCGTGCGGTGAGAGCAAATGCGAGGAGAGAGTGTAGGCATCGGATTCGCACTTCATCAAGGTTAAACGCGAGGTCAAACCACCGGCTTTTTCAAAGCCGGTGAGTGCGCACAACAGGTGCGCACACGTGTAAACCCGCCATCTACCCTCTCTCTCACACTTATACGTGTATGCGTCGCGCGGCGATCGCGACTGCTCTCACACTTCGTCGCTTTACTCGGTGAGCGCGCGCGTAGAGTACCGCACACGTGAGGCGTATTATACCTCACTTGCGCGGCGTAAATTACCGCAAGAGTGACGTTAATCTCCGAGGCAGCTGACGTCAGAGGTAACGTGCTGGCGCACCATTTAGATAGGAAATACGCGAACCTAAATTCACTTCTTTTATATTACTGATCCATTACCAAACCTCAACTTCTTTTATTTAATAAACCATAGTCTTTTATTATTAATTTTAACCGCTCGAGTTATTATTTCGCGACCTAGTAATTCCCCGCTCACCGACGCCTCCGCGGTCGTTACGTAAGAGAATACGTTTCGTTTCATCTGAGCAGCCGGCACACGAACCAGTGACCAGGAGAGGAGTTCGAGTCACTGGTGAGAAATAAAGCGCGAGTCTTCGACTTGCGTGTTGCACGGTAAGTAACCAGATTAGATTAACATTGCACGACGTTGTAGCGTCTGTTACCTAATCTGGCTATTACATCCCCGGCAGTTGAACCGAGAGATATGGAATTGAACCGCTAAGGTACGGAGGTGAAACGTGCTTTAGCCCGAAAATCCACCCAGTGACATATGTTAATAATAATAATTAATAAATATTTAAAAGTTATTAAATAATTTAATAACTCTTACAAACTGTTAGAAACTGTTCAAAAATGTTACAAACAGTTACAAACGATTAATAACGTCCAAAATCCTACATTTTGTAACATTTTTAAACAGTTTGGAACACTTTGTAACAGTTTTTAACATTTTTGAACAAAAATATTTCCGCTAGGGGAGTTACTTAATTAAATTGTTACTAAATTCAATTGTTATAAATAAAGTCAGTTGTCGTAACATTATCTTTCTAAATAAATTCTTTCGAAAAAACACATAACTGATGTAATAAATATATGTCAGTAAAAAGAAGAAATATTATTTTGCACTTTTACTCCCAGACATTGACATTTATTTAGCATAAGCATTAGCAAATGTTCAGTCAAAGTATAAAATTAATTTTTTTACTTTTCCTCACAATCATATATCATTACATGATATTGTATCATTATAACTACTATTCCAAGAATCTAGACTTTGGCTACTGAAATGAAAAAGAAAAAAATAAGATTATTAGAGAAAGCCAAACGTTCAATGAGCGTACCGCTATATGTATGAAAAAGAAAAAAATTGTAATCGGTTTCCAGTTGAATAATGACTGCTAGAGCTTTGATATTTATCATGGTAGTATCAAATGACATATAATTGCATAATAGCTACGAAAAAAAAAGAAAAATTAAAAAACTTTATTTTATATTTTCACTTTGCGACAAATTGACCATGATAAGTCAATTTCAACATTTCAATATCCAAAGTGCAAAATCATTTTTTCCAATTTTTTGCTATATAGATATTATACAATTATACCATTATATCACATGCTCTTCCAAATGTTATAGCTATAGCTTCTGTATGTTGCAAGAAAAAGTACAGAATAATTTTAAAAAGCCACAACTTCAGTCAGCGTATCACTCAACACAAGAAAAAGAAAAAAAATGTTTAATTGATTTTCTCTTGAACTATGACTGCCAGAGCTTTGATATTTGGCATGGTAGTATAAAATGACTTAAGACTGCATAATATATTGTAACGGATAAATTATTCCTGGCTGCTCCGGATTTATCCCGCTACAAATAACGCATGCGGCGGCGAGGCTAGCGTACCTCGTGCAATGGACGCCGCATGCGGATCAAAAGGAAAAGGAACGGGATATCAAAATAAAAGATCACTCGCAATAATAGGCTAGATGGACCTCTCGGTGTTTATTTCCGTACGGGTGACAGAGGGGACAATGAGGGAGGCGATGCGCGGTCAGCGGGCGCGTGAAGAATGCCCGAGTTCCCGCGAATTAGAGAGAGAGAGAGAGAGAGAGAAGTCGAGCCGGCACTTACAATTGCTGCGTGATCGCTGTCGCCGGCCTTCCCTTCGCACCAGCTCCTGGCGCGTCGCCCGCTGTCGGTCACCTCGCAGGGGTGGGCACTCGGTCGAGGTCGGTGCACTCTCTCACTCTCACAAGCTCACAGTCACACACCGGGAAGGGCTCACGTGTCGCGAGGACAACCTTCGTGAGTAGAGCGGGGAGCGCGGACGATATCCAAAATGAGACTGATTCGACTCTCTTGAGTCTAAACGAGTCGCGCGCGCTCCTCGCGTCCTCTCTCTCTCTCTCTCTCTCTCTCTCTCTCTCTCTCTCTCTCTGTTGCCCCATGATAAGTTCCAGGAATTTAAGAGCCTGAGGTCCATCGCCCAGGGGCTGGGCTTTAAATATGTGTGGCACTCGGGTGGTAGATTCCTGGCTAGGCATAAGGGAGGCGAGCGTGCGCATATCTTTGCCACAGCATCCGACCTACAAGTCATTCAAACGACGTGCCAGTCTGCTAAAAAAAAACATCTGCCCAAAAGCAACCCGTCAAATGCTGCAGCTACTAACAACGACATAGTTGTTGCGAGGCAGGGAGCAGAACAGGTTGTCGGGTCGGCGCCTACATCATGACTGGGATCGACTGCTTGCAAGGGGACGGGGGGTGGATGTCCTCTCAAGGCCGGGTTTCTTAATATTAACTCAATCAGACCTCGTATAAATAAGCTCCGTCTGTACCTGGTTGAAGATCACTCCTACCACCTCTTTGGCATAGCTGAATCTTGGCTTGGACCTGACGTTGATGACAGTCTCATTCAGATTGATGGCTACTCAGTGCTTAGGCAGGATCGTAATATAAATGGGGGCGGAGTTGCTCTGTACGAAACGACTTCACCATCACGAAACTGGCGTCATCTATGACTCAGGGACTGGGAAAACCCTCAATCCCTGAGTACTTATTCTGTCGTGTGCAGCAGGGTTCCTTTCCTCCCATTTTGGTCGGTTTCATTTATAGACCTCCACACATTGCCATGCAAAAGGACACCGACCTTTTCGATGTTTGGCGCGACCTGAGTAGTGAGTATAGTCACAAGTTTATCATGGGGGATCTGAATGGTGACTTGTCATTGGCGTCCGATGCTGATGCATATTCCATCAGAAACCTTGCCACAGAGTTATCATTACATATTGTGCAGCATGGCCCAACACATCACACGCCCACGTCTCACAAATGGATTGACTTAATCCTCACGGACGAAAACGACGAGGTGCTTGACTATGCGAATGAACACCTGCCCAGTTTCGGTAAGCATGCTATCATTGATAATGAATAATTGGCTTTGACGGTCCTGCTGTCCAAAGGAAGGGTAAGTCAAGGATGACGAAATAACAACCCACGATGATATATTAATCGTCGACGTTTCGAGTTTTTATTTAAACTCCTTCTCAAGACACTAGTACAAATTTAAATAATAAAATACACATTAATGAAAGTTATAAACTAAACAATAGTAATCGCATCTAAGATTAACGAACAAGATTTACTTACAAAGTCTAGGCAGTCTCTTAAAGTTACGTAGGTGATCGCTTCAGTATCACCAGTCAATTGTTACAATAATGAACATTCGGGCTTTATATATTACATTAGAATGCATGTGTGCGTTACACATATATGTAAATACCATTTGATCAAACGCGCGGGGTGGTTCCAAGTGTTACGCGGTCTCGCAAGTATTAGGCGAATATATGTAAAAGAGCCCAGGTGGGGGTGGGCTAATACTACTCGTTATTCAAAAGTGGCAAATGGGCGTGGTCATATCTTTACTTTCATACTTTCCTAATACTGTACAATGATATTGATCGTGCTTTCATGAGAATTTCTATTGTAAGAAGTGATTTTTATTTATAAATGTCTTATATTCAAATCTAAGTGTCTTTGTATCCTGCTGATTATTAATATATTGTGGTTGTGCATGTATAAACAACATTTCGGCTAATTTGCGTTTCCCTAATAACTGTTCCGTATGTAATACTTTTACATTGTTGAAATTAAAATTATGCTCAGTTTCTTCCATATGAGTGTAAATTGCCGAACCTCGATCTTTGTTTTCGCATTTTTTCTTATGTTCCTTAACTCTAATACATAATCGTCTTTCTGTTTGACCTACGTATGTAGCCGCACACTCATTACATTCTATCCGATAAACGACATTGGTTTTCTCATCTTTAGAACTCACGTCTTTACCCAATTTTATAAAACAGTTCCATAAAAAATAATTTACAAAAGGCAAAGAAGAAAATATTAAATTTAGAAATTTTAGATATCAATAATCATATTCAACACATAAAATTTGAACTAGATAGATTGAAAAATAAACTGATTACGGCTGGATATCAAAAACTGACAGCTCTATTTGAATCCTACTATTTCGATAAGTTAAAACTAATCATAAATTCATACGAAAAAAATTTGGATAAAAAATTAGACATGCTATATTTAAACAAATATATGAAACCGTTAATCAAAAATACATACATAATAGAGAATAAAAGAAAGAATAATAGTATGACTAACCAAGACACAGCACAGGTTAATATACTTGACAATAACACACGGTGCGATGAACTCTCGAACGTAGAGAATAGATGGATCGTTAACCTTTCTGATGTTATACTACCGAAATATGTAATTAATGTGTTAAAGCTAGGCGAAAAATTTAACTTCAATGATAAGGTAGACAATAAGATTATCCTCGAAATGATTAAAAATTTAGAATTATACTTAAACAAACATACTGACTTTAAACAATCAAATAAAATACGTAATCACTTTCTTTCAATTATAAGCAAATTCCAAAATAGAATCCTGTCCAATAATTCAACCTTTGAAAAACAACTTAAGATCGACATACAATTAACAAAAACATTCATTAAAAATAATAAAGACCTTTTTATTACTAAGGCCGACAAGGGTAATGCAACGGTTATTATTAAAAAATCCGTATATTTGGAAAAAATGACTATGTTATTTAATGATGAAAAGTATTATGAGAAAATAAAAAAGAATCCGTTAGCAACATTAGAGAGAAAAACTAGATTACATATTAACAATTTAAATGATATGAATTTTCTGATGAATGGTAAAAAAATTCCACGAGTAGCACAAAAATTTAATGTGTCAAAAGGTTACGGCCTAGTCAAAATACATAAAGAAAACAATCCAGTCCGTCCGATTATCTCCGCAATAAATTCGCCTACTTATAACTTGGCTAAGAGTTTATCCAAATTCCTTTACGAACATCTGAAAAAACCTTTTTCACACATTAATAACAGTCTTCAATTAAAAGAAAAAATAGAAGGTACCATAATTCCTGATGGGTTTGAAATTATTAGCTTAGATGTGATTAGTTTATTCACAAACGTACCGGAATATTTGATTTACGCGGCTATTGAGAAACGTTGGACTCAACTTTTTAATCATACATATTTATCTTGCAGTGAATTCATAGAATCTATAAAATTTATTCTACAAAATAATTTTTTCCAGTTTAATGATCAATTTTATAGACAAAAATTTGGTTCTGCTATGGGAAATCCTATCAGCCCAATTTTAGCTGATATTGTAATGCAAGATCTAGAAACGTACGCCTTAAGTAAACTTTGTTTTGATAGTACCTTTTATTTTAGGTATGTTGATGATATATTATTATGTGTACCAAAGAATTTAATAAATTATACACGAGAAGTTTTCAATAGTTATGATGAAAATTTACAGTTCACAACCGAAAAGTCGATTTATAATAAAATTAGTTTTCTTGATATAGAAATTATTGTTAATAACAAGATCATAATAACAAACTGGTACAGAAAATCAACATTTTCCGGTAGGTTATTGAATTACAACTCACAACACCCACAAAAAAACAAAATTGCGATTATTTACTCACTAGTTGACAGAGCAATTAAACTTTCACATTCTTCGTTTCATAATGTAAACTTAAATTTGATAAAACAGTTCCTAATCAAAAATGATTATCCAATATATTTGATAAACAAATACATAAAATTAAGACTTAGAAGCATGAATTACACTAATGAAAAAAGAATACAGCGTGAGAAAAAATTACACATAGTGATCCCTTACATAAATGAATTAAATCCGATTATCTCAAAATTTTTTAAAAAATATAATACTGAAGTGTTAAATAATACTGTAAATAAATGGAACTGTTTTATAAAATTGGGTAAAGACGTGAGTTCTAAAGATGAGAAAACCAATGTCGTTTATTGGATAGAATGTAATGAGTGTGCGGCTACATACGTAGGTCAAACAGAAAGACGATTATGTATTAGAGTTAAGGAACATAAGAAAAAATGCGAAAACAAAGATCGAGGTTCGGCAATTTACACTCATATGGAAGAAACTGAGCATAATTTTAATTTCAACAATGTAAAAGTATTACATACGGAACAGTTATTAGGGAAACGCAAATTAGCCGAAATGTTGTTTATACATGCACAACCACAATATATTAATAATCAGCAGGATACAAAGACACTTAGATTTGAATATAAGACATTTATAAATAAAAATCACTTCTTACAATAGAAATTCTCATGAAAGCACGATCAATATCATTGTACAGTATTAGGAAAGTATGAAAGTAAAGATATGACCACGCCCATTTGCCACTTTTGAATAACGAGTAGTATTAGCCCACCCCCCACCTGGGCTCTTTTACATACATTCGCCTAATACTTGCGAGACCGCGTAACACTTGGAACCACCCCGCCCGTTTGATCAAATGGTATTTACATATATGTGTAACGCACACATGCATTCTAATGTAATATATAAAGCCCGAATGTTCATTATTGTAACAATTGACTGGTGATACTCAAGCGATCACCTACGTAACTTTAAGAGACTGCCTAGACTTTGTAAGTAAATCTTGTTCGTTAATCTTAGATGCGATTACTATTGTTTAGTTTATAACTTTCATTAATGTGTATTTTATTATTTAAATTTGTACTAGTGTCTTGAGAAGGAGTTTAAATAAAAACTCGAAACGTCAACGATTAATATATCATCGTGGGTTGTCATTTCGTCATCCTTGACTTACCCTTCCTTTGGACAGCAGGACCGTCAAAGCCAATTATTCATTATGAAGTAATATGCAGCTGTCGTTAGAATCTTAACTACTATCAATGCTATCATTGATGTTACCATCAACTATTTTATGCCAGCGCGAGTAGGGAAGTCTTTCTCCTACAGAGATTATAAAAACGTATGCCCTACATCTCTCAATGAATTGCTTGCTCGCTGCGATTGGGTAGGCATGAATTCGATTGAATCCGATTTGGAGGGAGCACTAGATTCCTTAAACGCAAACCTTAACTCTGTCATAAACGATTTAACGCCTTTAAAAACTGTGAAACCCAGTCGAAATAATGCTCCTTGGATTGGTCCTGAGCTGAGGGAACTAATCAACAAACGTAATGCGGCCCATAGGCGTTACAAACGCACTGGGCGAGCGGCGGTGTTCGATGAGTTTCTTCGGCTCAGCAATGAGGTCGACTCACGCTTTGCTCAAGAGCGTAACTCCTTCCTTCACAAACATCTCTCAGACGCTCTTGATGCTAACAAGGATATATGGAAGGAAATGCGTAAACTCGGCCTTATTCCAAAGCGAAAAGAGGAGGACCTTTGCGGCTTTACGCCGGGAGAGTTAAACGCTCACTTCGCTGGAATCTCCGTGTCCCCCCTTGAAAACATAGAAGAAGCTATGGACACTATTTTACTAACAAGTGAGGAGGGCTTTTCCTTTAAACAGGTTACACTGAGTGATGTAGTTCTTGCAATTTCTCACTTCTCCTCACAGGCAAAAGGGGTGGACGGAATTCCTCGGGAGGTGGTCGTGAAGGCTCTCCCTGTCATTGGTGACTACTTGGTCAGAATTTTCAACTCCTCCTTCGCTCAGGGAATTTTTCCAGGCTCCTGGAAGCAGGCACAGGTAATTGCACTCAAGAAAATTGCATCGCCGTCTACAGTCTCGGACTTTCGTCCTATAGCGCTACTCTGCTTTCTTTCTAAGGTGCTTGAAAAAATTGCCCACAACCAAATCACGGAGTATCTTAATAGCAATAACTTACTTGACCCCCTCCAGGCCGGATTTCGCAAGCACCACAGCACGCAGACGGCACTTCTCAAGCTAACCGACGATATACGTATAGGCATCGACAACAGACAACTGACGTTACTGCTACTGTTCGACTTCAGCAAAGCCTTCGACACCATCTCACCAACAGCGCTTCTGCGTAAGCTCTGTCGGCTGGGGTTCTCCAGGGCAGCTCTCCTGTGGATTCAATCATATCTGAAAGGACGTACCCAGATAGTCACCTCAAATAGCAAAGGTAACTCTGACTGGTTAGAAATCAATCTGGGAGTTCCACAGGGATCTGTCCTGGGTCCACTGCTTTTTTGTCTCTACGTTAACGACTTACGTGACGTACTTGACGGTAATACTATCAGACATATATTTTACGCAGATGACCTTCAAATCTACTTACACACGACAAAAGACGAAATTCTGGAGGGTATTGATCGGCTGTCCCATGCGGCGCAAATGGTGGCTGAATGGGCGGCGAACTCGGGCCTGCACCTCAATGCTGGTAAGACCAAAGCCATTGTATTCGGCTCTAGGGTAGGAGTTAATCATATAAACTCATTAGATCTGCCAGGTATTGGTGTGCGGCCTGGAGAACGCATCCCGTTCAGTAGCGAAGTTGCGAGTCTCGGTGTTACACTGGATAGTAAATTAACATGGAAACCGCACATTGACCAACTCACAAAGAAAGTCAATAAAGCCCTATACAGTTTGCGGTTTATTAGGGCGTGTACCGCTGAGATTCTCCGCAAAAGATTAGTCGAGTCCCTAGTTCAACCCCACCTTGACTACTGTACGGTGGTCTACTTGGATGCGTCTGACGAACAGCGAGCGAGAGTGCAAAGATTGAGCAATTCATGTGTGAGGTACGTTACTGGGGCTAGGAGGGATGAGCATATCACCCCCTACTTGAGACGTCTGGGCTGGCTCCGTATGGACTCACGCAGATTCTACTTCGCAGCCCTGCTACTATATAAAATAATTCGGATGCGTGAGCCCAGTTACTTGGCTGCTTTTTTTACGGTGCACAAGCCTAGGCCAACAAGCAGGGGAGTGCAGCCGGAGCTTGCTTTCCCTGCCTTGAACTATAAGACGGGTGATAGAGCGTTTCTGGCTCAGGGTGCCCGCTTTTGGAACTCCCTCCCCCCCTCCCTGCGCTATCTTCCATCACTTTCATCATTCAAGAGGGCTGTGCGCCAACACCTGCTTGATCTCGACGCTTAGCCTCTCTATAAGGATGCTTAGAGCTGCCAGTGCGGGGACCTTTATCTAGTTTAGTATTAGACTGCGGATTAACTTTGATCTGTGATTTTTTGACTAAGCGGCTGTGATACCTTACCGTGATATTTTATGAAATGGTTAATGTATAACTGTAATATTTTCCTTTTAGCGTATAGTACCAGCTGTGATATTTTCTCTAGTTTTATTTATTTATTTTGTTTTAATGAAGGGTCTTCGTGATTTTTAATGATTTTTATGTATTTTATTTTTATTTTATCATATGGTTCTTTTTTATTATTTTTTTATCGTAATTGAAGGTCCTCGTAGACAAACATATTTTTATGTATAATTTATATATTTGTATCAGGTTGTATTACTTTTATTTTTATATATTTTTATTATATCTTATTTTACTGTATTTTATTTTAAGTTATGCACTGTATAAATTCTGTATTAATTATTTTGCCGCGAAGGCAAATAAATCGTATCTATCTATCTATCTATCTCTCTCTCTCTCTCTCTCTCTCTCTCTCTCTCTCTCTCTCTCTCTCTCTCGGCCGAGCGTCCTTCCGCGTCACCTGCACCTCTAACATAGTCCGAAAGGGAATTAATACAATTATCATACCGGGAGAGAGAAAAATGACGGAGAATAATTTTCCGTCATACGCCCCTCCCCCAGACGCTGATTACGGGCGATGTACCAGCTCGAAATAAACTTTCTCTTCGTCATGCAACATGCGGTAGGGCTAGAGCTTTGACGAGCCATGCAATAGGTTTTAGGAGTACAAAAGGAAAAAGATAAGCAACTCGGGTTCCCTTTTACAATTTTAATTTGGTGGCTCGCAGGCCCGTGATGTTGCGGAGTAGCGATCCTTCGCGCATTGCGCGGGTGCTTATCGGTTCATCCCTGGATAATTCGCCCTAGCGGAGAGAGAGGTCACTATGTTCAATGGTGAGGCGTGAGGTTAAGGGGTTAGTGACGTGCTCGGCGCGTTGCGGCGCGCGTACGTCGGGGGGAAGGTGTGCAACGTGGTTTGTTGTGGCTGCGTTCCGTGAGCCTTTAGGCCGTCCGCGGCTTCGGGGTGGCGTTGCGCTTGCGTTTGTTGCGAGTGATAGTGGCTTTCACTCGTCAGCATCTGCCGTTACTCGCGAGCGCTTGCTCGCCTAGGCCCCTATGACACGTGTGGTTCGCGCTACCACCCACCGTGCTTTGCCGTGGTCTTCCCCTCTTGCGGGGTGCAGGCTGCTGCTCGCTCGCCACGTCATTGGGAGATCCGTCGTCGTCGAGATCTTCCCCAGCCTGGTCATCGCGTGCCGAGTTAACGTCAGTTGAGCTCCCTGCCTCTACGGTGAGACCAACCTTTTCGTGGTAGGGTTTGAGGTATTCCACGTGGATCTTGCCGCAGTCTTTTCCGTTCAAGTCTTGCAGCTCGTACACATTCGAGCCTAGCTTGGCAGAAATTACGTACGGGCCGGCGTATTTCGGCGCCAGCTTCGCTGCTACGCCTTGTGCTGCGGAGGACAGGATGCGATTTCGCTTCCACACCTTGTCCTTTAATTCAAAGTAAACATCGCGGCGTGACGCATTATAATATTGCCACTGTCGCTGTTGCGCTGCTGAAGCATTCTTCGCAGCGGATTGTTGCACGTCTCGCTACTTCTGCAACCGCGTGCGCCAGTGCTCGAGCTCGGCTGCTTCTGTGAACTCTTCCGCCGCGCGCTTCTTGCGGCGCTTCAACAAAACGGACGGAGTCGGTTGCCGGCCCATGTTCAGGAAAGCTGGGCTCGACCCCGTCGACTCCTGCATCGCAGTGTTGTACGCGAACATTAGTTCGGGGATGTGCAAATCCCAATCCCTCTGGTTTTCTTCGAGGAACGCGGTGATCATGGTTTTCACCGTGCGATTCACTCGCTCCGCAGGATTCGCCTGCGCGTGATACGGCGGAATCGTCGTATGCGTGACTCCACACTTCTTCAGGAAGGAGTCAAGTGCCTTGTTCTTGAACTCCGTTCCATTGTCGGAGTGAAACGCTTCGGGTACTCCAAAGCGCAGGAAGATTCGCTGTTCCAATTCATTTTGGATGGTGCGTGCGTACGCCTTGCGAATCGGCACGCATTCGATTCACTTAGTAAATAAGTCCAGAAAGATCAGCAGGTACTCGAAACCTCGAACAGACTTGGGGAAAGGTCCCATAATGTTCCCTGCGACAATCTGCCACGGGCGTAGCGCGCGATGGCTGCCCATGAGGCCTGCCGGCGCTGTCTGCTGCACTTTGCACTGCTGACAGATCAAGCAGATCCGCACGAAGTCAGCGACATCTTTGCGCAGCGAAGGCCAGTAATAATAGAGCGTGACACGCGCATGCGTTTTCGCTCGGCCTAAGTGACCCACGGTAGGTTCTGCGTGGTTCTCTTGCATCGCTTTCTCGCGCTTCTCAGCTGGTTTCCACCCTTGTCTCGCGGGGTCGTGCCACTCGTCAAAGCTGCCAGACTACTCTTGCCTCGCAGCGATTGCATTTTCGCGGACTTTGGCCCCTTGTAGGCTACGTCTGGTAACAGACTATCGTCCGGGTTTGAGGGAGGCTTGTAACTCCTCTCCGCCTCCCTTAGCGCTTCCGCTTCTCGTGCAAGATCTACATGCTTGTCTATATCGGTGACTTTCTCCCGGGGCACCAAGCGTTGGAGACTCGGGAGCATATTTCTGTATATACGCTCGAGTTGAGTTGCCTTTCATCATCCCAGGGCTCCTCGAACTTGCTTAAAAGCGTAAGGAGGCATACAATATAGTCCCTTACAGGCTCATCTCTGCCTTGGGTGCGGGCTTACGCTTCGCCGACGAGTCGTTGCTAGAATCGCTTGTCGACCCCGTAGCAGCGGCGTGCAGCGACGCAGAAGTCTTCCCAAGTTCGCCAATTTTTGCGAGCTTGGCGGCACCAATACCTTGCCACACCGGACATCAGCTCGGTCATAGCTTTCAGCAGATCTTCATCTGTGATCCGCGCGAGCGAGCGGCATTCATTAACTCGCTCGAGAAATTCCTGGATGCTACTGCCATTCTCGCCGGTGCATTGCAGTTTCCACTGCCGCACCGTTCTGCCAACGTCCACGTTTATGGATTGATGGAGCGTGGTACCTTCTCCCGAGTATCTACTTTGCGAGTTATTCGGGAGGCTCCCCCTCAAGACTCTTGTCGGTCATGGGCATGAGGCTGAGGATGTCATTCAGGGCCACGCTCATCCGCATAACACCTTTGCGGTGTGAAGTTTTGCGCTGCCGGGTTTAGCGCTGGTGGTTGTCGGGCGTTTGCATTCATCGCTGTGTTGCGCGAGTCCGTTTGTGTACTTCCTCCGTCAAGGTACTCTAATCTGTACGTGTCTTGGAAGTTCACTGTCTTGTGTTTTTACGAGCTCGTTTCGTTGCCTGTCGTTTTATTTGATATTGCATACAGGCGTTTGCTCGCTATTAGATCTGACATCTGCTCCTGCAGCTGCTTTATTTCTTTATCGTAGCCTTTTGCGATTCCTTGTATCCTCAACATTTCGCATGCTACTGCTCTTGGCATTGTGTATGTTTTGCCGTTTGTGAGCGTGCATTGTACAGGATCGTCAGCTGTAGTTGCTGTTCGTGTCGTAAAGACCGACTGCGGGGCTGAATGTATTATGTACGTCCCGCAGTGCTGGCTACGGCTGTACTCGCCGTTGTCGTCGTGGTTGTTAGTGTGTTTACCCACGTTGACTGTGTTGTGTTAGGCGATGGAAATCTACCTTCGGCTATCACTTTTCCCAGATTTATTGCTTCACGAATATCTTGCTGCGACGTTCGCCTCGATCCTGGTTGATTTTGCGTCGTCGCGGTCCATATTTGCTCTGCGGTTGTTGTTAACGCTGTCTCGCCGGCGTTATCTTCTTGTACTTCGGTGAATGACATGTCCATTTGGCCCAGTAGTGTGTGACCATGGTCTAGTGGGGTTGACGCGAGACGTCTTTGCGTGTAGTATGTGCGTCTCGTAGCTTCGCGCCTTTCTGTCATCTCGTCCTGTGTACGTGCGTCTAACGGCAGAGTTTGTACCAAGGTTTCCAGTTTCTTGTTTCTTCTATCGAATGCATCTGCTTCGTCTTCTGCTTCTTCCGTTCGCATGAAATCTTTCGCTGTATAGTCACCTCGCAATCGCCTATATAACCTATACGCTTTTGCATACTGTGTGCCGCTTTGTAAAAGTTCTAATTTTTCGAGCGCATCGTCGAGCGGCTCGCCTGCAAGGTTCATTATCCAGCCTTGGATTTCCACCCCCATGATGTCTTCAAATGTATCGTCGTCTAAGAGTGGCATGTTGTTGACCTGAAAATCCCTAATGCGCTTCGCTGAGGAATTCGGGTTTTAAAGTTTTAATTTTTAACTTATTGCACCTTTGGTGTTTTCAAGTTTGATTTGCGCTAATCACTGGTCAAATCTCTTTTTTATATTTAAGGAGAATAAAGTTTTTTAATGTTTCCTTGTTTAAATCGGAAAGTAGTAAAAAGAAAAATTAATAAAGCCAAAGGATAGAAAAATGTTGCCTCTTCCAAGTTCTATTTGTTTTCTTGTTTATTACTTTAACAACACGAAGAATTGAGTTGACAAAAGGCAATTTGTTGCAAACCAAAAGGAGTAAATTTCAATGATTTATAATAATTTATAATAATTTATAATATTTATATTGTTTGTGGGGTCGTTTGCGCTTTGTCTAAATGCGTCGCATTCAGATTTGCACTTGTGACTTACGCGTTCAATAATTTATTGCAATAGGTAAATTACGTTCGTTGAATTCTGCGAATTTATTTTGCGTGAATCGCGGTAAATAGAATCTGAGGATATTTTATCACATAATTTAAATTATTTTATCTTTCCATTATAAAAAAAAATATTTATTACTAAATTAGGTAGAATAATAGTAGTGTTAAAAGAAAATGAAATAAACTATTAAACTGCGACTTTTGTTGTGGTCTTAATTTTAACTGGAAGAGTATTTGGTTTGACTTAAAATTCCAAAGGTTATTTTATTAAATATTATTGAAGGCTTAATACTTCAATATACTAGGAAAGAGGAAAAAAAATTGTTTGGTTCAAATAATTTTGTGACCCGATTTTCTCTGAAATAGTTTAGAACGTATATGCGTTTTTGCTATTAGTTCTAACTTATTTCGCTTGTTTTAAATATAATATTTTGACTTCGCATTTATTTTGATAAAGTGCGTTACTCAGTCTTATATGCTATTTGGTAATAAGGTAAATGTTTTTAATTTTTCCGCCTAGTTTAAATGCCGGGCGTTGTGACCGTTCGGGTTCTAATTATACAGTCTATGCTAGTTGTCTACTAGGTGACTATACGGCACTCGCGTTATTCGCTGTCGGGATACGGTAGTTCCCTAGCGATCAGCTGTTGCTGCTTCCGCGCTGCTGTGTATCACGCTTCGCAAGCTATGTTGCGTGTGCCTAGATACTGAGTTTTGATCAGCGAGTTCGCACATGCATTATTTCGCGTTTGCAAATTTTTATTTTCCCGTAATAATTCAAATTTTGATTTAATTTGAATATTAAATTTTATTCATTTCGAAAGTAATTCCCAACTTTAATTTGGTTACAATTTTAAATTGATATCGGTGGATAATTACCGAAAGAGAAGGCAAAGAAAAAAAAAATTCTATTACTTTTAACGTGTGAAGAAGAAAAAAAAAATTCTTAATTGTTTCGACAAATTTCAATATTCTGCAGTACGCGTGTCACGATTCATGTAATTAATCAACTTTTATTAGTTACTGCTTTTTATTGCGAAGTCGCTTTCAAACTCGTAATTGAATAATAAAAGAATAAGTGTACATAAGACGCAATGTTGTTATATACGCGTCGCGTATTGAGTCTCGCTAGATTAGCGCCTGGGCTGAAATAATATTCAGCCGCGCACGAAATAATTTTTGCTACGAATATAATATTCGGAGCTGTCTGTCTCTCTCCAACACACAGTACGAAAACTTGTGTGCTGGAAAGGCGCGCTTTGTTTTCGTTCTCCGAGGCTCGAGTCCTGTGTCGGCGCGCAACGTAAACACTGTCCGCGGTTGTCGTCGCTACGCGAGTGCGCGACGGCTATCGAATACTTTTCGACTATGTCCTTGAACGCAGAAATGCGCGCTCGCTGTCTTTCCCGGAGTGCGGTGATGCCTAATGCATTCACCCCACCGGTGTTGTATTGCACGTACTTAATGTACTTTGCGCTGCGTGGACTAATACCACAACACGCTGCAATTTCCGCGCTCCGGGTATATAAACGTTATCCGAGTTCCATCACCCACGTTCAAAAAAGCTGTGGGTTTTTGTATGGGCGCTAATTTGTAACGGATAAATTATTCCTGGCTGCTCCGGATTTATCCCACTACAAATAATGCATGCGGCGGCGAGGCTAGCGCACCTCGTGCAATGCACGCCGCATGCGGATCGAAAGGAAAAGGAACGGGGTATCGAAATAAAAGGTCACTCGCAATAATAGGCTAGATGGACCTCTCGGTGTTTATTTCCGTACGGGTGACAGAGGGGACAATGAGGAAGGCGATGCGCGGTCAGCGGGCGCGTGAAGAATGCCCGAGTTCCCGCGAATTAGAGAGAGAGAGAGAGAGAGAAGTCGAGCCGGCACTTACAATTGCTGCGTGATCGCTGTCGCCGGCCTTCCCTTCGCACCAGCTCCTGGCGCGTCGCCCGCTGTCGGTCACCTCGCAGGGGTGGGCACTCGGTCGAGGTCGGTGCACTCTCTCACAAGCTCACAGTCACACACCGGGAAGGGTACACGTGTCGCGAGGACAACCTTCGTGAGTGGAGCGAGGAGCGCGGACGCTATCCAAAACGAGACTGATTCGACCTTCTTGAGTCTATAGGGGTTGCGCGCGCTCTTCGCGTGCTCCTCTCTCTCTCTCTCTCTCTCTCTCTCTCTCTCTCTCTCTCTCTCTCTCTCTCTCTCTCTCTCTCTCTCTCTCTCTCTCTCTCTCTCTCTCTCTCTCTCTCTCTCTCTCTCTCTCTCTCTCTCTCTCTCTCTCTCTCTCTCTCTCTCTCTCTCTCTCTCTCTCTCTCTCTCTCTCTCTCTCTCTCTCTCTCTCTCTCTCTCTCTCTCTCTCTCTCTCTCTCTCTCTCTCTCTCTCTCTCTCTCTATCGGCCGAGCCTCCTTCCGCGTCGTCTGCACCTGTAACATAGTCTCGAAGGGAATTAATACAATTATCATACGGGGAGAGAGGAAAATGACGGATAATAATTTTCCGTCATAATTTGTGGAAAAAGAAATAGAAAAATTTATTTGATATTTTTACTTTGGGAAAAATTGACGATGTAAATTTTAACATTTCAATATCCAAAGTCCAAAATAAATATTTCTAATTTTTGTTATATAGATATTATACAATTATACTATTATATCTCATGCTGTTTCAAATATTGTAGCTATAGCGACTACTTATACGTTGTAATAAAAAGAACAGAATAATTTTAAAAAGCCACAACGTCAGTGTGCGTACCGCTGAATACATGAAAATAAAAAATGTTTAATCCATTTCCACTTGAACTATGACTGCTAGAGCTTTGATATTTGGCATGGTAGTATAAAATGACATACGATTGCATAACAGCTATGCAAAGAAAATTAGAAAACTTTATTTTATATTTTCACTTTGGGACTGATTGACGATCTTAAGTAAATTCCAACATTTCAATATCCAAAGTTAAAAATAAATTTTTGCAATTTTTTTTATATAGTTATCATACAATTATACCATTATATCACATGCTCTTCCAAATATTAAAGCTATAGCTACTAAACTTTGCAAGAAAGAGGAGAGAATAATTTTAAAATGCTACAACTTCAGTAAGCGTATCACTGAATACATGAAAAAGAAAAAATGTTTAAGCGGTTTCCATTTGAACTATGACTGCTAGAGTTTTGAATTTTGGCATGGTAGTATAAAGTGACCTACGATTGCATAATATCTGTGCAAAAAAATTCAACAAATTTATTCTATATATTAACTCTGATACACATGGATGAATTAAATATTATATATGGTTTATGTGTTACAACTATCAAAATCATTCTACGATGGATTATTTCTTGGATTACCTTATTTTAACTTGAAGTTTAATCAATCTTTCTAAAATTCAACTTGATAACTTATTTTTATAAATATTCCTTTACAAAAATTTTTTAATTAGATTATTAGTATATTTACTTTCTTTTAGAATGATGTTTGATATTAAAATATCAAGTTTTATTTCTTTGGCGGGAATAAGTTATGAAATAAAAATTTTTCAAAATTTATCAATATAGGTAGTTTGCACAAGAAACATTTTGAATGTATGTTAATTTCCATCAGTTCTTCCGAGAAGTCATCTCTCAGAAGGTGATTTTCATTGTCACGTAGAAACAAAAAGAAAAAAAAATAGACCTCGAATACGGCCGATAGAAGAGAGCATGGAAAATAAAAAGCAAATACATTTAGGAAAAAAGACAGTGGAGAGGGTTCTAGCATGGGTGCAGTGTGTATAGTGTTATACTCAAAGTATAACAATTTTTACAGACTTTAATTATCTATAATTCGTGTTAAACCATATTCTTTCTATATCGTCGGGTGGGAGAAAAAAGGAGCTATTTCGAAAAAGCGTTGAAAAAGGAGCTATTTCGAATGAGCGTTGAAAAAGGAGCTATTTCGAATGAGCGCCCAAGAAGGAGCTATCTCGGAAGTCATTTTTTTTTCTCAAAATTTAAGTTGGCAATACTGTAGTATAGAGAAGAATATGTTTAATATTAACATGGTATTTTAACTATTAACATGCCATTGTAACTATTAACATATATATTTTTATAGTTACAATGCCACGATAAATATAAACATTTTGATAAAATATTTTTCTCAGTATAGAAAAACACACTCACACATTTTTAGAATACATTTACATACGATCAATTATATTATATTCTTTAACTGTTTTTATTTCATTAATTCTACATAATAATTCAAGAATTCATGAGGAATCAAATTGTGGTCAATCATATATATTGAAGATTCTTTTTTTTTTGTCCAGATCTAGCAACAACTTTTCCTCATAACAATTCGTTAAGACAGCTGACTCGCTATATCAGGACATCAAAGGACCCCGCACACAATGTATGGGAAAAAATCATTCTGTCAAATTGAACGAAATTGAAAAAAGATAGATTTCTTCAGGACCTCAAGATCTATTTTTTTCCAAAGTTTCGTTCAATTTGACCGGATGATTTTTTCCCATACATTGTGTGCGGGGTCCTTTATTAAAGTTGTTGCTAGATCTGGACAAAAAAAAAAAGGATCTTCAATATATGATTGATCACAATTTGATTCTTCATGAATTCTTGAATTATTATCTAGAACTAATGAAATAAAAGCAGTTAAAGAATATAATATAATTGATCGTATGTAAGCGTATTCTAAAAATGTGTGTGTGTTTTTCTATACTGAGAAAAATATTTTATCAAAATGTTTATATTTATCGTGGCATTGTAACTATAAAAATATATATGTTAATAGTTACAACGGCATGTTAATAGTTAAAATACCATGTTAATATTCAACATATTCTTCTCTATACTACAGTATTGCCAACTTAAATTTTGAGAAAAAAAATGACTTCCGAGATAGCTCCTTCTTGGGCTATCATTCGAAATAGCTCCTTTTTCAACGCTTTTTCGAAATAGCTACTTTTACCTCCGACCCGACGATATATTCTCTAGACATATTCTATATCATTTCAAAGAACACGATTTTACGTATGCATTGCATAAAGTAAACATATTAAACATATGTAAATAAATGTAAATATTTTCTTCATTTTAAATTGTACACTAATAATAATAATGATAATAATAACAATAATAATAATAACAATAATAATAATACATACTGTCACGGGGTGGATTTTCTGGCTAAGGCACATTTCACCTGCGTACCTTAGCGGTTCAATTCCGTATCTCTCGGTTCAACTCCCGGAGATTGAGTATCCAGATTAGGTAACAGACGCTACAACGTCGTGCAATGTTAACCTAACCTGGTGACTTACCGTGCAACACGCAAGTCGAAGACTTGCGCTTTGTTTCTCACCAGTGACTCGAACTCTCCTCTCGTTCACTGGTTCGTGTGCCGGCTGCTCAGATGAAACGATACGTTTTCTCTTACGTAACGACCGCGGAGGCGGCGGGGAGCGGGGAATGACTAAGGTCGCGAAATAACAACTCGAGCAGTTAAAGTTAATAATAAAAGACTATGGTTTATTAAATAAAAGAAGTTGAGGTTTGGTAATAGATCAGTAATATAAAAGAATTGAATTTCGATTCGCGTATTCTCTATCTAAACGGTGCGCCAACACATTACCTCTGGCGTCAGCTGCCTCGGAGACTGACGTCACGCTCACGGTAATTATGCTGCGCACGTGAGGTATAATACGCCTCACGTGTGCGGTACTCTACGCGCGCGCTCACCGAGTAAAGCGACGAAGTGTGAGAGCGGTCGCGATCGCCGCGCGACGCACACACGTATAAGTGTAAGAGACGGGGTAGATGGCGAGTTTACACGTGTGCGCACCTGTTGTGCGCACTCACCAGCTTTGAAAAAGCCGGTGGTTTGACCTCGCGTTTAACCTTGATGAAGTACGAACCCGATGCCTACACTCTCTCCTCGCACTTGTTCTCACCGTACGAGAATGCCTACTCGAAGCCGATGTCCAGGTACGACGAGCCTGGACGAGCTGTTACGCGTTATTACTCGCGTCGCGGATGATGCGTGCACGCTTACCATGTTAGGTCTTCGGCGAATTTGACTCGGTGGCCTAGCATCCTCGCGTGCATCCTCTCGACTCATCTGGCATCGTAGCTCGGTTCTTCATGATCTCTCGAACTGTAGCAATGCCAGGCGATCGGCTCTTCTGCTCGCGGAAGTCACTTTTATTCACAGTACGGCAGGTAGAATCAGCCTGCCGTACTGTCTCGGTATACTTCACGTACTTCCCACGTAAGTACGTGAAGTCACACTTTTCCGGCAGAGTAAATGGCCTCAGTAAAGTACACTACTTCTTTACTGAGGTTGAACGAGTGACAAAACACATTGTTACTCGCGAAATTCGCGATAACAAAATCCGCGAACTCGCACGCGTGTATCTCTCACGAGCGGTAATAACAAGATGGAAGCCGGGCTCTCTCGCGCCGGCTCGCTCCTCGTCTCGTCGATGCAGCTCCAATACTGCATCGATGCGCCCTCTAGCGTTCGCTATCACGAACTTACTAATTATCGACGTCGCTACGGCAGGCTGTGACAATACATACATACATACATTAAAGATACTATTTATTATAAAATTTCTTTAAAAACGTAATCATCACAATGATCAGCGGAATCAGCACTCGTATATATACGTTCATTATAACTATCTAATAACGATACGACAGTTTTATTAATTTCGTTCACGTCTATATTTCGTGCAGCTAATAGAACCGATGAGCTCATTTCATCATAAAGGTGATTTCTTATCAAATGTCCATACATACAATTAATGAAATTAGAATCAGTAGTTATAGATCGTTCAGGAATATCAATATTATCATTGTTGTCATTTAAATCACCGTTTCCGACATCCAAAACAAATTTTGAAAATTTAATCTCTTCATCTATAGCTCTCATATTAGTCGTTAACTTAAATTTATGAAACACATTCCACAAAATACTACTTTTGATAGATAAATTTATAACTTCACTTCGAATGCTTCGTGGTAATATAGGTAATAATTGTCTAAAATATCCACCTAAAATGACAATTTTACCACCAAACAATAAATCATTACTCATAATATCTTTTGAAGTCCTATCCATGATTTCTAATGCGTATTGCGAAGCCATTGGGGCCTCATCCCAAATAAACACATCTGTTTGCCTCAAAAATGCCCTTCCGTTGATTGCACAGCGATATTAGATGAAGAATCTGATAATAAAGGTACAGGCAAACCTAGTACTTTGTGAACCGTCATTCCTTTAGGTAGAAACGTTGCAGCGATTCCAGTAAAAGCCATACAACAAACATTTTTGCTTTGACTTTTTAGTAAATTATATAATATTGCACATACAAACGTTTTCCCAGATCCACCAGGACCATCGATATAAAAACATCGAGAGCTGTTATAATCAATAACATCTGATACTCTTAAAATCTTATCAACAATTTCTTTTTGATCCCTGTTTAACATGGAATACTGTCTATTTCCCATATCTGCCAAGTTACCACGCAATTCATTACTATCCTCAATATGGTTATTCACCACTAATTGAGGCATCGATGGTAAGTTCGCAATATCATTGCCTTCAGCTATCAACATTTCACAGATATTGGAATAAGCTAAATTGTAAGCTCTGGTATGATCTCCATATAATCTTAGGAAGTCTTCTGATAAAACATTTTTGAAATTTTCCCAAAGTTCGTCCGGATGCACAGGTTGACAATGAATCAAAATACGTACAAATAACAGACGTATGCTACCTGGCATCATCCAACTTACAGCTTCCTGCATAGCTCGACTCCATTCCTCATCATCATATATAAGACCTAACGCTAAGCAAGCTTCCGAAAACGTCATATACTGATCACCGTTTACATTTTTTAATTCATCAAAACTTTTTGCGCCTCTATAATTTAATAAAAGTAATCTTAATCGAAATAACTCTACCTGACTCGGACTGACGGAATACATACGTCCGATACAATTATAATGTGATTTCCGTTTTGACCATCTAAAAACTTTCTGACCATTATCATTATGTTCTTTAAAAACACAGTGAGCTGGAATTTCAGCATAAGTGTATTGTCTAGCTGAAGAACCTTGTTTATTCAAATCAAAATAAGCTAATAATGTAGTGGTTCGATTTAATGCAGCCTCCACAGCAACATCATCATTAATATCATCAATTATAATTGACTATTGTTGAGGTAAATGAACTGCTAAGCGTATGATTCTATGACTTCTGCACTGTAATGGTTTACTTAAAATACGATAACATGCTTCAACTGGGTTAAAATATCGCGTTTCTATAAAACTACGAACTTCATCGTGATTAATTACCCCCTCATTATTTAACTCTTCAACTATGATATTAGCTGCATCGTAACCTTTATAAACATATTTATACAAATATTTCACGGACGTTACGCTGGACACTACTTCAACGTTTATATGACAATTGAATATGCGTAATAACCCAGAACAATATGGTACTACAAATCGTTTGTCTACAGTTTGATTACGACGCATAATTTTTTTCCCATCATTTCTTCGTTTGTAATACGGATATCCATCAGGCGACATTATAGTTTCCTCTCGAAATTCTCTTGGGTAATGTTTCGAACATTGACCGTCAATGATACATCTATTATCACATGGACCATGTATCATATTATTAACTACAGTGTTATACAATATTGGATCTGTCTCAGAATCAAGAATTTCAGCAGAAATGTATTTATCGATATCGTTCATGGTAGATAATTTAAAACCATTTTTTAAAGTAACTAAAATGTGTACATGAGGTAAACCTCGTTTCTGAAATTCTACAACATATACGTGAGCTGAAACTTCCCCAAAATATTTCTTTTTTGTTATTAGCGAGATTAAATATTCTTTTTTTACCCGGTAATAAATTATTTTTAATTTCACGCCAGTTAGGATTACACGTCATGGTTATAAACAGATCAGGTTTTCCTTTCATACGAACTATAGCCATTGCATCTTCATAATTTTGCATCATATATCTAGGAGAACCAACAAAAGGTGATGGTAACATAACTATTTTTCCTACTTGACAATTCATATCATTTGCAGTATTATTTAAATGTTCAACTAATCCTCGGTATGATTCCACACGCAATTGTTTTTGATTGCGCCGAATATATTCAATACGATCCCTCTCGATTTTAACGTAACTATCAACAATTCATAGTTGAAATAATCTACGGCCTAACAAAAAGGCATTGAATATATCAGATCTTATGCCTATTCTATATTTAACATAAGATCCCCTAGTTACTTGACGATTACTTTGTTCACCTTGTGCATTATCATTATCTACTACGAATGTTCTAGTATTTATTTTCGCTATATTTTTATGCCAACCTTACGATCCATGAGGATAAAACAGTGGATATACCATAGGTTCTACGTTGGATCCATCGAACTTAATGATTGCAATGCACGCGTAGCCTTATTACGGATAGTCACATAAGATTCAGGAATGTCACCATCGTCTGTAGTAACAAAAATCGCAGCAACCTCATTTGTTCTTTGTAAATTATACCTATTTCGATCATAGCCCGGTTTTAAACTAAAAATTAGTTGTAATTCAGGTTCCGTATCACTACCCAATAATTGACGTTGATGATCAATTTTTTCCTTCATCATTAGATATGACTTGGCAAAGAAATTATATTGTCTTATCATTTGCTCTAAACTATATATTATTTCTTTGTCAGTTCCTGCGTTAGCCGCAATTCTATAGTCGATAGCTTCTTGCGGATCTACAATAAAAAGCTGACCATATTTAGGATAATCATTTTCCGATGGATATAAAGCCTCATTTATTTGGTAATAAATTTGACCTTGTATTTTGAAACCATATGGAGCTCTTAATAAATTTTATACGCTCGTAATAATATAGTTCTATAAAATGGCTAAATTGATCTCCACGAGCAAATTCTCTTACAGTTAGTCGTAATACCTTTCCCAAATCGTAATAGTGTGCTACATTTTTATAGCCCGCACTATTTGATAGAAAATTTTAGCACACGGCGACACTGGTAAGAGAAGTATAGAAAATACTTTAATGAAAATTACAAATTTACAAAATATAGGGAACTGAAATGCGTTTCGTCCTTAGTCGTACCGGGTGGACTCATCAGGAAGATCCCGGTAGACTTATCTTCGACGCCGAAAATAAATGTTACTTGGATTTATTTAAAGAAGTTGGAAAGTGATTTTATTTGTGGAAGCCATTTGGGAAAGGTATTACGACTAACTGTAAGAGAATTTGCTCGTGGAGGTCAATTTAGCCATTTTATAGAACTATATTATTACGAGCGTATAAAATTTATTAAGAAACTTAAACGGCATTGGATCACAAACATGCCTAAATTTTATTTATATCTATATCTTTGTTACTTTATCCACCAGGTGGCTGCCACTTCTTGGCTTTCACAAATAAAATCACTTTCCAACTTCCTTAAATAAATCCAAGTAACATTTATTTTCGGCGTCGAAGATGAGTCTACCGGGATCTTCCTGATGAGTCCACCCGGTACGACTAAGGACGAAAAGCATTTCAGTTCCCTGTATTTTGTAAATTTGTAATTTTTATTAAAGTATTTTCTATACTTCTCTTACCAGTGTCGCCGTGTGCTAAAATTTTCTATCAAATAGTGCGGGCTATAAAAATGTAGCACACTATTTCGATTTGGGAAAGGTATTACGACTAACTGTAAGAGAATTTGCTCGTGGAGATCAATTTAGCCATTTTATAGGAATATGGAGTTCTACCTATTGTAGGCATATCAACCACATTGGCATTAAAAGATGCAAATGAAAATGAACTATTATAATTTCGTATACGTTCAAAAAATGCTTTACTTTTTTGATGATTATTTTCAAATAATGAACGTAAATTATCTGGAAAATCTGGAATTTCTGCCAATTTAACAGTCCCATGACCACAACAATCATTAAATGAATTACCCTTGTAACACTTGAATAACATTGAACACTTTCTCTGCAGTAAAATGTTTCGCGTTACAATGAATGCATAAAACATCCATTTCACCTAAATAGTATTCATCAACATTACTATTTTGTTCCCTTGTAACACTTGAATAACATTGAACACTTTCTCTGCAGTAAAATGTTTCGCGTTACAATGAATGCATAAAACATCCATTTCACCTAAATAGTATTCATCAACATTACTATTTTGTTCCAAAAATCTTCGATTCTCTACATTTCGTTCATGTCGACGATTTTGGAATTCTCTTTTCTCCTCGTCATTACTTTGTCTACTTCTTTTAGTTAAATTTACCTGATTATTATTAGGTTCCAATGTATTTGAATTATTATTGACATTCCATAATTTCTTCTGTATTCACTCATTTTGTTAATTTTTTTAGGTAGGTAAATAATTGATATTGATGAGTACAATAGTATTATTATTAAAAAACGTGCGACGTTTCGGTAGCTGGTTTGCTACCCTTCTCAAGCACTGAAAGTTTATTTATGAAGTTAACCACAAATCAAATTAAATTATACATAAACATCACGATATTGCTCGTCATTCTTACCTAAATTTCAGTTACAACTTATTAACATCGTCGAGTTTTATTACAAAATAAGTACTTGTACTCTGTCTAAAAACGAGAAACAATAATGAGAATTTAATATGAATCTTTGCAAAGAGGTTAGTTTTCAAGTGAAATTAATCGTTACCTTCTTCTTTGGTATAAATATTCTGAATTTGAATAAATCCATTCATATACTGTTAACTCAAAAATGGGACAATACTAAATAAATTAATACAAAGGACGAAACAGTTTAATAAATTAATACAGAAGAGAGCAAAAGCAGTCAGAATTTTAAAGAAACGTAAACAGGTAACTGTCAACATGACTTGTCTTAATTGAAACAATTACACTGAGTATAATTAGCATATGTAGATAAGTAATCAACCCAGTATAACACTGTCTAAATTAAAAGTCAACTGACAAAATAAAATCCCTTTTAATTAGTCAAATTGATAAAAAAACGTCCCAATTATTAATTTAATATACAATGTCATTAATTTAAGACTCTACAATTATTTAAAAATTAATAAATAATTAAAATTCCACTTTTAAACCTCTGCCTTTTCAAATCTTCCCGCAAATTTTCGGGCACTACACCTCTGCACGGGTGCACCAAAGTTTTGATGCGCGCCCGCCGACCTGCAGCGCCCGTGTGGCAGTACTATACCAACGTAGAACGGCCCGCGGGTAATTCGAAAATTTTTGAGGTTATGTTACTTTAAAATTATGAACGGTTAATTTCACTTTACAAACTCGAACATTTTATCTCAGTTTTTTAAATAGTTGTGAATAATAATTGCTTAAATTTTTAGTGTCTTCTTTTATATTGATTGGATTTTCTTGTAATTTTATATTCACCATTTCAGAAATTAACCTTCTTTTCCAACAACTTTCGTGATCTAATATTTTCGCGTTGTCAAAATTAAAGCTATGTTTATGTTCTTTGATGTGATTGTTGATGATGAATTTTTTATCATTTTTTTTCGTATTTGCACAATGTTCTTTTATTCTTGTGCCGAGAGTACGTTTACTCTCACCAACATAGCTAGTACTGCAATTATTACAATCAATCCTGTATACAATATTGGTATTTTCATATTTTTCAATCCTATCTTTACCTCTTATTATTATCTTACTCAGGTTGCTATTAATTTGTGGTACAGTTTTTATACCAAATTTTTTCAAATTAACTGAGACTCTTTCAAAGTTGTCTGGTATGTATGGTAAACTTAATGTTACTTTCGTGTATTCATTATTCATGTTATTATTATTATTATTTACGTTTGTATTATTATTATTATTGATCTTATTTAATCTATTTTTAACGTGATGATCAATGAATTTTTCGGATAGTTATTATTAATTAAGATTTCTTTCACCAGACTAATTTCTTCCCCAAAACTTTCTATGTGAGAGTAATATTGCTCTGTCAACTAGATTAAATACCATTGCTCTTTTTTGCGTTGTAGGGTGATGTGATTTAAAATTCAAAAATCTGCCTGACAAAGTAGGTTTGTGGTACCAATCGGTTATAATTCTGTTATTTTCTTTGATTAGACTTAATTCTAGAAAACTAATATTGTTATTTTCTTCAATTTCATGTGTGAATTTTAAATTCTCATGATAAGAATTGAATCTATTTAGTACTTGTTGTATTTTTTCTTTTGGTAAGCACATGATAATATCGTCAACGTACCTATAGTAGAACAATGGTATGAAATCTAGTTTTTTTAGGCAATCCTCTTCCAAATCAACCATAACTATATCGGCGAATGACGGGCTAATTGGACTACCCATGGGTGACCCATATATCTGTTTGTAAAAATTACCATTGAATTGAAAAAAGGTGTTGTTCATTAAGAACCTGGACGTCTCTATTATTTCATTAAGTGGTATGTTATGGTGAAACATATGTTGATATCTTTTCTCTAAACCTTTAATAACTAACTCTTGCGGTACATTGGTAAATAATGATGTCACATCTAATGATTAATTATTATGACGTGATCATCCGGAACGATAACATCTTTGATTTTATTTATCAAATCAGAGCTATTTTTAATATACGACTTCGGTTTTGGTATACTAATACGTATCAGTGAATCTAACCTTTTTGATAAATTATACGTAGGACTACTAACACACGACACTATTCGTCTTAAAGGTGTGTTTTTTTTATGTATCTTGGGTAGTTCATAAATCTTCGGGAGGATAGTATTCGTTTGTGTTAATTCATTTTTGTGATATTTTTTACTGAAATAGTTGTTATCGTTCCAACGATTCATTATTTTCTGTACACATTTTTGAAGTTTTGGAAGAGGATTACTAGAAATTCGTATATATCTGTTACTATCGTTCACTAACTTATTCATTTTTTGATTATATTGTGTTTTGTCGATGGCGACTGTTACGTTGCCTTTATCAGCCATTGTGAGAAAAACATCATTATTGGTACTCTCGGCACAAGAATAAAGGAACATTGTGCAATTACGAAAAAAAAGTGATAAAGAAATCGTCATCAACAATCACATCAAAGAACATAAACATAGCTTTAATTTTGACAACGCGAAAATATTAGATCACGAAAGTTGTTGGAAAAGAAGGTTAATTTCTGAAATGGTGAATATAAAATTACAAGAAAATCCAATCAATATAAAAGAAGACACTAAATATTTAAGCAATTATTATTTACAACTATGTAAAAAACTGAGATAAAATGTTCAAGTTTGTAAAGTGAAATTAACCATTCATAATTTTAAAGTAACATAAGCTCAAAAATTTTCGAATTACCCGCGGGCCGTTCTTCGTTGGTATAGTACCGCCACACGGGCGCTGCCACCCGTGCAGAGGTGTAGTGCCCGAAAATTTGCGGGAAGATTTGAAAAGGCACTGGTTTAAAGGTGGAATTTTAATTATTTATTAATTTTTAAATAATTGTAGAGCCTTAAATTAATGCCATTGTATATTAAATTAATAATTGGGACGTTTTTTTTAATAATTTGACTAATTAAAAGGGATTTTATTTTGTCAGTTGACTTTTAATTTAAACAGTATTATACTGGGTTGATTACTTATCTACATATGCTAATTATACTCAGTGTAATTGTTTCAATTGAGACAAGTCATGTTGACAGTTACCTGTTTACGTTTCTTTAAAATTCGGACTGCTTTTGCTATCTTCTGTGTTAATTTATTAAACTGTTTCGTCCTTTGTGGTAATTTATTTAGTATTGTCCCATTTTTGAGTTAACAGTAAGAATGGATTTATTCAAATTCAGAATATTTATACCAAAGAAGAAGGTAACGATTAATTTCACTTGAAAACTAACCTCTTTGCAAAGATTCATATTAAATTCTCATTATTGTTTCTCGTTTTTAGACAGAGTACAAGTACTTATTTTGTAATAAAACTCCACGATGTTAATAAGTTGTAACTGAAATTTAGGTAAGAATGACGAGCAATATTGTGATGTTTATGTATAATTTAGTTTGCTTGTGGTTAACTTCATAAATAAAATTTCACTGCTTGAGAAGGGTAGCAAACCAGCTACCGAAACGTCGCACGTTTTTTAATAATAATACTATTGTACTCATCAACATCAATTATTTACCTACCTAAAAAAATATTATTGACATTATTATCGCACCGAACCCTGTATCGTCTTGCTCTTTCACATATTAAAACCCGTTGCCTTTCTCGAAACTCCCTTTCCTCCTCAGAAGTACGTCTGATTCTAAGTCTACAGCGACGACGATTTTCATCAATAACCTGCTCAACATTGTCATACTCCATTTCGTTATTATTAGGTTCCAATTTATTTGAATTATTATTGACATTATTATCGCACCGAGCCCTGTATCGTCTTGCTCTTTCATTTCTTAAAACCCGTTGCCATTCTCGGAACTCCCTCTTCTCCTCAGAAGTACGTCTGATTCTGGGTCTACCGCGACGACAATTTTCATCAATAACTTGCTCAACATTGTCATGCTCCATTAAACTACTAATATTTAAATGCCGCTAATGATATTTCCAACGAAATATAATATAAATAATAATAAGAAACAATAAATAAGAAAAGTTAATCAAAACTTTTTATTAATGCTAATACAAATACTTGTAAAAGTTCAACAATAATCAAAATATCGTTTTTAATTTTTAATCAAAATGGCAAATGTTCAATAATAACAGCCAAAGTTCAATAGTAAAAATTAGTTCTTATCAGTTCTTTTCAGTTCTAATCAGTAACAATCAATACTCAATAGTGATATCAAAAGTCAATAATCAATATTCAATGGTTAATATTCAATTCAATTCAATAGTCAATAATCCATAGATATTAATAAACAGACAATAATCAATAACTCCTAATTATTATTTATCAGTTCATTTCAGTTCACATCAGTTCATTTCAGTTCACATCAGTTCATTTCAGTTCACATCAATTCATTTCAGATCATATCAGTTCATTTCAGTTCACATCAGTTCATTTCAGTTCTTATAAATTCTTATCAGCTCTTATCAGTTCATTTCGATTCTTATCAGTTCTTATCAATAACAGTCAATACTCAATAGAAATATCAAAAATAAATAATTAATATTTAATATTCAATAATCCATAATCAATATTTAATGGTCAATATTGAATAGCCAATAATAGCCAATATTCAATATTTAATGGTGAATATTCAATAAAGAATAATCAATATTAAATAGGCAATAATCAACAAACAATAATCAATAAACAATAGTAAAAAAAAACACTAATCAATAGACAATAAGTAATATAATCAATGATCGAAACACAATAATCAATAACTCGTTTTTCTTTAATCTTTAGAGAAGAGTGAAGTATACACCTATTAGATAGATGTATACTTGCTTGTACACCTGAACAGAATAATTCACAGCATTAATATTTGTTTATATTATTTTAGTATATAGTATATTCTTATATTATAAAAAATAAAGTTCCTTTCGTAACCATATGGCCAGCACTGCCACTTCCTCTCTCCCATGCCTCTCTCCCCCGCCACACACACACACACGCGCACGCAAGCGCACGCACACACATGCGCACACGCACACGCGCACACACACGCACGCACGCACTCACCTCAGCTGAAGGCACGCACCTCAGCTGAAGGCACCTTACCTCCTGGAGAGCCAGGCTCCAGCTGAGCCGTGGAGCGCTGCGGCCGGCCTTATATAGCCCCTGCAGGCTATGTAACAATGCGCATCTCACTCTCTCTCTCACGCCCCCCCCCCCCCCTCTCTCGTTAGTAATACACATAATCTATATATCTATATCTATTTTTAGCGACGTACCGATTTTTAACGTTATTATATTGGCGTTACGCTGACACGTCCATGGATATTAATATGTAGGGGGATACTACCATGACAAATATCAAAGCTCTAGCAGTCATAGTTGAAGTGGAAATCAATTAAACATTTTTTCTTTTTCATGTATTCAGCGGTACGTACACTGACATTGTGGCTTTTTAAAATTATTCTGTCCTTCTTATTGCAACGTATAAGTAGTCGCTATAGCTATAATATTTGAAACAAAATGTGATATAATGGTATAATTGTATAATATCTATGTAACAAAAATTGGAAATATTTATTTTGGTCTTTGGATATTGAAACGTTAAAATTTACATGGTCAGTATTTCCCAAAGTAAAAATATGAAATAAATTTTTCTATTTTTTTTTCACATATATCATGCAATCTTAGGTCATTTTATACTACTATCAGAGAATATAGAATATATTATCTTTACGCATAGAAGGTCGGATCGGGGGGTTTCGGTGAAGCCGAGTTAAGCGTTAGTTCCGTACCCCATGAGGCAGGTGGCGATACGTTCGAGCTGCACACGAAGTTTAAATAACATATAATCAAATCACATATAATACATTTAATATTTGCAAAAATCTAAGAAAGCTATTTTTGGGTATAGAAAACGTAATATAAATAATTACAAATTAATAATTATACAATAATAAAACGAAATATTGGTAATTATAAGGAAATTGTCATAATATTTTTAAAAAATTTATAAATTTTTTACTTCTTATAATTTAAAATAATAACATTTTAATTTAATTTATATATAAAATATTTATATAAAGAATAATTTATATTAAAATGTTCACAAAATTAATGTTAAGGATTTTAACATTGATTTCCTGCACTTAGCTAATGCCAATAACATTAAATTAATACAATATTTTTAGTATTAAAGAGCTTTACTTTTCTATTTAATGAGTAATAATAAATACAGCTTGCATATAAGTGCATTTAAAAATAAATAAAAAGTCTTTAATTAAAAGTAACAAAAAATTTGGTTTTTGTCATTACTCGATGGAAAGGATGGGAAGCTGGCAGATTTTTTGGCATAGGATAAAGGGAAACGAAGGTACGTTGGATAATAAGAATGGGTGAGACTTGATTTTTCAAGTCAAAGCTATGTATGACATATACAACTAAAAAATGCATATATTTATAATAAGAAAATGCTAAAAACAAGCATTATAAATATTTATGTACATAAACAGATTTTCAATATTAAAAAAAGTGCTTAATAAAACATCATTAGCAAAATTTAACGTGATGACAAAATACTATAGTTTAATCATGCAATCAACAGCATGCAATAAAACAGTATGATACGTTATTTTCCAAAAAAACGTAATAAATAAATAAATAAATAAATAAATAAATAAATAAATAAATAAATAAATAAATAAATAAATAAATACATAAATAAATAAATAAATAAGTCAATAAATAAATATGTAAATAAATAAATAAATAAATATGTAAATAAATAAATAAATAAATTCATTAAGAAATCTACTAAAATTCAATACAAACAAATTCATAAAAAACTTGCGTAACAATCTACTTTTGCAATTTTTACAACTTTGCGCATGGCTTTTGTTGATTCGAATTACAAGATCTCTTACTTCCAGAATCGCGATGATCTCTTACCAATATGCTGCATACAAAATTATAAGTAAGAACTTATAATTGTTTTAATTTTTTTATTAACATTTTCATTTAAGTTTTAAAATAATTGGACTTTAGACTAACAAGATTTTGGCAACTAATTTTATTTAAATAGTGCTGACGTTTTAGGAGTATTTTCATAAAATTAGTTGCTAAAATCTTGTTCGTTAAAGTTCCAATTATTTTAAAACTCATGACGACTTTTATCGAACATTTTATCTAACTGAATTTTCATTAAAATGTGTGATTCTCTGCTACTATGCCAAATATCAAAGCTCTAGCAGTCATAGTTCAAGTGGAAATCAATTAAACATTTTTCTTTTTCATCTGTTCAATGATACGCTGACTGAAGTTGTGGCTTTTTAAAATTATTTTGTCCTTTTTTTGCATCGTACAGAAGCTTTAATATTTAGAGCAACATGTGATATAATGGCATAATTGTATAATATCTATATAACAAAAAATAGGAAAAAATTATTTTGTACTTTGGATATTGAAATGTTGAAATTGACTTAACATGCTAAATCTGTCTCAAAGTGAAAATATAAAATAAAGTTTTCTAATTTTGTTTTTCGTAGCTATTATGCAAGTATATGTCATTTTATACTACCATGCCAAATATCAAAGCTCTAGCAGCCATTGTTCAACTGGAAACCGATTACAAATTTTTTCTTTTTCATACATATAGCGGTACGCTCAATGAACATTTGGCTTCCTCAAATAATCTTATTTTTTTCTTTTTCATTTCAGTAGCCAAAGTTTAGATTTCTGGAATAGTAGTTATAATGATACAATATCATGTAATGGTATATGTTTGTGAGGAAATTCATGCAGAATTTCTGCAGGACTTTCTGCATAGTTTCTGCATATTTACTAGAGACTTTCTGCATAACTTCTGCAGAAGTTTCAGAAGAAATTCTGAAGAAACTCTGCAGAAGTTATTCAGAAATTATGTAGAAGCTACGCAGAAACTATGCAGAAAGTCCTGCAGAAATTCTGCAGAAAGTTCTGCAGGATTTTTTCATAAGGGATACATCTTAGATAATGTCTGTCAATTTTTAGAACCATAGGAGTTGTCCAGTGCCCGTGGCTGCGAATTAACTATAAAAATGTCGTATTTTTTTAGTTAATTTATTTATTTATTGAATAAAGTATTGTTGTGCCACTTTTGGCCCGTTCCGGGATTGTTGGAGATGCTTCTTGGATAATCTCTATAAATTTTCAGAACATTAGGAGTTGACCGGTGCCTGTGGCTGCTGATTATCTATGAAAATCCCGTATTTCTTAGTTAATTTATTTATTAAATAAATAATTGTTGTGCCCCTTGAAAATCGTACCAAGATTGTTGTGGATGCTTCTTACGTAATGTCTATCAATTTTTAGAGCCATAGGAGTTTACCGGTGCCAAGGCTGTGAATTAACTAAGAAAATCTTGTATTTTATTAGTTAATTTATTTATTTATTAAATAAATAATTGTTGTTCCAGTTTTTACCGGTGCCTGTGGCTGCGAATTAACTATGAAAATCCCGTATTTTCTTAGTTAATTTATTTATATATTGAATAAATAATTGTTGTGCTACTTCTGGCTCGTTCCGGGATTGTTGGGGATGCTTCTTCGATAATGTCTATAAATTTTTAGAACCATAGATGTTGACCGGTGCCCGTGGCTGCCAATTAACTAAAAAACACCCGTATTTGTTAGTTAATTTATTTATTTATTAAATAACTAATTGTTGTGCCAGTTTTGGCTCATTACAGTATTGTTCGGGATGCTTCTTAAATAATGTCTGTCAATTTCTGGAACCATAGAAGTTGACCGGTGCCCGTGGCTGTGAATTAACTAAGAAAATCCCGTATTTTGTTAGTTAATTAATTTATTTATTAAATAAATATTTAATGTGTTACTTAGAAATCATGCCAGGATTGTTGGGGATGCACCTTAGATAATGTCTGTCAATTTTTAGAACCATTGGAGTTGACCGGTGCCCGTGGCTGCGAATTAACTATAAAAATTTCGTATTTTGTTAGTTAATTTATTTATTTATTAAATAAATAATTGTTGTGCCACTTTTGGCCCTTTCCGGGATTGTTGGGGATGCTTCTTGGATAATCTCTATAAATTTTCAGAACATTAGGAGTTGACCGGTGCCCGTGGCTGCTGATTATCTATGAAAATCCCATATTTGTTGGTCAATTTATTTATTTGTTAAATAAATAATTCTTGTGCCACTTAGAAATTATAACAGGATTGTTGGAGATGCATCTTAGATGATCTCTATCAATTTTCGAACTATAGGAGTTTACCGGTGCCCGTGGCAGCCGATTAACTAAGAAAATCCCGTATTTTTTCGTATAAGATCTAAAAAATTCGTGTTATTTTATTGCTTTGCGACTTTATTATCACATTCAAATAATGTATTAATAGATATTATTATGGAATTAATATAATAATTAACGCACTTACAGATTTATGCTGAAGAAAAAAAAAATAATGAAATTCCAATTAGTAGATGCCGAGAAAATGTATAGTCTTCACGTATGAGCGTTCGAAATTCGCGAGCAGTGTCGGAGCGCGCATGCGCGCCAACCGCTAAGCAGCCGGGCGCGCGTTCCGTTGCAAAAAGTTTGTCTTTATAAATCAACCACGCAAGTAGTTGTAAATAAATAACATTCAAAATTTGTTTACTATTAAAACAATTATCGAAATTAGCAAAGCACCATATTTCGTTCCTTAATATTGAAAAATAAGGCCGCAGAGATTTTTTACAAAAAACATTATCCTATCTTCTAATTATGCTAGAGCAACCATTCAAGGCTTAAAATTTCTTAAGAAATTCCTACTTTACGAATATGAAGTCGAAAAGTTTTTAACTATAATAGTCTCACCGTGAGAGTCAATTGTTTATAAATATTTCAGAACACATTTTTTAAAGACACTTTTAAGCAATTTCTAATTGCTTAATCGCTTAGGTCTTTTTTGTGATAAAAGTATAACTCTTTAAGATTAAAATGTGCTGTCGCAGTCTTCTGTACGGCTGATCAAAAACGTCGAAATTCCTGTAAAAAAAAATTTTTTTAGTTAATTATCAACGTATAGCCTTAAAAAATAATTTTTCAGATTCGGCTTAATAGCTGGTAATAAAGGGGGGTAAGACCTACCTTTAAAAGCACTTTTCGAGCCTTAATCATAGAGTCTGAATTTTTTATTGATAATTTAATAAATAGCGATTTTATGAATGAATAAAATTTAATAAGCAAGATTCGATGAATAGAAATGAGATCTTTTATGCGTTTTTCACTTTACTACACTAGTTAAGGAGGCTCCTGCGCAATTTCCTAGTCAAATCAGTGTTGAATGAACAAGTTACCAAAAATTTAAATTAACCATAGTTGTAGTGTGGTTTATTTATTTATAATTGTACAGATAGTCAATCTATTATAAATAAAGTGTATTTAACATGACTAAGATAACTTTTTAGACAAAATGTCAATATTCTAGAAACTAGATATTGTCACTACAAACAATCCTTGATAAATAATTGTAATCTTTTGTGTTTTTTACTTTTGAACTTTTTTTTTCCTTAAATATTTCATGGGAACTTGTCGAAGGAAAACTTCAAAATTATTCAAAACAAAGAAAGTTATCGCCAATTTTAAAATTTTATTGTTTTAGCGACGTGTATGAATTTATAAACAATTCAGCTGCAACTTATTTATGGGTTTTCAATAATTTTTAAGTTTTCCGTCGGCAACTCTACATAAAATTACATAAGGATAAACATAATAGCTTCAAATATAATATCGGTTGAGAAACCAAAAAGATCTCAGTGATTTGTCAATAATTATTTGTAGTGACAATATGTAGTTTCTACAATACTGAAATTTAGTGAAAAAATAATACGTTGACAATACGTTGAATAATACGTTAAAAATAATACGACTTAGGCGCGCGAACTCCTCGCGATTGGGCCTATTTTTTTTTCTTTATTTTAGAAGAACGTACGAGATATCGACCTTTACACGTGCGGCCACTGAGGGACCGCGGAAAAAAGGAAAAAATTATATTCTCCCCTTTTCCCTCTTTTTTTTTGCGTTTATTATTCGTGCCTGTCGTCTTAGGGGCCGCGGGGAATTTGCGCGAACGACCCTCCTCTCCAGAACCTTATTTATTCGTTTATTGAAAGATTCGTAACTTTTTTCGATACTCGTATGTAAGACTTGCGTTTGATCCTCTTTAGGCCAGGAGCAGTACACTTTCACATGGATGCGTTCTTACGTAGATTATCATTTTTGGCTATAGCTTCTCCATAACATATAGAACGAAAATATCGGGGTGCACCAAAAAAAAAGTTATGCTAACTGCAGGGACAATCGATACGTGAAAAAGTACGTCAAAAGCACGGTTTTTCTCATACACTATTGAAAATAACTTCTTAACTATACGTTTTAGAGAAAATATTCATAGGACCAAATTTGTTCCCCATGAAATTTTCTACAAGGTAGAGTTAAATAAAGAAATGGAAATACAATAATTACATAGCAAAATAATAATAAACTCACAAAAAAAGCATGAAAAATAGGGTATTTTTGAAGCACTTGTAGAATTATTAAGGACTGGTCCTATCCTTTTGAAAATTTGTATGTCACTACTTCAAAGCAATATAAATAAAGCTCCCAAAGCTAATTTCGATCAGTCGTATAGTTTTCGCACAATTCATTTGTTAACTAAACTCGGTGGAAAAAATCACTATTTTGTTGCATTAATCCTAGAGCCAAACCGATTATCTAAAATCGATCCTGATTTTTATACGTACTCATAATGTTCCCAGCTGTCATCTGGCATCGTCAGAATATCAATTTTATAATTGTTAATAATTTTTTAAGCAATTTAAATGCTCGGAAAATTTTTTCCTTATAAATAATTACTTTTACGCTGTCATTTTACAAGAAAAAAAATATTATAACACATATGATGTTAATACACTGGTCTCGATTGAACGTATAGATCGTAAGATATAAGTCTCCAAAGATGACGAGGGTTTATCGTTAAAGTATTTGCTTTTTAACAACAATTAAGATTGGTCATGATAGGATATTACAAGAACTTTTTTTATACAAATTTCTGAATTCACTAGACACGTTCTTTTAGTAATAAAAAAATAATAAACATTGCGAAGTTGGACGTCGGTGCGTGAAAATCAGGTGAAGGAGAGTGCTGAAACCGCGCCTTCAAAATGAACGCGTGATCTAAACTTGTCATATCTCGGCTTCTATAACTCCAAATGAGATCATGGTTTTTTTTTTAAATCGATATGCCGAAATGAGAGGAATACGATTGGGTAGGCTTCGACCTCCCAATTATTAAGCGTTATTGTGATATTGTTGTTAAAATAAAGAATTATTTTTAAATGTTGCAAAAAATTTATATTCATAAAGATATCGCCGAAGGGTGTACATTATTAACTGTACACATGTATTAATTAAAATAATTTCGCATTAACTATACTTTTATGGATAAAAATTTCATTTCTAGTCCCTTTTGTTAATGTATAGTGAGTATGAAAAAAAAAAAATAAAAAGAATAATTTTGTAACAGAATTATTCATTAAATTTACACACACACACACACACACACACACACACACACACACACATATATATATATATTTATCTGCAACTGTTCTTTCCGGGACGTTTACACTGTACATCGCTGTTATTTCCGGGACGCGCTGTTTTTTCCGGGATGTCCCGGAAATTTTTCTGTACGTAAGCGTTATTTCTGGGACGCGTCTAGAGTCAATAACCCCAGGGATATTATTTCTTTAGTCACGCGCTTATATAGGGAACTCTGAAGAGATAAACTATAGGACCCTGTAGATTACCAGAAATAACGTGTATAGGTCTTTATATATATATATATATATATATAACGTGTATACGTCTTTATATATATATATATATATATATATATATATATATATATATATATATATATATATATATATATATATAAAGACCTATACACGTTATTTCTGGTAATCTACAGGGTCCTATAGTTTATCTCTTCAGAGTTCCCTATATAAGCGCGTGACTAAAGAAATAATATCCCTGGGGTTATTGACTCTAGACGCGTCCCAGAAATAACGCTTACGTACAGAAAAATTTCCGGGACGTCCCGGAAAAAACAGCGCGTCCCGGAAATAACAGCGATGTACAGTGTAAACGTCCCGGAAAGAACAGTTGCAGATAAATATATATATATATATATATATATATATATATATATGTGTGTGTGTGTGTGTGTGTGTGTGTGTGTGTGTGTGTGTGTGTGTGTGTGTGTGTGTGTGTGTGTGTGTAAATTTAATGAATAATTCTGTTACAAAATTATTCTTTTTATTTTTTTTTTTTCATACTCACTATACATTAACAAAAGGGACTAGAAATGAAATTTTTATCCATAAAAGTATAGTTAATGCGAAATTATTTTAATTAATACATGTGTACAGTTAATAATGTACACCCTTCGGCGATATCTTTATGAATATAAATTTTTTGCAACATTTAAAAATAATTCTTTATTTTAACAACAATATCACAATAACGCTTAATAATTGGGAGGTCGAAGCCTACCCAATCGTATTCCTCTCATTTCGGCATATCGATTTAAAAAAAAAACCATGATCTCATTTGGAGTTATAGAAGCCGAGATATGACAAGTTTAGATCACGCGTTCATTTTGAAGGCGCGGTTTCAGCACTCTCCTTCACCTGATTTTCACGCACCGACGTCCAACTTCGCAATGTTTATTATTTTTTTATTACTAAAAGAACGTGTCTAGTGAATTCAGAAATTTGTATAAAAAAAGTTCTTGTAATATCCTATCATGACCAATCTTAATTGTTGTTAAAAAGCAAATACTTTAACGATAAACCCTCGTCATCTTTGGAGACTTATATCTTACGATCTATACGTTCAATCGAGACCAGCGTATTAACATCATATGTGTTATAATATTTTTTTTCTTGTAAAATGACAGCGTAAAAGTAATTATTTATAAGGAAAAAATTTTCCGAGCATTTAAATTGCTTAAAAAATTATTAACAATTATAAAATTGATATTCTGACGATGCCAGATGACAGCTGGGAACATTATGAGTACGTATAAAAATCAGGATCGATTTTAGATAATCGGTTTGGCTCTAGGATTAATGCAACAAAATAGTGATTTTTTCCACCGAGTTTAGTTAACAAATGAATTGTGCGAAAACTATACGACTGATCGAAATTAGCTTTGGGAGCTTTATTTATATTGCTTTGAAGTAGTGACATACAAATTTTCAAAAGGATAGGACCAGTCCTTAATAATTCTACAAGTGCTTCAAAAATACCCTATTTTTCATGCTTTTTTTGTGAGTTTATTATTATTTTGCTATGTAATTATTGTATTTCCATTTCTTTATTTAACTCTACCTTGTAGAAAATTTCATGGGGAACAAATTTGGTCCTATGAATATTTTCTCTAAAACGTATAGTTAAGAAGTTATTTTCAATAGTGTATGAGAAAAACCGTGCTTTTGACGTACTTTTTCACGTATCGATTGTCCCTGCAGTTAGCATAACTTTTTTTTTGGTGCACCCCGATATTTTCGTTCTATATGTTATGGAGAAGCTATAGCCAAAAAAGATAATCTACGTAAGAACGCATCCATGTGAAAGTGTACTGCTCCTGGCCTAAAGAGGATCAAACGCAAGTCTCACATACGAGTATCGAAAAAAGTTACGAATCTTTCAATAAACGAATAAATAAGGTTCTGGAGAGGAGGGTCGTTCGCGCAAATTCCCCGCGGCCCCTAAGACGACAGGCACGAATAATAAACGCAAAAAAAAGAGGGAAAAGGGGAGAATATAATTTTTTCCTTTTTTCCGCGGTCCCTCAGTGGCCGCACGTGTAAAGGTCGATATCTCGTACGTTCTTCTAAAATAAAGAAAAAAAAATAGGCCCAATCGCGAGGAGTTCGCGCGCCTAAGTCGTATTATTTTTAACGTATTATTCAACGTATTGTCAACGTATTATTTTTTCACTAAATTTCAGTATTGTAGAAACTACATATTGTCACTACAAATAATTATTGACAAATCACTGAGATCTTTTTGGTTTCTCAACCGATATTATATTTGAAGCTATTATGTTTATCCTTATGTAATTTTATGTAGAGTTGCCGACGGAAAACTTAAAAATTATTGAAAACCCATAAATAAGTTGCAGCTGAATTGTTTATAAATTCATACACGTCGCTAAAACAATAAAATTTTAAAATTGGCGATAACTTTCTTTGTTTTGAATAATTTTGAAGTTTTCCTTCGACAAGTTCCCATGAAATATTTAAGGAAAAAAAAAGTTCAAAAGTAAAAAACACAAAAGATTACAATTATTTATCAAGGATTGTTTGTAGTGACAATATCTAGTTTCTAGAATATTGACATTTTGTCTAAAAAGTTATCTTAGTCATGTTAAATACACTTTATTTATAATAGATTGACTATCTGTACAATTATAAATAAATAAACCACACTACAACTATGGTTAATTTAAATTTTTGGTAACTTGTTCATTCAACACTGATTTGACTAGGAAATTGCGCAGGAGCCTCCTTAACTAGTGTAGTAAAGTGAAAAACGCATAAAAGATCTCATTTCTATTCATCGAATCTTGCTTATTAAATTTTAGTAAAAGCAACAGATTTGGACAGTTGTATAACTTCTCAGAACACAGATCCTATCTTAAAGAAATGATGGATTTGTTATGATATCAATTTACTCCTGATTTAGATAGTGGGATTAATGGGTTGCCAGGTTACAAAAACAAACGTGGCGCGAAGTTTTGATAAAATTACGACGCGCGAAGCGCGCTTAGAGATAACTAGTATATATTTAAAGAGGATAAGGGGAAGTTGTAGACGTAAATTGAATAACTATTATAACAATGTAAAAGTGAACATTTAGATTTGCGGATGAAGAGCATAATAAAGAGTCGACCGAAACGCTGGATAGTGTAGCACCGTCGGCGATCTGTCAGCGAACGCAGAAGAAAGTGTTGTACCTGCTTAGTTCAGGAAAACTAGCATTTTCCATGACCATGACTGTTAACAGCAATCTCTCACAGGATTCTTTTAGTTTCCCATGGTAAAAACATAATGTATATAATCGCAACTCGAGAAAAATATATTTTCATTGTTTAAACAATGCACAAAGTTGAAAAAAATCGTTTTTTGCTTATATTTTTGCAACTATTGATCTGACAGACAAAAGTCCTGATTAAAAGTTGCAGATATTAAAAAGATCTATCGAATAAGCTGCTTACCGAAACGATATGTTGATTACTTCATTAGTTATTGCAAATAAACCGTCTAAAATCGCTATTTATTAAATTATCAATAAAAAATTCAGACTCTATGATTAAGGCTCGAAAAGTGCTTTTAAAGGTAGGTCTTACCCCCCTTTATTACCAGCTATTAAGCCGAATCTGAAAAATTATTTTTTAAGGCTATACGTTGATAATTAACTAAAAAAATTTTTTTTTACAGGACCCTGTAGATTACCAGAAATAACATATATATATATATATATATATATATATATATATATATATATATATATATATATATATATATATATATATATATGGGTTCCCAAACTAAGACGTACATGAGATTTTCTCTCAGCCAAATTGATAAATTCGTCAAAATCTGGGGGCCCTAGGGGTTTTCGGATCCAAGGAATCGAATGGCGCTGTCAAAAAATTCATAAAATGCCAAACACAAAAAGTAAAAAAATTATTTTTTCGAAAAATATTTGCGGTACGGCTTTTATGATAGTTTCTTGTAGTTTGTTCAATTTGGAGGCTATACCACCTTTACCCGATAGCATTTCATGTAATAATATTTATTTAACGCATTTTTGAAAATTGTATATTTTACTTTGGCTTGGACCGCAAACTCGCGTTCGAGAAAGCGGAATTGCGGAACTCGGAAAACGCCAGACTTTCCAAACTGTGACTCTAGCAAAGAAGCGGCAACTTCAACACGCAATATCTGAGCACAACTAAATAAAGCCAACAAACTATCTTAATCATTGATACAACATAATAGCATGATATTCATGATGTTTTCATCAATAGCTATTGTTTCCAAGTACATATTATTACTGTAGCGTACAACATAATACATAATTTGTAGGCTAGAGAGCAATGTTTACAAATGGTGAACATCTGCGACGGCGTCCAGAGATGGTGCCAGTGCGACTTACGTCGCACCGTATGAACGCAGCGCGCGGAGTCACGGCCGTAAATGAGCTCGAGGTGTCGCGCGTATATGCGTATCTCTGCAGTACTTATTTTCAAAGAAACTAAGCTAAAGAATCATAGTTTTGTTACTGAAAAGTAATACACGAGATATGGACTGTCCAAGTTTTTTCCTCCCTAGGTGCGTAATATACTAATTTATGAAAAAAGTAACGAAGCTTTCCAAATCAGACATACTTTTATACTGTTACGAGTGAGAAATCGCAAATAAATTAATAAATAATACACAAAATCATATTTATCCATATAACATCAGACAGTAACGTTACTATTCATAGTGATTAATAATTAATTTATTGTTATTCTTTCCGCGCAAAAAAAAATTTGAGGGCGATATATTGCCCACAGTGTTGGACAAGTATGGGCAATATATGGGCCATTGCAAGCCATATTAGAGCAATATATGGGAGATACTCGGCCCCGGCGCCTGAGCCGAATTCGGGCTGGAACCGGGCCATAGTATTCCCACCACTATGCCATATAGTTCCCATATTAGTCCCATATTTTTAATTTCATGAGAACCATTAACAAAAAAAAAAAAATAAAAAAATTAATAAATAAGCGTAAAAAACAATCCTATTGTGCATGTACTGTGACTGTAAAATTATTATTTAAAAAAAAAAAAAAAAATATATATATATATATATATATATATATATATATATATATATATATATATTTGAATGGATTCGAACCTCGAACCTTTGAATTACTAGACTTGCTCGCTACCGACTGAGCTATCTAGTTATGTTTATATCAAAGGATCAAATAGAGGTTAATACTTGAACGACATCATCATTCGTTTCAGATTACAGCCTAGATAATCTCCATTTAATCCTTTGATATAAACATAACTAAATAGCTCAGTTGGTAGCGAGCAAGTCTAGTAATTCAAAGGTTCGAGGTTCGAATCCACTCAAAGAATTTTTTTTTTTTTTTATATAATGATTAAATGACTCTAGTGATAGCCATAGATTAATTTGGATAATAAGATTCGGGTGGTGATACTATCAACTTATTTATTCACTCAAATAGATACACAAAAAGCGGTGTATACCCTTTGGTATTCACCGCTCTACCATCTAGCGCGTTGCCGAAAGTTGTTTTTGTAGAAATAACTAAATTGAAACCTGATGAGGGCCTTGTAACGTACGTCGTTCTGTACGGGCCGAAACGTCGTTATTTATTTGAGTGAATAAATAAGTTGATAGTATCACCACCCGAGTCTTATTATCCAAATTCTTTTTATATATTTTACAGTCTCACTACATGCACAATAGGATTATTTTTTACGCTTATTTATTTATTTATGTTGTTTTTTTTTTGTTAATGGTTCTCATGAAAATAAATATGGGACTAATATTGTAACTATATGGGAACTATATGGGATACTGGTGGGAATAAAAGCAAGGGTCGGGTAAGGGAGGACCGTCTTAAGCGCAATGGCTAAGGACGGGATACCATTTACCCAAATTAATCTGCACCACAGCAAAGGCGCCACAGCGGTCTTGGCCAGGCGCATGGCTGGGGTGCAGACAGGCATCTGCCTAATACAAGAGCCATGGTTGGTCGCGGGGGCTATCCGGGGACTACGGGGAGTGGGGAAAATCTATAGAGACCCTGCTAAAAATGCTCCGAGGGCGTGTATTCTGGCTAAGGGGCTGGAGGTCTTTTTGATGCCCACCCACTGCAGCGGGGATCTAGCGGTCGTCAAGGCGAGACTCCCAGACGTGGAAGGATCTGAGAGGGTAGTGGTGGTGGCCTCAGGCTATTTTCCGTACGACTCTACAGATGAGCCGCCGCCAAGGGAAGTACAACAACTCATTGAGTTTTGCGAGTCAAGGAAACTCCCCCTTATTCTGGGATGCGATGCAAACGCACACCACATCATTTGGGGGAGCTCTGACATTAACGGCAGGGGAGAAGCACTCCTGCAGTTCCTTGCCTCCACAGATCTAAGCATCTTGAACAGGGGCAGGGAACCGACCTTCTGCAACTCAGTCAGGAGGGAGGTTATAGACCTGACACTTTGTTCAGAGGAAATCAGCAGCTGTGTCGGAGACTGGAGGGTCTCTACCGAACCTTCACTATCTGACCACAGGCATATTATCTTCAACTGGAGGAAAGGAGGTACAGGGACCAAGGCCTTTAGGAATCCGAGGAGAACAGACTGGGACTCCTACAGGGCTATCCTTGGGAATGAACTCCGAGACTTCAGACCGGATTTCACCACAACCGAGAGGTTGGAATACTGGGCGGAGGAGCTTGTAAGGGCTATCGACGTCTCGTTTCAGAGGAGCTGTCCGATGACCAAACCAAGGGGGACCTCGAAGACCCCTTGGTGGACAGAGGAGCTCCAAAGCCTGCGACGGGAGGTGAGGCGAGCCTTTAACAGAGCTCGGAATGCTCGCAGACCGGAAGACTGGGCCTCCCACAAAGAGGTCCAGAGGCTGTACAAATCTCGCATCAACGCAAAGAGGAAGAGAGGATGGAGGGACTACTGCGAGGGTATTGAAAGGTACCCTGACGCAGCTAGGCTGAATCGCATCCTCGCAAAAAACCCGGAAGTCTGGCTAGAAGCTATCCAACTCCCCACCGGAGAATATGCAGCTTCAGAGGAGGAATGCCTGCGGCTACTCCTCGAAGCAAACTTTCCGGATTTTAATCAGAGCGTCGAGGCCCAGGCGAGACCTCCCCGGGCCCTAGTACCGAGGAGGGCGGCCTGGGACCTGGCAGCTCACATAGTCACACCTGAGAGAACCAGGTGGGCCATAGGCAACTTCAAACCCTTTAAGGCTCCCGGCGCCGATGGGGTGCTTCCGGTCTTGCTGCAGGAAGGAATGGAGGTACTCATCGGACGCCTGGTTAAAGTCTTTAGGGCCAGTATTGCCCTAGCACACGTGCCACGCGCATGGAAACGGGCAAGAATTGTCTTTATTCCGAAAGCAGGGAAACCTACTCACACAACTGTTAAGGACTTTTGGCCGATCAGTCTGACCTCCTTCGTTTTTAAGACATTGGAGAGGCTAGTGGATAGATACCTGCAGGACGAAGTGCTGACAGTCAGGCCCTTACACCCCAACCAGCACGCTTATAGGGCAGGTTGCTCGACAGAGACTGCCTTACACTCGGCGGTCTATCGCATAGAGGAGCAGCTGGAGAAAGGGGAAATCGCGGTTGGGGCGTTCTTGGATGTGGAAGGGGCGTTCAACCGCACCTCCACGGAGACCGTTCGAGAGGAGGCAAGGAGGCATGGGGTACCTGAGCCACTAGTGGACTGGCTTGGAAGCATGCTGAGCCGTCGAACGGTGGAAGCCAAGTTGGGCCCAACCAAAGTCACCGGGATGGTCAGTAGAGGGTGCGCGCAAGGCGGAGTATCATCCCCCACCATCTGGTGTCTGGTAGCCAACGGACTCCTAGAGGCACTGAATGTTGGGGGTTGTTATGCACAGGCCTACGCGGATGACTTTCTCATCATCATTAAAGGAAGATTCATAGAGGCGGCCATGAACTCTATGCAACTTGCACTCAAACGGGTGGAACGCTGGTGCGAGGCAACAGGACTCTCTGTAAACCCAGAGAAGATTGAGCTCGTCGTTTTCACTCGGAGATACAAACTCGAACCATACAGGGCGCCCACACTAGGGGGCAAGACCCTGGAGGTGAGAAACGCAGCCAAATACCTCGGGGTAACTCTGGACAGGAAGCTGACCTGGGACAGACACGTTCTTATTCAACGTGACAAGTTCCTGTCGGCCTTCTGGATGTGCCGAAGGGCGTTTAGCAGCACTTGGGGACTCAGTCCCAAGATCATCCTGTGGCTCTATAGGGCCGTGCTGGTACCCAGACTGGTCTATGCTGCTGCGGTCTGGTGGCGCAGAACAGAGCTCACCGGGGTTCGGCAATTAATGGAAGGGCTCCGAGGGCTTATACTGAGGGGAGCCACAGGGGCGATGCGCACCACACCCATAAGGGCACTGGGCGCAGTGGCGGGCGTGGAGCCTCTCCACATCACCATTACCGCAACTGCGGCCGTAACAGCACACAGGTTAGGGGCCCAGGGCAAGTGGAAACAGGGTAGAAGGCATACTCAGTTTCCCGAAGAACTGGCCTCCTCACCAGTTCTGTCCATGCCATCGGACGTGATGATCCCGAGATATACCTTCGGAAGGAGGTATGGGACCGCCATACCGACGAGGCAGGAATGGGCAACGGAGAGGGACAAGCTGCCGGGCAGTGGAGACATCTGGTACACGGATGGCTCCAAGACCGATGGCGGTACCGGCTCCGGATATTACTGCCGCAGGGACGGGAAAGGCACATTTATCTCCCTGGGGAGGCACGCCACCGTTTTTCAATCAGAAATATACGCCATCTTCGGATGCGTTCAAAGGATTGAAGAACTTGGCATTCAGGGCAAACGCATCAGCATCTGCTCGGACAGCCAGGCAGCTCTGAAGGCGCTGAACGCCCCCAAAACGAGCTCACAGCTGGTCTGGGATTGCAAAGTGGCGCTAAACAGACTAGCGGAGAGCAACACCACTCGTCTACTCTGGGTACCGGGGCATACCGGGATAAGAGGAAACGAGATTGCAGATAGGCTCACCGGACTGGGAGCTCACTCCTCTACAGACGAGTCATCAGCGCCCCTAATAGGGGTCTCCAAATCGGAGGTGAAGCAGGCGGTCGCCAAGTGGATGCGGATACTGCACGCCAGGGATTGGCAAAACGGTGGTGGTATCAGGCAGACTAAAGCTATGCTGGGCCAGGACATCAACCCGGACTGGACCCGATGTATATGCGGAGGTAGCAGAAGGGACGCCCGGCTGCTAATACATATTGTTACGGGGCACGGGCGCCTCAGATACCACTCGACCAAATTAGGGCTGACGACATGCGGTCGGTGCAGATGGTGCGATGAAGCGGACGAGACCCCTATCCATCTTCTAACGACCTGCCCCATGTTCGCCAGCCTAAGACACCAGCTACTGGGGAACCACTTCCCGGTGGTCTGCGAAATCAGGGCAACCCGATCCGGGACTATCCTCTCCTTTTGGAGAAGGGCAAGACTTCCGGAATAAGGGCTGCCGGTTCAGAGGGCGATACAATGGGTCTTAGACCTAAGTACCCGGGGCCGAGTTCCCCCCCTCAGATAGCAATAATAATAATAATAATAGCCATAGATTAATTTGGATAATAAGATTCGGGTGGTGATACTATCAACTTATTTATTCACTCAAATAGATACACAAAAAGCGGTGAATACCCTTTGGTATTCACCGCTCTACCATCTAGCGCGTTGCCGAAAGTTGTTTTTGTAGAAATAACTAAATTGAAACCTGATGAGGGCCTTGTAACGTACGTCGTTCTGTACGGGCCGAAACGTCGTTATTTATTTGAGTGAATAAATAAGTTGATAGTATCACCACCCGAGTCTTATTATCCAAATTCTTTTTATATATTTTACAGTCTCACTACATGCACAATAGGATTATTTTTTACGCTTATTTATTTATTTATGTTGTTTTTTTTTTGTTAATGGTTCTCATGAAAATAAATATGGGACTAATATTGCAACTATATGGGAACTATATGGGATACTGGTGGGAATACTATGGCCCGATTCCAGCCCGAATTCGGCGCCGGGGCCGAGTATCTTCCATATATTGCTCTAATGTGACTTGCAATGGCCCATATATTGCCCATACTTGTTCAACACTGTGGGCAATGTATGGCCCACAAATTTTTTTTTGCGCGGGTTAGAATTTATCATTCATAACTTTTTCTTGAAATTACTATTACTATGAGTTTATAATTTTTTCGTAATTATTTATTCATAGTGTTAAATAATTAAACATAAACCTCCCAGCGTGAAAAAAGTTACTAAGGCCTAAATATTTCACATAGTATTAGCCAAGTATGGGCAAGATGTGGCCTATAAGAAACAATATATGGGCGAAATATTGGCTTTATAATGCCACAGCGCCGGAGCCACATACTGTCTATCTTTAGATATATCTTGGGCAGCTATTGCCCATATATTGCTTATACAAATCAAATGTTTCGAAGAAATCCTAACTCGTAAAATCGAACTTATACCCCGACAGTTTTTTCAGAGCTTCTTCCAGGTTATTAAGCAAACTTAGAAAAATATTACGAGCAAACTTTTACTGGGGGATAGAACGTTCAAAACTGCAGCGAAGTGTTCTCTTGATTTTTTGTGATTTTATGTATTTTATTTTTAATAAGCTTGAAACTCTGCCAATTGCTTGGTCGGTAATGGTAGGACTGCCAACCCGTTAAGGTATGGCTGAAAGTATGGGCTAAAGAATGGCTGGTAATATGGCTGGAAGATATGGTTAAAAGTATGGCTTAAAGAAGGTCGAAAATATAAGCAATATATTGAGTATGTATTGGCAATATATTGGGAATATATTGGCAACAATTTGGCAACAAATTGGCAATCTCACAATCGTTACATACAAAATTATACACAGTTTGTACAAAGTTCAAATTTAGATAAAGTTTAAACAAAGTTTAGACCAAGTTCAGAGCAAGGTTATAGAAAGTCTCCAAGTCTTAATGAAAATCTCGCTTAAAGGGTCGCATACAACGTACGTTTATATGAAGTTTAAACAAAGTTCAGGAAAAGTTCAGGCAAAGTTTGTACAGAGTGTAGATAAAGTTTAGATAAAGTTTAGATAAAGTTTATACAGAGTTTAGACCAAGTTTATACATACAACGGTTATAGAGTATAGCTGAAGTCTAGATAAAGTTTGAACAAAGTTTATACCTCGTTTAGATCAAGTTTATAGAATGTCTCGCTCGAAGTCTCGCTTGAAGTCTCGCTCGAAGTGTGGTTAAAAGTCTCGTTCGAAGTCTCGCTAAAAGTCTGGCTAAAAGTTCCGCACGAAGTCTCACTCGAAGTCTCGCTAAAATTCTCTCTCGAAGTCTCGCTAAAAGTCTAGCTAAAAGCCCCGCTCGAAGTCTCGCTAAAAGTCTGGTTAAAAGTCTCGCTCGAAGTCTCGCCAAAAGTCTCGCTAAAAGTCCTGCACGAAGTCTCGCTCGAAGTCTCGCTAAAAGTCTCTCTCAAAGTCTCGCTAAAAGTCTCTCTCAAAGTCTCGCTAAAAGTCCCGCTCGAAGTCTCGCTAAAAGTCTCGCTCGAAGTCTCACTAAAAGTCTGGTTAAAAGTCTCGCTGACAGTCTCGCTGAAAGTCTCGTCAAAAGTCTCGCTCGAAGTCTCGCTAAAAGTCTGGTTAAAAGTCTTGCTCGAAGTCTTGCTTGAAGTCTCGCAAAAAGTCTCGCTCAAAGTCTCGCCAAAAGTCTCGCTCTAAGCCTCGCTAAAAGTCTTGCTCGAAGTCCGGCTCAAAGTTTGGCTTGAAGACTTTGAGACTTTCTATCAACTTCGTTAAAACATGTTGTAAACTATGTCTCCAAACTATATCTCCAAACTATATCTTTATCCAAACTATATCCAAACTATATCTTTATCCAAACTATATCCAAACTATATCTCAACATTATGTAAACTGTCTATAAACTTTGAATGCAACGCTTTAAGCGAAACTTTCTATAAATTTTGTCTAAACTTGCTCTAAACTTTACCCAAACTTTATCTAAATTATATCTAAACCTAATTTAAACTCTGTATAAACTTGGTCTAAAGTCTGTATAAACTTTATCTAAACTTTATCTAAACTTTATCTACACTCTGTACAAACTTTGCCTGAACTTTTCCTGAACTTTGTTTAAACTTCAAATAAACATACGTTGTATGCGACACTTTAAGCGAGATTTTCATTAAGACTTGGAGACTTTCTATAACCTTGCTCTGAACTTGGTCTAAACTTTGTTTAAACTTTATCTAAATTTGAACTTTGTACAAACTGTGTATAATTTTGTATGTAACGATTGTGAGATTGCCAATTTGTTGCTAATTTGTTGCCAATATATTCCCAATATATTGCCAATACATACTCAATATATTGCGAATATTTTCGACCTTCTTTAAGCCATACTTTTAACCATATCTTCCAGCCATATTACCAGCCATTCTTTAGCCCATACTTTCAGCCATACCTTAACGGGGTAGCATAGTCCTACCATTACCAACCAAGCAATTGGCAGAGTTTCAAGCTTATTAAAAATAAAATACGTAAAATCACAAAAAATCAAGAGAACGCTTCGCTGCAGTTCATTCATATACACAGTGCATATACACAGTAAATGAAAATGGGATGAAAATATATTGATATTAAGTTATTTTTTGTCTCAAAGTTACCATTTATTCATGCGTGAACGATTGTAATAGAAAATAATATAATTATCCTTTAAAAGGTAAAAGAAAAGAAAAATTTAAATAAGACCTTGCTTGTGTGTATTTTTCTACGCGTATCGGCGGTTAAGACAATGCTTGTATTAATTTTACTTGAAAGTAAGAAATCTTATATCAGGTTTGGGAAAAATTTTTAAAAAGAAATACATGCTTAACTTAAGCCATGAAATGTATGTTAATTACTAGTCCAGAAAGGCAGTAGTATTAGAACATGTGTCAGTATGCGGTTAATTTCAATGGGAACATTACTGAAGTAAGGAAGCGCAAGACAAATTGGATATTATTACTTTTCAGTAACGAAACTATGATTCTTTAGTTTAGTTTCTTTGAAAATAAGTACTGCAGAGATACGCATATACGCGCGACACCACGAGCTCATTTACGGCCGTGACTCTGCGCGCTGCGTTCATACGGTGCGACGTATTGGAATGCAACGTTGTTGAAATTCGTATACACGTCGTGCGTTTCAGAAAATTACTGATGACAAAATATGAATATAGATTTTAATTTTAGAAATACGTCACAGACGTAACACCTCCTCCCTTAGACTGTTGAATATCGTAGAGATTCAACATGAATATTTAAACCATCAGTAATCTTCTGTTACAAGAAATTTCGCAATTTGTAAATTTGAATGTCGTACAAGAATATCGATAATTTTATTGCGTCGCAAATGTTTGATATGCGTTGAAGTCAATAACACCTTTTTCGCAATTTAGAATTTTGCAGTGGTGGTTTACTGACAGGCATGATTTCGTTTTCACTTCATCGAAATTACGCTAGGTAAACAGAAAATTTAGTATATAAGACGCGATAAGTATACGGTGAACACATTCAATTCAGAGTACTACTACCATGGCACCCCTTATCAGTGTGAGTATTATTATTATTACTTTATAACAGTATTTGAGGTAATATTTTATATAATTATAGAATACATGTAATAACAATTTCAATGTAAGATTATATTAATATATTCCGCTTATTTTGATTGTTCTAGTTTCACCAGGTTGTCCATGCAAGGAACCGGAAAATATTTTTAGCTGCCCAGAACGACCTTTTCCAATTGGGTATAGAAACAGAAGGTGCTCTGAAAAGACCCAATGTTTCAAGATTTTATAGGGTAAGAGCATCCCCTTTGATTGTTAAATATTTTCTCTAGATGATATATATAATTTTTCCCCCTTTTTTCAGAGATGGGAATGGGCCCGGTTTGATCATCGAAAAAAGAAAGATCAGGCGAGGCCAGATTTCGACCTAATGGAGCTGGCTGCCTCATTAAAACATCAACTATCAGCCTCAATCCTGAATGGCTGTTTAGTGCTTACTCTTGGGGCTCAGGCTGATGAAGAAGAAGATTTTTATGACCTGGAAAGGTTGGTTTTCTTCCTGGAGGTGGTGGTCGATGGGCGAGTCCGGGTCACCTTTAAACAATCAAGTGAAGGTACTTGCTGCTTCATTGGGCAAGGTCTGGTCTTCAAAAGCCGTTTGTAATCCTATTGTTTATTATATTTAATAATAAGATATGTACTATAATATTGATATGAATTTGTATTAATAAAAACAAATGGTTCCTTGTAGTTTTCCTCTTTTTATTTCACGACCTTTCCCTGTCTTTTTTTTTATGATTTTCAATTAATTAAATTATAAATAAATTAAAAAACTTTCGATAACTTGAAATATCATTAATTAATATGGTTTGCATTTATACATTAGAGTTTTGCATAGAAATATACACCTTGACTGTATATAGAATCTTGCACAATAAAAAATTTTCCTATTAATAATCATTAAACTCTAAAAAGGCAAAAGATATTTTGTTTTGCAGTATTTACATAAATTACAATTGCTTGACTAATTTTTTTAAATAATGTGTATATTAAATAATTCTGTAGTGAATACAATATAAGGAGAAATATATATAGGGAATGATTCCAATGATCATTCACTTCCTTCCCTGCTTGTCCTTATTCTTATTTATTATTATTTTATTCTTATAAATTTATCAAGATATTATTTAATTATACTTTCCTTAAATTAATATTGTTTAAAGTTAAAAGTTAGTTTTGGTTTTCTTTTTATTAATTCTTGATTCTAGTTTAAGTGATTTGAATCAATTTCCTTTGCGTCCTTAAGGTCAGAAATTTACGTCTATTAAGCTAGCAGATCACTTTTATGACCCGGGCTTATAAACTATACCATAATTTGTTGCTAATTTGTTGCTAATTTGCTACGCCAATCCCGATTTTGTTGCTCCTGCCGTTTCCGAGAAACAAGCGATCTGCTAGATTAATATTAAGCTAGCGGATCACTTTCCGGTATCTTTGCGAGTTTTTGGCTTAGCGACTTCGGACAGTGGGCATATTTTGTTGCTAATTTGTTGCTGCACGATGGTCGGAGTGAAAATTTCAAAAAAGCCTTCAGCAACCCGTTTCCAGGGTACTCGTCTTCGCCATTGACTTCAGGAATCGGAAAAAATCGATTATTCGTTAAAACAAACACGGAGTATTTTGTTGCTAATTTGTTGCTAATTTGTTACGCCAATCCCGATTTTGTTGCTCCTGCCGTTTCCGAGAAACAAGCGATCTGCTAGATTAATATTAAGCTAGCAGATCACTTTCCGGTATCTTTGCGAGTTTTTGCCTTAGCGACTTTGGACAGTGGGCATATTTTGTTGCTAATTTGTTGCTGCACGATGGTCGGAGTGAAAATTTCAAAAAAGCCTTCAGCGACCCGTTTCCAGAGTACTCGTCTTCGCCATTGACTTCAGGAATCGGAAAAAATCGATTATTCGTTAAAACAAACACGGAGCATTTTGTTGCTAATTTGTTGCTAATTTGCTACGCCAATCCCGATTTGGTTGCTCCTGCCGTTTCCGAGAAACAAGCGATCTGCTAGATTAATATTAAGCTAGCAGATCACTTTCCGGTATCTTTGCGAGTTTTTGCCTTAGCGACTTCGGACAGTGGGCATATTTTGTTGCTAATTTGTTGCTGCACGATGGTCGGAGTGAAAATTTCAAAAAAGCCTTCAGCGACCCGTTTCCAGGGTACTCGTCTTCGCCATTGACTTCAGGAATCGGAAAAAATCGATTATTCGTTAAAACAAAGACGGAGTATTTTGTTGCTAATTTGTTGCTAATTTGTTACGCCAATCCCGATTTTGTTGCTCCTGCCGTTTCCGAGAAACAAGCGATCTGCTAGATTAATATTAAGCTAGCAGATCACTTTCCGGTATCTTTGCGAGTTTTTGCCTTAGCGACTTCGGACAGTGGGCATATTTTGTTGCTAATTTGTTGCTGCAGGATGGTCGGAGTGAAAATTTCAAAAAAACCTTCAGCGACCCGTTTCCAGGGTACTCGTCTTCGCCATTGACGTCAGGGATCGGAAAAAATCGATTATTCGTTAAAACAAACACGTAGTATTTTATTGCTAATTTGTTGCTAATTTGTTACGCCAATCCCGATTGTGTTGCTCCAGCCATTTCCGAGAAACGAGCGATCTGCTTTATTAACATTCCTTTCCCAGGGAAAAAAAGTTTATTAACATTCCTTTCCCACGGAAGGGAGAGGGTTCACTAAAAACGACAAGTGTAAAGATCCATCTGCACATAAAAGTCGCAAGCTTGCTTAGCACACGAGAAACATACAATAAAGGTTTAAATTAAAGATACACCATCCTCACACCCACACACACACACCCACACACACACACACACACACACACACACACACACACACACACACACACTTTCGATTGGGATTTTGTATTTCATAACATCCACTGCATATTCCACATTAAGGCGGTCTTACACCTAGAGGCTTCTGAGGCCCAAAACAGCTAAAAAAAAGATAAATATAGATTAAATAATCTCCAATATATGTACTACAAATATACACTATTCCTGATAAAATAGCCTAATTTTATGGCCTAATCTGCAGACCAATTTTACTCAGAGATATAGTATTTTCAATTTTTGTCAATAGCCTAGTTTTTTGAGAAAACCATTCCATGGTCCGTGATCCGAAGGTCTGGCCCTCTCCTAGTAAGAAAATCCCGAATTTTGATAGTAAACTTATTTGTTTACCTAATAAACAATAGTTGTGCTACTTGAGATCTTTACAGTCTTGGTTGGCAGGCTTTCGAGTAGGTCCACGGAGAAAAATTCGGCGCCTCTGCTAACCTCGAAACATGGCAGTTCCCGGACTGCTATTCCGCGTAGTCCGTGCGTCGAAGAGGCACTATGTTGATACTGTTTACGTGTAGCCAGCGCATGTCTATTAAGCTAGCACGGCCACTCTCCAACGCCCTCTCGAAAACTAGTTGTTAATTTGTTGCTAATTTATTGCTAATTTGTTACGCTAATCCCGATTTTGTTGCTCCAGCCGTTTCCGAGTTATTCAGGCCGCGCTACCTTAAGACTTAAGCTGGCACGGCCACAGTTATACCTTTTGAACGACAAAACATTTTTTGACGGGACAGGTGGCATAATTTGTTGCTAATTTGTTACTTCAATATAGGCTAGGTCCCAAATCTTAAATATCAAAATGGCGCCTAGTCGCAGTACCCAGCCATCGCCCGACTTACGTAATATTTTTAAATCTTGAAAAATTCAATAAACTACTGTGGGATATTTTGTTGCTAATTTGTTGCTAATTTTTTACGCTAATCCCGCTTTTGTTGCTCCAGCCGTTACCGAGTTATTCAGGCCCTGCTACCTTAAGACTTAAGCTAGCACGGCCACAGTTATAACTTTTGAACGACAAAACATTTTTTGACGGAACAGGTGGCATAATTTGTTGCTAATTTGTTGCTTCAATATAGGCTAGGTCCCAAATCTTAAAAATCAAAATGGCGCCTAGTGGCGGTACCCAGCCATTACCCGACTTACATAATTTATTAAAATCTTGAATAATTCAAAAAACTATTATAGGATAATTTATTGCTAATTGTTGCTTTGAGATCGGGTTGGACCCAAAACCGATTGTCCAACAGGAAAGTAAGAAATCGACTTTGGGGTGCTATTAATTGTGTTTTATTTAGTAAAACGGTAAGTAGAAAATTCAAAACTGTGGCAACCGTTGAGGCTAATATGTTGCTAATTTATAATTCCCGCAAAATTGTAATTTTTTGCTTCAAGATAGGCCAGGTTTGGGGTCCAAAAATCGATATAAACGCAAGAAAACATGTTTTTGGACGCTGTAAAAGGTGTTTTATTTCGTAAAATGGTAAGCAACAAATTCATAGCCGTGCAGAATGTTGTCTTTAACATGTTGCTAAGTTGTGCACAATAGGCTAGATCCCGAAGTCGAAAGTCGATCGAAAACGCAAAAAAAACGTAATTTTTTCGCTGTAATGGGGTTTTATTCAGTAAATCGGTCAGCAACAAATTTATAACTGTGTTATAACTGTGCGGAATGTTGTTATTAATATGTTCCTAATTTTTAAGGCTATTCCCGAATTTGGTGCTACAAAACAGGCTAGATCCTGGAGTCGAAGGTCGATCGAAAATGCAAAAAAAAACTGTTTTGGACGCCGTTCATGGATTTTATTTAGTGAATCGGTTAGCAAAAATTCAAAATTGGGCAAAATTTTGTGGTTGGTATGTTGCTAAGCTGTTACGCTTTTTCTGAATTTGTTGCTTCAAGATAGACTAAATCCCGGAGTCGGAAGTCGATCAGAACCGCAAGAAAACGTGTTTTGGACTTCGTAAATGGTGTTTCATTTCGTAAAACAGTAAGCAACAAATTCATAACTGTACAGAATGTTGCCTTTAACATGTTGCTAAGTTGTTACAGTATTTCTGAATTAGTTGCTTTACAATATGCTAGATTCTGGAGTCGGAAGTCGATCGAAAACGCAAAAAAATGTGTTTTGGTCGCTGTAATGGGGTTCTATTTAGTAAATCGGTGAGCGACAAATTTATAACTGTGCGGCATGTTGTTATTAATATGTTTCTAATTTTTAAGACTATTTTCGAATTTGTTGCTACAAAAGGGGCTAGATCCCGGAGTCGAAGGTCGACCAAAAACGCATTTTGAACGTCGTAAATAGGGTTTTATTTCGTAAAACAGTAAGCAACAAATTCATAACTGTACAGAATGTTGTCTTTAACATGTTGTTAAGCTATTACGGTATTCCTGAATTTGATGCTTCACAATAGGCTAGATCCGGGAATCGAAGTCGATCGAAAACGCAAAAAAATGTGTTTTGGTCGCTGTAATGGGGTTTTATTTAGTAAATCGGTAAGCAACAAATTTATAACTGTGCGGCATGTCGTTATTAATATAATTCTAATTTTTAAGACTATTTTCGAATTTGTTGCTACAAAAGAGGCTAGATCCCGGAGTCGAAAGTCGATTGAAAATACAATAAAGACCTGTTTTGGACGCCGTTAATGGGTTTTATTTAGTAAATCGGTTAGCAAAAAATTCAAACCTGTGCAAAATTTTGTGGTTGGTATGTTGCTAAGCTGTTACGCTTTTACCGAATTTGATGCTTCAAGATAGACTAGATCCCGGAGTCGAAAATCGATCAAAAACGCAAGAAAATGTGTTTTGGACGTCGTAAATGGTCTTTTATTTCGTAAAACGGTAAGCAACAAATTCATAACTGTACAGAATGTTGTCTTTAACATGTTGATAAGTTAGTACAGTATTCCTGAATTTGATGCTTCACAATGGACAAGATCCGGGAGTACACTGGCGAAGAGGAGTACCCTGGAAACGGGTCGCTGAAGGCTTTTTTGAAATTTTCACTCCGACCATCGTGCAGCAACAAATTAGCAACAAAATATGCCCACTGTCCGAAGTCGCTAAGGCAAAAACTCGCAAAGATACCGGAAAGTGATCTGCTAGCTTAATATTAATCTAGCAGATCGCTTGTTTCTCGGAAACGGCAGGAGCAACAAAATCGGGATTGGCGTAACAAATTAGCAACAAATTAGCAACAAAATGCTCCGTGTTTGTTTTAACGAATAATCGATTTTTTCCGATTCCTGAAGTCAATGGCGAAGACGAGTACCCTGGAAACGGATCGCTGAAGGCTTTTTTGAAATTTTCACTCCGACCATCCTGCAGCAACAAATTAGCAACAAAATATGCCCACTGTCCGAAGTCGCTAAGGCGAAAACTCGCAAAGATACCGGAAAGTGATCTGCTAGCTTAATATTAATCTAGCAGATCGCTTGTTTCTCGGAAACGGCAGGAGCAACAAAATCGGGATTGGCGTAACAAATTAGCAACAAATTAGCAACAAAATACTCCGTGTTTGTTTTAACGAATAATCGATTTTTTCCGATTCCTGAAGTCAATGGCGAAGACGAGTACCCTGGAAACGGGTCGCTGAAGGCTTTTTTGAAATTTTCACTCCGACCATCGTGCAGCAACAAATTAGCAACAAAATATGCCCACTGTCCGAAGTCGCTAAGACAAAAACTCGCAAAGATATCGGAAAGTGATCTGCTAGCTTAATATTAATCTAGCAGATCGCTTGTTTCTCGGAAACGGCAGGAGCAACAAAATTGGGATTGGTGTAACAAATTAGCAACAAATTAGCAACAAAATGCTCCGTGTTTGTTTTAACGAATAATCGATTTTTTCCGATTCCTGAAGTCAATGGCGAAGACGAGTACTCTAGAACGGATCGCTGAAGGCTTTTTTGAAATTTTCACTCCGACCATCGTGCAGCAACAAATTAGCAACAAAATATGCCCACTGTCCGAAGTCGCTAAGGCAAAAACTCGCAAAGATACCGGAAAGTGATCTGCTAGCTTAATATTAATCGAGCAGATCGCTTGTTTCTCGGAAACGGCAGGAGCAACAAAATCGGAATTGGCGTAACAAATTAGCAACAAATTAGCAACAAAATGCTCCGTGTTTGTTTTAACGAATAATCGATTTTTTCCGATTCCTGAAGTCAATGGCGAAGACGAGTACCCTGGAAACGGATCGTTGAAGGCTTTTTTGAAATTTTCACTCCGACCATCCTGCAGCAACAAATTAGCAACAAAATATGCCCACTGTCCGAAGTCGCTAAGGCGAAAACTCGCAAAGATACCGGAAAGTGATCTGCTAGCTTAATATTAATCTAGCAGATCGCTTGTTTCTCGGAAACGGCAGGAGCAACAAAATCGGGATTGGCGTAACAAATTAGCAACAAATTAGCAACAAATTATGGTATAGTTTATAAGCCCGGGTCATAAAAGTGATCTGCTAGCTTAATAGACGTCAGAGATTTATTTTATTAAATGAAATAAATATTATTCACATTTGTTGGGGTTTAGTTATATCATATTTCCAACCCCCTTAAGATAATATTTATTTCATGAAAGGATTGACATTTTAGAATTTTAAAATCAAATAAAATTTTAAATCAAATTTCAAATATAGATACTGATATAGAACTTTCGTCGTTTTGTGCACTCGTAGATGGAGCTGTTAATGAAATTGGGGGTAAAGGTCTAAGTTTTTGGAATTTTGGTGTTTTTGATGGTTGAAGTTGAAAGTCTACCCTTTTTTGAATTGTTGAGTTTTTTAGAATAGGATTAGATATAATTGGTCCTTGGACCCTTACCTCTTGCAATTCAATTACTTCTCTAGCTGGTTTTCTTATATTCTGTTCAACACTATTTTTATTTAATGCTACCAACAGGTATATCACTGAACTAAAGATGGCTCCCAGTAACTTCGTTGACCATCCGTATAATGTGTGTAGAGCACATTCTCGTATTATTAAGTCAACCATCATTTTAATGAGTTGGCATATTAGAAGTGTCATTATTATTCCAGAACTTATCATGCTATATTCCTCATACTTTTTAACAATTTTATTCCAGGTGCTTTCGGCAATATGCGACAGTGTGTTTTCTATAAGAAGGTTTTTCATAATATCATCCTTTACAGAACTTGAACTCTGCGTGATATGTGTTATTGTATTGATAATTGCTTTTTTCTCAAGTGGGAAGAGTAATCTTTCCTCGAATTTCTCTAAATCTTGCTGAGAGTAAATTCCACTGGTGGCCAGTGAGCTTAGCTTTTCTGGTTCCCAATCTTTTGATATTCGTGTTCTAAAAATTGTAATATTTTTCTCTATTATTCTTGGTTTCGGCAGCAGATTTATCCAATTTCCATCTATTTTATAGTAAGGAGGAATTATGGTGTCGCAGTCAACCTGTGTTTCTGTTTTCACCAATATGTGTTTTTGGTGTAAGGAACCATGTTGTGTTACCTGCTACAACTGGAAGCTCTTCCTAACATTCCTTGGTGTGATGTATTTTCACATTTGTGGATGTACATTTTATTATATGTACAGCCTCTCCTGCAAGTTTGGCGAGGTATCCTGGTTTTTGCATTATATTGTAGGCAAACGCGTCTGGGGAATTGGATGCTAATGATAAGGAATTTTGAATTTCCCTCCTTTCTACTTCGCACATTTTTGTCAACATATTTAAATATATACTTTTAAATTGCATTCTAAAATGTCTTTCTACGTGTACGAATTTTGCATTAATGTAAGAAAAAATATTTATATTGACATAATCTCTTTCTTGTCTAATATCGTTATCGAATAAAACATTATCTACCTTTTCATAAATAAACAATTTTGGGTGTTTTGTTTTCGTGATGATTCGATCGCATAATTTAATTTTTTCGATCGCTGTTAATGAAAAAGATAAATCATATGTATTTACAGTATAAATAATTTCATTATTTCGAGATAAAGTCTTTGTTACAGTACCACTATATAAGGTATCATATTTATTATTAAGGCAATTTTCATCTGAGAAATGTGTCCAAAATGTATAACCTGCTTGTATATCTATGCAATGTTCGTCGGAGAATTTGCAAACTGTTCCTGAACTTAAATGTATTTTGTTATTATTCAGATTAACTTTTGCATATTCTTCGGTAAGTGTAATTTTTATAATGCCCTGAACAAGAACTTTATCCCAACTTCCGTAGCTATCAGCATATGTCCCTCCTGAACACGATCTTTCTGTTACTTTCCCCGCGAGGTCGATTCCTACAGTTTTTGTTTCGTTTACTCTAATATCGGCTATTGTGTGTGAGTTATCATATTTAAATATTCCCGTTTCATGAATAAATTTACATCTTTCTGCACTAACTTCATATAAATATTCTTGTGACCCGTTTTCTACAGGCCCTAGATGACTAAACATTCCGCAATTATAAACTGTACGAGAAATTTCGATTTTGTACTGAATAACTCTACTACTTTAAAAATTCCGCTAACTGTAGTAATTCTGTCGTTGTGTTTGATATCTGTAGATCATCCTCGTGAAAATCGCATTCTCCCGTGTCCACTAATGAGTATGTTGATACTGCTGGATCTGGTGAACCGCAATTAAAACCAATAATTGCGTGATTTGTTTTAAAAAGCGTTAGAAGTAGAATGAAAGATACATGGTGTCCAGTTCCTGTAAGATAATTATGTTACTATTCTTTATTATTAACAAGGCTTAATTTATTTGTATGGACTGTTTTTCCCTTTCCTTTATAGTCTATGACAACATTATTATTTTTATTTACTTTAATAATGTCAAAAGGGGCATGATAATGATCTTTTTCAAGTTTCCCTGGCTTAGGTTCTTTGATCAACCATACTTTATCTCCCATTTTAAATTCTCTTGGGTTAATAAATCTGTCATAATATATCTTTGATTTTCTTTTGACATTATTAATTTTTGTTTTGCTATTAAGACAATTTCTCTCATATTATTAATCAGTTTTTCTAAATATCCATTATAGGTTGGTAATAATTCTGATTTTTTTACTGGTTCGCTAGACGAAATTCTAGCAGGGCAGGCAAATACTAGTTCATATGGTGTGATTGATGGCTAGTATGTACACTATTATTATAATGAAATTGTGCAAAATCTAATAGTTCATCCCATTCATATTTATTTGTAGAAAAATTTTTTTAATATTCACACAACGGATGATGTGCTCTTTCTAATGAACCATTAGATTGCGGAGAGAAAGCTGTAGTTTCAATTTTATCAAATTTAAACATTATTTTACTCGTGAAATTTGCCCCTCTATCGGTTAATACTATCTTTGGACATCCAAATATACATAAAAATCTTTTTATAAAAGCATCTGAAACCGATTCTGCTGTTTGATCTTTTAAACATACTAAGATTACAAATTTTGATAATTGATCCTGTACAGATAAAATATATTTATTATTATTTTTAGTAAGGTTAAATGGTCTTGAAAGTTGAGGATATACTCTTATATTTATTGAATTTATTATGGTTATATTTGCATGATATATATATATATATATATATATATATATATATATATATATATATATATATATATATATATATATATATATATATATATATATATATATATATATATATATATATATATATATATATATATATATATTTCTGTTCACCGCTATGTTTCAGGACTTTTCATTAGTTTACCGCTATGTTTCAGGACATTTGCATGTTTTCAGGACTGTACTGAGTTAGGAATATGTTTACCGCTACCTTTCAGGACATTTTTGTATTATTCAGGACATTTAGGGTTTCGTTCACAACGTTTTTTTCCGTAAAATTTTTCCAATATCAACGTAAAATACTGCGGAACTGAAAGGGGGCGCCGCAGGCGTCGTGTTGTTAGTCAACACCCTGAGGAATATTATTTCTTTAGTCACTTATGTACTGTTTAACGTTTTATACCTACTTCTATTGCAGAAAACCTGTAGGTGTCCTGGAAGGTAGCGGTGTACTAAGTTATATATATATATATATATATATATATATATATATATATATATATATATAATCATATAAACATGGACTTATGCTGACACCAATGTATAAGACCACGTGACCTGTCTGCATAAGTGTAGTACCGTTTATACAAGTGTCTGCACAAGTCTAGCGTGACTAAAGAAATAATCTCTCTACTTATGCTGACGTCTGCATAAGTCGGTCTCTGTCTGCATAAGTCTATTTAAATTTCGGAAAGTGTCTGCATAACTAGCGTTTCATATATTTATATATATATATATATATATATATATATATATATATATATATATATATATATATATATATATATATATATATATAATCATATGAACATCGACTTATGCTGACACCAATGTATAAGACCACGTGACCTGTCTGCATAAGTGTAGTACCGTTTATACGAGTGTCTGCACAAGTCTAGCGTGACTAAAGAAATAATCCCTCTACTTATGCTGACGTCTGCATAAGTCGGTCTCTGTCTGCATAAGTCTATTTAAATTTCGGAAAGTGTCTGCATAACTAGCGTTTCATATATTTATATATATATATATATATATATATATATATTTATGTTTTATGTTAGTTTCCAGGACATTGCAGATGTTTAACGTTGGTTTCGGGGACATTTGTTAGTTTTGGGGACAGTCCCTGAATCTACATATGTTTAACGTCAGTTTTGAGGACATCGGCCCCCATAAGAGACATTATTTCTTTAGTCACGTATAGGTATACAGTAACATGGGGTCCTGGGAACTAACGTTATACAAGTTTATATATTATATTTATATATATTTATATTGTCACGGCTTGCCGTACCGACGTCGAGTATAAGCCGTAGTTGAAGTAACTCATGCGCGCGAACGCGAGATGGCGCATCGATGCAGAATCTGAGCTGCATCGACGTGATGACTAGCGGACCGGGGAGCGTCGGCCATCTTATAGTTCGCTACGGTATTCTGCAACCGCTTTTCTTTTCGCTCTACGTTGTTTCGCCCTTTATTAAAAGAAGACTCGTTCGGATTTTTAAGATAGAAGTACCGTGTAAGAGCGCGAATCACGAGTGTTTTTGTTGCGATAAACGGAAAATCGTGTATCGACGTACTTCTGTGATTTTCGCGCGTTAAAGTGTATAGTTCAAGTGCGACAGGCTAGTATCACCTGCCGCACTCAAACCACTTAGTTGGGTTGAGGAAGGAGTAGCACTTCTTGCGTCTACTACACAGCAGCATCGAGGCCTATAGATTCGACAAGGGAGTAAGACTCGACACGTCCGAGACCGATCACCTTGCTGAGCCATTGTTAATCCGTATAGAAGGTAAGCGTGCACGCATTCTTCCGCGCCGCGTATTAGATCCGCGTAACCGCTTGTCCAGGCTCGTCGCACCTGGACGTCGGCTTCGAGTAGGCCTTCCCGTGCGGTGAGAGCAAGTGCGAGGAGAGAGTGTAGGCATCGGGCTCGCACTTCATCAAGGTTAAACGCGAGGTCAAACCACCGGCTTTTTCAAAGCCAGTGAGTGCGCACAACAGGTGCGCACACGTGTAGACCCGCCATCTACCCTCTCCTTCACACTTATACGTGTGTGCGTCGCGGGGCGATCGCGGCTGCTCTCATACTTCGTCGCTTTACTCGGTGAGCGCGCGCGTATAGTACCGCACACGTGAGGCATATTATACCTCACGTGCGCGGCGTAAATTACCGCGAGCGTGACGTCAGTCTCCGAGGCAGCTGACGTAACAGAGGTAACGTGCTGGCCCACCGATTAGGTAGGGATTACGCGAACCTAAATTCATTTCTTTTATATTACTGATCTATTACCAGACCTCAACTTCTTTTATTTAATAAACAATAGTCTTTTATTATTAACTTTAACTTGCTCGATTTATTATTTCGCGACCTTTGTCATTCCCCGCTCCCCGCCGCCTCCACGGTCGTTACGTAAGAAAACGTATCGTTTCATCTGAGCAGTCGGCACACGAACCAGTGAACGAGAGGAGAGTTCGAGTCACTGGTGAGAAACAAAGCGCAAGTCTTCGACTTCCGTGTTGCACGGTAAGTCACCAGGTTAGGTTAATATTGCACGACGTTGAAGCGTCTGTTACCTAATCTGGCTACTCAATCTCCGGGAGTTGAACCGAGAGATACGGATTTGAACCGCTAAAGTACGCAGGTGAAACGTGCCTTAGCCAGAAAATCCACCCCGTGACAACTGGCTCCCTAAACGTGTGTGTGCTTGGGAATATCGCGAAATTTTGACTTCGAAGGAGCAATTTTTTCCAATTTTTTTTAGATTTTTAGTAAGGAAGATCGCATGCGGAAGAAGAATCGCGTGTTATCCTCGGCAGCTCAAGGAGTGATGGCGAAGTTGGCACCGAAATACATTGGCCCTTATGAGATTTTGGAGAAGAAAGGGCCCAACACGTACAAACTGGTGGATCAGGAAGGAGATGTTGAAGACCTGGTCCATGCAGAACATCTGAAACCATACTATGCTGGAAAAGAGTCCGAGGGTAATGAGGAAACACACGAGCGCGATATAACTGAAGGAGAGGATGACGTCGCCCAACCACCGAGGAAAGAAGAAGAAATGGCAAAGAGCGACCCGTCACTTGCGAGAACACAGCCACCAGCGGGCGCTGGGCAAAATCAGCACGAGGTTGGCGTGACAACGCAAGCTCGCGGGAGAGGTAGGCCGAGAAAGACTGTGATAGTCACGAGAAGGTCAGGCGAAACTTCTCCTGCACCGACCATCCCCGTTCCTGTTGCGAGCGAGCCCCCAAAACGACCTCGTGGCCGACCGAAAGGTTCGCGGAATCGCGTACTAACCTGCGACCCCATCTCGACGTCCCCCCGGAGAACACGCGCGAATCCGAACTACGGTTCCCGAGGATAAACGCTATCTTCTCATCTGTCCACAGGATGAGTCTTGGACAACTCAACGAGCAGTAGCTCCTCGAGCTGGTAGGCCAGCTGCTGGCACAGGTGCAGCTGAGGCCTCCGATACCTGGCCGGATAATACCAGGTGCCGGAATACCTGCCATTTTAGGAGGAGTCGCGGAGGGATCCTCCTTAACTATTGAGGAACTACCGGCAGAGGAGCCAGTAGTTCCATCACCAACACGGTCGATCCTGCGTAGGCCAAAGACCGAGATAGATGTTGCTACTCTGGTACTTAGCCAGAGTAGCGAGAGTGAAGAGAAGTCGTCGGCTCCACAGGTAGTGGAGCCTGTGGAGTCGGAAAAACGGAAGAGTTCGGCCAGTGAGGAGAGCCTCGCCCACGATACTCCGCAGGTAGAGGACCTGCGGAGAATAGCGAGTCGTGTGAGTTGTCAGGTCGCTCCCCCATGTCGGTCGCTTGGATGAAACTCGAAGCCAACTTGGTAGCATCTCGAGAGCTATCCCAGTTGGCTAGAGAAAAGGAAGAGGCCGTCATGAAGGAGTGGAATAACTTCCACGATTATGAAGAGGCGAGGGTCCACTCCGAAAAGTGGTTTAACCTGGTCTTGGGCCGCAAAGAAGAGCTCGCAGCGGCAGTCGAGTTTCGCCGACAGCGACGCGAGAGTAAGGCTCGCGAGGCTCGCGAAACTCGCGAAGCCTTGGAGAAAGCTCTACGCCTCCGCGAGGCCAAGGAAAAAGATGTGGCGCGGGTCCAGGCCGAACTCGCAAGGGCCAGGGCAGAAGAAGAGGAGGCAGCCAGGGGTAGGAGGAGGCCTACCGCTGGTAGGATAATAACACCCGTAAAGGAATCCCGTCCGAGCAGACCGAAGAGCCGCCAGAGGAGTAAGTCAAGGAGAAGGCCCTCGAGGGGTCGCCCTCAAGAACAGATACCCGCTCCTGCGGTATCTACCGAGCCCCCGAGGTCCCTTTCTTCTGGCCGGCGTCTGCCCGGAGAATCACGACAACCGAGACGGTGCTTCTTTTGCGGGCACCTCAACGTCCGCAACCCAGCTACCTGCCCTGGAGCCGCGAATCACGACCTACTCAACCCGTTTTATTATCGGCAGAAACATCAGCAAAATTTCGGGTGATGAAGCGGCGCCGATTGTTTTTTTTGTTATTATTCTTTGAATAAAATTTTTTTTATTTTTCTATAGAAGTCGCATTCGCTACTTCTAGAACCTTAGCCCTTTTCAGGTATTAGCGACGTCGGATTGAATTGCAGAGTCCCATATCAGGAGATATGTGACATCTGGGTGGAGGATGTCACGGCCTGCCGTACGGACGTCGAGTATAAGGCGTAGTTGAAGTAACTCATGCGCGCGAACGCAAGGTGGCACGTCGATGCAGAATCTGAGCTGCATCGACGTGATGACTAGCGGACCGCGGGGAGCCGGCGTTATAGTTGGCTACGGTATTCTGCAGCCGCTTTTCTTTTCGCTCCACTTTGTTTCGCCCTTTATTAAAAGAAGACTTGTTCGGATTTTTAAGATAGAAGTACCGTGTAAGAGCGCGAATCACGAGTGTTTTTGTTGCGATAAACGGAAAATCGTGTATCGATGTACTTCTGTTATTTTCGCGCGTTAAAGTGTATAGTTCAAGTGCGACAGGCTAGTGTTACCTGCAGCACTCAAACCACTTGGTTGTGTTGATGAAGGAGAAGCACTTCTGGCGTCTACTACACAGCAGCATCGAGGCCTATAGATTCGACAAGGGAGTAAGACTCGACACGTCCGAGACCGATCACCTTGCTCAGCCGTTGTTAATCCGTATAGAAGATAAGCGTGCACGCATTCTTCCGCGCCGCGTATTAGATCCGCGTAACCGCTTGTCCAGGCTCGTCGCACCTGGACGTCGGCTTCGAGTAGGCGTTTCCGTGCGGTGAGAGCAAGTGCGAGGAGAGAGTGTAGGCATCGGGCTCGCACTTCATCAAGGTTAAACGCGAGGTCAAACCATCGGCTTTTTCAAAGCCGGTGAGTGCGCACAACAGGTGCGCACACATGTAAACCCGCCATCTACCCTCTCCTTCACACTTATACGTGTGTGCGTCGCGCGGCGATCGCGGCTGCTCTCACACTTCGTCGCTTTACTCGGTGAGCGCGCGCGTAGAGTACCGCAAATTCGTTTATCCGGTATCACAGATAAAACTATTGAGACATTAGGAGTAATAAAAATGAAAATCAATGGACTAAATATTGATTTTCATGTTGCACGAGAAGATTTTTGTCTACCCTACGACGGAATTTTAGGAATTAAAATTCTTACTGAACAAAAATTAAGACTAGACGAGGGTTATTTACAAATAAATAATAATAAAATCAAGCTAAAACCAGCCCATAAACTAAACCATAATCTCAATATAATAACTGAAAACGGACAAAAAACAGATAAAGAAATTAAATCAAGAGTAACCATAGAACAAAAGGAATTTTTAAAGAAAATGTTGGAAGATACGAAAGAGAAACAAAATTCAACACACGTAATTCATAGGGATTGTGAACAATTAATACAAATAAATAAACGTAAAAACTGAAAATTTTCAAATTGAGGATGAAATAGAGAAATCATCTTGTTTATATCTTATGAACCTGAGTTAATCAATAAAAATGAAGTAAATATAAATTCAGAAATATCATTTTATGATGACGTTACGAAAATTTTAAATACGATTCCAATGTTAGAGGCAGAAGGAAAGGATTTACAAAAAAAGATGTTAAATGAAATTCTACCAGAAAATATAAATGATTTACCTTATGAGAAAATTTTGAAGATGACGAAGATAATATTAAGTCATTAATAAATAATATTAATATTGCTTTTGAAAATAATAACCAAGTAATCGATTTTGAGGAAATCGAATCAACAGATTATAAAAAATTTTTGACAATAATGAATAAAAAGATTGAAGTAGATTTAGAAGAATATAATAAACTCTATAGAAATGAAAAAGAATATAGCTTTATATCTTATGAAATAGACAATTTACCTGAAGGTTTTCAGATAACAGAAGACTTTATTTAACGTAGATGAATATAAAATTTTAAATTTGGGATCAATAAATTTTATAGGAAAAAATGAGTCAGTACAAGATTTAAAAGAATATAATAGAGAAGAAAGATTATTAGAAAAAATATGTTACGAAAACTTGCCTGAAAATAGTAAAACAATGATTAAGGATCTAGTATTGAAAAATAAGGATATATTTTGGTTAGAGGGAGATAGTTTAGGATCATATAATGTAGAACAATATGAAATAAATTTAACAGATGATAAACCCGTATACGTAAAGCAATTTCCTTTACCTCATAAATTAAAAGAAATCGCGATAGGGGAAACTCAAAAATTAATAACAAATGATCTAATTCGAAACTCAAAAAGTGCTTTTAATGCTCCAGCATGGATTGTAGCAAAAAAACAGTTAGCAGACGGAAAAAACGATGGCGTTTAGTAATAGATTCCAGGAAAGTAAACGAAAAGACAGTTCCAGATCCATATTTACTCCCAAACATTACAGAAATATTCGATCAATTGGGGAAAACTAAGTTTTATTACGTTATAGATTTAAAATCGGGGTTTCACCAAATTCCTATGAAACCAAGTGATATACATAAAACTGCATTTAGCATTAATCCATTGGGACGTTTTGAATTTCGAGTGTTACCTTTCGGATTGAGAAACTCACCGCGTACATTTAAATACAGTTTTAGGCGATTTAACCGGTAAAATATGCTTCGTATTCATCGACGATATAATTATTTTCGGCGGAACTATGACAGAAACTAACGAAAGATTCAATACAGTTGCACAACAATTACGGGAAGCAAATTTAACATTAGAACCAGAAAAATGTGAATTTCTAAAAAACGAAGTATGTTATTTAGGTCATATTATTAGTGAACATGGAATAAAACCTGATCCAAAGAAAGTAGAAGCAGTAAAAAAATTTCCAACACCTAAACATGTTAAAAATGTTAGGGAATTTCTAGGACTTTCGGGTTACTATAGAAGATTTATAAAAAATTACGCAAAAGTAACAAAACCGTTAAATATATTACTAGAAAAGGACGTGAAGTTACATTGGGAAAACGATCAATAAAAAGCTTTTGAGGAAATTAAAGAGTTATTATGTACAGCACCAGTTATAGAATATCCGCGTTTTGATGAACCATTCATTATTACAACAGATGCTTCGAATGCGGCTTTAGGTGCAGTTTTGTCGCAAGGAAAAATTGGCAAAGACCCAGCGATAGCTTATGCATCACGAAGTCTACATAAAGCGGAAACTAAATATCACACCATTGAAAAGGAAGCGTTGGGAATAATGTTTGCCATAAAAACGTTCAAAAATTACGTATATGGAAACAAATTCATAATAGTTACTGATCACAAACCGCTGTTATGGTTAAGATCAGCTGATAATAATACAAGAGTCCAAAAATGGAGACTAAAACTATCAGATTACGAATTTGATATCGTATACAAATCGGGAAAACTGAGCGCAAATGCAGACGCACTATCCAGAAATCCAGTAGAACTATTCGTAGTTACAAGAGCGCAAAATAAACGAGAAATAGGTCAAAATACACAAACAACAAAAGAAATTTATAATGATAATAAAATTAAAGCAATAAATGATGACAGACTAAGGTTAAAAACAAAAAGAGGAAGACCGAGGAAAAATAATGCAAAAAAACCCAAATTGCAAAAAGAAAAAGTTATAGAAAATAATAACTATATACAAATATACAAAAACTGAATAATATAATTTATTCTAAAAATTCTATATAATTCAGAAATGATAATATTGTTAATTTAATAAATTTAAAAGGAAAATCATTAGATCAGAATACGGAAATATTAATAAAAAATAAGAATATAAAACCAAAGCTATCATTAACAGGAAATAATATAGAGATAATAAATATAGACAATAGAAAATTATACATAGATACATCTATGTCGTGTAAATTAATTAAAGAAGGTTTAATACAATTATTTAATAAATTAAAAGATTTATTAATTACTAAAAATATATGTATTTATAGTATTTCTAAGGATATAGAAATTTTAAATATAAGTTGGTTAGAAATAGAGGAAATATTAAAAGAAATATTTAGCAGTACAACTATAAAGGTAATAGTATGTTTAAATAATATTGAATATGTAAAAATTGAAGACAGGGAAAAAATTTTTCACATATATCACTCCTCTACGATAGGAGGACATTCAGGTGTAAATTGAACATACAATAGACTTAAGGAAAAATATTTTTGGGAAAACTTAAAATCAGACATCCAAATAGAATAAAAAAATGTGAAGATTGTGAAAGAAATAAATTAAAGCGGAAAAAGACTAAACAACCAATGATTATCACAGATACACCGGGGAAAACATTCGATAAAATCGCGATGGATATTGTAGGACCATTTAACTTTACTAAAAATAATAATAAATATATTTTATCTATACAGGATCAATTATCAAAATTTGTAATCTTAGTATGTTTAAAAGATCAAAAGCAAGAATCGGTTTCAGATGCTTTTATAAAAAGATTTATATGTATATTTGGATGTCCAAAGATAGTATTAACCGATAGAGGGGCAAATTTTTATACAGGCCAATACGAGCCAATAATAGTAAAGCAATTATATCAATTTAATACGATATCGGTATTATACATTGTTAAACCAAGTGAATAAATTGTAAATCTTATTGTCTTATTTATAAAATTTATATTTGCGAATAAATAGTGCGTCTAACAAATCAGCTGATTATTATTTACGAGAGCCTACGCCCAGAGTAAAGGTAACATAAATCAAATATCAATTGAATATATATATATATATATACTCCAGGCTCGTCGCACCTGGACTTCGGCTTCGAGTAGGCGTTTCCGTGCGGTGAGAGCAAGTGCGAGGAGAGAGTGTAGGCATCGGGCTCGCACTTCATCAAGGTTAAACGCGAGGTCAAACCATCGGCTTTTTCAAAGCCGGTGAGTGCGCACAACAGGTGCGCACACGTGTAAACCCGCCATCTACCCTCTCCTTCACACTTATACGTGTGTGCGTCGCGCGGCGATCGCGGCTGCTCTCACAGTTCGTCGCTTTACTCGGTGAGCGCGCGCGTAGAGTACCGCACGCGTGAGGCGTATTATACCTCACGTGCGCGGCGTAAATTACCGCGAGCGTGACGTCAGTCTCCGAGGTAGCTGACGTCAGAGGTAACGTGCTGGCGTACCGTTTAGGTAGGGAATACGCGAACCTAAATTCATTTCTTTTATATTACTTTTACCAAACCTCAACTTCTTTTATTTAATAAACAATAGTCTTTTATTATTAATTTTAACTTGCTCGAGTTATTATTTCGCGACCTTTGTCATTCCCCACTCCCCGCCGCCTCTGCGGTCGCTACGCAAGAGAAAACGTATCGTTTCATCTGAGCAACCGGCTCACGAACCAGTGAACGAGAGGAGAGTTCGAGTCACTGGTGAGAAACAAAGCGCAAGTCTTCGACTTGCGTGTTGCACGGTAAGTCACCAGGTTAGGTTAACATTGCACGACGTTGAAGCGTCTGTTACCTAATCTGGCTACTCAATCTCCTGGAGTTGCACCGAGAGATACGGAATTGAACCGCTAAGGTACGCAGGTGAAACGTGCCTTAGCCAGAAAATCCACCCCGTGACTATATATATATATATATAATCAATTGATATTTGATTTATGTTACCTTTACTCTGGGCGTAGGCTCTCGTAAATAATAATCAGCTGATTTGTTAGACGCACTATTTATTCGCAAATATAAATTTTATAAATAAGACAATAAGATTTACAATTTATTCACTTGGTTTAACAATGTATAATACCGATATCGTATTAAATTGATATAATTGCTTTACTATTATTGGCTCGTATTGGCCTGTATAAAAATTTGCCCCTCTATCGGTTAATACTATCTTTGGACATCCAAATATACATATAAATCTTTTTATAAAAGCATCTGAAACCGATTCTTGCTTTTGATCTTTTAAACATACTAAGATTACAAATTTTGATAATTGATCCTGTATAGATAAAATATATTTATTATTATTTTTAGTAAGGTTAAATGGTCCTACAATATCCATCGCGATTTTATCGAATGTTTTCCCCGGTGTATCTGTGATAATCATTGGTTGTTTAGTCTTTTTCCGCTTTAATTTATTTCTTTCACAATCTTCACATTTTTTTATTCTATTTGGATGTCTGATTTTAAGTTTTCCCAAAAATATTTTTCCTTAAGTCTATTGTATGTTCAATTTACACCTGAATGTCCTCCTATCGTAGAGGAGTGATATATGTGAAAAATTTTTTCCCTGTCTTCAATTTTTACATATTCAATATTATTTAAACATACTATTACCTTTATAGTTGTACTGCTAAATATTTCTTTTAATATTTCCTCTATTTCTAACCAACTTATATTTAAAATTTCTATATCCTTAGAAATACTATAAATACATATATTTTTAGTAATTAATAAATCTTTTAATTTATTAAATAATTGTATTAAACCTTCTTTAATTAATTTACACGACATAGATGTATCTATGTATAACATGAATAATTTTCTATTGTCTATATTTATTATCTCTATATTATTTCCTGTTAATGATAGCTTTGGTTTTATATTCTTATTTTTTATTAATATTTCCGTATTCTGATCTAATGATTTTCCTTTTAAATTTATTAAATTAACAATATTATCATTTCTGAATTGTATAGAATTTTTAGAATAAATTATATTATTCAGTTTTTGTATATTTGTATATAGTTATTATTTTCTATAACTTTTTCTTTTTGCAATTTGGGTTTTTTTGCATTATTTTTCCTCGGTCTTCCTCTTTTTGTTTTTAACCTTAGTCTGTCATCATTTATTGCTTTAATTTTATTATCATTATAAATTTCTTTTGTTGTTTGTGTATTTTGACCTATTTCTCGTTTATTTTGCGCTCTTGTAACTACGAATAGTTCTACTGGATTTCTGGATAGTGCGTCTGCATTTGCGCTCAGTTTTCCCGATTTGTATACGATATCAAATTCGTAATCTGATAGTTTTAGTCTCCATTTTTGGACTCTTGTATTATTATCAGCTGATCTTAACCATAACAGCGGTTTGTGATCAGTAACTATTATGAATTTGTTTCCATATACGTAATTTTTGAACGTTTTTATGGCAAACATTATTTCCAACGCTTCCTTTTCAATGGTGTGATATTTAGTTTCCGCTTTATGTAGACTTCGTGATGCATAAGCTATCGCTGGGTCTTTGCCAATTTTTCCTTGCGACAAAACTGCACCTAAAGCCGCATTCGAAGCATCTGTTGTAATAATGAATGGTTCATCAAAACGCGGATATTCTATAACTGGTGCTGTACATAATAACTCTTTAATTTCCTCAAAAGCTTTTTGTTGATCGTTTTCCCAATGTAACTTCACGTCCTTTTCTAGTAATATATTTAACGGTTTTGTTACTTTTGCGTAATTTTTTATAAATCTTCTATAGTAACCCGAAAGTCCTAGAAATCCCTAACATTTTTAACATGTTTAGGTGTTGGGAATTTTTTTACTGCTTCTACTTTCTTTGGATCAGGTTTTATTCCATGTTCACTAATAATATGACCTAAATAACATACTTCGTTTTTTAGAAATTCACATTTTTCTGGTTCTAATGTTAAATTTGCTTCCCGTAATTGTTGTGCAACTGTATTGAATCTTTCGTTAGTTTCTGTCATAGTTCCGCCGAAAATAATTATATCGTCGATGAATACGAAGCATATTTTACCGGTTAAATCGCCTAAAACTGTATTTAAATGTACGCGGTGAGTTTCTCAATCCGAAAGGTAACACTCGAAATTCAAAACGTCCCAATGGATTAATGCTAAATGCAGTTTTATGTATATCACTTGGTTTCATAGGAATTTGGTGAAACCCCGATTTTAAATCTATAACGTAATAAAACTTAGTTTTCCCCAATTGATCGAATATTTCTGTAATGTTTGGGAGTAAATATGGATCTGGAACTGTCTTTTCGTTTACTTTCCTGGAATCTATTACTAAACGCCATCGTTTTTTCCGTCTGCTAACTGTTTTTTTGCTACAATCCATGCTGGAGCATTAAAAGCACTTTTTGAGTTTCGAATTAGATCATTTGTTATTAATTTTTGAGTTTCCCCTATCGCGATTTCTTTTAATTTATGAGGTAAAGGAAATTGCTTTACGTATACGGGTTTATCATCTGTTAAATTTATTTCATGTTGTTCTACATTATATGATCCTAAACTATCTCCCTCTAACCAAAATATATCCTTATTTTTCAATACTAGATCCTTAATCATTGTTTTACTATTTTCAGGCAAGTTTTCGTAACATATTTTTTCTAATAATCTTTCTTCTCTATTATATTCTTTTAAATCTTGTACTGACTCATTTTTTCCTATAAAATTTATTGATCCCAAATTTAAAATTTTATATTCATCTACGTTAAAGTCTTCTGTTATCTGAAAACCTTCAGGTAAATTGTCTATTTCATAAGATATAAAGCTATATTCTTTTTCATTTCTATAGAGTTTATTATATTCTTCTAAATCTACTTCAATCTTTTTATTCATTATTGTCAAAAATTTTTTATAATCTGTTGATTCGATTTCCTCAAAATCGATTACTTGGTTATTATTTTCAAAAGCAATATTAATATTATTTATTAATGACTTAATATTATTTTCGTCATCTTCAAAATTTTCTCATAAGGTAAATCATTTATATTTTCTGGTAGAATTTCATTTAACATCTTTTTTTGTAAATCCTTTCCTTCTGCCTCTAACATTGGAATCGTATTTAAAATTTTCGTAACGTCATCATAAAATGATATTTCTGAATTTATATTTACTTCATTTTTATTGATTAACTCAGGTTCATAAGATATAAACAAGATGATTTCTCTATTTCATCCTCAATTTGAAAATTTTCAGTTTTTACGTTTATTTGTATTAATTGTTCACAATCCTTATGAATTACGTGTGTTGAATTTTGTTTCTCTTTCGTATCTTCCAACATTTTCTTTAAAAATTCCTTTTGTTCTATCGTTACTCTTGATTTAATTTCTTTATCTGTTTTTTGTCCGTTTTCAGTTATTATATTGAGATTATGGTTTAGTTTATGGGCTGGTTTTAGCTTGATTTTATTATTATTTATTTGTAAATAACCCTCGTCTAGTCTTAATTTTTGTTCAGTAAGAATTTTAATTCCTAAAATTCCGTCGTAGGGTAGACAAAAATCTTCTCGTGCAACATGAAAATCAATATTTAGTCCATTGATTTTCATTTTTATTACTCCTAATGTCTCAATAGTTTTATCTGTGATACCGGATAAACGAATTTTCCTATTTTCCAAAATTATGTTAGAAGGTATCTGATTTCCTTTGATAATATTTAATTGAGCTCCACTATCTACGAGTAAATTACATACTTCACTTGTGTATGGATTCTCTATTTCGACGTACTGCAGTGAGTTTTCCAATTTCAGAAAATACATTGCAATCGTTTTCGCTGTTATTTTTTCTTGTATTTTTTCCTTTTCGACCCTATTTATTTCGGGTTCGTTAAAATCAATTGAGTTTATTTCGTTAACATTTTTACCTTCCGATTTGTTAGCTGCCTGATTTTACTTCATATTTTCATTAATATCGCTAAAATTCTTTGTAATTAATAAATCAATATCCGTATCTTTCCTTTCGTTACCATTTATGTTTGTAATGTTATCGTCATTAAGTGTACTTACTTCAATATCTGCGTTATTTTCGAGTGGTTTTTGTTAATCCTTCTAGTCCACTCATTTCCAGAAGAATTTGTTAGTTTTCCGAATTTTGTTGATTAAATACTGATCGCGAAGTACATTCCTCAGTTGTGTGAGTCGTGTTCTTACAAATTTTACAAAATTTATTTAATTTATTTTGTACACTCTAAACGCAAAAGAGTAAAAATTAAGTGTAAAACGTCAAATTTCTACTTTATAAAAGAGCAAAATGCAGATTTTATCCGTTAAGAGGGTTAAAATGTGCATTTTACACTTTATAAAGATTAAATTCATACTTTTACTCGTTTGCCAAAGAGTAAAGTCTATGTTTTATGCTTTATAAAGAGTAAAAAATTATACTTTTCGTTCAAAAGATTAATTTGATACTTTTACTCTATTGCTAAAGAGTTAAATCTCCGTTTCGCTCTTCATAAAGAGTAACAAATTATACTTTCCGATCAAAAGATTAAATGGATTCTTGTACTTTTTTGCGAAAGAGTAATACAATCTACGTTTTCTATTTTATTTGTTAAAAAGTTTAGTTTAACTCCAAGTAGGCGGGGGATGTGACTTCCACGCATATACGGGTGCGCGTTAGACGTGTATACATGGCAAAATAATTATTTAAATAATTCTTAACCCCAAGTAGGCGGGGGATGCGAGTTCCACGCGTATACGGGAGCACGTTAGACGTGTATACAAGGCAAAATAATTATTTATATAATTCCTAACCCCAAGTAGGCGGGGGATGCGAGTTCCACGTGTATGCGGGAGCGCGTCAAATGTTTATACAAGGCAAAATAATTATTTATATAATTTCCAGCATCAAGAAGGCAGGGGATGCGAGTTGCACGCGTATATGGAAGCACGTCAGACGTGTTACAAGACAAAATAATTATTTATATAAATCGTTACCCCAACTAGGCGGGGGATGTCAGTTTCACGCGTATACGGGTGCGCGTTAGACGTGTATACATGACAAAATAATTATTTAAATAATTCTTAACCCCAAGTAGACGGGGGATGCGAGTTCCACGCGTATATGGAAGCGCGTTAGACGTGTATACAAGGCAAAATAATTATTTAAATAATTCTTATACCCAAGTAGGCGGGGATGCCAGTTCCACGCGTATACGGGAGCGCGTTAGACGTGAATACAAGGCAAAATAATTATTTATATAATTCCTAACCCCAAAAAGGCGGGGGATGCGAGTTTCACGCGTATACGGGAGCGCGTCAGACGTGTATACAAGGCAAAATAATTGGTTATATAATTCCTAACCCCAAGTAGGCGGGGGATGCGATTTCAACTCGTATACGGGGGGAAGTCAGTCGTGCATACAAGAGAAAATAATTATTTATATATTTCCTAACCCCAAGTAGGTGGGGGATACGAGATCCACGCATATACGGGTACGCGTTAGACGTGTATACATGGCAAAATAATTATTTAAATAATTCTTAACCCCAAGTAGACGGGGGATGCGAGTTCCACGCGCATACGGGAGCGCTTTAGACATGTGTACAAGGCAAAATAATTATTTAAATAATTCTTATCCCCAAGTAGGTGAGGATGACAGTTCCACGCGTACATCGGAGCGCGTTAGACATGTATGCAAGGCATAATAATTATTTATATAAATCCTTACCCCAAGTAGGCGAGGGATGTGACTTCCCCGCATATACGGGTGCGCGTTACTCGTGTATACATGGCAAAATAATTATTTAAATAATTCCTAACCCCAAGTAGGCGGGTGATGCGAGTTCCACGTGTATGCGGGAGCGCGGCAGACGTTTATACAAGGCAAAATAATTATTTATATAATTCCTAACATCAAGAAAGCGGGGGAGGCGGGTTGCGCGCGTATGCGGGAGCGCGGTAGACGTTTATACAAGGCAAAATAATTATTTATATAATTCCTAACATCAAGAAAGCGGGGGATGCGGGTTGCACGCGTATATGGAATCACGTCAGACGTGTATACAAGACAAGATAATTATTTATATAAATCCTTACCCCAACTAGGCATTAGACGTGTATATATGGCAAAATAATTATTTAAATAATTCTTAACCCCAAGTAGGCGTGGGGGGGGGGTGCGAGTTCAACTCGTATACGGGTGTAAGTCAGACGTGCATACAAGAGAAAATAATTATTTATATAGTTCCTAACCCCAAGTAGGCGGGGGATACGGGATCCACGCGTAAGGTAAAAGTACCCTTTATGGAACAGTTTTTGCTAGTTTAGAGTTTGGATTGAAATTAGAACTATTGTACTGGAGTAATATTTACAATTTTTGGATATCAATCGATGGGGTAAAGATCAAAGATTAAAATGAGACCTTAAAAAAGCAAATTGAATACGAATTGTAATTATTACAATTAACAAACCAAACCGACACCAAGTACGTATTATGGAACGACATTTTTACAGATTGTCCCCCCGTTCCATAATCGATGTCCCCATTTTGGAACAAGATAGAAATCAGTTTTAATTTAATAACTTATATACTTTTTTACTTACAATAAGAGGCTTATGATATACAAATGATGATTTTCAATTTTTAAAATTTTTTTGTTAAAAAACATGAATATAAAATACAATTTTAAACGTATCAATTTAATACAATAATTACATACAACTTAAAATACTTAATACTCATTTTTAAATATCTGAAATAACAATTAATTTATTTTTTTGGTTTGGATTTATTATTTGCTACACTATTTTCATTTCGAGCATAGTCTCTTCTTCCATGGTATTACTTTTTAAGTTATTTTCATGATTACTCGAGTGAAGATTTTTTTTTTCAGAAGTTATTACACTTTCTTGACAAATCTCCTTATTGACTGTTCGACTGATAGATTCTTGTGTTTGATCATAGTATACTATATTGCAGATGAAAAAAAAAACTCCTAAAAAAATTCAACATGATTAAAATAAGAATAATGTTAATATAGTTACATGAATAATTTGCAATTAGATTGTACGAAGCCCATTGACTTAGTTTCTCAATCAAATTTTCTGTTGTAAAATCTTCACAGTTATCGGGTAACCATTCTTCATTTAATATGCAATTATCCTTATTTAAACTGTTGCTTAGTTCTATACTACTTTTCTATATGAGGTTTTAAAACTTTAGACGAGCCAGGTCTTGAAGGAGATTCTGGTGGATCTTTACAGCTCTATGAAGAGATGTGGCTGGGACATTCAATTTAGCATGCAATTTGCAGTGCAGCATTAACTGCATTAAAAGCGTTTTTGCAATTGTAATGCAGAATACAGTCTCCTTTTGATTATTAGTTTCCTTTTCCTTAGTTTCCTTTTCCTATAACTTTGTTGTGCTAAGCATAATTCTTTCTTGACATCTCTTTAAATCTTCCGTAGTCTCATTTTATTTATCTTATGTTGTGCCTTTATTTTTTTTCTTCGCTGTCATTTTTCTTGAGTTTCATAAAATCTGTAAAAAATAAAAAACAAATTTCTAAAGGAATGTAACTTACAAACTGATTTTTTATCAAATTTATAGGTTAGGTTTGTTATTTATGTTTCACAATCAGAATTTCACAAACAAATATATACTTACTTATTAGTAAAATGATGCAGGAAACTCAAATTGTTCACGCACGTCTCAAGATAATGTTAAATAATAAATAACTTTAAAACTGTTGAGTGAAAACGTGCTCCATAAAGGGGACATGCTTAGAGACAGAGGTCCCCGAACTTGGAACGCCACCTTTGGCTGTTCCATAAACTCAGACTACACTCGTTTGTATGCGGCAATTATGAAAAACTAAAATATTTATTGAAAATCTTTATTGTTGCAGAAAAACTACTGTAAAACTTTAATCTATGAGTAAAAAACTGCATATTATAAAAAGATTGATATTTGAAAAGTGTTGGAGTGCATAGTTACAGTTAATAAAATAAAACGTATGAAACCAGCACCATTGACTTCAACAACCACAGATTTGAGTCGATCTCAGAATACAAGCAGTCATATATTTTTTTAAAATTATAATTATCATGTAGAACTGTGAATCTCTTTACATATTACATAATAAACTTTCTCTATTCAGATAAAATTTTAATAGACTTTATTTTACTATATTTTAAACTGTTCCATAAAGGGGTCACGATTTGAGCGATGTTTCATAATGGGTACTTTTACCTTGTACGGGTACGCGTTAGACGTGTATACATGGCAAAATAATTATTTAAATCATTCTTAACCCCAAGTAGGCGGGGGATGCGAGTTCCACGCGTATACGGGAGCGCGTCAGACGTGTATATATCGAAAAAATCAAATCATTTTTAACCTCATGTAGGTGGAGGATGCTCCCGTATTCGCGTGTAATCGGCACCTTGGAGTTACGAATTATTTAAATAATTATTTTGCCATGTATACACGTCTAACGCGCTCCCGTTTACGCGTGGAACTCGCATCCCCCGCCTACTTGGGATGAGGAATTATATAAATAATTATTTTGTCTCGTATACACGTCTGACGCGCTCCCGTATATGCGCGAAACTGGCATCTCCCGCCTACTTGGGGTTAGGAATTATGTAAATAAGTATTTTGCCTTGTATACACGTCAAACGCGCTCCCGTATACCCGTGTAACTCGCATCCCCCGCCTTCTTGGGGTTAGGAATTATATAAATAATTATTTTGTCTTATATACACGTCTGACGCGCCCCCGTATACGTGTGAAACTGGCATCCCCCGCCCACTTGGGGTTAAGAATTATTTAAATAATTATTTTGCCATGTATACACGTTAACGCGCTGCCGTATACGCGTGAAACTGGCATCCCCCGCCTACTTTGAGTGAGGATTTAATAAATAATTATTTTTCCTTGTATACACGTCTGAGGCGCTCGCGTATACCCGTGGAACTCGCATCCTCCACCTTCTTGGGTTTAGCAATTATATAGATAAGTATTTTGCCTTGTATACACGTCTGACGTGCTCCCGTATACGCGTGGATCTCGTATCCCCCGCCTACTTGGGGTTAGGAACTATATAAATAATTATTTTGCCTTTTTTATACGTCTGACGCGCTCCCGTATACGCGTGGGACTCGTATCCCCCGCCTACTTGGGGTTAGGAATTGTATAAATAAATATTTTGTCTTGTATACACGTCTGACGCGCTCCCGTATACTCGTGGAACACGCATTCCCCGCCTTCTTGGGGTTAGGAATTATATAAATAATTATTTTGCCTTGTATACACGTCTAATGCGCTCCCGTATACGCGTGGAACTCGCATGCCCCGTCTACTTGGGGTTAGGAATTGTATAAATAAATATTTTGTCTTGTATACACGTCTGACGCGCTCCCGTATACTCGTGGAACACGCATTCCCCGCCTTCTTGGGGTTAGGAATTATATAAATAATTATTTTGCCTTGTATACACGTCTAATGCGCTCCCGTATACGCGTGGAACTCGCATCCCCCGTCTACTTGAGGTTAAGAATTATTTAAATAATTATTTTGCCATGTATACGCGCCTAACGCGCACCCGTATACGCCTGGATCTCGTATCCCCCGCCTACTTGGGGTTAGGAACTATATAAATAATTATTTTGCCTTTTTTATACGTCTGGCGCGCTCCCGTATACGCGTGGGACTCGTATCCCCCGCCTACTTGGGGTTAGGAATTGTATAAATAAATATTTTGTCTTATATACACGTCTGGCGCGCTCCCGTATACTCGTGGAACACGCATTCCCCGCCTTCTTGGAGTTAGGAATTATATAATTAATTATTTTGCCTTGTATACACGTCTAATACGCTCCCGTATACGCGTGGAACTCGCATCCCCCGTCTACTTGGGGTTAAGAATTATTTAAATAATTATTTTGCCATGTATACGCGCCTAACGCGCCCCCGTATACGCGTGGAACTCGCATCCCCCGCCTACTTGGGGTTAAGAATTATTTAAATAATTATTTTGCCATGTATACATGTCTAACGCGCACCCGTATACGCGTGGAAGTCACATCCCCCGCCTACTTGGAGTTAAACTAAACTTTTTGACAAATAAAATAGAAAACGCAGATTTTATTACTCTTTCGCAAAAAAGTAAGAGAATCCATTTAATCTTTTGATAGGAAAGTATAATTTGTTACTCTTTATAAAGAGGGAAACGGAGATTTTGCTCTTTAGCAATAGAGTAAAAGTATCAATTTAACCTTTTGAACGAAAAGTATAACTTTTTACTATTTATAAAGAGGAAAACGTAGACTTTACTCTTTGGCATACGAGTAAAAGTGTGAATTTAATCTTTTGAACGGAGGATCTAATTTTTTACTCTTTATAAAGGGGAAAACGTAGATTTTACTCTTCAGTAAAAGAGTAAACGTATCAAATCATTCTTTTTACCGAAATGTATAACTTTTTACTCTCTATAAAGAGCAAAACGTAAACTTTACTTAATTTAATCTTTATAAAGTGTAAAATGCACATTTTAACCCTCTTAACGGATAAAATCTGCATTTTGCTCTTTTATAAAGTAGAAAAATGATGTTTTCACTTAACTTGTCCAATTTTTACTCTTTTGCGTTTAGAGTGTAGCATCTTGATTTCATGGCTATTGTCTATTTGATGTCGATTTTTATTGCAAAAAGAGCATTTAATTTGTGCCGTCAGACTTTTTAATTTTCTCCAATCTTCCAATGTATGCCCGGTGATTTTACAATATTCGCATTTTATATCTTGTGTATTAAAATTTTCCCGATAGTTACTATTTGAATTATTTGAGAAATTATGACCATTTTGATGATTTGTTCGGAAAAATCCGTTTCCATTTTTATCTCGATGTTCATAGGCTTTATTTGAAGGGTTGTAGTTTGTTACTCTGGTATGTATTTTGTTGATTATTACTCCTTTTCCTACAAGCTTTTGCTGAATATCCTGGCGTGTCGCATAATTGACAAATTTCTTTATTCTGCGAGTTTTGTTGTCTATTTTGCATAATTAAAACTTTTACGCTCTCGCAATCCGCGGTTTCGTGACCTTCATCCGCACATATCGCGCACCATATCGTTCTTTTGTTTATCGTGCAGTATTTCATTAAATGCCCGAGGTTGTCGCACCTCTTATACAATGCTGACGGGCAATTTTTAGCTGTGTGTGACGTGCTGCCGCAGGCGTCACATGCTTTCGTAATTCTTACCGAATTATTGCACGTAAGCGGATCGTGTCCTCTTTCCTTACATCTCCAACACAGCTCGTATTCTGTAATAGTAGGACATTGCGTAACCTCGTGCCCCATATTTTAGCAGTATTAACAATGATTACTCTGCATCTTATTTAACTTACACGCATCTATTGAGTGGCCTTCCGTACTACACAATTTGCAAATTAAATTTATTATATGCTTAGCTGTTCTGCAATGATATGATACATGCTCCTTATTTATACAATAGACACATGAAGCTTTCATGCAAAATAATACTTCGTGATTTATTTCCTTACATAATTGGCAAAAAGTTTGTTTAATTGTGTTTGGAATTGGAGTTTCGAAATTAAATAATATGCTCGTAGTATCATTCCTTAAGCTATTTTGCTTTAAGTTTGATTCTATTTCAATTGCTTTTTGTACTGCGTTATCCATGTCTTGGTGTTCTCCGAGTTTGATTCTAATTTCTTGTTTTAATCCTTTTTTAAAACTACTGAGTATGTCGGTTTTTAATCCAGTTTTATATTCTGTTAAAATTTCTCCTGTTACATTAGGATCCTCACAACATTTAAATTATTAAACATGGAGGGTGCCACTCAACATAATACGATATTCGGTCTTCGATCCACAAGAGACCAGACTCCATATCAGGGGGAGTTTTTCCAACACATCACCATAATACATGGGTACGGTATCACCCGTCTCCTCAAAACCTGGTCAAAAATGAGACACGAGCTCGCAAAAGCTAAGGCCCGTAACAATTTCCTTCTCAAATGCAGAAACCAGGATATTTTTCCAAACAACGTTCGAAACGCAGTAAAACGCCTCAACTGCACATCGTTCTACAGTAAGTGCTGCGCTGATCAACTTAATAACTACAAGAATAAGCTACATTACCGTTATTTAAAACTCTTACTGAAGGACATTCACATCCACATTTATTTTTTACATAAACAACTTAACAAGCTTAAATTTAAAATTTCAAAATCTCCTGTCGAACACTCGATACTTGAAACCTTCTTTTATTTAACTGAAAAAACTAGTTTCCACATTTACTCAAATTTAAGAAATAAATTACAAAAGAAATTACACGCCCTCATTAGTATTAATAGAACAGTTAACAAAAGTTCGTTTGAAAAACAGAACTGGGTAAAAAACCTAACCAATACAATATTACCCGAATCTGTTCTTAATATTGTATCACTAGGTCCAAAATATAACGTAAAATCAGAAATATCAAAAACAGATATACTAACAACAATCAAAAATGTTGAAAGCAGCCTTAGAGTTGCATAACGATATTAAGCAATAATAACGATATTATGCAAAACTTAGAGTTGCATAACGATATTAAGAATGAAATCCGAGCGAACTTAACCACTGTTATGTTACATAATCAAAAAAAAGTAATACATACAGCACACCAAGAAAAACTTTTCTCTACAGATTTAGCGAGAACGAAAAGTTTTCTAAAACATAATTCTAATATATTTTTCACACACGCGGACAAGGGTAATTTAACCGTATGTATGAATGTGTTGGATTACCAGAGTAAAATGATAGACTTATTGAAAGATAATAATACATATAAACTAATAAAGAAAAATCCATTGCCAAAGTTACAATCAGATGTTCACAAACAATTAGCGCATTTAAACAATAACGATTTCTTACAAATAAAATATCATAACAACCAACTCACACAAACCAACACTCTACTACCTAGAGCATATGGTCTTCCAAAAATCCATAAAGAAGGTATTCCACTAAGACCTATCATTTCAACTATTGGTAGCCCAACACATTATTTATCTAAGATCATTTACAACGAATTAAAAAATTGTATTCCGAAACCGCTTTCTCATATTAATAATAGTTTCGAGATGAAAGATAAAATCAGTAAAATTATAATACCCAGTACATATGTACTTCTATCTTTGGACGTTTGCTCTCTGTTTACAAATATGCCGTGCGATTTAGTATTAGAAAGCATAGACAGACGTTACACACATATTCACAATAAATGCAAAATGCCTTTTCATGAGATTCGGAATATAGTCTGTTTTTTATTTGACAACACATATTTCATTTTCAACAATAGAACTTATAAACAAATATTTGGCACACCTATGGGTTCTCCTATCTCACCATTATTCGCTGACATGGTTATGGAAGATTTAGAAACAGACTGCTTGCGCGAATTAAAAATTACACACGATTGTATTCCGCTCTTTTACTTTAGATATGTAGACGACACAATTTTATGTATAAAAAGCGATCAAGTTGATACAGTTCTACAAGTGTTTAACAAGTATAATACTCATCTTAAATTTACATTCGAATCTGAAATAGACAATAGTATAAATTTTTTAGATCTCAGTCTTACGAGAAAAAACAATCAAATTTTGACTAACTGGTATCAAAAAACAACAGCATCATCGAAACTGTTAAATTATAATTCTAACCACACCATACAACAAAAAATAAACATCGTTGCGAACCTGGTGGATAGAGCAATTCTTTTATCCGATACTTGTTTTCATGACGCGAATATACACAAAATTACAGAACTTCTCTTATGTAACGATTATCCTTCCGAATTTATAAACATACACATACGAAATAGACTTCGAAAACTCAAATATCACAATAAAAAGACTAATAATGAGAACCGTTCACTAACTACAATCTCCATTCCATATAATAATACCTTTTATAAAAAATGTTCGTATATTTTAAACAAATATAACATCCGCACAGTACCTTTGATCAACAAAAAATTGAACAATATAATTAAATTAGGAAAGGATAAAATAGAAAAATCAGAAACATGTGGTGTAGTCTATAAGATAAATTGTATGTCTTGTACATCGACTTATATTGGCGAAACTAAGCGAATTTTAAAAAATAGGATTAAAGAACATGAAAGAGATAAGAATAACAAATCAGTGATAGCAACACACCAAAGAACTATGAAACACATCGTTGACTGGAAAAACATCCAAATTTTAGATAGGGAAAACAATTACACGAAACGAATTATTTCCGAAATGTTACATATTAATTTAAATCATAACACTATCAATAGAATAGAAGATACACAAAATTTGAATAATATATACAAAAAGCTGTTAAGAACGTTACATTTAAAAAGGTAAACAAGCGTGATTATATATAAACCCCAGCGAAGCGTGCATTATGTTCTGCATACCATCTCGACTCTACTGGTATCTTACCAGTATCGACGTAGCTATTTATAGGTAAAGGTTTTTGCATAGATTGTGTTTAATTTATTTGACTAGTTTTTTATTTTTATTTTTGAATGTGTTTTAACTCTATATATTTTTAATAAAGCCTGAAGAGGTCAGGGAACTTCCTGACGAAACGTTGCAATCTAGTATTCAAGATTGTTTTCAAAATTTATTTCTGGGAATTGGCCCTCACGAGGATCCTCACAACATTTAAATTTTTATCATCTAATATTCTATTTGCATTATCTGTTAAATCAAAGGAAGATAACATTATTTTTCCCAAGGCTAAATGAGTAAGGATATGCCCTCGTATAGCTCTTGAGTAAGCATGGCCATTTAAAATTTTATCAACCGAATTTTCTGCAAAAATTTTACAAAAAAGTTCTTTCAAGCCATTATTCTTCCGTCCATTATGAATCCAATAGCACTCATGAAGGACATTGTAAATGGAACCCGCCTAATTTGGCAATTACTGATGATAATTCCCCTTTACAACATTCTAGTATTTCTCGCGCTTTATAGTACAAAAGTTGATCAAATGTGATAAAAGTATGTTTTTGGTTTATCTCCTGAGATTTTATGCGGGCTTGCTGAAGAACAGTATAAATAGTGTCATAACTGCTCGGTGGAGCATTAACAAATGGCAAAAAAATAATTCTACTTTTTTCATAATTGAGAGCTTTTGTTATAGACTCTATAAATCCATTCCAGCCTGTAAAATCAAGTGAGTATCGGTGTTTTCCAAAGATCCACAAAAAATCTGTTTTAGATAACTTAATATCGAGAGATAAAAAGCTTATTTTATTTAAATCTTGAACAATGATATTTTCCATTCCCGAACGAGAGGGCCTGTGAAAGACTTCCAAATCAATTTTACCGTATTTTCCAAGGACAACAGAAGATGTCCGTGTGGATAATCTTTCGATAGATTTAATGGAAAAAACTGAAGATTGCGGAGTAAGAATTTGAATGCAACCCATGGCATGGAAAGTGTTACGCCCATCTATAGTGTTAATATTATGGCCAGCATTATCAAAAACAAACTGCATATACGTATCATCATAATTCGTTTCTTGCGGAAAAGCTAATACTGAACTTTCAAATAATTGTGTTTCTTCATAAGAACAGCATAATCCTAAAGAATTCAAAATTTTTATAAGATCTTTTGAACCATACTTTTTGTTAAGCATAGCACCTAAGCCGACTTGAATAGAAGATACAAAAGATCTTGGACGAATAGCTGTTATTATGGCGTGAGCTATAGATGTTATTTTTGGTTCATAATTTCTTGTGCTGGACTTTTTTTTTTAATATAATTTCATCTAATAAAATTTTCAAAGTTTCGGGTATACAATTATTTACATTCTCAAGAAAACTATCTGGATCGGAATACGAATGCATTTCATAAACTGCTGATCTAATATCTTCTAAAATTATTTTTGAAATAGTTTTAACCAGTCGTATACGCTCTTCGTTCTCATTGTTTTGTCTACTTTTATACCAATTATCTGTCAAAATTTTACCACCCATATCAGTAAAAGTTAAAATAGGCCCGTCTTTAGATGAATGTATTATAATATCATTTCCAAAAGTATTAAATAAATGTTTTTTTATATATTTCATGTTGGCCCATTCATCGCTATCAAAATTTTGCAGTATTGCTTTTATACTAAGTTGATATTCTTCCTTATTTGCAAGTACGTATTCACTTACGAATTTAGCAGCTTTCGCAGTATTTGAATCTTCGACTTGATAACTCTTTTTAAGTGTATTATACAACTCCTTATTACAATTATCGTGATATCTTGCGCCTACATTTTTTAAATCAATCACAGGAGTAATGTGGAAAATCACAGCAATGCATAACTTATGCGTAGAATTAAAAAAGTTATTCAAAAGATTTTGTTTTGCATCACTGCTTTGAATCATTCGAATGATATTTCGCTGTTACAGAATACTTTTTCTGTTTTTCTATAAATGCATCCGACGCATCTTCTCCACATATAAAGCATCGATTTTTCAAATCGAATTCCGCAACAGAACGAGTTGCCGGTGATGTTGAGGCTTCTAACTTACGTATTTGGGCTAAAATTTTTGGCTCATTTGTATAAGTCTTCGTACAACTCTCATGAACAGTAATAGAATAACCTCTTCTCATTTTAAAATGTTTTCCATCCTGTCTTCTGATAGTTGCTTGTATATAATTTTTTATAGTTTGTTGTTGAACTTCACGTGTATTCTCGTTACTCGTGTAAGGTTTGTCGCATAAAATGCAGATTCCAGTATCTTCGTCCATTCTACTCTGTAATAATATAAAAGATTATTTTATTACAATCATTGTTGCTAACGAAAATTATATATAACGAGTGAATAACAGATATAGAAAATATATGTAAGTAATACATTTAAAAGAGTCTCATGTTAAACTGTTACAAAATTTGTATCTGTATAAAGATGTTGTGTTTACATTTTGAGTTTTGAAATATACACACGATATGTATATCCATGTATATATATATGTTTTGAAACTGTCACAACTGTGTGTGTGGGCGTGCGTGCGTGCGTACATAGTATAAAATATTTGTAATAAATTTTGATTTAGAAAATATAATATATTTTAATAATTAATTGAATAATAAAACAAAGTTATTATTCTCATAACTTTTAGTTTGTATAAAATTTCTATGCATATAATGTATTTAGAGTTATGTACTTTATTGAGTATTTAAAAAGTAGACATTAAATTACATTCAAATAATTTTTGAATATGAAAATAATACCTCAAAATTTAAAAAGATATACTTACAAATTTTGAAAAACTTGAAATAAATTAACAGATGCTCCGAATCTCCATACTGACACTATTTGTCACAGCTTTTAAACTACAAACTATACAATATTTTCGATGATTCTTCGTTCTAAAACTCGTCTTTCAGACTGATGTGACTCACACGAGAACACTTCCAAAACTAGCTACTTTTCCTACGACGGAGACAACCTTTTGTGTTCCAACCGTATACCTACGCATAAGGGATATGTAACAGTCGAAATACCTTCTGCTATATGTAGAAGGGGCGTCAAACTTTTGAACGAATCCAAGTAGGGGGGACGATTCTCTCTGAACTGACTAAATTTACAGTAAGATTATAAAATTTTAACCTGGTCCTTTGACCTGGCGAAATTACTCGTTCGATGGTCACTGCAATGACTTTATTGTCTCTACAATACATTCAAATCCCGGTGAAAATTTAAGATCTTCTCAAATCTTAAGTATGTAAGATGTTATAAATCACAATAATAATTGTCTGTAATTTGTACACAAGGCCCAATGCGACAAATTATGGGAAATCCAGTCATTATCTGCAAACGCAGTATACCACGTGCCATTATTTAAACTAATACATGTCTTCAGTTAATAATGTACACTTCGGCGATATTTTTATTAATGTAAAATAAATAATTATTTATTTTAACAACAATATCACAATAACGCTTAATAATTGGGGGTCGAAGCCTACCTAATCGTATTCCTGTCATTTCAGAATATCGATTAAAAAAAAAAAAGATCTCATTTGGAGTTATAGAAGCCGAGATATGACAAGTTTAGATCACGTGTTCATTTTGAAGGCGCGGTTTCGGCACTCTCCTTCACCTGATTTTCACGCACCGACGTCCAACTTCGCAATGTTTATTATTTTTTTATTACTAAAAGAACGTGTCCAGTGAATTCAAAAATTTGTATAAAAAGAGTTCTGGTAATATCCTATCAAGACCAATTTTGATTGTTGTTAAAAAGCAAATAGTTTAACGATAAACCCTCGTCATCTTTGGAGACTTATATCTCACGATCTATACGTTCAATCGAGACCAGCGTGGTTTTAAATGAAAGGCAATTGCAAGAATTCTCATTATATGTGTTATAATATTTTTTTACTTGTAAAATGGCAGCGTAGAAGTAATTATTTATAAGGAAAAAATTTTCCGAGCATTCAAAATTGCTAAAAAAATTATTAACAATTTAAAATTGATATTCTGACGATGCCAGATGATACCTGGGAACATTATGAGTACGTAAAAAAATCAGGACCGATTTTAGATAATCGGTTTGGCTCTGGCATTAAGGCGATGTGAACCTCAAAATCAACCCAATTTCATTATTTAATTAATAAACATTCGAACGTTTATTTGGAAAAGCAATTCTTTCAGGCGCTCCGTGTATGTAAATACTATGCTCAGATTTTTTTTGTGCGATTCTATCAGCATTTCCATGAGATAAACACTTTTTAAAACTGGCAAAATTCGAAGTATACAGATCCCTACTTATCGGCATTGCGGCTTTTATTTAATTAAATAAATTCTGAGTAAATTTTTGGAAAAACAGCTCTTTCAGGCGCTCCGTATATGTAAATACTATACTCAATTTTTTTTGTTAGTAATTCTATTATTATTTGCAAAAGAAATATACATTCTAAAATTTGTCGGTAAGTACACATTACCACAATGCAACAAAATAGCGATTTTTTCCACCGAGTTTAGTTAACAAATGAATTGTGAGAAAACTATACGACTGATCGAAATCAGTTTTGGGGATTTTATTTGTATTGCTTTGAAGTACTTACATACAAATTTTCAAAAGGATAGGACCAGCCCTTAATAATTCTACAAGTGCTTCAAAAATACCCTATTTTTCATGCTTTTTTTGCGAGTTTATTGTTATTTTTCGGTGTAATTATTGCATTTTCATTTTTGGTCAAATTTGGAACAAATTTGGTCCTATGAATATTTTCTCTAAAACATATAGTTAAGAAGTTATTTTCAATAATGTATGAGAAAAACCGTGATTTCGACGTATTTTTACAAGTTTCGATTGTTCCTGCAGTTAGCATAACTTTTTTTTTTTGGTGTACCCCGATATTTTCGTTCTATATGCTATGGAGAAGCTAGAGCCAAAAATGATAATCTACGTCAGAACGCATCCATATCTGAATGATTATGGGCTTAATGCTCCTGGCCTACTTTTCGTATTTTAGGGTTATGTGTGCTGTTACGTCGGGTCTACCAAAGAAAACCCGATGTTTAGTTTTAAAGAAAAACTAATAATTGCTCTGTTTAGAGCCTAGGCTAATGAAAACCTACTAGCTCGGGATAGAGCTAGATACTACAGGATAGGATAAGGTTTGGGCAGCAATAAGGGCGCGACACGGTAGTTACCTAGAATTGAATTTACAAAGTTCGACTCAGTTCTTAGTTATTTGACTACAAGAAGACTGATGTTTAAACGGGAGTGGTTACCCAGACTAACATCCGAAATCTTGTAGTATAGTTTACGCGGTACTAGGGGTGATATTTTTTAGAAAGATGGATAGATAGAGAAGAAACACTGTTATTTAAGGGAAAGTAACACGATATTTCCGAGTTAGAGTCACATGAAATGGGGTGAGTGTGTGAAAAAAAATGATCTAGCTGTAGGAAAAGTTAGACAGCAAAACTTTACCTTTACTTACTATATCTGTTGCTGGCGACTCCAGAAGATCTCTGCTGTCGGCGATGAAAAAGAATTGGATCAGGGTTATAAATAAAAATGTAGCACAAACAAATATATGCAAGGAAAGAATAATGAGTTTATTTCCGCACACGCGTGTTACCTTTGCTCGGTAACTTGTACAAATTTTAATATATTTTTATTTTTTTTTCAGAAAACTTTTAGAGTGTCGCGGAACTCTGTACAATTTTGAAGTGTAAAAAAAAAATTTTAGGAAGACCTCTTCGGTTGAGATTTGGGACTTGAGTAGTGAAGAACCTCTTCGGCTGAGGCTTGATGCTTGAGTGCTGTGAGAGCGGGCGCGCAAGTGACGAGCTGCGCTAGCAAAGGGGACCCCAACGCTTTACAATCTCTGACGTAGAGGGATGGTATTGGTCGCTGGTGTTGGGACCTCCCTTAGCGTTGTAAAGGGGGTATACCTTAGCCTACCTAAATGGTTATGATTGGTTCCGGGTTTTCCTAGTTACTCCTACCTTCCGGAAAATGTACTTTGGGTAGGGAGTACATGATATTCGTTACGTATTTTAGACAATAGTAATTACGGTAAATTTCGCAATAAACATAGTTTATAAACGCTGGAATTATGCAATTTAAGTTTATTCAACATATTAATAATTATTTTTTTTTTTTTTTAGAAAATTTAGAGGAAGTGTAATACAAATTGTTAAATATTTCGGCAAGTAATAAGCATTTATTTTGAACTAAAGAATAGTGAAATTAATAACTAAAGCTAGCAAGGATTAATTGATTAATATTTTGAATAAATTTAATTACTTTACATTCTAATATTAACATTGTAGCTTAAGAACAATATCCAAAAACAATATTCTGTCAATAACTTGGTTATAGTGTTATTGTGGTTATAAATATACAGGGGAAAATTCAGTTGTTAACAAAACTATTTATGGGAGAACAAGTAAGAAGATGATAACTAGTAGATAAATAATACTAGTCGAAACACTGTCCCTACTTGTCGTTAAATGGAATTGTTAAGTGAATTTTTCCCTGTTATTCACCGTTGAAAATTTCCAATGTTTTCAATGTGGGTGATACTATGATGGACATTCGCCCCTAAGCGAGTTTCCCTATGGTGAAAGCTACAGGCAGCTACCCATGTTTCCAGGAAGAGACGCTATGTTTCTTGGAATTCATACCTGGATTGCGCATACAATGGATCCAGGGAATTCCGTTACTTATTCAAGTTAGATTAAGAGAGTTCGATTTTTTTCTTTAATTGACTTCTTATAACTACGCAAAGTGAATCTAGTCGTGGTATTTAGTAAAAGGAAATGATAGTATTTGCCGTATTAGATAGAGGAAAAAGAAATATCCAACATAAACATGGATAGTGGGATTTCGAGAAACAAGAGAGAGAAACGAAACAGACTCCGTCGTTATCGCTGGGCTTCCACAATTTAGAGGTTCCGGGGTGAGAAAAATTCTCAAGGCGATGGAGAGAAACCAAAATAGAAATCGGCACGTACGCCAGCGTTCCTAACTGCTGGGTTTCCCCGGTTTGTTTGATTTGGAGCGACTTAGAATTTCGATGCGGTTCGAAGGACGGGAATTTTATCGCTTGCTGATGTGGTCTTCAAGTTCGACCTGCGGAAAGCGAGATAAGTTTTTATGACCCGGAGAAAAAAAAAATATACATTTAGACCGAGGGACGCCCAAGCTATCTCGAAGAGTGGCCTGCGCTTTACAACCCTTGGCGGAGATGAAAGCGTGCTAGGGTTTGCTATACCTTTTCTCGCTTTCCTCAGGTCGAAATTTAAGGCTTGTATCTATAGTCTGAAAATTTTTTCTTTCTGTCAATTTTGATTTACCTATGCTTTTGAGAATAGTTACTAGTATATTTTTTTTATTTTTTTTTTTTTTATTTCTTATATGAAATAGCAGGATGTGACACCCCCCTCCTAAAACGGTTGCTACTACTAACAAACGTAGCAAACGTAATATACGTAACTTAGAAATTAAAATAAAAGTGTAATTTGGACTTAGAACGATTTAGAGGAAGAGAAAAAAGTAGTAACCTAAAATTAATTGATTCATTTTAAAAAGAGAGAAAAAGAAAGGCATATATGTGAGTTTCTTGGAGTAATAATTCATAATTAGAAGTTAAGTGCTCAAAGCGAAGAATGGTTTTTGGGTAGTGGTATGTTGGTCGTCACTACGTAGGATCGGGTAATGTGAGTTGGAAATCAGTGGGGCTGATGGTTCGGGTGATTGTTCTTCGGCTGGGGGAACAGATGGGGATACCTTTACCTCTTGTAATTCTGTTGGAGGTTCGGCAGGAGGTTGATTGTTTAAATGGATGAGCAAATGAGTAATAGACCCAAATAATGCTCCCAGTAAGCGAACTGACCAACCGTAAACGGTATGGAGAGTATAACCATGAACAATAATATTGATGATGGTTTTTAATAATTGGAAGATCATAATCAAAGCAAGGAAACCAGCGCTGGCATTGCCAAACACCAAGAAACGGGACCAGAATCTTTGCCATGTGGTTTCAATGATATGCTCTATAGCATTGTCATTTAGAAGTTTATTAAAGGCGGATTCATTATTGTCAGGAGTGTGACCGCCCATTTCTCGAGCAACGTCATTTAAAAGAGCTGGTCTTTCCATAGGAAACATGATTCTTTCCCGCAGTTGATCGAGATCATGCTGATTATAAATGCCACTAACGGCAAGTTCAGCGGGACTTATATAAGTCCAAGTGGGTTTGGACATTGGTTGAATTATTGTTGGTGGTATTGCCTCAGTGGGAGAAGGCAAAACCTTGTACCAGGAGTTTCCGATAAAATAATAGGAAGGTAACAAGGAATTACAAAGTATCCTAGTACCTTTTTGCTTCAAAACGTGTGTTCTGGGGGTAAGGAAGAGTGTGTGATTGTTTCTTGTCACTTCTAATTCAGCGTAGCAATATTTTCCATGCTGTATCTTTACTTCTACTGGAACACATTTTACTATATGAACTACCTCCCCCGCGGAGACTCCCATATAACCCGGTCCTTTCATTAAATCGAAAGCAAAATCATCGGGTGATTGTTTAGCTATGGATAAAGAGTTCTTAATCGTTTGCCGTTCCAAATTGCACCTTTGCACAAGTACATCCCTGTATAAATTTTTCATTTGCTCGCGGATGTGTTTTTCAACATAAACGAACTTAGAATTTACGTAAGAGAAGATGTCTAAATTGGTAACGCTAATCGTATCCACGGTCGCAAAACTGTTTCCTTTTGTAGTTTCGAAGATGAGTAATTTAGGATGTTCGGTAGTAATTACCTGATATCCGCAAACTGATTCATAAATTCGAGATGTTAGAGCAAAAGTAACTCCTTGAGTAGCTAAAGAATATATTGTCTGCATACTACCGCCTATATCGGGGTTGGTCATTTTATTAGCATAACCCTCATAAAGTATACCGTATTTACTGAATTTACAGACATCAGTAGGTATGGTTTGCCATAAGGTATACCCCCCTTCGATGTCTAAACAATTTCCTACGGACAGAGAGCAAATCGTTCCCGAGCGCAAATTTATGTGATCAGTGTTTAACTTAACCTGTGCTTCATAGTCTGTAAGAGTGATTTTAATAGTACCCTGTACCACTACATTTTCCCAGGTACCGTAAGGATCTGAATACCCGGCTCCACTACATTTACCTTCTGTGGTTAAAGACCCTGCTAAACTAATACTATGGGTAACAGTGGAATTTGCTTTAATGCCAGTTATTACCCTTGAATTTGGTAGATTATAAGTACCGTAACGATGTAACATTTCGCACGCGTCCTTAGATATATCATGGACATATTCATTTTCACCATTTAGTACTATCGAAACATGGGAAAAACTACCGCAGTAATAAATAGTACGATGAATCTCCAATTTGCATTGGATTACATGAGTGGAAGCGTATTCATTAATCTGTAATAGTTGAACATATTGCTGAGTGATATTCGGCTGATAATTTGGAATCTCGCATTCACCCACATCTTTGAGGGACAGCGTGGTGACGTTTAATTGGCGAGCTCCGCAATCGTAGCCGATTAATGCAGAACCTCGAGTCAGCAAAATCAAAACAATTAAAACTACAAAGCCCATTTTTACTTTGTTGAGTCTTTGAGTTCGTAATTGAATTAATAAAAAAAATTCTTTATAAAACTTGGTTAGGTTTTTTTTTTTCTGTAACAGAAAGAAGTATTAGCAATTGAGATTTAACAGGAATATAGAAAATCCCGGGTTAACTATATTTTCAAACTGTAAAGAATTAAAGTCTGATTTTGTTATTGATAATAATGATAAATGTAATACCAATTTACCTAAATATAACCTTATTAAAACCTATTCGCTCTAACCAGTTTATATTTGTTAATTTCCTAATGAATGTATAACTGAATATTCAAACAGATTAATCGTTAAAGCTAATGAAGTAAGATTTAAATATTGAACAAATCTTCGAGATTTCTAAATCCACTCCCTCAAACCTAAAACTCGTAAACCAATCTATAGTAGAAAATAAACCATTAAACAATAATGAAATAAAGGAAACATCTGAAACTATTCCCGAAATTATGGAAAAGTGTACTTCTGAACGTATAATTGATAAACCTAAATCTTATAATCATGAATCTGGATTTCAATTAAATTGCACGTTACCAAATTACTTTAAAACTAGAATAAAGGATTTAAACAATGATAAAATCTTTGAATCCACTCAATCATCTCCAATTCAACTTAATGAGGAAAATAAATTAGTTCACTCGCCAGCAGTACTTGAATATAGTAACAGTCCCGCTAAGCTGGAATTTATTTTAAATAAAAATGTACCTAGATTATTAACGACAGGGTTCATTTAGAATGAAACAGGTTAATCCTGATTTAAAATTATTACCTAATTAATAAAAAACTCAACCTTGATAGATCTTGTTATTTACCGAAGGGTACTAAACCTAACTAAAATTCGGCGACCATTATACACTTTGGTACCAAATTTTGGGGATATATTTCAATTAATAAACTCTGAATTAAAACCTATTTGCTCTAGAAACGAACTAAACCCTGAGTATCAAATAATAAGTGGTTTTACATGTGTTTTCAATCTTTGGTTTTTTTATTTTTATTTTTTTGTTTTAATTCCTGATTAATGTGCGAAATGCGTAAACGATTTGCATGCACTATTTTAGTAGTTTTATTTAAAGAAATTCTGACATTGGTTTTATCTATTATTTCCAGTATTTTATGAGGGCCGGTGTAGTGGTCACCAAACTTATTAGGTTTAGGACCCTTTAATAAATATACATAGTCCCCTATTTTAAAGTTTCTAGGATTAATATGTCTATCATAATATTTTTTTGATCTATTCTTTGCCTCAACTAGATTATCGTAAACTAACGTTCTAATTCCGGTGAGTCTTGTAACTAAATCCACTAAATATCCATTATAAGTGGGAAGCAAATCCAATTCTCTAAGAGGATCACTGGAAGGCAACCGGGCTAATTTACCGAATACGACTTCGTATGGCGTATGCTTTGTACTTTCCTGTACACAGGTATTATAATTTAGCATAGCCAAGTCAAGCCATTCATCCCAATCCGAATCGGCATTAGTATATTGCTTAAGGAATTCCCCTAAAGCATGATGGGATCTTTCCAATGATCCGTTTGATTGGGGATGGAATGCAGTGGTTCGTATTTTCTTTATTTTAAAACGTTTGGAGACTCTTTCCATGAATTTACTTAGAAAATTTTGTCCTTGATCCGTTAGAACAATTCTAGGAGAACCAAAAACACATATAAATTTTTTTATGAAGGCGTCTGCTATCGTGGTTGATAGAGTATTTTTTAAAGGGACCGCAAGACAGAACTTAGATAATTGATCCTGCATAGTGAGGATATATTCAAAATCATTTTTAGTCTTCTGCAAGGGACCTACGATGTCCATGGCAATTTTATCAAACACAGTGCCCGGAGTATCGGTAATTATCATCGGTTGTTTGGTTTTTAGCCGAGTTAGTTTTTTTAATTGGCAATTAATACACTGCTGAATCCGTCGTTGGATATCGTCCTTCAAATTTTCCCAGAAATATTTAGTTTTTATGCGATTGTAAGTTTTAGATACGCCGCGATGACCACCGATTGGGGAATCGTGCATTTCGTAAAAAATTTTATCCCTCAAATCGGGTTCTACGTATTGTAGTGAATTCTTACATATTACTATTTTAATAGGTACTTGATTAAATACTTGTTTTAGTAAATTAATTAAATCTATCCAATCAAAATTTTCTATATTTTTACTATATGATATACTAAAAGTTTTTAGTTTTAAATTTAATATAATTTCTTTTAAATCCGTAAAGACTTTAAATAAATTTTCTTTAATTCTAGAAATAGAAATTTTTTCCTCTTCGCGTATGCATAGGGAAAAGTAATAAAAACCGTTATATCTTTTGGAATAATTTATATTAAGATAAGTTAGGATTTGTTTAGATTCTATCTTATTATTTTCTATTAATTTTAAAGCTCCATCATCGCATGGATTGCCATTACTGTCTACAAAATATATTATATTATCTTTTCGGCAATGGATTAAGTCCTTTACCTCAATTATTTGGCAATTTTGATTTAAATTTGTAGGATTTACCTCAAGCTTCGAGGGTTCGGATTCGATTTTAGAAGAGGATGAATAAGAAACCTCGGATGGGTTATCTGTATTTAAAATTATTGGTAGTTCAAAAGCGTGATTATTTATAAAAGAATGTGTAGTCTTCTCAGATTGTGGAGGTAACATAGCTTCTCCTTGAAAATCATCATCTAGACTATTTGATTCTATATAATTAGGCTTTGGTTTATTAAGTACGCGTTTAGAAACGCGTTTCTCATTAACTTCGGGTGTAATTGGGTTATCATCATTCTCATTATCCTTTAGGTCAAGATTTATTAATTGAGATGCATCTATATTTTTTTGTATTTTAGTAATTTCTCGAGAGTCTTTACTTTCCTTAATTACTTCTTTGTTATTTATATCGTTAGGGTTTAATTTAGTATTAACTATAGTATTTGATGTTGGTTTAGCTTTTGAAATTTTAGTTTCATTAGTAACCTTATTAATTATGTCATTGTTTTCATTAAGTAATTTAGACTGTTTTCTAGTAATTACATTGCATACGGGATTTCTAGATAATGCATCCGCGTTAGCGTTTAATCTCCCAGGTTTATATATAACTTCATAATTAAATTCAGAGAGCTTAAATCTCCATTTCTGAACCCGAGTATTACAATCTGCGGTTTTGAACCAGACTAATGGTTTGTGGTCTGTTACAAAGGATATTTTCCTGTTATATATATATGATCGGAAAATTTTTGCGCTATGGATCATGGCTAAAGCCTCTTTCTCATAGACTTCATAATTTAATTCTGGTCCTCTAAGAACACGAGAGGCATAACTTATTGGAAGGTCTTTACCAATTTCTCCTTGAGAAAGTATTCCACCAATGGCATACCCTGAGGCATCAGTTGTGATAATAAAGGGTTTAGAAAAATCAGGATACTGTAAGATTGGAGGATTGCATAGCGCTTCCTTTAATGACTCAAAGGCTTCATTTGTTTTTTCTGTCCAAACGAAATCAGTATCCTTTTCCAATAATTTGGTTAATAGTTTGGACATAGTAGCGAAATTTTTAATAAATCTTCGGTAGTATCCGGCTAAACCAAGGAACTGTCTAATGTTTTTAACTGTTTTAGGTTGAGGAAAACATCTAACTGCCTCAAGTTTCCTTGGATCAGGACTGACTCCATTTTTACTTAGGACGTGGCCTAAGTAGCAAATTTCGTCCTTTAAAAATTCGCATTTATCGATGTTCAGTTGTAGATTAGATTTATCTAATCTTTCCATAATTAATTTTAATTTTTCTTCATGTTCTTCGAGTGTGTCTGCGAAGATAATTATATCATCAATAAAGGTGAATAAAATTTTTCCTTGTAGGCCTCTAAAGGTTTCATCGATATATCTTTGAAAAGTAGGAGGAGCATTTTTCAGTCCAAAGGTCATACGAACATATTCATAATGACCATATGGTGTGCTGAAAGCGGTTTTGTGAGCATCACGGGGATCCATTAATATTTGATGGAAACCGGAGGCTAAATCAAGAACAGTGTAATACTTATGTCCCCCAACCTGATCAATGATTTGTGTTATATCCGGTAATGGGTATGCATCGGTTATTGTTTTTTCATTGAGCATACGAAAATCCGATACTAAACGCCATTTTTGTTTTAGGCTGGCATCCGTTTTTTTTGGTACCAACCAAAGAGGAGAGTTATAGGGAGAACTCGAAGGTTTAATGATTCCCTCTTCCAAAAGCGCATCAACTTGTCTACTGACTTCTTCTTTAAGAGAGATTGGAAACTTATATTGCTTAATATTAACCGGGATATCGTCAGTAGTTATAATCCTATGCATTACTGTACTGGCGGCTCCTAAATGTTGACCTTCTAAAAGAAATCTATTTTCAAATTTTAAAATTAAATTATTAATATGATCTTTTTCTAGATTATCTAAATGATCCAATCTCAATAAGTCTAAAATAGAACTATTGTTGAACTCTTTTTTGATAGTATGAGCAGATAACTTTGTAATTGCTTGAAAATTTTCAAGTATATCAAAAGCATCTTCGACCTCTTGATCTGACATAACAGGTATACCTATTTCAGCAAAAGTTTCAGAATAAGAAATCCTAAATAACCTGCGAATAGGATTCACGTCTTCATTAAATATCTCCATTTCTGCGTCTGAATCTAAAATGGCAATTTTGTAACTGGAGTAATAAGCCTCCAGATCAGATGAATCATCAGAGTTTGTTTCAAGAAATTCTGTTACTTCGTTGTCAGTTTCATTTCCGAAATTAGCATCCATACTAAAATTGGAAATTAAACTTGAATGGGATTTTGTTAGATCATTTTTATACAAATCAGTACAACTGGGAATCTTGAACACCAAAGGAGTGGTGTGAATTCCTGTTATGAAGCATTTATTTTCATAGTCCACTAAGGCTTTAGATTGAGTTAGATAAGTGGAACCAAAAACTCCATCACAAGGGATAGGGAAATCATCAGATATCACATGAAACATTGAGGAAATTCCATAAACTGTGATTTCGACAGCTCCAAGGGATTTGATGGTTTCATCACATATTCCCTTTAATAAAACCGAACTGGCTGGATTTATTTTTTGATCTTTTGGTATTAGGCTTAACTTGATAAGATTGGCTTCAGAACCACTATCTATCATAAAGTAACCCTTAGTGAAAAATGGAGAGTTGAAAATTTCAATAAATGGTAGGCAATTTAAACCTTTCTCAGTTGTCGTGTTAGTAACTGCATTGATTTCTACCTCATAGCAAGGATTATCATTTTGACAAAAATCTATTTTTCTGTCTCCTATTGTTAACAATTTATTTTTAAAATCTAACTTGGCATCATGGGCTAGGAATAATTGCGATCCTAAAATTCCAGCAAATGGAATGTGAAAATTATTGGGGACTATTATAAATTCTACATTTCTGCCTAACATTCTTTTACTAACCATACCTAGAGAGATAAAACTGGTTTTTCGGAGATACCCATAATTAATGTTGGTTTGGTGGTATCTATAGTATTTTTATCATTAATAAAACCTATTCTAAGTATATTTATCTCAGATCCCGAATCAAGCATAAAGCTAAATAATGTATCATTATTGCAATCCTTAAAAGAGATGTAAGGAATTAGTTTGGACGCAAAGTTGAGTTTAATGCTATTAACTCGTCCGCTGAGAATCCTTGGATTTGGGCCGTATGTGTTGAGCGCTGAGGAATCGGCTGAGCCCCTTGAGGTGCACTCGGGCCTGAAGGGTTCCGCTCGTTTCCCGATCTTTTTCCCTCATTGTACACTCTTTTGCGACACGAATCGATAGAATGTCCTTTGTTCTTACAGTAAGCACATGTAATGCTGCTTCTGCAGGAAATAGCCGAATGGCCTGCGTTTTGACATAGCTGGCAAATTTCACTGCTAGCTGTAGGTTTATGGGTTTTATTGGCCTCAAGTAAATGGCACTTATCTGCGGTATGACCAGCATTTAAGCACAACTGACATGTAACTGCTTTCTGAGTTACAGTGGTCCCATTAGCTGACTGGCATAGGCGAGCAGTATGCCCCTGATTGCCGCAGATTTGACAAATCGCTATTTTATAACACTGGGCAGCTAAATGCCCAGTTTTCTTACAAATTTGGCATAGCATGCCCCTTTTACATTGGGCAGCTAAATGCCCTGGCTTATTGCAAATATTACAATTCGTTTCAGTTTTTTTTGTTCCTGCAGCCAGTAATTGACATTTATCGGTACTGTGTCCAGGTTGATTGCATATTATGCAACTTAGAACACGGGTTGCAGGTATTAAATTGCAATTATTAGCCTCATGCCCTGACTGATTGCACAGTTGACAGAGGAAAGTTTTCTTTTTGTCAGTTTTTTCCATTCCAGACTGACCCTTCCTTAGGGCTTTCCTTGCCAAAAGCAATTTTTCAATCTTAATTGCTTCTTTTACAATATCATTAACAGTCGCAGCTTCCCCTAAACGCTGCTCAATCTCTGGTTTTAAGCCTGCTTTGAAGCATTCTAGCAAACTGCTTTCTACAGAGGCGCTAAAGGTATTGGGTAGCGTGCCAGTCTCTAATTTTTTAGCTTCAAGAATTCTAGCTCCTAGAATTCTTACCCTATTTGCAAAAGTTATGACAGACTCCTCATTCCTTTGGAAGTCGCTGCCTAACTCTCCTAACAGTTGTACAACTGACTTAGAGGGAGCATAGATTTGTTTCAAATAATTCTTGAAATTTTCAACTGTATCAAAGGTTTGTCCAGTGATAGCCTGTCTGGCTTCTCCTGTGACTCTGGCTCTTAATAATTTTGCAAGGCTAGGTTCAGCCGTAGCATCAATCATTGCCAATGCTTCAGTGCAACCTTCTAGGAATTGTGTTATGGGGATATTTTTCCCATCAAATTCAGGCACTATCTTCAGTGCGTCCTTAATGTTCACAAATTGTGGTGTGACTGCCATTTTTATGTTAACTGGGCCTTGAGGGGCCTCCGAATCACTTTCACTCGAATCTACTGGTTCTTGGGTCGTCAAGGTCTTATTGTCTTTCCCAAGTTCCAGTTTAGAGATATCAGTTTCCAGTTCTGATTCGTCCTTTGATTCAATTCCCGATGTTGAAGTGCTGGTTAATTGATCCAGTTTACCTTCTATTTTTATTGGGGAATAAGGAAGTTGCTTATTTGGCACAAACGGATTGAACTTTTCAATTTCGTCGATTTTTTCCTGATTATTTCGGGCCTGTTGCCGAGTAATTCGCTGGTCGCTCATAAAGATTATTAAGTTTTTGAATTTAAAAAAAAAAAATCCGAAAGAAAAAAGAAATATTTACTTCATAAGGTTAACTTTTATTCATCTTTAAACTTTAGCATCCACTCCAATGGTGGTTGTGGCAAAACTTTCTTAATTTTATAATTTAATGTGAAACATTCGAAGCATTTGCTTTTTAATTCTTTTGTTATACAGCTAATACACTTTTTCTTTGGAGGATCCACAGGCAAAGGTATATTTTCGATTTCAACAGGTGGTGGCGTTGCTTCCAGGTCACTTTTGACTTGTGCCCAAAACGTTTTCACTCGCTTTTCCTGATTAATTCTACTTCTTTGTCTCTGTTTCTTTGTAGGCTTAGACTTTTTATGGGGACGATTTTCCATTAGAATAAAATAGAAGTCATCATTATCTAATTGGTAATGTTTAATACAACCAAACCATAAAAGTAAATATACTCTTATTTTTTTTTTAATTCAGTGTTTAGTATATTTAATATAATTTTATTAGAAGTTTAATGAAACTTCCTCGGGTTTCATATTATTTCACTTACAAAGAAAGTTAAAAAGAAATTATTTAGAAAACTTGTAAAATTTGTTTTAATGGACTTAGTAGAATTTTAGAGCTAAAAGAGTTGGAAAAAATTTTCGATTTAAAAGGTTTAGTAAAATTTTTAATTTAGAAGACAGTAAAAATTTAGAAATAAAAGAACTTAGTAAAATTTTCGTTTTAAAATAACTTAGTAAAATTTTTGATTTAAAAGATTTAGTAAATTTTTCCTTTTAAAGATCTTAGAAAATTTTTGTTTAAAAGAACTTAGAAAAATTTTAAATTTAAAAAGACTGAATAATTTTTCGATTTTGAATTTAGTAAAATTTTCGTTTTAAAAGAACTTAGTAAATTTTAGTGAATATAATTTTTCATTTATTATTTCATTTTTCAAAGAATTAGAAAAAATTTTGTTTTAAAAGACTTAGTAAAATTTTGAATTTAGAAAATTTAGAAGATTTAGTAAAATAAGTGAAATTTTTTTTTTTTTTTTTTCAAGAAGACTTAGTAAAATAAGTGAATATAATTTTTCATTTATATATCACTTTCAAAGATTTAGAAAAATTTAATTTAAAATTTCAATTTAGAAAAAAAAATCTTAGTCGAGAGGCCGTTGCGCATAGTCGTCAGAGGCTTTGAGGCGTAGACATTGAGATTTAGAAGATTTGGTAGATTTAGTAAAATTTTGTCTGAAAAAGACTTAGCAAAAATGAGTGAATATAATTTTTCATTTATATATCACTTTCAAAAATTTTAGAATTCATTTTAGTTTTAAAATTTCAATTTAGAAAGAAAATCTTAGTCGAGAGGCCGTTGCGCATAGTCGTCAGAGGCTTTGAGGCGTAGACATTAAGATTTAGAAAATTTGGTAGATTTAGTAAAATTTTGTCTCAAAAAGACTTAGCAAAATGAGTGAATATAATTTTTCATTTATATATCACTTTCAAAAATTTTAGAATTTATTTTAGTTCTAAAATTTCAATTTAGAAAGAAAATCTTAGTCGAGAGGCCGTTGCGCATAGTCGTCAGAGGCTTTGAGGCGTAGACATTAAGATTTAGAAAATTTGGTAGATTTAGTAAAATTTTGTCTCAAAAAGACTTAGCAAAATGAGTGAATATAATTTTTCATTTATATATCACTTTCAAAAATTTTAGAATTTATTTTAGTTTTAAAATTTCAATTTAGAAAGAAAATCTTAGTCGAGAGGCCGTTGCGCATAGTCGTCAGAGGCTTTGAGGCGTAGACATTAAGATTTAGAAAATTTAGTAGATTTAGTAAAATTTTGTCTCAAAAAGACTTAGCAAAAATGAGTGAATATAATTTTCGTTTATATTTCACTTTCAAAGACTTAGAAAATTTTTGATTTAGAAAAACTTAGAAAAATTTGATTTAGAAAAACTTAGTCGAGAGGCCGTTGCGCATAGTCATCCTTTTGTGACTCAGAGGCTTTGAGGCGTAGACTTAAAAAATTTTTGATTTAGAAAATTTTGAAAATTTTTGATTTAGAAAAACTTAGAAAATTTTTAATTTAGAAAAACTTAGAAAAATTTGATTTAGAAAAACTTAGTCGAGAGGCCGTTGCGCATAGTCATCCTTTTGTGACTCAGAGGCTTTGAGGCGTAGACTTGAAAAACTTTAAATTTAGTAAATATTCAATTTTAGATTTAGTAAAAACTTAGAAAGTTTTAGATTTAGTAAGAACTTAGAAAAATCTTGATTTAGTAAACTTAGAAAAATTTTGATTTAGTAAACTTAGAAAAATTTGATTTAGTGAACTTAGAAAAATTTTGATTTAGAAAGAACTTGTAAAATTTTAGACTTAGAAAAATTTTGATTTTTTTTTTTTTTGTTTCAGTTTATTTAACACAATTTTTTTTCACTTTTGAGATTGAAAACACAGTACTTTTTATTTCGAAACATAAACCTTTTGCCCTAACATAAAATTGATCCTACCTATTCTTGTATCTATTATCCCTCCGGGGCCTCCAAAAATTTGTTACGTCGGGTCTACCAAAGAAAACCCGATGTTTAGTTTTAAAGAAAAACTAATAATTGCTCTGTTTAGAGCCTAGGCTAATGAAAACCTACTAGCTCGGGATAGAGCTAGATACTACAGGATAGGATAAGGTTTGGGCAGCAATAAGGGCGCGACACGGTAGTTACCTAGAATTGAATTTACAAAGTTCGACTCAGTTCTTAGTTATTTGACTACAAGAAGACTGATGTTTAAACGGGAGTGGTTACCCAGACTAACATCCGAAATCTTGTAGTATAGTTTACGCGGTACTAGGGGTGATATTTTTTAGAAAGATGGATAGATAGAGAAGAAACACTGTTATTTAAGGGAAAGTAACACGATATTTCCGAGTTAGAGTCACATGAAATGGGGTGAGTGTGTGAAAAAAAATGATCTAGCTGTAGGAAAAGTTAGACAGCAAAACTTTACCTTTACTTACTATATCTGTTGCTGGCGACTCCAGAAGATCTCTGCTGTCGGCGATGAAAAAGAATTGGATCAGGGTTATAAATAAAAATGTAGCACAAACAAATATATGCAAGGAAAGAATAATGAGTTTATTTCCGCACACGCGTGTTACCTTTGCTCGGTAACTTGTACAAATTTTAATATATTTTTATTTTTTTTTCAGAAAACTTTTAGAGTGTCGCGGAACTCTGTACAATTTTGAAGTGTAAAAAAAAAAATTTTAGGAAGACCTCTTCGGTTGAGGTTTGGGACTTGAGTAGTGAAGAACCTCTTCGGCTGAGGCTTGATGCTTGAGTGCTGTGAGAGCGGGCGCGCAAGTGACGAGCTGCGCTAGCAAAGGGGACCCCAACGCTTTACAATCTCTGACGTAGAGGGATGGTATTGGTCGCTGGTGTTGGGACCTCCCTTAGCGTTGTAAAGGGGGTATACCTTAGCCTACCTAAATGGTTATGATTGGTTCCGGGTTTTCCTAGTTACTCCTACCTTCCGGAAAATGTACTTTGGGTAGGGAGTACATGATATTCGTTACGTATTTTAGACAATAGTAATTACGGTAAATTTCGCAATAAACATAGTTTATAAACGCTGGAATTATGCAATTTAAGTTTATTCAACATATTAATAATTATTTTTTTTTTTTTTAGAAAATTTAGGGGAAGTGTAATACAAATTGTTAAATATTTCGGCAAGTAATAAGCATTTATTTTGAACTAAAGAATAGTGAAATTAATAACTAAAGCTAGCAAGGATTAATTGATTAATATTTTGAATAAATTTAATTGCTTTACATTCTAATATTAACATTGTAGCTTAAGAACAATATCCAAAAACAATATTCTGTCAATAACTTGGTTATAGTGTTATTGTGGTTATAAATATACAGGGGAAAATTCAGTTGTTAACAAAACTATTTATGGGAGAACAAGTAAGAAGGTGATAACTAGTAGATAAATAATACTAGTCGAAACACTGTCCCTACTTGTCGTTAAATGGAATTGTTAAGTGAATTTTTCCCTGTTATTCACCGTTGAAAATTTCCAATGTTTTCAATGTGGGTGATACTATGATGGACATTCGCCCCTAAGCGAGTTTCCCTATGGTGAAAGCTACAGGCAGCTACCCATGTTTCCAGGAAGAGACGCTATGTTTCTTGGAATTCATACCTGGATTGCGCATACAATGGATCCAGGGAATTCCGTTACTTATTCAAGTTAGATTAAGAGAGTTCGATTTTTTTCTTTAATTGACTTCTTATAACTACGCAAAGTGAATCTAGTCGTGGTATTTAGTAAAAGGAAATGATAGTATTTGCCGTATTAGATAGAGGAAAAAGAAATATCCAACATAAACATGGATAGTGGGATTTCGAGAAACAAGAGAGAGAGAAGAAACAGACGCCGCCGTTATCGCTGGGCTTCCCCAATTTAGAGGTTCCGGGGTGAGAAAAATTCTCAAGGCGATGGAGAGAAACCAAAATAGAAATCGGCACGTACGCCAGCGTTCCTAACTGCTGGGTTTCCCCGGTTTGTTTGATTTGGAGCGACTGAGAATTTCGATGCGGTTCGAAGGACGGGAATTTTATCGCTTGCTGATGTGGTCTTCAAGTTCGACCTGCGGAAAGCGAGATAAGTTTTTATGACCCGGAGAAAAAAAAAATATACATTTAGACCGAGGGACGCCCAAGCTATCTCGAAGAGTGGCCTGCGCTTTACAACCCTTGGCGGAGATGAAAGCGTGCTAGGGTTTGCTATACCTTTTCTCGCTTTCCTCAGGTCGAAATTTAAGGCTTGTATCTATAGTCTGAAAATTTTTTCTTTCTGTCAATTTTGATTTACCTATGCTTTTGAGAATAGTTACTAGTATATTTTTTTTTATTTTTTTTTTTTTATTTCTTATATGAAATAGCAGGATGTGACAGTGCTATGATTAATTTCCACGATTTCACACGGCCCTGCATATTCCGTCTCTATTTTGCGGAGTCTCGTTTTCTTCACGAGATATTCCATTTTTTCTCTCCCTGAGAAAAAATGGATGGCTTGGGTCAGTTTCATTGCAGTGAGAGTTCTTAATTGTGCTAGTGTGTATGTACCGTCCACTGTGTAGCTATCCTACATTAGTTCCTCCTTTTCTCGTTCTGGATTCCTTTTCCGTTTTTCTTTTCTTTGTCCCGTTGTAACTCAGAGGCCGTTGCGCGTGTGTTCGCATTGTAGATACGACTCAGAGGCTTTGGGGTGTGTTTGACTTTTCCTTTGTTCCTGTTTTTTTTCGCAACTCAGAGGCCGTTACGCGTGTTCGTATTGTAGATACGACTCAGAGGCTTTGGGGCGTGTCCGACTTTTTCAGGTAATACAAATGTAGACGGTCGTTCGCTAGTTAATCATTTGGTGGTTTAATTTCTTTATCATTGAGATCCATAAGTTTTTCTGGATCTATAGCCTTGAATATCCTCAGGGCTCTATCTTTTCCTTCTTGTATATTGGTGATGGCCCTTAGTACATTGGTGAGTTTAAGTTATGCTCTCATTAATATTCATTGTTAATATTCATTGTTATTATATTCATTGAACTTTTCGATTTTTTTTCTCGTGCGACCTCGTATGGTTCCAACATGATGGTAGACAACTTCTTGTTTTTTTTTTTTCGGCTTTCCGAGTCTCACAAGCAGAGCAAATTAATCTGTTTTTTACGGGGATTTCATCATGTACTACGAATTCTTCGCATAGCAGGCAGCTTAATTATGTACGAATCGTTTCAGGCGTCAAGCATTTCTCTGGCAAGCGTCTCCTCTTTTATGGTGGGCAGGTGTATGGAAATCTTGCATCTAGTTTGGATAATCTTATAGTATGTTTGGGTCTACTCGCGGTTACCTCTTCCTTCCAGTCCTAAGTCCTGCAGGACTCTAGTACCCAGTATCCTGGGAGTTAAATGACCAATCACATTCTCTTTATTTGTCTCGTTATTGTGGTTATATCTTGTGTTATCTCGGCGATCACCATTGCGCGAATCATTCCTAAGATCCCTTCCATAATGATACGGCTGGTGGTATTCATCGTTATTGTAGCTACGACCGTCCTCCGGATGAGTGCTATATCTTCGATCACCTTCACGACCTTGGTTATTGTTTTGCTGATAGCGATTAGGACGATCGTCCCAGACATTTCCATTGGAATAAGGTCGATAGCGTATAGCGCGGTTTCCATGGTCGCCTTGACCTTTGTAATTACTGATTCGGTAATCCAATCTCCGATAGCGATTAGGTCGCCGTTTGTAGTTTCTTGCATATTGCCTATTTGCGTCAGGCGAATCGTCCTGCGATTTTACGTTTATGGATTGCACGGTATATACTGCTGCGGGGTGCATTAACGGGAGAACCTGTCTCATTGTGTACATGGTATATAACACTTGCGGCGGTGGCGGTGGCGATGGTGCTCCTCTCAGTTTGTCCAGATTCCCTAAGGTGACTTCCCCGTTCTTCAGGCCCCTTCGTAGGGCATAACAATCACCATATTGATGTCCCTTCTTTTGGCAGAAGATGCAAAATTTCGTCTCCGCGTTCCTATACTTGTTGTTCCGGGGTCTGAAAGCTCCGTTCTTATTTATGACTTCAGATGGGTTAATCCACTGGCGTTTTTGGTTTGCGCGATAAAATGGTTATAACCCTTGTAACTCGGCAGTCTTCTCGCCTTAAATTCCAGCAATTGATCATGCGTTATCCACTTCGGTACGTAGTCATTGGGTGCTTCTGCGGTTATGTGCGGAGCGCAGAGTAAGTCGCGATCTATACTCGCGACATTGGTGGCGGCTGGAAGTCCCTCATTATTAAATTCGCTTTTTTCGTGCGACGCCTTCCCGGTGGAGTACGTACTAGCTTGCGATAGTTCCCTCGACGAATTCGGGGATTTCGGTTGTGTTGTTGGTAATTTGTGTAACCTGGCCGCTAGTTCGTCTCTGTGGTTGGTAATAATTTGTAACTCGTCGATCACCAGATCTTCAGCCCCCACAGATAGAACGTGATCGAGCTTTCGACTTGCGATTTCCAAACCCTCGGGAGTAGATAGAGCCATTGCCATGTCGGCACAGGCGAGAGCACCATTAATGTCAGCCTCCAGCTGATACACCGTTCGAAAACAGGGTGTTCGAGGGCGTGCCCCTAAGCATCGCGTGGCTTCTACGTCTGGATCGAATACCACAGCTTCATTCTGCCACGCGGAGTCAAGACTATATTCCTCGTTATTTCTCATGCTTCGGCGCGACAAGAGTTTCTTAAACATTATAGATTTGCGAAGGTGCCCAGCAATTCAAAATCACTTACTATTCGCGGCTCGTAATTTTACTTTCCTTTAGCACGCTCCTTATCGGCCACGCGATTCCCCACGAGAGACAGGACAAGATTAAATGTGTATTAAAATTTCGCTTACCCTTGTATGAAGATCCCTTGTAAGGATGATGGAGACGGATGACATCCTTCCTTCTTGTCAGGCGTTGAGTGGCACGTATTCGGCGCGATTTCGTAATTTTACTCAAATGTATTTCTAACGAACATCCCACACCTAGCACCAGAAAATAATAATGTTACATGTGAGCCTATCTCGGTTCACGTACATACAAAGGGGTCGAGGTGTTCGTGTCGTTCCAAGCCGAGACTGGAACCGATGCAATGAAATACAATAAGAGTAAAAGTATAACTTGGATTATTTATTAAAAGACTTATATGCGAGAGAGAGGTAATCTAACGCGCGTTCGCGATGCGACCGATCGACGTACTATTCTACGTGTCTACTCGAACTTTTCGTCTCTTGTGTCCGTCTACGTCTCTGATCCTTCCTCTCTTCTTCGACCTGACTTTCATTCTCTCTCTGTCTGCCCCCTGGATACGTTACTTTTCGCTTTTATGGCTTCACCTTCGGGTTCGTGAGTGGGGGACCATTGCTCATCGGCCATCCGTTCCTTCCCCTAATTCGACGTTCGATCCTCGTGCCGATGATTCAGTGCGTCGTGGATACGCTGTTCGCTGGTCTGCTGACTCGCAATAGTTGATGTCATGCGCCTTTGACTCGGTGCATTGCTGACCCAGAGTTTATGTTGAACTAAGTGCATTCGTTCTTCGGATCCGTGCATGAATCGGCATCGTATGCTTTTTTGGGTTCATGGCCGTACGCGCTTGCTCACCGGGAGCTACCATTCATAACACTATCTCTATCATTTTCAATAAATATATCACATTACAACTATGGTTTTTTAAAATTTTAGGTAACCTCTTCATTTAACACTGATTTCACTAGGAAGTTGCACAGCAACCTCCTTAAAGTAGTTCACCCGGTCGAAACAGAAGTTCTAGTTTTTATATTATTTAAATAATGTTTTATTAAGTTGATAATCCAAGAGTAAGTACATGTAACAAATATATGCTAGAAGGAACATAAAACAATTTTTTTCAGACAAATTCAGGCAATAGTCACTATGCTATTGTTACAATTAAAGACAAAAACTTCAATAAGTTTCTCTAATTGTTTTATTTTTTATCCGATCTTAACGAAATAAAGCTTATTTTGTTCGTTAAGAAATTTCAGGGGGAGTATCGGTGGGAAAATTTATGATACGAGTTACCAGTACGGCGCAATATCAATTTGCTCATCTTAAACACTCTAAAACTTGACTTGCTTTTCTTAAACAAATTGATATTGCGCCGTACTGGTAGCGCGCATCATAAATTTTCCCACCGATACTCCCCCTGATTTCTTAACGAGCAAAATAAGCTTTATGTGGTTAAGATCGGATAAAAAATAAAAAAGTTAGAGAAACTTATTGAAGTTTTTGTCTTTAATTGTAACAATAGCATAGTGATTATTGCCTGAATTTGTCTGAAAAAATTGTCTTATGTTCCTTCTAGTATATATTTGTTACATGTACTTTCTCTTGGATTATCAACTTAACAAAACATTATTTAAACAATACAAAAACTAAAACTGCTGTTTCGACCGGGTGAACTACCTTAAGTAGTGCAGTAACGAGAAGAACACATTAAGGGTCTTAATTTTAGTAACGGCAACACAACAGCTTCGGATCCTTACATAGACAGCTTTGGCAAAAATTTCTACAGCAACAATATGCTCACTATTTGAAATGCGAGGTTATTTTCTGATAAATAATCAAAGAATCACGTACGCTACCGCCTCGTAGCTTTATGTATGTAGTTCTCGTGCTTCATTTATTCTTTCATCTTCGCAAGTTTTCGCGTTCCCTACTCTCAAACAATCATATGTAAGGTAAAAGACCCAAATGATGGACACTCATGACTAAAAATTTTCAATGATTTTTTTCTCAGTGAAAACCATTGGGTTGGGTAAAAATTTCGATATATGTATGAGCGAAATACATTTTTGTAACATTTTTGTAACAGATCTTGTACGAATGTAGCGAATTCGTTACATTTTTGTAACAAATAATACAAAATATTGTTAATAAATGATTAAAATACAAAATTTAAATAGGCTTTAAGTAATGACTCAATTGTCGGAGAAGATGGACAAGTGATTTTTTTCTTTGCAGCAGTAGTCGGACAATTTTGGTAGGAATAGTTGGACAGCGAAATTAGATGTAGTTTAAATTGTCCAACTACTGCTACCACTAAATTCATATGGAAGGTACAGATGGACAGCAACATGGGCTCTCATCATAACCTCAATATTTGATTCTCTTAATTTTTTCTGTGTGTAAACCATAAATCGACTTCAAATTAGCTTAAAAAAAGAGTTCATACAAAAAAGAAATTAGAAAACAAAATGTTTTGACATTTTTGAATTTTATATATGATTTTTGTCACTGTCCATCTATTGCTTCAACTTTTCAAAGTGTCCATCTTTTGGATCTTTTACCTTCTGTTTTTAATTTGAATATTTGTATGCTTAAGTATTTAAAACTGAATCAATAAATTAACATAAAGTATGTAATGCTTCTTTTTACTGCTAGTGCGATGACTATTATTCTTGTACGAGTATGAGTTTGTCGTCCGAACGAAGCAAGGGCGACAATCACACTCGTGTCAGAATCATTTTTATAGCACTAGTATTGAAAAGTATTATTTCGTTCTAAAAAATTATCTGATTATCCTATCATTTTAAGTATTCATAATTGAAGCATAATAAAAAATTATACTCATATAAGTCTAACAGCTTAAAAGATTACGCGAAACGCGCTTTGATTTTTATAGTTTTTAAAAGAATATCGAGGAATCGACGACACTGCTATTTTAGAGCGTTACATGAAAAATTCTTTAGTTGAAATTGTTTTTTAAATCTCGCTAATAGTCATGTAACGGCGAAGCGCGTCATACTTCGGGCGTCGCACCAGGGTATTTCCTAATAAAAGACTAGGAAGCAACCAGCGTCGCCTATTCGGAGCGTTTCATCAACAGTTCTATTTCTATTTTCAAACTCGCAAACAGCTGTACATCCATACAGCGACAATACCATCAAAGCATTAAGTTCTTTCGCTAAATTAATTTTTTCATCTTTGCAAAATTTATAGAGTGGCGCAGCGCCTCACCCTAGGATAGGTACATAAGCGTATTTTTTGATAAAGAAAAAAATAGAAAAATTGCGGACGATGCCGCCTTGCAACATTACGACAGAAGTTCTCGCGCTTACATGTATTTTTCTGCAGTCTCGCAAACAGCTCAGGTGGCTTGTAATGCGTTATCTTTCTGAACATAAGGGTATTTTTCAATAAAATATCGATAATGCAAGTACTTGCCCGTCGTGGAGCTTTGTGTAAATAATTTTCGGGCTTAGAATATTCTTTCAACCTCACATTCAGCTCAGGTGTCTTGTAACACATTACCCCTTTAAACAAAGTCGTTTTTTGATTAGAAATCAAGATATCGCGTACACAACCGCCTCGGATCGTTACGTAAAGAGTTCTTGTGCTTAAATGAGTCTTTCGGCTTCTTCAAAATGTCTAGAGCAGCACAGCGCCTCACCATATGATTCACATGAGTATTTTTTTTCTTAAAAATCACTAAATTGTGGATGTTGCCACCTCGCAGCATTACGTTAAAGTAGTTATCTTCCAATTACGTTAGTCAAAACATGAATGTTCGACGATTGACCAACATGGTATCAATGTGTAACAAACTTTATTATCTAAAAAAATGTTTATGCGTATATTTATTATTATTAAGTAGTAGTAGCAAACAATAATTGGTCAAAATACAACCGTTGCAGCTATTTATTCGAAAATAAAATAACAATAATTTCAAAATTTCAGCTAACCTCAAACTTTGAATGATTATAACTCTTGAAATTAACGGTAAATCTTTTTTGATTAAAATATCTGATTTTTCAATATTTGAATTAGTTTTACTTCAATTTTCAATGTTTTCTCGAATCTAATGAATTCACAGCGATGGATTTTATATGATATTAACGATGTTTTTTTTGTCAACGCTATTAACCGCAATGCTAATTATGTTTGAACGAGTATATCTCAGTAAACGGTAAATCGCTTTCAAATTTGTAAGTTATACTTATTATTATCTCAACTAATTTTGCTTAAAGTTTCAAAAAGAAATTGAATTCATTCGTTTTAGGTAATAGCTTTCTTAAAAGTTATCGCGCTTAGATTGATTTTTCAGCCGTATATTTTTCATGTAGAGGTATGAATCTACCCAAAAAATTTATTAAATTTTAGTGCTGGACACTAATATTTTCAAAATCCATCAATTCATAACATAAATTTTTTTATTATTTTCGATTAATTGTCTTGTTTATTATAGTTATAAGAAATTTTGAACGATTCAGTCGTTCTTTCACTTTTTTGTTAAGATAGTTCTGTAAGGACTCGCGAGTCAATGCAGTGATCACGAAACAATAAGTACCTACCCATATAACATTTAATATTGGAACAATATTGCCTCAATGTTGCCTTGACATTTTCGACATTTACGCGAATATTCCATCAAGGTTAATAAATATGTATGCGATCCTGAGACAATATTGTTGCAAACCCACGATTTCCGTTTCTCCATTGCAAATTTTGTACTTCTAATTTTTCATTTTCATATTGTTATAATATTGCTACAATATTATGTGCGATATTGCTGCAAGGTTATATAATACTATATTGGCGAAAATTAATTTTTTTTTTTTAATTAAAAAAACCAGACTTACACCAGTAAAAATATCCCTTCAGGAAGTACCATCCGGATGATAGGCTCCAAAGTGGCAATCCTTGTACGCATAGATGTCTTTTTCAATTTTTATAAAATTGAACTTTCTACAATATTTTATAAACTTGCAGCAATATTGCATATAACATAGTAGCAATATGGTTACAATGTTAAAATGAAAAATTCGAACTAAAATATTTGCAATGAAGAAACGAAAATCATCGGTTTGCAATATTGCCTTAAAAAATAGCGATAATAACAAAGATACATTGTGGTAATATTGTTTCAATATTCGATGTTATAATGGTATTATTCAACATTTTAATTCATCAAAACATGTGTGAAAAAATTATTTCCTAATTTATATGAGTTTGTAAGTAAAACGGTCATGAACCGACAGTTTAGCAAGTAGCGCAATTGCTATCTCATTTCTCTCAATTTTTACCAGGTGTTGATAATACTATTGTTTATAAGATACTATATGAAAATACTCAGCGGTTCAGTTCTCGAGATATTAAATATCGAAGTCGCGCATTTTAACACAGCGCCTTATGGGAAGGCCCGCGCGAAATGAACGTTTTTGTTTGTAACTGGAAGAGTTTTCTTACCAATTTTGTTTAAAACCGATATGTTATTAATGACATCTATTAGAACAAGACATTCAAATCTGAGAAAGTCCAGCGGTCTCGTTCGTGAGAAACGTTAATTGAAAGTGCGGAATCTCAGGTTAGATTTCACGCGCGCGTGAGACGCATGCATGGTGAGGGGAGAGAGAGCGGGAGCGCCGCTGCACACTGGGGCCATGCAAATCTCAAAAATACGATAAACCTTTAATTTGTAAGCCCTTTACTCGTGAACTCTTGACCTTTGATCCAGTAAGCCATGCACTCATAAACTCTAAACCTATAAGCCCTAACCTCATAAGTCTTAAGGGGGTCTTACACCTAGTGGCTTCTGAGACCAAAATCAGCTATAAAAAAGAGAAAAATGTTATTTAAACCACATACAATGTATATCCTAAAAATATATACTATTTCTAACAGAATGGCCCAAGACCTAATCTGTAGACCAATTTTATGAATCAAGGTTAAGAGAGCATGTGTCAAGGACTTATAAATTGAAGTTTTATAGCATTTTTGGGAATCACAAGTGTAAATTTTGGGGTTATAGGTTATAAATTAGGTTTATAGGTTCATATTTTCAAAATTAGGCTTCGTAGCGGTCTTTGGTATTTTGTCACAAAAGTTCCTGTTTTTGAATTTTCAAATTCGGTTGAGAATTATGACCTCTAGGTGGTTTTGAACTTTTCGGCCCCAGTGTGGGCTGGCGCGCACGCTTGTCCGCGCACACACAGACATGCGTCTATACGGCGCACAGTGTCCAATTTTGTCTTTTCTTGTGTTAAAATCACATAACTTTTGAACGAAATAACCTAGCGTGATGAAACTTGTTGGAGATTCAAGGTAAAGGCGTAAAGAATACAGGAAAAATAAGGAAAAAGAGTTATATTTATTCCTAACCTCAAAAACAGGATGAGAATGTGTCAAATTTCGGCAAAAATGTGTTTTGTCTCTTGCCAAAAAAGATTCTGTACTAGTACGTGAGCGTTTTTAATCATTTTTGATAGATTTGGCATCGCTGAATACAATACCGCAACTGAGAGCATTTATAATCTTAATGGACTGCATTTCCATTTTTATAACTTCAATGGCTTGATCCAGAAATTTTTTGTACTTAAATGTAAAAGTATGTTAAAGAATGATCTTAAAATAAAAAATCATATAATGAAAATATTCAAACCTTATTCTGGGTTAACAATTGTCGAAATAATCATCTTTACTACAGTTTTACCGAAGAAAAAGTAGATAAATATAGTTCTAAAGCTTTTCTACTGTGATGCTTATAACTTACATTAAATGTGCCTACTCAAGAGGCTTTGAACATAACTCCAACAATAAAAAAAATTCATAATTTCATAGTATAGCAAAAAAAAATTTTAAATATAATTTTCATTTTTAAGTGTTTAAAGTAATTTATAGATTTTGGATCGTAAAAGTGAATTCAGTAACTGAAATCGGTATTAGGTTTAATCTCAATTAGAGAGAGAAAGAGAGAGGTAGTGGAAGATCGAGTGGGAGGAATAAAGAATTGAGAAGAGAGAAAGTGAAAGATAGTGAGCTCTCTCTCACCATTTTCCCTCGACATTCTCTCTCTCTTTCTCTTCTGTTCTGTCGAGAGTCTCGGAGTGGTTCTTGATTCTAAAATGACTTGGAAGAATCACGTAGACATCGTAACTAAAATATTCAATTGAACGTTGTACCATCTTAGATTCTTTAGGAATTAAACCTCCGAATCTCTCCGGAAACGACTGGTCGAGGCACTGCTTTTTCCTCATCTAGACTATTGTTCAATTGTGATGTTGGACGCATCTCAGGAGTTGCGTAACCGCCTGCAGGTCCTGCAGAATTCCTATGTGCGATATGTGGTGGGTCTTAGGAGGGACGATCACATCACGCCTCACAGAACCTCTTTGGATTGGCTACGCATAGATTCGAGGAGACACTACTTCATGGCTGTACTAATGTACAAAATCGTGCGTATGAATGTCCCGGACTGTCTACTAGGTCTCTTTACTAGACATGTACCCAGAGGTGCTGTCAGGGGGTGATAAAAGAACTTGCAGTCCCCCTGATGCGCAAAACGTACCGGGTTAGGTCTTACAAAGTACAGGAAGCGCATTTATGGAACTCCCTACCCTCCGAGATTCGGAATTTACCATCTCTTATTGTCAGTAGGTTCAAGATGGCAGTGAAGAGGCACCTATCTGACCTCGATTAAGCGTCTTTTATTTATATGTGTCCTGTTCCGTCTCATATACATGATTTTAAAGTATGAATGTATTTAAGGGATGAATAGGAGAGAGTGCCTGTGCGTTCAGAGAGTATGTATTACTGTGCATTTTTTAATCGTTTATGTGCATTTTCTTGTATTTTTAAACTGTATTTGATAGAGTAATGAATAATTGGCTTTGACGGTCCTGCTGTCCAAAGGAAGGGTAAGTCAAGGATGACGAAATGACAACCCACGATGATATATTAATCGTCGACGTTTCGAGTTTTTATTTAAACTCCTTCTCAAGACACTAGTACAAATTTAAATAATAAAATACACATTAATGAAAGTTATAAACTAAACAATAGTAATCGCATCTAAGATTAACGAACAAGATTTACTTACAAAGTCTAGGCAGTCTCTTAAAGTTACGTAGGTGATCGCTTCAGTATCACCAGTCAATTGTTACAATAATGAACATTCGGGCTTTATATATTACATAGAATGCATGTGTGCGTTACACATATATGTAAATACCATTTGATCAAACGCGCGGGGTGGTTCTAAGTGTTACGCGGTCTCGCAAGTATTAGGCGAATATATGTAAAAGAGCCCAGGTGGGGGGTGGGCTAATACTACTCGTTATTCAAAAGTGGCAAATGGGCGTGGTCATATCTTTACTTTCATACTTTCCTAATACTGTACAATGATATTGATCGTGCTTTCATGAGAATTTCTATTGTAAGAAGTGATTTTTATTTATAAATGTCTTATATTCAAATCTAAGTGTCTTTGTATCTTGTTGATTATTAATATATTGTGGTTGTGCATGTATAAACAACATTTCGGCTAATTTGCGCTTCCCTAATAACTGTTCCGTATGTAATACTTTTACATTATTGAAATTAAAATTATGCTCAGTTTCTTCTATATGAGTGTAAATTGCCGAACCTCGATCTTTGTTTTCGCATTTTTTCTTATGTTCCTTAACTCTAATACATAATCGTCTTTCTGTTTGACCTACGTATGTAGCCGCACACTCATTACATTCTATCCGATAAACGACATTGGTTTTCTCATCTTTAGAACTCACGTCTTTACCCAATTTTATAAAACAGTTCCATTTATTTACAGTATTATTTAACACTTCAGTATTATATTTTTTAAAAAATTTTGAGATAATCGGATTTAATTCATTTATATAAGGGATCACTATGTGTAATTTTTTCTCACGCTGTATTCTTTTTTCATTAGTGTAATTCATGCTTCTAAGTCTTAATTTTATGTATTTGTTTATCAAATATATTGGATAATCATTTTTGATTAGGAACTGTTTTATCAAATTTAAGTTTACATTATGAAACAAAGTATGTGAAAGTTTAATTGCTCTGTCAACTAGTGAGTAAATAATCGCAATTTTGTTTTTTTGTGGGTGTTGTGAGTTGTAATTCAATAACCTACCGGAAAATGTTGGTTTTCTGTACCAGTTTGTTATTATGTTCTTGTTATTAACAATAATTTCTATATCAAGAAAACTAATTTTATTATAAATCGACTTTTCGGTTGTGAACTGTAAATTTTCATCATAACTATTGAAAACTTCTCGTGTATAATTTATTAAATTCTTTGGTACACATAATAATATATCATCAACATATCTAAAATAAAAGGTACTATCAAAACAAAGTTTACTTAGGGCGTACGTTTCTAAATCTTGCATTACAATATCCGCTAAAATTGGGCTGATAGGATTTCCCATAGCAGAACCAAATTTTTGTCTATAAAATTGATCATTAAACTGGAAAAAATTATTTTGTAGAATAAATTTTATAGATTCTATGAATTCACTGCAAGATAAATATGTATGATTAAAAAGTTGAGTCCAACGTTTCTCAATAGCCGCGTAAATCAAATATTCCGGTACGTTTGTGAATAAACTAATCACATCTAAGCTAATAATTTCAAACCCATCAGGAATTATGGTACCTTCTATTTTTTCTTTTAATTGAAGACTATTATTAATGTGTGAAAACGGTTTTTTCAGATGTTCGTAAAGGAATTTGGATAAACTCTTAGCCAAGTTATAAGTAGGCGAATTTATTGCGGAGATAATCGGACGGACTGGATTGTTTTCTTTATGTATTTTGACTAGGCCGTAACCTTTTGACACATTACATTTTTGTGCTACTCGTGGAATTTTTTACCATTCATCAGAAAATTCATATCATTTAAATTGTTAATATGTAATCTAGTTTTTCTCTCTAATGTTGCTAACGGATTCTTTTTTATTTTCTCATAATACTTTTCATCATTAAATAACATAGTCATTTTTTCCAAATATACGGATTTTTTAATAATAACCGTTGCATTACCCTTGTCGGCCTTAGTAATAAGAAGGTCTTTATTATTTTTAATGAATGTTTTTGTTAATTGTATGTCGATCTTAAGTTGTTTTTCAAAGGTTGAATTATTGGACAGGATTCTATTTTGGAATTTGCTTATAATTGAGAGAAAGTGATTACGTATTTTATTTGATTGTTTAAAGTCAGTATGTTTGTTTAAGTATAATTCTAAATTTTTAATCATTTCGAGGATAATCTTATTGTCTACCTTATCATTGAAGTTAAATTTTTCGCCTAGCTTTAACACATTAATTACATATTTCGGTAGTATAACATCAGAAAGGTTAACGATCCATCTATTCTCTACGTTCGAGAGTTCATCGCACCGTGTGTTATTGTCAAGTATATTGACCTGTGCTGTGTCTTGGTTAGTCATACTATTATTCTTTCTTTTATTCTCTATTATGTATGTATTTTTGATTAACGGTTTCATATATTTGTTTAAATATAGCATGTCTAATTTTTTATCCAAATTTTTTTCGTATTTCGTCATCCTTGACTTACCCTTCCTTTGGACAGCAGGACCGTCAAAGCCAATTATTCATTACTCAAGTAATATGCAGCTGTCGTTAGAATCTTAACTACTATCATGTATTTGATAGATGTTACAAGTATTTTATGTATGATATTATTCGTATTACTTTTCAGTATTTTCATCTGTGATATCACTCTGTGTGACTTGACTTACTGTGATATATAGTATTACCTAGTTTTTAAGTTTTGACTGTGATATCACGTGCAATATTTTTCCTTTTTTTTTAATTTCTTTTTAATGTTAATTTAAGCGCAATTTTGTGTTGTTTTTGAAAATTATTTTGTATAATTTATACGCATAAACATCTATTTATCTATCTATCTCTCTCTCGCTTTCGCGCTCTCTCTCTCTCTCTCTCTCTCTCTCTCTCTCTCTCTCTCTCTCTCTCTCTCTCTCTCTCTCTCTCTCTCTCTCTCTCTCTCTCTCTCTCTCTCTCTCTCTCTTTCATTGATAATTATATATTTTTGATTCTTAATTTATTATAAAACGGAATGGGGTGAGGATGTGATGGAGAGCGATAAAGAGAGGAAGGAGTGAGTAGGAGTTGGTGGAAGAAAGGGTTGGGAAGAGGGAAAGCGAGGAACAGAGAATTGGGGAGAAAGACCTCGAGAGAAAGTGAGAGATGTAGAGGGAGAGAGAGGAAGAGGGAGAGAGAGAGAATGGGAGAGGAAGAGGGAGAAAGAGAGAGGAAGAGGGATGGAGAGAGACATAAAGAGAGAGAGCGAAAGAGAGTTAGTTCTGTCTCATCCTTGCTCGCTCTCCCTCCCTCCATCTCCCTCTTCCTCATCCCTCTCTCCATCTCTCTCTCCTCTCGCTCTCTCATTGATAATTATATATTTTGAATTCTTAATTTATTATAAAACGGAGAGGGATGAGAATGTGATGGAGGGATGAACAGACGAAGGATTGATATAGAAAAATATATAATTATCAACCAGAGAGAGAGAGAGTGGGAGAAGGAGAGACAATGAGAGAGGAAGAGGGAGAGAGGGAGAGAGAGTTAAAGGGGCAGCGTGAAAAGAGGGTATGAGAGGGGGGAGAGGGAGGAAACGTGAGGGAGCGTGAGGGAGGGTGACAGCGCGAGCTAGAGAGAGGGTGGGAAAGAGAGGGGGAGAGGATGGAAGAGGGAGAAGGAGTGAGTGAGAGAGGAAGGGTGTGTAATGGCGTGGGGGAAGGGAGGAAGAGGGAGATAAGGTCAGAAGGAGAGCGGGAGAGACAGTATGAGAGGGAGAAAGAGTGGGAAAGTGAGAACGAGTGAGAGAGGGAGAAAGAGTTCGAGGGGGAGAGGTAGGGAGAGTATGCGAGAGGGAGTGGATAGAAGACGGAGACAGAGATTTGGAGAGGGAGGGAGGGGGGAGCGTGGCAGAAACGGAGAGAAAGGGAGAACTCACTCTCTTTCGCTTTTTCTCCATCCCTCTTCCTCCTTCTCTTCCTCTCCCACTGTTTCTCCCACTCTCTCTCGAGTTCTCTGTTCGCAATTCCTCCTCCTCCCTCTCTTATTTCTCAACTCTCTCTTCACCCGACTTCCGCACACTTCTTTCTCTCTTCATCCCTCTCCATCACATCCTCCCTCTACGTTTTATTAATAAATTAAGAAAAAAAATATAATTATCAAGGGGAGAGAGAGAGAGAGGAGAGAGAGAGAGAGAGAATGCGAGAGAGGGGGAAGGGGGTGGTGGTGAGAGAGAGGTCAGTATCTTTCACTTTCTCTCTCCTCAATTCTTTGTTCCCCCTTCTCCATCTTCCTCTCCCTCTCTCATTCTCTCTGTAATTGAGGTTAAACCTTAGACAAATTTTAGTTGCTGAATTAACTTTTTCGATCCAAAATCTATAAATTATTTAAACATTTAAACACTTAAAAATGAAAATTATATTAAAAATTTTTTTTTGCTGTACTAAGTAATTATGAATTTTTTTTTATTGCTGGGGTTATGTTCAAAACCTCTTGAGCATGCATATTTAATGTCAGTTATAAGCATCGCAGTAAAAAAGCTTTAGAATTATGTTTATCTACTTTTTCTACAGTAATAACTGTAGTAAAGATGATTATTTCTACAATTGTTAACCCTGAATGAGGTTAGAATATTTTCATTATATGATTTTTTGTTTTAATAGTATATTACGATACGTGAGCCGGACATTGGATTTCCGGGGCGTCCGTGATATGACGCCCGAGGCGAAGCCGAGGCTGTCATGACGCACGCCCAGGGCATCCAATTTCCGGTCCAAGTATTGTATACTATTTTTCTTACTCCCCGGCCGAAAGTACGTTCTGTAATTGTTAAATAATTAATAAAATTGCGTTTTCGTCTGCTAGCTGTGTTTGAGTGTTAGTTTTTCTTTCGGCCCGCTCGATAGTAGTGCCTCTCTCGGCCGCTTTGGGTAGCTCGGTCGATATTACCGACTGTTTTTTCTTTCGGCCCGGCGTCGAGAGCTGGTTTTTTGGGCATCTGCTACTTTCGCTGTTGCAGAGATGGTATCCATCTCTAAATAAAAAAATAAATAAAAGGAATAAAAAGTTATTCTTTTTTGAGTAAAAAAATCACGAATGTTTTTATTCCACTGCTGCAAAGCAAATAAAAACTTTCTTAACCATGGCTTCAGAAAATTTAGACATTCGGACTATCATTCCTGATGATTATGTCTGTGGCTTCACGGAAAAATCCGTTTTATGCCTTATTTCTTATCTTTCAATAGTCCTCTATGACGTATAATTGTTACAGAAATAAAAAAGGTGCACTCTTCGTCTTGAATCAACACAAGGAAAAACGCTTTAAATCCATTTTTTTAACATTTTCCCGGAATAACCACGTCCATTTTTTTATAAGAACTCCCGGGAAAATCACATGACTCCACTTTTTTTTTAAAAATAACTCCCGGAAAGACCATATAGCCACTTTTTTCATCAAATATCTTGGGAAAACGATATAACTCTATTTTGCCAATAAGAGAGACAGACGGTCGTTATTATTATTATTTTTTTTTTTTATTTATTTACCAGAAATGTTACAAAAGATACATAATTCAGCTAGTATCAGGATATAACAAACTATATCCGATCCAGCTGCATCCTATAGAGGTGCACAATACACCTGTACATAGGTCCGGTAGCTTACAAACTCACGCAACACTTATACTAATCTTACATGCTAAAATAAAGTTGGTTTTTGGTAATATGCTATAATAAAATATATTTGAAATTCAACTTTTATATGAACTCTAATAAACTTTAATAGTGATTAGCTCGAATTAATCAAGAATTTTTGTCCACTGATTTTACAAAATTTATGATATAAGGTATTAGTTTTTTCTTTCTTTTTCTTTGTACCAGTTGGTAATTTTTATTTTTAAATTTTTATTACTGAGATTAAGCTTTTTCAATTCATTAGGGAATTTGTTAAATAATTTCATAGCTACAATTTCATTATTTTTGAAGTTTATTGACTTATTGATTTCACGCATTAAAAGACTTTTATTTCTAGTAACGCTTTTTGAATCTATAAATTTCTTTCTTAAATCATTGTAATGAAACATAACTGATTCTAATTTAAAATTATCTTCGATTTGTAAAGGTTGGAAAGTATCGTTTTTTGATTTGTTAATTATTTTTATGATTCTATCTTGCAATGGTTGAAGTTTAATTAGAACATTATTTTAAGCCCCTCCTCAAGCAATAATACCATAGTTAGCTAAGCTGTTAAAAAACGCGTAATATAGAGTTATCAAGTGTTTAGTTTCGAGAATTGATCTTAATTTAATAAATACAAAAAGCAAATATCTCGTTCTTTTAGCAATATACTCTGTATGTTTATCCCACTTTCAATTTGCTTATTGCCTATAAAAATTTTTAAGTTATTTAGCACACTATTGCTATAGATTTCAAGCGCCATGAAAACAGTTTTTTTAACATTTAAAGATAATTCATTTAATGCTATCCAAGCGCTGACGTCATTTAGTAACTTGTTCATTTTGTTCTATTTTTGTTACCATGTACTTTCCATACTTAATATTACTGTATCATCTGCATAAGAGATGATATTTTCTTTAGGCACAATAGTTAATAGATCATTAATATAAATTAAAAAAAGTAGCGGTCCCAAAATTGTCCCTTGAGGTACTCCAGTTTCTACAGATAGTGCATTACTTACATGATCTTTGATTTTTACTACTTGAGATCTTCCATTGAGGTAGTCTTTTAACAGATTTAATGTTATTCCCCGTATACCGTACGTTTCTAATTTTAATAATAAGATTTTATGATTTACGGTGTCGAAGGCTTTCGCTAAATCCAAGAAGGTTGCAATAGTAGGTGTTTTTTTGTTCAGATTTTTGTAAATAATACTTGTAATAAGGGCTAGTGCATCCTTGGTACCTTTATTTTTTCGAAATCCGAATTGATTATCTATTAGTATTTTATTTTTATTTAGGAAACTCAGTAAACGACAATGTATTATTTTTTCTAATAATTTGGCAATGTTGGATATTAAAGATATTGGTCTCTAGTTAGTTGCGTGATGTTTATCTCCTGATTTGAAGATCGGCAGTACTTCTGCTATTTTTAATTGTTTAGGCCATATCGACTTTTCGATACATAAGTTGAAAATATGTTCAAGTGGGATAATTATATACTTACTTAAGTTTTTTAAGACTTTTGTATTTATGCCATCTATTTCTCCTGCCTTCTCTTTCATTTCTGATATAAGCTTGAGTATCTCGTTACAGTTGGTAGGGTCTAGAAATATGGTAGATGTATTTGCTTTTGGTAATTTATACTTCATTTTGGGTTTTTTAATTTCTTTTGCTAATTTCGAACCGACACTACTGAAAAATTTATTGAAAGTTTCCGCTATATATTCTGTTTGGTAAATATTGTTCAGATTATCCGTTAAATAGTCTATCTTTTTAGCATTCTTATTCTTTGTCTTATTAATTTTTCTTTTAACGAAATCCTACATTTTCTTGTTGTTATAGAGTTATTATAAGTATACATTAGATTGCTACTTGCGCGTCATACTGAAGAACGCCTCTTTTGTACGTGCTGTCAGCTTTTAGGCGAGTAGGCAGCGCTTGCTTTGGGTAGATGTCGCGTCGTAAACGGAAACAGAAGAAGCTAGCAGGGGCGACATCTGCGTGGAACGAGTGTAACTGAGCGCGCAAAGATTAGGCTAGTTAAGTATAGACAATGGCTACATTGGATGCACACTAACAAAAATTACTGGAAAATAATTCTTTAAGGTTCTTTGGCCGTAAGGTCTCATTAAAAAATTTAAGACAAATATTTTGGTCGTATAATTCGTCGAAAACAGTAATATTTTACAGTATTAAGAGTAAAGAAATATATAAAATGTTTTTTAGAACTATGAAGAAAACTTTACATCGGTTTTAGAACATTTTAATGCTCATTTTTTTCACCTTTTTGTATGACTGTACGCCTTATTACACAGTTTTTATGCTATGATTTTAATACTAGCTCGCAAAAGCCATTCATTTCAATTGCAATTGATTACAAGGGTTTTCTTTTACATGTACACAAATTTAGAAGAACTAAACACTATTTTTTCAACTTAATTTTTTCAATGATTACGACGAATCTAGCCATATTCAGAGAATCTCCATAAGAACCCGCGTTAATTTTAAACTACAATATCTCGAAAACTAGCTTGCAAATCATATTCAAATTTGGCAGAGACGTTTATAATGATATTATTGACGTACTGACGAAATTTTATTGATCTGACATTATTTTTTACATATAGTCCATACAACCTTGACCATCTACATCTCAAGAGGACGATGAGAAGGACATGAAAATAACACACACAGTGTTTCCAAATACCGAGCAAGTATTTAGAGCTATGACCTTGTCTGCAACGTACCCAAAAACGGATATACACAAACAGTGTTTCACAAGAATCGAACAGTTGGTTTCGCCTTTCCCAGAAATAATTGAGCGACATATGCAATTATTATCAGGTATACTAAATAACTTAATTAATCAAAGACAGGTTATAATCAAACATAAAACGTTATATACAATTTAACATAATTGAGCAATTAAAAAAACAGTATCAACGTTATTTTTTTTTAATTTAAGAATAAGATTATATTTCAAATGAATAACTTATAAATTAATAAAATAATAAAATGTAATTTTAAGAAATCATCATAATAATAAGAACGTAAGTATAAGAAATATGTAGTTGAAATCGGCACGTGAAGATTCTGAACTAGCGCGCGCTCAAGAGAGGGCATCTACAGGACTGGACCGGAGCGTTCTCTCACTTTCCAGCTGTCGCTCGACTCTGACGTTTGGCTACGCCGCTCCCGCTCACCACCTTTTGTTCTCATTTTTTCGTGACGGTCATCAAGGCGTTGTTTTCCTTAGATTTATTATTTTACAGCGGGCATTATTGTGTTACATTATCCTTTCACAATAAATCTCATATTCGTCTGTACATAAAGTTAACAGTTAAAATAAAAACCGCAAAACCAAGATTCAAGATTCGTCAGAGTTAAAGTTACTTCTCCTGCGATCCAACTCATACATATGGTATATTTCTTAAACTTATGTTCTTGAACAATCAAATGGATAATTTATGATTTAATAAAATATTAAAATATAATGACACTATTTTTTGAGGATAAGTTATTCTACGTTTATGTTTGACAAATGCAAGTTAGAATGTAATTCATAAACTATTTTGATAACTTATGAATTATTTTTCAATATGGTATCATATAAATTAATAATTTGAAATATAATACATTATCAAGGATGAAACGTCCACACTGTTTACTGAGTTTCTCAAGAAACAGCGTCGACTTCCTTTTATTGATAATCTCAAGAAAGAGTCCAAAGCGCTATTTCTTGAGATCCTCAAGAAATGGAAGTTGACGTTATTTTTTTAGACTAAGTTTTTCAATGTAAATATTTGAAAAATGCAAGTTAGAATGTCGTTTATAAAATATTTTTTCCATACCACACGTGAAGTATTGTCTTTACTCCCTGACGTCAGGGAGTAAAATGTCACATGTACTCCCTCTTAGAAACAACCACGAGCATAGGCGTCGCCGTTTCTAGGAGTGAGGTTACGTGACGTTTTCGACCCTAAAATGAGGGACTAAACACAATACCTTTTTTGCCTAGCGGGCCGAAAGGACCACGTTTGCCCCGGTGTCCGATGGCAAAGGTTATATTTCTGGCCTCGCCAGGCAAAGAAAATAGTATACGCACCACGGGAGAAAATTAAGAATGTCTCAGATCGCATGTTTGCCACCCTCGCCTTTGGCTTGGGTGACAATTTACATGCGATCTGGGATATTCTTTACTTTTACTCCCTAGTTTCGTAATATACTATTCCACTGGGCACGTGAAAAAATTTTATATTGCCATCGGGAGCAATGAGAGCTATGAACGCCTGCAAGTTGTGTAACGTACCGAAGTAATGACGGAGTGTGCCGGAGTCCGTGCCGTCGATGCAGATAGAAGGTAGGTAGGTGGTGCAGGTAAGTAGTTAGCGCTGATTGCCTGCTACCGTGGTGCGTTGGAAATCGGGTAAGTAGTTCGCGCTGAGTGACTGCTACATTGCCGATAGATAGGATTGCCGGGTAAATAGTCGGCGCTGTGGGCCTTCTATCGTGCCGTGGGAGGTTGGTAAGGTAGAGATCCTTAGGTGTACTATGGTTAGGTGTATGATTGATTCGATCACTTAGCAACAAATATAATATTAAATGAGTTTATTTTGAGGGTAAATAGAAATAGATTAAAAGAGTATATTTACAATATTTTAACGAGCGCAAGGGGTCGCCAGCATCACTCACTTAAGCGCAATGCTTTTGGGAGAGTGTTCAAGGCAGAAGCTCGGACACAAGTGCGTGTCGATTCCTAGAATCGTGGCCCTTTAAATACTAATCGGCTGTCTGCTCTTCTCTCTCGCACATGACAATACGGGTGTTTACGTTGATGACGTCAGAGGTGCCGCTCGAGAGTGAGTATTGATAATTTTCGCTGGGCGCGCGCAATCACCTGTTCGGGTGTTTATTTACCTCTCGCTCTCGTATCTATTAGTAGGCTAGTCATGTATTGTACTGACCCGCTGGTCATGTACGTCACATCGCCCCCAAATTAAATGTTTTTTATATTCGCAAAATAAATATATACAAATGTTTAATTTTAATAGCCTTTTATTCACGCACGCAATACATAGTTAAAACGTAATTGCCATTTCATATGCAGGGTCGGCAACGTCCTGCGGTGGCACTGGCGCGGCCGATGGCGATGGTGGTGAGGATGACGGGGTGGCTGGTAATTTCGGCGAAAAAGATGGTGATAGTGGGCTTACCGGCCGTGGCACGTACCGTCTTCGTCGAACCATCTGCCGTAATATTAGATATTCTCCGATCGGGGGGCGACGTATCGGTGTTGGTATGTATTTCTGGTGTTACATCCTGCCCTATAGATAAGTTTATTCAATAAAAATAAAAAAAAAAGGGAATTTTTTTTTTATCATTGAGCGCGTGGCCTTTTTGTAATGTTGCAACCACTTCATATTAAAATAATTAATTATATATAATGTAACACAAGCTTTTATACTTGAATACGTAATTTGATTTGCGATGATCATTATAATCACTGCAAAATCACGTCATATTTTTCTATTATTAATGTTACTTTCTCATATTGAAAGTTGCTTTCAAACTGAAATTTAAATTCCATCATAATTAAATCATACAGTATAAGAATTTGTACTAATGTTTTATTAATGACGATTAAAATTGATAGATTATTGATGTTAATAATACACAATTGCTTAGAAATTAATTAAACGAGTAAAAGCATAGCAGAAAGCGTAGCGTCCTTTTCGTGGAAGCGTGGGTAGCTGTACCAACTTTCACCAAGAGAAAAACACGCTTAAGGGCGAATGTCCATCTCTGAATTATTCATTTCGAAAAACTTGGAAACTTTTCCACTCAGAAATACTAGGAAAATTCAGTTAACATTGTTAATTTCACTCTTACGACCAAATTGAATAGGTTTCTGTAATTCTGATATTTTTATGAATATTGGTTATAAGCAAACTCTTGTTTAATTTAGTTGCCTCATTGGAAATAAAATGCTTTTATGGTAATAGGAATTTTTGTAATGCAAAAGGAAATAATAACTGAATTTTCCTATATACTCGGTCGTAAAATTATAATAAGATGGAATACTTTTATACATCAATATAAAAAATGTTTTATCGTTAGGATTTTATATTAATTTAAAATTAAATAACGAAATTGCCTCTCTGTAAGTTTATAAGCTATGTAAATATACTTATAAACAAAAATCTTATTCACATTTGCATCACACGTACCGTACTAACTTTAATTATTATATTTACCAGATCACAACTGTAAAAACAACTAAATTATGAAGTCTATTAGTTAATTAAAGCTTTTTAACCTTTTAAATTATAATTTTCATGTTTTTTATTCTAGAATCCATTTTTATTCCGATTTTCTTTTTATGTCAAACAAAAATCTAAGATGTACAATTATTATTTATTAAGTTATTTAATAATTTATATTAGCCCCGCCTTTTTCAACACTTTCACCAATTAAAAATTAATATTTTAGAAAAATATAGGTTTTAAAACAATTTAGTTGTTTATTAATTAAGATTCATGCAAAAACTTGTATTAATTATTATTACTTACTATATTTAAATGCGTGCTGAATACCTGAAGCTAATTAACCAATCCTCACGCAGAATCTTAGAAGGAGGAGTAGTAGAAATTTCCAGAAAACCAACCGTAACCAATCAGGTAGATTTAGGTATCCCCCTTACTATGTCAAGGGCGGTTTCGAAACCCGAGCGACCAATAATATCTTTCCACGTTTAAGGAAAGAAGCGTCAGCGTCCTCCTAGTTAGGCTAGCTCGTAACGCTGCGCGTCTACTCACTCTCAGTCACGCGCTCTTTCACCCTCCAACGAGGTCTTTTACACGCGCTCATCAACACGCGCTCTATCACCCTCCAACGAGGTCTTTTACACGCGCTCTCTCGCTCTCCAACAAGGTATCTTACACGCGCTCAATTCAACACGCGCTCAACCAACCTCAAACAGACGAGGTCCGCGACATTTAGTTTGCTCTAACTAAGATTTTGTATTTGTAACCTTATTACCGTGCAATGGTAATACATATTTTTTTTTTTAGTGAAATAAAGTGATTGCATAAAACTAAGAATTCTCGTGTTTATATTCATTTATTTTAAAATCAGTTAACAACCGACATTTTTCATAAAAATACGTAGCAGAGATAACGGACCATCAAAAGCCACTAAGGACCGAGGAAAAATAAAAGTAAGTGAAAAATTTTATTTGCTATCTTAACTTTTCTACTAGTTAGTTAGAACATTTCCCAAAATATTAACCCCATTTCATGTTTAATTCGCGCTTTCGTAAAGCTTCCCCTAAAACAAAGTGTTTCTTCTATATATCTTTCCATCTTTCTAAATCAACCCCCTAGATATCCTGAGAATAAAAAATATATTAGGGAATCTATTCCGCAAGTCGACAGTAACTTGACCTTTCTTGTGGGTACATTTCCTAATCAAAACAAATTAAACAATTCACATTCGGGGTGAATAAAAATAAAAGAGACAAGGATAAGCAGAAACACCGCTGGTTATCAAATTTTTAAACTTGCTTTTTCAACCGCGTCGCGCCCTTTTTGCTGCCCATAGACTACCCTATCCTTCTAGTGCTAGTATCTAGCTCAATCCCGAGCTAGTAGGTTTTCATTAGCCTAGGCTCTAAACTGAGCAGAATAGTTTTTTATAAAACTAACATGTTGGGTCTTCTTTGGTAGACCCGACGTAACAAAATTTTTGGAGGCCCCGGAGGGATATTAGATACAATACTAGATAGGATTAATTTTTTTTTTTACGGAAACTTATTGTGTTTTCAAGTTTGAAAACGAAAAAAAATATATTAAGAAAATTTTCAAGAAAAAAACTAACAAAATAAAGAAATAAACGAAATTGAACTAAACTAAAATAGAAAAAAAAAATTTAATTTTTCCAAATTTAAGTCTATGCCCCAAAGCCTCTGTGTCACAAAGTGATGACCACGCGCAACGGCCTCTCGACTAAAGTTGTAACAATTGTTATTAAAACAAATTTTTATTGAATCCTCTACAAAGCTAGAGAAGAGAAGTATTATTAAACTTCTATTTTAAACAAATTTAAAAAAAAAAAAAAAAAAAAATCTTTATTAAAAAAATTTGAATCCTCTACAAAGCTAGGGAAGAGAAGTATTATGAAACTTCTATTTAAAACAAATTAAAAAAAATATATCCTCTATAAAATTAGGGAAGAGAAGTATTATTAAACTTCTATTTTAAACAAATTAAAAAAAAAAATCTTTATTAAAAAAAAATTTTTGAATCCTCTACAAAGCTAGGGAAGAGAAGTATTATTAAACTTCTATTTTAAACAAAAAAAAAATCTTTATTAAAAAAATTTGAATCCTCTACAAAGCTAGGGAAGAGAAGTATTATTAAACTTCTATTTTAAACAAATTTAAAAAATCTTTATTAAAAAAATTTTGAATCCTCTACAAAGCTAGGGAAGAGAAGTATTATTAAACTTCTATTTTAAACAAATTAAAAAAAAAAAAAATCTTTATTAAAAAAATTTTGAATCCTCTACAAAGCTAGGGCAGAGAAGAATTATTAAACTTCTATTAAAAACAAAATTAGATTCATAATTTTATTAAATCTAAAAACAAAATTTGTTAAATCTTCAAATTTTAAAATACTACAAAATTCGTATTTACCGTTTTACAATTCTTACCATTTTACGAATCGAAAGATATTCTAAGTATATAACTAACAAAACACTTTTTGCATTTAACTTAAACTAATGAATAGGTTACACTTAATTTGAAAAAGAAAAATACCTTAAGAAAATTTTTATTTCTATATTTTGAAGAATAAACAAAAAAAAAAATATGTACGAAAAGATTTCAAACCTTTACTCATAAACTGAGTTTTATTTACTAAATTTTCACTAGAATTCAAAAAAAAAGGTTAAACATTATTTTGAGTACTTTCTTTCCCTAAACCTTACTATATTCTATTTCAATAATAACTAATTGAAAGAAATACAAATTTAAGTAAATTTATATTTATATTTTTACAATTTTAAATTAATTATTATAATAACAATAATTAATAATAAACAATAATAAATAATAGTTAATAACAAATTATAATAACATTAATTATTAGTAAACAATAATGAGTAATAGTTAATTTTTTTTTTTTTTTTTTTTTTTTTTTACGAGGGAAACAGTGAAATCTTGCATCAGTCCGGTGGACCAAATGCTCCACCGGACCGCCTGGGCCGCATATCCATGCCAGCCCAGGAGACACCGCAAGAGGCTCCGCACTCCCACGGCGTGTGGGATTCCTACCCACTAAAAACACTAACCCTTTCTGCTCTGCACTACTGTACAGACCCTCCGCCGGCACCGTTTTACACATTACTTCAGGGGAGGGCTTGCTTCGCCTGAGCGGCACCTTCTCACTTCAGAGCGGCCGTTGAGACCCGCAGCGGTCTTTTTTTTCCCGTGAACAGCTACGGCGCCCTGCGGACGGCCGATCTGCTGTTCTCCTCTTCCCTTTTTTGGCGCAAGATCGCCTCCACGTAGGAGGCGACTTTCGCCCATTGTTGAGGACCTTGGTGCATCACCCTGACTATATTGTCAGGTGATATGCAGCCAAGGTCCCTCTCTAGTGCCCCCCTTTCGACGGTCCACCTTCCGCATACGAAGAAGGTGTGGAACACGTCGTCCGGGAGGCCCTCACAATAGGCGCAGCCTGGCTCCGCGACTTTACCCATCTTATGTAGGTATGCGCGGAACAGGCCGTGCCCCGTCAAGAATTGGGTGAGGTAGTAATTTACCTCACCCTCTTTTCGGAACAGCCAGGTGTCCACTTGTGGGATCAGCCTGGCCGTCCATCTTCCTTTAGTGGAGGATTCCCACCGATGCTGCCAAGCCTGGATGGTATTGGCCCTGGCCGTTCGGTGGGCCTCCACTACCCCAAGAGCAGGCTTCTGCTGATGGACGAAGCGTCTCTCCAGTGCAAGAAGGTCGATGGGTATTACCCCAGCGACCACTAATATCGCGGGCTCGGAGACCGTGCGGTAAGAGCACGCGATCCGGAGTGCTGCTCTCCGTTGCACCGCGGCGAGACGCTTCCTGTACACGTCTTTCCGTAGCGCATCGGCCCAGACCTCCGCTCCGTACAGCATGACGGCTTCGGCGGCATGCATGAGTAGGCGCCTTTTACAAGGCCGGGGGCCGGCGGTATTGGCCATGAGCCTACTCAGCGAGGCTGTTACTGCTGCCGCCTTTTCCGTCACTATGGTGAGGTGTTCCCTGAAGGTGAGCTTGTTATCAAGCGTCACCCCGAGGTACCTCACCGCACTCTTTGCCTGGACCGTCGCGTCTCCTACTTGAAAGGGGCACATGGTATTGATGTGCCTCTTCGTGAGTAGCACGACCTCCGTCTTCTTTGTGGCTAATTCAAGCCCGTGATCCTCCAGCCAGGAGAAAACGCGACGCATTACCCGGTTGAGTAGCAGCCTAGCGAGGTCAACGTCTCTGGCTACGATGACCACCGCTATGTCGTCAGCGTACCCAACCAGGAAGGTGCCCTCGGGCATTTCCATGCGCAGGATCCCGTCATAGAATACATTCCATATATCGGGACCCAGCATGGAGCCCTGAGCTGCCCCAGATGTTATTTCCCTCTTTATTGGTCCATCCTCAGTGTCGTAAGTTATCGAGCGGTCCCTCAGATAATCCCCAAGAATGCGTAAAAGATACGCGGGGATACGAAAGTCCCGCTCGAAAGCTTCCAGCGCCTTGTCCCACCTAACTGAGTTAAACGCGTTTTTAACGTCCAAGGTGGCCAGCAGACAAATAGGGCGAGAGAAATGGTTGCCCTGTTCCGTTGACCTGGCGGCATTTACCACCTCCTGGATTGCGTCTACGGTTGACTTATCTCGCCTGAAGCCATACTGCCGCGGAGCCAGATCTCCGAACGCACTTATGGCTGCCTGGAGGCGAGGTTTCAGCAGTTTCTCCAGAAGTTTTCCCGCCGTGTCTAGCATGCACAGCGGGCGGTAGGCCGACGGGCTGTCTGCTGGACCCTTGTTCTTGCTGATGACGACAAGTCTCGCTGTCTTCCAGCGGGCAGGAAAAATGCCCGCCTTCAGGCAGGAGTTGTACATGTCCAGCAAGAGGCGCGGGTGACTGCCGCCGATGGCTTTCAGCAGCTCTGTTGGTAATCCATCCGGCCCCGGAGCTCTCTTATTACGCAAAGATTTTATTGCGATGGAGAGCTCCATGTTCGTAAACAGAGGAGTTTCGAACGGGCCGGATTCGTTCGGGGAAAAGGGCACGTACGATGTTCGTGATCGTTTGCGCATCTTTCTGCGCTGACGAACCGAAGGTCGCCAGCTTGCGCATAACGATCTTGTACCCTAATCCCCACGGATCGTGATCCATCTCTTCCCCCAGCTCTTTCCAGCATCGCTGCCGGCTGGATTTGATGGCCTTCTTTAGGGATTTCTTGGCCGCCTTGTACTCTGCGGCCAAGGGGGCTGCGTCGAGATCGCGTTTTTTGACCCTCTGCATTCTGCGTCGCAACTGCAGGCACGTCTTACGAAGGTCCGCGATGTCGTTCGTCCACCAGTAAGCAGGTCGTCTTGACCCACGTGTTGATTTCCTGGGAACCGTCTCCGCGCAGGCCTTTTCGATGACCTTCATGGTGTAGTCGGTCACCATTTTTGCCCGCGCAGATAGCGGCAGCGATTCCGGGATCTCACGCAGTGTTCGCTGTCCGTGTTCTATCGCCGTGGCAAACCTCTCGTAGTTCATCTTGGCGATGTTCCACCTGGGGGCCGCGCTTGTGCGGAAACGGAGCCGGTCTGCTATCACGCACACGGAACGAGATATACATGTGATCGCTTCCTGTATAGTCCTCGATCACATGCCAGCTCTGGATTCGCCCGGCTAGGCGTTCGCTTGCCAGGGAGACGTCGATAATGGTCTCCCTGTAGCCCGGTCGTCTGAAGGTCGACGTGGTACCTTTATTTAGTACCACGAGGTCTAGCCGACTGGCCATATCCATAACCAGCCGGCCCCTACGATCCGACCGAGCTTCCCCCACTCCGGGGCTTTAGCATTGAAGTCCCCGGCGATAATCAGCTCACCCTGCATCTCCCGTGTTGCATCCTCCAGGCCCTCCAGCTTGGCCTGGAAGTCGCTGATGGTCTGGTTTGGAGTGAGGTATACGCTTATGTAGTGAGTTTGCTGGTGCCTCACCCAAACAAAACCGCTGCCGCCGCCATGACCCGCAATGTGGATATTCTGCGGGTCATGGTTCCAGATGGCTGCGGTGCCCAGGTCATCGGCAAACCATCCTGGACCATCTCTGTTTCGATACTGTTCGCTGATTAGTACAATATCAGCGTTTTTCTCGAAACAGATCTGTTCCAGGAGGTCGTGAGTGAGCTGCCCTGCTCCTGTGCATATTACCCTGCAGAACTACCGCCATTTTTTCTTGGCATTTGCAAGTGCCTCTCGGAAGGCCCTACAGGCTCCTGATCCCGCCGTATGGTTGCGGGAATCAGGTTTGTCCGCTTGTTCTGGACACAGGAAGCAACGTGGGGTGGCATTACATCCTGCGATCATGTGGCCTTCCGCCCCGCAGCGATAGCATTGCTTGCTGCGGTCGGGCCCTTTGCAGTCCGAGCTAAGATGGCCGAAGCCCAGACATTTATAGCAACGGGTAACCGTGGCTCTCCTGCGGATCCTGCAGTTGACCCAGCCTATCTTTATGCGGGCGATGGCCATTAGCTTTTCCGTAGCCGGTGTGTCCACCGTCACTATGGCCATCCGTTGTGCCCTCGCATTTGGCCTAGTCAAGACAGACTGCAGGAACCCCTTGTAGTCCTGCAGGTCTATTTTTAAGGCCTCCACTACTTTCTCACTGGACGTGCAACTGTCGAGATCTCTGATCTCCAGGATGGCTCTGGGAATCAGTTCCCTAACAACGGTGCAGTCGTTTCCAGTAGCTTCTCTGAGTGCTTCTGAGAAGGCAGTTCTTGTTACTGAATTGCCTTCTTTCAGCTCGAGGAGTACCTGACCTGCTCTTGTTTGCCGGATGGATCGGATCTCTACTCCACTCTCTTCCGGCTTGACAGCCTTACGTATGGTGGACAGAATGTCCGCATACGACTTACCGCCTGCCGGTTTGAGCACGATCGCATCCGGCTTTGTTACCTTTTTTTCCTTCTTCTTTGTCTTCTGCTTCCTCTGCTGTTGTTGCGGCTGCTGTTTCTGTGGCTGCTGCTGCTGTTGTTTCGGCTGCTTCCGCCCTTTTCTACTTTTTACAGCAACCCAATCTTCCTTAGGGATATCCGCCTTTTTCTTCTTCACTTGCTTTTCCCCCGTATCCAGGCTAGGTGGGCTAGAGGCGCCTCGCTTCGTGCCGCCAAGTGGCTCGGGGCCAAGTGACCCTGTTGGTGTCCCCATACTTTCTACCAAGGACATCCTTTGCCTCCTGGCTGGTGTGTAAGCCCTGGCTTGCTTAGCAGCACGTAGTTCCGTTTTCACGGCGCTTTCGAGCTGCTCCAGTTGGTCTACCATAACTGGCAACCCCTTTTTAATATCGTTTTTGATATTAGGCTGAGCTTTTAGCGCCTGCACCATAACCTTGAGGAGCGCTCGCATTTCTGCGAGCACCTTCTCCACCGCAGTCTGGCATACACCTTCTTTCTCCTTAGTTTATTGGTTGTGTTGGGTGTTTGAATTCATCATGCATAGAATATGTTGTTTAAGACGGTTCGCCCACTATGGGAGCCACACCTCGGTGTGGCTACTATCCCCGCCTATAAGGAACCCTAGTTATGGATGCCGAAGCCGAGAGGCGGTTTGTCGGATGGTCACTCCTATCGGCACCTAGTGACTCTACAAAAAGGTTACGGGATAGGCCCGCGCCATAATGAAACAAAGGTTTAACGTCACCCCTACCGAGTGGGCGATGTCGGGTCCGTCCCAACACCTGACCCAAACCTCGGGCTAGACGGTGTGCGATTTGCCCTACGCAACTTCGGGTATAAGGAAATACTGACCAGGTAATCCTTCAGACCTGCGCCCAACAATGATTGCTTCAACCCCACCATTGGCTCCAGTCAGTGAGCACTAGAGCGGTCCTCCCACATTGAACATGCGTTTATCAATAATAATAATAATAAACGCAGAGGTTAGGTACTGACATCTCGTGCCACCCCGGTTAGGGAGTTTACTACTCTCCCTTTGGCTAGTCTAGCAGGAATATCCACAATCCGTCGGCCGCAGCCCATTGGCACAATGCTCATTCATTCTGCCATTCTCACGATTTCTTTGTTCGCGACCGCTTATTCATTATATTCACGGCTGACCAGACTATGCTGGCCGTTCCCCGATCCACAACCTGGGGACGCGCCCGGTAGCATAGAAAAATGCTCATCTATCGTTGGATAGAACCCGGGGAGTAATAGTTAATAATAATACACAATTAATTAATAATAAACAGTAATTATTAATAATAATTATTAATAAACAATAATGAATAATAGTTAATAACAAATAATAATATACAATAATTAATAATAAACAATAATTATTTAATAATAATTACTAATAAACAATAATGAATAATAGTTAATAACAAATAATAATACGCGCTTAATTATTATGGAACAAGAATAATAATAATTATTAATAAATAATAGTAAAAATTATGAATAAATTTCTTTTTTATTACCTACTTTATTAGTTTTTTTATATATATAGAATGATCCCTCAGATCAATGGTATTCTTTTAGAATGTCGAATTGAGAGTTTTTTCATAGAGTTAATATCACGAGTAGAATCACTTGAGGCGTTTGATCAGGATCGTTGGGCTACGGTTGCAAAGTTAGCTGACGAATTATCTAATGTTAAACTGGAAAATCTCCAATTAAAAGCATTTAATGGGGAATTAATCGAGGAAATCAGTAAGTTGACAAAAAAGAACGACAAACCCAATAGTGATTTATGTGTAGTGATTAAAAGTTTCCGTAATCTTGAAACAAGCGTAGATCTAAAATTAAAAAAATTAAACGAGGAAATTTCAAATATTACACAAAGTTTTGGAAAATTATCTTTAGAGTAAAAGTAATACAATTTTAAATATTTAATTTTTTTTCCTCTCTTTATTAACAAATTTTATGTATATACAAATAATAAATAAATGATTTATTTAAGAAATTAAAAAAAATAAATTAATTACACTAATTACTAAAATTAAACCATACTAAGATTTTTAACGTTATCATTTTAGAATTTATGTTGATTAATAACCAAATTTAAATAAATATTAAATATTAAATAAAAAAAAAATACCCTAGTATAGTAATACTAATATTAGTCAAAATTGTTTCTAGTGGATAAACCCCAACAAAAAAGGAAGAGACTTTCAGTTTTTCAAGCTCGTAGGAAAAAACGAAGGGAAGAAAGAGAAATTAAGGAATTCTGGAGTAAAGTATTAATAGATCTCAAGAATACTCCACCACCTGTTGAGGTTGAGAATATACCTCTACCGAAAGACCCTCCAAGGAAAAAATGCACAGAGTGCATTAAATCTAATGCGTATTCAAAAAATTGTACAGCTTGCTTTAGTTTAAATTATAAAGTTAAAAAATTATTGCCACCTCCACCATTAGAGTGGATGTTAAAATTGGAGGGTGAACATTAAAATCACCTCAACCAAATAATTTAGATTTACCTTAATGTAGAAATTTAGTAAAAATAATTAACAATAAATAAAAAAGATCTAAAATAAATACTTTGAGTTTTATTCCTTCTTTATTAAATAATTTATATGAGCGATAAGAGAATAACTCGACAAGAAGCACGTGAAAACCCAAAATCCAAGAAGGAAATAGATCAGTTTGATCCATTTGCGCCTACCAAACAGCTTCCTTATTCCCCAGTGAAAGTAGAAGATAAACTAGGCCCATTGCCTATTACTTCGAAATTAGGAATTGACGAATCAGACCGAAAGGTTGATACCTCTAACTTGGGATTTGGGAAAGAAAATAAAACACTGTCGTCCCAAGAATTGACAGAGAATTGGGATAGTGATTCTGAGGCTCCGCGAGAGCCAGTTGCAACCAAAATGGCAACTACACCATAATTTGTAAATATTAAGGACGCCTTAAAAATCGTCCCTGAATTTAACGGGAAAAATATTGCAATATCCCAATTCTTGGAGGGATGCACAGAAGCAAAGGCCATGGTTGAGGCTGCAGCGGAACCCAGTCTTGCTAAATTATTGAGGGCAAGAGTCACTGGAGAAGCCAGGCAAGCTATAACGGGGCAAGTTTTCGGAACGGTAGAGGAGTTTAAGGATTACTTGAAACAAATCTATGCTCCAGCCAAATCTGTAGCCCAATTGCTCGGAGAACTTGGAAATGAATTCCAAAGAAACGACGAAGAGGTAATAACCTTCGCCAACAGAGTAAGAATACTAGGGGCCAGAATTTTAGAGGCGAAAAAATTAGAAAACGGAACGCTGCCAGAAGCTTTCAGCACTTCTGTGGAAAGCACCTTACTCGAGTGCTTCAAGGCTGGATTAAAGCCAGAAATTGAACAGCAGTTAGGAGCGACCGCTAATGTAAATGACGTGGTAAAAGAAGTAATAAAAGTCGAAAAGTTACTTTCAGCTAGAAAAGCCCTAAGAAGGGATCAGCATAGTGGAGTAAAGATTGATAAAAAAAAGTATTCTCTTGCCAAATCTGTAAACAATCAGGACACAGCACTGAGGAATGTCAGGTTGCTGATGCAAGAGCCTCCAAACCAGAGGAGAATTGCAACGTTTGTAAAAAACGGGGGCACTCATCTGCCCAATGCCGAATAAATATGATTTGCCAAATTTGTGAGAAACCAGGGCATCTAGCAGCTCAATATTATAGAGTCGCTGTTTGCCAAACCTGTGGTAAATAAGGACATACCACACGCTTTTGTCGATTTGGCGAGCGAAACACAGCAGTCCCAAATACCATCACCTGCCAGCTATGATTAAATAAAGGTCATACGGCGAACATTTGTCGATTAAACGAAACCAACAAACCAAATAAACCTGTATTAAACATAGAGACATGTCAGCTGTGTCTAAAGACCGGTCATATGGCTCCTACCTGCAGAAATAACCTTAGTTGCGCTTATTGCAAGATCAAAGGGCACACAATTGACCAATGCCGAAAAAGGAGTAATAATAATAACACTAGCAGATCGGGAAACGAACAGAGCCCTTTAGGCCCGAGCGCACCTCAAAGGACTCAGCGAATTCCGCAGCGCTCAACCCACACGGCCCAAGTGCAGGGATTTACAGTGGACGAGTTAACAGCATTAAACTCCAATTTGCATCTAAGCTAATCCCTCATGTTTCTTTCAAGGACTGTCGGAACGATATATTATTTGGGTTTATGCTGGACTCTGGATCAGAGATAAATATCCTACGTGTAGGTTTTATCAGCGATACTAAAACCATAGATACCACAAAACCAACCTTAATCATGGGTATTTCAGAAAATCCAGGTCTATCATTAGGAATAGTCCATAAGAGAATGCTAGGTAGGAATATAGAATTTATAGTAGTGCCTAATAATTTCCAAATTCCATTCGCTGGAATTTTAGGATCTCAATTGTTTCTAACCCATAATGCTAAGTTGGACTTTAAAAATAAACTATTTACTTTAGGTGATCAACAAATGGATTTTTGCCAAAATAATAACCTCCGGTATGAGGTAGAGATTAACACAGTTACAAATATGGTAACTGAAAAGGGTTTAAACTGCCTACCATTTATAGACATTTTTAATCCGCCTTTCTTTACTAGAGGTTATTTTATGATAGATAGCGGTTCCGAAGCCAATCTCATTAAGCAAAGATTAATACCTAGGGATCAGAAAGTAAATCCATGCAGCGCGGTTTTATTAAAGGGAATACGTGAAGAAACAACCCAATCTCTTGGCGCCATTGAAATTAAAGTTTACGGGATTCTTTCATTATTTCATGTAGTACCAGACGATTTTCCTATTCCTTGCGATGGAGTTTTCGGTTCCACATATCTAACTCAGGCTCAAGCCTTGATTGACTATGAGAATAAATGCCTTAAAGTAGGGGATCACAACACCCCACTACTATTTAAAATCCCAAATAACACCGAATTAAGCAAAAATCATCTAACCATTTCCCACTCAAGTTTAATTTCCAATGCTAGCTTAGATGTTAATGTTGGAAACGAGACTGACAGTGAAAATATAGAATACTCCGAAAAAAATTCTAACGATTTATCCGATCTAGAGGAATATTATTCCAATTATAAAATTGCCATCTTAGATTCAGATAATAAAAAGGAAATTATGGATGAGAATATTTGTCCAATTCGTAAACTATTTAAGATTGCCTATACCGAGACCTTTGCTGAAATAGGTATACCAGTTATATCTGATCAAGAAATTGAGGATGCCCTCGATACTCTTGAAAATTATCAGCAAGATACGAATGTATCCATTTACGCTAAAAATACAGAATGTAATAATGCCTACATTCTGGAATTTTTAAGGTTGGATCACCTAAATAGAACAGAAAGGAATCATATCATTAATTTAATTTCAAAATTTAAACATAGGTTTCTTTTGGAAGGACAACATTTAGGTGCTGCCAGCACTGTAATGCATAGAATTATCACCACCGATGACGTTCCTATCAACGTCAAACAATATAAATTTCCGATATCTCTTACGGAAGAGGTTAACAGACAAGTTGAGGCACTCCTGCAGGAAGGAATTATAAAACCTTCGACCTCACCCTATAATTCCCCTCTTTGGCTGGTTCCAAAGAAGTTGGATGCCTCCTTGAAGCAGAAATGGCGTCTAGTCTCAGATTTTCGTTTGCTAAATGAAAAAACAATAACTGACGCATACCCATTACCTGACATAACACAAATCATTGATCAGGTGGGAGGACATAAGTATTATACGGTTCTGGATTTAGCATCAGGTTTCCATCAGATACTAATGGATCCCCGTGATTCACACAAAACCGCTTTCAGTACGCTATATGGCCATTATGAATATGTTCGTATGACGTTTGGATTAAAAAATGCCCCCCTACCTTTCAAAGATACATTGATGAAACGTTTAGAGGATTACAAGGAAAAATTCTATTTACCTTCATCGATGACATAATTATTTTTGCCAATACCTTAGAAGAACATGAGGAAAAACTAAGCTTGGTTATGGAAAGATTAGACCAAGCAAATTTACAATTAAACATTAATAAATGTGAATTTTTAAAAAGTGAAATTTGCTATTTGGGTCATGTCTTAAGTAAAGATGGGGTTAGTCCTGATCCTAAAAAGCTTGAGGCAGTTAGATGTTTTCCCCAGCCAGAAACTGTTAAAAACATTAGGCAATTCCTAGGGCTAGCCGGATATTATAGAAGATTTATTAAAAATTTTGCGACGATGTCAAAACCGTTAACAAAATTACTGGAAAAGGATACTGATTTTGTTGGGACTGAAATGATAAATGAAGCCTTTGGGTCACTAAAGGAGGCATTATGCAATCCTCCTATTTTACAGTATCCCGATTTTTCTAAACCTTTTATTATTACTACGGACGCATCAGGGTATGCCATTGGTGGAATACTCTCTCAAGGAGAAATTGGCAAAGATCTTCCAATAAGTTACGCCTCTCGTGTGCTTAGAGGACCTGAATTAAACTATGAGGTATACGAAAAGGAAGCTTTAGCCATGATTCATTGTGCGAAAATCTTCCGATCCTATATCTATAACCGAAAAATCTCGTTTGTAACCGATCATAAACCATTAGTTTGGTTCAAAACCGCAGATTGCAACACCCGTGTTCAAAAATGAAGATTTAAACTCTCTGAATTTGATTATGAGGATATATATAAGCCTGGAAGATTGAATGCTAATGCGGATGCGTTATCTAGGAACCCCATTTGTAATGTGATCACCAGGAAACAATCTAAATTGCTTAATGAAAAAGTTAATCTTACCAATGACGCCGTTGATAAATCTAAAGTAATAGAAAATAATTTAACATCTAAGAAAAAAACAAATAAAGAAATAAACAAAACAAGAAAAAACGTGGATAAATCTAATTCTATTAAAAATACATTAAAACCAAAATCAGCAATTATATCTCAGTTACGAGACTCTGAAGAAAAAATTAACAAAAAAAAATGATCCAATTATCTTAGAATCCTATGAGAAACGGGTCTCTGAACGCGTTGCAAATAAACCTAAACCTAATTACATAGAATCAGATAGTCTAGATGATGATTTTCACGGAGAAGCACTGATATCTCCCCAATCTGAAAAAACTATCTATTCTTCGGTAAACAATGATACATTTGAACCCCCTTTAATGCCGGATACCGACGATTTATCAGAGACTTCTCATTTATCAACTTCAATAAGCGAATCCGAACCCTCGGAGTTCAAGTTAAAATCTGTAGATTTAGATAAAAATTGTCAAATAATTGAGGTTAGGGATTTAATTCATTGTAGAAAAGACTCAACATATGTCAAACTCTGTACCAAGAACTTTAATGAGAGCCTAAATATTTTTTTTTAAACAATCAGTAAAACAAATAGTGGCTAAGGCAAATGTATGAGTTTTCTCTGTATAATTAATCAACATCTGTCACACTCTGAACCAAGAACTTTAATGAAAACCTAAATATTTTTTTAAAACAATCAGCAAAACAAATAGTATTATTAATGTAACAACACAATTTGTCTAGTCTTTTTATTTTTTCTAGTCTCATCTATTCAATAAGCACTCTCTACAAATGGTAATAATTTTTTTCATGACTGTACTAATAATAATAGTGTTGATATTTAAAACTTTCTACGAAAGTGTAAAATAAGGCAAGTATAGAAGTTTTTTCTGTATAATCTATGTATAATCTAAATATAAAACTTTCTACGAAAGTATAAAATAAGGCAAGTATAGACGTTTTTTCTGTATAATATACTCTTCCTCTCTCTCTTCCCCGCCCTCTCTCACCCTCTCTCCCCCTCCCCTTTCTTCCTCTCTCTCTCTTAACATCCGTCAAACTCTGTACCAAAAACTTTAAACACAGCTTAAATATTTGTTTAATACAATCAACATGTTTAAAAAAAAAATAATTCCTTAAGTACGTTACGTACGTTAATTAAACACAAGAAAGTACTGAAATCAATTATACACGGAGAAAAATAACATAGGAAAAATTGCCATATTTGATTGTAAGTCGAGGACAGACTGAAATCCTCCACAAAATTGCCATAATTTATGGTAAAAATTGCCATAAATTTATAGTAATTTTTACAATGTAGGAAAAATTGCCATAAATTTATGGCAATTTTTACCATAAATTATGGCAATTTTGTGGAGGATTTCAGTCTGTCCTCGACTTACAATCAAATATGGTAATTTTTCCTATGTTATTTTTCTCCGTGTATTGTAGTCAAGTACCCATAACTTAACTTGACTGACATAATACAACTTTTCGTACCTACTCAAAAATATTCAGCTAGCGGGCATGAAGTACTATTTAACACCCAAGAGGCGTAATAGCTCTCATACTCCTACAAAACTTTATAGAACCTACGCACTTTACGTCCGTGTGGGCAAAAATTATTTAAATTATATATAACTATCTTTTACTTCGTCGAGTAAATGTATACTGAACAAATTATATGTATGTAGATTCAAATTCTTCATTGCAAATCAAACAAACGAAAGTTGTGAAATCAATTACCGATAGTCAAGTAATGCAAACAACTCTCCGAAACAACTGTATGACTGATCTCAGAAATATATTATTCTAATTTGTTCATTCTTCTATACAAATTAAACACAAGAAAGTACTGAAATCAATTTATTGTAGTCAAGTATACCCATAAGTTAACTTGACTGAGATAATAGAACTTTTAGTACCTTGCGTGTAAAATTACATTTCACGCCCACGTTGTAACTTCAAAAATATTCACCCAGCAGGCATAAAGTACTACTTAACGCCTAATAAGCGGAATAGCTCACATATTCCTACAACACTTTATAGAACCTACGCACTTTACTCCCGGGTAGACGAAAATTATTAATTAATTACTATTATGCCTTCTTTTTATTTCTAAAATTAATAAGAATTTTATCAGATATTTACGAAGTCAATGCCTATATAAAAAAATTACATAGTTACCAACACATCCCCATTTTTCATTATTTTTTCTCAATTTTGAAATTTCTATAATATTACGCATCTTGGGAGGACACGAGAAGTCTAGAGCTGCTCTAGCAGGGGTGGTCGTCCAATCTTCCATACATACTTGGCGGGCCCGACGGTTTGCAGTTTAAGGTGTAGACATTGTCATTTTCATATGAATATTCATACGTTTAAAGATCAGATAAAATGTATAAGTCAATTGCTTCTAGATATTAAATACTGATCCGTGAATATATTACTCTTTTTAAATAGAAAAGTCCAAACACAGATGAAAATTTCATATGAGATCTCATATGAGAATATCGGACATCAGATCCGATATGAGATCACATACGAGGTCCCATAATATATAAAATTGCAGATGACATAACATATATGAGTCTTATCTGATGTCATGTCCGAAATACTCATAACATGATGTCTTATCTAATCTGATGTCCGAAATACTCATATAAGATCTCATATGATATTTACACGCGGGAAAAGGATAAAAATAGGTGGCTCATAAAATAGTTAGTAAAATTTAAAGCTCTTTTGAATAGACTATGAATTTATATGTATCTTTTTATTTCATTCCCATATAAAAAAAGACGAACACAAGGAAAAATATTTTAGGTAATAAAAGTAAATCATAATTATGCACACAGTACATGTAGGGATATTATATTTAAACGGTATTTATGGTGGACTTATAGGTATATGCAAAAATCTAGTATTCTACATTTACAAAGCTCACCGGTAAACTGCAAACCGTCGGGCCCGCCAAGTATGTATGGAAGATTGGACGACCACCCCTGCTAGAGCAGCTCTAGACTTCTCGTGTCCTCCCAAGATGCGTAATATTATAGAAATTTCAAAATTGAGAAAAAATAATGAAAAATGGGGATGTGTTGGTAACTATGTAATTTTTTTATATAGGCATTGACTTCGTAAATATCTGATAAAATTCTTATTAATTTTAGAAATAAAAAGAAGGCATAATAGTAATTAATTAATAATTTTCGTCTACCCGGGAGTAAAGTGCGTAGGTTCTATAAAGTGTTGTAGGAATATGTGAGCTATTCCGCTTATTAGGCGTTAAGTAGTACTTTATGCCTGCTGGGTGAATATTTTTGAAGTTACAACGTGGGCGTGAAATGTAATTTTACACGCAAGGTACTAAAAGTTCTATTATCTCAGTCAAGTTAACTTATGGGTATACTTGACTACAATAAATTGATTTCAGTACTTTCTTGTGTTTAATTTGTATAGAAGAATGAACAAATTAGAATAATATATTTCTGAGATCAGTCATACAGTTGTTTCGGAGAGTTGTTTGCATTACTTGACTATCGGTAATTGATTTCACAACTTTCGTTTGTTTGATTTGCAATGAAGAATTTGAATCTACATACATATAATTTGTTCAGTATACATTTACTCGACGAAGTAAAAGATAGTTATATATAATTTAAATAATTTTTGCCCACACGGACGTAAAGTGCGTAGGTTCTATAAAGTTTTGTAGGAGTATGAGAGCTATTACGCCTCTTGGGTGTTAAATAGTACTTCATGCCTGCTAGCTGAATATTTCTGAGTAGGTACGAAAAGTTGTATTATGTCAGTCAAGTTAAGTTATGGGTACTTGACTACAATACACGGAGAAAAATAACATAGGAAAAATTACCATATTTGATTGTAAGTCGAGGACAGACTGAAATCCTCCACAAAATTGCCATAATTTATGGTAAAAATTGCCATAAATTTATGGCAATTTTTCCTACATTGTAAAAATTACTACAAATTTATGGCAATTTTTACCATAAATTATGGCAATTTTGTGGAGGATTTCAGTCTGTCCTCGACTTACAATCAAATATGGCAATTTTTCCTATGTTATTTTTCTCCGTGTATAATTGATTTCAGTACTTTCTTGTGTTTAATTAACGTACGTAACGTACTTAAGGAATTATTTTTTTTTTAAACATGTTGATTGTATTAAACAAATATTTAAGCTGTGATTAAAGTTTTTGGTACAGAGTTTGACGGATGTTAAGAGAGAGAGAGGAAGAAAGGGGAGGGGGGAGAGAGGGTGAGAGAGGGCGGGGGAAGAGAGAGAGGAAGAGTATATTATACAGAAAAAACGTCTATACTTGCCTTATTTTATACTTTCGTAGAAAGTTTTATATTTAGATTATACATAGATTATACAGAAAAAACTTCTATACTTGCCTTATTTTACACTTTCGTAGAAAGTTTTAAATATCAACACTATTATTATTAGTACAGTCATGAAAAAAATTATTACCATTTGTAGAGAGTGCTTATTGAATAGATGAGACTAGAAAAAATAAAAAGACTAGACAAATTGTGTTGTTACATTAATAATACTATTTGTTTTGCTGATTGGTTTAAAAAAATATTTAGGTTTTCATTAAAGTTCTTGGTTCAGAGTGTGACAGATCTTTATTAATTATACAAAAAAAACTCATACATTTGCCTTAGCCACTATTTGTTTTACTGATTGTTTAAAAAAATATTTAGGCTCTCATTAAAGTTCTTGGTACAGAGTTTGACATATGTTGAGGGAGAGAAAGAGAGGGGAGCGGGAGAGAGTTATAAAATAAATACATTGTAACTAGCCACACTACTGCAACACAATCCGCTAGCAAATTAAAATATTGGTTGCAGATAAAAAAGTAGCCATTACAGTAATTTATATATTATGGTTTCATATATGGTAATTCACAGAACAGATAGCTACTCTGAAATATTTGGCGCCCATCACGATAAGCCAATCACTATATAATAATTACATTATATTTTCAACTCTTAGATTCGTTGAAATTTTAACTAGAAACCAGTTGAATTAATAACCAATCAGACACATCTTGCAAAATTAAACACAAAAGTTTATGAACTAAGAATCATTGAGAGAAAAAAGCTTTCTCCATTCTTTTAAAATATAAAACATCTTGAAACATCTTGAATTTCTGATAATAAAAGCTTCCGTAACATTCTTGTATACTTTTTGAAATAATTATCTGAATCTTGTGTAGAAAAATATTTACTGAGAACTCCTCTGAAACATTTTGACGTCTCCCACTGTGAGAAAATTATAAAATTAGATTAACTGAGCACTTTTATCCGTAGACATTTTCACAATATTTACTGAGAACTCTTCTGAAACATTTTGACGTCTCCCACCATGAGAAAATTATAAAATTAGATTAACTGAGCACTTTTATTCACAACAATAACACATCATTTTTTCTTTTTCTCTATTTTATTGTTCACTTAACATAATCTTTTAATTGATGTTTAAGTAAATAAATATGCACAGCGCCAATATCAACAAAGTTTCTTGAAGTATAGACAAAAAATGTTTTTTTTTAACCAAGGCTCTGACCAATATTTTAAATTCTGATTTTAAGTAGAGGTTAGAAATTTGTTATCAACACTTCATTTAACACATCATACCGATACTTTATTTTATTTATAGGCACCTATTGCCATAAGCCAATCACTATATAATTACATTATATTCGACACTTAGATTCGTTTAAATTTTAACTAGAAACCACTTGAATTAATAAGCAATCAGATACATCTTGCAAAATTAAAAACAAAAGTTTATGAACTAAGAATCATTGGGAAAAGAAAGCTTTCTCGACATTCTTTTATAGTAGAAACTCATGATTGCCACACATCTTGTATCAGTTTATGAACTAAGAATTTCTGATAATAAAAGCTTCCGTAACATTCTTGTATACTTTTTGAAATAATTATCTGAATCTTGTGTAGAAAAATTACTGAGATCTCCTCTGAAACATTTTGACGTCTCCCACCGTGAGAAAATTATAAAATTAGATTAACTGAGCACTTTTATCTGTAGACATTTTCACAATATTTACTGAGAACTCTTCTGAAACATTTTGATCTTATATATCACTATTTCCGGGTTTTAATAATGCTAGTTTACCTTTAGAAATCGTAGGGCCAGTAAAGCATCCATAATTAAAACACCATAAAGTAGAACGAGGCTCTGCTAGAGAAATATTATCTGCAACAGTATTTCTTTTTTTTCTATTACAGGTGGTTGCATTCTTTGACAGACTTGAAAATAATCTTTTAGTGGCCTTAATGTATAATGCATAATAATAATAATTTTGAACTCTTCTATATATGTTGCAAACTATTTAATCATAATCATAATCTACTTGTCAATTATCCTTGTTCTTTCTGATATAATCTGTAACAAAAAAAGAGTTCACAAAGTCACAATACTTATATTAAGAACATTATTTTTTTATTTTATAATAAAAGTTTGCTACTTATCTGAAAATATATCTGAATATATATATATATATTATAATATACACCAAGTCAATTTAAATCGAATTTCAACGATGTAAAAAAGCTTTTCAATATAACTTGTATAAATGACTTGTATAAATGATGATGATTGTATACGGAACTAATGCGTAAATATTGAAAGTTATTATGTATAATCTACTTGTCAATTATCCTTGTTCTTTCTGATATAATCTGTAACAAAAAAAAGATTTCACAAAGTAACAATACTTATATTAAGAACATTATTTTTTTATTTTATAATAAAAGTTTGCTACTTATCTGAAAATATATCTGAATATATATATTGTTAGAGAGTTTCCAACAATCCTCGAGAAAAGCACAGGCTGAGCTTGTTCCATGAGTCTTCAAAAACCTTGTTCTGATATAACTCTGTAATAATAAAAAAAAAGATTTCACAAAGTAACAATACTTATATTTAGATTAATAACATTATTTTTTTTATTTTATAATCAAAGTTTGCTACTTATCTGAATATATGTGAAACTTTAAGCAGAAAATGGAACGGAGCCTGAATCTGAAAGAATTTATGTAAAATGTAAAATTAAAGAATACTTGAGCATGATGCACTTTTAACTTTTAATAATCTGAGAAAATCTTATATATCACTATTTCCGGGTTTTAATAATGCTAGTTTACCTTTAGAAATCATAGGGCCAGTAAAGCATATCCACAATTAAAACACCATAAAGTAGAACGAGGCTTGATCTGCTAGAGCGAATATTATCAGCAACAGTATTTCTATTTTTTCTACTACAGGAGGTTGCATGCTTTGACAGACTTGAACATAATTAATCTTTTGGTGGCCTTAAAATACAAAATAATAATTTTGAACTCTTCTATGTTACATACTATTTAAAGATGATCTACTTGTCAATTATCCTTGTTCTGATATCTCTGTAATAACAAAAAAAAAAAATATTTCACAAAGTAACAATACTTATATTAATAACATTATTTTTTTTATTTTATAATGATAGTTTGCTACTTATCTGAAAATATATCTGAGATATACCAAGTCCATTTAATATCTATCGAATTTCAATGATGTAAAAAGTCTTGAATATAACTTGTATATAAATGATGATTGTATATGGACCAATGCGTAATATTGAAAGTTTTATGTATACATAAAATAATAAGGTTAGGTTGGTTGACCAGATATATATATATATACCATATACTCTCTCTCTCTCTCTCTCCGTCGCTCTTCTCTTTCCCTCTCTCTCTCACTCTACCCCCTCACTCACTCTCTCTCTCTCTTTTGCCAGTCGGTCGGACAAAAATGCTATACTATGTACCGGTCGGACAAAAATGTATAGTTTGTGCGTACTGAAGAATATGGAGATTCGGAGATTCGGAAATAGTACATAAAAATATTCAGATCTCTAAATCTTTTGAATGAGACAATCTTTTTAAATGAAACCTTTCGATTTGAGTAGAGCAATGAAATGGCTTTCGATTAATAGGGATATGTTATATAGTTAAAACTAACGCAATAGGTATATAATCGCATTGAATTTCTCGTACATCCATTTCAAAGTATATAATCACGCGGTCGTCCTAAGGCTCTTCTATACTTGCCTTCGGAACGCTCCCGCGTTCCTTGATAATATAATATATTTTGTGGATAGTAATGGCAACCCGTGTGATAATGGTGCCTTAAAATTAATAGAAAATAATAAAGTAGAACCTAAGCAAATTTTAAAGTATCTTAATGTAAATTATTCTAAAAGACATAATGGTTACTATTATTTTTCACTATGTAGACGCGAGGAAGAAAAGGTTTCCATTTCTAAAATTAAGGAAAATCTATTTAAAGTTTTTAAAGAATTAATATTAAATTTGAAATTAAAAACATGTAGTATATCTTATAATAATTATATAGAAAACCTTGAATGGACTGAAGTTCTAGGATTAATTAAACAAATATTTAACCAGGTACCTATCAAAATAGTGGTCTGCAAGAATTCACTACGGTACGTGGAACCAGATTTGAGAGATAAAGTCTTTTATGAGATGAGCGACTCACCAATCGGCGGCCATCGTGGTATGTCAAAGACTTATAACCGCATTAAAACCCAGTATTATTGGGAAAATTTGAAAGAAGACATTCAACGTCAAATACAACAATGTCTTAATTGCCAATTGAAAAAACTGACACGGTTAAAAACTAAACAACCCATGATAATCACAGATACACCCGGAACGGTATTTGATAAAATTGCAATGGACATCGTTGGTCCATTACAAAAGACAAAAACAGAATTCGGGTATATCCTAACGATGCAAGATCAATTGTCGAAATTCTGTCTTGGAGTCCCTTTAAAGAACACTTTGGCTACGACAATAGCCGATGCATTTATAAAGAAATTTATATGCATTTTTGGAGCACCCAGAATAGTGCTAACTGATCAAGGACAAAACTTCCTGAGTAAGCTTATGGAAAGGGTATCTAAACGGCTAAAAATTAAAAAATTAAAAACCACCGCTTTCCATCCCCAGTCGAATGGTTCGTTGGAAAGATCCCATCACGCATTAGGTGAGTTTCTTAAACAATATACCAATGCGGATTCGGATTGGGACGAATGGCTCGATCTAGCTATGCTCAATTATAATACCTGTGAACAAGAGAGTACGAAGCACACGCCATATGAGGTTGTATTTGGCAAATTAGCTAGATTACCATCCAGCGATCCACTAAGGGAATTAGATTTGCTTCCTACCTACAATGGATATTTAGTTGATCTAGTCACCAGACTCACTGGAATCAGAACTCTAGTTTATGATAATTTAGTTGACTCCAAAAATAGATCCAAGAAGTACTATGATAAATGCATAAACCCAAGAAATTTTAAAATAGGCGATTATGTTTTTCTACTAAAAGGTCCCAAACCTAATAAATTTGGTGATCATTATACCGGTCCACATAAAATATTGGAAATAATAGATAAAGTAAATATAAGAATTTCGATAAATAAAACCAATAAAATAGTGCATGCAACTCGTTTACGGATTTCACATATTAATCAAGAAATTAAATCAAAAAGTAGACAAGAAAAAACACAAAGACTGAAAACACAATGAATTTCCTGAAAAAAAAAAGAAAAAAAATTATTTTTTTTTTTTATTATTACGTACTAGGTAATTTAAGGTCAAATTCTTAGTTAGAATTAGGGTCTAGGAATCCTTGAATATTATTTTTAATTTAAGTTCGACGCATATAAAATATTCAATTTGAAAAAGTAATAATAAATTTTTTTTTTTTTAAAACATGTATATATATATATTGAGAAGTAGGGTATACAGGAGGCAAGGCTCAAACACTAATATCTCTTTTTGTTACAGAGCAAATATAAAAAAAAAACAATAATTTTCCTTTTGTTAATTCAATAAAAATCTCATAGACTCAACAAAGAAAAAATGAGCTTTGTGATTTTATTTGTTTTAACTTTGCTGAGTAGGACCTCTGCCCTAATTGGGTATGATTGCGGGGCACGACAGTTGAACGTCACCACACTGTCACTTAAAGATGATGACGAATGCGAAGTCCCTGATCACCAACCCAGCGTCACCCAACAGTTCGTCCAGTTGCTACAGATCAACGAATACGCGTCGACTCATGTAATCCAATGCAAATTGGAAATACATCGCACCATCTATCATTGCGGTAGCTTTTTGCATAATTCTATTGTATTGAACGGAGAAAACGAATATATTCAGGACATTTCTAAAGATGCGTGCGAAATATTACATCACTATGGAACATATAATTTACCCAACACCAAAGTAATAGTAGGCGTAAAACCAAACTCTACCGTGACCCATAGTATCATTTTAGCAGGTTCATTAACTACGGAAGGTAAATGTAGCGGAGCAGGGTACTCCGATCCCTATGGTACCTGGGCGAACGTAATTGTACAGGGTACTATAAAAATCACACTAATGGACTATGATTCGCAAGTTAGACTAGATAATAATCACATAAACCTACGCTCAGGAACAGTTTGTCCATTGTCCATAGGCAATTGCCTAGACATAAAGGGTGGATATACCTTCTGGCAAACCATCCCCACTGATTCATGTAAATTCAACACATACGGTATCCTTTATGAGGGTTATGCCAATAAAATGTCCAACCCTGACCTAGGTGGCAATAGGCAGGTGGTATACTCTCTGGCCACTCAAGGGGTTACTTTTGCGTTAACCGCCCGAAATTACGAATCGGTTTGTGGGTATCAAATAATTACAACCGAGCACCCTAAATTAATTATTTTCGAGACTACGAAAGGAAATAGCTTCGCTACAGCCGATACTATAAGCGTTATTAATTTAGATATTTTCTCCTACGTAAATTCTAAGTTCCTCTACGTCGAAAAACACATCCGCGAGCAAATGAAAAATTTGTATAGAGACGTACTTGTACAAAGATGTAATTTGGAACGCCAAACAATTAAGAATTCGCTATCAATAGCTAAACAATCACCCGATGATTTTGCTTTTGACTTAATGAAAGGACCGGGTTATATGGGAGTTTCCGCAGGAGAAGTGGTCCACATAGTAAAGTGTGTCCCAGTCGAAGTAAAAGTACAGCATGGAAATTACTGCTATGCTGAATTAGAAGTAACACGAAATAATCAAACCTTCTTTCTTACTCCCCGAACACACATATTGAAACAGAAAAGCACCCGTATGCCCTGTAATTCACTACTTCCATCTTACTACTTTATTGGAAACTCTTGGTACAAAATCTTACCCTCTCCAACGGAGGCTATACCACCAACAATAATACACCCTATGGCAAAATCCACATGGACTTACAGCAGTCCCTCTGAACTTGCCATAAGTGGGATTTACAACCAACGAGATCTTGACCAATTACGGGAAAGAATCATGTTCCCCATGGAAAGACCGGGCCTTCTAAATGACGTTGCCAAGGAAATGAGAGGTCATCCTCTAGACAATAACGAATCCGCCCTTGATAAGCTGTTAAATGGAAATGCCATAGAGCACTTCATCGAAACAACATGGCAAAGATTCTGGTCGCATTTCCTAATGTTCGGCAATGCCAGCGCTGGTTTCCTGGCGTTGATCATGATCTTTCAGCTTGTGAAAGCCATCATCAATATTTTCGTTCACGGGTTTACTCTCCACACTGTTTACGGTTGGTCAGTTCGTCTTCTTGGAGCGTTATTTGGGTCTATAACCCATTTGCTCATTCATCTAAGCAAACAACCTCCGACCGAACCTCCAACGGAGTTACAGGAAGTAAAAGTAAACCCATCCGATCCCCCAACCCAAGATATACCACCTGAACCCTCAGCTCCTACCGATACCAACACCCATTATCCAAAACTATATAGTAATGATCAAGAAGTCGTTACTCAGAAACCTTTCTTCGCATTGGGCACATAATACTCCTTATGAACCATTACTCGGAAACAACCTATACCAAAAGTCGTAATCATAATCGACATCAAATCAGCATTTTGCGTTTAAACCTTTTTTTTCTTTTTTCTCCGAATTGTTCTAATTCCAAATCACATTTTTTTTTCCTTTAATTTTAAGTTACTTATTATATCGTTTGCTACATTTGTTAGTAGTAGCAACCGTTTTAGGAGGGGGGTGTTACATCCTGCCCTATAGATAAGTTTATTCCATAAAAATAAAAAAAAAAAGGGGGAAATTTTTTTTTATCATTGAGCGCGTGGCCTTTTTGTAATGTTGCAACCACTTCATATTAAAATAATTAATTATATATAATGTAACACAAGCTTTTATACTTGAATACGTAATTTGATTTGCGATGATCATTATAATCACTGCAAAATCACGTCATATTTTTCTATTATTAATGTTACTTTGTCATATTGAAAGTTGCTTTCAAACTGAAATTTAAATTCCATCATAATTAAATCATACAGTATAAGAATTTGTACTAATGTTTTATTAATGACGATTAAAATTGATAGATTATTGATGTTAATAATACACAATTGCTTAGAAATTAATTAAACGAGTAAAAGCATAGCAGAAAGCGTAGCGTCCTTTTCGGGGAAGCGTACCCCAGGTACGATTCGAAGAAGCGTAGCGTCCTTTTCGTGGAAGCGTGGGTAGCTGTACCAACTTTCACCAAAAGAAAAACACGCTTAAGGGCGCATGTCCATCTCTGAATTATTCATTTCGAAAAACTTGGAAACTTTTCCACTCAGAAATACTAGGAAAATTCAGTTAACATTGTTAATTTCACTCTTACAACCAAATTGAATAGGTTTCTGCAATTCTGATATTTTTATGAATATTGGTTATAAGTAAACTCTTGTTTAATTTAGTTGCCTCATTGGAAATAAAATGCTTTTATGGTAATAGGAATTTTTGTAATGCAAAAGGAAATAATAACTGAATTTTCCTATATACTCGGTAGTAAAATTATAATAAGATGGAATACTTTTATACATCAATATAAACAATGTTTTATCGTTAGGATTTTATATTAATTTAAAATTACATAACGAAATTGCCTCTCTGTAAGTTTATAAGCTATGCAAATATACTTATAAACAAAAATCTTATTCACATTTGTATCACACATACCGTACTAACTTTAATTATTATATTTACCAGATCACAACTGTAAAAACAACTAAATTATGAAGTCTATTAGTTAATTAAAGCTTTTTAACCTTTTAAATTATAATTTTCATGTTTTTTATTCTAGAATCCATTTTTATTCCAATTTTCTTTTTATGTCAAACAAAAATCTAAGATGTACAATTATTATTTATTAAGTTATTTAATAATTTATATTAGCCCCGCCTTTTTCAACACTTTCACCAATTAAAAATTAATATTTTAGAAAAATATAGGTTTTAAAATAATTTAGTTGTTTATTAATTAAGATTCATGCAAAAACTTGTATTAATTATTATTACTTACTATATTTAAATGCGTGTTGAATATCTGAAGCTAATTAACCAATCCTCACGCAGAATCTTAAAAGGAGGAGTAGTAGAAATTTCCAGAGAACCAACCGTAACCAATCAGGTAGATTTAGGTATCCCCCTTACTATGTCAAGGGCGGTTTCGAAATCCGAGCGACCAATAGTATCTTTCCACGTTTAAGGAAAGAAGCGTCAGCGTCCTCCTAGTTAGGCTAGCTCGTAACGCTGCGCGTCTACTCACTCTCAGTCACACGCTCTTTCACTCTCCAACGAGGTCTTTTACACGCGCTCATCAACACGCGCTCTATCACCCTCCAACGAGGTCTTTTACACGCGCTCATTTACACGCACTCTCTCGCTCTCCAACAAGGTATCTTACACGCGCTCAATTCAACACGCGCTCAACCAACCTCAAACAGACGAGGTCCGCGACATTTAGTTTGCTCTAACTAAGATTTTGTATTTTTAACCTTATTACCGTGCAATGGTAATACATATTTTTTTTTTTAGTGAAATAAAGTGATTGCATAAAACTAAGAATTCTCGTGTTTATATTCATTTATTTTAAAATCAGTTAACAACCGACATTTTCCATAAAAATACGTAGCAGAGACAACGGACCATTAAAAGCCACTAAGGACCGAGGAAAAATAAAAGTAAGTGAAAAATTTTATTTGCTATCTTAACTTTTCTACTAGTTAGCTAAAACATTTCCCAAAATATTAACCCCATTTCATGTTTAATTCGCGCTTTCGTAAAGCTTCCCCTAAAACAAAGTGTTTCTTCTATATATCTTGCCATCTTTCTAAATCAACCACCTAGATATCCTGAGAATAAAAAATATATTAGGGAATCTATTCCGCAAGTCGTCAGTAACTTGACCTTTCTTGTGGGTACATTTCCTAATCAAAACAAATTAAACAATTCACATTCGGGGTGAATAAAAATAAAAGAGACAAGGATAACCAGAAACACCACTGGTTATCAAATTTTTAAACTTGCTTTTTCAACCGCGTCGCACCCTTTTTGCTGCCCATAAACTACCCTATCCTTCTAGTGCTAGTATCTAGCTCAATCCCGAGCTAGTAGGTTTTCATTAGCCTAGGCTCTAAACTGAGCAGAATAGTTTTTTATAAAACTAACATGTTGGGTCTTCTTTGGTAGACCCGACGTAACACTGGGGCGGGGCTGAGACCGCCCTGTGTACATACTCCTCTATGCGGGTGCGCGACGTTGATGGGGTTGGTCGCACTGGCCGAGACGTGGTTGGAGTTGGTCGAATGGCTGATGGTGACGGCCGTGCAGAACTAGGCGGTGGTGTTGGCTGCTCTTCTTCGTCCTTTCTCGCTGTCTGCACGTACCGGTTGATCATGTTCGGCCTCGCTTGAATACCTCGTCCCCTTTGATATCTCCCTGGTATTGTTCTTCGAAGAGTCCCCGATACGCTCTTCCTCGATTGGCACTTAATGTGTCAAGGTGGCCATACCACCCCGCCATTCTGTACTGCCGCGTCACGCGTACAAAAGTTTTCGGTAACAGTACCTTTATCGGGCATGGTTGTGAACTGACTAACTAAATTTTAATTTCTCTAAGTCTACTATTTACATTTATTCTGTTAAGAGTTTCGACGTGTACGCGTTCATATTCGTCAAGACCCTTAGTTTACAATTATTATTCATAATATGGCTTTCAGTTCTGTATATGGAACTTTCCGCGTTTTCTATTTGAGTCTATATCATACATGTATCTGGCCCTATTTTTTCCTTAATTGTGTATGGCCCTTCATATACATGAAAAAATTTTACTATTTTCCTTTCTGCCGCGTCGAATACATTCAGTGCTTTCACTAAAACGCTATCGCCTTCATTAAATTTAAAGTGTCGAGATCTTACGTTTTTCGTATCGCTCGTTTCTTCAAGAAGTTATGCGCTTGCTCGCGGGCAAGGAATAATTTTTGTTCATGTGGCATCTGATTCGAGTTTACTTTAATTGGCAACCATTTTTCCCATACCCGCGTGGGCTTAATATTTAGATGCAACTCCACTGGGGTAAATCCTGTGGTTTCATGATGTGTAACATTAATTATATTTTGTACGATCTCTACATATCTCGCCCAGCTGGTATGCTTATCTTTAACAAACGTCAGGAAAAAACGTCCGATCTCGCGGTGTACTCGCTCGACAGGATTGCTTTGAGGATGTCGTATTGACGAGAATACCGGCTTAATTCCTTCTTCCCTAAGTTTTTTCCCCCATTTATCTGAGGTAAATTGGGTCCCGTGATCTGAAAGTATTGACTTCGGTCTACCAAAATTATGGATGTAATTATTGAATATCTTTCTTATCACGGTCGCCGTATTCGCCTTCTTGCTCGGGTACATCATTACATATTTACTGAATACGTCCACCGTGGTTAACAGGTATTTAACGCCCTCCGTTGATGTCAGTAAGGGTACAAAAAAATCTATCGATAGCATATCATTAGGTTTTTCTGTTAATATTGATTGGACGTGTTCATTTAATCTGTAGGTTAAGTATTTTGTCTTTTGACATGTATCGCACGTGCGGAGTATCGCGTGAATTTTCTGGATCATTTTCCTGTAATGTTTTTAAATTCTTTAAATTATTTATTAATTCACGACTCGGCTTCTGCACGAGCATTGAGGCGATTAATATTTCGTTCTCCCGACCCGATTCTTCTGGATAGTCGTGTATTTGACGACTTAAGTAATCGGCGACGGCGTTCTTGCGTCCCGGCAAATATACCGGTTCTAAACAAAAGTCTTGGATCGCGAGACTCCACCTCCGTAATCTAGCATTATTAAATTTGCAGTTTTTAAGAAAAGTGAGAGCTTCGTGATCTATTCGTACGATAATTTTCGGTGCCCCCCGCAAGTACGTATCTAAACGTGTTAGTGCCCAAACTATAGCTAGCATCTCTTTCTCAGTCGTGAAATAGGAGACAAAACGTGACAATTTGTTCTTCGTTTTGATCGTTTACCTGCGATAGCACCGCAGCTATCGCATAGTCGCTCGCGTCGGTAGTGAGTATGAATGGATGTTGCGGGTCCGAATATTTTAATATAATATGCTCATCGAATATATTTTTAATATCATTGAAAGCTTTTTCATGCTCGTCTATCCATTCATACTTCTTACTCTGTTTTAACAAGTTTAGAAGCGGAACGGTATGAGCCGAGTAATTTCTCGCGAATTTCGTATAGAAATTTACAAACCCGAGAAATCCCTGCAGTTCCCTAACATTTCTAGGTCTCTTAAAATTTTTAATTGTTCTAATTTTCTGTGGGTCAGGTTTTACTCCTTCGCTCGTTAAGATATGACCCAGGAATTTTACTTTGTTGGCGATCCAACGTCTCAAACAGCGAGACGCTGACGTCACCAAGCCTTATAAGGCAATCCACGGCTCGCGCAGGTGCGCAGCCAATCAGAGCCCTCCACGCGGTCCTCTCTCACCGCCCCTTCTCAACAAAGGCACGCCGACGGCACTTCGCAGCGCCGGCCGGCTCCTCAGTTCACGCGCGACGGCCAGAGAGAGAGAAGCAACAGCTGTACGCCAAGAGGCACGACGGCACATCAATAAAACCATTTCATTTCTCCACACGAAACGTTACTTATTTGAACCTCTTCAGTCCACCATCCAACTTCTACACAAAAACATTTGGTCCTTCGAGCCGGATCGTGGGAGATCATCAGCAGCGACATGGCAACAGCGAGGAGAACCCTTTCTTCTATGCTCTACGTCTACTCTCGAGTGGCGTAGGACTAGTCATCTCTTCCGCAGGTACGCATCAAAGTGTTCGTGGTCGTGAGTGCCGATTAACGTTAGCTTGCTCGCTTGCTAACTTCGCGCGTACGTTGCTGTCTCTCTTTCGTTCAACGCCGTCGCGCACTCGGAAGCCACCTTCTAAGGCTTCCGAAGGGAAATAGCACATCAATTGCTATTCTCCCCATTTCTGTAAACGCCTTGGAGTGCGTCGCTAGCGACTCCAAGACGTCGCCAAGAGCGAGCGCTGTAAAGCCAGCTCTAGAATCATCGCGTTCGTACGATGATCGGCAGTTCTAAAATCATCGCTTTTACGATGATCAGCCATCTTGCTGTAGCCAAGAGCAACAAGTGGCACTTCTGTTAAGAAGCGTGCGTCGCTGACCAGCTTCAATCCGCCAAGAGCGTGCGCTGTAAAGCCAGCTCTAGAGTCACCGCGTTCGTACGGTGACCGGCAGCCATCTTGTCTTGTAGCCAAAAGCGTGCGCTGTAAAGCCAGCTTTCGAGTCACCGCGTTCGTACGGTGACCGGCAGATATCAAGACACGGACAACCAGCGTGCATTGTACACGGTCGGGGTCCACAGCATTTCTACACGGATCACCCACGTGCATTGTACACGTACGGGGTCCACATCATATCAAGTCAAGGAGTACCCGCGTGCGGCGTACACGCTACGGGGCTCACAGCAGTCAAGCCACGGAGTACCCGCGTGCAGCGTATACGCTACGGGGCTCACACAAGTCAAACCAAGGACTACCCTCGTGCAGCTTGCGCTACGGGTTCTACACCAGTCCATCCAAGGACTACCACAGGAAGCGAACTGATACATCGACTGTCCTAATACTTGGACACACGTATCGTTCCAATTTGTTTATATTAAAACTTGCAACTATCGTCTATTCAAACTAGTGCATCTTCTCTTTTAATGAAAATTTATTGAATTCAGTCAATGTTAATTTAATTAAAATTAAATTTGAGATTAGTACAAATTAATTGATTTGAGTTTGTTATAAATTTAATTGCAATATTTAGAATTCTTGAGAAAATTGAATGCAATTTTCGCATTAGCAAATACTTATATTATTGGACCTTGCAGTTTATTGCTGCCTGCTGATACAACATCTCGATCTCAACTTCAACTGCTGATCTACACCCCGGATTCACTCCTGCACGGGTTGCTGAATTCAAAGCTGCAGTTTCATCTTTTAAGCAGTCAACATTGTGGATCATCAGCTAATTCATCGTGGGAACAGTAGCAGACGCAGTCAACGTGGCATCTTCAAGCGCATCACAACTTTCACTATCATACGTATTATAACCTAGGCTAAGGCTTAATTGTAACAATTTTCACTTATGTTTACTCTACTTTCGAGTGGGTAAACATAGTTAACTCAATACCAAAGTTAAAATAGTCAAATTTATTACTAGTCTAATTAACTTGATCTCAAAATGGAGGAGTATCATGCTAAACAGCTGTCGGTCCAAGCAAAAATTAACAATTCCTTTCAAAACTTCAAATCTAAAGGTAAAGATAACATGACTGAGGGTAATGCTCAAGCTCGCTTAGACGGCCTTGAGAAAAATTACACTAACTTTCAAACAACTCATGAGAAAATCATGCACCTCAAGGAGCTTGACAAAAAGCATGCCTACTTTACAAGTAATCTCGTTGATTTGGTTGAAGATAGTTTTTATGATCGCAAAGGCGAATTTCTCGATTTTCTAAAAACTCTGAGGGAAACGAACGTTGCAGCCGGTTCTTCTACCGCCGCTGTTGCGGCTCCTCCAAGCACTGCTCAAACTACTAACGTTTCGTTTCAATCTTTACCGAAAATAGATCTACCAAAATTTTCAGGAAAATTCTCTGATTGGGAGAACTTTAGGGATGTCTTTCGTTCGGTCATACATCGTCGCGAAGACTTAACGCCTGTTCTAAAATTGCATTATCTTCGCACTCACCTTACAGGTGAGTCACTTGAGAAGATTAAATCTCTTCCCATTGCTGGTGACAATTATGAACGTGCATGGACAACTCTCACCGAGTATTACGAAAATCAACGTCGCATTGTTAGTTCTCACATTTCAGAAATCTTTTCTGTTAAATCCATGAAGGCAGATATTTCATCAGAAATCAAACGGATTTATAGGGAAATATTCAATCCCATCGCTAGTCTGACCTCTCTAGACAGAGCTGCTTCGTTAGGTAGTGATTTAATTGTTCATTTTACGTCGAATCGTCTTGATTTAAATACAAGAAAGGAATGGGAAAGACACTTAGGGGATAGCGTCGATCCATCCACAATGGAACAACTTCAAGCCTTTCTTCGAAGTCAAACCCTCACCTTAGAGGCCATCGAAGCAGGTACTAGATCGTCTTCTAATACTAACCCCAAAGCTCAAACCTCTAATTCAAAACCTCGCAAATCAGAGCAAGATAATGCTCAGTCGGTTTATTCTCATCAGACTTCACCGTCGAATCCACCAAAAAAGAAATGTTCATTTTGTAATCAACCTCATTTTACAAATCGCTGTGAACGGTTTCTCAATAAATCGGTTCCTGAACGAAAGGAATTAATTAAATCTTCAAACCTTTGTTTCAATTGTTTAGGAAGCACAATGTTAAAAGTTGCACTTCCACGTATCGATGCTTTCTTTGTAAAGCTAAGCATCACACTCTGGTGCACTCTGAAAACAATCAAGCAATCAGTTCGTTGCAGACTGATCAGATTGACTCAGCGACCAGCACCTCTAGCCCAAACTGTGGCAATTTCGTCATCACAAAAGTTGATGATGAACCTGCTTCTCAAGCAGTCTCCCTCAATAGTGGAGAAAGTACTAATTGTACAGGAGTACTTTTAGCTACCGCTAGGGTTAACGCCCTTGGTCCTAACGGAACCAAAATTCTAGTTCGTGCGCTGATTGACCCCGGATCTCAAATCTCACTTGTCACACAAGCTATGTGTAACTTGCTTTCTCTAAATTGTAGAACCAGTCACACGCACATTCAAGGTATAGGTGAAAGGACAGCTGCTGTTTCTTCAAAAGTAGCTCGTCTTACTATACAACCACATTTCAATTCGACTTTCTCATTGGAAGTTGATGGCATTGTTTTGCCAAAACTCTCGTCGTATAAGCCTCCCGTAGTAAGGGGTAATACAAATTTCGAATACTTAAGAGGGCTGCAACTAGCAGACCCTAAGTATCTCGAACCTTCACGTATCGATATTCTACTCGGTGCTAGCGCTTATGCGCAAATCATTGAAAATCAAATTGTTAAGGGCCAAAGTCTTCAGCCGATAGCACTTAGTTCCAAACTTGGATGGCTCTTGACAGGTAATCTCGCATCCACAACTCCAGAAATAGGGCTAGATTCAATATCCCTTCATTGCTCAAATACCTGCGAGCAAGAAGCCAAACCATTGGAGCTCGTACAAGATTTTTGGAGGGCGGAGGAGGTAGTCAATGACAAAAAATCTTACTCGCCAGATGAACAAGTCTGCGAGGAATTCTATCAAAAATCAACTCGTCAAGATGAAACAGGGCAATATATTGTAAGCCTACCCTGGAAAAGTCGAGACCAGTTGAGTTCTGCTCATCTCGAGAACTCTTATTCTGCCGCATTACGCGCACTCACTCGTCTCGAAGCAAACTTCGCTAAAGACGAGAAACTCAAAATAGCTTATAGTGATTTCATGAAAGAGTACATTGACCTTGGTCATATGTCACTCTCTACAAAATTTGACCCATCTTCTAACAAACCTCAAGCCTTCTTACCACATCACGGTGTGTGGAAAGAAACAAGTACGACAACCAAGTTACGTACAGTGTTTAATGGCTCGAGTAAGTCTAAATCAGGTGTTTCGGTCAATGATCTTCTTCACATTGGACCTAATCTTCTTCAAAGTCCCGTCGCTTTGATCTGTGCCTGGCGCAGGTATAAGATCGCTCTATCAGCTGACGTGGAGAAAATGTTCAGGCAGATTGGTGTCGAACAATGTGATCAACCCCTTCAGTCGATTTTATGGCGTTTTGACAAGAGTGAACCCATTCAAACCTATCAATTGACCACAGTGACGTATGGTTTGGCCTGTTCGCCATTTCTAGCCATACGAACTCTTCTGAGATTAGCAGAAGACTATGGTAAAGCTTTTCCGATCGCAGCTGAAGCTGTTCGCACAGAAATGTATTCCGATAATGTGCTTTCAGGTGCACATTCATTTGACGAAGCTTTGAAGAAACAAGATGAGTTAATTCAACTCTTTAAACAAGGTCATCTCAATCTTCGGAAATGGACATCAAATAATACTGAAGTTCTCTCTTATCTACCCTCGAACATGTTAGCTGCAGATTCCATTACATTATTTGCCTCAGATGTATCTGTACCAATTTTAGGTATAGGCTGGCATCCTAATACTGATTGCTTTAGCTTTCACATCGTAGAAGAGCCGATCGAATTGCCCTTCACGAAACGTTCTGTTCTTTCAAGAATAGCTCGTCTTTTTGATCCTATGGGGTGGTTGGCCCCCATAGTCATTACCGCTAAAATCATCATGCAATCCTTATGGATACTTAAAGTTGGCTGGGATGAGGAACTTCCTATCGATATTTCGAATCGCTGGCAAACTTGGTTGCGAGATCTTCACCTTATTAGTCACTTAACGATCCCTCGTTGGAGTGGATACACACCACATTGCGAACTTATTGAGGTTCATGGATTTGCGGATGCTTCTAAATTTGCATATGGTGCAGTAATCTATCTGCGCTTAATTCAAAAGCCAAACGTTCTAGTCACACTGCAAGTGGCCAAAACACGAGTAGCTCCACTGAAAACGCTAAGCATACCTCGCTTAGAGCTTTGCGCTGCATTGCTACTTGCACGTTTGACTGACACGTTCATCGAATCCTTCCCAAGTAAAATCGATAGTATTCATTTATGGTCCGATTCTGCAGACGTCCTCTTTTGGCTCAAAGACCACCCATCTAGATGGGGTGTGTTCGTAGCAAACAGGTGTTCAGAGATTCATACTCTGCTACCTGATGCATATTGGCATCACGTGCGATCAGCGGACAACCCCGCCGATGTCATATCTCGAGGAATTGAGCCGTCAAAACTAGCTTCGCATAGCTTGTGGTGGAAAGGTCCCGTATGGCTCTCTGATAGCTATGAACCCTGGTCAAGGTCTCATGACGAGCTCAATTTTACCGTAAATAGTCTGAATCTTCAACCTAGTCACACTCTAGTCGCTAGTAAAAATACTCCAAATTCTGTTGAGAACACTCCAGAAATTTGGAGTCTTATTAATAAGTACTCGTCGTTAGATAAGTTGTTGCGTATGGCTTCGTATTGCTTTCGATTCATTGCTCGAGTCAGCTCGAAAATAGAACGTACGACGTCGTCAAAGTTAGGCGTTAGTCTTCTTTCTGTTCTTTAATCCCTACTACGCCATCACACTCCGACTTCTGAGGAGGTGAGTGCTAGTGAGATTGAGAACACCAAACATTGTTTGATCCACTTCATTCAGACAGCTTATTTTAAGCCTGAACTTCATCAGTTGATTAGGCAAGGTAAACTTTCAACGAAAAGTACTCTTCTACCACTTAATCCCATGATGCAAAATCATTTACTCAGGGTGGGCGGTCGCCTCTCTCATTCTCTGCTCGAAGAAGATGCCAAGCATCCTCTTATTCTACCTGCTGGTTGTCATTTCACTACGTTGATAATTCAGGACGCTCATCAACGTACCCTTCATGGTGGTGTTCAGCTAACCCTTGCTACTCTACGGCATCAGTATTGGATAGTGAAAGGACGAGCTGAGGTTAAAAAAGTCATCAGAACTTGCATTACTTGCACCCGTCACGCCGCTCGAGTGCCCACTCAATTAATGGGTGACTTGCCCAAGGCTCGAGTGTGCCACTCTTCACCGTTTGAACGTGCAGGTGTTGATTACGCCGGCCCTATAAACGTTCGTCTTACTAAAACTCGAGGTAAGGGTACAATGAAAGGATATATCGCGATCTTTGTCTGCATGGCTACTAGAGCCGTTCACATAGAGGTAGTCGAAGACTACACTAGTGAAGCGTTCATCGCCGCTTTCCACCGATTCACCGCGCGTAGAGGTTTCTGCAAAGAATTGTATTCTGATCAAGGTACAAACTTTGTAGGTGCTGACTCTCAGTTAAGACAGATGGTTAGCTCTTCTTCGTCTTATTCGACTCGAATTGTCAAGTCTCTAGCTCAAGAAGGAACTTCTTGGATTTTTAATCCCCCCGGTGCGCCTCATTTTGGTGGCATTTGGGAAGCCGCAGTTAAATCGGCGAAACATCATATGCGCCGAGTCATTGGCGAACAAGTTCTCACCTTTTCCGAACTCGCTACCCTCATGTGCCGAATTGAAGCCTGCCTAAATTCGAGATCTTTAACTGCTCTCACTGATGATCCGTCTGACCTAGATTTCCTTTCACCGTCACATTTTCTTATTCAGCGTTCGTCATTTCTAGTGCCTGAAGAAGACCTCACCGACGCCAATGTGCCTCCAGGAAAACGCTGGCTGCTAATCAGTCAGATGACGCAAAATTTCTGGGCCAGGTGGTCCACAGAGTACTTGACGGCCCTGCAGTCACGTATGAAGTGGAGGCAACCACAACCATCAGTCACCTTGGGCGAACTCGTTCTCGTTCGCAACGAGCTGACGCCTCCATCCAAATGGCCAATCGCTCGCATCACAGCCATCCATCCGGGTAGTGATGGCCTCACCCGTGTCGTCGAGCTTCGCACCGCCACCACCACTCTCCGTCGTCCCATCGCCAAGGTCGTAAGACTCCTTCTAGCGGAATAAGGTCAGTTCGTCAATTAGACGAAGGTGGGCGGAATGTTGGCGATCCAACGTCTCAAACAGCGAGACGCTGACGTCACCAAGCCTTATAAGGCAATCCACGGCTCGCGCAGGTGCGCAGCCAATCAGAGCCCTCCACGCGATCCTCTCTCACCGCCCCTTCTCAACAAAGGCACGCCGACGGCACTTCGCAGCGCCGGCCGGCTCCTCAGTTCACGCGCGACGGCCAAAGAGAGAGAAGCAACAGCTGTACGCTAAGAGGCACGACGGCACATCAATAAAACCATTTCATTTCTCCACACGAAACGTTACTTATTTGAACCTCTTCAGTCCACCATCCAACTTCTACACAAAAACATACTTCTTCCTGTACTAGCTTTGATTTTTTAAAACTAATTCTTAGTTAGATTGTTTTTTAATAAATTTTCAAATAACGATTGAATATTTTGTAAGTGACTATCGAAATCTTCTGAAATACATAGTAAGTCGTCTACAAAAGTTATAAGAAAGTCTTCGAGACCAGCGATGACTAGGTCTAGACCTCTTATTAGCGCGGGGCTACTTGTTTTTATACCAAATGGCACTACATTAAATTCATAAACTTTATTGTCGCAAATGAATGCGGTATATTTCCTACTTTCTTCTGAAAGCTTTATTTGATGGAAACTACTCGTTAAATCAAAGCTGAATAAAAAGTTTACGTTTTTAAATCTTAAAAATACCTCCTCTACACCGGGAGGGGATTCATAATCATTTAATTTTACGTTTAGTTTACGTGCATCTAAGCATAGGCGGATTGATCCGTCTTTCTTAATTACAACCACGAGAGGGTTTATATATGGACTCGTCGAACGCCGAATTATTCCAAGTTCTTGCCATTTGCCGATTTCAATTTTAACTTTATCTCTATAATTTATAGGGATGGAATACGGCTTTGAATAAAAGGGTGCATCATCTTTTATTTTACAAGTATACTCATAGTTAGATAATAGACCTGGGCGTTTCTGAAATACCTCTTTGTATTGTACTATTAAGCACTTAAGTTTATCCCTTTGGGAATTTTTTAGGTTTTTGTATGATTTGACCTTTATTCGATCTCTCTATAAGCAATGAGATCATCGTATGAGTCAGCGTTTCCGCATTCGGACTCATACGACTGTTTGATTCTAAGAGACGCATACTCTTCTGAGTGCATTATGGTCTCCTTATAAGAACAATGAACATATTGATCGTTAATGGTTAAGAGGATTTCTTCTCTGCCGGTATCTATTAGCATATTAAGAGCTTTTTGCGTATCATATCCAATAATGCATGGTTTGACCACTTTCGGCACTACTATAAATATAATATCTAGTTTTATCTTTGGAATTTCAACGTTTAGAAGAATTTGGAGTTTTATTCGCGATGACTTTGCGCCCATTGCTCCCTTTATGAATTTTCCACTTATCGGTAACTTAGGTCTCGTCCCGAATGCCTTTGCATTAGCGTAATAAAATTCCTCGGAGATGCAATACTCACTTCCCGTATCAATTAAGGCTTTTACCTCTATGTCTTCGACTTTGATATTTACCTCCGGACAACGCGTTTCTTTAGTATTTACACCTTCTGGTTCTACATCATACAAAAGATTTTCTCGCGGGCCCTCCAGTATAGAAGAGATATCTTTATTACAATTTTTATTCTCCAATTGAGTTGCTTGTAGCAGTTAAATTTTTGACATGCAGCTAGCAACTATTATGCGTTTCCCGAATTTTCGGTATTAGTGTTTCCTAAATTTATATTATTTATGTCCACTTCGTCGTAGCTTCGGATTAATTCCTTATTCCGTTCGTTTTTACGCTTCCGTGTTGATTTTTTCTCGTTTATTTGATCCCTTTGTTGTGGAGTTTTCTCCTTTATTTCCAGCGGCGGCGTTGCTGTTGTAATTCGTTCACGTTTACATTTTTCGACTGCCATTGGTGTGGCTTATCATACGATTTATTTTGCGCGTTAGCCGTATCTGAAGGTGGACTGGATTTGTTGTTGCTTATTTTATCGTGTTTTCGGTGACGTTGGTCGTCTCCGTCATAATCAGCTAACATCTTTAACAACATATTTTTGTCTTTGACTAGCTGTCCTAAAACCGCGTGCCGAATATTTCTTTCGAAATGTTCGCTAACGCGCACAACAAACTAAGCCTCCGTGTACTCGAGATCTAGCTCTTTCCCTAAACCGAACAGATTCGTTGCATATTCAACGCGATTAAGATTGCCCCCCGGTTGGTGCTGGCCGAATTCTATCTTTTTTTTCGCGGCACGTTGCGTATTCGCGCTCCAATATCGTTCGCGAAATCGTATGACAAATTGGTCATATGACTAAATTTCTGCCTCCTGCAAGTACCACCAATCCTTAGCGTCACCCTCGAGTGCTTGAGAAATTAAGCATAAAAGTTGATCGAAATTTAACTGGCCTTTCATTCTCAAGCCCTCGATACTTGGGAATATCTAACTTTATTCTTAGAGACGCTTCGCTCCCAGAGTTGTTAGATTTTACTGGTGATTTTTTCAAATCCTTAAACGTGTTTTTTAATTCTGATATTTCTTTCTTGAAATTCAGTTTGATGTGGCTTATCTCTCGCGAAAAACCTCTTTTCAACTCTGCGAGCCTAGAGTCTATTTCGCGATCATTCTGCGCTTCATCATCTCTCTGCGAGAGTTCACAAACTTGGTAGATTAATTTATCGTTTTCTGTTTCTAATAATTCAACACGGTGTTTTAATTTAGTCATTTCTACGGTCATTGTTGCGTTTTCCGTCCGGAGTTTTCCGACCGATTGCGTTAATGCGTCATATTTTTCATTTATTTCGTTCCGAATTATCGCGACACGTTGCCCTTAGTTTCGGTGATTTTGACGCGTCATTTTCCTCGTCGTGACCTTCGAGCAGATTTTCGAGGTCATCCTGTCGTTCATATAACAATTGTAGTTTTCGGGTTACCGCCCGTTCCCATTCCAAACGTTTTCGTTCCCGAGGGTCTTCTACTTCTTCGTTAGACGAGGCTTGCATTTCGCGCATAAATGCTCCCAATTTGCGGTCTTTCGCCATTTTAACTATTAATAGAATATATGATTAAAGGAACGTTAACTCGGAAGTAATGAGAAAAAATTTAATTTTAATTGAATTGACAATGTAGAAATTTGACTCTAATGTATCTATTTTATAACAAACTAATTTTTACTTGGAAATTTCATTTCCATTTTTTATAATATGTATATTTTAATCATCGCGGATCGACAATTTTTTAAATGAATCGGCTATATCCCGAATTTTATCTTCGATACAATCCCATTCTCATGTTTAATATTTTTCCATTTTTACAGGTTCTACTTACAACTGCTTTTACCGTGAATCCCAATTTTTCACTTTCTCTGTCAAGCTCATTAACTCGCTGTCTAGCTTCCGCAAGATCTTCCGATATTATTAATAAGGCATGGCCTTGTCTACTCACGATACTACGTAATTCCTTTATCTGGCCTATTAAATACTGAGTAGCCGCGTGATATTGCTGATCTGCCTCCTCGACCTCGTCGACCCGTGTCGTCAAATCTACAATTCGCGCTTCTATGTGGCTCTAAAAAGATATTGTGTCGATCTGGTATCATGACCCTTTTTTCGAAAATACCCGCCACGTATTTTAGACTGCTCGAGTCCCTGTTCGGGCGTCAGCTATAACGTATCGAAGTAATGACAGCTCTCAGATTTAAGTCTACACCTTAATAATTGAGTTGACTTGTATGAAGCTAGATGTCGTTACTTGGTAGTTATTAACAATTTTTAAGAGTTCGTGTACTGGACTCGAGCGATTTATCGGTTTCGGGATTTTCCTCCGATCTCAGGGTAAGATACCGGCGTGCAGTGGGTCGGAGTCCGTGCCGTCGATACAGATAGAAGGTAGGTAGGTGATGCAGATAAGATCTCAGCGCCGACTATTTACCCGGCAATCCTTTCTATCGGCACGGTAGCAGCCAATCAGCGCTAACTACTTACCCGATTCCAACGCAGCACGGTAGCAGCCAATCAGCGCTAACTAGTTACCTGCATCACCTACCTACCTTCTATCTGTATCGACGGCACGGACTCCGGCACACTACGCGCCGCTATCTTACCCTGAGATCGGAGGAAAATCCCGAAACCGATAAATCGCTCGAGTCCAGTACACGAACTCTTAAAAATTGTTAATAACTACCAAGTAACGACATCTAGCTTCATACAAGTCAACTCAATTATTAAGGTGTAGACTCAAATCTGAGAGCTGTCATTTCTTCGGTACGTTATAGCTGACGCCCGAACAGGGACTCGAGCAGTCTAAAATACGTGGCGGGTATTTTCGAAAAAAGGGTCATGATACCAGATCGACACAATATCTTTTTAGAGCCGCATAGAAGCGCGAATTGTAGATTTGACGACACGGGTCGACGAGGTCGAGGAGGCAGATCAGCAATATCACGCGGCTACTCAGTATTTAATAGGCCAGATAAAGGAATTACGTAGTATCGTGAGTAGACAAGGCCATGCCTTATTAACTGCATTCGCTTGCCTCGGGCAGCAAATCTCTCGCGGGCGTACTAGCCTACTTTACTTTATATAGTCTGCTTACTTCACTTCCTAGGTGTTTAATATTTATAACTAAACAATTATTTTTCATTATTTTGTTAATTTATACATTAATAATTTGAAATATAATATACTTTTTGCAATTTTCAAAAAACAAACGTCAACACAGTTTAATGAGTTTCTCAAGAAACCGTGCTTTCTGTTTCTTGAGATTCTCAAGAAATGGAAGTTGACGCTATTTATTGAGACTAAGTTGTACAACGTTAATATTTGATAAATCAAAGTTAGTTATAGATTATAGTTTATAAACTATTTTGACAACTTATGCATTTTGTTTCAATATGGTATTAACTTATAAATTAATAATTTGAAATATAACATATTTTCAAGAAAGAAACATCCACACTGTTTATAGTTTCTCAAGAAACAGCCTCGACTTCCGTTTATTGATAATCTTGAGATTCTCAAGAAATGGAAGTAGGCGCTATTTTTTGAGACTAAGTTGTTCAACGTAAATATTTGAAAAATGAAAGTTAGAATGTAGTTTATGAAATATTTTTTTCCATACCACGCGTAAAGTATTGTCTTTACTCCGTGATGTCAGGTACTAAAACGCCACATGTACTCCCTCCTAGAAACAGCCACGAGGCTTCTCGACGTTTCTAGCAGTCAGGTTATGTGATGTTTTCGACCCTAAAATCAGTGCTCGTCTTTGGCTCGGATGACAATTTACATGCGATCTGGGACATTCTTTACTTTTACTCCTCAGGTGTACAATATACTAAATTCCGCTAGGTATGCAAAAAAATTCTTTATATTGCCCTCGGTAGCGATAAAGGCTATGAACGTCTACGAGTTGCTGCCTTCGTTTGCCTCGGGTAGCAAATCTCATGCTAACGTACATAGTCGACTTTATTTTACTACCTACTTGACTTTACGTAGCCTGCTTACTTTACTCCCTAGGTGTATAATCTACTATTTATAGCTTATCAATTATTTTTCATTATTTTGTTAATTTATAAATTAGTAATTTGAAATATAACAAACGTTTTGCAATTTTCAGAAAACAAACGTCAACACTGTTTAATGAGTTTCTCAAGAAACCGTGTTTATGGAGTCGGCCTCGCGCGTGGAATTCGAATTTGTATACCTCACTCGTCGCGGTTTTCGCGTTTGTTCTCGCACCCGTCTCACTGTATATATTTTCGAGCGTAGCGGAGTGGCGCGAGCGGCGCGGGACCTTTTTAGCCGATTCTCACACTTCGCTTCAACTATGGACGCTTTCATAGCTCGTGTAATAGTTGAGTAAACGGTCCGCTAAAGTCGACTTTTCAATAAATGATATTATAATTAATGAAAAATACTTCTCTTTTTTTATTAAGTTTGTTTTTTTGTTTAACAGCAATTTTTCGAATTCTATTTTTTCATTTTTTGTACTTTAAAGCTAATATTGGTTATGCGTTAAGTAATTGATACACTTGAAACAAAATGAAGTTCTTTGTAATGTGATAAAAGCTGTCTTAATATTTATAATCAAGTATTCACGGGAACGGGATTTTTTGTAGATAGATTAATCTACAAAATATAAAAAGATATATTGTATTAAAAATAATTGTTTTTCTTTTTACATGTATAGGTGGAGTGCATATGAGTTTCAAATTTAATCCAAATCTTGTTAAGAGGGAAAGTCATATCTATCGTACTAGTTCATTGGGTGAAAAGATTGGTTAAATTCTATAGAGATATTTCAGATGTGAATTATTTCCATTGTTTTTTGCAAATCACAATTACTTGAAAACGACTTTATTGTTGGTGGAAAGGTGTAGTGAAATGAACACTTTTATTAGACTTAAAAAGAATGACTAGTTTATTAGAGTTAAGTGTAATTGATGATTATAATCGGCGCTTGCCTGCGCGATGCGCGAGATGTTACATGCTGGGCGTCCGAGACTAGAGAGAGAGTATAGCGCGTCGCTCACTGCCGCTGGACATACCTACATAGTCGCAGACACACTAGGGAGGGGAGACTTATATGTGTGTATACGTGTGTCGCGCTGTTTGTGTCTCATGCGTACGCTCATATACAGAAGGCGAAATATTCACAATATCCAACACGCCTCCTTGAATTTTCGACTTTTATTTATGATATTCTATAATAATTTTAGCGCGTTTCTATTTTTAATAAATTTGTCCTTACATAGACTCTTAGTGAATATGTCCGCTATATTTTGTTCAGTTTCTATCTTTACGATATCGATAATACCCTTCTCGTAATTCTCCTATTAAATTTCGATATTTTGTTGTTTCATCTGTTCTGTTTGCTTGTTCAAGCTTTAAATTTGTTTCCATCGGGGTATCATACAATCTCGCGTTTTCTAAATTGTACTTCACAGCCAATGATTCTATATATCTTTGTTGACTTAAGGTCATTATACCTTTCTTGTTATTATAATCAATGTCGATTCCTATATATGATTTAATTTTTCCTAGATCTTTCATTACAAATCTTTTCATTAAAGCAGATTTAACTTCATTGATTCTATCTTTATTTTTACAGCATATTAAGAGATCGTCTACAAATACTAAAATGTATATAGTATCATCGTCTGTGTTTTTTACGTATAAACAGTAATCATAATTGCTTCTTATAAACCCGAGTTTACTCACGCATTTATCAAATGTCTCATACCAAGCCTTTGGGCTTTCTCTCAATCTGTATAGTGCTTTTAATAATTTGCAAACTTTATTTTTGCCGGTTTTACAACCTTGTGGTTCATGAATATAAACTTCTGATTTTACTTTTTCGTTAAGAAACGCTGTTTCTACATCCATTTGTTCTATGAACAGATTATTTACGCAACAATAACTTAATAAAATTTTTAACGTTTCCATTTTTCCTACTGGTGAATAAACATTTTCTTGATATTCCCTTTGTTGGAAACCTCTAACAACTAACCTAGCCTCAAGAGAGTCATCGCTTTTCCTTTTATAGACCCACTTTACATCAATAATCTTTTTATTTTGAGGTTTCTCAACTACAACCCATGTATTATTTTTCTTTAGGCATTCAATTTCTGAATTCATAGCTTTTTGCCATTCTTTACATTCGCTGGAGTTTAACGCCTCCTCAAATGTATTCGGTACATTTGCATTTACATAATGTATATAAATATAATGTGCTACAGGGTTTCCGTATCTTTGTACCGGACTTTTCTTTCTGTTTGATGTTCTTTTAACATTTAAATTTTCATTTGAACGATTGAAAGCATTATCGATGTTCTCATTCTCATTTTCAATATTTTCAATTTCATCGTTATTATTAATTAAATTTTCATTGTCATAATTATTTTCAATAATACTACTTGTTTCACTACTTGAATCGTTTGATTCGTCTAAATTTAATTCAATAATATTTTCATCGTTAACCTTTTCCAAACAGATTATTTCAGTGTCATCTTCGACAATTTGTACATGTCTGGCATTTATTACTTTATTATTTAACAAGACTCTATAACCATTGTGCGTATATCGTCCTAATATACCTAATTGGGCTGTGTCATCCCATTTTCCTTTTCTCAAAGCTTCTGGTTTTCTAACGAAGACTTTACTTCCGTATATTTTTAAGTTTTTTACATTTGGTTTGTTTCCAAAAAATATTTCAAAAGGAGTTTTATTTTCATTTGAGTTGGCTATTGTACGGTTTTTCAAGTAAGAGACTGTTTTAACAATTTATGGCCAATATCTTAATGGTATTTTTCACACACCCCATCAGAAAGTTCGTACTTTATTCCCGCTGAAGTGGGAAAAAAGTGCTACGTTCATTCCCTACCGCCACTCTAGTCCCCAGCGCCACGCTCATGTGTCCTCGCCTTCGGCTCGGGCATAAAAGTGCGTTGCGCTGGAAACGAGAGTAAGGTTAGGGAATCAATATGCAGCCTTTTTTCCCTTTTCAGCGGGAAACGAGTACGAACTGTATGATAGTTGTGTTAAAAAGTCGTATATTGCACTCGTGAATATAGTGGGTTGTGCGGACCTGCGCGTTTGTCGCCCTCGCTTCGCTCAGGCGACAACTCTCGTGCAGGGAGCACACAGCCCACTTTATTCCCTTGGTGCATAATATACTATTTGGCCTCTCTTAACAGACATCTGCCTATATCCATAGCTGATCTGTTAAATCTTTCTGCTACTCCATTTAATTGATGGACGTAGAGTGGGCAAGGTAATAGTTCAATTCCCTTTTTATTTATAAACTGATAAATTTCCTTATTCAAGTACTCTTTGCCATTATCACAATTTAATTTTTTAACTCGTTTATTAAATTTGTTTTCAACTAAATTTACATATTCTTTAAAACAACTTACAGTCTCATATTTGCTTTTAATACAATAAACTTTACTACATTTACTGTAATCATCAATAAAACTTAGAAAAAATTTTTTTCCATCGGAACCTGTTGTTCTGTGTGGACCATTTAGATCAGTATGAATTAACTCTAAAATTTCTGAAGTTTTACTTCTCTCATTTTTAAACGGTACATTAGCCATTTTACTTTGAATACAATTTGCGCATTTCATTTCATTATTTTCTAATTTATCTGGTAAACGATCTACCAATTTATCTTTTACTAATTTGTTTAGATATTGAAAGTTGACATGGCCTAATGCTCTATGCCACTTTTCTTTTTCAGTTAATTTACAGAGTTTACATAGACATCATTTTCAAGATCCTTATATATGTAACTTTTCATAATATACAAATCATTTATTTTGTTTGCTCCCGCAACTAATTCTTTATTTTTGTTATAAATCTTGGCATTATCATTTTTATAAACAATAGTATTATTTCTTGTAATTTTTGCAACGCTTAATAGATTTTTATTAATTCCTTTTACAAAATAAACGTTCTCTAAATCAATTAATTTTTCATTATGATAATTTTTGAAATATGTTTTTATATTGCCTATTTTTGTGGCCTTTAAATTTTTGCCATCTGGCAATTTTACTTCAATAGGATTTTTTAATACAATAAATTTTTCATACATTCTCTCATCATTCACAACATGATCAGTACATCCGCTATCTAACAACCAACTGATTTCTTTGAATTTACCATTCTTTTCGCAATTATAATTATAAACATTCGTTATCCTATTTTTATTACCACAATCTTCGCCGAAGCTTGGATTGTGATAGGGATCATCCAGATCTCAGCTGCTGAGTCTTCTCTGCGTTGACTGAAGTCTTCTTGCCTCTGCTGGGCTGCTCCTCTGCCATGACCGCGTTCTCTGGAACTGCCTCGTTGATATCCTCGTTGGTCTCGACCTCTGCTCTGGGATGCTCCTCTGCTTTCGAATGCTCCTCTGCTCTGGCTGTTCTGTGGTGGTCTCCAACAGTCCTTCTTTAAATGACCTCCTCGGCCACAGTTGTAACACTGTCCCTTTGTCTTGACGTTGAATGTACTTACGTTTTTCCTTTTCTCGTCATCAGACACTGTCAAATTTTTTCTTGAATTTTAGACTTAACATAGTCTACCGTTTGTTGAGCTTCTGAGACGAGATCAATGAGACTCCCAATAAAGCTGTAGCTTGCTGGTAGTGCTCTTATTAAATACCTCATTTTTTCCTTTTTTGGTAATGTGCCTCCAGCTGCTTTAAATTTGTTGCACGCTTGTTCGAACTCTACGAAAAATTCTTTAACTTTCTCATAATTTTTTAGTTTAATATCTTCCAATTGACCTCTGCATATTATTTGCAGCGCTGTAGATTTAGTAGAGTACATGCTCTTGAATTTTTCCATCATTTTGTATGCTGCATCGCAGTCCATAATATATTCTAATTGTTTATCACTCACTGTGCTAATTAATATATTTCTTGCTTTCATATCTAATTTCTTCCATGTGGCCTCATCAACTTCATTTGCCTTTGTTGCATCTCGCACTCTTATTGCTTGTTCTTTGCACTCTTTATATTCTAGTACATTCAATAATCTAAATTCCCAGCTTGTGTAGTTACCTCCATCAAAAATTGGGATATGTACATCATCAATTTTTGCGTGTTTAGCCATCTCGACTTTTTTTAACTTAATATCTTCATACACTTTTATTACTTTGTTTAGCGTAATTATTTTCTGCACTATTTTCACAAAACGTTTTTCGGCAATCTTTTTCTCAATTATTTCTTTGCTTTCGTATTCAATGTCTTCTAGTATTACTTCTTCTTTGGTTTTCACTTGTCCTTTGGTGTCCATTTACCACGTGTATAACCTCAAATTCTGCCACGTGTTCTATTCTTGCACCGTGCCGCGTGCTTCACACAAGAAATTTAATCTGCTCGCATCGGCTTGAATTATTCATAAATTTTTCAAAATTCTTTCTTCTATCACTTATAGACATATTCTATTATTTATTCACACTTGTATTTTTCTTACTTTTGCACTTTTCCTTCAATATTTTTCACAGTTAAACTTTTCGCGAGCCGCGTGCTTTTTCTCTTTCTACAGCAATGGCTGCCACAATACTCGCCGAGGCTTGTATTGAGTCAGAGTCTTTTTGTTTCACTTACCAACGACGATCTGCTACCATGTTGGAGTTGGTGGAAAGGTGCAGTGAAATGAACACTTTTATTATACTTAAAAAGAATGACTAGTTTATTAGAGTTAAGTGTAATTGATGATTATAATCGGCGCTTGCCTGCGCCATGCGCGAGATGTCACATGCTGGGCGTCCGAGACTAGAGAGAGAGTATAGCGCGTCGCTCACTGCCGCTCGACATACCTACATAGTCGCAGACACACTAGGGAGGGGAGACTTACATGTGTGTATACGTGTGTCGCGCTGTTTGTGTCTCATGCGTACGCTCATATACAGAAGGCGAAATATTCACAATATCCAACAGAGATGTACATTATATCAACGAAATACTTGTGTCAAATCTCGTTAAGATTCGGCAATTGAGTTTTCAGATATTAAAAGAAAACTCCGCAAAATCATTAGTGTTAGAATTGCGGGTCCTCTTAAGCCGCTGCCGTATTTCCCATCTCACCTCTACTCTAGCGCCCCCTTTAGATACTGACAAGGAAAGGATACTTAGTGTTCGCCTCCGATTTTCATGAAACTTTGCACACGGGTAGAGCATCGAAAAATATTTGATACGTATTTTTTTTTATCGGCGGAGGAACATATCTAGGGGGTCAAAACCGCCCTTAAAGTTCACCCCAAAAACCGTTTTTTTTTTAATATCTCAAGATGGAATCGGAATTTTTTAATCAAACTAACACCTATTTGTTTCTTATGAAAAGTCGAGTTTTTTGGCACAGTTTTAATGCTGGGGGTTTCATCCCCTATTTTTTATAAGGGTAAATATGATATTTTCCCTTGTATTTTTGATATAAAAATGTTTTAATTATCTAAATTTGGTTGAAAATTGCCATGTTATAAAGAAAATTAAAAATTATAGTTGACCTGTTTCGAGGTTTAAAAAAAAAACACGTGGACGGGGTGAATTACCCCTAATTATATTAATCACCTTTTTGTTAGTGGCCACCTCCGATTTTCATGAAACTTTGCAAGTGCTTAGAGTATCGAAAAATATTTCACACGTGTTTTGTTTTTATCTGCGGAGAAAGACATCTAGGGGGTGAAAGCCGCCCTTAAAGTTCACCCAAAAACCGTTTTTTTTAATATTTCGAGATAGAATCGGAATTTTTTAATGAAACCAATGCCTATTTGTTTCTTATAAGAAGTCGATTATTTTGGCACAGTTTTAATGCTGAGGAGTTGCATTCCTTATTTTTTATAATGATAAATGTAATGTTTTTACACATTATTTTGTAAGAGCAATGTTTTGATAAACCAAATTTGGTTGAAAATTGATGTGTTGTAAAGAAATTTAAAAATTATAGTAAATCTGTTTCGGGGTTTAAAAAAAAAACATGTGTAAGGGGTGAGCTACCCCTAATTTAATTATTTACTTTTCAGTGATTAAGAGAACTTAAACAAAACTTTTTTTTTTAGTTTTAATTTTGAAGTGATTATCTTGATTTATATTTACCATTAAAAGTGAAATAAATAAAAAGTATTCAAATTTCAGCAGGAATGACTACTGAAATTTAATAAGTATTGCGATAAAAATTTTCAAGAAAACTTTTATCGCTTATTCTTTTAGTTTATGAAATATATGATGAAATTGTTTGTATTCCAAGAATTTACCTGGGAAAAATTCTCTAAAAATATTCATGTTTTTTATATTATCAAGATAATATTTTTTAGTATTTAACGTTAAGGGATCTAATCTTAAAATAATTTTTTAATAAAGATACATTTTCTTTTACAGTGTTTAAATTGCATTATACCCGTATTAACGCTTGTACTGGTAAAGTCATAAAAGTTAAAGCTTTTATCTAATCGAAGTTTCCATCTTACCGAAATATGCAATATAATTCTATAATTATATTAAATTCACTGTAATATTTTCAATCCCACCACGGTCCTAGAAATGGTTTTCCCTCAACAACATTCATGAATTATTCATTAGTTAAAAAAGCATTTATAAACGATATGCATTTATAAATAGAGATACGACACACACACACACACACACACACACACACACACACACACACACACACACACACACACGCACACGCACACGCACACCGACCGACCGACCCACCCACCCACCCACCCACATACGCACACACACACACACACGTTCGCACACACAGAATCACTACGAACTGATGACAGTCGGTTAAAAAGATCATTGTAAGCAAATTATATTTTTATTCGACTGTCGTCAGTTCATAGCGATTCTCTGTATTGATTACACGCTAGTTACGAAACTGATTATATATTGTTACTTTTTGTGCAATTGTTTAAATTGCTATATACATTTCATTATACTCTTTAAAAGATAATTTTAAAATCCGAATCCAGGATACAGAAAACAGATGAATGTATTGAAATAATTTGCTTTTAAAAAGGGCATAGTAAGTATTGCTATTTTATTTTTAGTTATATAGTCGAAATATTCCAACAAATGAAAACATTCTTGACAAAAGTAAAATCTTTCAAATATTAAAATAATATCTACAGTTAAATATAGTTGGATTAATTTATGTATATAACATGATATGAAGAATATTTGCAAAAAATCATCCATATGAATAAATATCTTTATCAAATTAAATCTTCAATTCCCTAATTTTTTTTTTCATTTTACAAGAAAGTTTTGATATGTTAACTGATACATTCAGTATAAATAAATTTATTTTTTTAAATATCTTAATTAGCTAAAACAAGTTCTACTTATTTGAGATAAAAAACATCGATTTCTTCTTATTTTGTTTCTATTGTTTTAATAGAAATTATAATATTTATTATATACATGATTATCATATCATGATATATTAATGAATTTTTCGTTTGACTTTTATTGAGGGAATATAAAATACTGGCATGATTCTAAATTTAAATAACTATATTATCTAAAAAATTTGTCAGATTTATCAACCCAAATATCTCATAGATAGTATAACTTAAATGATCAATGAAATTCTGAAAATTGTCTCTACATAAATCGAGATCTGAAATCGAGATTATGTCAAATAAATGTTTACATTGATTTTTGAAACTAAAAACACCAGAAGGGTTAATATCGTGCCCTATATTCGACATGCCCTGAATACCTGTTTTAAATAAAACTAGTATAATATTTTTACTTTAATGAGCATCTTGCCGTTTAATACAATAAATAAATATAGTAAATGAAATTGTGTGTGCATATATACATGCGCGCGTGTGTGTATATATGTACATTTATCGTCACGGCCCCAGTTCCGGATCAGGACTAATTGTAAGTTCCTGAAAACAAAAGGCTATTTTTGAGGTAAATATATGCAATATTTCTATAACTTACAATTAATCAATTTGGTTTAAAAAACTAAACTGTACGTTTAGTCAATTAGTATTTTATTTATAAATTAATGCTTATAATCATAACACAAAAAGTTCAAAAAAGTCTTAAATTAAGTGATCAGGAATTGGGCTAATCAAGTTTACGTGTATTTGCAATAAAAATCAATACCGAAGCAGACAGGTGATCAGGAATAGGTTCTTCCAATTTGACACAGATTTAAAAGGAAAAATCATAAATTTATCAGAAACGGTGGGACTGTAACGGTATTAAACATGAACGATGCTCTTTACCTATAATAAACAAATAAAATAAATAAAATTGTGTGTGCGTGTAATATTGTAGTAATTATAATATATTTTCATTTCAGTAAAATAAGGTTTTATTTTAAAAAAGAAGATAAATTATTCAATATCTGCAATAAATGTAAGTTAAATAGACGTCCATGAAAATACAACAGAATTATTTTTAGTAAAATAATAATAATTATAATATTAATAATCTATGGCTGTTACTTGAACGTCATTGCCTCAAAATAAAATAAAAATACGGCTATTAATCCACTGATTGTGGTATCATTATTATCCACAATTTTTAATCCTAACAATATCAAAATTGAGCAATCAGAAGCTAACGAACAAGAGATAACTTTATATCATGTTATAGAAAATATAATGAAGGATAGTGTAAATTACAATTTACTAACAGAAGAAGAATATACTTTACTCTTTGAGGAAAAGTACAGTGATGTACTTCCACAAGATATTGAAGAAGATGATGAATTACATAAAGATTATGCAAGTTTTTCTGCTTGTTTACCGAATCAAGAAGATGTTGACTTTGAATATAAGAAAAAGGCATTAGAGTATTGGCAAAGTGGAAAAAGAAAGCAATTGCTATCCTTAAATACTGTACAGTCAAAGTATAAAAAACCGCTGCCAGTTCATTGGCACGTAGCTTCCTCAAAATAATTTTTTGATTCCTTTTATTAAATTAAAATTCGAAAAAAAAATTTTTACGAAAAAAATTGGAAAAATTTTATGGAAAACTAGCGTTAATCAGCGCGCTACGCGCGCCACTGTTTCGTCTTTTGTTTCTCTCCTTTCGAGATTCGAGACGGATTCGATTATTCGAGATTTCGAGATCGTTCGAGGGCAAAATAGATTATCTCGAATGCTCAATTTATATAAGGGATATTAACCTGTAATTTTTTCATGGCTATTCATTGAGGTTCCATTTGCAATTTATTTGTTTGTGATTTTAATTCTTATGTGAATAGAAAACAATCTTTTTCAAGTTCTATTCTTCATCAAAATTTTTCTTCTTCAAGTCCACTGTCAACGGCTTCTCGTCGTACATTGGTTCGAAATAAAAAAATATTCTAAAGTTGTTCTTTGATTGTGTTTACCTCAAATATTTCTGAAATTTATGAACCAATCATTTTGCCAAAAGAACTCATCCGAGAACTATCAATAATATACTCTACAATGAATTTTGAAGGTAATAGTTGAACATATAAAACTCTTTTTTTTTCATTTTTCAATTTTTACGTTTTTGTTAATAACAAAAGAACCGTTATAGCTAGAGAATTAATTTTTTTAGAAAATATAGGTAATTTAATTCTCTTTCGAATGCCATCCACCCCATTTAGATACATAGAGCCGTTCTCGAGAAATTACGGTTTAAAAAAAAATGAAAAAAATTTTAACCTCAAATATCTCCGAAATTTATGGATCAATCCTTTTGCCCAAAGAACTCACTCGATTGGTATACAAAATCTACCCCTACAAAGAATTTCAAAGTGATTAAGCCAATTTTACTATAGTTATTGAACGACAAAAAAAATCACTTTTTTTTATAAATTATTTTCTTTTCTCAAAAAATAATGAATAAAAAAACCTATAAATTTAGTAAGTTATAGTACTTAATATCCTTTATAACCAAAAAAATATTCATGTTAATATCTTTTTTTAATTTCAAAATATAACCTATTTACAAAAAATTACGTTTTCATCAATAACTTATGACGAAATATAGCTACGGACTTTTTTTTTTTTTAAATTGTAGATAATTTTATCCTACATACAGAGAATTCATGATATATAAACAATATTTGTTCTAAATATTACAAAAATCGAAAATAAAAATTTTGAAAATTAAAAAATGGCTGTAAAAAAAAATTAAATTTTACAAAAATAGAATATTGACCCCAATTGTGGAAGCAAAATCTAAAAAAATGATCACTCTCCCGTTAAAATCGGTCGAGTAGATCATGAGATATCAGCGTATACACACACACACACACACACACACACACACACACACACACACACACACACACACACACACACACACACACACACACACACACACACACACACACCCACACACACACACACACACACACACACACACACATCCATACGGACATTTTCTAAAAATAGTGTATTTTGATTCCAAATTTGCTAAATAACATTTCTAACACATTATCTCATAAACTTTTTTTTTTACTATCACAAAGCTTCCTCTAGGAGGAAGCAAAAGTTACGCCCGATCGTCAGCTGCGGCGGTGGAAATTACAACTTGAAGCAGGGGGTGACAGAAAAACTATACCGTATGGAATAACAACTTATGTACTTGAAAAAGTTAAAGAAGCGGTAAAATCAAAAATGACTCGGCATGGTATTGATATAAAAACATGGGCTCTCGTAAAGAAAGCAGAAATAAATATTCCATGTTTTAAAACTTCACATAGATGGATACAAATATTCAAAAGAAAACATCACATTGTTTCACGAAAAATAAAAAAATTTATTACTGTATCATCTGCCAAGAAGGCAGTAGAAGTTGAACAACTCAAAGAAATGGAAACTTTATTCAGACTGGAAAATGTGTACGTAGAAGCATCAGCATCCGGCAAATTATTCAAGGAGCTGTTTCAAATTTGGACTCAAAATGTATTTTTGACTCACAGTGGGAATTCACCTGTAGTGCTATTAGATTTATGGACCGGACAATGTAAAAACACTGTAAAGGAAGCAGTACCTAAAGAGACAAATCTTATATTGAAAACGATACCAAAATGCACAACTGGTCAGATACAACCTCTTGATGTTTGTGGTTTTCGATTATAGAAAAACTTTATAAGGAAATTCTCAGACATAACACTTCTTATAAATTATGATGTTAACTTGCACGAGAGAAACAATATAATCAAACTGCAATCTCTAACGCATAATTCATTTTTTTCACTAAGATTCCAAAATGCTTTTAAATACGCATGATATAAAAGTGGATACCTAACGGTAAAACCTCCAATCCATGCAAATCCAGTAGATTTATTTTTCCATACTTCAGAGGAACGAATTTTCCACATATGTTGAGGAATTGCAGTCATACGATGTGCATGGTGCAAAAAGATGTTATGTTTTGAACATTTTTTCACATGTTATCATTAATGTCAGACGTACATTGAATAAAATTTGCAAATTCATTAATTTATGTAGTAATATATTTATTAATTTTTTTACTTCACGGTGAAATTCCCCTTTCTTAATACAAAGTTTTCACTTATAATCTAGCAATGATAATATTCATTGGGGTAGCGATCCAAATTTAGAACACTTTTTATTTATTTCATTTTTAATGGTAAATATGAATCAAGATAAGCACTTCAAAAAGAAAATAATTAAATTATGGGTAGCTCACCTTTACACATTTCTTTTTTTTTTCACCTCCGAAACAGGTTTACTGCAATTTTAAAATTTTTTTACAACCCATCAATTTCCAACCAAATTTGGTTTATCAAGATATTGCTCTTTCAAAAGAATGTGTGAAAATATTACATTTATCTGTGACGGAACCGTCTACGCTTTGGTATAAATAATTTTTTTTTATATAGTTGAAAGTATTTCCTATTTCGATGAACCATGATCATAATGCTGAACCCCTACTACCCACCTGACACTACTGCACCAAGGGTTGTAGTTGTGACCTGCGCTACACGGAGTTTCCCCTCCAGCTACCATAGAAACGACGATGCGGCGCATACTTTAATTTCAAGCTTAGAATCTTACAATTTCTCTTCTCTTAAATTTATTTTTCAGCTTGTTGTTAAAATTTTCTTTTCTTATTGATAAATGCCGAACACCACTTACTAATTATATCTGAACATACGTACGACCGCGGGTATAATAAACTATAATAAAAGACTGATACCAAGGAAAAATTGTTACCATTTTATACAAAACAGCAACCTATTCTAGTAGAAATGTTAGTCAAAAATAGCTATTTATTAGTTAACTTTATGTGCCAATTATTCAAATAAAACATCATCGCAATATGTAATTTTTAACCTTTAAGTGAATTATATTTTTACTTTTTTACCCAACACTCTAGTAATAAAATATGGCTAATTTTCTACGAGGATATGTTCTGAAAAATAAATTAAGTGCAAACCGCTAAACAAACTCTTATGCAATAATCATAATTGTAATTCATCTTTTATACGTTTGACTTAACTAGCAACCGTTCCAAGCGGGAGGTGTAAAAGTTTATAAAATTAATTATTTACAAATAGATATAAAATTTGTAACAGGATGGCTGCTGGGGAAAAATCCCGAAAAGCCACAGGCCAGCGATGCCCTAGAACACGGTGCCGCGGGTGTCAAACTAAAATGACTTGCCCGGGGATCTGCTTCTGTAATCCTGAAAACAACGCGAAGATCGCACACGAACTTCACACGAAGAAGGCGAGCGTTCTGCTTGCGTCGATACGTCGCGAAATTGCGAAGTAATCAGCGTTCTGTCCACCGGTTGTGTCGTCACCAGACTATTAATCTCTTCCTCGTTGCTCCTTGGAAGGCTTGTCTGCTCTTCGTCTTCAGGAGTCTGGGAATGAGTAATGCAGCCGTCCGATGCCGATGTATTCCATAAACGGGCCATATCGGACGCTTCGGACCGGGGGAAGCTTGGAAAATGTCCCTTCCCCCAGGCTGCATTTGCTCCGTCGTCGTGAGCTTGGGAGTATTCAGCACAGCCGTTCGGTGCCCTCAGGCGGTCTGTATATGCCAAGCGACGTGAAGTGTCAGACTTCTCGAACAGGGGGAAGCTTGGAGGATCTCCCCTCCCCCAGGCTGTGCTTACTCCGACGTCGAATTCGTGGATGGAAGCTAAATTTGATGGCGATGGTGCGGTTGCTGCGCAGCTGTCCGAAATCCATGTGTGGTCTGCATTCCCCGAGCAACTCGCGTTCTCAGATTCTTCGGACTGGGATGAGATCGTGGAATCTCCCCTCCCAAGCTGTGCTGCACCTTAGTTGTACCTGGACTTCACCCGGTCCTCCCTCTGGAGATAGAGTGCTCCGTAGTGACTTAAAAGCCTTGTGTCTTACGTCGGGAGGACTACCTGCTCTCTGCTCCATATTCTGGTAGACGTATCTCCGTATGGAACTCAGCAAGTTGTTGTCTACTGCTTTATTCGACATCAGTTGCTGAAACAGGCTGTGGGTCAAGGGGTCGGCGATTCGGTTCACTTCTGGAGCGCCGCTTGCATTGAGGGTCGTCGTGTTGACGAACTTATTCCTCCAATCGAGCCTCCTTGTGAACTGCTCGTAAGCACTTCCACTTATTTCTTGTGTGAAGTGGGCTGGGTTGTAACTTCCCATTAGCCACTGAGCGATTCGCTTAGAATCCCCTCGAGATGTCCGGTGCTTCTTAAATCTAGAGCTATATTTGCTTCTATTACAGCTTCAAAGCTCAGCTCTAGATTTTTGCGCCAATGCTCCATCCTTTCGGCTAGTTCTTCTGGGGTCGATGATTCCATCTTGCGAAGCTAGACCGACTGTATAAAATTGTGTGACGAATTGTGTGTGTATGCGCAACTAACTGCTGAGATTCTCTCTCAAATTGGCCGTCTGTTACGCAAATTACAATGTTAGAATTCTAACTACCACACACAATTGTCCCAAGCTGCTCGAGAACGACTTATCTCGATGCAGCTAGCTAGGGAGAGAGCGTGGCTATTCAAAAAAAAAATTTCGCGACGATAACGACTTATATAATTCCCGCAACCAAAAAAAAAATAAAAGTATTCTCACTTTCGACCGGCTGCACGCACAGGCACGGTCAACCCAAAAAAAATCGCGTGAAAATCGTTTTAAACCTCACGTCAAAAAAAGGAATTTAATTTTCGCCACATATGACGACGAAAACAACGATAATCGTCGTTTAAATGCTCTCGCCCTGGCTTTACAGCAGTTTAAAAGACCCGGGACAAGTATACACAATACTGCCCGAGCATAAACATACACACCTACAAAAACAAGCAATCTGCTGTTTTGTGTTTATGTTTCTATGCGCGCCGCGAGTCTTCTTGTCTGTTTGTTTACGCCCGGCACCTCGACTTGGCGAGTTTAAATCACTGCGCCTATCAGCTGTAACGGCTTATGGCCACTGGCCGTCTGCTGATTAGTCCGGTGCAGTGATTTGCGCGCGGGCGAATTTAAACGAAACGCGATTTGAATAGGCCGGTTTCGAATGTACCGGCCTCTAACCTTCTCCTTAAACCCAACACGTTAGGGCGCCATTGTAACAGGATGGCTGCTGGGGAAAAATCCCGAAAAGCCACAGGCCAGCGATGCCCTAGAACACGGTGCCGCGGGTGTCAAACTAAAATGACTTGCCCGGGGATCTGCTTCTGTAATCCTGAAAACAACGCGAAGATCGCACACGAACTTCGCTTTCCAACTAAATGGATCGCTGAGTAAAATACGCGCGCTCAAAGAGTAAAGCGCGCGGCCGCTAAGTTCAGCTATGAAAACGACCGGCGGAGTCGTTTTCCCGCGGAGGCGGCGGTATCCGGGAGAAGGTTAGGTTAAGGTCGATAAATGAGGAATAGCCTCAATTACTTCACAGAACAATAACAAGGTCTATTCTTAAATTATTACAACATAAACGCGTCGCGTTGCGCGCCGACAAGAAGACGTGATCCGCTGACGGCGCGGGCGGATCAATGTATTTATTCTCGCTGGGCCGGTGAACGCAACACCGGCCGCTCGTCGCAGCGAGCCGAAAATACAAATAAAACGCTGCGCGGAAAATACTCGAAGAGTCTTACCGGGAGGGGAGTGCACTCCCCTCGTCGCTCGCTCACGAATCCGCTCCTGCGTCAGGCCTTATCCTCCGGTCGACTTCGGAGTGTTCAGGCCGAGTCTTAACGTCCAGCGTTCACCTACAGACGCTTCGGACCCCAGGAGTGGCTCGGATTGCTCACGTGCGTTGCTCTTCGTGGTCGGTACGTGGACTGGCGCTGCGCTGCACCGGTGAGGAGGCACGATATCGTTTTCTTCACGGACGATCAAAATTACTCGCGTACGCGCGGTTTGACAGCTCGAGAGAATCTGATTCAAAAATGAATCCTGCGCGACTTTGCAACGGTCAAAGTCGCGCCTGCCCCGCGCGTAGCTAACGCAAATACATCGTCCGAGCGATGTCAACACAGGCTCGGGATACACGAATTCGCGGGAACGAGAGCCTAACGGGTTCGATAGAATACGGAGGACCGAGATACTTATCTTCTCCGTATTTTATCTTGGAACCTCGTTATACCCCTCTCCCAGACGTTGCGTAGCGGAAGAGAAGCAACTCGATACTGAGGCTCTCGTTCGATTCGAGTTTATGTCGTCATCAGCGGCAGAGACGACAGTTCCGGATACGCGCGGATCAGCTCGTGCACTAAACGGCTGATCAAACGATCCACATCGAGGGATCGTCCCGCGCACGCACACGGTGGGTCGCTCATCACCGTAATTCCGCTGAATTCCAACGGCGGTCGGGACCAGTCCCATGACGATTGATGGACCGGAGACGGTTGGCACTTCTGGCGCTGGGGCTCCGGTCGACAACTGCCGTCATTCCTCCTAGGTTGACTCGGCAGGTCGTCTTGCCTTCTTCTTGTCTCACTCTTCGGGCCCTTTTTCTGCTCCGGGCAGGCCCAGTGAAGATGCGTTGGTGACTTACACGTCCAACACAATTTTCTGGTTGGACTCGGTGGTGGAGAGTTATATACTCTGAGCGCGTTCCTCGATCTTGACGAGCGGTATACTCTACTATCCAACTCCTGCTGGATATACCGCCGCTTGGAACGTCGAGAGGCTACCGTCGTCCAAGGATTCGAACCTGTCCCTTGGTTCGAACCCAGTCTGCTCGAGGGTTTTATGCCTTTATCTCTTTCAGATAACTTTGGAGATCGTTGCGTGGCCGCTGCATACGCCTCTTTTTTTCCTGTAGAGCTGGACTGTTGAGGACTTCGGGACGACTTCTTGCTGTCTTTAGTCCCTAGGTCCGATCGAGGTTGCTTGGCATGGCGCTTAGTTGCACCTGCGACTCGTTTCTTGTTAGGCACAGCGGAATTGTGAAGCGACGACATTTGCGCGCGTAGCTGGCGCAGCTCGTCGTGCAGTCGCCTTACCTCTTCGCTTAGGCGCCTAACTTTCTCCTCCTCCAATTTACGCGTCTGATTACATTCGCATTCGCAATGACGCTCGCCTTCTGCTTGCGTCGATACGTCGCGAAATTGCGAAGTAATCAGCGTTCTGTCCACCGGTTGTGTCGTCACCAGACTATTAATCTCTTCCTCGTTGCGCCTTGGAAGGCTTGTCTGCTCTTCGTCTTCAGGAGTCTGGGAATGAGTAATACAGCCGTCCGATGCCGATGTATTCCATAAACGGGCCATATCGGACGCTTCGGACCGGGGGAAGCTTGGAAAATCTCCCTTCCCCCAGGCTGCATTTGCTCCGTCGTCGTGAGCTTGGGAGTATTCAGCACAGCCGTTCGGTGCCCTCAGGCGGTCTGTATACGCCAAGCGACGTGAAGTGTCAGACTTCTCGAACAGGGGAAAGCTTGGAGGATCTCCCCTCCCCCAGGCTGTGCTTACTCCGACGTCGAATTCGTGGATGGAAGCTAAATTTGATGGCGATGGTGCGGTTGCTGCGCAGCTGTCCGAAATCCATGTGTGGTCTGCATTCCCCGAGTAACTCGCGTTCTCAGATTCTTCGGACTGGGATGAGATCGTGGAATCTCCCCTCCCAAGCTGTGCTGCACCTTAGTTGTACCTGGACTTCACCCGGTCCTCCCTCTGGAGATAGAGTGCTCCGTAGTGACTTAAAAGCCTTGTGTCTTACGTCGGGAGGACTACCTGCTCTCTGCTCCATATTCTGGTAGACGTATCTCCGTATGGAACTCAGCAAGTTGTTGTCTACTGCTTTATTCGACATCAGTTGCTGAAACAGGCTGTGGGTCAAGGGGTCGGCGATTCGGTTCACTTCTGGAGCGCCGCTTGCATTGAGGGTCGTCGTGTTGACGAACTTATTCCTCCAATCGAGCCTCCTTGTGAACTGCTCGTAAGCACTTCCACTTATTTCTTGTGTGAAGTGGGCTGGGTTGTAACTTCCCATTAGCTACTGAGCGATTCGCTTAGAATCCCCCTCGAGATGTCCGGTGCTTCTTAAATCTAGAGCTATATTTGCTTCTATTACAGCTTCAAAGCTCAGCTCTAGATTTTTGCGCCAATGCTCCATCCTTTCGGCTAGTTCTTCTGGGGTCGATGATTCCATCTTGCGAAGCTAGACCGACTGTATAAAATTGTGTGACGAATTGTGTGTGTATGCGCAACTAACTGCTGAGATTCTCTCTCAAATTGGCCGTCTGTTACGCAAATTACAATGTTAGAATTCTAACTACCACACACAATTGTCCCAAGCTGCTCGAGAACGACTTATCTCGATGCAGCTAGCTAGGGAGAGAGCGTGGCTATTCAAAAAAAAAATTTCGCGACGATAACGACTTATATAATTCCCGCAACCAAAAAAAAAATAAAAGTATTCTCACTTTCGACCGGCTGCACGCACAGGCACGGTCAACCCAAAAAAAATCGCGTGAAAATCGTTTTAAACCTCACGTCAAAAAAAGGAATTTAATTTTCGCCACATATGACGACGAAAACAACGATAATCGTCGTTTAAATGCTCGCCCTGGCTTTACAGCAGTTTAAAAGACCCGGGACAAGTATACACAATACTGCCCGAGCATAAACATACACACCTACAAAAACAAGCAATCTGCTGTTTTGTGTTTATGTTTCTATGCGCGCCGCGAGTCTTCTTGTCTGTTTGTTTACGCCCGGCACCTCGACTTGGCGAGTTTAAATCACTGCGCCTATCAGCTGTAACGGCTTATGGCCACTGGCCGTCTGCTGATTAGTCCGGTGCAGTGATTTGCGCGCGGGCGAATTTAAACGAAACGCGATTTGAATAGGCCGGTTTCGAATGTACCGGCCTCTAACCTTCTCCTTAAACCCAACACGTTAGGGCGCCATTGTAACAGGATGGCTGCTGGGGAAAAATCCCGAAAAGCCACAGGCCAGCGATGCCCTAGAACACGGTGCCGCGGGTGTCAAACTAAAATGACTTGCCCGGGGATCTGCTTCTGTAATCCTGAAAACAACGCGAAGATCGCACACGAACTTCGCTTTCCAACTAAACGGATCGCTGAGTAAAATACGCGCGCTCAAAGAGTAAAGCGCGCGGCCGCTAAGTTCAGCTATGAAAACGACCGGCGGAGTCGTTTTCCCGCGGAGGCGGCGGTATCCGGGAGAAGGTTAGGTTAAGGTCGATAAATGAAGAATAGCCTCAATTACTTCACAGAACAATAACAAGGTCTATTCTTAAATTATTACAACATAAACGCGTCGCGTTGCGCGCCGACAAGAAGACGTGATCCGCTGACGGCGCGGGCGGATCAATGTATTTATTCTCGCTGGGCCGGTGAACGCAACACCGGCCGCTCGTCGCAGCGAGCCGAAAATACAAATAAAACGCTGCGCGGAAAATACTCGAAGAGTCTTACCGGGAGGGGAGTGCACTCCCCTCGTCGCTCACTCACGAATCCGCTCCTGCGTCAGGCCTTATCCTCCGGTCGACTTCGAAGTGTTCAGGCCGAGTCTTAACGTCCAGCGTTCACCTACAGACGCTTCGGACCCCAGGAGTGGCTCGGATTGCTCACGTGCGCTGCTCTTCGTGGTCGGTACGTGGACTGGCGCTGCGCTGCACCGGTGAGGACGCACGATACCATTTTCTTCACGGACGATCAAAATTACTCGCGTACGCGCGGTTTGACAGCTCGAGAGAATCTGATTCAAAAATGAATCCTGCGCGACTTTGCAACGGTCAAAGTCGCGCCTGCTCCGCGCGTAGCTAACGCAAATACATCGTCCGAGCGATGTCAACACACGCTCGAGATACACGAATTCGCGGGAACGAGAGCCTAACGGGTTCGATAGAATACGGAGGACCGAGATACTTATCTTCTCCGTATTTTATCTTGGAACCTCGTTATAAATTATAATAATTACTTTAAGACGTATTCATGAAGGATTATTTCCGCTATCCAGGTAATAAAACTTATTTAAAATTCTCCTTTCATCCGCTATAAATAAATAAAATATTTTTATTTACATATAATAAATTTAATAAACATTTTGGATTTAAATAATTACATCTGTAGTTGGAGATATTCCTTCAAAGTGTGGAATTAACTTTAAGGGGACGCAATCCCGAGCGGACGCATTATCTGAGAGGCGCAAAACACATGGTCCATACACTGAGAGAAATTTTGTAGTAAAATTTATTATAAACATAAGAAAAATTACTAAAAGAAAAAATATTTTGTAGGAACGGAGGGACAAATCGAAATTATAACAATTTTTGCTATGCAACATAGTAATTTTTATGAATGACCTTAAATTTCAAAAAATTAAATTCTTTCTCGTTCTTTCTGTTTTCAGAACTATTTTCAGACTCTAATCATACAATATTTAATGTGAAAATAAATTAAAATGAGAAATAAAAATATTTTCTTTTACGAGTGTTGGGATCGAACCTGCAACCTTCACCGAGACAATCGGTCGCGCTAACCACTTACCCAAATAGGATTTTTGAGTGTAAAATTTTGGAACTTGTTCATGTCAAACCATCGATTTCAAGAAAATTTCAGATAATATTAAATAATGGCAATAAATAACTTTGATAACACAAAGAAACTTATCATTAATCTGCATAATATAAAAATAAAATAATTGAAGTAAGGTTTGAATGTTTTGTAAACTTAAAAGCAAGACAAAGTGAAATTCTCGTAGAAACATAACCTCAATCAGACACGTAGGCGCCTTGATCTGCGCAGAAAGTACTAATGTTGTAGCAATTTTTACTATGTTGGATAGCAAACTTTCTTATGGCCTGTAGCAATTTTTGAATGTGGCACTTTTTACTATGTTTATAGTAATTTTTAATACGCTACAAAATAAAATTTATACGCTACAAAATAAAATTTAAACGCTACAAAATAAAATTGATATTCTATTCTAAAAATTAAAAGCATATATTTTAAATTTTATTATATCACAGTTTTTGCTATGTGTATAGCAATTTTTCTTTTATTTCGTAATACTTTCTAATCAACAACTGTCATAAAAATTACAAGAAATTTTGTAATTATTCATACAATTATAATAAAAATGCAGCATAAAGTGTATTTATCTCACCCTTCCTATACTTTATAGTAATTTTTATTACAGTTATAATAAAATTTACTACAACATTTTTCTCAGTGTACTAAAAATAGATATTGACGCTTTCCCACGCAGGGACGCGCTTTTCCGAGTTTTCAAAACATGACTTATACTATAGACTGAAATATTATTTTACATTATTAGACAATATATCTTAAACCGTTACCAATAAAATTATTTTAACAACAACAAATATTAAATATAGCAGTAAGAAAATTAGGAAAAATAATATTAATTCCATATTCTTTTGTTAAATTGCAATTAACAGCTTTTGTTTGTTTCTGTATTAATAATAATAGGAATCTATTAACAAAAAACCGAAAAATATAACTCTATAACTAACCATATGCATTTTGTAAATTATTAACAAACGTTAAATAATTACTATAATACTTATTATATTACATAAGCAACAAGTTATGTTAACCACTAGTTTATTTTATACAACCGACTGTTTTTATAAATTTATTGAATGTAAATTCATTGTAAATTAGATTTTTAAGTATTAATAAATTTTATATTGCGAACAACTACAGACAAAATAATCATGTTTTCGTTCAAATTTGTGATAATTTGCTACACAATTATCTAATAAAGTAGATAATCCTACACTTGTAAAACATTCAGGATTGTTAATAATAAGAAAGGCTGAGAAAAAGAGGGTGTTTTTTTGTACAATCTGCCTCACGCACATCGCATATCTAAAAATAGATTTCCTCAGTCTTCCTGCGCGGAGACGCGTTTTCCAGCATCTTTTGGGATCCAACCTACTATAGCATAAGAATATTATTTTCGAATAACCCTAAATATCTCAACAACTATAATTAGGGAAATAATTTTGTTTAAGGTAAAAGTTCTATCATGTTAAATAAAAATTAGGAGCTGATAAAAACCATTATTATATTATATGTTTATAGTAAATAATAATCCTTTTGTTTGTTTCTTCAAGTTCAAATTGTAAACCTGGTCAGAATTTGAATAATACACTATAAACTGTATGTTTCTTATCATTTATTAAACATTATAATGTTAATAGTGTTATAACACTATTAATAATAGATTCCCACTTGTTAATGCAAATTTTACGAACTATATACATTAGATAAATATTCTTACTAAACAATTATATTAGTTGTATTCTGACACATTGATACTCAAAGCAATTAATTAAATTTCAAATATTCTAAATAAATAATAGAAGATCTAAGAAAAATATATTAACTTAATAAAATAATTTAGTAATATAATTGAATTATTAGTTAGAGAGAATAATCTCATGTTTTTATAAAGTTTGCATAAGAAATTTCATTGTTTAATGTATAATTAAGTTTAATAAAATTTGTAATGCCTTTAACTCCTGTTGTAATAGACCGATAACTTTCATTCAAATCTGTACTATCATCTTAAAACAAAATGAAATAGAATAATGTATTTTATAATTCATAAACTATCAGTACTACATAGTTTTAAATAAGTAATAGAAAAATTGATCGTTTTAGCTCAAAAGAGAGAGAAGGACATATCTTTTGTCTCTCTCATCTCTCTGTCTCTGTCATTCATATAGCTCTCTCTCTCTCTCTCTCTCTCTCGCACCTTAAAGAAGATACGAGCCGCCAGAAAATGCCCTAGAGAACGGATGATCGCCCGCTTCCTGTGTTAAAACATAGGATTTTCCCCACTCGCCTAGAAAATCGACGTTTGGAAAGGATGCCACCCTTACACCATTGGACATCGCTTTTCCACACCACTCGCTCCATTTAACATTATGAATATGCAAAGCATCAACCGCCGCCGAACAGCATCATTGATGACTCGTTGACCCAAGATGACGCAACTACCCGATTCAACACCGCAGTTTTTCAGCCAAAGAAGAGGAGGAGCAATGGATTTAAATTCGCCGAGCGCGCAGTGCTCAACAGTCAGATCAACACAAGCCTCACAAGCTTTGCTGACTGTACTCGCAGATCGACACAAGCCTCATAAGCTTAAAAGATTCTGTAGCAAACTTACCAATTTCAAATAATAAAAAAACAAAGTCAAAATTTCAAATCTATTTTTCAAACTTTATTTCAAAAATCTTCCAAAATTATAAAATATTAAATTTTCAAGAAAAACTACAAAATTTCTCAATTACATTCAGTTCCTAGCTTTACGAGTTCAGTGTAATCTTCGGTGTAATTTGAGAAATAAAAGTATTATTTCAAACTCACTTTTCTCAGTGTGGCTTTACGAGCTTACCGTCTACTTGAGTTTGAGTAGTATTATTGTAGCTTCTTTTTCTATTTACAAAAAGAATTAGAAATTACACCTTTGAAGAAAATTAAAAAGGTAATTAATATTTTCCAGTTGCATTTCTTAATTACATACAGTTCCTAGCTTTACGAGCTCAGTCTACTGGTGTCTTAAGAAATATATATATCAATCAAACTCACTTTTGTCAGTGTGGCTTTACGAGCTTACCGTCTACTTGAGTTTGAGCGAATATATCAGCTCTAAGAATTTCAAAATCTTATTAACAAATTTTAATTCATTAAATCTTATAAATATTTTATAAAATATCAATTTTCAAAGAAAATTACATAATTTTTCAACTACTGCACTCAGTTCCTAGCTTTACGAGTTTAGTTAACTACTGTGTAGTTTGATAAATAAAATATCATTTCAAATTCACTTTTGTCAGTGTGGCTTTACGAGCTTACCGTCTGCTTGAAGTTGAATAATATTATTGTAATTTTTATATTTGTTTTACCTTTGAGAAAAGTTAAGAATACAAAGGTATTTTCCAGTTGCATTTCTTAATTACATACAGTTCCTGGCTTTACGAGCTCAGTCTACTGGTGTCTTATATATATATATATATATATCAAACTCACTTTTGCCAGTGTGACTTTACGAGCTTACCGTCTACTTGAGTTTGAGCGAGTATATCAATTTTCAAAAAAAGAGGAAAAATATTCAGAAACTATTAGATATTCCATGAATCATAGATTATTAATTTAAATCAATAAGAAAAGATAATAAGAAAACTTTTAGAAAAATTAGAATCATATACGAGCTCTGCTATTAATAGGGAAGGGCGAATCAGAGAATGACCTAAGTTGGGGGGAAAAATTATAAAAAATCTCAAATCTTGGGTATTCCAATAAAGACGTGACCTTATTCCTTGTCCATACGGGGGTATCTGCGGCCAAATGATCTTTACGAGACGTTCGTGCTACTACCCGTTTGTCCTTATAAAAACCAAATCCTAAATCCGAAAAATTGATTACACTCAATTTCGGCATTAATTGTGAATTTGATATTACACTCCTTTCCTCAGCTCGTCCAAGGTTGACTAGCTAGCGCAGCTAAGGCCTAAAAGAGCATAACTCTTAAATGAGTTAAACATCCCAGTCGTGTCGTGTTTTTGGACGTGACATAAGGCTTAAAAATTTTGGAGGCCCCGGAGGGATGAAATTGGAAAGGATGTGTAATTCGAGTCTTGTTAGTCTTTTTTTTTGTGCTATATTACTTACATTACATAATAAAAGAATTAATAAAGTGTAAAATTTAATGAAAGTTAGTGCAAAGTGTAAAAGATAAATAAGCTCGTATACTTTTGTAAACTTAAATAAATACGTGAATAAATCATGTATTAATAAATAATATTAAAATCAATGAATAAATCAGGAAATGAACACTTACAAATAATAGACTAAATTATAAATTTAAAAGTTTTTTGTGAATTTAGAAATGCTGTTACTGTTCAGGTAGGAAAGAAATAAGTGAAAGTTTGGGCGCGTTCTATTGCTTCGCCCGCTAGAAAAAGTATGTGGCAGCGCTGCAGACCTTTTCTCCCCATCATTCAGTGGTTTTATCCGAGTCTCGCAAGGAGTGGAAGTTAGCACTTTTCTTTTCGTCAACGTACTTTCAATGACATCGGAAAATGTGTTTAACGTTCGTGTTCATAGTGTTTTTCTTGTCAATCTTTGAAACCCGAGTTATGTTGCCATTAGTGGGTTTCATTCAACGTGCTTTAAATTAGTAAATTATTTGTTGTACTTGATCGTCTACGTGTCCATTATTGTGGAACGTTCTGCATTTATGTATTTATCAAAACAGTGAGTAAATTTCAACTTCAAACATCTTCCTTCTCTGATTTCTGTAATTCCAGTAACAGTCTGGGAAATTATAATGTTTCTTTTCCCAAATTCTTTTAACAAGCTTCTACTGAATTCTTTTTCATCTTTAAATTATACAAAGTGGGTGAAATATACTTATACTAAATATTATTTGAAGAAAATGTTAGTAAAAGAAAAAAAAAAACAATTTGGACTAACTAATAAAAGAGAAATAAAAAAAAATATCTAAAATTAAAGAAATTGAATGAAATGAAACAAAAATGAAATTAAAGAATTCTTAAATAACAAAATTTTCAAAATCTAAACTTAAAACATTTTATACTAAAAAAACATGTCTGAAAACTTTTCACTAAGTTGAAAAATAATTTTATTATATTAGTTAACGCCCCAAAGCCTCTGTGTTACAAAAAGATGACCACGCGTAACGGCCTCTCGACTAATCTAAAACTATAGTTATACTAAATAAAAAAAAAACAATAATTTTGCAAAATATTGGTTTACGCCCCAAAGCCTCTGAGTCACAAGAAGATGACTATGCGCAACGGCCTCTCGACTAAATTTTTATTAAATCTTTACTAAATCAAAATTTATGAATCCTCTATAAAATTAGAGAAGAGAAGTATTATTAAGCTTCTATACAAAATTATTACTAAATTTAAAAATAAAACTTACTAAATCTAAAATTTATGAATCCTCTATAAAATTAGAGAAGAGAAGTCTTATTAAACTTCTATAAAATTTACTAAATCTACAAACTTATGAATCCTCTATAAAATTAGAGAAGAGAAGTATTATTAAACTTCTATACAAAATTATACTAAATCTAAAAATTTAACTTACTAAATCCACAAACTTAAAAACCCTCTATTATTGAGAAGAGAAGTTAAGAAAAATAATCTCTAAATTTATTACTAAATCCACTGTATTCACTATATCTTAAAGCATTAAAAATTGAAAAGGAACCTCTATTTTAGAGAAGATAAGTCTTATAAAACGTTTATATTGACTAAAAAAAAAGAAACTGAAACTACTATGTTATTCAAAAAAATTCTAAACCCACTGATTTCTCTGAATCCACCGTATCGTAATTCTATATTTTGAAAAACAAACAAACAAAAACAAAAATTACAAAAAAATTTCAAGTTTTTAATCTACGAAACTGAATTTTATTTTTCTAAGTCTTTATTTGAATTCAAAAAGTGAAAATAATATTCGCTAAGTTTTTTTTTTCTAAATTTTACTATATTCTTAAACCAATAATAACTATTCAAAAGAAATTTTACCAAATTAAAGTAAATTTGCATTTACCTTTTCTAACCCTTACTACTTTACAAAGCGAATGATGTTCTAACAATAAGTAATAAGTGATAAACTCACAAGACACTTTTGCATTTGACTTAAGTGAAACTTAATTTGAAAGAAAAAGACAAGTCTTCTAAATTACAACTTATCTTTAATGAAACTTTTTCCAAACTATTGTAGATTAAAAATTAAAAGCATTAGAATTCAAAACATATTTAAAAACCTTACGGAATTAAAATCAAAATTGTGAAATTAAAATTATAACTAAATATCGTGAAAAAAAATTTATGTCAATTTGAAAATTGAAGTTTTATTCTTTATTATAATATATTTACCATTTTGAAAGATTGGTATTTAGAAGGTGCGGAAGTGATGTTACATCTCTGCATTTTGCTATTTATATGAACTTAATAAAAAGTAAATCTTCTAAATCGTTTGAATTTTGTCAAAGTAAAAGTTGTATAAAGGAAATTACTATTCTTTCGGAATTCTTTAATTCTTACTATGCTCTTTTAAATTATTAGATCGTTCAAATTAAATTTTGAAAAACTATTACTCTTTCCAAATCCTCTGAATTTTATTATGATATTTTTTTTTTCTACTAAATTGTAAAAGGCTTTTAAATAAAATTATTACACATTCAAGGTAAATTATTTACTTACTATACCAATTTAATTGTATCTTACTATTTCTAAAAATGTTTTCCGTTTGCCAATTGTGCCATAAACGTGGTCACATTGCACCACAATGATCTACAATAAAGATTTGCCAGTTATGTCATAAGCTATGGCATATAGCTTTAGAATGCCCCAGACTAGTCAAATGCCAACTCTGCTCTGGAGTGGGCCATACCGCGGCTACTTGTCATCGTTGCCTTACCCCATCTGAAACTATTCAAGAATCTCTAGAGAGAGAGATTTATTAATTATTGAATTACATGGATTTTTGAAAAAAACATATCAATTGGAACATGAAAGTATTATTAAGTATTCAAATAAATTAATTACTAAAGCTAATAATATAATGAAAAAATGGGATATAGAAATCATACTAACCCATAACAAAAATTTTAATAAAATAATTTAAAATTTACTTACTAAATATTTTATTAAAGGTTTAAAGTCTCATTTATTACCGCATGTTAGTCCATGTGAAACTTTCAGTGATGCCGTTAAACATACTATTTTGGTACAACAGGAAATATCTAATTATAAATCTCAATCGTTTTCAATTCAAATAAATAAAAAATCCGAAATTTGGTCATCCAATACCTTAAATGATAGCAATAAGCTATTAAATAAATCAGATGCTAACAAGTTTCAAGAAGTTCTAGAAACTGTCTTACTAATTAAATTAAACGATTCCTTACAGAACGTTTACCAACTGTCCAACGAAGGTATTATTCAGTATGCGAATAGATTAATTATTAAAACTAATGAAGTCGTAAAAAAATGTGATCCAGAAACTATACTAACTAATAACATAAAATTTGGTAGAACAGCTCAGAATTTACTTATTAAACATTTTATAAAAGGATTAAAATCTGTTTCATATTGTAAACCATGTAAAACTTTGCGTGAAACTGTTCAGAATGCTGTTTCCATTGAACAAATTAAATCATGTAATAATTCTCAATCATTTTCAAATGAAATTAAGTGCTGTATAACTAAAATACAATTTAAAAATTTATATACGAATAATAATGATGTTTCTTCTAATCTTCAGACAAATAAGAACAATTTTTCTAACAGTGATTCTTTAAATAATGTAATTCATAATTCAAGTAAACGTAGCAATGATTGTAGTAATATTACTAGTTCCAACAAGTCAATTAAAATTTCAAATTCAAATCCTTGTGATACCAGAAAATCACAACAAATCAATACAAGGTGCAATTCATTTACTGAATCTGATTTTGCAACACTCGAATATGCTAAGACATTAAATAATCAAGATAAAATAATTGTAATTCCAACCTTCACTAGTGACTTGGTTGTTTCAAGTGACTCACATAGTATTAATAAAGTCTATAATTTTACATCATTTATAATTTTACCAACATCAATCGCGTCTAAAGGCTGCAATGAAGCAAACCATTTAAAAGCATTTTCTAATTCTCCAGTTTCAAACTCAGATATTATATTTGACGAAGCTTCTGCGCTTTCAAAATATCAAAATATAGGTTCTGATTTTAGCATTGATAACGCTATTGAAAATAACACCAGTTCTCCTAGACATAACTTCCTTTTAAATATAAGTGATGATAAAACCAAATACCAAACAAATTGCATTTTACCTGATTGCAATACGTTTGAAACGAAGGGTACAAAAGCGTATCACATTTTGAAGCCAGATAAAAATTTACAAAATAATTGTCTTACCAATAAAGGTAAAGTTTCAAACTGTAATTTTATTATTCAAGCTTTGAAGTATTTTCATAATTTTTTAAAGAGCACGCCTGCGATTCAATTAATGTTGAAAACATTTAACTTACCATTTAGATATTTACGGGATATCAAACTATTACTTTTCAAGTTCAATATCAACTCGATTGAATCGAAGAAAAATTTAATTACTTGTAATTCATTGCTAAATAATCTGCATAAACAAAGGTGTTGCCAGTCCAGCTACTGTAAATATAAACATTTTGACATTAAAAATATTATACAGAATTTATTAAAGCATGAATTTAATTCAGATATAAATCTTGAATTAAAATTATTACCAATTTAAAAAAAAAATGATTGTTCCTTTTTTTACCAAATGACTTTTTAATACCTTGTGAAGGAGTGATAGGTTCGTCATTCTTTAGTGAAACTGGATCTGTTATAGATTTTAAAAATAGAATATTTAAAATAGACAATGGAAGCACTCCATTAAATTTTGAGAATAATTAAAATTTAGTCGTTAAAAACTTTAGTAATTATAAATCTTCGGAATCAATTTTTAGTGATAATTCTTATTCAAATAAGCCTTTTTATGATTAGGATGATAGGTTTACATTATCAAGTAAAGATTTAGAAAATTTAGATAATTTAGATAGTTACTATGATAATCATGATATTGCTACTTCATTTGAATATGAAGAATTTTTAAATAACGATTATGTAAGTACGTATTGTAATCACGCAATAAACCAAAAGGAAATTTTTAATGAATTAAATATTGATTCAGATAATTACGAGTTAGAAAACTCTACTTGCGAAGTTAATATAAATAGAATAAAAAAGGTTTATTGTCTAGGTATAAAAATAAATATTATAGATTTAATAAATTTAGATCATTTAGATAACGAAACGAAAATTTTTATTCAAAATTTGGTAAAAGAAAACTCTGATTGTTTTTATTTAAAGGAGGAAAAATTGGGGGTAACTGATTTAGTTACGCATCGCATACAAACAACAGATGATTACCCCGTAAATTCGAAACAATATAAATATCCTCTCTCATTAAAAGAGGAAGTCGATAGGCAAGTTAAAGAAATGCTTGATGCTGGTATCATTGCACCCTCAAACTCCCCATACAACACAACGGTTTGGATAGTCCCTAAAAAACCAGACTCGTCGGGAAAACCCCGTTGGCGAGTAGTGTTAGATTTTAGGAAGTTGAACGAAAAAACTGTTGCAGATGCCTACCCGATCCCGAACATTTCAGAAATTTTTTATCTGGTTGGGGGTTGTAAATACTATACAGTACTGGACTTAGCAAGCAGGTTCCATCAAATAAAAATGGACCCTAGGGACGCTCATAAAACAGCCTTTAGTACACTGTATGGTCACTATGAATTTAAACGAATGCCATTTGGACTCAAAAACGCGCCCGCAACTTTTCAACGTTTAATGGATAATGTTTTACGCGGACTGCAGGGTGATAAGGGCATATTTGTATACATTGACGATTTAATAATTTGCAGTAATACTTTAGAAGAACATAAACATAAATTTAATTTAGTTATGAAACGATTACGCGAAGCTAATTTAAAATTAGAATTAGAAAAATGTGAATTTTTAAAAAACTAATTTAGTTATTTAGGACACGTATTAAGTGAGAAAGGACTTAATCCTGACCCTAAAAAAATACAAGCTGTGAAGTCATTTCCACAGCTTAAGGATAAAAAGAATGTAAGGCAGTTTTTAGGATTATCTAGTTATTACCGCCGTTTTATCAAAAACTTTGCACAAATTGCAAACCATTGACTCGATTATTGCAAAAGAACTTAACTTTGAGTGGGATAATAAAGCTAATGAAGCCTTTGAAGCACTGAAAGAAGCATTGTGTAACCCACCTGTTTTACAATTTCCAGATTTAAGTCAACCTTTTAATATTACTACCGATGCATCAGGATATGCAGTAGGCGGTGTATTATCACAAGGTGAAATTGGGAAAGATTTGCCGATCGCTTACACATCGCAAGTTTTACGTGGTGCCGAATTAGCATACGAGGTCTACGAAAAAGAAGCTCTCGCGATGATACATAGTGTAAAAATATTTCAATCTTATATTTATGGCCGAAAAATACATATTATCACTGACCATCAACCATTAATTTGGTTCAAGTCAGCTGAGTTAAATGTTCGAGTACAAAAATGGAGGTTTAAATTATCTGAGTTTGATTATGACGTGATTTATAAGCCCGGGAAATGGAATTTAAATGCAGATGCTTTATCACTTAATTCAATAGATCCCATAGATACAAAACAAATTGGCGTTGTTACTCGTAGACAAATCAATTAGAAAACGAAAAACAGACAGAAAAATTTCCCGAGGAAAAATCTAATATTGCTAAATCTAATAAAACATTACCCAAACGAGTTATGAGAGGAAAACGAGTCAATTATGCGGAAAGTGAATTAAGTAAAAGTGATGTAGAAGCAGAAGTTGCGTTAAATACACCAGTAGTATATCCCGCGCTATGGGCCGTCACAACAAACCTGACCTTGACAGCCGGCGCCAGCCGGGGTCAAAGTTCGGGATGCTGACGGCGCATAGCGCGGGGTGCGTGCGTGCGTGCGTGTGTGTGTGTGTGTGAGAGAGAGAGCGAGAGAGAGAGATGATACACGATTCATGAATATATGGTTAGCTTTTTATTCTTTCTAATTAAAATTATGAATTAAGAAATTATAACATTTTTTTACATTCTTTTGTAAAACACTGTCATCATTTCTTAATTCATAATTTTAATTAGAAAGAATAAAAAGAAAAGATGTAGTAGAAACCATTATGACTACCTCTTGACAACATCCACAGCGACTTAATGGCTTTAGCGGCTGTGAAATAGTCATAACGGTTTCTTGTACAATTACATGTACACTAAATTTTTATAAATGTATATCATACACATTAGAACAAAAATTTATATATATTATAAAATAATTACTGTTATAAATTATATATAACATTTTTATTTTTTACCTTTTAATCACAGAGAAATCGAATGCGATCACGCTTGTCTTGCTTCTTCATCTTGTTTTTATATATAAGAGCCCACTGATTTTCGGAAAAATAGAACACGCAATACATAGGTGTGTTATGTTCATGTTTCACAGAGATGCCTTGACCCTTTCGAGACCAGGACAAGGTTTCGAAGTTCACACGGTATAAGTTTTGCGCCTCGACTACCGTTGCCCGACACCATTGGTACACACGATAATGATCCCGCCAAACCAAGAATTTTACGATTGTGTTCACAAAGTGCAGCCAAATAAAAATCGGAAAATTACGGCGTCGACGCGCTTGAAATAATCGTTCTATTTGGCCACTATGTGTGGGAACACGCGCACTTTCCTGAGGTAAACCGGCCTGTATATCTACACCATCACCAATTTTTATAGCTTCCTCGTCTGCGTTTGGCGCTGTCATTATGGTGTTAAATCACTGCTTACATTTACGTGGAAGGTTTTTTTTTAAAATTTGTTTATAGCAGAGTTTACCTTTTCGAGTCTTGTATTTAAACGCATAATTTTTTTTCTGAACTTTCTCCGCTTATTTAGTAAAAAATTAAGGTTATTTTTATACACTTTATTTTCGAATTTTTTCACGAGCTTTCTTAAAAGGTCAATATCCTCTAGATTTCCACGTAAGTCCTGCTTACCGAAACCTTTAAAATAATCCTCTTCACTCGTTGATTGTTGATACTCACTATTAACACTCGATACACATTCAGAAATACTGTAATTCACCTCTACATCGCTGTAATCGCCGTCAACTTCAATTTCACTTTCTTCTGAAATATCGTCTATTTTAACGTCTTTAATGTCAATGTCCGCCTCAATTTCGACACTATTGCGCGAACAAATCTCCTTAATTTTTATAAACTTTTTGTCCATATCAAGATTTTTACCAAAAAGAGAATAATACACTTTATAACACAGATTAAGCCAAAAATAACGATTCTCGAAACGCGACCACCGCACCGATTGAATTTGTGATGGTTTATTAAGCAACGACGTCTCCTGCATCTTGCAGCGACGCAGATCGCAGGAGAACTGAAGGGTAATTAAAAAAGTCGAATGAAGAATCCTCAAAGCTCGTGACAATGAGATCATCTTATGTTATATTTTTTCTACAAAAATGCAACTACTGCTCCGCGTGCATGAAAGTAAGCAGAACATGGGTTGAAAGAATGTGCTCTTGAACTTTGCAGGAAAGTCAAGAGTTCAAGAAAAGATATCATATTCATCTCAAATCGCGCGCGAATAACAAAACTCCATCAATAATGTAATAATCAAGTAAAATGCGAGGTTTTATGTAAATCTTTATTATCACGTATTTTTCGCAATTAAATTACAACTTAAAAATTTGAAATTTAAAAATCTAAAATTGTTATTAGTTAATTAAGTTAACTTTTAGATACGCGTATGATTTTAGCACAGCAGTCATATGTAAACAATTCGAGTATAACGGTGTTAAAAAATTATTCGTAAATCAAAAACTGAAAAACTTTTTGTCATAGTATTGTCAGCTACACGAAGATAAGATAAGAGTACACGGCCTCTCGCTCACCTCTTGAGTATTTTAATTCACGTTCTCTCTCTCTTGCTCTGCATGTACGTTTCCAGAATTTATTCCGATTCATTTGAAAATTCAATTTTACATCAATAAATATTTTTTGGTAAATACAGGAAATTACGGATTTCCCCCGTTTTTCAAGATATCGAATTGAAAATTATAATACAGCTATATCTTTTAAAATAGATTTAATCTACTTCGAAAAATAAAGTGTTTTTATAAATAACGATTTTAAAATTTTGATAATGGCTCCTTGTGAAGATATATTATGCGAGCAAAGAGAAAATCAAAATATTGAGTTTTTATGTATGTTTCAAAATTTAACAATAAAACAACTAAAATTGTTATTAGTTAATTTAGTTAATTTTTAAAATACACGCGTGATTTTAACATAATAGGCTTATTCAAATACCTCGAATATAAAGGCGTTAAAAAATTATCAAGAAATCAAAAACTGAAAAACATTTTATTTTGTAGTTTTATCAGCTACACGAAGATAAGATAAGCGTACACGGCCTCTCGCTCGCCTCTCGAGTATTTTAATTCTAATTTCTTCTTTGTACTATATTCGGACACCCGCCTTTATTCCGTTTCTTTTTAAAATTCATTTTTTTTAGTTTATAAGAAATTTTTTAGTAAAAACAGGAAATCACGCATTTTTCTCTGTTTTTCAAGATAGCGGGTTGAAATTTAAAATGTGAGTTTATCTTTTAAAATAGAAACGATCTACGTTGAAAAAATAAGGATTTTTAAAAAATTGAAGATATTAAAATTTTATTAATGACTCATTGATAACATACACGATATGGTTACCGCTATTCGAATGAGAAACGCGTCGACTTTTTTCTCCTTTATTTATTTAATCGTAATACACTGTAGAATTTTGCCGATTAATGAGAAAATGTCACGTTCATCGAGTTGCAGCTGCACATTATTTTGACTATTGAATTACATAGGGACACAATTTTTCTCGAGGAAAGTCTCAAGAAAAGGAAGTTGAGATTGTTTTTTCTCCTTTATTTAATCGTACGACGCTGTGGAATTTTGCTGATTAATGAGAAAATGTCACGTACATCGAGTTGCAGATGCACATTATTTTGATTATTTAATTACACAGGAAAAACATTTTTTCTCGAGGAAAGTCTCAAGGAAACGAAGCGCGACTGACCATGAACCTTGAAGACGTATCTGCTGAGGGAGCTGCGGCACCAAATTAAAAAATATTTATGAGTATGTAATTTCAACTAATTTTTGTTAGTTATTAAATAATTTAAAAATACTTTTTCAAAAAATATACAAATGTATGCTAGCTTCATTTCGTTAAATAAAATTTAATTTATATAAGTTGCAATTTAGAAATGTAAAGTATAAATTAACTTCTTAAAAATACAATAAGTTGGGAGTAAGAGGAAGGCAAGGAAGACAAAAAGAAGTACATAGTAAGTATATTCAAATTTTTCTATTTATTATCAAATAATATAGTATTTAATACATCAACAATTGTTGGTATGTGTAATGATACAATCTGATACAATACATCAGCAACATCGCACTTAGGTAGAGATGCTTGATCTTTTTCTTTACATTGCTTTTCTACAATAGAGGTTATTTTGTCTATTACATCATTATCAACTAAATTTATAACGTCTTTTACAATACTAGGTGTATACAGTTGTACTTGTGGTTCATGCATGAGACTACTTTTAGTTTTAATAAACTCCATAACGTCGTAGGTAAGATATTGTACACTACTCGCAATAGAATTTAAATATGTAAGACGAGTATCGACACACTTTACAATAAATTCTGGGAGACAATTAAAAGTAACTTTTTTCATTACTAAACTATGGCGAAACCGTTTGATCCGACCAACACCTGGCCTCCTGTCTTCTGCAATTTCGATTGCTTTTTCCTGGTGGCTTGTGGTGAATTTGAAAGTCCAACCGTTTCCGTAAATTTTCTGGTTCTTTAAACTATTATCAAGCCCACGAAAATATTTATCAATGTCGTCGAAACTTGTTTTGAATTCTTCCCAGTCATTATATAAAAATGCAACACCTTCAAAGTCATTCGATAATAGTCGAACCACAGATTTGTAGCACTCGTCGTCGAACTTCTCGATGACCTCGTCATATTCCAAACCAACAATTACCTTCTTGGTGAACGATTTATTTAAGGCGTACAATGTACAAAAGACTTGATGTGGGTGTTATGCAGCTCGTGGTAGAGTCGCCATGGTGATCTGCGTATCTTTATGAGTAGAAAGCGACTGGTGCTAAAGACTCTGAAGCGATCCTTTAAATACAGCTCTTCAAACTATGCACACGGTTAAAAAAGTGCAGACGTTTAAGAAGTAAAGAATGAGACGAGCAAGGTTAAACAATGACGTACATGTAGTTGAAACGGTTAAATTTCCATGACGCACGTTGTATCGTCTTACATCAAAACTTCTTTCGCGTGATAATAGAAATGCTGACAATTATAACCAAGACATTTTAGAGCGAGAGTTTTGTAAACATCTGACGAAGCATCCACCGTTGCTAATGAAATTTCCGTCAGCTTTTTTTTATAACGCACATAGCGTCTAACTACCTTATCATTTTTCTCCAATTTGACAGAAAAATTATCTAGAAACTTCTTGAAACCTAAACCATTACTCATATAGCTTAAAAACATAATACAATATTGACCACATACATCGGATGCGTCATTTTGAAGTTGTGTTGCGTTCCAACGAAATGTTTTCAATTATAATTTATAGTACTAGGATATTTAAAAGAAAGTCATTTACCGCTAAACTCAACACTTGAACCTCCATTGTAAATCATAAATAGTTCATACTTATTCGCGGCGTCCTGGAGGTTGTTGAAGAAATTTTCATCTTGAACAAGAGCTTCCGAAACTCTTTTTGCCATGAATACATCATATTCACTCTCCAATTCGGCCACAACTTTCCGTCCGTATTTGGTAGTCACAGTCTTCAAACTTGTTATCATATAAAGCTGGCTCTTGGTCAGATTGACCAACCTTTTCGTTGGGAGGAATCCTTCACGGGCGATCGCATTTAACTTCGAAGATCCATCTGTAACAAAAAGTTTGCAAATGATTAATATCAAACTAAGTAAAAAAAGAACAGAAAAGAAAATAACTTTTAATAATAAAATGTTTTACCTTAGAATTCTTTCAATTTTTTTATTTTTGACTCGTTGATAGAGTAAGGATAGCAAAGTCTTTTCAAACTATTCCCGAGGAGCGGATGACCGGCGGGAAGTTGGCTGGCGGCTACTGGAAGTCGACCGCTGGCTGCTGGAAGTCCGCCGTTGGCTGCTGGAAGTCGGCCGTTGGCTGCTGGAAGTCGGCCGTTGGCTGCTGGAAGTCGGCTGTTGGGTGATGGAAGTCAGCTGTTGTCTGCTGGAAGTACCCGCTTCAAATACTGATCCTCGAAGCGAGTGTCGCTCAAGCGGTCAATGTATTTCAGAAATTTTTTAACAAATACTGTTTTACCGCAACCGATGGGCCCACTCAATGTACACGTCCACGGACGTTTCCAGCGCGTGTCCATAATTCACACTGACTGGGCACTCTGAAACACTTCTCGCGAGTCCGCGAGCCTTATGGTGGGGCTATCTCCGCGGCAAAGCAGCTCTTTCGCCGGCGCAGCGGTGGCCAATGAGCTGTTAACCGCTGCGCCTCCCGCGGCCGTTAACTCAGCTTGTTGGGTGCGCACCAGCAGCCAATGAGCTCTCTTCTGGTCCGCCGCCACCGCTAATCACAATGATGAAACCACAGCGATAGCCAATGAGCTACTTTTACACTGCGGGAAACATTTCTAAAAGAGTACACCACTAGAACTGTAGCGCTTGCAGCATAAAAGATTTGAAAACGATGAATTTCTTCCAGACCACAACCTCTTATTGGAACCTGAACATTTGCCAAGTTTAAAAGTTCCTCGGCTGCTCTCTTTTGAACGGGGCCACTATTTCGTCGAATATGGTTCCAATATTCGTGCAATCGTCCCTTTCGTATTTGACCTCTGACGACATAAGCATAGGCGGTAACCAAACTTCGTGGCAAACAAAGATTATCGTCATTTTTAATAGATAAGATGGACTTTTTCTTGATATTTTCTTGAGCTAGTTGTGTGCGACCACGTCCTGCTACACATCTCACAATTGCACAGCTGATTGACAATCTATCACTTATATCATAATTATTTGCACTTTGAATCGCACTTGATAGCAGCCGCCAAAGGTCTTCTACATTGAAATTACTAATCGGTCTAAATAAAAGCCATAAAGGACCATGATTGAAGCTTTCACTATTTATCGTTACTCCTATAAAGTCGTTAGCCTCCCCGCAGCTATAGAGTTGTTCATGTAAATCCTTTAGACACCCTTCGAGCCACATATAAATGTTCGCGTTTGCCGGTGGATCAGCTAGTCTTCCTCGTATCTCCCGTCCTTGATAACGAAAAAGGTGATAGCGTCGTGTTATTTCGCTTTCCACGATAACACCATGCTGTAAGTAATTAGCTGTAAAATAATTATTTTCATTTTTTATTTTTTATTTTTGAAAACTATTAAAAATATTATACACACTTACTTTCGTTATTTCTCTCTTCAGATGTATCAGTTCTACTGCTACTGCTACTAGTACTGCTGTTACTAAAATCAGAATCATATCCTTCCTGATCATATTGCGTCATCGTTAACATAGATGAATCAACTTCTGTAACTAAAGTATTGAGATCTATCAAAATGTATACATTGTAAAATATTATTTTAATACTTTCAATACTTACGGTTACGTGTTTCCTCGTTTTCGTGATGCACATCATAGGTTGCTGATTGTAAAGCTGAAATATTGAATTGTGCCTTAATAATATGAACATTATTATAACAGATTCAATACTTACGATTTATTATATGTTCATTATGACGGTATACATTGCCCGTTGATGGACCAGGTTGTGGATCATCAGCTGTCGAAGGTCCTGACTGTGCATCGTCTTGATATTGATACTGCATGTTGAATTCGTCACCTTCCGTATCGTCGAGTATTTGATCGACCACTGTGGATAATTCGATGTAATTTATTGAAGATAAAGAAAAATATATGTCAAATTATTATTTTAATTTTAACAATCTCAATATTTACTATGATCCATGTTAGATTTTCAGGGTCCGGGCTGTTGATCGTCTTGAGAATTTATTTGCATTAATACTTCATCGCCTTCTGTATCGTCGTACACCTGATTAATTACTGAAAAATAATAACATTGTCGGTTTAGAGTAAAAGTAAAATCAATACATTTTTAAACTAGAATGAATCGATACTTATGATGACGGTGAATTATACGTCTGGCTAGAGGGCTTGTATGATCGTTGGATTGCTTTATACCTTTACAACGATCGACAGCACATCTGGATTATGAAAAAGGCCAATACTATACATGTAGTAGATGCTTGATATGTCGCAATGCAAGAGAAGAAAATGCAATTATTTGCATAATACCTCCAACGACAGCTTTTCGAGGTCGCTAGCCCATACTCGCCCACACATTGTGCGTATATGCGAGTGCCGAACATTTGCTATGCGTAAAACGTGTCTCAAAATTTTAACTAAATGAGATATACTGGCTCTAATCATTTTGAAGTGTTTTAATTCCGCTCACTCAAACTTTACTGACTAGTCGTTGATTCCAAACTCCTCTTAAATATACAGCCAGACAATGCATTGTCGCGTATGCCATCTCTCGCGATAAAACGACGTCGATGAGTCTCTGGGTACGCTATCCGATTTCAACTTCCTTTCCTCGAGAAAAAATTTTTCCCTGTGTAATTCAATAGTCAAAATAATATGCTGCTGCAACTCGATGTACGTGACATTTTCTCATTAATCAGCAAAATTCCACAGTGTCGTACGATTAAATAAAGGAGAAAAACAATATTATCTTCCTTTCCTCGAGAAAAAATGTGTTCCCTATGTAATTCAATAGTCAAAATAATGTGCAGCTGCAACTCGATGTTCATGACATTCTTTTGCCGGCGCAGTAGTAGTGGCCAATGAGTTCTTAGCCGCGGCCGGCGCCCCTCCGACCGCGCGTGGCCACTCGCGAGTCCGCGAGCCTTGTGGTAGGGCTAGTTCCGCGGGTCTTTTGTCGGCCAATGAGGTGATTTTGCATTGCGTCGTCATCGGTCACAGCAGCCAATGAGCTCTCTTCTGATGCGCCGCCGCCGCTAATCACAACGTTCGAGAGACAGCGGTAGCCAATGAGATGTTTTTACACTGCGTCGTCATCGGTCACGAGTGCGTTCTTTGTATTGCTACTCTAGCGCCACTAACTTTCCAGGGTGTGGTCCCCTGATGCGTCAGTAGTAGACGGGGCGTCGATGTAGCCGCATGGATAACTGAACCAGTATTTGAAACAGCTAGTTCCTGCAGTCGACAGCCGATTTCCAGCAGCCAACGGCCGACTTCCAATACCCGTCAGGGGACTTCCCGCTGGCCATCCGCTCCTCGAGAAAGGTTTGAAAAAACCTTGCGGCCCTTCCTCTATCAACGAGCCGAAAAACAGCAGTGCCTGGTGTATGTTTGTTGGAACGTCAAAATATTGACGTGCGTGCGTCTATGTATTTGTGAGTATGTGTATGGGTGTATTTGCTTCTATTTGTCATTCCTTTCCTTGAGCCTTTCCTCGAGAAAAAATGTTTCCCTATGTAATTAAATAGTCAAAATAATGTGCAACTGCAACTCCATGTACGTGACATTTTCTCATTAATCAGCAAAATTCCACAGCGTCGTACGATGAAATAGAGGAGAAAAAATAATCTGAACTTCCTTTTCTTGAGACTTTCCTCGAGAAAAAATTCTTTCCCTGTGTAATTCAATGGTCAAAATAATGTGCAGCTGCAACTCGATGTACGTGACATTTTCTTATTAATCAGGAAAATTCTACAGTACCGTACGATTAAATAAATAAAGAAGAAAAAAGTCGACGCGTTTCTCGTTCGGAAAACATTGTGGGACACGTGGTAAGATAAAATTTCTTCGACTATAATTTATGACTAATTCGAGGTAAGGCGCTATAATTCGACAGCAGAGGGCCCACGTGCGATGAGATCATCCGTGGCAAAGACGAACGGTCGACCAGATGTCAGTCGCGAATATTGTCTCGCCGCGTGAACATCTCCGTTGCAAAGCATGAGGGTATTCTGCGTATTCTGAAGTGTGTCATGTGTCTCTCTTGTGCTCCCCATACAAATGTTGCGCGCCAGTACGTTATGTAGATAGTGGTTCAATGCAGAAATTCGGATGTACAGTTCCACGAGCGAGTGTCGCGGATCTATCATGAAGTGGTTATGAAATGTCCATGAGGCTACGGTTATTTCATATTTTTTTTTTCAAACCGTGCGCGCGTGATTAGATACTGCGCGTGGGTGTTGGACACTTGCTGCACAGTACATAGAGTCTATACATAAAAGTTGTAAAAAACATAAAAAACCCGTGAATCTGAAATTTTTTTTGTGTAGGTACACTTGTCATGGCGTAGAGAGGCTATACACAAAAGTTATAAAATACACCATAAAAACACCATAGACACATGACCATATATTCATGAGTCATGTACCATTAGCTTCCAAAATCCGATAAAATATCGAAAACCCCATAAAAACCCCATGAATCTGGAAATTTTTATGTAGGTGCATTTGCCATGATACAGAGAGGCTACGCGAACTGGGCCTTAAAGCCATAGCTTAGTGTGTGTATGCGGATTAAGAAATGATGACAGTGTTTGACAAAAGAATGTAAAAAATGTTATAATTTCTTAATTCATAATTTTAATTAGAAAGAATAAAAATGCTAACCATATATTCATGAATGGTGTATCATCTCTCTCTCTCTCTCTCTCTCTCTCTCTCTCTCTCTCTCTCTCTCTCTCTCTCTCTCTCTCTCTCTCTCTCTCTCTCTCTCTCTCTCTCTCTCTCTCTCTCTCTCTCTCTCTCTCTCTCTCTCTCTCTCTCTCTCTCTCTCTCTCTCTCTCTCTCTCTCTCTCTCTCTCTCTCTCTCTCTCTCTCTCTCTCTCTCTCTCTCTCTCTCTCTCTCTCTCTCTCTCTCTCTCTCTCTCTCTCTCTCTCTCTCTCTCTTTCTCTCTCTCTCCCTCTCTCTCTCTCGCTCTCTCTCGCTCTCTCTCGCTCTCTCTCGCTCTCTCTCGCTCTCTCTCGCTCTCTCTCGCTCTCTCTCGCTCTCTCTCGCTCTCTCTCGCTCTCTCTCGCTCTCTCTCGCTCTCTCTCGCTCTCTCTCGCTCTCTCTCGCTCTCTCTCGCTCTCTCTCGCTCTCTCTCGCTCTCTCTCGCCCCCCCCTCCCTCTCTCTCTGTTTCACACACTCGTGTGCGTTGCGTATATGCACAAATGCACGCGCGCATGTACGCGCACACACACACACACACACTATATATAATTATATATTATTATTATAATTTAATCGTTGGTCTTTCGGTGAGTAGTAGAGAAAAGCTTTCACAAAAGTTGTAATAATGTGTGTGTGCCTGTGTTTATGTTTGTGTGTACCTGTGTGCTGTTGGTGTACGTGAACGTGTTAGACCGGCGAGGCACGTTCGCAGGATAATATTATGCTCATGCAGCTTTCTTTCGCTCTCGCGTCTGTCCCCGCGCTATGCGTCGTCAGCATCCCGAACTTTGACCCCGGCTGGCGCCGGCTGTCAAGGTCAGGTTTGTTGTGACGGCCCATAGCGCGGGATATACTACTTACACCTGTTAATCTTGATGTAAACGCTAATAATGATAATGACAAAAGTCAAATTTGTAATAAGTTTCCTTCTCGTGCTAATAATAAGATTAAAGGTACGTTGAAAAAATCGCAAAAATGTAAAGATAGCCACGATATAGATGAGAAAAAATCGGATATAGATTCTAATACTTCAGTACTCTCAGACATTGAAACCGAGGGAGTACAACAAAATTTTAGCACTAAATCAGTTTTATGTAGCAATAATGATAATGAGACTAATAGTATAATAAGTGATTCAACAAATAAGACTAATAATATTATAGTTAAAAATATTGTAGGAACTAAAGAATCAATTGAATATAGACAAGACAACATCATATATTTTGTTGACATAAATGGTACCGCGTGCGATCATGGTGCTCAAAAATTGATCTTTCCTTCCACACGACTAAAATTCGTCCGCACCTATCCTGGTAGTATGATGTAGAGAGGTGGCATAAGCGACGCTGGTCTATTGCCTATACTAGCCTTAGTGCCAGTGTAGCGAAGCCCCGCCGACTTTCTACAGTCATGCTTCCCTATTCTAACCGTGTGAGAGTCTCGCTGGTTCTCTCCCACTTAAACGCCTCCCCCTTCCTTTGCCATCTTTTAAATATCGGCTAATTTTCTAATTTGATATCGTTTCTTCAGTGTTGCTCCAAGTGCCATCGATTAAAGTGTCCTTGTAGCAACAATGAAAGTGAGACGAAAGGAAGGATGTGAGTTTTCTGTTTCTTTATAAGTATTATTTGGCTTTTTACTACGTTCTATTTCTCACTGAGCTTTCAATAAAAAAAATTTTTTTTAGCACTTCGGTCCAACCGGTTTTTACACACATGTATATATTTGTATAACAACTACAATAGCGATTAACTTTAACGACGTTATTATACGTTAAAATTTGATAGCATAAGGTTTTTGTTCTTTACATTTTAAGATTATCTTGTCGTCGTTTACATTCGACAATTATGACAATTTTCTCTTTTAATTGTAGCCCTGAAGAGGAGGGTAAAATAACCCTCGAAACATTGGATTAAAATATATCAATTTTTAAACAATAACTCGTTCGTTGAAGTCCATTCCCCTAATCACAAAAATTGATCGAGTCAAATAAAATTCCAGAAAAGCAAATTTTACAAGTTGGAATTATTAATGAAATAAAACGAAGTAATAATAAATACTTATTTTCCTTGTGCATTCATGAAGACTCGACGGAGTCACAACTAACTATTAAGGAGAAAATTTATGAAGTTCTAATTAAATTACGCGATTTGTTACAGGAGAGAAATTTAGATGGATTTAGCATGACTAGAAGTCCCTATATTGAAAATATTGGAATGATGGATTTAGCATGATTAGAAGTCCCTATATTGAAAATTGGAACAACATTTTAGAAATTCTCAAAATTGTTTTTGATAAGAGTAAAATTAACGTAATTATTTGTAAAGGAACTTTAAGATACGTTCCAGAAAATAAGAGAAATGAAATTTTTTACGAAATGCACACTTGTCTCATTGGAGGTCATCGCGGAGTTTCTAAAACATTTTATAGAATACGTCAGGACTATTATTGGGAGAATTTGAAACAAGACATACAAAGACGCATTCAACAATGTATAGAATGCCAACAAAAAAAATTAGTCAGGTTAAAATCCAAACAGCCAGTGGTGATCACTGATACGTCGGGCATAATTTTCGAAAAAGTTGCCCTTGATATCGTGGGAAAATCCGATAACGAGTACATATTGACAATGCAAGACCAATTATCAAAATTTTGTCTTGCAGTGCCTTTGCCAAATGCATTAGCAACTACAATTGCTGACGCATTTATCAAAAAGCTAATTTGTGTTTTCGGAGCTCCTAAGATTATTTTAACCGATCAATGTCGAAACTTTCTTAGTAATTTAATGAAAAAGATTGCAAAACGTTTTAAAATAAAACAAATCAAAACAACTGCTTTTCACCGACAATCGAACGGTTCGCTAGACAGGTCGCACCATGCGTTAGGCGAATTCTTAAAACAATATGCGGAAAAAGATAACGAATGGGATCAGTGGGTTGATATCGCGATGTTAAATTATAATTCATGTATACAGGAAAGTACAAAACATACACCTTTTGAGGTTGTCTTTGAACGTTTAGCTAGGCTTCCGTCCAGTGATCCCCTTCGTGAAGGCCATTTATTACCTACATATCAGGGTTATGTAAAAGAGTTAGTTAGTAGGCTTACAGGCATTAGGAAATTATTCTATGATAATTTAGTTAATTCAAAATTTAGGTCAAAAAAGTATTATGATAAAAATATTAACCAGAAAAATTTTAAGATAGGAGATTTTGTATTCTTATTGAAGGGATCAAAACCGAAAAGTTTAGGGATCATTATACGGGTCCTCATAAAATATTATAAATTATTAATAGAAATAATATGAAAATTTTAATTCGTAAAAAGCTAAAAATTTTACACGCAAACCGTCTCAGAATATCGCATATAAATAAAGAAATAAAAATCAAAAAGAAAAGAAAGGAAAATTCCGAAACTGAATAATTTATAAAAACTTTCTATTATTCTGTTGCAGATGAATCATTTATTAGTCTTTGCCGCCAGTCTACACGGTGTAATTGGTTTGATAGGTTATGATTGTGGTTCCCGAATATTAAATATTACAACTATATCCTTATTAGATATCGGACCGTGTGATATACCTCATATCGCAGCTAACGTCACACGAAAGTATATTCAACTCCTTCAAATAAATGAGTACTTAGAAACTGAGGTTATCCAATGTAAATTAAAAGTTCACCGAATCGTCTATTACTGTGGTATGCACTTACACGTGTCTGTTGTGCACCAGGGTGCCGGTGAATGCATGCAAGAAATCTCGGGTAAACAATGTGAGATCTCTTTCACACAGGAAATCTTCGGCAATAGTGTATTCAACGGTATCAGGGTGAATAACACGCACGCGTTTCCTATGACATTTGCGGGTTCAATTAAAAATCACGGTAGTTGCCAAGGCACCGCCTACATGGATCCTTAAGGTTCATGGGATTCGGTTGTAGTGCAAGGTACCATTAGAGTTACGGTTCAAAGCCAGAAGGCTCGCGTTGATATTAATAACAACAAAATCCATTTAAGCTCTGGTTCTACTTGCACATTATCTGACAGTACCTGCGTAGATGTTGATGGCGGACCAACCTTTTGGAAAGATATACCAATAGACAGTTGTAAATTTAACCACTATAGTATTCTGTATGAAGAATATGCAAATAAGATAGTTGACTACTTCGGTAATCACGATCAAGTTGTATATTCTTTATCAACTCAGGATATTACTTTTGCTTTAACTAGTAAAGCTGAAGAATCTGTATGTGGTTATAAAATAATTCGAACTGAGCACCCTAAACTCGTTATTTTTGAAACCGTAAAGAGGGAATCGTTTGCTAATCACGATAAAATCTCAATAAATAATTTAGATATATTCGCGTATGTAAATTCAAAATTTATCAATGTATCAGAATACAACTATTGTTTAGTAAGAATATTTATATAATGTGTATAGTTCATAAAATTTGCATTAAGAAGTGGGAATCTATTATTAATAGTGTTAATGTTTAATAAATGATAACAAACATACTGTTATGTGTTCGTCTACCATCATCGAACATAAGAACAAAAGCGTTGCCAAGCGACCAGTTTGTTGTTCTCGATTCGAGTTAGTTGATTCGAGACGTTGTTGTTGATAACATGTTTTATTGTGTGTGCTTATAATCTTAAATAAAGTTATATGTTATTCTTTTGTAATTATGGTTATTATTAATTATTGTATGTGTGTGTGTGTAACATTTTGGGGGTTCGTCCGAAATTTTGGGGACGAAATGGGCGGATTTGAAAAATCAGCAAAGCAAAAACGATGCATGCACCGCTGCGTATGGCCTTCCGATCGAAGACCGGAGCACGGGCTGCTGCCGAAGTTTCTGCTGCCGAAACTGCTGCGGCTAATACTACTGACACCGATTGATGGCATGCGCTTGGCGGCTGGTGGGGCACGCTTGGTGACTGATATACGTATGATGACCGATGACTCATCGACGCTGACATCTCACCGACGGTCGGTGTACTCCAGCCTACTCTTCTTCATAAAACGCTCTTGGAGCTTTAAAATTAAACCAGATGAGTACAACCCTACATTCTAATACACAAACAACACCAACAACCTCCGTAGTCTACACGAGTAACAAGAACACACGGCGTATTAGGTTAGATGATAATTCATTTGGAAACACGAGATCACTTGTTGAAAATTCGGTAACACCAATCGATTTAAGGTTAGGTTATAACGTAAAATCTGATATTTATTGTGTGTGATCAGGGTCGTAACTTTGACTCTAAACTAGTTAAAAATTGTCCTACCTGCTAGGAATTCGAAAAACTAGGGCCACACCATTACACATATAACCGAATGATCAGGTAGAAAGACAATAAGACGATACTCGAATACTTATCTAAATATATATCAGATAACCAAGAAGATTGGGATCGTTTGATTTCCTTGTGTATTTTTAGTTTACAGATCATCAGTACACTCAACATTGAGACCACTCCAGCAGAGATGTACACCGGGACTGATTTGAGACTTCCTCTGGATTTTATTCGATGATATCCTCCAGAAGGAGAAGAATATTCAAATTATGGAAGCTATGTTCGGAAACTGTCTGTTAAGAAGATCAATGATGTCGTTTTCTGCATCCAGAAGACACCAAAACACAAAAAGAAGATCACTCAATTTGATCAATGAAGACTTACCACGATAGGTAATTTCTTCTGCTCTGCTCACGGTTATTTTGAGCCGTGGTTTTTCCCGTGAGACACAGGGCAAATGCCAGCGCAGAGGTGAGGTACCACGGCATGCCAACTCCCCACTTGTGTCCAAGAATTACCAACAAGACTCTACCCACCGATAATGACATGAAGATACCCGGATGAGTCAAGGATTAACCCGCTTAAAAGTAGACAATTTTCAAAAAGATTTCAAGATGATTTCAAGATGTTTTCAAGAATTCAAGATGGACCAATTCAAAAGACGGGCCCTTTGACCGTGTGCGAAGGATCAGCCCGCTTGAAGAAGACGTCTTCTCTTTCGTTTTATCTTAAGATTGTCGGGACGACAATCTAAAAGGATGGAGAATAATGACACGATGATACCCAAAAATAACGATTCTATTTTTTAAGAGACAGGTCCTCTGACCAGAAAAGTCAAGGATCAACCCGCTTAAAAATAGATGATTTCAAGATGATTTCAAGATGATTCAAAATGATTTAAAGAATTCCAGATGGACCAATTCTGATTGTCGAGACGACAATCTGAAAGAAGGGGAAATAATGTTATGTGTTCGTCTACCATCATCGAACATAAGAACAAAAGCGTTGCCAAGCGACCAGTTTGTTGTTCTCGATTAGAGTTAGTTAGTTGATTCGAGACGTTGTTGTTGATAACATGTTTTATTGTGTCTGCTTATGATCTTAAATAAAGTTATATGTTATTCTTTTGTAATTATGGTTATTATTAATTATTGTATGTGTGTGTGAGTGTAACAATACAGTTTATAGTGTATTATTCAAATTCTGACCAGGTTTATAATTTGAACTTGAAGAAATAAACAAAAGGGTTATTATTTACTATAAACATATAATATAATAATGGTTTTTATCAATAAAATCTTATACCATTCGGTTCCTAAAGAGTAATATCGCTAGAGCGTTTTTTGAGTCTCTTTTTCGAGATTACACCTTTGTATAACTACATCCTAATACAAATAACCGATTTGGCTACGTACATGTTATTCTACATAGACAAATTTTGAATTTACATACGCGAATATATCTAAATTATTTATTGAGATTTTATCGTGATTAGCAAACGAGTTTTAGCTGAAAAGAGAGAGAAGGACATTGTTATGTCCTGGGCCTTCGATATAAATCGGTGTGAATTCTACCGAAATAGCCCTAACGTTTATTTGGATGCTATTTTGGATTTGAATCGAAATTTTTTTTTGAAAGATAAATATAGTCCTTAATTTTTACCGAATCCTGGGAGGAAGTTGCGCCTTTATCTTCCGATCACGAATGGCAGTGCGTGGGTCGAACGTGGCGAGATGAGTTCTATGCCGAGTAGATCGTTAGTTGTACACACGTGGTCGTACGGTGACACGGATGTCCCCCATTTGATCCCCACGAACGTGGAAGCCCTCCCGTGACGAAAGGTATGGCAGCACACTCCTGTGCTGTACATTGATGTTGTATTCAAGGCCCGTTGGTCTAACCCAAAATTGACAAAGTTCGAAGTTCGGAATTCGGATGTTCTGTACACTGATATATTTGAGGCCCGGAGGTCTAACCAAAAATTGACAAAGTTCGAAGTTCGAAATTCGGAGATAATTAGAACGTGAATTTAATTATGTATAAATCCCAATAATAAGACAAAGAGCGGACCTGAATACTTCTTAAAAAACGGAAATTCGAATGTTCTTTACTCACATGAAAATAGAAAAAAAAAACGAAATGCCGAATTTATTTAGGATACCATAGGAGGAAATGACTGATGGGATTTGGAAAAATAAAAACACGAACAATTTTGATTTTAGACGAAAATAACCTAAATTTATGACACAGTTTATTAAATTCAAAAGCAAAGAAAGAATTTTGACATTAAACAATATTACCGGTTATTCGCCGCGACTTATAAGTACTAATACAAGAGACAATCGTAAGGTAGTTACAAAGCTAATTTTTCGCGACGTGATTACAGAGATGAATTTTACGGTTTCGGAGTTCGGACGCGACTGACTGGGTGCACTGCAACTCCCCGCTCCTAGGACCTCTCCCCTATGGTGGTGCTTCCATTGATTGGCTACAGTTGGTCAGTTGTCGCTTTCTGATTCGTAGAGAACGAACATCAGAGAGTGGGCTTAGGCACGTACGCCCGAGTCCAGACGCTGATGCTGCAGCTATACGATATCTTCTTATCCGCCTGTTAGTATTTCGCTTCTACTGTACGTTATACTTTTATAACTTGATTTTTTTTCTCACGCCGTTATTACTAGGTTATTGTTGCCTCTAAATGAATGTTGATAGCACGTACACAGAGAGAAGAAAATCCTTGTATATAAAAAAACGCATGATTTCATTTACTGTAAAGAAATATTGTTTAATATAGAGAGATTTCGTTTAACTATTAAGGCATATAATTTTGGCACAAACATCATAATTTTATAATGTGAAATTTTATACTTGGTTCACAATTTATACAAAATCCTTTTTTTTCTCTGTGTCCTGCAGTTTCGAAATACAGTTTTTGCTTATTCTATGCGGCTACAAAATTACAAAATTCGATTATTATGATCACGACATAACACTTCCCACCTAATATGGGACGTATTAGTCAACAGACGGAGCGTTCCTAAAGTTTAATCTACGTTGTATATCGCTGTAGTCCCGGGGGCGTACTGGTGGCCGTATACCACGAGATGATGTTTCTGGTCTGCTCGCGGTCAGTCTCCTTCCCGGAGCTAGTGATGGCCTGTCAGGCTCCCCAACGTCCATAGCGGTCGGCCTTGGTTTGAACAAACTTAAATGAGCCAATGTTGACCAGACGGCAGCGAGTATGTGCGCACTACATCCATAAATCGTATATAAAGCGTAACCCCTCAGTAACGTATCTAAAACAAATTTCAGGGTTTGTATAATCATGATTATTGCTATAAAGCCTGCTGCTGCAATGCCAAATTTCGAGAAAGAGGACCAGAAACGGGAGAGGACAAATTGTGTGTAGGTTTCTATAGCTTCGGGGTCAAGGAGATTTGCTAGGTGAGGAGAACCGGCTGGGAGGGTCTATCTGAAACTTTACGCGCAATCGATTCTAGTATAGCCGGTCTTAGGGGTGGGCGATATATATCGATATTTTCATTATCGATATTTTCTTCTTAAATATATCGATATTTAAATCGATATTTTCAAAAGCGATATATTAGGATATCGATATCCGAGAACGAAATATCGAATATTGATGAGAAAAATTTACAAAGAAAAAAGATAGAAAAAAAGTTACGTGAACTGCAACGCGATTACTTAAATAATTTTTAAACCCAAGTAGGCGGGGGACACGAGATCCACGGATATTAGGGAATTACGTATAGACTTGCAACAATAAGCAAGACAATTATATAAACAATTTTTAAACTAAAGTAGGTGGGGGATATGAGGTTCACCGGTCCACGCATATAAGGGAGTCATGTAGACATGAAAATAAGTCAAACGATTATTTAAATAATTTTTAAATCCAAGTAGGTGGAGGATATGTGGTCCACGCATATAAGAGAGTCATCTAGAAATGAAAAAATAAACAAAACGATTATTTAAATAATTTTTAAACCCAAGCAGCCGGGGGGCGCGAGCTCCACGCATATTAGAGAATTTCGTAAACGCGCAACAATAAGCAAGACAATTATTTAAACAATTTTTAAACCCAAGTAGGCGGGGGATATGAGGTCCACGCATACAAGGGAGTCATGTAGACATGAAAAAATATGGTAAATGATTATTTAAATAATTTTTAAACGTAAGTAGGCGGGGGATATGAGATCCATGCGTATAAGGGAGTCATCTAGAAATGAAAAAATAAGCAAAACGATTATTTACATAATTTTTAAACCCAGGTAGCCGGGGGATATGAGGTTTACGATATGTAAGGGAGTCATGTAGACATGAACAGATAAGCAAGACTATTATTTGAATGATTTTAAACCCATGTAGCCGGAGCCGCGAGGTCCACGCATATAAGGGAGTTGAATTATAGAGGTCAAAAATTTTTGAAATAAAAGTCATGCTTACGTCGAACGTCTGCGTAACTCCCTTATATGCGTGGACCTCATATCCACCGCGTACTATGGTTTAAAAATTGTTTAAATAATCGTCTTACTTATTGTTGCACGTCTATGAATATTCACTAATATGCGTGGATCTCGCGTCACCCGACTACTTGAGTTTAAAAATTGTTTAAATGATCGTTTTGCTAATTTTTTCATGTCTACATGACTCCCTTATATGCGCGGACCTCATATCCCTCGCCTACTTGGGTTTAAAAATTGTTTAAATAATTGTCTTACTTTTTGTTGCACATGTACGTAATTCCCTAATACATTTCTTTAAATAAATTTGATATTTAGATATCGATATTTGAAGTATCGATATTATAAATGCATGATATCTCTCGTATCGATTTTCATCATCCCGATATTATCAATATCACAATATCGATATTTACATTGAATATCGCCCACCCCTAGGCCCGGTCTCTCTGCGTTAAAACGTAAGTGATCGTGTAACCGCTCTAGTTCCTCCGGGCGGTAAATGCCATGGCTTATGATGTTCTGCAGCTCCTCGTATTTCCACGTGGGTTTCTGATGTGGTACCAGCATTTGTGGTGGTTCGACTCTCGTTGGCATTGGCAACATTTGATGCCATGTTCCCTGTACTTCGTAGTAGAGTAGCATAAATCGGTTGCAGTCAATCGAGGAAGCAATAAATGTTAGCAGCCTAGAGTTCGGCTTCAAGAATCCATCCTTTTTCCCATAGGTAACGGGCAGCTCGTGATAGCACGTTTGCAGATGCCAAAACTTACATTAGACAGGTTAGCACTGCACGATGTGAATGGCCTCTCCGGCCGCAACCGCTGTGTAGCCTCTCCTTTTCATTATCTGCAGGGTGAAGGCCTCGGGATCAGACTTAACCTGGGCGAGTGCATTCTTTAAATTCTGCCGCTCTAAATTACATCTGTGGAACAAAATATCTTTATATAGGTTGTCGAATTGTGTATTGACATGTTTTGACAAGTACGAAATCTTTGTATTGAAATAAGCTGTTGTCAGAATATTTTGAACTTTAAGCGTAGAGGTTTTTACTAGATCATTCCTTAAGACGTTTTCCATAATAAGTAATTTTGGGTGTTCCGTTTTTATGAGTCTATATCCACACAGATTCTCTTCTCCCATTGAGACAAGGCCAAACTGTATGCCATTTGTGGAGTTAGCGAAGTACACCGCGGGCGAGTCTACTGAAGTGACCTTGACCCCATTCCTTCGAATAGTACCGCGTAGTTCTCAAAGCCGCAAACCGTTGGCGCAGTAGGAGTCCAGTAGACATCACGCTCATCGAGCTCCTGGCAATGATCTATTGAGAATTGACACACGGTGCCCGTGGGCAAAATTACCTTGTTTTTACCTTTGTCAAGTGACGCCAGCATTTGACTGTACGTAATTTCGACCTTGGCCGTTACAACAACATTTTCGTAACTTTCATTTTCTTCGTTGTAATTTACCCCTTGCACTCAAATTTATTGTCAAATGTCCTGCAAACACTACATTTTGATAATTAGTCACGTTGTTCTTTAAGCCCTCTAGGAGAACTTCCCGAATTTTTAACAGTCCGAAATTCGCCAACTTGTTGCACCGTTCCCTGCTGAGTTCCTCAGTATACGTCCTTTCGCCTTCCCTCACGTCTGATATATGCGAGTACATGCCACAGTAACGAATCTTCTGTTCTATCTTCACCCTGCAGGCTTCCACAGGAACATCCCCGTACTCAATCTGCTGCAATAATCGGAATTCCATATTGGTGTGGTTGGCGGGTCCCTGGGCCACTTCACATTCGCGTACTTCATGAGTGGAGAAGGTAGTTATATTCAGAGGGCCCCTTCCACATTCATACCCGGTTATTGAAAGGGTTACAGGAAAATAGGCGGAGAGAGTGACAATTAGCAGCAGTGCGTAAGCCATGATTTCCTACAAACACAAGAAATATGATTAGATATCTGGGGTTCCTGAACTTGACGGGTTAGTTGTCGGGGGGTCTTCCCTTCTGATTCTCCGCAGTTTATTCGGATGAACCGTCCGTGTCCCCCTCTTATACGTTATTTTTACGTTTCTACCGTTATCAATTAATTCTAGTACCTTATACGGACCGCAATACTGCGGTGCGAGTTTATGTTTATTATTAGGTTCGTTCAGTAACATTACACTATCGCCCACCTCGAACGTACATGGATTAGCGCGGCGGTCGTAGTATTCCTTTGACCTTTCCTTTGCACTACCTAAATTTTCTTGTGCTAGCCGTGCAATTTCGTTAAGTCCCGTTTTTAATCTCAGTAAGTAGTCGTGATAATTCTCGGTTAAGTCCTCGTCGATTTCAACACGTGCTGAAGGCACTCTCGCGATGCATACGTACACACACTCAAATGGTGTCAATTTCGTTCCCTCATGTACGCTTGTGTTGTATGAGAAACAGGCATACTCTAACCATGTATCCCATTCTTTGACACGAGTCTTAAACCATTCCGACAGGGAATGGTGCATACGTTCAGTTGAACCATTGGACTGCGGCATGAAGGCGGTTGTTCTACACCATTTTATGTTGCATAGTTTCGCAAAGTTCTTAACTAAGGAACTTGTAAAGTTCGTACCCTGATCCGTCAGGACAATTTTCGGCGCTCCAAAGTATAGACTAACCTTTGTAAAAATACATCCGCAATCGATTGTGAATTTGCTTTCATTAAAGGCACGGCTATGCTGTATTTAGTTAAAAGGTTTTGCATCGTTAATATGTACTTATTTTCAGATTTAGTTACAGGGAGCGGTCCCACTATATCTAAGGATACCTTGTTAAAGGCGTCACCGGGCTTGTCCGTCAGGATCATAGGCTGTTTAACTTTACGTCGCACAAATTTATTAGTCTGACAAATGAGACACCGCGCAATGTATGTTTGTATATCTGATTTCATTCCAGACCAAAAATATGTTTGTCTCATTCTTCTGTAAGTTTTCGCTACGCCCTTGTGGCCATTTATATGTGAACAATGAATTTCTCTAATTAATGCATTCCGAATCTCTGGCCTGGGATATGAAATCAGACTCTTGCATAAAATGATTTTCGTAGGCGAATCCGCGAATCGGTCTTTAATCATATCTACGATCCTTGCCCACGGGATATCATCAATACTGTCGGTTTTCGATATTCTAAGACTGTTCAGCTATAATGTGTTTACGGCATCGAGCAATGACGCTAATATTTCCTTAAAGATTTCCGGGTCTGTTCTTATGTGTAAATTTTCGTTAACCGGTAGAGCTATTTTATGCTTTGTGCCTATATTCGTTACCTTCACCTTTCCTAAAACTACATCGGTTATTTTCGGAAGTCGCCCTTCGTCTTGCAGCTTTTTCGCTCCGGTACATAGCGGCTGATTTTTTACGGTTACAAAATACGCTAGGTTATCATGATGGTGCAGAAAATCATCTCTCGAATGGATGATGTTTCTAGCTATGCGTGGTTCTCGCGTCTCGACGTTTCCCCGATCATACTGTACCTCCTCACTGTCCGATATATCGGAATCCCCATTGGTTCACGCGTTACTGGCTTGATCATTTATCGGTCCGGACATGTGACCAGGATTTAAGGTATGGGAATCACGCTGGTTATCGGGATTTGAGCTCACAGTCGGATCCTTACCCTCTGTTAAGGGAGCTCCCCCAGTTTCCATTCGTTCGGGTAAGGGTCCGTCGTCACTGCTCGGTAAGGATGCCAAATCCGGTAAAGGGATATTTCGAGCTATTCGGTATTCGGAACATTCGCGATCCCTATCTTCCGCATTCAAGGATCTGACGAGTAGATTTTCAATCTGTACTAAGTCTTGTCTTATTAATCGATATTTACCGCGTTCGGTCTGTTTCAAGTTAACACTAGTCAGTATTGAGGCTAGTGGTATGTGGTCAAGGTAATCAAGGTGGTAGAGGTGGTTGTCACCTTCGATCTCAGAGTACCATCTGACCTTGATGTCGTGACTAGATTCGCGAACGTCCTGCATGAGTTTACATAGGAAGAAGGTTCCTTCCTCATTCCTTACCGCGATGGAATCGTGTTTCTGATATAAAATCGCGTCGGCTGGTTACGTTTTGTCGGAGGAAGTATTGTTTCGGCACTACTCTCAGAGAAACCATCCCCTCGTTTCCGAATAATGTTCACGGATAACGCGGGTTCCGATAACGGGTTTCTCGATAGGGCATCCGCAATGTAATTAGTTTTTCCCGGGATGTATTGGATTTCGAAATCGAAAACAGCTGTTAATTTAAAGTACCATTTTTTAATACGCAAGGTAGAGTCCTTTACCGAATGCAGCCACACCAGGGGTCTATGATCAGTTAAGAAAGTGAATCTTCTACCCAAGATACAGTAGCGAAACTGTTGCGCGCAATATAACATGGCCAATAGCTCGCGTTCTATCGTGTTATATCGGGTTTCGGTATCGGTAAGCACGCGACTCGCATAGGAGACCGGGTGATGTATTCCGTCATAAATTTGGGATAACCAACCACCTATCCCATTCAAGCATGCGTCACTAGTAACATAAAAATGCTTCGTGAAGTCGGGATGCCTTAGAATCGGTTCTGAAATAAGACAATTCTTTAAAATCTCGAAGGCGGTTTGCGCTTTCCCATTCTACGTAAAGGTTTTACCTTTCTTAGTTAAGTGAAACAAGGGCTTTGCTTTCATAGCGTACCCTGGAACGTGTCTGCGATAATAGCCGGTAATTCCGGTAAACTGCTTGATTTGTTTCGGGTTCCTGGGTGTTGGAAATTCGGCTATTGCTTTAAGTTTTTTCGGATCGGGCTTCACCCCCTTTAGCGTAATAACATAACCCAAATACGTAACATATTCCCGATAGAAGTGCGTCTTTCCCGGATGTAATCGCATATTAGCTTCAGCTAATCTATCGGCCAAATCTAAAAAATCTCGATCTAATTCGTCCAAGGTTGTCGCTGCTATGATAATATCATCAATGTAAGCAAACATTCCCTTTCTTTGTCGAACTACTTTATTTATTTGCTCCTGGAAGGTCGCAGGCGCGTTTTTCATACCGAAGGGCAATCTCGCGTATTGAAAGTGTCCGAAACTAGTCGAAAACGCCGTGTATTTACGATCTTCCTTGCGCAGTGGAATCTGGTGGAAACCGCTGGACAAGTCTGCGACCGTGAAATAATTTGCCCGCCTAACTGTTCAATTATATGCGTGAGATTAGGTATCGGAAAATTCATTGTAACAGTTTTTTCGTTTAGCTTCCTATAACCAATTATATTAACCAAACGCCATTGCCGTTTGCCTTCTGGGCTGTCGGCCTTGGGCACTACCCAAATCGGTGAGTTGTACTCGCTAATCGAGTGCTCAATAATTCCCGCTTCTAGCAAAATCTTTATCTGTAGCCGTACGAATTCTCCTAACGCTTGCGGAATAGGATACTGTCTTACACAAATCGGAATCTCGTCAATTAACTCTATTCTATGTTCAACCAAATTTGTAGCCGGTAGGTGTTCGCCCGGTAAATGAAATATTTCGGCCGTTCTTTTTACTATTTCGCTTAATCTATCCAGGCATTCTGCGTTTAAATTCCCGTTTCTTAGTAAATTCAAGACCTGCTCTTCGCGAGTAACTGCGCTCGAGTCTAATATATCCGTATTTGGGCCCTCGCCGTGGCCATCAATTGTGTTTTCTCTCTCCTCTTGAAAAGAGCATAGTTCGATTATCCCTTCCGGGTTTATCTCCTCTGTTTTCCCTAATTCTTTCGTGACCGTATTTATAAATAATGATAGTTCCCTTTCATCAGTCGAAATATCGAGCAAATTCGCGCCTTTACCTTGTGATTCGGCCTCAGTGCCGCTCTCCCACGACAACGAATTCGCGTCTCCGTCCGTTTCGCTTCCTTCTTGATCCCCCACCTGCGATCATTCATATTCTGGCGGGAAACCAAGGCCAATTAAATCCAATAACACTCTATTAAATTCCTCCTCCGAATATCCGTAGTCATTTCCGCGATTTTCTCTGAGCGATCGTGATTTAATACCGGAGCCATCCCTGTCCTTTACTACTCTGATCTCTTCATTTTCCTCCGCGGTGGACGCGACCTCGATCTCGGCTTTATCGTCATTCACTTCTACAGGTGTTCTCGCGTTATTTTGTGTATTTTCAAATGGAATAATTTTCTCCCCGAAAATAATTTGGCCCTTGTCGTAATCTATAATTGCCGAACTCTGTTTGAAGAAGTGAGAGCCTAAAATGAGCGGGTATGAGATAGGAAATTTACTATCTACCACAACAAATCTCGACCTTATTCCGTAGATTTCAACATAGCAAATTCCAAGTGAGTGTTGATCATGCCCCGATATCCCTCTTAAAATTGGTTTCTCCAAAATGTTCATTTCTAATTTCCTATCAAGAGCAGACATTTTGATCAAATGTGGCTGAGAGCCCGAATCAACCATAGCCTTATTCGAGGATTGAATGAAATCCCTTGACTCTACATTGATAATCGGAATTGAGCTAATATTTTTTAAACCTACTGTGTAGACTGGGAGGCTAACACCTCCTCTATAGTCTGAACCGGGCGCGCCCCTTGCGTCGTTCCGCTCGCGCCCTGATTCGGAACGACGTTGTCGTTTCCCTGCGCCTGACGTTGTGCGTTAACGAAAGCCAATTTCCTACAATCATTTTTAAAATGTCCCATACGCTTGCAATAGTTGCACTGTACGTTACTCATATCTACACCTTGGGGTAGTTCGCTTAATTGTGGCGAGTTATTTGGTGCACCCTGCTTTCCCCCTAACGTCTGTGCCGGGGTGGTATTGATGTTATTTCGCGTATCGTTTCGGACACCTGTTCTTTCCGTACTCTTACCGTGCTTGTGATTATCCCTTTCAACCTGCTTATCAACGTATAACGCGTTATCTATCACTTCTTGTAGCGTCAGATCTCTACTCATATTCATACGCAATCTGAATTCCGGCGGCAACCCATCGCGAAGTCCCTCTATTACATCATGGTCAATTTCCTGTATTTCGTAATCGTACAACTCCTCCCCCGTATCGCGTCTCTTCAAATCTAACATACCGTCGCGTATATCCATGATTTTATTTATATATACGAGCATGGTTTCCTCCCGTCCTTTTGTCATCGCATCTAATTTTCCCCTTGATTTACGCAAGGTTTCCGTGGGCGCGAATACACTCTTTAGCTTGTCTACGAATGTGTCTAAGTTCTCGAAATCTACGTTCTCTACTGCTATATAGGTACTCTCGTGCAGTTTATTCTTTAACATGTTTACTAATTCGGACTCTAGATAGCGCGGTACAAGATTCACCGCGCGCTTGCAACGACGCACGAAGGAGGCTAAGTTAGTTCCGTCAAAATTAGGTACACTGTGCACAACTTCCTTTAATCGAAAAGCGACAGGTATCTCCTGTGGAGGCGCAGCCGCCTGTATATTTCCGCGCCGTTGCCGTAATTCCCTTATCTCGCGCCGTAACTCAGCCAGCTGTTCTACTACATCTCCCTGTGTATTATCGTGCTCATTACTATTTCGCGAGCTCGCGCCAATTGTCTCGTTTGACACTATACGTACGGATGAGGTTTGTTACAATGGCGTGGACAGTTGTTTAACCGTAGCCACCGAACTCGCTGGGCCACCCTCCCTATTATTTACATTCGAGGTTTCCGCGCTCGTTCCTTCGCATCTCTTTTCGCTTCTGAGTCGAGCTAACGCGGTTTTTTGTTGTTCTACGAGCCGCGACATAGCTTGATACTTCGCGTCTTGCTCCTTTGCAACACTGATAGCTTCGGCACGAATTCTTTCTACTTTCTCGCGCATGTTATCCTCTCTTGTCCTTATCTGTTCCTCATATTCATTTAACTCGGCTTCGCACTGCTTTAATTCGCGCAAGTGTTCGCTCAACTCTTCTTTACCCACTTCTCCCTCGCTGTTCATGGCTTTAATGTAAGCTAATATTAACTGAGTCGAATTCACTCGAGCCACGGTCACTTACGTTATCAAATGTAATACAAAGAGAGTTCCCGCACTCATCGGAATATACGAACAGAGAGAGACAAATAAAACCACGATTTAATTTTATTTTTATTTTATTTTATGTATTATCTTTCTTTTTTTTAAACTTATGAAGTTTATTTTTAGAGGAAACCTCAAAATACGTTATTTCTTTTGATGTGTAATTTTGATCAAAATCTCAATGAGAACTGGACTCCTTTTGCAACATTAATAACTATAACTAAGCGACGCGATCAATTATATATTTTTTCATTAGAAAGCAACACGTACTAGAACCATTTTGTAACACATGTATATTTCTTTCTGACAAATTTAAAATTTACGTGATTCTATTTGTTGCTATTTCAATTTATTTTTTATAATTCTCACTTAACTAAATGTTACTATTTCGGTCCGTAACGAAAGCTTATACCGACCGTCGTATTTTCTAGCGGCGATAAATTTTATTAACCGATCGAACATAGCATCCGAGACGCTGTCACCATTGTTATGTCCTGGGCCTTCGATATAAATCGGTGTGAATTCTACCGAAATAGCCCTGACGTTTATTTGGATGCTATTTTGGATCTGAATCGAAATTTTTTTTTGGGAGATAAATATAGTCCTTAATTTTTACCGAATCCTGGGAGGAAGTTGCGCCTTTATCTTCCGATCAGGAATGGCAGTGCGTGGGTTGAACTTGGCGCGATGAGATCTATGCCGAGTAGATCGTTAGTTGTACACACGTGGCTGGTCGTACGGTGACACGGATGTCACCCAGTTGATCCCCACGAACGTGGAAGCCCTCCCGTGACGAAAGGTAGGGCAGCACACTCCTGTGCTGTACACTGATGTTGCATTCAAGGCCCGTTGGCCTAACCCAAAATTGACAAAGTTCGAAGTTCGGAATTCGGATGTTCTGTACACTGATATATTTGAGGCCCGGAGGTCTAACCAAAAATTGACAAAGTTCGAAGTTCGAAATTCAGAGATAATTAGAATGTGAATTTAATTATGTATAAATCTCAAAAATAAGGCAAAGAGCGGAGCTGAATATTTCTTAAAAAACGGAAATTCGAATGTTCTTTACTCACATGAAAATAGAAAAAAAAACGAAATGCCGAATTTATTTAGGATACCATAGGAGGAAATGACTGATGGGATTTGGAAAAATAAAAACACGAACAATTTTGATTTTAGACGAAAATAACCTAAATTTATGACACAGTTTATTAAATTCAAAAGCAAAGAAAGAATTTTGACATTAAACAATATTACCGGTTATTCGCCGCGACTTATAAGTGAATAGAAACAGAGAAATAGCCCATGTAACTACGAAAGAAACATGACTAAACGAAAAGCGACTGAAACAGTGGAACCATGTACAGTGAAAATAGAGACAGAGAAACAAACGATGAGATTTGTTCGGGCTTCGAAAAAATACGAGACAGAAAATTAAGCAAGGTAAATGAAGCGACTGAAAATGAGAAACCGCAGTGCGATAGAGAGTGATTCTCTACAGATAGAGAATACTTTACAGAGCATACATTCTAATGTTTATGAGTATGAGAAGCTCTGCTACGTACCCAAAAAGATACAAATATGTTTCTATCTTTGTGGATGATTTTTCTCGTTTAGCCATGGCCTATACGATGAAAAGAAGAGATGAAACAGGATACTGTTTTTAATCTTTGAAACAAGTGCTCGAATTTTTGCTAGGAAAAGATGTGAAGGTTTGCTATTGGCGAAGCGATCAGGGAACAGAATTCACGAGTGAATATGCGACTGAGTGAATATGTTCTGAGAAAGTTAAATATAAAATTACAGCTGGCGTGTCCTGATAAGTGGCACCGTGATGGTGCCGATGAAATGTTTAATAAGATTATTCAGAGATAAATGCGAGTGATAATACAAAATTCTGTGTTTTAAATGCTGCAGTTCATGCATGCAACAGACGCATCACATGCTCAAATAATGTGGCTTCGTCTACTAAAACTTTCAATCCACATTGTAAAATTGCTGTTATGCTACTAAATCGTTTTGTAGATGCATTGCGAATTTAAGAGTAACGACCGAGAGGCCAGAAGTCGAATTTGATGTGAAAATCAGAGAAACGGAGGGAGAAATTAAGAGAGACTGAGGTCTTTTCTTATTGGCTGGAGAAAAACGATGAATCTGCAGTTTGTTGAGACATCATGAAGGCGACAGATATATTAAACTTGACAAAGGCAGACATAAGCGACTAGGAGACTGTAAACTCTGAAATAGATACAAATACCTGGTTTGATGAGTTTGAAACTGAAATGGAGGGAGAGATAAAAAGATGTCGTGGTCATTCGCGAAAGGTGAGAGATATTAAATCTCAAGAGACGGAATCAATTAAAAAGACGACTCACGCTCTACTAGCTGAAATAAATGGAGACTCTGTGAATTATCAAAAGACCATGAAAGCGACTGATAGACTCAGATGGATGTTAAGACAGCATTTTTGAGCGACCACTTGAATGTTCCAGTTTACACGGAAATTCCAATCGAAATCGAATGTGCGACAGAACTTAAGCAAAAGAAAATATGCAAACTGAAAAAGGCCTTGTATGATTTGAAAGTGAGCCCAAAATGCTGGAATGAGAAATTTTCTGGAATTGTAACGAAATTTGGATTGAAACCAGATAATAACGAGCATAGTCTGTTTACCTGGCGTGAAGGTAATAAATTTCTGATTCTGATTCTGTATGTCGATAACATACTACTGGCATCTAACGACAGTGACAAAATGCGCGAGATGAAACAGAATCTTAATAGAAGTTTTGAAGTGACTCATATAGCCTAAATATTTGCTTGGTCTGGAAATCAAAAGAGACAGAGAAGCGAGTGCAGTGAAAATCGACGAAGTAAAGTATATCATAAAAATGATAACTAAATTTGGCTTTCAGGACATGCACCCACAACCCCACAATGAACGCCCATGATTATGAATCGAAAGCGAAAAGAGCGATAAGAGACTGAAAACATTGCTGTACTTATAACGACAGAAAATAACGATAATATACCCTATTGCGAAGTTACAGGTACATTTTGTATTCAGCAAATGCATGCAAATCCGACATAGCTTATGCGGTTAACGTATTAAGCAGACATCAAATCATCCTACCGACAGCGAATGGCAAGGAGTGAAACGAATGTTCAGATACCTTAAGGGTATTAAAGCTGTAGGCTTGAATTGTTTAGATGAAAGTGACATTTTCGAAAGTTATTCGGATGCGAGTTTTGGTGACCGTGAAAGTTCTCTGACAACGAGCGGCTATATCATTAAATTCTTGGAGATCCCATTGCTTGGAGGGCACGCAATGTGTCTAGCGGAGTATGTATTAATGAGCGACTGTAGAAAAGAATTGATTTCCATATATACGGTGACCCATTTTAATCGCCGCACCCGGATTTCTCGGAACCTAAGCCAGGCAGAGAAAAATGGTTCAGACAAAAGTTATAGGGGGCAAAGGCGGCCACATAATGGCACTAACGTCTTTGACCTTGAACTTGACCTTTGAGGTTATTCAAGGTCAAAGTGGTTTTTTCATATGGAAACACCTAGTTTTGACCCCGGATTCGGAAAGAGCGGGAAATTTTACGTTCAAAATCATATTGAGAGATTTTTTCCAAGGTCATTTCAACGTCAAATCTAGGTCAAACTCAGAAAAGTCCGTTTAAAATCGTTTTTTTTCCATGAACCACAGGCTAAGCTGGTTCAAATTGATCGTAGGCTAAATAGAGGAACCCAAAACTTAGACATCTTAGTAAACAAAACTCAAACTCGCACGTCCTAACCCCATACACTTCATGCCCTCACATGCTGAACTGTTACACACCGGTCCCACAACCATACCCAACACACCTCAGTCACACACATTCCTACCCCACGCATGCTAATCCCATACACCCCAAACCCAAACATCCTGAACCCTGAAAAATTTTTCTCAAAGGCAAAATGATTTTTTAACGTAAACTTTAAGATCGTTGAAGCTTCTGTTATAAATGTATTAACCTTACTTTTTGCACTACCCAGAAACAACGACGTGGACGTAGTAAGGATTGTTTCCTTTGAGGTGCTTAATTAAAGTGAGTCCCCTTGCCTCTCACTGGTCGGGGTGCTTGATTATAGTGAGTCCCCTCACCTCTCACTAATGTAAATAAATTTTTATTTAACCTTTGAAAATGGCGAACTGTATTCTGCAAAGTTTGTCTCGGAATGGCAGCGCATGCTCGACGAATCCTATCCTGCATATCTGCTCTTGTAGTGGGTTGTTGCTCAAGAACAGCATTTTTTAAATACCCCCATAAATAGAAATCTGGTGATGTAAGATCGGGTGAGCAAGGAGGCCAGTTAACCGGACCTCCTCGGCCAATCCATATGTTACCATAGTGCTCATTCAAAAAAGCCCTTACAATTCGAGCGAAATGTGGTGCTGCGCCGTCCTGCTGGAGCCACATTCTTCGTCGCGTTTCTAAATCAACCCCTTCCATCAATCCAGGTAGTTCATCTCTTATTAGCGTCAAATAGGTATGTTGATTTACATTTGCTTCAAAAAAATAAGGGCCAATCAAATATCCATTGATAATCTCGCACCATACCATAATACTCCAACGTCTTTGATCGTTTACAGTTCTGACCCGATGAGGATTCACATCAGACCAATAATGGCAATTATGCCTATTCAGTTCCTCATCACTTTGAAATTGTGCCTCATCAGAAAAAAGAACAAAGTTAACAAAGCTGGATCATTTTCTATCATTTGTAAAGCCCATTGGCAAACCACAATACGCTGTTGGAAATGCTGTAACTGTAGCTCTTGAACCAAAGTAATATGATACGCGTGATGTTGAAGCACCTTCATAATTCTTAAAAAAGTATTTCTTGGAATACCAATTTCCCTTTCGACTCGACGAGCGCTAATGTGTGGGTCAAGATGAATTATTGCAAGGATAGTTACAACTCGATTATCATTTTCATCATACTCATGGCGCCTACGTTGGCGAACCATGTGTCCACCTCGAGCTCTTTGAGTTAAACTTCTGATAGCTCTATCGTCAGGATGTCGTCTGTCAGGATAGCGTTCACCATAAAATCTTGCCACACCACGATAATTATTTTGGCTTGCTCCTAAAACCAAAATCATATCAACGATCTCGTTGGGCGGATATTCAGCCATTTCAGAGCCAGCTATTAATTACTATTAAATTTAAATAGTAAAATGATATCAAAAATATTAATAATTATAAGGCTCGCTCGTATACGGTCGCGCCTAAAAAGGAAAAACGTTGGAAAATTACGGTAACTTTAATTAGCTAACTGTAATTGCCATAAATACTTCGTTTGTCACACTTTTTTAATTTTAAATTTTAAAATAAAATAATCGTTAAAACATTAAAGGTATTCAACTCACTAAAGCATTATTTCTTATTTTAATTGCAAATAAAACTAAAACTTCCTTTTATTTTTTTGTTTTATGTAAATAATGTGAATTAGTAGCGTTCGAATTTCAGAAATACTAGTTTTGATAATGTAATCATTAAAAACACATCTACGAAGAAAATAGGTTCCGTTAATGGTTCTTTTAAATTTATTTTTCAGGTTCTAGCAGAATAGCGGAGCACCACATTTCACGCTCATAATAACAGCATTTTTTAATAAACACTTTAGTATTAGATGGATTGGTTGAGGAGGTCCGGTGAAATGGCTTGCTTTTTCATCCCATACTTCACCATCAGACTTTTGTTTATGGGGGTATTTGAAAAATGCTATTTTTGAGCAACAACCCACTACAAGAGCAGATATGCAGGATAGGATTCGTCGAGCATGCGCTGGCATTCCCAGACAAACTTTGCAGAACACAGTTCGCCATTTTCAAAGGCGTTTGACTATGTGCCTTGAAGCAAATGGTCGTAATTTGGAACACTTGCTTCGAGGTTAAATAAAAATTTATTTACATTAGTGAGAGGCGAGGGGACTCACTATAATCAAGCATCCCGAACAGTGAGAGGCAAGGGGACTTACTATAATCAAGCACCCCGAACAGTGAGAGGCAAGGAGACTCACTTTAATCAAGCACCCCGAACAGTGAGACGCAAGGGGACTCACTTTAATTAAGCACCCCAAAGGAAACAATCCTTACTACGTCCACGTCGTTGTTTCTGGGTAGTGCAAAAAGTAAGGTTAATACATTTATAACAGAAGCTTCAACGATCTTAAAGTTTACGTTAAAAAATCATTTTGCCCTTGAGAAAAATTTTTCAGGGTTCAGGATGTTTGAGTTTGGGGTGTATGGGATTAGCATGCGTGGGGTAGGAATGTGTGTGACTGAGGGGTGTGGGGTATGGTTGTGGGACCGGTGTGTAGGGATTTAGGATTAAATGTCGGAAAAAATTTTTACATCAGAAAAATTATGAAAAAATATAAAAAATTTAAAAAAATAAAAAAAAAAACTCTTGAAAAGCAGCACAATTTTTTTTTTCTCATTAGATCAAAAATCCCTACACTCATATGAGAATTATACTAGTCAGGTGTAATTTAGTTCAAATCTGAAGTCAATCCATCCACAGGCAAATTTCAAAGCTTACGGTTAGTGAAAAAACTTGTTTCATCGATGACTATGGTTCTGGACCATATAAAAGGCCATCGGAGAAAGTTTTAAGGTAAGGTAAATATACCCACTTTTATATGTAAAAAGTATGAAATAATTAGTTTACATTTATGTATTAAAATGTGACTTCTTATTTCAGAGAAAAAAGGTGTCTAGCCCCCTTAAGCCGCTGCCGTACTTCCCATGTCACCTCTACTCTAGCGCCCCGTTTACGCTAATTATTTTATGGTGCAATAATCGATTAGCTAAATCAAACGTTGAAACGGGCGACGGTAATAGGTTGCGACATATGATCGATGTAATAGAGCATTATGTGAAAGAATACGTTACGCGACAGCTTGTGCGTGTAATTTGAATTGCATAAAAATTAGTTGGACTAATTTTAATTTTAGAAATTTCATTTCATCTCGTTTATAATGTTCTTCTATGTTACAGACAATAAATAAGAATTTAACGGGCAGCGTGACTTAAGTTATCCGGGAGGGAGTGTTAGAATTGCGGGTCCTCTTAAGCCGCTGCCGTACTTCCCATCTCACCTCTACTCTAGCGCCCCGTTTAGATACTGAGCACGGCTCTGTGCAGAGCCAGTCAGTGCTCTGTTAGAGCTGAAGCGAGTGACATCGCATTCGAGTTAGATTATACTTGTGTGTGCACGTGCGTGCGTCCGTGCGTCCGTGTGTGTGCGTCCGTGCGTCCGTGCGTCCGTGTGGGTGCGTCCGTGTGTGTGTGTGTGTGTGCGTGGGTGCGTGCGTGCGTGTGTATGTGTGTGTATGTGTGTGTGCGTGCGTGCGTGCGTGCGTGCGTGCGTGCGTACATGCGTGCGTGCGCGTGCGTGCGTACATGCGTGCGTGCGCGTGCGTGCGTGCGTGCGTGCGTGCGTGGGTGTGTGTGTGTGTGTGTGTGTGTGTGTGTGTGTGTGTGTGTGTGTGTGTGTGTGTGTGTGTGTGTGTGTGTGTGTGTGTGTGTGTGTGTGTGTGTGTGTGTGTGTGTGTGTGTGTGTGTGTGTGTGTGTGTGTGTGTGTGTGTGTGTTACGTCCTGCCAAAAATATTTTTCTTTAAAATAATAAAAATTATTTTATTTCATTATTACATGAATCTCGTAAACCAATATCAGATTTCAGAGAAAAAAAAGAAAAAATTTGGAATTCAAAATATTGTATAATTCGATTATTTTTCTTTTCCTTTATTACTCTGGATTTATTAATAAGAGATTAGAGATCTGATTCTCAATAGTTTTAAAATACATTAGAGCACTGTTACCTAAGTACTTTTGGATACCAATCTTTTCGAATTAGAAAAATTGGCATAGTACCTCTTTTCACAATTATTTTGATTTCAACAATATAGAAAAATATATTGGAGCTTGATACAGTTTCCTTTTTTTTTCAGAATATAAAAAAAAAATATAAGATCCAGTTTTGTAAATAAAACTTGGAATCTTGTTGTAACCTTTAGTATTGTATCTTTCCTTTTCAAAGTATAAAATTTCGACACTTTACTCTTAGTAGTAAGGCAATTATGTTGTAAAATTTTATCTGGCATTTAAAAAGTGAGACGCTCTTGTATCATTCATTTCAAACGCAATATTTAAGAAATGCTCACTATTTCCTCGCATCCAACAATCATCGGATTAGATCATTTTAGAATTTGTTCATCCTCAAAAATTTTCTTCGTTTAGGGTCATAAAAACTCAGGTCCAAAATTTTCGGCCGCATGAGAAATCCCAAACGCAAACATCTCGAAGTAAGGGTACAACGCTTCCTTCTTCGTCGCGGGTCGTAAAGTTATTTTTTCCGTTTCCTTCCTCTTACGATAGCCTCAGTAAACACTAGCCAGACTCAAACATCTGCAAGCGGTAATTTTCCCGAACCCGAGTATGCGTCGGAATTTCTTAGCCACTCCAATAACAATAAACTGGGGAAACCCTGTAATTACGCACGACAGCGACTGTTTCCGTCTCTCTCGCTTTCCAGCATTTTCTGCTACCCACGCTTATACTGGATTTTTCTCTTAACATGTTTGTAAACAGTGGATGCAATTCTAATTCTTTTAGGTAAAAAAAGCAATAGACAATATGCCCATTCTCATTTTTTTTATTTGAAATAAATCCGGATTTTAAAGAAGATATTCAAAGAAAATGCGAACCTTTATGAATTTGCTCTTCTTCCATTTTACAGTTATTCACGATTTATAAATCAGAACGCAATGTTAGTAACACCCCTATTAGTATATTTAAATTAGTTTATAAAGTAAATTTTTTATAACGCATTTATTTTAATAAAACCACAAAATTCTCTTTCATTAATTTATAATATTTAAAGTACACGTTTATAGACAGTTAGTAACAAATACAGAGTAAACTAATTTTTCCTCTGTATCTCCAAGGTTAAACATATACCATTTACTTAGTATACCTCTTCCAATTAAATCCCTGAGGATTTATTAACTCAACAATTCAATAGATTTTAGTTATCTAAGACTAAACTAGGTTATTTCACACCTTTCTATTAAGCTCTTACGTTAGATAATTACCTTCAACATTTTCTATCCACATTAATATTTCTTGACTTTATTTTGTATGTTTATGCAAAATATATAAAAACAAAATCTCTACAATTTCCAAATTCAATTAAGAATATTTTAAAGTTCAAATACCTTATGAAATCAAGTACTTTCTGTTCTCTTTCCTGAAATGTTCATAAACTAATACATTTTAATATCTCACCTATTTCCACAATAGGTTATTCTATTATATATATTATTTTACGTTCTTCTGTATAAGTTTTAGCTGTCACTTTAATTCAATGCCCCAATAATATGAAATGAGTAATAGATTCCAATAAAATATATATATATATATATATATATATTATATTACTCACATATTAGATTTATGTTGATTTAGATAGTTTATTTTTAAGTTTACGTGTTAAGTCTAAATTTGTAGAAGTATAAGATATCTGATATAAGTTATTTTATATTCAAACTTTTGTATTAATTGCATTAGAGTTTATACAAATTTAGTTACTTTTATACTTATATTTTAGTTCTAACTTATGCACTATCGAAAGCCGTCATATTTAGTTTTAAGTCTAATTTTACTAATTTTAAGACGTTTATATTTTCTATGTTCAACAATTTCGCTGATAATAACTGTCACCCTTTTATATACCAAAACAATATTCCTATTCGCGTATTTAATTGACCCTTAACGGTTGATATACAAAATAGGATATTAGATGTATTTATAATTATCCTTTGTACGATTTCGCTACTTAAAAACCTTCTTGTTTGAAAATAAAACTCTTGTACATAAATAAACTACTTCGAGTAATGTGAGATGATGACTCGTACGTTCCAAAGTGTAAATTTTGAAGGAGGTTGCAATAAAACGATCAACGAGGAACCAAGAAAAATTCATTTAAAACTTCGTTTATTGGCCGACGTTTTGGTACTAATATTAATACCTTCATCAGGGCTAAGAATGGAAAAAATACATAGTTAAAACATATATACAGAATATTTTAAGCAAAAGAATTCATTAACACTTTTTTTGGCATTTTACTGACCTAATAAATTAACGAAAGTTTACACCATGGTTCGCAGACAAACATAGGTGACGTCGATCAAGTAATGATATAGCACATAGTGCAACGTCTGTGAGCGGATTTTATTTAAGTAGAACATTTTGACTTCGAGTAATGTTTAATTTACAGATTAATTATAATTTATTATAATATTCATATTATAAATCCTTTCTTTAATTAACTTTTAATTCATTTCCACCTTTTTTGTTAATAAATCTAAATATTTTAACGTAAATTCTTTCTAATTAGTCATGGGACCGCCCAGTTCTTATATGTATTTAAAGTTTCATATGAAAAATTATTTATTATAAAAAAAACATTATGTCAAAGTGGGTTATTTATCTTGATGCTGAATGTAAGACAACAAAAATTCTCTTTTATTGCCTAACAATCAATTCATAGCGTTTATGCATAATGACGCCTCATTATCGAATCCCAGCGCCCGATTTTGAGTGAGGGCTGGTCCCAAAAATCTAAGCGACCAATAACATCCCTCTACGCTTAAGACAGGAGAAAGCGGCTGCGCCCCATCTCAAGCTTAGCTTACTTCGTCACCGCGTCCAACGAAAAACCTCAGTTCTATTTCAGACCCCGACTCGGGTGTTCAATCCGAGTGTGCGAACACTCGCGGGAGCGATCTTTATATTCTCAGTCACTCTCCAGCAGTCACTCTCCAACATGGTATTCAACACTCGCTCACTTACACGCGCTCAACCACCCTCAAACCGACGAGGTCTCACTCATTCTCACAACCCTCAACCAAAGAGGTCCTTATACTTAATCAAGCATTTTTCGTTTCAAAATTTTACAAGGTGCGCGCCATTTAGTTTCCTCTAACCAAGATTTTGTATTTATAACCAAAGTTACCGTGCAATGGTAACCTATATTTTTCCGTTGAAATAAATTGATTGCATAAAACTAAAGATTCTCGTGGTTGTATTTATTTATTGATTTTAAAATCAGTTAAACAACCGACACCTTTCATAAAAATACGCAGCAGAGACAACGGGCCATCAGAGCCGCTAAGGACCGAGGAAAAATAAAAGTGTAAAATTTTATTTGCAACCTTAACTTTCTTCTTAGTTAGCCTAGAGATTTTTCTTCCACAATATTAACCCTATTTCATGCGTTAATTCGTATTGCCGTAAAGTTTTCCCCTAAAACAAAGTGTTTCTTTCTACTAACTATCCATCTTTTTAAAGCCGACCCCCTAGATATCCTGAGATTAAAAACTATATTAGGGAATCTATTCCGCAAGTCGCCAGTAACTTGGCCTTTCTTGTGGGTACATTCCCTGATCAAAACAATCAAACATTTCACATTCGGGGTGAACAAAAACAAAAGAGACAAGTATAACCAGAAACACCACTAGTTATCAAATTTTTGAACTCGATTATTCAACCGCGTCGCACCCTTTTTGCTGCCCATAACCTACCCCATCCTTCTAGTTCTAGTATCTAGCTCAATCCCGAGCTAGTAGGTTTTCATTAGTCTAGGCTCTAAACTGAGCAAAATAGTTTTTTATAAAACTAACATGTTGGGTTTTATTTGGTAGGCCCGACGTAACAATTTTGGAGGCCCCGGGGGGATATAGATACAATACTAGATAGGATTAATTTTTTTTTACGGAAACTTATTGTGTTTTCAAGTTTAAAAGCAGGAAAAAAATGTTAAACAAAATTTTAAGAAGAAGAAAAAACTAATTAAATAAGTTGAAAATAAAATAAAATCAAGTTAAACAAAAATAAAAAAAAAAAATTAATTAATTTTTCAAAGTTTAAGTCTACGCCCCAAAGCCTATGTGTGACAAAAGGATGACCACGGGCAACGGCCTCTCGACTAATCTGAAACTAATAAAAGAAACTAAAAATTGTAACTAAAATTTATTAAAACAAAATTTATGAATCCTCTACAAAGTTAGGGAAGAGAAGTATAATTACACTTCTATCTTTATTAAAACAACTAAATCTTTATTAAAAATTTGAATCCTCTATAAAATTAGAGAAGGGAAGTTTCATTAAACTTCTATACAAAACTAGATTAGATTCATAATTTTATTAAATCTAAAATCAAAATTTACAAAATCTTCAAAATTTAAAATACTACAAAATTTACTAAATCTACAAAATCTAAAAACCCTCTATAAAATTTGAGAAGAGAAGTATATTAAACTTCTATACAGATATATTAAATCTAAAACTAAAAATTACTGAATTTGAAAAATTTTAAAATCTTCTATAAAATTAGAGAAGAGTGGTAAAAATTTAATTTACCAAATTTAAAAACATAAAAATCTTCTACTATTGTGAAGAGAAATTAAGAAAAATAACTTTAAAAAAAAAATTTTTTTTTTTACCAAATCTACCATATCGTAATTCTATATTTTGAAAAACAAACAAACAAAAAAATATTTTTTTTTACACCAAAAGATTTCAAACTTTTACTCATAAAACTGAATTTTATTTACTAAATTTTCACTCGAATTCAAAAAGTTAAAAATAATATTCGAGTACTTTCTTTTTATAAATTTTACTATATTTTAACTTAATAATTACTAATCGAAAGAAATACAAATTTAAGGAAATTCGTATTTATCGTTTTACAATTCTTACCATTTTACGAATCGAGAGATATTCTAAGTATATAACTAACAAAACTCTTTTTGCATTTAACTTAAACTAATGAATAGTTACACTTAATTTGAAAAAGAAAAACAAATCTCCTAATTACAGTGAATCTTTAATGAAAAAAAACTTTTTCTAAGAATATTGTAGATTAAAAATTAAAAGCATTAAAATTCAAAACGTATTTAAAACCTTACGGAATTAAAATTAAAATAGTGAAACTAAAATAAAGTGTTCACTTATTTTGCTAAATTTGTTCTATTAAATTTTGAAAAACTATTACTCTTTCCAAAACCTCTGAACTTTATTATATTTTTTTTTCTTTCTACTAAATTGTAAAAGCTACCAAAATAATACTAAAAACAAAAGTTACTAAATTAAATATTTTAATCAAAATTTAAAAAAATGTTTTCCGTTTGCCAGTTGTGCTATAAACGTGGGCACATTGCCGTACAATGTCCCACGATTGAGGTTTGTCAATTATGCTACCAACGCGGTCACATTGCGCTTCAATGTTCTAAATTAGAAAAGTGTCAATTGTGTTACGGGTTTGGACATGAAGCTCTGGAATGTCCCAAACTAGTCAGATGCCAACTCTGCTCTGGATTGGGCCATACAGCAGCTATTTGTACTCAATCCGAAACGTGTTCAGTTAATACTTTAAATGATAGCAATAACCAGTTTTATGAAGTTCGAGAAAACGACTTATTAGATAAATTAAATGAATCCTTACAAAATATTTGTCAATTTTCTAATGAATGTATAACTGAGTATTCAAACAGATTAATCGTTAAATCTAATGAAGTGATGAAAAAATGTGACATAGAATTTATACTAAATAATAACATAAATTTTAATAAAACAATACAGAATGTACTTATTGAACATTTTCTAATAGGACTGCAACCTCATTTATGGGCTCACATTAATCCATGTGAAACTTTTACCGAAACCATTAAGCATGCTAATTCGGTAGAACAGGAAATATCTAATTATAAATCTCAATCGTCTTCAATTCAAATAAATAAAAAATCCGAGACTTGGTCATCCAATACCTTAAATGATACCAATAAGTTATTAAATGAAAATAATTCACCAGTTCTCTTACCAAATGTAATTAAATATAGAAGTTACAAAAGTGTAAGTTATACGAATATACCCATTAATCCAACAGCTAATAATAGTTTAATTCCTAAAAATACAGATAATTCTAAATGTAAAAATAGTGAACTGCATAACGATGAAACAAATAAAAAATCTGAGAATGCTCAAGAGAGATCTGAAAATCGTGTTTCTAAAAGAACTACCAATATACCTAAACTCATAGAAAATACCTTAATAACTGAATCCATAGATACGTCTCAATTAGTGAATTCTGAGTTAAAAAATGGTGAAGAAGAAAATAATCTGATTATAACAGAAACTATTGAGATTAATCGATCGACTAATTACGAAGAATTTAATAATTTAAATGGTGAGTTTATAGGAGAATCTATTTTACCACCACAATCATTAAATATTGTGCAATTTAAATTACCGGAAGATTTAAATGTTGATAAAATCCCCTAGGTTTCTAAATCCAGTCCTTCAAATCTTGAAGTCGAAATTAAAGAAAGTTTAATTAACCCACATAGCACTAATACTATATATAATCTTACACCATGTCTACTTTTACCAAATTCATCTTTTACAAATATTGAATCCGAACCCTCGAAGGTCAAATCAGAATCTACTGATTTAAATAATAAATCTCAAATAAAGTTAATTGAAAACAATAAAATAGAACCCAAACCTAACAGAAAAAACAAACCTAAAAGAAAATGAAAGGTCTAATAATATTAATGATAATCTGCAAGAAGTTATGTTACTTTCACGATCTGAAAAGACTATTCTTCTGAACTGATTAATAATATAGAAGAACTGATTAAATCTAGCAATAGTCATATTTCATTTATTATTCATTTTCCGTTCCACTACTTTCGTCACTGTCGGTACTTTCGCTTTCCCCGTCTTCCTCTTCTGTTTCACTGCTTGACTCTTTTTCTTCTGGTTTTTTTGTTTTTTTCTCACTCTTGTCCTTTCCATTTTCTTTAATGTCTGTGTTCTTAGTTTTTGCTGGTTTTCCTGTTGGCTCATTTGTTTTCAAACGCGGTAATCTGTTTAAGTCTTGTATCTTACTTCCGATATAATTCTTCTTTTATAAATAATAATGCGTTCGAACTCCCAGTAATTTTGAATGCTGATAATCTATCCGAGGTTCCCTATTCGCCTTCTTCAAATATTGAAACCGAACCCCCGGAGCTTGAAATAAAGTCCATTAATTTAAATAAAAATTGTCAAATAATTAAAGTGAAAGATTTAATTCATTATGGGACCAGAATCCGGAAAAATCTGGGTTAACCATATTTCCAAACTGTAAAGAATTAAAATCTGAATTTATTATTGATAATAATGATGAATTTAATACCAATCTATCTAAATATAACCTCATTCCGAATAAAAGCTATGATGAATCCAAATCCCAATCTAATTGTATGTTACTCAGTTACTTTAAAACTAGAATTAAAGAGGACAGCTATAATTATATTGTTAACTGAAGTGGAAAAGCATAATTGAATAATACCTTTAATAAAAAAATCGCTTCATAAATCAGCCTTTCCAATTCAAGCTTAAATATATTTCAAAGATTCGTTAAGGAACAGGTTTACGGTTAAAAGTAACCTTAACAATTTCAAATCACCGTTTAATTATTCTCTAATTAATATTAAACTATCACACTTTAAGGTTATACTTGATTTTATTTTGATCAAGTCTAAATTAACTTTCCACAATTTACTACTAAATGATGCTAAATGAAAATACTACCAATATAACTACTATGTAACTAATTATTTCAAAATCAAAAATATTATACAAAATAATCTAAAGCATGAATCCAATGCACAGAGTAATTGTTTTTTAAAAATTATTACCCACTTAATAAAAAAAAAACTATCAACCTTAATAATTTATTAGAATACCGAATAATACTTCCATCAACCTTAAAGATTTTATAAAAAAAAAATATATATATATATATATATAAATTATTAAGGAATTAAAATTAGCTTTTAATCCAATACTTTGTTAAAGAAAAAAATAATAAATAATCTTTTGTAAATTTTTTTTTTTTAAGTTATTCTAAAATTAATTTTTTTTTTATTATATTAAATTATCAAATAATATAAATTGCAAACTATCCTGAATTTCTTTTTAATTGTTTTTCATTAGAACTTAAACCCAAACATAAATTTTTTTATATGAACCAAATACTAATATTCTTTTCTGATTACAGACAAATTTATACTAAAATAAAAATACAAATAAATAAAAAAAAACACTCAAAGTCTCAACAAAGTAAAAATGAGCTTTGTAGTTTTCACCATTTTATTCCTTCTGAATAAAGCACCTGCCTTAAAAGTTATGATTGCGGGAATAGACAATCACTTTGTCACCACGTTATCACTCAAGAAGTAGGCGAGTGCGAGGTTCCTGATTAACAGCCAACATCACTCAGAATTTATAATAATTACCGATACCATAAGCGTTACTAATTTAGATATTCTTTTTTCTTGCGTAAAATTCTAAGTTTGTTTAGATAGAAAAAAAAACATATTTGCGAACAAATAAAACCTTGTATATATATTCTTGTAAGGGATATAATTTGGAAAAAAAGAAAAATCATTTCTAATATACCTTGTGTAGTTATTTTACTGTTTTTGAGTAATTGTAAAATCATATATATTTATAATCGATTAAATACAAATTACTTTACATAAAAATGAATTCTAAACAAAAAAATGTTTTTTTTTAGTTTGAACTTAAGCGCACCCTCCAATTTATCTATCACATAGTCATATATCAAAGCCTCTAGAATCACAAAGATGTGACCATGCAAAACTGACTTGGTGCATAAATACCAAACTCTCCCTATTACGTTTTGATCATGAGAAGTTTTCTTTTTCTGAAAACCTTAAAGGCTATTGTATCATTTAAATGACTATCAATACGTCACAATCTCTGACACACAAAATCTAGCACGTGCGATATTCCGTTTTTAAAGCTAAGATTTAACCAACCATTGGTTAGTCAATATAGAGGAAAATCTATACTGTGACTCATCCTACGAAAGAGAATCTTGTAGTTGACGTTGAAAATAAAAAGTATTATTTTGTATCTTTCTATAAATGAATTGGAGATGAAGTGCATTTTAACTTCAACATTTTTCAAACCAATTCAACACTCTTATGAAAAAAAAAAAACATTAATATTAAGTTTTTTTTCTAAAAAGAAAGTAGTCATATTAACTACAAAATTAATTAAAAACAAAAAAATTTAAGAAAAAAAAAATATTTATGTTTTTCTAAATTACTCATAAACAAAATTTGAAATTCATCTCTTACGATTCTTGTAGTTACTTTGTGGAATTCATATAACAATAAACTTCGATTTACTATTCCAAATTATATCTTATCATTGTTACTCTAATTCTTTTTCTTTTCTTTTTTCTTTTCTAATTCTAATTCTTTTAGGTAAAAAATGTCCATTCTCATTTTTTTTATTTGAAATAAATCCGGATTTTAAAGAAGATATTCAAAGAAAATGCGAACCTTTATGAATTTGCTCTTCTTCCATTTTACAGTTATTCACGATTTATAAATCAGAACGCAATGTTAGTAACACCCCTATTAGTATATTTAAATTAGTTTATAAAGTAAATTTTTTATAACGCATTTATTTTAATAAAACCACAAAATTCTCTTTCATTAATTTATAATATTTAAAGTACCCATTTATAGACAGTTAGTAACAAATACAGAGTAAACTAATTTTTCCTCTGTAACTCCAAGGTTAAACATATACCATTTACTTAGTATACCTCTTCCAATTAAATCCCTGAGGATTTATTAACTCAACAATTCAATAAATTTTAGTTATCTAAGACTAAACTAGGTTATTTCATACCTTTCTATTAAGCTCTTACGTTAGATAATTACCTTCAACATTTTCTATCCACATTAATATTTCTTGACTTTATTTTGTATGTTTATGCAAAATATATAAAAACAAAATCTCTACAATTTCCAAATTCAATTAAGAATATTTTAAAGTTCAAATACCTTATGAAATCAAGTACTTTCTGTTCTCTTTCCTGAAAAGTTCATAAACTAATACATTTTAATATCTCACCTATTTCCACAATAGGGTATTCTATTATATATATTATTGTACGTTCTTCTGTATAAGTCTTAGCAGTCACTTTAATTCAATGCCCCAATAATATGAAATGAGTAATAGATTCCAATAAAAGATATATATATATATTATATTAGTCACATATTAGATTTATGTTGATTTAGATAGTTTATTTTTAAGTTTACATGTTAAGTCTAAATTTGTAGAAGTATAAGATATCTGATATAAGTTATTTTATATTCAAACGTTTGTATTAATTGCATTAGAGTTTATACAAATTTAGTTACTTTTATACTTATATTTTAGTTCTAACTTATGCACTATCGAAAGCCGTTATATTTAGTTTTAATTCTAATTTTACTAATTTTAAGACGTTTATATTTTCTATGTTAAACAATTCCGCTGATAATAACTGTCACCCTTTTATATACCAAAACAATATTCCTATTCGCGTATTTAATTGACCCTTAACGGTTGATATACAAAATAGGATATTAGATGTATTTATAATTATTCTTTGTACGATTTCGCTACTTAAAAACCTTCTTGTTTGAAAATAAAACTCTTGTACATAAATAAACTACTTCAAGTAATGTTTAATTTACAGATTAATTATAATTTATTATAATATTCATATTATAAATCCTTTCTTTAATTAACTTTTAATTCATTTCCACCTTTTTTGTTAATAAATCTTCATATTTTAACGTAATAGTATATTACGATACGTGGGCCGGAAATTGGATTTCCGGGCCGTGCGTGGTACGACGCCCGAGGCGAAGCCGAGGGCGTCATAACGCACAGCCAGGGCATCCAATTTCCGGTCCAAGTATTGTATACTATTTTTCTTACTCCCCGGCCGAAAGTACGTTCTGTAATTGTTAAATAATTGATAAAATTGCGTTGTCGTCTGCTAGCTGTGTTTGAGTGTTAGTTTTTCTTTCGGCCCGCTCGATAGCAGTGCCTCTGTCGGCCGCTTTGGGTAGCTCGGTCGATATTACCGACTGTGTTTTCTTTCGGCCCGGCGTAGAGAGCTGGTTTTTTGGGCGTCTGCTACTTTCGCTATTGTACAGATGGTCTGATGCCCGCCCGACATTTGCAAGACCGAGGCGAAACCGAGGTTTTGCTGGTCGGGGCGGGCATCAGAAACACATTCATTAAAAAAAGACAACACCACTTTTTATTTCAACTAACTCTTTTTTCTCGTCACACGTGCACTTTCCTCTGTCTATTTCGTACGTGTCTAACCTTCACACCGCACAAACATATTTTCCTCGGACGCTCCCGTCCATACGTTTACTTAATTGTTTCTACACGACTCGAAAGTACGTGTAGAAAACAAGAGGAAAAAACAATAACCACGATCAAACAAAACCACTTTTTATTTCAACTAACTTTTTTCTCGTCACCCGTGCACTTTCCTCTGTTTATTTCGTACGTGTCTAACCTTCACACCGCACAAACATCTTTCCTCGGACATGCGCGCGGGCGCTGAAGCGCCGCGGGTCAGGAAATTTCGGCAGCCAATCAGAGCGCGCGGTTGGTCTAAAATAGGATGCGAAAGTTTCTCTTTCGGCCCGGAGATGCGGGCCGAAAGTACGTACTTTCGGGTGGGCGAGTAAGAAAATTCTTTTTAATTAGTCATGGGACCGCCCAGTTCTTATATGTATTTAAAGTTTCATATTAAAAATTATTTATTATAAAAAAAACATTATGTAAGACAACAAAAATTCTCTTTTATTGCCTAACAATCAATTCATAGCGTTTATGCATAATGACGCCTCATTATCGAATCCCAGCGCCCGATTTTGAGTGAGGGCTGGTCCCAAAAATCTAAGCGACCATTAACATCCCTCTACGCTTAAGACAGGAGAAAGCGGCTGCGCCCCATCTCAAGCTTAGCTTACTTCGTCACCGCGTCCAACGAAAAACCTCAGTTCTATTTCAGACCCCGACTCGGGTGTTCAATCCTAGCCCCGCCGAGTGTGCGAACACTCGCGGGAGCGATCTTTATATTCTCAGTCACTCTCCAGCAGTCACTCTCTAACAAGGTATTCAACACGCGCACACTTACACGCGCTCAACCACCCTGAAACCGACGAGGTCTCACTCATTCTCACAACCCTCAACCGAAGAGGTCCTTATACTTACTCAAGCATTTTTCGTTTCAAAATTTTACAAGGTGCGCGCCATTTAGTTTCCTCTAACCAAGATTTTGTATTTATAACCAAAGTTACTGTGCAATGGTAATCTATATTTTTCCGTTGAAATAAATTGATTGCATAAAACTAAAGATTCTCGTGGTTGTATTTATTTATTGATTTTAAAATCAGTTAAACAACCGACACCTTTCATAAAAATACACAGCAGAGACAACGGACCTCAGAGCCGCTAAGGACCGAGGAAAAATAAAAGTAAGTGTAAAATTTTATTTGCAACCTTAACTTTCTTCTTAGTTAACCTAGAGATTTTTCTTCCACAATATTAACCCTATTTCATGTGTTAATTCGTGTTGCCGTAAAGTTTTCCCCTAAAACAAAGTGTTTCTTTCTATTAACTATCCATCTTTTTAAAACCGACCCCCTAGATATCCTGAGACTAAAAACTATATTAGGGAATCTATTCCGCAAGTCGCCAGTAACTTGGCCTTTCTTGTGGGTACATTCTCTGATCAAAACAATCAAACATTTCACATTCGGGGCGAACAAAAACAAAAGAGATAAGTATAACCAGAAACACCACTGGTTATCAAATTTTTGAACTCGATTTTTCAACCGCGTCGCGCTCTTTTTGCTGCCCATAACCTACCCCATCCTTCTAGTTCTAGTATCTAGCTCAATCCCGAGCTAGTAGGTTTTCATTAGCCTAGGCTCTAAACTGAGCAAAACAGTTTTTTATAAAACTAACATGTTGGGTCTTATTTGGTAGGCCCGACGTAACAGTGTGTGTGTGTGGGTGGGTGTGTGGTGTGTGTGTGTGTGTGTGTGTGTGTGCGCGCGTGTGTGTGTGTGTGTGTGTGTGTGTGTTTTATTAATAAGCGAGTGTCGAGTGATCTATCTAATAAACTAGTTATATACTTTAATACTCCGTGTGTGTGTAGTCATTGGCATTCAATTAGCACGTCATGAGTAGATCTCAGAATATCAAACAGACTTTGACCGAAGAAAAGTTATTGTTTTTGCTCTTGTATGCATTGTTAGGAAAAATATAGTCTTATTGTCAAATCTCATTTTCAATTGCTCCAAACTGAAAAAAAGCCAAATCAGCATGGGAGTAAGGAAGTTTTAGCCTGAGTCGCACTGCAGATGTGATTCAGTTATGGGAGAACTGCCTTATTTCATTTAATTCGCTACCATTTCCTTTTAATTGATTAATTCGCTTTGAAATTTTTATGACATTTTCTTGAAGGCGTCCCGCAACTTATAGAACTAATAACAAGTCATTAAAGCATGTACAAAAACGAATGAAAATGGTTTAAAAATGACATAACCTCTGAATGTCGCGATATTATTTTCAGCGAGAGAAGTTGTGTTGTGAATTTTCAATATGGGCAAAAAGTAAAGAAGCAGAAGTTGATTAGTTTATCAATTGCGAAAATCGCTTTCCAAATATTCAAAACTCACTGATCTCAAAGTTTGATCATTTTAGCCGTTTTGCATCGACAGGCGAAAGGTTCTGGGTCAATTTTGATGTCGGCATCTTTTTTACATGCCTTTGGGAAGCTCTAGGAGGTATTTCGACGACAGCATTCTTATTGAATTCATTAACTCTCAAGATACAATTTTTAAGAGTATTTACAAGTGTTTTTAGCAGTTTTGCACCAATAGAACCCCTTAAAGGGGCTTTGGATCGATTTTAATATCGGACATTTTTTTACATACCTTTGGAAAGCTTTCGAAGGAAACCCCTCGATGAAATTTTTATTAAATTCATACACTTTCGAGATAGATTTTTGAAAGATATTTTTCACATGTTTTTTACCGTTTTGCCCCATTTGCACCCACTGAACGAAAGGTTCCGGATGGATTTTGGTGTCGGCAATTTTTATAAGTATTTGGTAAGCTCCCAAAGAAATTCCCGCGATAAAATTTTTAGTAAATTCATAAACTCTTTAAATATAAAATTTTTTATCATCTATTGTCTTGAGGGGGCTGTTTGAGGGCTGATTTTTGGGTATGATCACTTCGGAAATAATTTATTTCCCAGTTTCTATTTGTTTTTTGCATATATTTAACCGATAATATAAAAAAAAACCGATTTTGGAAATATTCGATATTCTGTTCACGATGAACGTTCAGAACTTCAAACCCATGAATGTTCCGATGATCCCGGAACACTCATTTTTTTTTTAAATACACACTGAGAAAAATTCGGCGCAGCTCCTACTCTTGAGGTTTACGGTGCGTGCCGATTTGCGGTAGTAGCGGCTCTACATTCAATCGGGGCAGCAACTACCTCGAACAGCGTGCCTCTTACACCGTTTCGGTAAGCTAGACAGCGCCATCCTGAGCGAGATGAAGGAAAAGAGTAGCCACTGCACCGAAAAAGTATAGCCTTTGCACCAAACAGTGGGGAGTAGATGCTGCGCGCATAAAATTCACAACAGCAGCGCCATTTCCGCTCGCCGACTGTGCCGAACGATAAGCGCTGCTGTCGCGCTGGTCATAGGTTAGCACACGTCCGAAATTCTCTCTGTGCAGGTATTTTTATCCTCCTTCAACTAACACTGGTAAGATTTAAATATCTCAATCCTATCACTACAAAATGCAAAAATAAATTTTACGAAAATGGAAAATTCGAAATAAAACAAAAACCCATCAACGAATCGAAAAATTCATTTTTTCTGCACTAGTAGTAGTCCGCTAAATTATTAATCTAAGTACCGCTCATTCGCTCTAGCTAACTTACTCTAAGCTACTCGGTCATAGCTACAGCGGTGTGAGAGTACGTGTTTACGTCTTTTATCATCTTCTTCTGTAGCTGGGCTTAAGTGTAAATCTATGTAAATGTAACCCGGTGAGTGTGTGTCCTACTCTATGCAACCTGGCGCCAGTAATTGTCCAAAATCATATCATTACGCAATTATCGAACGCGATCGCGAACTCTTACACGACTCTCCAACATTTTTCATTCACTCATGATTTTACACAATAGAAATGAAATATCGAAATTACTGCAACAGTGTCTTACCTAGCTGATCCCTTGAAGTACTGCTCTTTTTGAGCCGCGTTCTGGCAACCTGTTTATCATGCTGAGTTTACCGCAAAATGCAATTTAAGCCAAACGATTCAAATTCTAAATTTTTAGTATCGCGATCGTGCAACATGCTTCAGCTTTTTAGACGCGCTCGCTTACTTGCAGGAACCCAAAGGGAAAAGGTAAGGGAAGAACCGAGTTTATTTTCTATTAAATATGCTCTCTCTACTACCAATTGGCATCTTAGAAAGAACATGATCTACTACCAGCTACACCGAACATTAGACCTACTTTCTTAGGCGACGAAGTTGGCGCTGCTCCCCACTCCTGACAGCACGTACGACAAGTGGCTATGGTGACGTCGGCCTGCCCGCACATATAACATATGCGTCAGCGGGGAAGGCGACAGGCAGTCCGCCCATGCCCGACTGCTCCGCCATTCCAACATCCAGGCCGAGCGTATCCAGCTTCACGTGAGGGCTTGACTAGAGCGGCGTCTTCAAGTTTCTCTATGACGGTCCTGGCGGAGAGAGATTTACTTAGCTGCGCACAAGTTTGCTTTCTAATGACAGTCACACACTCTCTTTGCCAGTGGTCAACTTGGCTACAGCGGAAACAAGGCTCGGTATTTTTTCTTTTTCGAATCTCCCTGGTTCTAGCTGGTGGAAAGATGCCTTTAAATATCACCCGCTCTTGTTCCTCTACGGAGCTCATAACCTCTTCGGATTGATTAGCTTCAGCTTTAGCAACCTTGGGCTGTTTAACTCATTTATCTAAGCCCTTAGGATGCTTCGCTTTCTTGGTTTGTGCTACTTTCTCCACTAGTAAACTCGCAATGGGAGATAAGTCAGCTTTAGCTACATTAACAGGAGATACTGCTGCGAAACTATGAAAACTACTGATAGGCAGCAATTCTGATCCTGTTGGCTTGACGGATGCTAACTTAGCCTGACAACGCAGCATAAGTATAGCATTATGATTCAAAGGAAAGAACGACTCGTCTGGCGGAGGTGGCGTCTTGTATACTTTGTGTTCACCTTGTCCGAGTTCTTTTCCTTTTCAACGCTGCCACTTCCGAACAATTCCTAATACTTCCCATGCAGGGTATGGACGGTCGTATGAACAACGTGTGCGGCAGGGTCTAGTTAACTGCTTCCCTAACCGCAACGGTGGCTTTAGCTGAGATAGCATTTCCTTAAACTTGGAACAACTATTAACTCTCTGCTTGGTCGACATCGAACATTTGCAATCTACAGGAGCGCGATAACTCAGCACTTCGGATTGACGAGATACGTTTAATTGCCTGGCAAAACCTTCAGAACTTATAAAACTTGGCGAAAGTTTGTTTCAGGTGAAATTACTCTAACGTCCCTAACAAAACTTAGTCTGCTACAGCTCCCCCTCAAGCTTGGATTCGAAACAACAGCTGGAGCTGCATTGAACTTCTCATTGAACATCCGAACAATCCGAACTGAGTCTAACGACAGCGCTGGCATTGGAGAAAAGAAAGTACTACAACAAGTCGGGCTTGTGTGGACAAGTGCTGACTCAGCAGTCGAACAAGATGGTACCGAAATCGGCACACTCACCACTCTTGCCACGTCCCTGCACCTTTGACTGCAACACTTTTCACCTGTAGCACTGAGAACCCTAAGAGGACATCTAGTCGATTGTGCATGAGGTTGATGATTCAACTTGCTCTTGTCGCTAATCTCGTCTGCCGCAACAGTACTGCCTCCCCTCTCCAACGCTAAATCTGAAATCGTCGAAGCATCTGAACGGAAAATCCCTGTACTAATTGGAATCTCCAAAACTGTAGCTCGCGAAACATTTTCTATCAAATTGCTACTATTAGGAGAAGAAGAAATATGCCTCGGCTTAAGCATCTCGGACCGTTCATCGATGACCGGATTCCGTGGAGCAGCGTCAAATCCAAACTGTCTTCTCATCATATGTCGTTCCAACCTGTTACGTAACTCTCTTGCGTTAGAACATACATTTAGACGATGACTGTCGACACTGATGGCGACTTCTCCGTCGGTCATCTTGTTGATCGCGTGGTTGATAGCTTGAGCTGCAGCTACCGGGTCGACACACATCAAATCTTCTCCGTCGAGACCAAGCGAAGCCAAACTCCAAGCTGAATTCGCCATGTTTCCTATTCCCTCAGATAGCCCCGGTCGCTTAGCTCCGCTGATTTTCTCGCTTATGCGGAATTTACTCTTAAAATTTTAAATCTAAATTACTAATTTCCAAATTCTAATCTCTACTGAATACTATCAAAGAAATTAAAATACTGATAAGCACACAGCCATAGAAAAAAGTAAGCAAAAATAAAAAAAAAGCAAAGCGAAAAATCAAGCCAAGCAACCGTGGCAACTCAAGAGTTAAGTGTGTCACGTACACACTTGCTTCTCGCGAAACTCCAAAAAGCAAACCCGAAATTTCCCCCTTCTCTGATTCACGCAAAAATTCTTAAAAGGAAGCTGGGGAAATTGGAGGAATAAGGTGCGGAATGGCGCATAAGCGAGCAAAGATAACACCGTCAAGCGAAATAATAACTGAAATTTTAAAACTCGTGATTCTGTCGTGCAATAGTGTTCAGAAAGTTCCACCGAAACTTAATTAACTTTCTGACCACGATGCTATTCTGTACGCACCGCGTGGCTAAAGCTGTAGCCAGTAGATTTTTCAAGCTTACTCATAAACTTTTACTTGAAAAATCTCACGAAATCGCAATAAATTATTTTAAAATCAAGTAAACCAAAATGTAAATAATTTCCAAAATGAAACGTCTGGCTAAATAATCAACAGAACTACTGCGTTTCCATTTACGCTTGCACGCCGTAGTCGATCGCAATGGCTGCCAGAACGCTTCCCCCCTCGCGGTTTCCCGTTGTGTGTGCGCGCCGCGATGGCGAAATCACGACGCAGATACCTTATACTGTGCCACGGCCTTTCCCGTGGCCCCACGTTGGCTGCGCCATTTATAACACTCTGCCGGGGATCAGGGCAGAGGTACGCGGGTAATTACAATTAACACAAGTCGGGTAAAACAACTATGTATTTATTTAGAAAATCTTAAAATCTACTTTATACAAGAATGGGCGCCAGGTGCACGCGTCAATTGCACCGCAATAGAAAGCCTTCGCTGGCTAGCTCCGCCGAGAGCAGAAACCCTAACTCTAAACTACAGCTACAGCACGTGCTGCAGCTTGCGCGAATTCGGAGTCTCATGACTCCCGACGCGGACGCGCACACACTTCGCTGGGGAAACACGGGGAAGATAGGCAGAGGGACAAACCTTATGCGGCCAGGCGACGCTGCTGCTGTTATCCGCTCTCACTCTCCTCTCACACTATACTCTCGTTCCTAGGAGCACCCGGCACGATGGCTGGCTCCTGAGGAAGTCTGTCCGGAGAGCACGCGGCACGACGGCTGGCTCTCGCGGACGTTCTTGTGCGCGATTCGCTTCGGTGGGCACGCGGCACGGCGGCAGGCGACAGAGTAATGCCGGCCGGCGTTGCCTACGTTGCTCTGCTGCTCCAGTTTGTCGATCGGCCGTCTTCTTCTCCGCGGCGCGAGCGAGCAGTCCACACGGCTCCCGATGCTCGCGCGCGGTGTCTCTCATGGCGGGCCAACGGCGCTACGGCACAGTGCATCTCTTCCTTTCTCTTCTCTGGCGTCGGCTGCTGCTGTTAGCGGCCTGGGAGAGCGAGACGGTGCGCGCGTAGGTGTGTGCGTGTGCACGACGTTGCGCGTCGACACATCGTTCGCCGCGGCCGCCGTGCCTTCCCAAGTACTTCTTATTTCAGTAACAGGCAATTTGCCACGTTACAACACCCAGAATCACTACAAACTGACAACAGTCGAATAAAAATATCATTGTAAACAAATGATATTTTTATTCGACTGTCGTCAGTTCGTAGTGATTCTCTGTATTGGTTACACGCTAGTTACGAAACTGATTATATATTGTTACTTTTTTTGCAATTGTTTAAATTGTTATATACATTTTATTATACTCTATAAAAGATAATTTTAAATCAGAATCCAGGATACAGAAAACAGATGAATGTATTGAAATAATTTGCTTTTAAAAAGAGCATAGTAAGTATTGCTATTTTATTTTTAGTTATATAGTCGAAATATTCCAACAAATAAAAACATTCTTGACAAAAGTAAAATCTTTTAAATATTAAAATAATATCTACATTTAAATATAGTTGGATTAAAAGAAGTGACATAATGTAAGGAGGATTATTATATAAAAACGTAAGATAAAATAATGATTTTAATAATGTTTAATTTACGTATATAACATGATATGAAGAATATTTGTAAAAAATCATTCGTTTGAATAAATATCTTTATCCAATTAAATTTTCAATTCCCTAATTTTTTTTTTTTTTTTTTTTCATTTTAAAAGAAAGTTTTGATATGTTAACTGATACATTCAGTGTAAATAAATTTATTTTTCAAAATATCTTATTTAGCTAAAACAAGTTCTACTTATTTTAGATAAAAAACATCGATTTCTTTTTATTTTGTTTCTATTGTTTTAATAGATATTATAATATTTATTATATACATGATTATTATATCATGATATAAATGAATTTTTCGTTTGACTTTTATTGAGGGTATATTAAATACTGGCATGATTCTAAATTTAAATAACTATATTATCTCAAAAATTTTGTTAGATTTATCAACCCAAATATCTCATAGATAGTATAACTCAAATGATCAATGAAATTTCTGAAAATTGTCTCTACACTAATCGAGATCTGAAATCGAGATTATGTCAAATAAATGTTAACATTGAATTTTGAAATTAAAAGCACCAGAAAGTTCAATATCGTGCCCTATATTCGACATGCCCTGAATACCCGTTTTAAATAAAACTAGTATAATATTTTTACTTTAATGAGCATCTTGCTGTTTAATACAATAAATAAATAAAATAAATGAAATTGTGTGTGCATATATGTGTGCGCGCGCGTGTGTACATATGTACATTTATCGTCATGGTCCCAGTTTCGGATCAGGATTAATTGTAAGTTCCTGAAAACAAAAGGCTATTTTTGAGGTAAATATACGCAATATTTCTATAACTTACAATTAATCAATTTGGTTTAAAAAACTAAAATGTACGTTTAGTCAATTAGTATTTTATTTATAAATTAATGCATATATCATAACACAAAAAGTTCAAAAAAGTGTTAAAATAAGTGATCAGGTATTGGGCTAATCAAGTTTACGTGTATTTTAAATAAAAATCAATACCGAAGCAGACAGGTGATTAGGAATAGGTTTTCCAATTTGACACACATTTAAATGGGAAAATCATAAATTTATCAGAAACGGTGGAACTGTAACGGTATTCAACGTGAACGATGCTCTTTACCTATAATAAACAAATAAATAAAATTGTGTGTGCGTGTAATATTGTAGTAATTATAACATATTTTCATTTCAGTAAAACAAGGTTTTATTTTAAAAAAGAAGATAAATCATGAAATATCTGCAATAAATGTAAGTTAAATAGACGTTCATGAAAATACAACAGAATTATTTTTAGTAAAATAATAATTATAAAATTAATAATCTATGGCTGTTACTTAAACGTGATTACCTCAAAATAAAATAAAAATATGGCTGTTAATCCACTGGTTATGGTATCATTATTATCCACAATTTTTAATCCTAACAATATCAAAATTGAACAATCAGAAGCTAACGAACAAGAGATAACTTTATATCATGTTATAGAAAATATAATAAAGGATAGTGTAAATTACAATTTACTAACAGAAGAAGAATATACTTTACTCTTTGAGGAAAAGTACAGTGATATACTTCCACAAGATATTGAAGAAGATGATGAATTACATAAAGATTATGCAGAGGTTCCTGCTTTTTTATCGAATCAAGAAGATGTTGATTTTGAATATAAGAAAAAGGCAGTAGAGTATTGGCAAAGTGGAAAAAGAAAGCAATTATTATCCTTAAATACTATACAGTCAAAGTATAAAAAAGTTACGTCCGATCGTCAATTGCGACGGTGGAAATTACAAGTTGAAGCAGGGGGTAACAGAAAAGCTATACTGTATGGAATAACAACTTATGTACTTGAAAAAGTTAAAGAAGCGATAAAATAAAAAATGACTCTGCATGATATTGATATAAAAAGATGGGCTCTCGTAAAGTAAACAGAAATCAATATTCCATGGTTTAAAGCTTCACATAGATGGATACGAACATTCAAAATAAAACATCACATTGTTTCACGAAAAATAACAAAATTTATTACTGTATCATCTGCAAAGAAGGCAGTAGAAGTTGAACAACTCAAAGAAAATTTTGTTAACGACTTTAAAAATTTAATTGACGTATACATTACTCAAAACGTTTATAATTCTGATCAGAGTGGGTTCAATTTAGAGATACATAGTGGTCGCACGCTTTCTTATAAGGGGATTAAGCAAGTGGAAAATATCGTTCAATCGGTATCTTCTACAACACACAGCTATACCGTCCAACCAACAATATCAGCAGAGGAAAAGCTCATGTCTCCGTTATTTATAGTTTTGAACGAAGCTCATGGACAATTTGGACCTAGAGTAATGGAAACTTTATTCAGACCAGAAAATATGTACGTAGAAGCATCAGCATCCGGAAAATTATCTAAGGAGTTGGTTCAAATTTGAATTCAAAATGTATTTTTGACTCACAGTGGGAATTCACCTGTACTGCTATTAGATTCATGTAACGGACAATGTGAAAACACAGTAAAGGAAGTTGTACCTAAAGAGACAAATCTTATATTGCAAACGATACCAAAAGGCACAACTGGTCAGATACAACCTCTTGATGTCTATGGTTTTCGATTATGGAAAAACTTTATAAGAAAATTCTCAGACATAACACTTCTTATGAATTATGATGTTGACTTACACGAGAGAAACATTATAATCAAACTGAATCTCTAACGCATAATTCATTTTCTCCACCAAGATTCCAAAATGTTTTTAAATACGCATGGTATGAAAGTGGATACCTAACGGTAAAAGCTCCAAGCCATGGAAATCCAGTAGATTTCTGTTTCCATATTTCAGAGGAACCAATTTGCGACATATGTGGAGGAATTGCAGTCATACGATGTGCATGGTGCAAAAAGATATTATGTTTTGAATATTTTTTCTCATGTTATCATTATTGTCAGACCTACATTGAATAAAATTTGCAAATTCATTAATTTATGTAGTAATATATTTATTAATTTTTTTATTTAACGGGGAAATTCCCCTTTCTTAATAAAAAGTTTTCACTTATAATCTAGTAATGATAATATTCATAGGGATAGCGACCCAAATTTAGAACACTTTTTATTTATTTCATTTTTAATGGTAAATATGAATCAATATAAGCACTTCAAAATTAAAATTAAAAAAAAAAAGTTTTGCTTAAGTTCTCTTAATCATTGAAAAGTAAATAATTAAATTAGGGGTAGCTCACCCCTTACACATGTTTTTTTTTTTTTTTTTTTTTGAAACTCCGAAACAGGTTTACTATATTTTTAAAATTTTTTTACACTCATCAATTTCCAACCAAATTTAGTTTATCAAGACATTGCTCTTTCAAAATAATTTGTGAAAAAATTACATTTTTCCTTATAAAAAATAAGGGATGCAACCCCTCAGCATTGAAACTGTCAAAATCCTCGACATTTTATAAGAAACATATAGGCGTTCGTTTCATTAAAAAATTTCGACTCCATCTCGAGATATTAAAAAAAAAACCGGTTATGGGGGTGAACTTTAAGGGCGGTTTTCACCCCCTAGATGTTTTTCTTCGCAGATAAAAAGAAATACGTATCAAATATTTTTCGGTACTCTAACCACTTGCAAAATTTTATGAAAATCGGAGGCGGTCACTAACAAAAAATTGATTAATTAAATTAGTGGTAATTCACCCTGTCCACGTGTTTTTTTTTAAACCTCGAAACAGGTCAACTATAATTTTTAATTTTCTTTATAGCATGGCAATTTTCAACCAAATTTAGATCATTAAAACATTTTTATATCAAAAATACAAGGGAAAATATCATATTTACCCTTATAAAAAATAGGGGATGCAATCCCCAGCATTAAAACTGTGCCGAAAAACTCGACTGTACATAAGAAACAAATAGGTGTTGGTTTCATTAAAAAATTGCGTTTCCATCTTGAGATATTAAAAAAAAAACAGTTTCTGGGGTTGAACTTTAAGGGCGGCTTTCACCCCTTAGATATGTTTTTCCGCCGATAAAAAAAAATACTTGTCAAATATTTTTCGATGATCTACCCATGTGCAAAGTTTCATGAAAATCGGAGGCGGACACTAAGTATCCTTTCCTTGTTAGATTACGATTTAAGGGAGAATTTTGACGAGACTTTCAGCGAGAATTAACTTTGGTGGAACTTAACCTAACCTACATAAAAATTATTTCCTACGTTAAGCATAAGATTTCAAATTTTTTCCTAAACTTTGGCGGAACTTAATCTCACTTTCATATAAATATTCTCGTAGGTAAAGCGTATAAATATCAGATTATGTTTTCTAAACTTAGACTGAAATGAAGCTCAATTTAATATAGAGTTTTCCGTAAGTAAAGCTTACAATTTATAATGTTTACAAACTTTGGTGAAACTTAACTTCAACTAATTATGATTAATTATAAAATTAAAGTTTTTTGCCAGAAGGCTCAATGAAGGTCTGGTCTTAATTACTCGCATTATTACTAAATCTCTCTCTCTCTCTCGCGCTACAATTCTTGCTATTTAGGTTCTTAGCAAGAAGCTAATTAGCAGACTTCTAACGAGACTTTGAGCGTGAAATTTAGCAATACTTATAGTGATTATTTAATGGCAGACTTTCAGTGAGCTTTCTAGCAAAACATTTCGACCAGATTTTAAACAAGATTTCTATCGAGACTTTGAGGGAGACTTTGAGCGCGACTTAGAGCGAGTCTTTGAACGATACTTTGAGCGATACTTTGAGCGAGACATTCAGCGAGACTGTCAGCGAGACTTTTAGCAGGACTTAAAGCCAGATCTTTAGCGAGACTTTGAGGGAAACTTCGAGCGAAATTTTGATCGAGACTTCTAGCGAAATATTTAGGCCAAACTTTAAGGGAGACTTCTAACGAGACTTTCAGCGACACATTTAGCAAGACTTACAGCGCTCATTAAGGGCAGACTTATAGTAAGCTTTCTAGCAAGACATTTAGGCAAGTCTTTAAATGATATTGCTAGCGAAATTTGAGCGAAACTTTGTGCACGACTTTAAGCGAGTTCTTGAACGATAGTTTGAACGAGATTTTCAGTGAAACATATAGCGATACTTTAAGCGAGACTTTGAACGATAATTTTAGCAGAACTTAAAGCCATATTTTTATCGAGACTTTAAGGGATACTTCTAACGAGACTTTCAGCCAGACATTTACAAAGACTTTTAGCGATTAATTAACATCTGACCAGCTAGTAAGAAGTTAGGCCTATTTTTTCTATAGCAATCGATGTTTGTGTCGCACTATCCAGTGACATTATTTTTCAAAAAGTTTAAGCTGTCATGTTTAATAAAAAGTAGGAAAGTATGTAGTGTTCTGGTTTTAGAGCATCAATAGCAACCAGTTTAAGCGCGATTTTGAGCAATAGTTTGTGATTCTTTAAGCTACACTTTAATTCATTAGCCGTATATTAGGAGTATATTGGAAATTTATTTGCAATATATTATGAATATATTGTGAATATATTGTGAATATATTTGCAATATATTGGGAATATATCGTCAATATACTTTCAATCTATTGTGAATATATTGGGAATATATTGGCAATATATTTGGAATATATTGGGATTATATTGGGAATATATTGGGGATATATTAGCAATATATTGTGAATAAATTAAATATATTGATATTTGGAAAATACAACTATATAATTCTAAGCTCTCGACACTCACGTAAAAATGATTTATACAGGTTGTATACAACCCATGTATAAAAATCCTTATACAGAAATGATTCTATACAAATTGTATACAATCGTATACAATCGTATACAATTTGTATACAATCGGTATAAAATTGTAAACAAATTATATAAATTATTTTTTTTTTAAATTATTATTTTTTATACATCGGTTGTATACAATCTGTATAAATCATTTTTTCGTGGGCAGATACAAGGAATATAGACATCTGTTACTTTATTTTCTGTTGTATGTTTGGCAAAAGATTACCTAAATTTAGGCTGACCTTGTTAGAAAAAATAAATTGTTACAACGTTAGGCCAAAATTTATGTGAACTTTTGCGAAACATACGTGGCATCCGATCTAGATGAAAAGTTTACTTGAATGCCCGGTAGCGAGGTTGTATTTTCTCGAGTGACAATTTACATGCGACCTGGAACATTCTTCATTTGACTCCCTAGGTGCGCAGTATTAGCACCAAACCCACTTCGAATTCCGCGATTTTCTTACAAATGATTTGTGATATTTCATTTTTTGCGTAATATTTTTAGAAAATGAAGTATCATGTATGTTTTTTAAGTACTAACAAATCTCTCATGATCGGGTGCCTGAACTTCAGATCATAAAACAATTATCATTGACAAAATTTATTAAAAGTTTAAGTAAACTTTTGCCAATCTTTGTGATACTTATTTTGTCATTTAAATTTTCATCAAAGTTTATGTAAACCTTTGCCAAACATACAATAAACAAATGGATCCGAAGTTTGCAACGTTGGGGCGCAACGAATTAAAAAATGCCGCCCACCCGATTCAAATACATAAAGCCGTTCTCGAGAAATTACGATTTAAAAAAAAAGTGAAAAAAATTTTAACCTCAAATATCTCTGAAATTTATGGATCAATCCTTTTGCCCAAAGAACTCAATCGATTGTGATACAAAATGTACCACTAAAAAAAATTTCAAACTGATTAAGCCAATTTTACTCTAGTTATTGAACGACAAAAAAAAAACACTTTTTTTTATAAATTATTTTTTTTCTCCAAAAATAATGAATAAAAAAACCTAAAAATTTAGTAAGTTATAGTACTCAGTATTCTTTATAACCAAAAAAATATTCATGTTAATATCTTTTTTTAATTTTGAAATATAACCTATTTACTAAAAATGACGTTTTCATGAATAACTTATGACGAAATATAGCTAACGGCTTTTTTTTTTTTTTAATTGTAGAAAATTTTATTCTGCATACAGAGAATTTATCGTATATAAATAATATTTGTTCTAAATATAAAAAAAATTGAAAATAAAAATTTTGAAAATTTAAAAATGGCGATAAAAAACAAAAAAATCGATTTTGACGAAAATAAAATATTGACCCCAATTGTTGAAGCAAAATCTGAAAAAATGATCACTCTCTCGTTAAAATCGGTTGAGTAGATCATGAGATATCAGAGTATACGGACATACATACACACACACACACACACACACACACACACACACACACACACACACACACATCCATACGGACATTTTCTAAAAATGGTGTATTTCGATTCCAAATTTTCTATACAACATTCCTAAGACATTATCTCACAAACTTTTTTTTTTACTATCACAAAGCTTCCTCTAGGAGGAAGCAAAAATATTTTATTTTATTTCAAGTTTATACTAATAAATATTAATTTTGTTTATAGATTTAGTGTTTTATAGTATAAAATAGCTTTATAACGAAGGTTTAGATAACATTTCCATTGTTTAATAACTTTAAGCAATTATAAAATATTATTTCATTGCATTCCAACGATGCAAACATACAATAAAAAATAAAGTAAAGGTCGTCTAGGTTGCATGTATCTCGTGAGAGCTTAGTATTAAAATATTGTTTCTCAAAATTTATTTTCTTCATTCCCAACATATTTTTAATATTTTTCCAACATGTTGCCAATATATTCTCAATGTCCTAAGTAGTTATTGTGGCACCATGGGGCAGACACAACAAACCCCCCATCACCCGACTTTGAGGTCATTGACCCTTCTGGTGGTGGGGGGGTTTATTATGGCTGCCCCATGGTGCCACAATATTCAAAATTCAAAATTATGATTTAAACTTAACTCTATGATTTCAAAATTTAAAATTATGATTTAAACTAAGTGGTATTTTAGGATAGGAATATGAAAGGTAAGTAAAAACATTAAAAATTTGAAACTATGATTAAAGTCACACACACACACACACACACACACACACACACACACACACACACACACACACACACACACACACACACACACACACACACACACACACACACACACACACACACACACACACACACACACACACACACACACACACACACACACACACACACACACACACACGCACGCACGCACGCGCACACACGCGCGCGCGAGAGAGAGAGAGAGAGAGAGAGAGAGAGAGAGAGAGAGAGAGAGAGAGAGAGAGAGAGAGAGAGAGAGAGAGAGAGAGCGAGAGAGAGGCAGACGAGATCGGCAGGATCCCCACAATCTTACCGTAGAGCGCTCGCTGTTTCAGAGCGCTCACTATACACACAAGTGCCAGACGGCGCAGGGATTCCCCATGTGACACGGCCCGCTGCTCCGGGCAAACTACACGATCATGCAGTCAGCCACGGCTACGAGCTATAACTCCCCACCATCGGCAGTGGTAGTGGGAAGCAGCTGCAGCTTCCCCCTGCGTCGCACGCACACACACACACACGCGCGCACGCACACGCACACACACACACGCGCACACATACACACGAGAGAGAGAGAATTTATTTAAAAACAATATTTTATTTTTTTTTTTTTATTTATTTCCAGAAAATATTTACATTACATTATTATATACGAAATATACATAAGTAAGTAAATCCTACTGAGGCAAATATTATTGCCTGTGTGTAGATCTGGTACACAGAAAACTTACAAACTAAAAAAATATTACAAACTACAAAATTCTTAAAAAAACTATATAATGTTATGTGCGTAGTGTTAGTTAACATCGATAAAATCCATTGTAGTACATAAATAACAGTTAAATAATTTGTTAGATATATTGGTTAAGATTTAATTATTATTTTGAAATTATATTGCATCTTTTACTATAAACATTTTTAATTTTTTCTTCATTAATTGTCTACTTAAATTCATAACTTTGAGATCCTTAGATAGCCCATTAAAGACCCTTATAGCTTCATTGTAGCTATTTTTATCACTAATTCTTTTATCACATTTAGGTAATTGAATTGTTTTGTTTCTGGTCTTGCTCGCACTGTTTATATATTTATTTCTTAATGTAGAATAATGTAAGGATATTGACTCTAACTGGAATAATTTTTTTATTTCAAGAGGTGGATTAGTTTGAGAGAATTTATTTTTATTTATGATTTTCAATATTTTGTTTTGTGTTGATTGTATTAGTTTCATATTATTATCGTACGCACCACCCCAGGCATTTACCCCATAATTGATTAGACTATGAAAGAAAGCATAATATATTATCATTAATGTTTTTGTATCCATCATATTTTTTATCTTGGCAAAGACAAAAATTAGGTATTTGGTTTTTTTAATGATATATCTTATATGCTTATCCCATTTCATATTGTAGTCGAAATACAGCCCTAAGTATTTATGACTTTCAACTCTTTTTATTAATTGCGTTCCTATTTTGATGTTTAGTGTGCGAGGTACACTATCACAGTAGTTTCCGAGAGTCATATAGACCGTTTTATCTATATTTAGCGACAGTTTATTTTGTGCAAGCCACTTGGCCACATGATTAAGGTAAGCACACATTTTTTCTTGAGCTGAGGACCACATGTTATCACTTGATATGATAACCGTGTCATCAGCATAGGACATGATTGTGTCATTTTGCATACTTCCTAGTAAGTCATTGACATAAAGTATAAAAAGTAATGGTCCTAATATAGTTCCTTGGGGAACACCCGTGGTAAATTCTTTATATTCACTTTTACAGTCTTGAATTTTTACTCTTTGCCGCCTATCTGTGAGATAGCTAGTCATCAGTTTTAAGGCACTACCCCTTACTCCATATCGTTCAAGCTTATCTAATAGAACTCTATGATTAACAGTGTCAAATGCTTTGGCTAAGTCTAGAAAAGCAACAATTATTGGTTTACTTTTATCTAAGTTTTCGTATATGATATTTGATATGTAATTTAATGCGTCAGTAGTTCCCCTATTTTTAACGAAGCCGTATTGTTTTTCTGATATTATGTTATGTTTTTCAAAAAAGTGGTATAATCTATTATAAATTATTTTTTCAAAAATGTTTGCAATGTTCGATATTAAAGAGATTGGTTTGTAATTATTGATATTAGATTTTTCACCAGCCTTGTAGATAGGGACTACCTCAGCATTTTTGAGCGCGTCAGGCCAGATAGATTTCACAATACATAAATTGAAGATATATTCTAAGGGCACACATATATATTCAGAGAGAATTTTCAATGATTTAGCGTTAATATTGTCTACACCTCCAGATTTATTTTTCAATGTATTGATTATTTTGTATATCTCAGCAAAATCTGTCGGACGAAAGAAAATAGATTCAGGATTCCTATCTGGAAGTTTCAGGTTATTATTATTTATATTAGCAAATTGAGCACTCAAATTTGGTCCTATTTTACAAAAATAGGTGTTCATAGCATTTGCTATATCAGTTTTATTTTCGATTTTTTGATTGTTATCGTATATATATTTTATTGGATTATCATGCACACTATTTCTCCCTAATTTAGTTTTAATTATGTTCCATAATTCCTTAGAGTTTCCGCTATTTCGTTTTACCATTTCCTTTTCATATTTAAATTTTGCTTCTTTAATAACTTTGTTCAATATCTTAGTGTAATTTGTATACTCTTTTTTTAGGGCTTCAGAAGTGGGATTGTTTTTCCATAAGATATACAGTGTCTCTTTAGTAGTACACGAGACTATAATAGCACTAGTAATCCAATTTTTTCTCGGAAGTTTATTTTTAAATTGTTTTTTGGTAGTGGACGCATCAATACAATTATTTATCATGTCTATTAATGCGTTAACTGCAAGATTAGGATCCTGCATAGACAATATTGAGTACCAGTTTGAATTATTTGCAACATGTTTTAACTTGTTGTAATTAATTGATTTCATATTGAATTTCTTCGGCTGATTTATTTCTAATTTATCTATAGTTATAAATAATGGGTAGTGATCATTAAATGGATTCGTTATTTTAAATGAATTAATATTTATATTTTTAGTTTTTATATAGAAATTGTCGATGCAGGTACCTCTTTTATTTTCAGATGAAGGCCTTGTTATTCCAGTAAAGCATGGCGTAAATTTATATTCCAAGAGATCATTTAAAAATTCTTGTGTTATAAGGTTATCTGTTGAGTCAGTCTTACTAAAATTTTCGTCTAATATATCAATGTTAAAATCCCCGATTATACAATGGTTCTTAGTATTTAATTGATCTCTTAGGAATTTTTTCAGGCTATGTACAAATTCATACTTTTTTATATTGTGTGATCTATAGATCGCTGAGATTCTTACAGTTTCGGTACCAATTAATTTTATAACCGAGCTTAAGATACGTATGTTGTCGACCACTATAATTTCTGTGTGTTCAGATAGTTCATCCTTTATATACATCATAACTCCATCTGCTTTATTCATTTTACTCTCACTATAGTAACTTTTGTAACCTGATATGTTGTACAATGGAGTATATTGCACATTCCAAGATTCAGTACATATAATGACACTTGGTCTTACGGCTAAACATTCAATAAAAGTTTCAAGTTTTTCAAAGTTTTGTTTTACACTTCTAATATTTACACATAAAATCAAATTTTTACCTTTATCGATACTTTTATTGAGTGTTTGTACATTACCAAAAGCTTGTTCTTTTTGTGAGATAACTTCAAAATTTAGTTGTTGTTGATCCATGTTCAAAATTCAGAAAGTTCAGAAGTTGCTGAGTCTGTTGGGTAATAAATTTGTGATATGGTTCTGTTTAAATTTATTGGTGAGGTTGTGGCCGATAAATTACCAGCTGATGTTGCCGGACTGATAAAAATTCTAGTTTGTCTTCTTGGTGTCGTTACGTCCTGTGATTTACCGGCAGCTGTATCAGTGTTTTGTAACTGTGATTGAAACTTTACTTTACCTACATATTTTGGAATGTGCGGTCTCACTGGATAATCTGTTTCAGCAATTAACTTCTTTATCTTGTGCAACATAACCTCGCATTTTTCGGTATCATTTACCACGTGTTTAGTATTATAATTTGTTTTATATTGATGATTACTGTACATACAATTAACACAATTGTGTTCGTTTGGGGTAGTACAGTTGATTGTGTTATGTTTTCCAGCACAATGTAGGCAGATCTTCGTATTCTTACACTTTTTACCACTATGACCAAATCGACCACAGTTAAAACACGGGGTTAAATTCAAGTCATCGAATGCTCTGCAATTTTGATAACCAATATGAACTCTATATTTATTACTCACAATTTGATTATATACTTCCGCTGGTGTTTCAATTAATATAGTGTTAATTTTTGTTTTAATGTTTTCAAATATATGTAACACTTTGCATTTGCTGTTTAGGTGTTTGAAGTTCCTTTTGTTAATATCTTGCTCTATTTCTTTAATCTCCATGTCTTCAAAATTGTCGAAGCCTGTTATTTTCATCTTGGGATTTTTAATAGATTCTCTTGTTATTTTGTAGTAGGCAGAATACTTTTGTTTTAGGATATTCTCAGTTTGTATCAAACTCTCCTCATTTATAAAGCTTATTATTGCTTCATCTTTATTCTTGATTTTTATACTTTTTGCTTGTATAGATGAATTTTTATTTATATAGTGAGCTATATATGGTTTTATATCTGGCACATATATTCCTTTATTATCATTCTGTACTCTTTTCACTATTAGTTTTTGTATCTTCTTTTCTAATTTCTTATCACTTACTACCACTTCTGCAAATGTTTTTTTGTTTTTGGTATAGTTTTCTTTGTCTAAAATTTGGTTTAGCATGAGATTATTATTGTGTACTTCTGTACTTATTTGTTTTAATAGATTTTTTTCTTCTTCAGGAAAACTTGTCAATTCTTGATTTCCTTTGATTTCCTTAGCTTTTATTAGTAGCAATTCTTCTTCAGCTTGTTTTAATTTTTGTTCTGTCTGTGCATTGGTTTTTATTAGTATTTCGTTCCTTGTCATTATCAGATCATTTTGGTTTCTCAGATTTTCTAGTTCCCTCCGTAGTAGCACTACTGCAACACGTGGGTCTTTAGAGGTTATGTCCTCTATATTATGTTCTTCACATATTATTTCTATGGCAGATAAGTAGTTTTGTGTTCTTTTTCTGTTATAATCACTTTTATGGTAGACATTGTTACACACTACACATATCACAACTCCCACTGGCGTCCCGGGATGACATTTGTAATAAATTTCTGGCGGAGGGGTCTGCTTAAGCAGCACACCCTCGTCCGCCATCTTGACTACTATATTTTATTTCAAAACACTTATATTTATTTCAAAACAATATTTATTTAAATTTAAAAAATAAACAAATAATATAAAACTTACAATTGCTGCAGCTGCTGCTACTGCTACTGCTATCGATACAACTTTTACACTACAGTACAACTTTTACACTACTATACACTATTTACAGAGTTTTTTAAGTTTTTAGAAAAGATCCTGTTCATTCTGACAATGAACAGGATTTTCATTACAATATGGGCATAGCCAGAACCCGCACGCATCACAACGCCCCCACTGCCGGTTTCTTTGGCACCAGAATCGTTTAGCACAGCCGAAACAAAAATCGAAGTTCCGACGCGGCACATCAACTAATTCTTGGCGGCGTTGTCGGCGTGCTGCCTGCTGTACTATCCGTAGTTGCTCACGCAGCAACATTATTTCGTTGTCCCGCGCTTCCCTAAACACAGCGCCGAAGTTTCTGTGAAAACGTCGCCGAACATTGATGGCGCGTCTTAGCGCCACTTCATTCATCTGCGCGGGGTATTCCGGCACATACTCCCGATCACCGTCACCATCAATATCACCACCACCATCGTGATTGTTGTCGACCGTTTCCATGTCGGAGTCCACAATTTCTTGCTGTTGTTGTTATTCCACTATTTCTCCCTGCTCGTTCGATATATCTGACTCGTAGCCAGATTCAACTTCATCCTCGAAGTCGTCTTGCACAGCCTCTTCCTCCTCCGCGTCTTGCAGGAGGTCAGCAAGTGCGGCGTCCTCCTGAATTTGAGTGCGCCTTTCCTCCTCCATTTGGATGCGCTGTTCCTCTTCAACCTGGATGGGGCACTCTTCTTCTTCACGCTGTTGTCGTAGGAGGATGTCCTGATTTTGGAGGAATGTCTTGAAACTCTTCAAGCGGCAATGGTGGTGGTGGTGGCGAATTAGCCATTTCGTCCATGATGAGAGAGAGAGGTGTTGCCTCAATAAAATCTTACAGCAGACTGGTGGACAGCAGGGTGCTCTAGCCATCGTTTTTTCAAAAGTTAGCGAAAACTGATGATAAGCTACACTCTTATTACATTGAGAGTGTGTAGAAACTTGCAGAAAATTGGATTTTGCATTCATATTACACATGGCGGAGGAAGTAGGAATTATTTTTCAAGTAAATTCTAAAATCATACGATAATAAGAGATGGAACAAAACCCTCGGTTTACTCTTATTACGTCTGGCGAATACTCTAAAATTCTTTTCTCACGAAAACTTTCAATCTCAGCCGATAGCAGAGACATTTGTCTACTATATTATTTAAATAATTTATAAATAATTTGAGAAAAGTTTATATAAGCACTGTTTCAGCGCTTGTACAGCATTTTACCGAGAAATATTTTAAATTATTTTTTATGTTCATTATTGTTTATTTATTATAAAATTATGCTGAGGAAGTGTTTATTTATTAATTATACATAAAAAGTTAATATTAATATACAATTAAATCGACCCAAGCTAGCAGAGAAACATCTGAGCGAGTAGGTTTATTAAAAAGCTACGAAAAATAGAATGATAGCCACTGCATTAGGACTATCCCACTAGCACGCATTAAGCTACACCTACTTTATGTGCATTGCCTTGAAGTTTTTCGTTGGTTGACTCTTATCATAAGTGCAACGAATGAGGTGTCGTCGTTTCTATGCCAAGCAGGCCGTCATAATGGCGAACTGACCAGCCGATGTAATGGTCTATTTATGACTACACACATGTGCCACTTTCTTAACTTATATGTTCTAGATACATGCTGCGAAAAAACTGCAATAAAAATTCATTTGTTATGATTTCCAAGTACACAAACTCCCCTTTACATAAACCTCAAGGCAGGATGAGAAAATAGAGAGAGTTTAGTACACTGATCGGCGTATTGGTACGGTATTGGTCCGATTTACTACCGGAAATTACGGTCAGATCGATTCACGGTATTAGACTTTTTTATAAGGTACCATATCTTTTTTTAAATGAAGATGTTTTGGAACCTCATTGCTTGATCGATTTCGTTATCGATACATTGATCAGTCTAATCGATGGTTATATCAGCTCGCGGCATTATACTTTTTTACTACCTACTTCACCCTATAACCGTTCCGCATATTTATAACTTTCATTAACAATTAATTTTGTTATTGATTCGGTATTATTAAGGTATTGGTAGAGATATCTTGAAAATTTACATACACATTAATTCGCGGTATTGTGCTTTATTGTTAGGTGCAACATTCTCTTTTTATTGGAGGTATTTTGGAACCTCACAGATCGATTGATTTCGTTATTGATATATCGATTGAACCAATCGATAATGATTACAACTACTTAAACTCTCTTCGCTGTTTGTTTCTTATGACAAGTACAATGGGTGAGACATTATCACTTGTATGACTAGTAGTTCGTTATAATAGTCATCTGATCAGATAGTATAATGCCCTACTTATGACTATTACACATGTGACACCTTCTTAGCGTATGTGTTCCTGATACATGCTACGAAAATCTACAATAAAAATTAATTTATTGTTATTATCAAACACACAAATCACCCCTTCATGTAAACCTCAATACAGGATGAGAAAATAGAGAGAGTTTAGTAAACTGATCAACGTATTGGCTCGATATTGCTATGATTTTCCACTCGTAATTATAGTCAGATCGATTCGCGGTATGAGACTTTTTTATAAGGTACCATATCTTCTATTAAATGAAGATGTTTTGGAACCTCATTGCTTGATCGATTTCGTTATCGATACATTGATCAGTCTAATCGATGGTTATATCAGCTCGCGGCATTATACTTTTTTACTACCTACTTCACCCTATAACCGTTCCGCATATTTATAACTTTCATTAACAATTAATTTTGTTATTGATTCGGTATTATTAAGGTATTGGTAGAGATATCTTGAAAATTTACATACACATTAATTCGCGGTATTGTGCTTTATTGTTAGGTGCAACATTCTCTTTTTATTGGAGGTATTTTGGAACCTCACAGGTCGATCGATCTCGTTATCGATGTATTGATCGACTCAATCAATTTTCGTATTAGTCAAGAGTAACATAGTTTTTACTACACAATATATTCTTCTACCAGGTGTATTTTATAATTTGCTTATAAAATATTATTTATGGATTTTCGTTTGGTTTTTGTAATTCTATGTTTCATAAAATATTTTACGAAGCTGTTCTATAATAAAATGCTGAGTTGTGATTATTCTTGTATGCTCTTGAAATACTGAAAAGTGTCTATCACTTCAAAAGATGTTATTTTGTAGTGCATTCTTTCATCCCACACCTGTCACCGATTTACGTGGTTTCAAAGCTCTTTGGCGGGTATATAAGCACCTATGGTACCACGTACATAACAGTTCACTCTGTCTGCACTCTTCGAAAACGACCAAAGATTAGTTGAATCAGTAGTATGACAGTAAAGGATTAAAAGTATTCTCGAACATGTTTAAACTATTAATACTATAAATTTTGCCAGTCATTTGTTCAGTGGAATTCTTATCTACAAGAACATGAAAAAGTCAACAAACTAAATATACTTGTAATAACTATAATCAAATACATATAAAATATTTATAAAATTTAATTCGAGGCCTCGTAGATTTCAACACCAGCATATACATACACCAAGGTAAGTTTTTAAAGTATTGATATTGTTTCAAGTTAAATTATAAATGAAAAGTATCTTATTAAGCGATTCATATTTTAATAAAATTACATGGAAATGATCAGAGTATTTTTACATATTCTTACAATTTAAATAATTTTTCGTAGATACAGACATCACTAGCACTTATACTACAATGGATTCACGTGGAGAATTATTAAGAATTATAAGGGTTATTTATCATATTGCAATCGTAAGGCATAACATTAGTAGAACATTTTGTGACAATCAATGACTTAAAAATTTAAAAACACTTTCTGAAGAAACATTGATTAGAAAACTACGGTTTATTATTAGTCTTTGTTCGTTATGAACAATTTTATACATTTATAAAAGAGGTATTTTAAATAACAAGAAAACAATCTTTATACTTGCTGAACACTTCAAATCACGAAATTTACACGATTTAGCATTTACTACCGATATCATGCGACAGTACAACCACTTTAAACGTAAATAAATTTCGAACTTATTAATATTATTTACTTAAAATAAATATTCAAAATTTTACAGAACTTGATAGTTTTTATAATGATGATGATGGAGACGATGCGCTCTTCGAAAATATCACGTATGGTACGATAAGTGATGTCTTTTTATTTTCTATTGACGCCCTATATACTAATCTTATTTAATAATTCGTTTTTCAGATAATATAGACAATGCTACAGACGCAATATTTGATCCCGAGGCTGGACCTTCAACTAGTTCATTAAGAGGTACACATAATTAAGCATAAACTAATTTATTATCATATACTTATATAATGTTTAATAATATTTTTCGTTTAGATAATACCTATGAGAAACAGCCTGTATTGAGTTTGAAGACAAATTCTCATAGTAGAAGTACCAACAGAAGCAACAGCAGAAGCCGTAGCAGAAGCAGTAACAGAAGCAGTAGCAGAAGCAGTAGCAGAAACAATAGCAGAACCAGTAGCAGAAGCAGTAGTAGTAGTAGTAGCACCAGTAGTATCAGTAGCACTAGCAATAATAGTACTAGTAGCAGAAGTAGTACGTGTAATTCATCAGACATGAATACTGGTTCGGATGACAACAGTAAATATATTTAATATATGAGTACTTGATAACATTTGTACATATAGTTAAAAATTTGCAGAGCGGAAGAGGGAATGAGCATATCGTAGAAGAAGAAGAAAATAGAGAAGAAGACGTAGAAGAGCCACACATCGTAATAACAGACGAGACTACAAGACATTATCGGCGCTTTGGTATTGAAGGTAGAGAAATGCGTGTTCAAATTCGACCACCACCTTCTGGAGTCAATGTTTATGAGTGGCTCGAGAGTGCAATGCAGGAATTGTATGGAAAATTATGTGGTACAGCAACATCCGAAGATTTTATTGGCGTAACTCTTTCATCCAAAAGATTTCTTCACGGTCCTGCATGGATTTCATTTAGACGCCTGAGTGATTTATCTGCTAACGATTTATGGGATAAGCTAGCAAGCGTTGCACAAAGCGCTGATAATTTTGAAATTGATGATACATTATTAGTATCTTGTAGCATTGTATCTGTCCCTGTAGGTCGTGGTCGCGTAGCTTTAACTCGTGAAAGTGTTTTTAAGCGTTCTATATTAAAAATAAAAAACGATGATAATTTATGTTTACCAAGATCTTGAGTAGTTGCATATGTGCATACGATACGGGGGCAAATACGTTCAGGAGTACTTCAAAAAGAGTGGGAAAAAATTAGAAACAGTCGTCAAAAGTATCAAACTGAATGTGCACAAAATCTTGTACGCGATGTTGGTGTAATTATATCCGAAGGAGGGTGTGGATTAGATGAAATTCATACATTTCAGACATTTTTTGCTAGAATAGGTATTGCCATCGTTATCTACTCATTTCAAAGATTTGGACGTGGTGATAAACCATTGTATGGCGGTTCAAAATTTGTTCTCGATACGAATAACATAATTAAACATACTCTAAGGATTATATATTACGAAGCATCACATAATTATCAACCAATATTAAATTTGGTTGCTGCTGCCGGTAGTAGAGGTTACTGCATACCATGTAATAAAATTTTTACGTGTGAAGAAAATCATAAATGCTCACAAAAATGTAGCAAGTGTTTTCAAAAACCTCCTTGTGATACTGAAAATGTTAAAATTAACTGTAGATTTTGTGCTAGAGATTTTTTCGGTAATATTTGTTATAAAAATCATCAAAAGCCAAAATCTTTTGACATAAAACTGTCAATCTGCCAGAGTATAAGAATTTGTACAATGTGTAATAAAACAGTTAGAGTAAAAGAAGAAAAACATGAGTGTGGAAAAACATTTTGTAAAGTTTGTAATGAAATATTACCTACAGATCATTTTTGTTACGTAAAACCAATTGAACCAAGTAAAATTTTAAAAACTTTATTTTTCTTTTATGATTTTGAGACACAACAATGTGAAAGAGTAGATGGTGATGACAAAATTAGAATACATGTACCAAACTTGTGTGTTGTACAACAAGTTTGTAGTTTTTGTGACAAAAATACAGACATTTCGACATAGTGTACATGTTGTGGTATTCGGGAATATGTATTTGATCGTGACCCTGTCAAACAATTTACAGATTTAGTGTTTGCGAAAAGAAGAGCGTTTAAGCAGATTGTTTGTATAGCGCACAATGCACAAGGTTTTGATGGACAGTTTATTCTAAAATATATTGCTGAGCGGGATGACTTTCGTGTTAAACCATCTATTATATTAAACGGTACAAAAATAATTTTAATGGAGCTTATGAATGTTAAAATTTTAGATAGTTTGAATTATCTTCATATGCCTCTTAGTGCTTTACCTAAGGCTTATGGTTTAATACAGATTGAGAAAGACACGTTTCCACATTTATTCAACACGCCAGAAAATCAAAATTATATTGGTGAATTACCACCTCTTTCATCCTATTCACCAGATACTATGAGTGTTATTGAGAGAGGGAATTTATTAGAGTGGTATAACGATAAGAAAGAACAGCATTACGTCTTCGATTTTCAGAAAGAAATTTTGAAATATTGTAAACAAGATGTTAAAATTTTAAGTCTAGCATGTTTGGCTTTTCGAGAAACTTTTTTAAATTGTTCTAAAGTTGATCCTTTTACTGAAGCAGCTACAATTGCATCGTCTTGTCTTCGTGTGTGTAGAAAAAACTTTTTAAAACCAAAAACTATTGGCATTATACCTCAAGGTCGATACAGGCGAGCGAATAATCAATCACTTAAAGCATTATTATGGTTAAAATGGATGGAAAAGGTTACGAATTGTGAAATACAACATGCTGGTCGTTCTCATGAAAAACGACTTCCGGAGGGACCAATAGTTGATGGTTTTCTATCACCTTACCAAAATAACACTCATAGTAAAGGTATAGTATTACAGTTTCACGGGTGCTCCTGGCACGGGTGTCCAAGATGTTACCAAATTAACAGAGACACGCGTTTGGTAGTGGGTAAGGAAACATTGGATGATAGGTATGGAAGAACCTGCAAAATTTCTGAAAAAATTAGATCATATAATTATTATCTTATAGAAAAATGGGAGTGTGAATATGAGAAAGAGTGTTTGGAAAATGAAAGTATGAGTCAGTTTGTACAACAGGCTAAACTTAAAATGTATGAACCCTTAAATCCTAGAAATGCTTTCTTTGGTGGAAGAACAGGCAATACAGTTAAAGTTTATGACGCACAGGATAACCAAAAAATTAAATACGTTGATGTTTGTTCACTTTATCCGTACATATGTAAACGAGGCAAATACCCTGTTGGTCATCCAAAAGTATATGTTGGCGAAGAAGAGTGTCTTCAATTCATTGGTAATATAAATAATATTCATAAAATCGATGGACTTATTATGTGTACCATATTACCACCACGCAATTTATATCACCCGGTTTTACCTGTAAAAATGCATGGTAAATTAATTTTCCCACTATGTCGAAAGTGTGTAGAAGATAAAGTGCAAGAAGATTGTATGCACGAAAATGAAGAAGACAGAGTATTTATTGGTACATGGGTATCTGAGGAGGTAAAAAAAGCTGTTGAAATTGGCTACAGAATTAGAAAAATTTTTGAAATTTGGCAATATAAAATTACACAATATGATCCTGCTACTGGTCAAGGTGGATTATTTACAGGTTACATCGATGAATTTTTTAAACAGAAAACTCATGCATCTGGATTTCCTGCGGAATGTAACAATGAACCAGAGGCAATAGCACAGTATATTCAAGACTTTGAACGAGCGGAGGGTATAAAACTGGACAAGAGCCAGATAAATCTTAATCCTGGGAAAAGGTCTGTAGCAAAACTTTGTCTTAATTCTTTATGGGGTAAATTTGGACAAAGAGAGAATATGCCAAAAACAGAAATAGTGACAGATCCTCAAAGACTTGTAGAAATGTTAACCAACTCTGAAGTCGAAGTTATGGCGTATTTACCCGTTAATGATTACACCCTGTAGTCTGCTGGCGATACACTGAAGAAGCAATGGAAACATCACATACTACTAACGTTGTTGTTGCTGCTTATACCACAGCACAGGCCCGGTTGAAACTTTTCAGTTACTTGGAACCCCTAGGAGAACGCGCTTTATATTATGATACAGATTCAATTATTTATGTGAGAAATACAGATACACAGGAGTATGAACCATCTACGGGAACACTTTTAGGAGAAATGACAGATGAATTGTCATGTTACGGTATAGGGAGTTATATAACATCTTTTGTATCAGGGGGGCCAAAATTTTATGCTTATAAGTTTAAGAAATCTGACGGCACTGAATCTTGCATATGTAAGGTCAAAGGTATACGGTTAAATTATTCAAACGCTGAGAAAATAAACTTTGACTGTATACGTGATTTAGTTACCGGTGAGATTCCACCTATATTATTAACGTTCGATTCGATAAGACGTACAAACTTTCATGATGTCGTAACGCGGGAAGAAAATAAGATATGTAAGCCTGTGTATGCAAAGAGGCGTTTTATAAATATATCTAAAAGTTACCCTTATGGGTATAAAACACCTTAAATAAAGGTTATTTACTTTAGTATATCTGTGACAACCAAGATCACGAGAAGCCTGTCCAAAAGAATGGAGTACATTGTTGACATGCAGGGGTTTAAACAATCTACAGATGATTATGTTCTTAAGGAGCTTGCTATATTACCGCTGGAAAAAGACTCCGAACCTCTAGTACTTTTGTTTCAAGAACCATATAATTGGCGTCGACTTACGGATAGACACAAAAAAGAAAATACATGGCTGAAACAATACTATCACGGGCTTTCATGGAAGTCTGGTGAAATTCCTTATGCAAATATAGGCAAGATTCTTCGAGAAGAGTTACATGCTGCTAAGAAAGTTTTCGTCAGAGGTCAGATTAGAAAGGAATGGTTGAAACGTTTTAAATTTAATGTCGTCGATATTTACGATTTAGGTTACTCCCAAGTTGTACAATAAAAAAAAAATTGTAACTATTTGTATTAACCATAATGGTTCTTATAAAACAAATTGTGCACTTCATAATGCTAAACTTATGAGAAAATATTATTTCGAAAATATTTGTGTGAATTATGAATAATTTCATATTGTTAAATAGCATAAGTGAATTAATTGTATTCAGGTGTCAAAACATTTGTAAATACTTATCCTTCAATCAAAACTGCTTGTTTCTCAATTAATCTTATTTCAATGTAATAAACCTAACAAAAAAATAAATTTTGTTAAAGTGGTGGTGGTGAAAGACTCAAGAAGAGTATTAAACAGTCTGATATACCATATTAAGCTTATTGATTCACATCAAGCTTATCGATTCACATTGAGCTTTTCAATTCCCATTAAGCTTTTTGGTACACGTTGATAGCGTTTATCACAAGTTTTATAGCTTGAAAATAGCTTGTCACTTCATCAGCAATCTGATTTCTCGAGCAGCTTGTGACACGCGTGCCGCCGCCCGCCGCCGCCGCCGCAAACCTCGAGACTTATAAAAATATTATTTGCTTTGATGAAAACAGTTTTTGTCATGGATCCACGGTGGAAACATCCTTGGACATCTATGCTTTGTGGTCCCACATCATGTGGGAAAACCATGTTTGTTAAAAACTTTTTAGAACATATAGATAGTATGAGTAACATACACTTTGACCGAATAATAGTTTACTATTCCGAATGGCAATCAACGTATAAAAAACTGAGTGATGATGTCGAATTTCACGAGGGTTTACCAAAAAATTCAGACTTTGTCGACGATCCTAGACCAAAATTGATAATTATAGACGACTTGATGAGGGAGTCTTCGGGTGGTGGTGGTGGTGGTGGCGTTATTGCCAATCTTTTTACCAAGGGTAGTCATTATAATAATTTAAGCGTAATATTCATCTCACAAAACCTTTTCCATAAGGTCCAGCGTGAAATCTCGTTAAATTCTAATTATATAGTTATTTTCAAAAACCCTAGAGATAAATCTCAGATACAGTATCTAGCTCGCCAAGTGTGTCCTGAAAATCCACAATTTCTACAAGAGACTTATCTTGATGCAACTAAACAAGCACACTCCTATTTATTAGTTGACTTACGCCAAGATACACCTGATAATTGTCGTTTTCGTAGTAATATATTTCCGTTTGATAAATATCACTATGTTTATGTTCCCAAGAAATCTATAAAAGGTAGCGAACTTGGGAATAATATACCAGTCATACGATTGTAATGGGTTCGAGTAGACGCAAGCGTCTTGGACAAAAAAATTTAAATACTTTAAAATCTCTGTTTCATTTCGATAAAAGCCAACGACGTGTTTTATTACGCGAAGCAGATAAAAAACTTGTATTCTCATTTGCGAATGTGGCTTAAATATTTTACGTGGTAACGTGGCTTTGAACAAAAACTATAAAAATAAATTGAAAAAGTACGTTTTATTCTTAAGAAAATTAACTGATCCTTCGCAAAGTTTGAAAAATAAAAAAAAGTTGATTATCAAATACTAGACTTGTTTACCACTCATCTTGGTACCTGTGATAAAACTATGGAGCATGCAAGAAAAATGATTTTGATCCCTGAAGAAAGTATAAACAATTTACACCATCGTTTATCAGGTGAAAAATTGGTTACTATGCAAACACCGGGTACACCTTCGTCGCGACTAGACAAAGAAATGAGCGAAATTATAAATTCGACATCAATTCAAGATGATCGTTAAAAATATGCGATGTACCAACAAGCATTAGACCATTTTATGTATTATAAATCAAATGATGGTGCAAAAAAGTTTCACGTGAGCGACGTAACCACCCCTGGAGATATCGATAAAGTAAGCAGAGTAAATAATAACGAAGATACCAATGAAGATAGCAGAAAAGTAGATGATAACATAATAAACAGTTTACCATCAACGCTTCGATTTAAAGCAAAACAGTTATTACTGCGATTGTCTGCTTCTGGTGATGTCACATGGGATGATCTTGGTAAGATTGCCATAGATGGCAGTATCGTCAAAGGTGGAAATATAGTAGATTTGATTAACGATGCACTGAGAAATAGAAAACAGCCGTTGTCAAGTGGTTATAGGCAGTTTACCGAAGCGCTTCGCAGAGCAAATATACCACGAGAATTTATTGATAACAATAAAATTTGGGAACTTGTTTCTTCACCACAACCTGATAGTGACGACGACGACGAAGAAACTCAACAACCTAATAGTGAAGAAACAAATGAAAAACCAGCCAATAATAGAGCAACACCAAGAAAGTTGGAAAAAAGATTACACCCCCAAGAAACACCTAGACACGTTACAAAAGTTCGTATTCTTCCATGTGATCGCCTATAGTAAACATTGAAGAAGATTTAATCACACACCCAGAATCAAGTCTTGTAGATAATTTAATCAATTATTTACCTTTTGAAATACATGCTCCAGGATACCATTTTTGTGGACCTGGTACACGTCTAAACGAGAGGTTAGAGAAAGGTGAGAAAGGTATCAACCCACTTGACGATTATTGTCGTGAACATGATATAGCATATGCAAACAGTAGTGATCGTAGCAAAGCTGATTGTTTGCTGGCTAAACGTGCCTTTACACGTTTATTGTCTGAAACAGCTACAACTAATGAGAGAGGTGTGGCTTTAGTCACAACTTGTTGTATGGTAAGTAAAATAACTTTTGGCAAGTTTTCTTTGTACATTAAAAAAATAATTAAAAGAAACGTAAAAAAGAAACTAAAAAAGTTTAAGAATAAGATAAATGGAAAAAACGTTAAATAACTTTTTTTATCGACCACCGAAATTACCAGCCTATGCTGGTGCGTACAACCTTATAAAAACAATTGGTAAAAAACACGATCGCAAAAAAATTATCAAATGGCTTGAAAGTCAGGATGCTTATACTCTACATAAACCTGTACGCCGTCATTTTCCGCACAGGTCTTATGACGTCCGTAACCCTTTTGATGTGTGGGAAGGAGATCTCGCTGATTTACAATCATTAAATCCTATAACAATGACAACACATATCTACTTGTGGTTATAGACGTTTTATCAAAATTTGCATAGGTTGAACCTATTCGTAACAAAACATCGAAAAGTGTCGCTACAGCATTCGAACGTATTTTAACACGTTGTAAAGTACAACACCCCATGCTCTTTCAAACTGATAAAGGTAAAGAATTTCTGGACAAAGAGATGCAACAAGTTTTGAAAAAGAACAGTATAAACTATCGTGTAGTTAGAAATCCTGATATTAAAGCAGCTGTGGTTGAAAGGTTTAACAGAACATTGAAGGGTCGATTATGGCGATATTTTACTCATACAAATACGTACAGATATATTGATATTTTACAAAAAATTGTTGATGCTTACAATAATTCTTGGCATTCTGGTACTAAAATGACTCCTGCTAAAGTTAATTTGTACAATGCCGTAAAAGCATACCAAAACCTAGCCCAACGATACAACACGACCCGTATTCGATACCCTAAATATAAGGTGGGTGACTTAGTACGTGTCAGTCTCGCCAAACTAGTGTGCAAGAAAGCATATGAAAGCGGATGGACTTTGGAATTATTTCGAATTATACGTATATCTACTAAACGCCAACCGCCTGTTTATACTTTGGAAGATCTTAACGGTGAACCAATCGAAGGTTTTTTCTACGAAGAAGAACTTTCTAGAGTTCAAAAAGATTTTGTAACTTGGAAAGGTTATCCCGATAAATTTAATTCCTGGGTTTCAGCAAACAATTTAAAAAAGATATAATGAGAGAACAATTTTACATAGTATTATTTAGTAACAACAGCATGTTTGTGTTTCCTGAAATAAAACAACACATTTTACCACAAAGCTACCTCAAAATATTTATTTACACGGTGAGTGGTCTGTAACTCTATGTGAGATTCAGATACCCCACACATTTCAACATATTTCGCTCGATAACTATGAGGGTATGGTCTGTGTAAAAACAACTGAGTCGTTTTCACCAAATGATTTGAGACACGAATCAATAGAAAATGATGTTATTGCACACTTATCTCCAGGAATTTACATAGATATGGAAAATCTTTTACAAGAAATAAATAATTTACCTAACATAAAAAATCACTTACAATTCAAAGCACAACGTGGAGGGTTTATAGAAATTGAACGAACTTGTCAGGACACTTGTGACACGAGTTTTCATAGTTTAATTTTGTCTGAAAAACTCTTGAGAATTATTGGCTTTGAAAATCATAATCTTGAAAAAATTAGAGATACAGTTACCAGTCAAAGACCTGCCGATCTTATTATCGGTTTACCATCAATAATAACAGTGTATAGTGATATTTGTGAACCTTACATTACAGGTGATGTACACACACCTCTTTTACGCATAGTTCCTCTTAACATGAACGAGTATAAATATGGTAGCATTGAGATTAAAAACTTTATCACGCCAATGTATATTACCATTGTTATCTACGTCATTTCAATCGATCACAATAGATATAAAGGATCAAGATGGAAACCCTATAGCATTCGATTACGCTACGTTGACAGTAACACTTCATTTTAAGAGAACAGCATAAGATGGGTTATTTTTGATAACCAAAGTGCCCACGATCCATTCAATAATTATATTACAATAGATACATGTATGCAAAAAGGAAAAGGTGTTGGAAGCTTTTTAAAAGGTGTCTATCGTAGTGTTTTACCGTTTGTAAAAAAGGGTGGTAGGGCTCTAGGAAAAGCTGTTGGTAAAGAGGCTTTACGAGCAGGTGTAAATATTTTAGATGTCATTACACATGAAAAGCCTTTTAAAGAATCTTTTCGTATTAATATTCGAGAATCAGGAAAGAATCTCAAAAGAAAAGCCGAAGAAAAATTGGATAATCTGATAAGTGGCTCAGGATATAAAACTAAGCGTCGGGCCCAGAAACAACAGTTGACTAAGAACACTGATGCCGTTAACACCAAAAGTAGAAAACGTTCCAAAGTTAAACCAAATAAAAAATTTGGTATTAAAAAAAAACACTGAAAAAATAAAAGGAAAACTTTGAAAGAAAAACGTACTGCATGAGATATTTTTGAAGAATAATGGCTTTTCTGCATAGTGGTTCGTGTGCATGTCTTAAATCTGAAGTGAATTTATTTAGTGTACCCCCTACTCAAACAACGATTGAAAATTCAAATTATGTTCGATATAAGCCAATATCTTCGCTAACTGAAGGGTCGCCAATAGAGTTTTCTATACCGGGAACTAATGAATATATCGACCTTGCATATACTCTGCTTAGTGTTCGTGTAACTATCGCACAAACAGTAACACCTCCTGAAACCATAGATAAAAATACCTTGAAAAATGTTGGCCCTGTAAATAATTTTATGCACTCGATATTTAGTCAAGTTTATGTGTTTTTTAATCAAAAACCTGTTTCCCCGCCCAATAACGCCTACGCTTATCGATCATACATTGAAACTTTATTAAACTATGGGTCTGCAGCTAAAAAATCTCATCTCACCAGTGTACTATGGTACACCGACACTCCTGGAAAAATGGATGCTACAGATGACGAAAACGAGGGTTGTTCGGGATTCAACGCGACCAGCCGAGAGCACTCCCCTACTCCGGCCACCTATACATGTGTGAGAGAGCCGTGCCAGTCAGCGCTCTCCACGCGTCTCTCTTACCGCCCCTCTTTCGACCAAGACACGCCGACGGCACTTCGCAGCGCCGGCCGGTTCAGTTCACACGCGACGGCCAGAGCGAGAGCAGCAACTTTGTACGCCATCGGAGACACGACGGAGTCTACTTCAATAAACGCATTTATTCTCCACACGAAAAGTATTCTTGTTAAAAGAACCAGCCCAGTCCACGATCCATCCATTCTTCATCAAAAAACATTTGGTCCTTCGAGCCGGATCGTGGGAGAAGCATCGCCATGGCCACAACGAGGAGAACCCTTTCTACTATGCCCTACGTCTACTCTCGAGTGGCGTAGGACTAGTCTTCTCTTCTGCAGGTACGCATCAAAGTGTTCGTGGTCGTGAGTGTCGATATAGTCGCATGCTCACGCATGCCGACTGCGCGCGTACGTTGCTGTCTCTCTCTCGTTTGTTTCGCCGTCGCGCGCACTCGGAAGCCAATCTCTAAGGCTTCTTAGGGGAAATAGCACATTCAATTGCTATTTTCCCCATTTCTGAAAGCGCCTTGAAGTGTGCGTTGTTATCGACTCCAAGACGTCGCCAAGAGCGTGCGCTGTAAAGCCAGCTCTAGAATCACGGCGTTCGTACGGTGATCGGCAGCCATATTATCCTACTCAAAGCAACAAGTGGTAACTTTCTCATCAGAGCCACGGTTAAGCCAGCTCTAGAATCATCCCGATCGTACGATGATCGTTTAATTGTTGCCGGCTATTGCAGCGATTCGAAAAGGGATTCACGCCTCTCAATTGATGGACCACCCGCGTGGAGCGTACATGCTACGGGGTCCACATCAGTCAAGACAAGGAGTACCCGCGTGCGGTGTACACGCTACGGGGCTCACACCGGTCAAGACACGGAGTACCCGCGTGCAGCTTGCGCTACGTGGTCTATACCAGTCCATCCAAGGACTACCACAGGAAGCGAACTGATACATCGACCGTCCTAATACTTGGACACACGTATCGTTCCAATTTGTTTATATTAAAACTTGCAACTATCGTCTAGTCAAACTAGTGCATCTTCTCTTTTAATGAAATTTTATTGAATTCAGTCAATGTCAATTTTATTAAGATTAAATTTGAGATTAGTACAAATTAATTGATTTGAGTTTGTTATAAGTTTAATTGCAATATTTAGCAAATCTTGAGAAAATTGAATGCAATTTTCGCCTTAGCAAATACTTATATTATTGGACCTTGCAGTTTATTGCTTCCTGCTGAAACAACATCTCGATCTCAACTTCGACTGCTGATTTACACCCCGGATTCACTCCTGCACGAGTTGCTGAATTCAAAGCTGCAGTTTCATCTTTTTAAGCAGTCAGCATTGTGGATCATCAGCTGATTCATCGAGGGAACGTTATCAGACGCTATCAACGTTGCATTTACAAGCGCATCGTCCCGTTCATACTCGCATAATAACTTAGGTTAAGACTTAATTGTAACAATTTTCACTTATGGTTATTCTACTTTCGAGTGGGTGAACATAGTTCAAGCAATACTTAGGTTAAATAATCAAACTTGCTACTAATCTAAATTAACTTGATCTCAAAATGGAGGCGTTTCATGCTAAGCAGACGGCACTCCAAGTTAAAATTGCAAATTCCTTTAAAGATTTCAAATCTAAGGGTAAAGATAACATGACTGAAGGTTATGCGGAATCGCGTCTAACCGGACTGGAAACAAATTATGCGACTTTTCGTTCAAATCATGAGAAACTCATGCAGATTGAGGATCTTGATACAACCCATACCTATTTTACGTCTAAACTCTGTGATCTGGTTGAGGATAACTTTTACGACCGAAGAGGTGATTTTCTGGATTTTTTAAAAGCCTGTAGAACGAGAAATGCCGATCAAGGCCCTTCTACGTCTACTGCCGCCCCAACGCCGCCAAGCCTCCCTCAAGCCACCAAGGTTGCGTTTCAATCGCTACCTAAGATAGACCTACCCAAATTTTCTGGCAAATTCTCGGATTGGGAAAATTTTAGGAATGTCTTTTGTTCAGTCATTCATCGACGCGAAGATTTAACACTTGTCTTGAAATTGTATTATCTTCGCACTCACCTCACTGGTGAGGCACTTGAGAAAATTAAATCTCTTCCCATTTCTGGTGATAATTATGAACGAGCCTGGACAGCTTTAATCGAATATTACGAAAATCAACGTCGTATTGTTGATTCTCACATTTCAGAAATCTTCGCAGTCAAACCCATGAAGCAGACTCTTCTTCGGAAATTAAACGTATTTACAGGGAACTTTACAACCCTGTAGCTAGTCTAATATCCCTTAATAGAGCGGATTCTTTAGGTAGTGATCTGATGGTACATTTCTCGCTTAAGCAGCTTGATTTGAATACTCGTAAAGAATGGGAAAGACATCTTGGTGATAGTGTTGATCCACCCACATTGGAACAACTTCAAGCCTTTCTTCTAAGTCAAACCCTCACTCTAGAGGCCATAGAAGCTGGCACTAGAACGTCTTCAACAAATAATTCAAAAGCTCAATCAACAAATTCAAAACCTCGTAAATCGGAGCATGACAATGCTCAGTCGGTTTATTCGCATCAAACCTCATCTTCGAACCCAACAAAAAAGAAATGTTCGATTTGTAATCATGATCCGATCTTCTAATCTTTGTTACAATTGTTTAGGAAAGCACAACGTTAAAAATTGTACTTCCACGTATCGATGCTTTCTTTGCAAAGCTAAGCAACACACTTTGGTGCACACTGACAGAAATCAAGTAATCAGTTCATCGCAGACTGATCAGATTGATTCTGTGCCCAGCTTCCCTAGCCCAAACTGTGGCAATCTTGTCATTTCAAAAGACATTCAATCTGCTCATCAAGCAGTCTCCCTTAATCGTGGAGAAAGTACTAAATGTACAGGAGTACTTTTAGCTACCGCTAGGGTTAACGCCCTTGGTCCTAACGGAACCAAAATTCAAGTTCGTGCGCTCATCGATCCCGGATCTCAAATTTCACTTGTTACACAAGCTTTGTGTAACTTGCTCTCATTAGATTGTAGAACCAGTCATACGCACATCCAAGCTATAGGCGAAAAGACAGCTGCCGTGTCTTCGAAGGTAGCTTGTCTTACTATACAACCTCATTTTGATCCAACTTATTCTCTAAAAGTGGATACTATAATCTTACCAAGATTATCCTCGTATAAGCCTCCCGTCGTAGGTGGTAATACTAATTTCGAATACTTGAGAGGGCTGCAGCTAGCTGACCCCATGTATTTTGAACCATCACGCATCGATATTATTCTCGGTGCAAGCGCCTATGCGCAAATCATTGAAAATCAAATTGTGAAGGGCCAAAGTCTTCAGCCGATAGCACTTAGTTCCAAACTAGGATGGCTTTTGACAGGTAATCTCTCTTCGTCAACTTCAGAAATAGGGTTAGAATCAATATCTCTTCATTGTTCGGACAGCTGCGAGCATGAATCCAAACTTTTGGAGCTCGTACAAGATTTTTGGAGGGCGGAGGAGATACTCAATTACAAAAAATCTTACTCGCCTGACGAACAAACATGCGAGGATTTTTATCGAAAAACAACTCGTCAAGATGAAACAGGGCAATATATAGTAAGTCTACCCTGGAAAAGTCGAGACCAGTTGAGTTCTGCTCATCTCGAGAGCTCTCACATTGCCGCATTACGTGCACTCAATCGTCTCGAAGCAAACTTCGCTAAAGACGAAAAACTGAAATTAGCTTATACTGAATTCATAAAGGAAGACATTGAATTAGGTCACATGTCTCTCTCTTCGAATTTCGATTCATTGTCTAACAAAAGTCAAGCCTTCTTACCACATCATGGTGTGTGGAAGGAAACCAGTACAACTACCAAATTACGTACTGTGTTTAATGGTTCGAGTAAAACCAAAACAGGGGTCTCGGTCAACGATCTTCTACACGTTGGACCCAATCTTCTTCAGAATCCCGTCGCTTTGATCTGTGCCTGGCGTACGTATAAGATCGCACTTTCAGCTGACGTAGAAAAAATGTTCAGACAAATTGGTGTCGAACAATGCGATCAACCATTTCAGTCGATTTTATGGCGTTTTAACAAGAGCGAACCCATTAAAGTTTATCGACTAATCACAGTGATATATGGATTGGCCTGTTCGCCGTTTCTAGCCATACGCACACTCTTGAGACTAGCCGAAGATTATGGCAAAACTTATCCGATCGCAGCTGAAGCTGTTCGCTCAGAAATGTATTCTGATAATGTGCTTTCTGGTGCACACTCTTTTGAAGAAGCTTTGCAGAAACAAGATGAGTTAATTCAACTCTTCAAGCAACGTCATCTTAATCTTCGAAAGTGGACTTCGAATAATGCTGAAGTACTTTCTTATTTACCCTCGAATATGTTAGCTGCTGATTCTACTACTTTATTCGCCTCAGAAACATATGTACCAATTCTGGGTATAGATTGGCAACCTAACACAGGTTTCTTTAGTTTTCATATCGAAGCTGCCCCCGCTGATTCAGCATCTACCAAACGTTCGGTTCTCTCTAGAATTGCTCGCATCTTCGACCCCATGGGGTGGTTGGCTCCTATCGTAATAGCCGCAAAAATTATTATGCACTCTTTGTGGATTCTGCAGGTTAGTTGAGATGAAGAACTTCCTCTCGATATCTCAAGTCGGTGGCAGACTTGGTTGCAAGATCTTCATTCTATTAGTCTGATTAAAATCCCTCGCTGGAGTGGATACACGCCACAATGCGAATTTCTTGAAATCCACGGATTCGCAGATGCTTCTACATTTGCCTATGGTGCAGTAATCTATCTGCGCTTAATTCAAAGCCAAAATGTTCTAGTCACACTTCAAGTGGCCAAAACGCGAGTAGTGTCCACTGAAGACGCTAAGCATACCTCGCTTAGAACTTTGTGCTGCGTTGCTACTCGTTAGACTGACTCACTCTTTCATTGAGTCATTCCCAACTAAGGTTGAAAGTATTCATCTATGGTCAGACTCAGCGGATTTACTCTTTTGGCTGAAGGATCACCCATCTAGATGGGGAGTGTTCGTAGCTAATAGGTGTTCGGAAATTGACACTCTATTACCTGACGCATATTGGCATCATGTGCGATCAGTGGACAACCCTGCTGATGTCATATCATGAGGTATTGAGCCGTCAAAGTTTGCCTCGCATATCTCTGGTGGAAAGGTCCCTCATGGCTATCTGATAGCCCTGAACCTTGGTCGAGGACTCATGACGAACTCAATTTTACTGTTAATAGCCTCAATCTTCAACCTAGTTACACTTTAGTCGCTAGTAAAAATCCTCCAAATTCTGTTGAGAATACTCCAGAAATTTGGAGTCTTATAAAATAAGTACTCATCGTTAGATAAGTTGTTACGTATGGCTTCGTATTGCTTTCGATTCATTAATCGAGTCAGCTCGAAAATAGAGCGTACGACGTCGTCAAATGTAGGCGTTAGTCTTCTTTCTGTTCTTCAATCTCTACTAAGCCATCACACTCCGTGCTCTAAGGAGATAAGTGCTAGTGAGATTGAGAACACCCGACTGTGTCTGATTTATCTAGTGCAAGCTGCGTATTTTGAACTTGAATTCCTACAATTACAGAGAAAAGGTAAACTTTCAACGAAAAGTACACTTTCATCGTTAAACCCCATGATACAAAATCATTTGATCACGGTGGGCGGCCGCCTCTCTCATTCGCTGCTCGAAGAAGACGCTAAGCATCCTCTTATTTTACCTGCTATGTGTCATTTCACTACGTTGATAATTCAGGATGTTCATCAGCGTACTCTTCATGGTGGTGTTCAATTGACACTTGCTACACTCAGACGTCAGTATTGGTTAATTAAAGGACGATCTGAAGTCAAGAAAGTCATCAGAACTTGCCTCGCATGCTCACGCCATGCCGCTCGAGTGCCAACTCAGTTAATGGGTGAGCTGCCAAAGGCTCGAGTGTGTCCCTCTCCGCCATTCGAATGCTCAGGCGTCGATTACGCCGGCCCCATTCAGCTTCGTCTTACTAAGACTAGAGAAAAAGGCACCACGAAAGGTTACATAGCCGTCTTCATTTATATGGCCACCAGAGCCGTACACATCGAGGTTGTCGAGGATTACTCTAGTGAAGCGTTCATCGCTGCTTTCCATCGATTTACCGCTCGTAAAGGTCATTGCAAAAGCTTATACTCTGACCAAGGTACAAACTTCATAGGTGCAGATGCTCAACTAAAAGAGATGCTCATAGCATCTTCATCAATTTCATCACAAATCGTTAGGTCACTCGCGAAAGAAGGAACTTCATGGATTTTCAATCCCCCCAGTGCGCCTCACATTGGTGGCGTTTGGGAAGCCGTAGTTAAATCGGCGAAACATCATATGCGCCGAGTCATTGGAGAACAAGTTATCACCTTTCCCGAACTCGCTACCCTCATGTGCCGAATTGAAGCCTGCCTAAATTCGAGACCTTTAACTGCTCTCACTGATGATCCATCTGACGTTGATTTCCTTTCATCGTCACATTTTCTTATACAGCGTTCGTCATTTTTAGTGCCAGAAGAAGACCTCACCGACGCCAATGTGCCTCCAGGAAAACGCTGGCTTTTAATCAGCCAGATGACGCAACATTTCTGGGCCAGGTGGTCCACAAGAGTACTTGATGGCTCTGCATTCACGTATGAAGTGGAGACAGCCGCAACCCTCAGTCACCGTGGGCGGACTCGTTCTCGTTCGCAACGAGCTCACGCCTCCATCCAAGTGGCCTATCGCACACATCACAGCCATTCATCCAGGAAGTGATGGCCTCACCCGTGTCGTCGAGCTTCGCACGACCACTACAACTCTTCGTCGTCCCATCGCCAAGGTCGTCCGTCTCCACCCTGCTGAATAAGGACCATTCACCAGTTTGGCGAAGGTGGGCGGAATGTTCGTGATTCAACGCGACCAGCCGAGAGCATTCCCCTACTCCGGCGACCTATACATGCGTGAGAGAGCCGTGCCAGTCAGCGCTCTCCACGCTCTCTCTTACCGCCCCTCCTTTCAACCAAGACACGCCGACGGCACTTCGGCGCGCCGGCCGGTTCAGTTCACACGCGACGGCCAGAGCGAGAGCAGCAACTTTGTACGCCATCGGAGGCACGACGGAGTCTACTTCAATAAACGCATTTATTCTCCACACGAAAAGTATTCTTATTAAAAGAACCAGCCCACTCCACGATCCATCCATTCTTCATAAAAAAACAAGGGTCTTACAAACCGCCGAATCCTTATGGGCGACCATTATTAATTAATGGTGTCGAAGTACGTGTGCGGCTCGTACGATCACGAGATAGTTTTTGTCTTATGGACCCGACAGGACTCTACACCGCTCGAATCACCGAAGCTGCTCTCTTTGTACGTCGTGTCAGACTTAGTCCAAGTATTATATTGGCTCACGAAATAGCACTTTCGAAAACAACAGCTAAATATCCCCTCACACGTGTAGAAGTAAAAGCTATTACAATGCATAGTGGTATTCATGGAGAAACATTGGATAATGTCAGTTTAGGTCAATTACCAAAAAGAATTATTGTTGGCTTTGTAGAAAATAAAGCTTTTAACGGTGATAAGGGTCTCAATCCATTTAATTTTAAAAATTTCAATATAAATTATTCGTGTCTCTACATTGATGGTGTACAATAACGTCTAAACCATTACAACCTGATTTTAAAACGAATAATATGTATGTTGATCCATATCATACTTTATTTTCTGGTACAGGTATACATTATCTAAATGAGGGTAATTTCATTTCACGCGAAGCTTATGCCAATGGATATTGTCTTTTCGCTTTCGATTTAACACCTGATTTATCAGCAAATCAAGATACACATTGGAATCTAGTAAAACATGGTAGTGTGAGAATTGATGTTCGTTTTGATGATCCGTTAAGCAGTACAGTTAATTGTATAATTTATGCTGAATATGAAAATATACTTGAGATTGATTCGTCACGTCAAGTTCTCGTGGACTATAGTGGGTGAGATGGTGGGGGAAAGTAGTAGTAGTGGGGGGTAAAGGTTAATGGTTTGGAAATGTTTCTGATATGTCAGTCGTTGATTGGACGTTGATTTGTTCAAAACTATGAAGACGGATATCGTCGTAGATATACAGTGTGTCAAAGATTATAAAAACCGTCCGGTACCAAAAGAAGTGGCAGTTCTTTCATTAAATCAAAATTTCACAGGACATTGGCTTGTTTCTCCGAATAGACAAATAACTGCAATAAGAGGCTAGAAAAGAAAACGATTGGTTATCACGAAACCATCACGGCTTGGACTGGCTTGATCAAGGTGTTTCCGAAAAAGTATTGTTCAAAAACCTACAAGAAATTTACAAGAGAGCAAACAATATTTATGTTCGTGGTGGCATGAAAGTGGCGATTTTACGAAAAATCACTACACGACACATTATAAATTTAGAGTTTGAGGAAGATTGTCCACCATTTCACAAACTTACAGCATCTGGTAATTACTGCATGCAACATTCTTTAAAATACGGTTTTTCAAAGTTTAGTTGTGCTTTGAATAACGTCTCTAAGTTAAAAACGTGGTTGAAAACACGTGGTAAAACTGAAGCTATTGGTGAAGAGTTTATCTTTGAACCACCTATTAACCACTGTGATGAACAATATACAAATTCAACTGATTTTATCTCGAATTCCTACTCACGCTGTGGGGGTCTTTGCGGCAGATCAAATTCCTCTGGTCTCGACGAGACCGACAGCTTTTATTTTCAACACCCAAAGGCACGGTAAACCTGGCTTGCATTGGGTGGCAATTTACGTCAATAAAAACGATGATGCCTGGTACTTTGATAGTTTTGGTGTACCTCCTTACATACCCGATCATATAAGCCGTATTCGGAGAAATGTTAGAAAATTTCGATGGAATTCACGACAACTACAAAGTGAAACTTAAGATACATGTGGCTATTTTTGTCTCATGTTTTTACATTACATGTCTGTGGGCCTTGGAATTGGACATTTTCTCGAGAACTTTTCTTGTAACTTACACAAAAATGATCAAATTGTTAGAAATTATGTTTCAAAATTGTATAGGGGCACATTTCCCCACTACCATTACCGACCCCTCCACTACTAACACATCCCGCTACTATCCTACCCTTCCAATAGAAAACCCCTCCACCATCCGAATGAATATTATAAAAAAGAGCGTCTACCACAACCTATTCATTAGTTCACACTATCACTCCTGCTGAAAATAATACATAAGAATGGCTGATCAAGGCAAGCGTAAATACAAGGCAATGGCAGGTCAAGAAAGTGTTTCCAAATATCATTGTCGTCATCAACTGTTGCCAATGGTGTACGGACTAAACAAATCTTATACTAAGAAAATTACAATTGATCTAGAAAATAAGGAAATTGGTGGTGAATTTCTACCTTTCATCCGTCTTAGTGGTGACGACTTTGTTCGTATACCATTTACTTTGTCTGACTGGCGTTTATTTGAAGAAATTTTTCCAGTTATTGATAAGTTCTTTGAAACTGAAGATGGTGATATGCTGGATAAAAAGATGCCCTTTAGCCGTTTTAGCATAAGGCTTATTATGAGTTATGGCGACAAGGCAATTGAACTTGTAGAAGAAGAAGATTCACAGACGTCAGGTGATCAAACACCAAAGAAACAGTACCGACGTAGTTTAGTATTTAAAAAAGTTTCTTTTGATAGATTAAAAATATTAAAACATTGTATACGTGTGAGAGTGAGATTTTTATTAGATGTAACATGTAACATAGAATATATTATTAATACACTTTGTCATTATTTCAAAGAAAAATTGCAAGAATCGCAATCATCACAATATACACATTTTTCTAAGGATGATTTATTAACTTATGCGGAAAAATTCGGCATACCTGATTCTGATAAAGTTTATGATGAAATAATGATTAAAAAAAATGATATACCTATATCAATACCCATTCATGATGTTATGTCTTTAATATATGACCTTGTATCATTACATTTAGAAAATATTATATTTTTAATGAATAAAAAGATTTAAATGTATCAAACTTGTTTTTACTTACCTTTTATACTCCTATCCTAAAATACCACCCAGTTTTCTTGCAGATAAAGTTTAATATTATAGAGTTAAATTGTAAAGTCAAATTTTAAATCATAGAGTTCAATATTATATACATTTTAAAAGTTCAAGTTATATTTTAAATTTTGAAATCATAGAGTTAAGTTTAAATCATAATTTTAAATTTTGAAATCATAGAGTTAAGTTTAAATCATAATTTTTAATTTTGAATATTGTGGCACCATGGGGCAGACACAACAAACCCCCACCACCACACCCTTGTGGAGGGGGAGGGGATGTATAATACCCCCTCCACCAGGGTGTGGTGGTGGGGGTTTGTTGTGTCTGCCCCATGGTGCCACAATAACTACTTTCCTATTATTTTAGGTTTAAAAGAGTTTGGCGAATACGCGGAAAAAAGCATTATGTCCTGGCTTTAGGGTACTGGATTGAAAAATCAATTTACCAGTTAAAATTCGATCCTATTTTTGTAATTGTATTTCTGGCTTAAAGTATGACTGAAAGTATGGCTTAAAGTATGACTGAAAGTATGGCTTAAAGTACGACTTAAAGTATCGCTTAAAGTATGGCTCAAAGCTTGGCTTAAAGTAAATGGCCTAAAGTATAGCTGCAGGAGTGGCTCTAACTGTCGCCGAGATAGGGACTTGGGTCATAATTTTGTTTATCGGTCATAGTTTTTGTTCGCGGAGAGAAATTTTGGCAAGCGGATAGCCGGATACCCGCGTAAAAAAATTATATTGATATGAACTTCGTACTAAGTTTAGATTCCTATGAACTTCATACCAAGTTTAGATTCATATAAACTTCATAACAAGTTTAGAGTCATATGATCTTCATACGAAGTTTAGATCCATATGAACTTCATATGAACTTGTCGAATGAAACTAAGCTGAACTTCATACGAAGTTTAGATTCATATGAACTTCATGTGAAGATGTTGAATGAAACTAACAAGGAAGGTACCCCAAGTGTAAGTCGCCGATTTGGACGATATTGCAATATGTTGTAGTACATTAAAAAATAAGAGACACGTATTTTTTTTTACGCGCTGATAGACACTTTAAGGGGGTGAAATCTACCCCTAAAGTTCACCCTCAAAAACAGTTTTTTTCAAATATTTCAAAAACGAATAAAGCTAGTTTAATGAAACCGACGCCAAAAGTTGTAGAATAAAAAAGCCTTCAAAACAGCATTACTTTCAATTTTAAGGGTAGCAACCCCTATTTTTTTTCAAGACAACTAAGCTTTTTTCATCATTTTTCAGCTATAAAAATTATAATAAATTATATATCGCCTTGAAACTGATTCCATTTAAAAGAAAATTAAAAAATAAAGTTCACCTGTCCCGTGGTTTTAAACAAAATTATTTTTTAGGGGTGACTACCCCTTATTTTTATTTTGTTCATTATTTCAGAAATAAATAAAGATACCTTAATAAAACTAACGCTAAAATCTTAAAATTAAAAAGGCCATAAATCTGCATAACATTCAATTTTAAGGGTAGCAACCCCTATTTTTTTAAAGGAAATTAAGTTTTTTATCAATTTTCAGCTATAAAAATTACAATAAATATATCTCTTTAAAAACCATTCCATTGAAAAGATTGACCATAAAATTTTGACCAATAACAGAGACAAACGCTATGTAAGTTTAGCGCTTTCGGGCAATACGAAATACTAATTTATCATTAATTTTGCTAAATTAGTTTGGGTAAACTACTTGTTTAAACGGATTATTGTAAAGCTTTTTCGAAAAACTAATTTTGACTTGAATTCCACAAGAAAAGTAACATGTTTATTTAAACTTTTATATGTTGTAGTGAACCAGAAAACGAAAAATATTTATATTTTTTATCTGTGAATAATACATTTTAAAGGGGTGCAAATCATCCCCGGAAGTTCATTATGTTCTTACTTCCCTTTATTATATTTTATGTATTATTATAAATACTTCGTCAAAGGCAATCGTACCGTTTTGATACGTGATAAATAAAGCATTAAAAAAAATTAATGTGTGTGTGCGTGTGTGTACATGGATGTAAGTGATTTTTATGCAGTAAATAAGAGTAATCGCTGATTGTGAATGAGAAAATAATAAGTTATTTTTATGTTATTATGAGGCGGATATTTATAGATTGGTGATTTAACTCGTAGTTTCATATATTGCTGGCAAACATTGTATTTATAAATCGGTAGAGTTCCAGTCGTGCAGTGTTGTTTTGTGAAAGTGGTTATTTCTATAATATTGTGGCTGTAATATTGCATCAATTCATTTTTTTATAAAAATAAATGTATTATATATCAGATATATATTTATATATCAGATCTAATGCATTAATTGTAAGAATTTCGTATCTGTCTATAGGCTTTAATAAAATTATAACAGCTTTTCAAAATTATATTTTGCGTTATTTTTAATGAACATATTAGAAAGTATGCAATTTCGTACATTGTTACATTTTTGGAGATACATTTGACGTTATAGAGCACAAATAGTTTAAATTGATTTTTCTTTAATGTTAAAGATTTAAAAAATCCTGATTTATAAGTGCATAAAGTATTTTTAATATTTTTACGAAAATTAAAAAATGTATCAAAATATACTTTATTGTGTATACTGTATTGTTTACTTTCTCTTATGAACAAAATTATAGACTCCTGATTCAATTTTTAGCCAAAATTGTATACGGTTCCTTTACTATTAGATGTTTTACAAATAATAAATTTTACATACAAATAATAATTTTAAAACTCGAGATTACCTTCTTTTCATTTTAATCAAGCGCTTTAGTAAAGAAATATACAGATACGATATTCTTAATAGATTCTTAACAGGATGGCCCAAAGTATAAATATTTGTTTTATTTGTATGTGTCGCCTTTTTAAATGCAACATTATCTTGTGAAAATATGGTATTTTTTTAATATTTAAACAAATATTTCCCGGTAAAAAGACATTGGTCGCATGATGGCGTACATCAGTAAAAGCGTACAACGTACAACCTACAAAGCTTCCTCATTGAGAAATAGCTATGTTCTTGCAACATAGTAATGTAACGTTTAGAGGGGTGACGCATACAAATTAAAAAAATGTTTTTATTTTCAGCATTCTATATATGTGTGTTGTAAAGATACTATTTCTGTATGCAATTATTCTTATAAATGTTTGATTATTTTAGCACTCAAAATGAAAATTAATCTTCTGAATGTTATTAATTTGCTGCTTGCCTATTTCCAAACACTTGATATTGAAGATAGCCCTTATAATATTAAAGAAATAGAAATAAAAGACCATTTCCAAATGATACTGTTAGATTTAATGGAATCGTCTAATACCTTAGATGTTATAATGGAAAAATCGTTGGATTTTCAAGAAGAATATAAAGAAACAGATGGACGTATTGTGGAAGATGTTGATTTACATACACTTCCTTACTATCCTGAATTACCCACGGATCAATGTACGGGACATGAAGAACCATTGAGTTTTGAATACAAAAAAAGGGCTGTAAAATATTGGAGAAGTGGAAAAACAAAAAAGAATTTATCGCTTATAACAGTTCAAAATAGATTCAGGAAAGTCAGTTCTGAAACACAGTTACATCGCTGGGCTCACCAAATCAATCAAGGTGGAACTTAACGAGAAAAAATTGCAAGAATTTGCGATTTCACACTAGAAAATTTTAAAGCTGCTACTGAAGCTGGATTAATAATTCATGACAACGATTTATGAAGATGGGCTCTACAAGCACGAAAATTAATCGGAAATGAGGACGTAAGATTTACAGCTTCAAAACATTGTCTTTCAAAATTTAAAAACACCCATAGAATTGTTTCTCCAAAAAATTAATAAATTTATCACAAGAAAAAGTATAAAAAATAGAAATGATTTGCATAAAAAAGAAGTAGAATTCGTAACAGAAGTCAAACAATTGATTAATCAAATAGGCTCTGACAATACATATAATTCAGACCAGTCTGGTTTTCAGTTGGAAATGCATTCTGGTCGATCTCTTGCTTTTGAAGGAGAAAAGAAATTACAGTGCCTTGTACAGTCGGTCACATCAACAACTCATAGCTATACGGTACAGCCGACAATTTCAGCCACAGGAAAGTTACTATCACCATTATTTTTAGTATTAAAGGAATAAACCGGAGAATTTGGGCCAATTGTCTCACAAAATTTATTTGTGCCTACAAACGTATATGTTATAATTATTTTATGAAGCTAATGGCCATATCTACCAGTGAAAGGTGATTTTTTTAAAAAAAATAAAAAATAAAAAAGACCATAATCTTCGACGTTTCGGAGACTTTATTCATATCTCCCTCTTCAGGAATCTATAATTAATAATTTAAGAAATTTAACACACTGTTTTTTTAAAAATAACACAAATATACGACGACTTACAATCCTTAATTACATATCGTAATGTCAAGTAGTTTATGCGGGCAACAATCCGCTCGTCAGTGATTTTAGAAAACAATTTTTTCGCTTTATATATTCAAGTAACATTTAAATGTGTAAGTGGGTATCTAATTCACCACTACAACATAAACAATGAAAGAGTGGGAGAAAGGCAAACCGTAAGAGTCGAAGAGAGCGAAGAGAGATACCAGGGCGACACGTATTGGCGAAAGTAACCCTAATAACCTTAGTCTCTATAATACAAGACTATGGATACTTCCATTATACATGCGTTCCTAGTAACCTTTTAGCTAACGTACATGGATGTTATATTTCTATATATATTTCTTTAGAGACCAAAAATTCACAATTATTTATCAGAGTATTATATACATACGGTAGTCTACTAATTTCAAATTGTTTATTAATAAAGTTATTTTGTGTATGAATAAATAGAGCTTCGGAGAATAATCTTTTTTCTTTATTGCTTTCGATATCTAGTATCTTTACGTTTTGAAAATTAATTGTGTGACTATTATCTTGTGTGTGAATAAATAATGATGAATTTTGATCTCTATCACAGTACTTTTTTGATGTTCTTTTATTCTAACATTCAGACGCCTACTAGTCTGCCCTACGTATGACGCGTTACAATTGTTACAATTTATCTTATAAACTACGTTTGCATTATTATATTTTACATTTTTGTCCTTACCTAATTTTATAATATTATTTAGTTTATTAATCGTACTAAAAATTACATTAGTGTTACATTTATTAAAAAAGTTTTTTATCAAACATTCCATTTCTTTGACAAATGGTAGAACAATAAATTTTTTCTTATTTACATTATTGAAAATTAGTGTGGTATTCTGAGAAGTGTTATTATTAAATTTTATCTTTTTTAACCTTTTTTTAATATGATAATCTATTATGTCTTGTGGATAATCATTGTTTTTTAATAATAATTTTATGAACGAAATATTTTTTTCCTGAAAACTACTATGTGATAATTTTATTGCTCGATCAATTAAACAATAAATAATAGCAATTTTATTACTTTGGGGATGGTGAGAATTGTAATTTAGATACCGGCCTGAAAAAGTTGGTTTTTTATACCAATTTGTAATAATATTTCTATGATCATTTATAATAATTTCAATGTCTAAAAAACTTATACTATTGTTCTTGGGTTTTTCAACCGTAAATTGTAAATTCAAATCGTACGCATTAAATATCTTTAACGTTTTATCAATGTCATTCTTGTGTATACACAGTACAATATCATCCACATAACGATAATAAAATAGCGGTTTAAATTGTAATTTATTAATACAGTAAGATTCTAAATCATCCATGACTATGTCTGACAGTATTGGACTTATTGGATTACCCATGGCTGATCCAAAAGTCTGTCTATAAAATTTTCCCATTGGGTATAAAAACCCAAGAACAATAGTATAAGTTTTTTAGACATCGAAATTATTATAAATGATCATAGAAATATTATTACAAATTGGTATAAAAAACCAACTTTTTCAGGCCGGTATCTAAATTACAATTCTCACCATCCCCAAAGTAATAAAATTGCTATTATTTATTGTTTAATTGATCGAGCAATAAAATTATCACATAGTAGTTTTCAGGAAAAAATATTTCGTTCATAAAATTATTATTAAAAAACAATGATTATCCACAAGACATAATAGATTATCATATTAAAAAAAGGTTAAAAAAGATAAAATTTAATAATAACACTTCACAGAATACCACACTAATTTTCAATAATGTAAATAAGAAAAAATTTATTGTTCTACCATTTGTCAAAGAAATGGAATGTTCGATAAAAAACTTTTTTAATAAATGTAACACTAATGTAATTTTTAGTACGATTAATAAACTAAATAATATTATAAAATTAGGTAAGGACAAAAATGTAAAATATAATAATGCAAACGTAGTTTATAAGATAAATTGTAACAATTGTAACGCGTCATACGTAGGGCAGACTAGTAGGCGTCTGAATGTTAGAATAAAAGAACATCAAAAAAAGTACTGTGATAGAGATCAAAATTCATCATTATTTATTCACACACAAGATAATAGTCACACAATTAATTTTCAAAACGTAAAGATACTAGATATCGAAAGCAATAAAGAAAAAAGATTATTCTCCGAAGCTCTATTTATTCATACACAAAATAACTTTATTAATAAACAATTTGAAACTAGTAGACTACCGTATGTATATAATACTCTGATAAATAATTGTGAATTTTTGGTCTCTAAAGAAATATATATAGAAATATAACATCCATGTACGTTAGCTAAAAGGTTACTAGGAACGCATGTATAATGGAAGTATCCATAGTCTTGTATTATAGAGACTAAGGTTATTAGGGTTACTTTCGCCAATACGTGTCGCCCTGGTATCTCTCTTCGCTCTCTTCGACTCTTACGGTTTGCCTTTCTCCCACTCTTTCATTGTTTATGTTGTAGTGGTGAATTAGATACCCACTTACACATTTAAATGTTACTTGAATATATAAAGCGAAAAAATTGTTTTCTAAAATCACTGACGAGCGGATTGTTGCCCGCATAAACTACTTGACATTACGATATGTAATTAAGGATTGTAAGTCGTTGTATATTTGTGTTATTTTTAAAAAAACAGTGTGTTAAATTTCTTAAATTATTAATTATAGATTCCTGAAGAGGGAGATATGAATAAAGTCTCCGAAACGTCGAAGATTATGGTCTTTTTTATTTTTTAATTTTTAAAAAAAAATCACCTTTCACTGGTAGATATGGCCATTAGCTTCATAAAATAATTATCTACAATACTCTACCATTAGCTGAGATCAACAACTTAAAATTATATACAACGTTTGGCCTGGAATACGTTGTTTGAGAGTTCGAGAAAACCATTCATCTCAACACCATGATGACTACATTGAAGGCGCATCATCAAGATGGAAATTTAACACACACGGTAAACCAACACAATACACATCGAGAATTATTATAACACTACTTAATAAATAGAAAGGACTTAAATTTAAACTTAGTACTACATATAGTTTTCACAATATTCGGCTTTATTATAAGAAAAAAATTTTATAAACTAACGAAAACATTATACAATTTAAAATACTATAGAGAACATTTGAAATTCTTAATTAAATGCAGATTTTATAGTGTGGTTCCCAATCATTTGAAATTTATTACTAAGAACTTAAGAAATAATCACATGTTCTCAAATAAGTGCAAAATTAAACAAAACAAATTAGCTGATAATATAATCATTTAACTGTTAAACATCGAGATTATAGATATTCACATGAAAATTGTACAAGTCAATAAATTAATTGATAAAATGTCGAAAGAATTGCATAATTTCGTAGGTATAGATATTTGTTCTTGGTTCATAGATTATTACAATACTAAACTCACATTTGTTATGACTAAAGTTACAATGAAATTGGAAAAAAAACTCGATGTTCTGTATTTTAGAAAATATAAGAAAGTGATAGATAAAGATAGATATAGAGATGAGGATAATACTAGTGTCAATAATATGATCGCGGTCAATCTCCCGAACAATAACACACAGGTCACCAACCCTTGCATAGAAAGTAAATGGTGTGTTAATGTCTCGGGGATTCAACTTCCAACGTACGTTATAGATATACTAAAGTTGGGTGAAAAGTTTAATTACAATAACAGATTTGATAATAAGTTAGCATTAAATTACGTAAAAAACTTTGAATCCTTTTTAAAAAATGACATTGATGAAGAGAATATCCCAAAGTTAAGAGCAAAGTTTCTTAACACGATTAAAAAATTTTATAATAAAGATCTTGCTACAAATTCTCATGTAGATAAAAAGTTTAAAATAGATTTAGAAAAAACCAAAAAGTTCATAAAACATCACCCATATATCTTAATAACTAGAGCTGATAAGGGAAATGCAACTGTCATAATTAAAAAGTCCACATATTCAGAAAAAACAGAACTATTATTTTGTGATGAGAAATATTATGAAAAAATTAAAAAGAATCCGTTGCCTAGTCTTGAAAGAAAAACTAATGAGTTAATTAAATGGCTCAATAAAATAGATTTTATGGGTAATGAAAAAAAGTTTCTTCCAATTTTACAAAAATTTAACATATCAAAAGCATACGGATTAATCAAAATACATAAAACTGGTTTTCCAGTAAGACCTATAATTTCGACTGTAAATTCACCAACGTATTTTGTTTCAAAGTTTTTTGCAAAATTCCTACAGAATAATCTTAAAACTCTTAAATCTCACATAGATAATAGTTTAAAATTAAAAGAAAAAATCGATAACTTGTATATTCCATTAGATCATGAGATCATAAGTTTCGATGTAATCAGTTTATTTACGAATGTCCCAGAATATTTAGTTTGTAATGCTATCGAAAAAAGGTGGCATCAATTGTATAATAAAATTAACATTAATTGTTCTGAATTCCTCCATGTTATTAAGTTTATCTTAAATAATAATTTCTTTCAATTTAACGGAAAATTTTATAGACAGACTTTTGGATCAGCCATGGGTAATCCAATAAGTCCAATACTGTCAGACATAGTCATGGATGATTTAGAATCTTACTGTATTAATAAATTACAATTTAAACCGCTATTTTATTATCGTTATGTGGATGATATTGTACTGTGTATACACAAGAATGACATTGATAATACGTTAAAGATATTTAATGCGTACGATTTGAATTTACAATTTACGGTTGAAAAACCCAAGAACAATAGTATAAGTTTTTTAGACATCGAAATTATTATAAATGATCATAGAAATATTATTACAAATTGGTATAAAAAACCAACTTTTTCAGGCCGGTATCTAAATTACAATTCTCACCATCCCCAAAGTAATAAAATTGCTATTATTTATTGTTTAATTGATCGAGCAATAAAATTATCACATAGTAGTTTTCAGGAAAAAAATATTTCGTTCATAAAATTATTATTAAAAAACAATGATTATCCACAAGACATAATAGATTATCATATTAAAAAAAGGTTAAAAAAGATAAAATTTAATAATAACGCTTCACAGAATACCACACTAATTTTCAATAATGTAAATAAGAAAAAATTTATTGTTCTACCATTTGTCAAAGAAATGGAATGTTCGATAAAAAACTTTTTTAATAAATGTAACACTAATGTAATTTTTAGTACGATTAATAAACTAAATAATATTATAAAATTAGGTAAGGACAAAAATGTAAAATATAATAATGCAAACGTAGTTTATAAGATAAATTGTAACAATTGTAACGCGTCATACGTAGAGCAGACTAGTAGGCGTCTGAATGTTAGAATAAAAGAACATCAAAAAAAGTACTGTGATAGAGATCAAAATTCATCATTATTTATTCACACACAAGATAATAGTCACACAATTAATTTTCAAAACGTAAAGATACTAGATATCGAAAGCAATAAAGAAAAAAGATTATTCTCCGAAGCTCTATTTATTCATACACAAAATAACTTTATTAATAAACAATTTGAAATTAGTAGACTACCGTATGTATATAATACTCTGATAAATAATTGTGAATTTTTGTTCTCTAAAGAAATATAACATCCATGTACGTTAGCTAAAAGGTTACTAGGAACGCATGTATAATGGAAGTATCCATAGTCTTGTATTATAGAGACTAAGGTTATTAGGGTTACTTTCGCCAATACGTGTCGCCCTGGTATCTCTCTTCGCTCTCTTCGACTCTTACGGTTTGCCTTTCTCCCACTCTTTCATTGTTTATGTTGTAGTGGTGAATTAGATACGCACTTACACATTTAAATGTTACTTGAATATATAAAGCGAAAAAATTGTTATCTAAAATCACTGACGAGCGGATTGTTGCCCGCATAAACTACTTGACATTACGATATGTAATTATGGATTGTAAGTCGTCGTATATTTGTGTTATTTTTAAAAAAACAGTGTGTTAAATTTCTTAAATTATTAATTATAGATTCCTGAAGAGGGAGATATGAATAAAGTCTCCGAAACGTCGAAGATTATGGTGTTTTTTATTTTTTAATTTTTTTAAAAAAATCACCTTTCACTGGTAGATATGGCCATTAGCTTCATAAAATAATTATCTACAATACTCTACCATTAGCTGAGATCAACAACTTAAAACGTATATGTTACATCCTCGACATCTGGAAAACTTAATTCAGGTAATATCACGTTCCATTAATTTCTAAAAATAAAACGATAATTATTTCGGAATATACATTTAAATAAAATCAAAATTTGTAGAACTCTTTCAGGCGTGGTTAAAAGAGGTATATTTTCCTCAAGTTGGACCTAGAAGCATGCTGCTAATTGATTCGTGGAGTGGTCATTGTCCAACGATTGTACATGAAGTTACGCCACACGATAAAACACTACATCTCAAAATGATACGTACAAGAACGACTGGAAACATGCCGTTAGATGTATATGGATTCCGCACATGGAAGAACTATGTTAAACATTTTTCAGACCATGGTTTGCTCATAGACGAAGAGTTAAATTTACATTTGAGAAATAATATAATTAAATTACAGTCTTTGGTTCATAACCAATTTTCATCTCCACGATATGAAAATCTATTTAAATATTCGTGGTATAAAAGTGGGTATCTTGTGAATCGACCAGGAGATTTCGATGACCCCGTAAGTTTCAGTTTCGGAGATTCCTGTGCAACGCATTGTGAGATTAATGGTTGTAATAATGTTGCAATTGTTAGATGTTCGTGGTGTAAAAAATCTTTATGCTTAAAACACTTTTTTGAAGAATATCGTTATTGTACAACTTACAATCCATAATGCCTCGAGCTATTCGACAAACAATTACTTTTTTGAGAATACTTTAAATTTTTTGTAGTAGTAGTAATAATAAAACTTGTTAAAACAAAAACCATATTTACATTACTTATCATTTCATTTTGTATTTTTCTGCAACACGTAACTTTAATTTTTATTATTTTTTTGAAAAAAAATTAATCTCACTAAATTTTGATTATTTACGCAATTTTTTCAGAAAAAAATAATAAACACATTTACCCTCCCTGCTAGAAAAAGTTAGTAGAAGTCGATAAAAATCGATAATTTTCACCATTGAAGTCAATAAAGTCTCTTAATTTCCTTAAAAAGAGAAAAATAGGGGTTCCTACCCTTAAAATTGAAAGTGATACAGATTTTGGCCTTTTTAATTTTAAGATTTTTAGCGTTAGTTTTATTAAGGTAGTTACCCCCTAAAAAATAATTTTGGTTAAAACCACGAGACAGGTCAACTTTATTTTTTAATTTTCTTTTAAATGGAATCAGTTTTGAGGCGATATATAATTTATTGTAATTTTTATAGCTGAAAATTGATGAAAAAAGCTTAGTTTTCTTGAAAAAAAAAAATAGGCGTTGCTACCCTTAAAATTGAAAGTAATGCTGTTTTGAAGCCTTTCCAATTTTAAAATTTTTAGCGTTGGTTTTATTAAGGTATCTTTATTTATTTCTGAAATAATGAACAAAATATAAATAAGGAGTAGTTACCCCCTAAAAAATAATTTTGGTTAAAACCACGAGACAGGTCAACTTTATTTTTTAATTTTCTTTTAAATGGAATCAGTTTTGAGGCGATATATAATTTATTGTAATTTTTATAGCTGAAAATTGATGAAAAAAGCTTAGTTTTCTTGAAAAAAAAATAGGGTTTGCTACCCTTAAAATTGAAAGTAATGCTATTTTGAAGGCTTTTTTATTCTACAACTTTTGGCGTCGGTTTCATTAAGCTAGCTTTATTCGTTTTTGAAATATTTGAAAAAACTGTTTTTGAGGGTGAACTTTAGGGGTAGATTTCACCCCCTTAAAGTGTCTATCAGCACGTAAAAAGAAATACGTGTCTCTTATTTTTTAATGTACTACAACATATTGCAATATCGTCCAAATCGGTGACTTACACTTGGGGTACCTTCCTTGTAAGCCCAACTATCATTTTTATAGTTTTGGTATTATGAAAGTATATAATACGTTTATACAATGTTTATAAAAAGCTTATATATAAAGTTGTTATCAATGTAGAAAATATTAAAGTATTTTTTAAAAACATTAGGTAAACTAGAGATTAAGTTTAAATTAACTTTATCAAAATTTCATATAAAGTAAATATCATCAAAGTAGGTAAAAAGTTTATAAAAAGTTTATGTAAAGTTCATTAAAAGTTTATATTAAAGTTGATATCAATGTAGAAAATATCAAAATACCTTTTACAAACATTAGATAAACTATATATAAAGTTTAAATTAACTTTATTAAAAATTCATATAAAGTAAATGTCATCAACGTACATAAAAAGTGTATAAAAAGTTTATACGAAGTTTATAAAAGTCTATACGAAGCTTATAAAGTTTATACGAAGTTTATAAAAAGTTTATTTGAAGTTATTAAAAGTTTATATGAAGTTCGAGTGAGTATGAGAGAGGGTATAAGACTAAAAATTTGGACATTTTTTGAACAATCCAAACATATCATGAAAATTCTGAAAACATTATCACGTGTTCTTTGGCATATTCTCAGAATACTTTGTTCCATAAAGTTTATCGTAAAGTTGTTCTTTTTGAGTAAAAAGATCACCAACTTTATCATGTGATTTTTTTATTTGAAAAGGAACAACTTTACAAAAAGTATTATGGAACAAAAAATGCTTAGAATACCCCAAAGAAAATGTGAATTTTTTAGTACAAAAACTCGCAATATGCGATTTTTGAAAGAAATTACTTGAACTTACGTATACAAATTTTTCGTTTTGCGCATTAATGGGTTAAAGTGTAACTGAAAGTATGGCTTAAAGTATAGCTTAAAGTATGGTTGAAAGTATGGCTTAAAGTACGGCTGAAAGTACGGTTGAAAGTATGGCTTAAAGTACGGCTGAAAGTACGGTTGAAAGTATGGCTTAAAGTATGGGCTGCAAGTATGGCTTAAAGTATGGTTGAAAGTATAGCTTAAAGTATGGTTGTAAGTATAGCTTAAAGTATGGCTGAAAGTGTGGCTCTAGCTGTCGTCGAGATAGAGACTTATTCAGCTTGGCCGTCTATGTATTTCAGTGCAAATAATTTTTTAGAAGAAAGCAATTAATAGCTGCATGAAAACTGTCGGAAAGAGAAGAAAAAATTGTGTTAAGAACGGAAAAAATAAATTGAAGTCGATCCGAGTTAGGGAGGATGAAATGGGGTGAACTTTTAGGGGTGGAAAATGGTTTTTCACGATTTCCAGCGAAACTAGACTTCCTATCGAAAAACTTTAAATGTAAAAGTTGTAGGTAATAAAAAGATTTATTCGGTGTTGGAATTAATTCGTAGCGTTTTACAAGAGATGGTACAAATAGTACACTATTTCGTTGTTATCTACAGTAATGTATGCATCGTAAACAGCTATCATAGGACGCCCTTTGCCGTACATAACCTTTTTTCATATCATAAATAACAACACTACTTTATAATTTATTGAATATGTCAAAATTTGTGCCGAATGAAGTGTTTTTGCGGAGAGTTTTGCTTCAATACTTTAATATGAACAAAAGTGCAGCTAAAGCTCATCGTATTTTAGTGGAAATGTACAGTGAACATGCTCTAACTGAGCAAACGTGTCGGCAGTGGTTTGCACGTTTTAAAGCTGGTAATTTCGACTTGGATGGCAAGGATCGACCTGATCAGCCAAAAAAATTTGAAGATAATGATTTGGAGGCATTGCTCAATGAAGACTGATGTCAAACACTTAAAGAATTGTCTACTTCATTGGGAATTGACTTATCAACAGTGGGAAAAGGTCTTAAAAGTTTGGGCATGATCCAGAAGGAAGGACATTGGGTCCCACGTGAATTGAAATCAAGGGATATTGAGAGACGTTTTTTCACGTGCAAACTGCTGCTCCAACAGCACAAAAGAAAAGGTTTTTTGCATCGAATTGTTACCGGTGATAAAAAGTGGATCCATTATGACAATCCGAAGCGCAGAAAGTCATGGATTAAGCCCGGCGAACCATCAACATCAGTGGCAAAGCCCAATATCCATGGGTCAAAGCTCTTGCTCTGTATTTGGTGGGATCAGAGGGGTGTCATTTACTATGAACTCCTAAAGCCACATGAAACCATAACTGGAGATCTCTACAGACTGCAGCTGATGTGTTTGAGCCGTGCATTGAAAGAAAAACGGTCGGAATACTCCGAAAGACCCGAAAAAGTCATTTTGCTGCACGGCAATGCTTGCCCCCACGTTGGAAAACCGGTAAAAACATACCTGGTAACACTTAAATTGGAAGTGCTACCGCACCCGCCGTATGCTCCAGATTTTGCTCCTAGCGACTACCACTTGTTTCGATCAATGGCTTATGGCTTGTGTGAACAGAAGTTTACATCTTATGAAGATTGTAAAAAATGGTCGATTCGTGGATTTCATCTATTGGGTCCTTGAATAAGTTCTCGCTGTTTCCTAACTGATGGCGTTACCAGCACTAAGTGTATGTAATTTCAGATGCTAACGCATCTATAAGGAAGTACTGTGTATGTTAGTTCGCCATAGTGTAAACAGCGTTTTTTGTTCTTACTACTAAAATGTCAAGTTTTGTGCAAGTAAAGAGTATTTGCGGGGAATTTTTTTGCATTATTTTATTAAAAAAAATCTGCAGCTAACGCGCACAGGATTCTTGTTGAAACTTACGGTGACCATGCTCTGTCGGAAACGACATGCAGAGACTGGTTTCGACGCTTCAAAAATAACGATTTTGATCTTGGAGATAAAGAACGTGCTGGTGCACCAATAAAGTTTGAAGACGAAGAATTGGAGGAATTACTAAATGGAGACTCATGTCAGACGCTAGCTGAACTTGCAAAATCATTACGAGTAGATGAGACAACAGTTTCGAAACGTTTAAAAACGTTAGGAATGATCCAGAAGCAAGGACATTGGGTGCCGTATGAGTTGAAGCCGAGAGACGTCGAACGGCGTTTTCTCACGTGTGAAGTGCTGCTTCAATGGCAGAAAAGGAAAAGTTTTTTGCATCGTATCGTGATTGGCGATGAAAAGTGGATACAGTACGATAATCCTAAGCGTAAAAAATCATGGGGTAAGCCCGGCCATGCATCAACATCGTCCGCAAAGCCAAATATCCATGGTTCGAAGCTTCTCCTCTGCATTTGGTGGGATCAGCAGGGTGTAATTTATTATGAACTGCTGAAACCGAACGAAAGTATCACGGGAGATCGCTATCAACTGCAATTGATGTGTTTGAGCCGAGCCCTAAAGGAAAAACTACCGCTGTACGAGCAGAGACGCGACAAGGTGATATTGTTACATGACAATGCTCGGCCACATGTTGCAAAAGTCGTCAAAGAAACTTTGGAGACGTTTCAATGGTATGTCCTACTTCACCCGTCGTATAGCCCAGACATTGCTCCTTCCGACTACCACTTGTTCCGATCGATGGCTCATGGCTTGGCTGAGCAGCACTTCCATTCTTATGAAGATGCCAAAAAATGGATCGATTCTTGGATAGCTTCAAAAGACGAGCAGTTCTTCTGAGATGGAATGCGTAAATTGCCAGAAAGATGGGAGAAAGTAGTGACTAGTGATGGGCAATATTCTGAGTGTCATGCTTTTTACTATATACTTTAAATAAAGCATCAATTTTCACAATAAAATGGCGAGAACTTATTCAAGGTCCCAATAAAGACGAAGAGTTCTTCCGACGCGATATTTGTTCACTGCCCGAAAGATGGTCAAAAGTAGTAGAAAGCGATGGGCAATACTTTAATTAATGTATTTTTTTAATTTTCATATGAAATAAATAATATTTTTTCATTAAAAAACGCTACGAATTAATTCCAACACCCAATACAACTTTTGTGTGAACCATTTTTTCACAGAACCAAACATTTTCCGAGAAAAATCGGAAAAACCGGTTTCTTCGTTTTTACTTTTTTTCTTCCACAAATTTTTTTTTTTTGATGAAATTTGGTGGAAACTTACCTTTTTATTTCCCAAACAAGCTGTAATTTTTTTTTAATCGAAATATTAATTTTTAGATTTTATTTTGATTTTAAACCTAAAAAAGACCACATCTTCAACCGAAAATATCCATGTTCTGGAAACCGTTTTTTTTTTTTAAATTAGCACTGGTCTTTCTTTTTGTTGAAACGTCTACTTTCAGATGGTGTAAGAAAAATTAACATTACTATGGAAAAATTTGCTGAAAAATGCGAAAGACTGAAAAAACTTGATTTTGAAAAATCATTTTTTTTATTCTTGTTTAAAATTTTTAATTATTTAATACAATTTATAGTTGAAATCCTTGAAAAATGTAAAATTGAATGTTACATTAGTAAATAAAGTAATTGCAAATCGTTGAAAAATGTGGTGTTGCAGAAACATGCAAAAATAATCAGTTTTCCGAGTATTTAGGTTTAGTAGTATTAGGTTTTAAATGGTTTCAGCCAGAAAAAATGATTACTGCAATATTTTTCAATATAAAAAAGTTGATTTATTTATTAGATTAAAGTGTCATTTATGGAATATAAAATTTTATAATAAAAAAATTTATTATACAGTCTTTACATTTAAATTTAATGAAATACTTATTAATAATATTTTTGTTACATTTATCACATAAATTACAGTTAATCATCTCTTTCGTATTCGATATTATATCCGTATTCGATACAACTTTCGTATTCTGTTAAATCTTCGAAATCTTCAAGGTCATAATCGTCTTGAAATCCAACATGTTGTCTACTATTCGTCGGTTCATCGTTTATGATTTCTTCTGACTTACTTAGTTCTTCATATATTTCTTTTTCAGCATTAGAGCATTTTTCAGAACCCAGACAGTTTGAACATAAATTTCTGCACTTCAAGCCATGTTTTCGACAGCCGCATTTTTTACTGTTACTCCCAGTTTCGCAGCTGCAATAAATAGTTTTAAGCAATATTTCAGGTATCAATTCCTTATCTGTCAATTTAGGCATAATTCCATGTTGATATTGCTTCCAGCCCCAATACGTTGCTGTTAGCTTGTTACCGAGCCAAGTTTGAAGCTGATAGTATGTGCTGTAACAATGTTGTTCCGCTACGTCTTCAGTTGGCGGAAATTTTTCCAGTTTAAAAGATGATTTTACTGTTGCCTCTTTATAGTTCTGGAATCTTAATTTATTCAAAATCACATTTTCTTTTTTACATTTATAAATTGTCTTTATTAATTGTAGTCCATTTTTAGCGATATCTTTTTTGTCTACATCTTTTTTATAAAAAATGTTGACCAAACTTGACAAATCTTTATCGGCTAATAATGATTTTACTGTTATTTTCTTTCCTTCTCCAGCAAATCCAGATGTTGTGTCACAACCAGAAAAATAATGTAAAAATGCTAGTTTATTTTTTAAGGATTTATGCTCGAAACTATTTGAGGCTTAAATAAATCTTTTATATTACTTGAGCCTGGCTTGTTAAAATAAATGTCATAATTATTTGAATTCAACTGATTTAAAAGTACCAGAAGGTCGATATCTTGACCCATAACTACGACAGTTTTATTATCTATTCCAATTTCTATCGATGTATTAATTATGTCAGTATCAGCATCTTCTTCTGCTTATGTACAGAAAAATCCTTCTGATTGTAATTTTTCTGATAATGTTTTTTTTTATTTTACCTTTGTTTCTTTTCATTGGATAAAAATTTTTCTGGCGCAAATGGTATTCTTGTGTGATTTTGATACTTGAATTCTGAAATACTTTCCGAGGTTTTTCTGGGAATATGCTTCGCTTTTCTTGTAGAATTACTTGCTGTTGCTGTTGTCGTAGTAACAGTCTTTTCAATATCGGGGTACCCATCAAAAACGATAACACTGTTAGCTGCGTAACTGTTTCGTACATAGCGCAAATATTTATTGATGATCTCTTCCATGGTATCATTTTTCTGCCAAATTACCTTGTGTAGTAAGAAGCCACCGTCTACGACATGCACTACACTTTTGGAATGTGTTGGTGCATTGATACTCGTAAATTCATCGTAAAGCTGAGATTTTACGTTTTTTCTGAGGCCATTCACTATGAAAAGTGATAGTGGAAATGGAGCAAGCTCGTAATGTAAATAAGTTTCCACATCTTCTTTACTTTTAATGTTTAAGGATATTCTTTGAAATAACAATAATGGATCGATTGCTAGTTTCTCCGTTCACTTTAATGGAAGGCTGAACTGTTTTTAGGGATAAAACTTTATTTTTTCTTTTAAATTTTACACTACCAAAATTATTTCCGATTATAGACTTCAAAGATTTTTTGCCTTCTTCGTACGCTTCGTAGCAATTAACTGTGTCACTACCAACAATTCCAGAAAATATTGACGTAATTTAATCAGTCTCTGGAAAGGATCATATCTGTTAAAATATGTTTCTAATTTTTCAAGATCAGCCTTATCTCTCTTTATTCGATATTCCCCGGAATCAACGTGCTGTTCTGTAGTTATGAAAGACACATTACAATAATCTTCCATTTCGTTGCAAACTTCAATAAGTATGATCATTGTTAATATGAATTTTGCTAAAACACTTTCAGACAAGCCACGACCATGCGTCAGTCCACCCTGACTTTTCATTGACCTCATTAAGACTTGTTCAATGGTCATATCCAACCAAACTCCAAACAAAAACTTATGATTACGTCTGTTCGTAAAGAAATCGACACAAGTAAATCGCGTAAATTCATAATCATCATTTATTGTTTCTCTAGGCATATCTCGGAGATAAAGATGACCTGATTTCGCGTACAAAAAGTGTGCATTTGAATGAAAATATGGAATCATTCTCTCTTCACATTTTAAGTGTAAATTCCAATTACCTGAACGCTCAGCCCGTATGAAATCTTCAACTATTGAGATCATCTCCCAGTACTGCATCCAAAGTTTTGAGGTAGGACCTCTTTTTTTTTAATGATTTCAGATGTTTAACAAATTTTTTTTTTTAATTATTTTAAAAACTTCCTGTTGTAAGTTTTGTTCGTACTTTTCTGTTCCTAAATCTGACAAAAGCGCATCCAATAGTGCTTTTACTATGTCCGATAAATCGATGGATGTAAAAATTAATTGTGACAAAGCGAGTTATACAAGAAAATTCCATCTAATAGCTCTTGCATATGCATGCCCAGAAATAGCCTCCTTAAGTCCACTGCCATCCATGATGAAGCCAACCGCTCCGAGAAACGACATCAATAAATGAAATCCACCAAGTCTTACTTTAATTGACGACAAATTATATGGATCATTTTCTGGATTAATACTGGCCAAGATTTCACGAGCTTTTTGATACAGTAATTGGTCAAATGTGGCGAATCCAATCTTTTGCTCTTGTTTTTGATATTGTTTGGCTGCTTCCACCAATGAAGTATAAATCGTATCATAATCACTTGGTGGATTATTTATAAAAGGAACAGGAATAACTTTTGAAGTATTATAAGTCAAAGAAGAATGTGATTTTTCCATAAATCAGTTCCGTTCCATCTCCGTTTTTATTCGAAAATTTTGAATATAACCACGTAAAATATAACGAAGAAGTTTCTAGGTCATCCATGTCATCATCAAAAATATTTTCTATCAAAATTGTTTTCGAACCTTCGGAATTTTTTTTTTTTTTTTCAAAACGCTTCAGTTCAATAAATCCAGTTTTGCTTATCTCTTCAGAAGATGGAATCTTGTTCATTCTAGAAATAATTTTTTTTGAACTAACACTAGATGACGGAGTGACAACCACAATTCCACTCATTGCATAGAAAGTATTCTTGCCATCAATAGTACAAGTATTGTGATGTGCGTTGTCGTAAACAAATTGAATGTATGAATCTGGTGAAAAAGTATGATTTGCAGGATCCTTAATAATCGATGCTTCGAAGCGTAAAGTTTCTTTGTATAAAGAACACAATCCTAAATTGGATAATGAACCCATCAACCATTTAGAGGCATATTTTTTGTGTATCATAGAAGACACATCAAATAAAATTGGAGATAAATAAGAACGTGGCCTTGCAGATGTTATGATGCAATGAGACATAGTCGCTACTTTTTTATTCATTTTACAAATGTTACTTTTACTCTTTTCTTTATAACTTGTACATACAATATTTAGAAAAAGTTTCAAAGTGTAAGGAACGTCCTTGAAGAGATTTTCTTCTTTTAAACCTGGGCTTTCATAGCAACTCATATCATGTACTTGAGAACGTATATCTTCTAAAACGATTTCACCTGCCATTTCGACAAATCTAGTCCATTCGTCTTCTGCATTTTCAAATCTGTTATCGTACAATTTTTTGCAAAGTTTCTTACTTGCAATACCACTTTTATATAAAATTACCATGGCTTTTTTCATGGTATGGCACTCGATATCATTCATAAAATGCTCTCTTAGTTTGTTCTTAATAGTGTATAGTCCGGAAGATCTCCTGAATATCCTTCTTTTATTTCATTGAGAGAAAATTGTCATTCACTTCGGTTGTTATTATATAATTTAGTAAGATAAACAATAAATTTTTTAGTGTTTTCACTTGCAGGACGACCAACGTTTGTTGAAGTTCTTTTCCTATAAACAGTAGCCATACAAGCAGAATAATAACGCGCTTTCACTGCAACTAAATCGGGCACATTTTTCAAACGAGCTAAAACTTTTTTACTGAAATCATCAGATTTGTTTTGTTCTTGAATGCTCTGTAGTATGTTTTGATCTTGAATGCTCTGTAGTCTGTTCTGTCTTGTGTCGTTACTTTCAACAGATCGTTTTTGTTGTTTTGGATTATTTCTGAAAGACCCGCCGCAAGAAAAGAAATGAGATAGAAAATCCAATGTAAGAGCTTCTTTATTAATTTGTTTTCCTTCGTTTGATTTTCTCTGTTTTGAACTACGATATGCAGTTATTGCACTCTCGTTGCTGTACATACTTTGGCAACTTCGATGAATAAAATCTGATGTCATTTTCTGAAATTTTTGGTATTTATTGTCGGTTCTTTTCTTACTAGGCTCCGCTAAACGATTCAAAGCTAATTTCTTAATTTCACACAGCTCTTTTTCACCTGCATTATTGCAGATTATGCAAACAGCTTTCTCCATATTAATAATCTGAAAAGACAAAATTAAATTTACTAACTCTTCAGAGTTTCACATTGAGCAGAATTAAATTTGTCCGTGTGAAATAAATGAAATTATTATTTTTTATTATTTTATGAAATTACTTCGAATTTATTTACATACGCGTATCAATATTGTAAAATTATGGCATACGTTACCTTTTCTCATGTGTGAACAATAATTCCGTTTTATGATGAAATAAAATGTAGTTGACATTTAATAGCTATGATGGTCAGTGACGCTGCTACTCGAAACTTAATTGACATCTGAACTCCAACTGTTTTTGCCCACCCTGTAATTTTCAACAAAAATATTAGAGTAAATTGTATTATTCTTTAAATAATGATCTATATTTTTAATTCCGCTTTTCAATAAAATTACTTGCTTAAATTTTAAATAATGCTTAATAAAAAAAAATTATTTAAATAGTTACAATAAACTAATACAACCATAAATTTAACTTAAAATAAAACTTTCAGTTTAATGTATTCCATGTTGAGGTATTCAAGCTGTTTGGATTCCTTCTCATCAAGTAACTCAGTCACTTTCTCTTCTACACAATGCTGTTCAATATTCTGCTTCTCGAATACTGGCCAACGGTTTTTGTACCTGCTCCGAAATGATCTCAGAGAGTGTTGATTTTGCTTGCCGTCTTCGCACATATTCTATAACTGTTGGTAAGTAACGATCCTAGTGGAAAGTCTCCTAAGCTGTGGTACGTATGTAAATGAGTGAGAGAAATATAAATTCTTGTTCAATTTTTAGCCGTGATATTATTTTACATTATAATATTTTTCTTTTGGTTTGGCTTTCCTTTAGTTTGGCTTACTAAAACTTCATTAGGCTTTCTTCATTTAAGGCGGTCTTACACCTAAAAATTTTGAAAAAATCAACTTTTTTTTATTGAATTTTTCAATTATATATGTTATTCTGAACCTAACAAAACTAGTTTGGATCAAAAATTAAAATAATTAAAAATAATATGGTTAAAAGAGCTTTCTATCTTCAAAATGACAAAAAAATTGATTTTTTTTTATTTTGCCTTTTTTTATGCTTTTACGCTTCTGATAGGAAAGCGTTTACTTAAATATGTTTTAAAATATCAAAACACATTATTTAAGCCATGTTAGTATAAGGATAACAAACTAATTAAATTTACATACGGGATTTATTGTAAAAATAAAATAAACCATATTGTGGAATTCAACATCCAGTGGAATCGTCTTGTGACAATTTTGCACTTCTGTTCTAGTAAAGTGACCATTCCGTGACCAAAATTCAACAGCAATTTACTACATATGAATACTCCCTTTTGTACCTATATATAACTTGTCTGCTAATACCAGTGTAAACACAGTTGTACAGCTGACAGCTCATATAAGCATAGATACATAACAATGTGATTTCAACAGTTTGTTTTGCAGAGTTTTTGCTTTCTGATAGAGAAAGATTTTTTCTTAGTGCTTGATTATTTGTATTCACAAGTGAATTTAGGACCAAAAATTTAATGTATTGTGTATGTAAAGATACATGTCTGAAAAGTGTAAGTGTAATTATAATACAAGCGTGCAGTGACAATTTTGTTTAAATTTGGAAAGTAGTTTCAGTTCAAGATGGGAATGCTGTATGAAATTTAATACTGAAAAACATGTGCATTGGCAAGATTGAATTAAGTATTTTAAAGAAGAGACAGTAACAATTTTTATCGCATATAAATAAATACATCTTTTTTCTAAGAAAGATGAAAGTGACATATTAAGTATAACTCACTATAGGATATATAATTCAATTCAGAAGATTTGTTAATTGCAATAAGTGTCAAGATGTATCTATACACATAAAAGTGACAAGCCTGCTCACAAGAATACAGGCTTAAATTCAAGATATTTTTAATATTTAATATGTGTAATCAAGTGATCATTGAAAAAATGGGTTTATCGGCTTTTATGTACTTACGTACTTTTGTCTATGACAGTGATGGCTTAAGTTTCGATTTGGATGGTTGGGATTTCATATTTCATGAGATCTGGGGCATATTCTATATTTATCTTAGTATTATAAATAATAATCTAACTCAGTACAATGTGTTAAAAAGTGATTCAACAGTACATGAATCGAAAGTACAAAAGAAGGACAGATTGAGCAGTAACTTTTAATGGAACGAATGCTGCTAGCTTAGCAATAACTTTTAATGGAACGGATACATGCAAGGTGCCAGAGCTTCTGTTTTAACTATTTTATATGGGAGAACAGATAAAAGATATACAGGAAGGTGAGTTTTAAGAAGGAAAAGAATGGAGATCAAACGGCTGATTATTTTTGGAGTTTTATAGTATTTTTCTTTGCAGGCTTATTTCTCAAAATGTCATTTTTTAAAGTTTGTCGTAACTTTTCTGAGACCGGTCGATAAATTTTCATGAGACAAAGTGCAAATTGTTTTCATGTATAAGTATTTTTTTCATGGCAAAAACCCTAAAAATTCAAAAAGATGCAAAAAATTATTGCAAAAAAATCAGTTTTTGCAATGAAAAAAATACTTATACACAAAAACCTTGAAATTGCAACTCTTACGCCCATAACTACGTAAATTAGGAACAATTTGCGCTTTGTACCATGAACATCTATCATGCGATCTCAGAGAAAAGTTACGACAAACTTTTTTTCTTGAAAATCCTCTAACTGAGGATAAAATGAGTTTAAGGACCTCTGTTTTAGCTCATTTTATTTAAAATAAATTATATTTACAATATATTTTGATTATTTTATTATAATAATAATTTTTATCATTTTTTTAGGTAATTTTGGCCAGAAAGGCCTATAGGTGCAAGACCGCCTTAAATGCATACTACAGTTTAGGAGGCTTTCATAGAGCAACATAAAATATGAGCGTAGTATAGATGGCAAGCTAAATCAACCATCAGTCTCTCAGTAAGAGACGTTGCAAGAAGCTATTATGCCCCGTCATCCTAAGTCCTCTGGGGATAGACTCGTAAGCCATCCAGGTATAGAACTTTTCTTAGTCATTCACGACATTTGTAAATTTTTACACAACCTGCATATACATATCTTACAAACTATTGTCATGGAGGTTTCCGTCGACGTTGGACACAACGTGGAAGATGAGAAACCACTCAGTCAGCATAAACATAACTAGCTCGCGATGCACTTGTCGTAGCATCACGACGTTAGCTGAGTGGTAGAGCGCGGGATTAGAACTTTCGAGATCGCGTCCCGCTCGTCACTTATTTTTTTACTTCATTTTATTTATTTCTCACATACTGAAAACTATATACAAGTTTATTAACTTCGTTGATTGTTAATTTACACATTTTTTTTTTATGAAACGATTGTTAAATTGTCAATAAATAAAAATCAAGTTAGATTTGCAACTACTTTATTTACTAATGTAACACTCAATTTTACATTTTTCAAGGATGTCAACTATAAATTGTATTAAATAATTAAAAATTTTAAACAAGAATAAAAAAAATGATTTTTCAAAATCAAGCTTTTTCAGTTTTTCGCTTTTTCTGGCAAATTTTTCCATAGTAATGTTAATTTTTTCTTGCACCATCTGAAAGTAGACGTTTCAACAAAAAGAAAGACCAGTGCTAATTTAAAAAAAAAAACGGTTTCCAAAACGTGGATAATTTCGGTTGAAGATGAGGTCTTTCTTGGGTTTAAAATTAAAATAAAATCTAAAAATTAATATTTCGATTAAAAAAAATTACGGCTTGTTTGGGAAATAAAAAGGTAAGTTTCCACCAAATTTCGTGAAAAAAAAAGTTTTTGTGGAAAGAAAAAAAATAACGAAAAAACCGGTTTTTCCGATTTTTCTCAGAAAATTTTGGTTCTGTAAAAAAATGGTTCATACAGAAGTTGTAGAGTTTTTTATTACCTACAACTTTTACCTTTAAAGTTTTTCGATAGGAAGTCTAGTTTCGCTAGAAATCGTGGAAAACCATTTTCTACCCCTAAAAGTTGACCCCATTTCATCCCCCCTAACTCGGATCGACTTCAATGTATTTTTCCCGTTCTTAACACAATTTTTTCTTCTCTTCCGACAATTTTCATGCTGCTATTAATTTTGATAACCTTTGACCTTTTTAACAGGTTCTGCACTGGCCTAATAGGTAATAATTAGACCGGCACACGAAAAAAAAGTGGTCTGTACTTTTGACCAGACTCACCTATCTTCGTGTATTTTTTTGCGCTGAATCCGAATCTGGAGACCGTTTAGGCCCTAAACCTCGAGATTTTGAGTAAATTGCAAAAAACAGCTGAAAATGGCGAAAAATCGCGAAAAGTGGCCAAAACTCACTTTAGAGAGTACGAGAAAATTCTGAAGAAATTGTTTTTACCCGGATTAAGGGTGTTTCTTGTGTATTTTTTCGCGCTGAATCAGAATCTGAAGTCCACTTAAGCCGTACACCTCGAGATTTTGAGTAAATTGCAAAAAACAGCTAAAAATTGCGAAAAATCGCGAAAAGTGGCGAAAAATCACTTAAGTGAGTACTAGAAAATTCTGAAAAATTTTTACCCGAATTGACGGTGATTCTTGAGTATTTTACCACACTGCACCCGAATATGGAGTCCCTTTAAGCCCTACACCTCGAGATCTCGAGTAAATTGTAAAAAACAGCTAAAAATTACGGAAAAACGCGATAAATCGCTTTAATACGAGCGAGAAAATTCTGAAAAAATTTTTCTGACCAGGACTAAAGGTACTTCTTGTATATTTTGATGCACAAACTCGTTTTTGAAGTTTTTTAAATTCAATCACTTACCGATATTGCCAAAACCGTGAAAAATAGATAAAGAAAGCGAAAAATCGAGAAAATTTGAAAAATTTGGAAAACAAAAAACTAGAAATCATGAATAGCACAAAATCTGGAACTAATTTAGCACTTATATTTTTTTTCTCTTGTAGCGAACTCTTTTCTCTTCAAATGATGTATGCAACGGGTTTCTTTTTCTCTTTTTTGTATTCTGATTTATTTCTCTCTTAAGCGTCCAACAGAAATCTACCATCATGTTAACATCCCATCTTCCTTGGTATCGTTTTTCCATTTCGCTTATGCCTTGATGGAATCGTTCTCCTTGTTCTTCGCCAAAGTCTGCGAGATTTTCAGGAAAGTAGTCAAGATGAGAGTGCAGAAAGTGCAGTTTGAGATTCATCAAGCAGCCTAACTCTAAAATTTTTCAACAATTCTTCAACCAAATTCTGTGGATGATGTTGCTCGTCCCTGGATGAAACTCCGTTCTCTTTGGCCATTCTTTCTGTTTGTAGTGATATTTTCTGTTTCTGCTATCCCACAGACATAAGAAGCAGGGATTTTTTGTAAAACATGATTGCTGGCCTAGAATATGGGTTGAAACTTTTAGCCGCAAACTTCCCATTGATGTTCCCAGTAGTTTATTTTCTCCAAAACTATCTGTAAATTCTCTTACGTCTCTTCGAGTTTCGTTGAGTGAGCTACCGGAATAGGTGCATATGTATTCCCGTTATGAAGCATTACAGCTTTGAGACTTCGTTTTGAAGAATCAATGAAAAGTCTCTACTCTTCGTCCTTATAAGTGTTATGTTTTAATTCATCAACCAATCCTTTTACATCCGAAAAAAAACTAATGAATTCTCCTCATCTTTCGTGAAAAATTTGCAAAACTCCTTTTCTTTTGTTCCTTTTGACAGCAAATTTTTCTTCTTTAGTGTAGCTACTAGATATTCAGGTCCATCTTTGGGTAGTCCCAAATCTCGTATGAGATCGTTCTACTCCTGCTAGTTGAAAGTTTGAGGGACATTCGCCTCACCTGCTGTTAACTATTCGTCGTCCTCGCTATCATTTTCGCATTCCTCCTCGGTGATCTCGTTAATTAGCATTTCTTCTTCCCCCAAGAATGGTCTACATCCATATGTTCAGTAGAGATTGTTTCATTCACGACTGCTATTTTTTCCAGTTTTGCGACTGAAGATACGTTGGCGTAAGAAATGTTAGCTTTGTTAGTTAAATTGAAACCTTTGATATCTGTCATACAAAAATAGCAGTTTTCTCGGCATGATGGTGCAGACCATATCATCGGTTTTGTAAATCTCAGCTGGTCGGTTTTTTTAGTGTTATCCCATCGCATTAACATCGTGTAACACGAGCCACAAATTATAATTGGAATCCAATTAATATCCTGGTTGGAAACTTCTAAACCGAAGCACTTACTGTAAAGAGATCTTACTTTAGTAGACATGGATCTACGATATCTAGAAATTTCAAAGTTACTACAAACAAAACAGAACGAATCACAACTTTTATCACACTCGTGTGAGTTATTTCTTGTAGTATTATACTCTACAAAGGACAAGTCACCCACCAATGTAGAGCTGCGGTCGCTTGATGACGACGCCTGCGGGCCCGCTTTCTCACCCTGATCAGCCGCCGATACTGGGATTCCAAGTCCCTGCATCGTAAAGCACTGGCTTATGCCTGCCATGACGGCGAAAACGCCGTTAACCCAGAGACTCTGCCAGACTCTGTTGCCCACCATCACCACGTGGAGATGCCCTGGTTACAGGCTCAAGTGCTTTACGATGCAGGGGCTTGAAATCTTAATACCGGCGGCTGGTCAGGGTGAGAAAGATGGCCCGCTACTACAAGAAATATCTCACACGAGTGTGATGAAAGTTGTGATTCATTTTGTTTTATTCATGATGAATTTGAAGTTTCAAAATATCAGATATCTTTAACTAAAAAGATGAAATATGTTTACCATGATTGCTTTGGTTTGGCAATTTGCAACCAGGATGTTAATTGGATTCCACATGTAATTTGTGGCTCGTATTACACGATGTTAGTGCGATGGGACAACACTATGAAAACCGAGCAGCTGAGATTTACGAAACCGATGATATGGTCTGCACCATCATGCCGAGAAAACTGCTATTTTTGTATGGCAGACATCGAAGGTTTCAATTTAACTAACAAAGCTAACATTTCTTACGCTAACGTATCTTCAGTTGCAAAACCGGAAAAGAATAGCAGTCGTGAATGAAACAATCTCGGGGGAAGAAGAAATGCAAATTAACAAGATCTCCGAGGAGGAATGTGAAAATGATAGCCGGGACGACGAATACTTACCAGCAGGTGAGGCGAATGTCCCTCAAACTTTCAACCAACAGGAGTTGAACGATCTCATACGAGATGTGGGTCTACCCAAAGATGGAGCTGAATATCTTGCAGCTGCACTAAAGAAGAAAAATTTTTTGCCATAAGGAACCAAATCTTACGTTTATCGTGATAGAGATCAGGAGTTTCGCAAATTTTTCACGAAAGATGAGGAGAATTCATTAGTTTTTTGTTCGGATGTAAAAAGGTTGGCTGATGAATTAAAACCGAACACTTATAAGGATGAAGATTGGAGACTTTCCATTGATTCTTCAAAACGAAGTCTCAAAGCTGTGATGCTTTATAACGGGAACACATATGCACCTATTCCGATAGCTCACTCAACGAAACTTAAAGAGACAATCGAGAATTCACAGATAGTTTTGGAGAAAATAAACTACTGCGAACATCAATGAAAAGTTTGCGATGATGTTAACGTTGCAACCCTGATTCTAGGCCAGTAATCAGGTTTTACAAAAAATCCTTGCTTCTTATGTGTGTGGGATAGCAGAGACAGAAAATATCACTACAAACGAAAGAATGGCCAAAGGGAACGGAGTTTCATCCAGCGACGAGGAACAGCATCCACAGCCCGTTGGTTGATCCTTCAAATATTCTGCTACCACCTCTTCGTATCAAGCTTGGTCTTATGAAGCCATTTGTCAAAGCTCTAAACAAAGATGGTGATTGTTTCGAATATTTAGGAGAGAAGTTTCTAGCGATAAGTGATGCAACATTGAAAGGAGGTATTTTCGATGACCCGCAAATTCGCATTCTTTTTCAAGACAAAAGTTTCACGAAGCACATGAATGACACCGAACGAACGGCATGGCAAAGTTTCGAAAATATCTCAGAAGTTCTTAGGAAATGAGAAGTGTGATGACTACCAGAATTTGGTTGAAGACTTGATGAAAAATTCTAAAAAGTTAGGCTGCTTGATGAATTTCAAACTGCACTCTCTGCACTCTCATCTTGCGAAATGGAAAAACGATACCAAGGAAGATGGGATGTTAACATGATGGCAGATTTCTGTTGGACGCCCAAGAGAGAAACGAATCAGAATACAAAAAAGAGAAAAAGAAACCCGTTGCATAAGTCATTTGAAGAGAAAAGAGTTCGCTACAAGAGAAAAAAAATATAAGAGCAAAATTAGTTCCAGATTTTGTGCTATTCATGATTTCTAGTTTTTTGTTTTCCAAATTTTTCAAATTTTCTCGATTTTTCGCCTTTTTTTAGCTACTTTTCACGGTTTTGGGAATATCGGTAAGTGATTGAATGTAAAAAACTTGAAAAACAAGTCCGGCGCATCAAAATATACAAGAAGCACCTTTAATCCCGGTCAGAAAAATTTTTTCAGAATTTTCTCGCTCGTATTATAACGATTTTTCGCGTTTTTTCGCAATTTTTAGCTGATTTTTGCAATTTACTCAAGATCTCGAGGTGTAGGGCTTAAAGGGACTTCAGATTCAGATTTAGTGCTAAAAAATACACATGAAACTCCCTGAATCCAGATAAAAAAAAATTTTTCAGAATTTACTAGTACTCGCTTAAGTGATTTTTCGCCACTTTTCGCGATTTTTCGCAATTTTTAGCTGTTTTTTGCAATTTACTCAAAATCTAGAGGTGTGGGGCTTAAATGGACTCCAGATTCGGATTCAACGCGAAAAAATACACAAGTAACACCCCTAATCCGGGTAAAAAAAATTTCTTCAGAATTTTCTCGTACTCACTAAAGTTATTTTTGGCCAATTTTCGCGATTTTTCGCAATTTTCAGCTACTTTTGCAATTTACTCAAAATCTCGAGGTGTAGGGCTTAAACGGAGTCCAGATTTGGATTCTGCGCGAAAAAATACATGAAGATAAGTATAAGTGGGTCTGGTCAAAAGTACAGACCACTTTTTTTTGTGTGCCGGTGTTATCGTAGTATAAATTAAATCGGTGTTAACATTTTTTTTTTCTCAACTAGAAATACGAATTTCTTTTTCTACCTTTAACGAAAGTTTTACTTTCAATCCTAATGATCTATTTCCGTTAAAGTTCATTGAAGATTAGGTTACTTATATATATTTTCATTATTCATTATTTTATTATTAATTATTTTTCTATTGAAATAACGGCTTTTAAACTTTCTATCTGCTTTTTTGTAAGGCATTTTTGTTGTTGTTGATGAGAGTCGAATGCTCCAGCTGTCAAACTGATGTTGGACAGCTGGACCATTCGATTTTCATTAACAAAACTACAATGCTATCGCTGTCATTCATCTCATCATTTTATCAAGGGATTTTTATGTTTAAAGCTTCTGTAAAAGCCTATGTTAAAAACTCATATTTAAATAATTATTTTCTCTAAAAAATGCGCGATGAAAAATAGTAAAAAGATCCATGTAATCTTCTTTTAAACTAAAGAATAACATATCAAAATTTTAAATTTTTGGCTGCATTTTTGCAGATGTAAGCGTCCTTAATAAAAAAGGTCCAATCGTAAACATGAATAGTTTAAGTAACTGTAAATTTGTTATTTTTTCAGCAGTGATTAACAATAATCAATAGTAATTTTATAAACTTCCTTTAAGGTAGTTCTCTAATATATCAAAAAGTGGGTTTCGAAAGTAACAAAATTTTAGCGTGCTCTTTGTAATCTAAAGAAGTATTCTCAATTTTTTTATATATAGGTTGTCGACCTATTCTTTGAGCAAAATATTATTGAAATTAGTCATTTTTACTCGGTAATTTATAGGAATCATATTAATTGTGATAGAAAGTAATAAAGTTTGTTAATTTAAAGGTGTGTTTTGAAACATATAAAAGGTGGCCTTCGTATTAATCGAATATTGCTTATTAAATTTTAGTAAAAGCAACAGTTATGGATAGTTGTATAACTTCTCGTTTCTTAATATTCTTGGCAGTTATTAATAATAATAGTTGAAATAAGAACGCCGATATATTTAAAAAGAATATGGGGAAGTTGTAGACATAACTTGAATAAATATTTTAGCAATGTGAACGTGAACATTTAGTAACTGAATAACGAATAGAAACACGAAATCCAGCGGGCCCAAATGAGATAAATTTGCCGATGAACAGCATAATAAAGAATTGACCTGAGCGCTGGGTAGCGCAACACCATCGGCGATCTCACATCAAACGCAAAAGAAAGTGTTGTACACCTGTTGGAAAAAGTTGATGTAAGTCGATAAGATTTCTTATCGATTTGAATGGGGAATCTTAATTTCATTTTCTGCATTAGAAATTGATAAAATGCGATAAAATCGACATAAGTACTTCTATACATAATATACTTCTATAATAATAATATACTTCTATAAAACTATACGAAAAATCACAATTGAAATCTATGGAATTTCAATATGATCTTTTTATTGCTTTCAATTGTAATTTTATTTATTGATTTCAATTGTAATTTTTCTTATAGATTTTTATCGCCTTATATTGACTTATATCGATTTTATCGCATTTTATCAATTTCTAATACAGAAAAGTGAATTAAGATTCACCATTCAAGTCGATAAGAGATTTTATCGACTTCAATGGTGAGTCTTATCGATTTCTATTGATTTCTATCAGCTTTTTCTGGCAGGGATCTGCTGTCGCACACGCAGCCGCTCGAGTACGCCTATATTTGGTGCTATTGACACGCACTATTTGACGGCAATCGTTCGCAAGGTCTACCCATCTCGTCCGCAATTTCGGTCGGTCTCTCTATCCTTCGGGCACCCGCTTCCGCTTTCGGACTCTGTAGCTTCTCCTGACGGTGACGATATTCTCCCTTGCCGCTTTTTGATACTGGAAGATCATCGTCACTCATAGGGCACGGACGTTTGCTCCACACACAACATCCCTCCGGAGCAATGGATAGCACACATGAAAAACCATAGACGCTTTTGCGAGTGACCATGCTTTAAAAAACTTAAGATCTTATTTAAGGTATTTTAAAAATGTAACAATAAAATTCTAAAAACTTTATTATTTGCATAAAATTTATTTTCAACTCATAATATTTATCGCTCAATAAACGTAAGGTAACTTGGTGTAATTCGGACAACTTAAGCGTAATGTTATTCTATCTCCTTCTGTAAATGTTTTGAAAAAAAAAAAATGAAAAATAAGCCCTTTACTATTTAAAGATTTATTTCTGTTGACAATTTTTTCCAAATCGCGCTCGCTAAACTTGACTTTTATGTTTTTCCATTTCATCGATATTTTACATTATGGCAAAACTAACGTATTATTCTATGCAAAAAAGTTCATATTGATACGAAAATCGTTGGAGAAAAGTGTTAAAAGTACATCTGTCATACTGTATTTTCAAGTGCCAAAGCGAGAGAGAGAGAGAGAGAGAGAGAGAGAGAGAGAGAGAGAGAGAGAGAGAGAGAACTGGTTCCTCACTAGTTTTGTCCATGCCATCGGATGTGATGATCCCAACATATATCTTTGGAAGGAGGTTCGGGACCGCCATACCAGCGAGGCAAGACTGGGCGACGGAGAGGGATAAGTTGTCGGGCAGCGGAGACATCTGGTAGACGGATGGCTCCAAGACCAATAGCGATACCGGCTCCGGTTACTACTGCCGCAGGAACGTGAAAGGCACATATCTCCCCCTGGGCCGCATGCCACAGTGTTTCAATCGGAAGTATACTCCATCCTTCGGTGTGTTCAAAAGGATTAAAGAGCTTAACATTCAGGGCAGACGCATCAGCATCTATTTGGATAATTAGGCAGCTCTGAAGGCGTTGAACGCTCACAGAACGGCCTCTCAGCTGGTGTGGGACTGCAAAGCGGCGCTGAACAGACTAGCGGAGAGAAACACGACTCGTCTACTCTGGGTACCGTGGCACACCAGGATAAGAGGGAACGACATTATAGATTGGGCTGGGAGCTAACTCTTCCGCAAATGAGTCATCAGCGCCCCTAATAGGGATCTCTAAATCCGTAGTGAAGCAGGCTGTCGTCAAGCGGATGCGGATACTACACATCAGGGATTGGCAAAGCGGTGGTGGTATCAGGCAGACCAAAGCTATGCTAGGCCAGGGCTTCCACCCGGACTGGGCCCGATGTATATGTGGAGGCAGCAGAAGAAACGCCCGGCTGCTAGTACACATCGTTATGAGACATGGATGTTTCAGATATCACTCAATGAAGTTAGGTTACTTATATATATTTTCATTATTCATTATTTTATTATTAATTATTTTTCTATTGAAATAACGGCTTTTAAACTTTCTATCTGCTTTTTTGTAAGGCATTTTTGTTGTTGTTGATGAGAGTCGAATGCTCCAGCTGTCAAACTGATGTTGGACAGCTGGACCATTCGATTCTCATTAACAAAACTACAATGCTATCGCTGTCATTCATCTCATCATTTTATCAAGGGATTTTTATGTTTAAAGCTTCTGTAAAAGCCTATGTTAAAAACTCATATTTAAATAATTATTTTCTCTAAAAAATGCGCGATGAAAAATAGTAAAAAGATCCATGTAATCTTCTTTTAAACTAAAGAATAACATATCAAAATTTTAAATTTTTGGCTGCATTTTTGCAGATGTAAGCGTCCTTAATAAAAAAGGTCCAATCGTAAACATGAATAGTTTAAGTAACTGTAAATTTGTTATTTTTTCAGCAGTGATTAACAATAATCAATAGTAATTTTATAAACTTCCTTTAAGGTAGTTCTCTAATATATCAAAAAGTGGGTTTCGAAAGTAACAAAATTTTAGCGTGCTCTTTATAATCTAAAGAAGTATTCTCAATTTTTTTATATATAGGTTGTCGACCTATTCTTTGAGCAAAATATTATTGAAATTAGTCATTTTTACTCGGTAATTTATAGGAATCATATTAATTGTGATAGAAAGTAATAAAGTTTGTTAATTGACGACATGTGGTCGGTGCAGATGGTGTGATCAGGCGGATGAGACCCCCATCCATCTTCTGACGACCTGCCCCATGTCCGACAGCCTAAGACACCAGCTACTGGGGAGCCACTTCCCGGCGGTCTGCGAAATCAGCGCAACCCGGTACGGCATAATCCTCTCCTTTTGGAGAAGGGAAAGGCTACCGGAAGAAGGGTTGCTGGTTCAAAGGGCGCTATAATAGGTCTTAGACCTAAGTACCCGGGGCCGAATTCCACCTCAGGAAATAATAATAATAATATACTTTTTATAAGATACAACATCTTCTTTTAAATGAAGATATTTTGGAACCTCATTACTTGATCTATTTCAACGTTGAGGTTAGGACGCCATCCCTTTTTGTATTAAATCGTTGAGGACGATCTTTGGAGGCAAAAAGATTGAAAAGATCTTATTTCTTTATAATAACGTTTCGTTGGCTTCGTACGTCAACCTCATCAGGCCGAAATTATAAACGTATATATCATACGTTTCTACATATATATCATACGTTTATAATTTCGGCCTGATGACGTTGGCGTACTAAGCGAACGAAACGTTGCCATACAGAAATAAGATCTTTTCAATTCCTTTGCCTCCAAAGATCGTCCTCAACTATTTAATTGATCCATTTCGTTATCGATACATTGATCAGTGTAATCAATGATTATATCAGCTCGCGGTATCATACTTTTTTACTCTCCACTGTAACCTCTAAACATTCAGCATATTTATAAAGGACCCCACACATAAGGTATGGAAAAAAATCATCCAGTCAAATTTTGGGGGGTTTTGCCAATGAGAACTTTTGTTCAGGATTCCAAGATCTATCTTTTTCTCCAATTTGACCGTATAATTATTTTCCATACATTGTGTACGGGGTCCTTTCACAAACCAATTTATTTTGTTATTGATTCAGTATTGGTAAGGTATTGTACTTTATTGTTAGGTATATCAGCCTCTTTTCATTACAAGTATTTTGATACCTCACAGATCGATTGATTTCGTTATCGATATATTGATTGATCCAATCGTGATCATTACAATGACGTAGACTCTTCCGTTGGATTTTTCTCCAGTTACTCCATTTTCAAGTCTCAGAGACCGCTCACTTCGATTACTGATTCGGTATTGGTACAGATATCTTAAAAAGTTATATTCAGATGAATTCGCGGTGTTGTACTTTATTGTTAAGCACAACACCCTCTTCTTATTGGAGTTATCTTGGAATCTCACAGACTGATTGATTCCGTTATCGATTTATTAATTGGTCAAACCAATTATTAAGGAGCGCGGGAGCGCTCCGAAGGCAAGTATAGAAGAAGCCTGAAGAAGCGACCCGTGCTACATATACATTGAAATTCCTGACCGAGAATTTCAAATATTTACTGCAATTTTCTGTCGCTTTTATTTAACTTAAATTTATAATAATAACATGCTATTTGGCTACAATATGTTGCACAAAAAGTTTCATGTAAAAAGATGTTCTCATATTAAAGATATTAAATAGTGAAAAATTTTATGTCTGGTTTACGATTCTAAAGTTTCTCCATTTCTCATCGTCAGACTTCGTTTTCTTCCCACTTCCGATTTCCTCTTTCAATATATATATATATACATATATATTCCTATATTATATAGTTGTAAGGCTCAAAATGGGTACCTACCCCCTCCACCCCCTCCAATCCACCCCCACTTCCCCTCCACCCCCTCCACTTCCCCTCCACTTTCCCTCCACTTTTTACGGTGTAATTCTTTCAAATTTTACGTTATTTTGAAGGGTGTCTGCCCCTCCACCCCCTCCAGCCCCCTCCACCTACCCTTCCACCTATCCTACCATACTTAATCCATTCCTCATATTATGCTATAAATTTTATATAGTGGGTTTCCGGATTCGCTGATAATGAATCAGTAATCAGATTTTGAGAATTCAAAATGGCAGATCGATGATGGAGGCCAAATATTGAAATATTACTGGATCTTGCTGAGAAATGAATGTAGGGGATTTCTGGATTCGATGATTATGAATCTGAGTTCAGGTTTTCAGAATTCAAAATGGCAGATCGAAGATGGAGGCCAAATATTCAAATATTAATGGATTTTGCTGACAATTGTATATTATTGGTTTCCGGATTGTCTGATTAGGAATCTGACCGCAGATTCTGTAAATACAAAATGGCGGACAAAAATTGAAATATTACTGGATTATGCTGAAAATTGTATATAGTGGTATCAGGATTCGCTCATTACGAATTTGAACTCATATTTTGCCAAATCAAAATAGCGTCCAAATATTGAACATTGCTGAATTTTGCAATTTCTATATGGGGGATTTCTGGATTCACATTATGAAGAATCTGAATTCAGCTTATAAAAATTCAAAATGGCGGATCGAAGATGGCGGCTAAATATTAAAATATGATTGGATTTTGCTGAAAATTGTATATAGGGTGTTACTGGTTTCGCTGGTTACGAATCTGAACTCAGATTTAGAAAATTAAAACTGACGGACGCAAGATGGCTACCGAAAATTGAAATTTTACTCGATTTTGCTAAAAATTATATATAGGGGGTTTACGAATTCGCTAATTAGGAATCTGTACTTAGATTTTGAGAATTCAAAATGGCGGATCTAAGATGGTAGCCATATATTCGAATATTACTGGAATTTGCTGAAAATTGTATATACGGTGTTTCTGGATTCGCTGATTATGAATCTGAACTCATATTTTGCCAAATCAAAATGGCGGCCTAATATTGAAATATTACTGAATTTTGCAATTGTATATGGGGGATTTCGGGATTCGCATGATGACGAATCTTAATTCAGATTATGAAAATTCAATATAACGGATCGAAGATGCCTGCCAAATATTGAAATATTACTGAATTTTGCTGAAAACTGTATGTACGGAATTTCTGGATTCGCCGATTACGAATCTGAACTCAGATTTTGAAAATTCAAAATAGTAGACCCAAGATGGCGGCCAAAATTTGAAATTTCATCGGAATTTGCTAAAAATTGTATATTGTAAGATTCTGGATTCGTTGATTAGGAATCTGAACTCAGATTTTGTAAATACAAAATGGCGTCCAAAAATTGAAATATTATGAATGAAGATTATGAATCTGAGCTCAGATTTTAAAAATTCAAAATGGCGGCAAAATATTTCAATAATACTGGATTTTGCTATAAATTGTATAGAAGGGGTTTCTGGATTCGCTGATTACGAATCTGAACTCAGATTTTCAGAATTCAAAATGGCTGATAGAAAATGGAGGTCAAATATTCAAATATTACTGGATTTGGCTGAAAATTGTATATACGGAATTTCTGGATACGCTGAATATGAATCTGAACTCAGATTGTGAAAAATCAAAATAATGGACCCAAGATGTCAGCCAAAAATTGAAATTTTATCGGCATTTGCTAAAAATGTTATAATGTGGGTTTCCGGATTCGCTTATTAGGAATCTGAACTCAGATTTTATCAATACAAAATGGCGGCCAAAAATGAAAATATTACCAGTTTTTGCCGAAAATTGTACATAGGAGGTTTCTGGATTCGTTGATAACGAATCTGAACTCAGATTTTGAAAATTCAAAATGGCGGACAAGAATTAAAATATTACTTGATTTTGGTGAAAAGCTAGTCTATAATCAATAAATAACAAATAATATCAGAGCTGACGTAATGAACTACATATATATTGTGCATTATTTTGTTAAATATAAATATACCTAATATTTTAAAAATTAATAAATGTTAAGAATAATTTTTTTTTAAAAACAAGCCAGAAAATTTAAAAGAAAAAATAATAGGGGGTTATCCTTATTCATTATTATGAATATTTATCTTCATATGAAATATAATCCGCAATTACAATTATAAGATTAATTTTATATTACATTATTATATTTTTTACAAAAATCAATTTTTATATATAATTAAAACTTAAATAACTCCATATTTATTTGATCCAAATTTTTGTGATTATTCACTGAATGAATTTTCGAGCATATCTAGCAAATTTAGAAAAAAACCATTTTTAAAAACAAAATTCAGTTTACACATATTTTAGAAAATGATTTTCAGTTGTATTAGCTGTTGCTATAATATTTTTTTTTAACAATTCACACCAAAAATGGGGGTTGGCGAGCAGAGCGATCAGGGGGCGAAGCCCCCCTAGTATCTACCTATATTATATAGATGTCAGTGTTGTTTTCAAACATCAGCCCCCCCTTATCCCCCCCCCTGCCCGCTCCTCCACTCGCCCCTCAGCCCCCCTCAAAATATCGTAAAAATCAGCGTATTTCTATGAGTTTTTTTCTATTAAAATAGCCTCTGAGCCCCCCTCACCCGCCCCTCATCCACCCCTCTTACCACCCCTCATATTCACTTTTTTCTTTAATCGTATTTATCATCTCGGTATACATGCGACAAAGAAATTTTTTCTCACACCACGCGTAAAGTATTGTTTTTTCACATTGACGTCAGGGAGTCTCGCTTCGCTCGGGCCGTAAATAATTATAAACCGCACTAATCATCGGAAAAAAATAGACATACGAGCATAGGCTTCTCAGTTTCTAGGAATGAGGTTATGTGACGTTTTCGACCCTGAAATTAAAGATTAAGCACAAATAATTTTCTGTAAGGCATATGGGAAAATTGTATATTGTCTCCAAACAATGAGGACCATTGATATTTTTTTTAACACAAATAAGTCTATCTTTTCCACGCCACCCAAGAGATAGATTGATAGGCGCGCTTTTTTATAGAGGTTTCCCTTTTTTTACTCTCTTTGAATTCATTTTCCATTAAATATTTCATTGTTTTTTCATAATAAAAAGTTAGTAAAAAATGGCCTATTCCTTTGTTTGAAAAAAATGTAAAATTTTCAAATTTTGCTTTTGTTCTATTAAGTAAACATATGTTATATTTTTAAACATTTTTATAGTTATTTAATTAACATAAATTTTTCATACAGAAAATCATACAGAAAATCAACAAAGAATTATTTTTGAAGAAAATAACGAGACTGAAGCTTTAGAAAATTATAAAACAACATTAACAGCATGGTTTGATTTAAATAAAAAAGATAATTATGTAAGGAATATAAAATATGTTAATATACCTAAATATTACAACTTTAAAAATAAATGTTGGATCAAACGAAAACGCAATCAACAAAATTATATAATGGGTCGTTTAAATATTGTTTCTCCAAAGGATGTTGAACGATTTCATTTAAAATTAATTTTAAACCGTGTTAAAGGTGCAATTTCGTTTCAAGATTTACGAACGTATGAAAAAATTACATATAACACATACAGAGAAACTGCAATAAAAATGGGTTTAGTTGATGATGATTTACAAATAAAAAATATTTTTAAAGAAGCTTGTGACGTTATGTTAGGATATCAACTACATCAATCTTTTCCTTGGTATTTACTATCTGAAAATATTAATGGTAATAATATTTGGAAGGAATTTAATAACTTTTTCATAGGAGATTTTAAAGATGATAAATCAAACAATGCCCTCATACAAATAAATGAAATATTATCATTAAACAAAAAATCATGTATAGATTTTGGATTGCCTGAACCAAATAATAATAAAATCTTAAAAATTGAATGTAATGAAGTTAATAAGACTGAAATTTTATTCTGTGAAAAAATGTTTAGTAACATGTATACTCAACTAAATTTAGAACAAAAGTATATTTTTGAGAAATTATTAAATAATGAACATAAGATTCATTTTATAGACGGTCCTGGTGGTTCAGGTAAAACATTTTTGTACATAACATTAATTTTTTACTTTTTGTCTAAAGAAAAAAAAATTTTATCAATGGCTTGGACTGGTATTGCGTCAATACTATTACCAAGAGGAATGACAAGTCATAAAATATTTAAATTACCTTTAGATTTAGAAAGTATAGAAAGTGCATTTTTAAAATTAGATTCCGATAAGAAAAAATTACGGGAAGTAGATGCAATAATTTGGGACGAAGCAAAAAAAGCTTTAGACATTGTAGATAAAACATTAAAAGATGTTTGTAATAATAATTTACGATTTGGGGGGAAATTAATTGTATTAGGAGGAGATTTTCGGCAAATTCTTCCAGTTATTAAAAACGGTTGTAGAAACACAATTATACAAGAAACAATAAAATATTCAGATTTTGGCCACTTTTCAATATAATGAAGTAAAAAAAAAATATTCGTTCTAACAATAAAGAATGTCACTGTTCAGCCCATATATTACTTTTACCAAGAGATATAAAATTTCCTCATATGTCGTACAGAAACTTATTTGTGCTTATCCATAATTTCAGAATCAAGCGAAGCGAAGGCCCAACTCGCGTGCATTCGTGTTCCTCATGGCTACCAAAGGCAATGTACAATTTTTCCACATACCGTACAGAAAGTTATTTATACTTAATCTTTGAATTCAGGGTCGAAAACATCACGTAACCTCACTCCTAGAAACTGTGATGCCTATGCTCGTATGTTAAATTTTTTTTTAGATAAAGACTTATAATCCTTACTTATTTTTAACAATATCTATATAATAATCTCTACTATTTTTTTTAATTTTAGAATAAAAACTGATAAATAAAAAGTCCACTTACTAATGAGGGGTTGCCGAGCGGAGCGAGCAGGGGGGTAGCCCCCTAGTATATATATATATATATATATATATATAAACTTGTATAACGTTACTTCCCAGGACCCCATGTTACTGTATACCTATACGTGACTAAAGAAATAATGTCTCTTATGGGGGCCGATGTCCTCAAAACTGACGTTAAACATATGTAGATTCAGGGACTGTCCCCAAAACTAACAAATGTCCCCGAAACCAACGTTAAACATCTGGAATGTCCTGGAAACTAACATAAAACATATATATATATATATATATATATATATATATATATATATATATATATATATATATATATATATGTTTCACCTAACCCCTTTATGGAGCCCATCCCTGATATTAGTACCTACGCCCAGAGTTCCCATTACAAGTGACTAAAGAAATATTCCCTCTCTGGGTATAGAAACTCTAGGTCGGGCTCCATAAACCGGGATGTATTGAATGTTTATGGATGCCGGGCTCCATAAAAGGATTCGGGCTCCATAAAGCTATCTATCTTTAAAAAAGGGCTTTGTAACGGCTCGCGCGCGTGCATACGAATGTACGTAGATGTGTGTGCTAGTGTACAAGGCTCGAACTAGCCGAGGCTCAACCCGCACCTACGGCACGCGCAAACCGAAGCATGTAAATATCTCCCAACCTTGCGCGAAGGACAAGACCGGGAGATGCTCACGCGCGCTGAGGCAAGAATGAGCCGGCAGTACCGCTTCGGCCGTAACCTAGAGGCTGCCTTTTCTGTGCGTACGAGCTCGATCCACATTCCTTCGGTGAAGATAGAGATAGAGAGATAGATAGATACAAATTTATTTGCCTTTGTGACAAAACAAATACAAAAATTACAGTTAGACATCGCCTAATTTCATCAAGGAACGCGGGAGCGTTCCGAAGGCAAGTGTGTATATATATATATATATATATATATATATATATATATATATATATATATTGGATTAGAGTAGTATAAAATACAATAAGTCTATGCAAAACAATAAAAGAATGAAAATACAATACAATAATAATAAAACAATAAAACATAATAGATTTAAAATATAGAGAGTAAGAGTAAGACGAGGACCTTATTCATAAATTTCACTGCTGAAAGTATAGTCTTATATAGTAGTGAAATAAATATCACCGATAGATACATCACAGCTGGCTTATCCTTTAATATATCACAGTAGCAATATATCACAGTAGCATTTCTCAAATCATATTACAGCTGATCAGTCAATAACTTAAAATAAATACGTGAATCACAGATTAGTTTATCTATACCGTCAACTATTCGAATAAGAGGTCCTCGTGCCGACAGCTCCTAGTACCGGAAACGAGACTAGGCGTCCAGATCAAATAGGTTTTGACGCACAGCCCTCTTAAAGGATGAATAAGATGGTAAGTGGTGCAGGATGGAGGGCGGGGGGGGCGAATTCCAGAAGCGCGTGCCCTGGACATGAAAGGCTTTTTCGCCCGTCTTATATTGAACAAATGGTGGAACCAGTTCTGGCTGCACATCTCTGCTGGTCGGCTTCTCGCAACCGTGTAATTTTGTATATTAAGAGGGCTGCGAAGTATAACTTACGAGAGTTCAGGTGGAGCCAGCCCAAGCGTCTCCTGTAAGGGGTGATATGAGCATTCCTCCTAACCCCAAAAATGTATCTCACGCATGCATTGCTCAGCCGCTCTAGTCTAAGTCGCTGTTCGTCAGTTGCATCTAAAAGCACGACCGAGCAATAGTCCAGGTAAGGTTGAATTAAAGACTCAACTAATCTTTTGCGGAGTCCCTCGGTAGTACATGCCCTGATAAACCGCAGAATATACAGGGCTTTGATGACTTTCTTTGTAACTTGGTCAACATGAGGTTTCCATGTCAACTTATTATCCAGCGTAACGCCGAGGCTCACAACTTCGCTACTGAATGGGATGAGCAGCCCGGTCCCGATCACAATGCCAGGCAGTCCCATAGAAGCGATAGAATTAACTTTCATTTTTGAGCCAAATACTATCGCCTTGGTCTTTCCCGCATTAAGACGTAGACCGGAGTGCTCCGCCCACGTAGACACAATTTGTGCCGCATCAGACAGCTGAGCAATACCCTCCAAAATTTTATCCTCAGTTGTATGGAGGTAGATTTGAAGGTCGTCCGCGTAAAAAATATGTCGAACTGTCCGTCCATCTAGTATGTCTCGGAAGTTATTGACGTAGAGGCAAAATAGCAAGGGGCCCAGGATGGAACCCTGCGGAACTCCTAGATTTGTTTCAATCCATTCGGAATTTCCATTTTTGTTTGTCTCTACCATGTGCATACGACCTTGTAAATGAGGATTTAATCCACAGGAGAGCCGACCTGGAAAACCCCAGCTGATGCAGTTTCCGCAATAGCTTCGACGGAGATATGGTGTCAAATGCCTTACTGGAATCGAACAGTAACAGTAGTGTTACTTTCTTTTGGTCAATAGCTATGCGTATATCGTCGGTCAGTTTCAGTAATGCTGTCTGAATACTGTTGTGCTTGCGGAAGCCGGCCTGGAGAGGGTCTAGTAAACTATTTTTATGCAGATACTCCGTGATTTGGTCATGGGCTATCTTTTCAAAAACCTTTGAGAGAAAGCAGAGCAGCGCTATAGGACGAAAATCCGCGACTGTTAACGGAGTAATTTTCTTCTTGAGCGCGATTATTTGTGCCTGCTTCCACGCACTCGGAAGATTCCTTGCGTAAAGGAGGTGTTAAAAATTTCAACAATAAAATTACCAATTGCCGGTAATGCCTTCGCAACCGCAGTCTGCGGGACTCCATCCACCTCCTTCGCCTGCGAGGAAAACTGAGCAATTGCTAAGACAACTTCGGTGATGTTTACAGGTTTAAACGAAAAACCATCCTCACTAGCAGGCAAAATAAATTGAAGGGTGTCTTCAATATTTTCTAAAGGAGGCAGGCAGACGCTCGCAAAGTGCGTGTTAAGTTGTGTCGGCGTAAACCCATGGTAGTCTTCCTCCTTTGGCTTTCGTAAGAGGCCAAGGTTGTGCATTTCCTTCCAAATGTCCTTGTTAGCATCAAGAGCATCAGTTAATTATTTATGTAGAAAGGAGTTTCGCTCTTGAGTAATGCGCACCTCGGCGTTTTGAATGCGCGACACCATTTTAGCAGGAAACTATAGCAAAATCCCATGTATAAGACGAAGACAGACGATCACGTGACTAAAGAAATAATATCCCTATACATATATTGACTTTTTGAATGCCGCATTCAAAACACCAGATTTTCATATTTATATATATATATTGTCACGGGGTGGATTTTCGGGCTAAGGCACGTTTCACCTGCGTACCTTAGCGGTTCAATTCCGTATCTCTCGGTTCAACTCCTGGGGCCTGATTCTAAATGTGTCTCGGCCTCGAGACAACTGCTTTTCCTTTTAAAGGAGCTCCCTGATTGGTCTATAGCTCCGGATTTGGTGTGTCTCGACGTCGAGACAAATTTAGAATCAGGCCCCTGGAGATGTAATAGCCAGATTAGGTAACAGACGCTACAATGTCGTGCAATGTTAACCTAATCTGGTTACTTACCGTGCAACACGCAAGTCGAAGACTCGCGCTTTATTTCTCACCAGTGACTCGAACTCCTCTCTTGGTTACTGGTTCGTGTGCCGGCTGCTCAGATGAAACGATACGTATTCCCTTACGTAACGACCGCGGAGGCGGCGGGGAACGGGGAATGACTATTTTATTAAATAAAAGAAGTTGTGGTTTGATAATAGATCAGAAATATAAAAGAATTGAATTTCGATTCGCGTATTCCCTATCTAAACGATGCGCCAGCACGTTACCTCTGACGTCAGCTGCCTCGGAGACTGACGTCACGCTCGTGGTAATTTACGCCGCGCACGTAAGGTATAATACGCCTCACGTGTGCGGTATTCTACGTCACGTACTCGTCGTCTACGCGAGTGAGAGAGCGGTCGCGTTCGCGTGTCGCGACACACGCACACAAACACTTAACCTAGTCTGAGAGAGAACAGGCTACTAACGCATGTCGTCTGCGCACTTCTTATGCGCACTTGCCGGTTACAAACTGCCGGCAAGCTAAATCATTGTCGGTGACCTTCTAAGGTTGATGACCCGAGCCTGTGCTCTCTCTACGCTCGCTCTCTCCGCACAAGAACGCCTATTCGGGGCCACTGTCCAGGTGGCGACGAGCCTGGACAAACGGTTACGCGTACTTACTCGCGACGCGGTTGATACGTGCACGCTTACCGTTATTGTAGGTTAGATTCATACGGTGTGGCCTAGGTTCCTCGCGAACATCCTCGCTTTTCATCTGGCTTCGTACTATCAACTCTCGTGATACTCTCTGCTGCTCTCATGCCAGGCGAACAGCCTTACTGCATGAGGATGTTGCTGGTTTGAGAGTGCGACAGATGATCCTAGCCTGTAGCACTATCTCTGAGTTCTTCTCTTGTTTCCGTCGAAAGTACAGAATAATACGTCCCTCGAACAATGATATTAGCCTCAGGATGCATCACGCCTGCATTCCTGAGGTTAAAACAACGAAACACTTCACTACTTATCGTGGGAAACGCGATCTCTCCGCGAATTTACTTCCGCGCGCGTTTCTGTCCGAACGATAACAAGATTAATGCCGGTCACGTCTCCGCCAGCACCTTCGTCATGCTCTCAATACAGCTCCAATGCTGCATCGAGGCGCCATCTAACGTTCGTTACCACGAACTTATTTATTGCCGATTTATTACCGACGTCGGTACGGCAGGCCGTGACAATATATATATATATATATATATATATATATATATATTTCCGTGTCTGGGCGACGACGACCTAACCTTAAACATCTTTTCACATATATGGGCATATTCACAGAACTTTTAACTTTTGATTTTGGTATAATAAAAAAAAAAAGCAGAAGCACAGTAATATAACTTTGTATACGTATTTGTATATCTTTCGGAAATCACAATTCATCACTGTGACAATTGTTTATGGTGGGCCGTAGAGGTTATAGGCTCAATAATAAAAGTATTAAGATGATGTTAAATACCGACATAATTTTCAAACAAGTACATCTCATGAAAATACCAATGGAATCATCCAAAAAAATCTGAGTATAGCGTTAACATATAAGGAGCGCTTGATGAACGTGTTTTTCCAAAAAAATGATGAGAATTTATTTAATTAATTAAAAACCATACTGTCGGTAAGTAGGAATCTGCAATTGACCTACTTTGCAAACGAGCATAGCTAATGAAAATGCTAATAGAATCACTAAAAAAAAATTCCTGAATATAGTGTTTATGTGTACGGAGCGCTTGACGATTTTTTTTTCCGAATAAACGCTTGAATGTTGAAATAAAAAATTTTGAAATTCACGGTTTCACATGGCCTTGATAAAATAATTTAAATAAAGGCATATCTTTTCTTTAATTAATATAAATATATTTACATTCAATGTATAATACACATATATTGTGTATTCTATAGGCGTATATAGAATATATATACTTAGATATTATTTTTTTATATAAACCTAGATAACGCCCATATGTGTCCCATATTTATGTATTTTTTTTTATACACGTGTACTATATGGAAAGTAGTATGGCCCATATTTGGTACCGGCACGATGGCCACATGTGACCCACATGTTACTTATATACATATGAACAAAATTTTTTGTGAAGATAATGTTTGAAAACTTATTTCTCACATAATGAAATCCCTAAGTAATATAATACTCATTTAATGAAAATTCTTAGTTGCATTTAATGAAAACCACATGATTAATAACAACGGCCTTCTGGTTTTTACGTCTTATATAAAAACATAAATAAATTACAATTAGATTTCATTCAATATAAACAAAATTTCAGTTGTGACAAACAAAAAAGTAAAATTTTAACATTTGTCACGCTTTCCATGGTCATATTTAAAGTACCCTCTTTAGGCTAATATTGGGAGCACATTAACGGGTCGGATCTTAAAATCTTCCTTATTTGGACTGTTACAAGAGTGTTGACTATAAATATAATTTTTGTGAAGGCTGTGACTGTCACATTAACAAATACGCAAAAAATTAAATTTGAGTAAAAACGAGTCACACATTTTTATATGTACATATCTTTTTTTAGAAGGAAGACACACAAATGAGCGTAAAGCTGATGTTAAATGTATGTATTGACTCACTTTTTCTGGTCAAATTTTAACGATAGATTGTGGGCCACGTGGGCAGCATCCATAAGAATAAAAAGAAATGAGGGAGTTACATATCAAATTTAGACAAATTACTATCTTTTAACATTCGTAAACAATTTATGAAATTTACTATGAACTTCGTACCTCCACATGCACTTTGTATAGATCATATTTAAGTATAATAAGGTGTTTAGAAAGGATAAATTTTTATTTTAGCTGAGTTTTTTGAAACAAAAAAAATTGAAAATCAAAAGTTAAAAGTTCTGTGGATTTACCTATGCTCGAATTATATTGTAACACGTGCGCGAGTTAGGTAATTCGGGATTCGAATTACCCACGCCGAGCAGGCATGCTCACTGGGGACGCGAGCGCGCGAGCATCCCGACCGGATTAAAACGGTCTTGCGACGCGTAATATGCCCGTCGCGTACCGACGAAGCTGCTACGGCTTTATGCGAGTCACGGCAGCCATCTTCGTGTGTGCTACCGTACAGGCCACATCGTGCCATGTCTCTCAAGTTTTACCGCGTCCGCGCCGTCCTCTCTTTTTATAGATATACCGCGAGTGAAGTGGAGGCGCCGAGCTTCGTGCATGCTAGTGAAAGAGAGACAGAGAGAGAGAGAGAGAGAGAGAGAGAGAGAGAGAGAGAGAGAGAGAGAGAGAGAGAGAGAGAGAGAGAGAGAGAGAGAGAGAGCTATCCCGCGCCGCGTGAGCCACACGAGACAGTGAGCGAGGAGCCGGCAGCCAGCCCGCCTGCCGATCCAAACCAGCGAGTGAGAGAAAGAGAGCGCAACAACTGTGCGAGCGACAGAGAGCGAGAGAGAGTCGAGTGCACCGGCTGCTCCCTCTAAACGTAAGTTTTCTGCTCTCATCTCTCACGTTTAATGTAAAGTCTTGCACGGAAATCGTCCTGTGCAAGTTTTCTGTACCTTGTACGTGCGGGTGTTTGTCAGCCCGCCGTACATAGAGCGCGCGTATTTTGTAGCAGCTTCGCCGCGCGCCGTATCGTTCGCACGTTGGAACGTTAACCGTCGCGCGCGAACTAACTTATTGTTTTCACAGCACTTGCGTAGTGCTTGTACGTACTTGTGTTTTAATATACTGTGATATCTCGTTACTGGTCGCGGTGTTATTTATACAACCCGTCCTTCTCCCGGATACCGCCGCCTCCGCGGGTAAATGACTCCACCGGTCGTTTTCATATCTAAGCATAGCGGCCGCACGCTTTACTCTTCGAGCGTGCGCTTTTCACTTAGCGATCCAATAAGTTGGAAAGCGAAGTTCGCGTGCGATCTTCGCGTTGTTTTCGGGATTTCAGGAGCAGATCCCTGGGCAAGTCATTTTAGTCTGACACTCGCGGCACCGTGTTCTAGGACATCGCTTCCCTGTGGCTTTTTGGGATTTTCTCCCACTAGCCATCCCTTTACAATATATACAGAATAAATATCGTGGATTACCGAGTTTTATCGTGCATTTAATAGACCTACAAAACACAATAAACTTTTTACATCTGAAAAATTAACTACTAGAAGACAAAGCTCAACATTGTAAGTAATAAAACAGCATAATCATATCAATCAACAACATAAATTATCATCAGATAAGTATTAAATGTCTAAATATTAATTTTAAATTTTTTAAATTCGTTGAGAAAAGAACATCGACTCTTTGTGTTGATTTAAAAAATTTTTTTTTTCAGATTTACATAACAAGAAGAATGATCTGTATTATACATGATTGTTAAAAGAAGGAAACATGATTAGTTAAAGTTATATTTTTTTAATTATATTGGCTAAGATGAAAAGACTACACAAGAATTAGAAGGACGGAAGTTTTTTAAACAACAAAAAGAATAAATTATCAGATCAGATATACGAGGGTCATTTGATAAGTACCTAGCCTACAAATGAAAACACCAAAATTTTACAAAAAATAAACTTTATTTTTCAATGTAGTCTCCTTTTAGTTGAATACACTTGGTCCAGCGGTGTTCCAATTTTTTTAACCCCGTTGAAAAAAATGTTTTCTCTTGGTTTGCAAAATAGGCTTCCGTGGCGGCGATTATTTCGTTATTGGAGTGGAATCTCTTCCCAGCGAGCGAATTTTTTAGGTTCGGAAACAAAAAAAAGTCGCACGGAGCCAAATCTGGAGAATACGGTGGATGGGGCAGCAGTTCGTAGCGTAATTCGACCAATTTAGTCGTGGCGAGTGCAGAAGTGTGAGCCGGTGCATTATCGTGGTGGAAAAGCACTTTCTTTTTAGACAAATGGGGCCGTTTTTCTTCTAACACGGCGTCAAATCGGCTCAATAGTTCGGCGTAGTACTGTCCTGTGACCGTTTTGCCCTTCTCCAGATAGTCAATAAAAATCACACCTTGAGAATCCCAGAAAACAGTGGCCATCACCTTTCCGGCCGACGGGACCGTCTTCGCCTTCTTCGGAGCAGGTTCACCGGGTAAGGTCCACTGTTTTGACTGCTCCTTGGTCTCTGGAGTGTAGTAGTGAATCCATGTTTCGTCGACGGTCACGTAACGACGCAAAAACTCTTTTGGATTGCGATTAAACAGCTCCAAACACTGCTCTGAACTGGTCACACGGATGCGCTTGTTGTCTGCAGTCAGCACCCATCTTGCTGACAGCTTCCTCATGCCTAAAATCTCATGTAGGATATGCCACACGCGTTCTTCTGAGATGCCTACTATCGCAGCTATCTCGTGCACCTTTAATCGGCGGTCTGACAAAACGATATCGTGTATTTTTGTCACGTTCTCCTCCGTAGTGGCTGTTTTCGGAGCACCTGGGCGTGGATCATCAAAAACCGACGTACGACCACGTTGAAACTCGTTATACCAAAATTTAACGGTCATCATCGAAGGAGAAGCATCCCCATACACTGCATCCAAGCGTTCTATAATTTCACTGCGCGATTTCCCTTCCAAAAACAAGAATCGAATCACCGACCGATATTGTTCTTTCTCCATTTTTTCAAAAATCAACGGACACATTTGCTTTCACACGCTCTCAAAAATAAACTACAACTCCGATCCGGCTGAAATTTCGTCTGTAACCGTTTACAGGAAGATACTGCACTGTAGTGTATTTCTGGTGCGATAGTGGCACCATCTGGCGGTGAGGCTAGGTACTTGTCAAATGACCCTCGTAAGTCTAATTATTAAAACATGGAAATAGTGAGTTGTAAGTTATAAAAAATGTACGATCAATAAAAGTATATTTATATTTTATATTTTATTTCATAAAATTTATAAATAGAATACACGAAAATTGTTGTGTTTCTGGTTGATCGTTCTTAAACCATTTTATAGTTTAAACTTTTCTCACAGTGATTCTTAGCTCATGAACTGGTTGTTTTTAATTATCCACGATGTGTGGTTTCCATGATGTGTGTTTCAGAACAAGATTTTTTCGAGTCATTTTGGAGATAATGTTGAGAATAATGTTGAAGAGTTCTAATTATGTACTGTCCGAGAAATCTAATTTTGAAATAGCAAAAATGAATGATTGTTCTCATGACCCTGGTTGGTATATTATTAGGCACGACCGCTGCTCGGGAGAGAGCCTTATAATTTCACCAGAGGGAAAATTACCTTACTTCAAAAACTAACAATTTAATGCTTAAAAAGTATTTTCCACCAAAAATGAGTGCGCTTTAAGCGTTTTCTGTGATGTATGTATGTATGTCTGTTATTGATTATCTCAACGAATTTTTCGTAGATCCAAACGAATTTTGAACCAGATACTCTTCTAATTATATGTAACTTATGATTTCCTACCGAGCCAAATCCATCGAAAAGTACAAAAATGCCGGAGCAAATATAAGAATGTTAAAAAATCGATTTTTAAGCTTAATGTGTACAAATTTAAGTTTTCGTAAAAATCTGACCCATGTATCTGCTAAAACTAATTAAAAGGCATATTTTTCCTGTTAAACATTTTTTGCTACGAGCAATATTTGCCAAGACAACTGCGAAAAACGGCAAAAAAAGGTAAAAAATTAATGATTTTCGACTATAACTTGACAGGATTCGTTTTACACAAAAATGTTAAATGTAAAAGTTATAGATAATATTAAAACAAAACTTTTTCCCATTTAACATTTTCATTTAAAATCAATTCCTGACGAGTTACACCTGTAAAAACGATTTTAAATGCCTAAATATACATAAAATGTACGATTTTCGGTTACAACTTTACAGGATTTGATTTTAAGCAAAAATGTTAAGTGTAAAAGTTATAGATAATATTAAAACAAAACTTTGTCCTACTAAACATTTTTTTGTACAATCAATTGCTCACGAGTTAAATTCAAAAAACGATTTTTAACGCCTACGCATACATAAAATGGTAGATTTTCGGTTATAACTTAACAGGATTTGATTTTACGCAAGAATGTGGCTTTACACAATAATATTAAATACAAATGTTATAGATAACATTCGAACAAAACTTTTTCCCATTTGACATTTTCATGTACAATCAATTCCTGATGACCTATACCTACAAACACATTTTTTTCTCACGCCTCAATACACCTTAATAGTCAATTTTCGCTTATTATATAACAGATTTTGATTTGACACAGAAATATTAAATACAATAGCTATAAAGAAGAGCGAAAGAATCAAAAAAACATTTCAAAGATCATATAATTGTAAAAAAATATGATTATAAAAAAATATAATAATAAGATATAAAATATAAATTGATTTTAAACTAAAAAAATAAAAATTACATATTATTAGATACGACCGCTACTCGGAAGAGCCTTATAATTTTACCATAGCGAAAATTGTCGGAATCAAAATAATGAAAATTTAATGTGTTAAAACCATTTTCCAATCAGAATGAGTACGTTTTAGGCATTTTCTGAGATGTCTAAGACCATTATAAAATTTACAAAAGTAGAATCTTTAAAATTAAATAACAAAAAATTCTTTTATAATTGCAAGATGCCGTTTTAATATTGCAAATTATTTTGTGATGAGTCCGTTTTCTATCATTGTATAAATAAAAAGTAGATATCAGACTAATGATTAATACACAAAATAAAATTATAGATAACAATAAAGAAAACTAAAACAATAACTAACAAAAACTTTCACATAGAAGCTGTCAGAACTTATAATTCCTAGTTAAATGATCTAGAGAACTTAGTATGGAGTAGAAATAAAATTTAAAAATGTATAAAAATTGGGTTAGTAAAAATATATAATTATGTTATCTTACTGTTTTGATAACAAATTTAAGAAATTTCATATAAGATTACACAGCTTAACCTACCAGCTATGTTCACAGGACCTAAGCGATTGAACTAAAAGAATCAAAATTATCAAATATTATATAAGTATATGTTAAAGTAATATCATATTTACAAAAAGAAACTCTAGTGTAATGTACGTGCTATATATTTTATAATATGGTAAGTTTCAATGTATAAAGAATGCACTGTTCTAGCTGACTGTCAGTCTTACAGTGTGCTAGAAAACTATTAAATAGGCAAGTCTCACTGAGTAGAAGTCTGTGAAATACATAAGGATTTATTTTAATACAACAGATACCTGGATACGGGTCCTTTTACCCTGACAAAACTTAGAAATAAACCAGACAAGCTAATAACAAGCTGATATTACCAGTGACAACTACATATCCGTATCGCATTTAACCACACACAGCACTTTTATGATATCCCCCAGTTCCTAATTATCTACCCCCTCACATTCTAAAACTCTAACACTTGAAGATCACTGATGGAGCTGCAGAATCTGCAAAATGAGGCTGGATGGCCCAGGGCGGGCACTACTCCATGGATGCCAGTCTGCTCACAATCATCTAACAGCCATCTGCGAGGAAAATACTGATATAGACCGTCACTTGTCAATCTCAGGGACTACCTCAGCCTAGGGATCAACAAAGCACATGAGCAGATCAGCTACTGATGTGGGAGACAAGTGAGGAGTTGAACATCTAGAAACTACATATCACTAATAAATAGATGACCCAAAAAACATTACCATACAAAAGAAAAGCCTACAGCAGTGGTTTTTGTTCACTACCCTCGCTGCACCAGCTACCTATAATAATTAGAAGGGAAGGACTGGTGGAGCCTTCACTCGTTGTTTCATTGCTGCAACACCTTCAGTCTGAGAGTCACTGAAGACATAAGCAGCAGTTAACTGTACACAGAGTCACTAATATAAGAGCCAAACATGGAAAGTTGAGTACCTGAAAACCACATACGACTAATAAGTAAAAGAGCCAAGCAACATTACCACACTCAAGAGACAGTAAATATGCAGCAGTGCTCGACGCTTACTCCTGGTGTCATGGATATCTCCAATAAAAGGAAGTACCATCAGCCCACTATCAGAGAGGTTAAGAACGAGAAAGGGCTTACTAAATCTGCTTTCGCCGTAGACACGCTGCTTTCCTGTCTAACGAATATCATCATCAACCGGTAAACACGATGAAAGCGATGCTATTCACCAAGGCGACCTATTGCAGCAGCCGCCATCATCACTGGGAACGCCGGGAGCCAGACGATGCGATTGTTGACATCACACATCATGTACACACGCGCGCAATAGATCCATACATATAGATATATGTTATATACAGAGCACAGGCAGCGCTAGCGGTCGCGCGAGTCGCATCGTCGCGTGTGTTTTTCTGCTGTACGGTGTGCGAATACAGCCTAGCCGAGGTAGCTGTTACGACTGCTGCAGTAGTATTCATGCACGCAGGTCGTAGGGCTAAGCCAGATTACCGTTGCTGAATGCATCAGTATTGAGCTTTCTCCTTTTGTTTTGATCCTTTTCGCGGTATTAGTGTATATGCGCATATGTGCCGCGAGTATTTTTTTTGTAATTGAGATTCTGTAGGTATATGTAGTTTGGGACACCCGTGAGTCTGTGAGCAACTTATAGTCTTCACCTTTCATTAAAATATTATAAAATTGAACTATATTTATTTATCAAATACAACAGTTATGGATAACATTAAAACAACATTTTTTTTCCGCGTAACATTTTCATAAATAAAAATGAAAAAGATTATTGTAATTATGATACAAATTAAGAAAATAATGTTTTTAATTTGAAATAAAACTGCAATCATGGTATTTATATTCAATATTCCTATGTGCACTGTAATCATATCAATTTGTACTTATTAAATTATGATACATAATATACTATTTGAAAAGTTATCTACATATATTATGTAGTAGTGTAGAATTAAAACGCAAACTTTCTACAAAACAGAAGAAATAAATTTGTAAAAGTGAATGGACAATTTTTATTTAAATTTTACTGCAGTTGTATTTATGTTTATTTTAATAATAAAAACGATAAATAAAGTATTGAAATTTTTGCAATAATGAAAGTATAAGGTTCTCCTGAGCATTGCAGTCGTGCCTATTATGTAAAAATGAAGTTTTTACATAGGGAGGGGGCGGGCGACGAGCGAAGCAAGGAGCAGGTGTGTGTGGGGGCGAGGTGGTTGGCGTTGCGAAGGCATGCAGGAGGGTGGAGCCCCCCTAGTTAATGATGGAAAAGCAGTTGTCATCTTCAAGAAGCTTAGTCGATATCAGTTCGGTGCTGTTGTACATATTTACTCAAGTACCAATTAAAAGATTATGTCAAATGAAAAAAGCCAAAAGGATGTGTTATTGTGAAAATTTCAACAAAAAAAGTGCTCAGTTAATCTCTTGTATGATTTTCCCAGGGTGGGAGACGTCAAAAGATTTATCTATACAAGAATATCAAGAAAGCTTTGATTCTCAGTGATTATCAGTTCATAAACTGGTTGTGTTTTTTTAACAGGATTATGTGTGGGTAATGATGAGTTATAATATACGTAGTTTCAATCAATAAAAATTTCAAGAACTTATATCTAACTTATATCTTATAAAAGATTATGTCAAATGAAAAAAGCGAAAAGGATGTGTTATTGTGAAAATTTCAACAAATAGAAATGCTCAGTTATTCTCGTGTATGATTTTCCCAGGGTAGGAGACGCCAAAAAATTTATCTATACAAGAATATCAACAAAGCTTTTTCACAGTGATTATCAGATCATAAACGGGTTGTGTTTTTTTAACAAGATTATGTGTGGGTAATGATGAGTTACTAATTTACGTAGTTTCAATCAATAATAATTTCAAGAACTTATATCTAACTTATATCTCATAAAAGATTATGTCAAATGAAAAAAGCGAAAAGGATGTGTTATTGTAAAAATTTCAACAAATAAAAATGCTCAGTTATTCTCACGTATGATTTTTCCAGTGTGGGAGACATCAAAAGTTTTATCTGTACAAGAATATCAAGAAAGCTTTGATTCTCAGTGATTCTTTTAATTTTTTATAATATTTTTTAATTTGATAACTGATTGTGATGCAATAGTGTGATTACATCGAGTACCCTTACAAGTCTTCGATATTTATGATACTTATTTTAAATATTGGTCTTAGCCTTGGTTTGAGAATCATTTGTCTAGTTCATAAAATTAAAATGATGTCAGTAGTATCTCTTCCCCTCTCTCTCCCCCGCCATCTCTTTCCCACCCCATCTCTCTCTCCCTCTCTTTCAACATTCGTCAAACTGAGTACCAAAAACTTTAAAGAGAGCTTAAATATTTTTTTAAAACAATCAACACGTTTTTTAAAAGCTAATTTTTTTAAGTACGTTCTAACAACACAATGTGTCTAGTCCTTTTAATTTTTCTAGTCTCATCTATTCAATAAGCACTTTTTACAAATGGTAATAATTTTTTTCACGGCTGTACAAATAATAATATTGTTAATATAAAACTTTCTACGAAAGTATAAAATAAGGCACGCATAGAAGTTTTGTCTTTATAATCTACTCTCCCTTCCTCTCTTCCCCCGCCCTCTCTGGCCTTCTATTTATCCCCCTCTCTCTCTTCGTCTCTCCCTCTCTCTCAATATTCGTCAAACTCAATACCAAAAACTTTAATGAGAACTTAAATATTTTTTTAATACAATAAACACTTTTTAAAAAAAAGAATTATTTAAGTACGTTTTAAAACCACAATTTTTGTCTGGTCCTTTTATTTCTTGGAATATCATCTATTCAATAATTAGCACTCTCTGCAAATGGTAATAATTTTTTTCATGACTGTACAAATAATAATATTGTTAATATAAAACTTTCTGCGAAAGTATAAAATATGGCAAGCATAGACGTTTTTTCTGTATAATATCTTTATAATAATACCAGTGAAAAAGTCTTTTACATCTTTGAGTTATCATATGCTGAACAAATTATATGTAAGTAAGTATATTCAAATTGTTCACTGCAAATCAAACAAACGAAAGTTGTGAAGTCAATTATCGATAGCCAAGTAATGCAAATAACTCCCGAAAACTACTGTATGACTGTTCTCAGAAATGTATTCAAATTTGTTCATCTTTCTATACAAAGTAAACACAAGAAAGTACTGAAATCAATTTATTGTAGCCAAGTACCCATAAGTTAACTTGACTGATATAATAGAACTTTTAGTACCTTGCGTGTAAAATTACATTTTGCGTCCACGTTGTAGCTTCAAAAATATTCAGCCAGCGGGCATAAAGTACTACTTAACGCCTAACAAGCGCAATAGCTCACATACTCCTACAAAACTTTATAGAATCTACGCACTTTACGCCCGTGTGTGCGGAAATTATTTTAATTATATAACTATTATGCCTTCTTTTTATTTCTAAAATTCATAAGAATTTTTTCTGATATTTACGAAAAGTCAAAGCCTATATAAAAAAAATTACATAGTTACCACCACATCACCATTTTTCATTATTCTTTCTCAATTTTGAAATTTCTATAATATTACGCATCCTGGGAGGACAATAGAACGTCGGGTGGGTGGAATAGGCTATTATCTCGGAAAAGCGGTGAGAAGGCTATTATCTCGGGAAAGTGGTGAGAAGGTTATTATCTCGGAAAAGTGGTGAGAAGGCTATTATCTCGGCCGAGATTTGAAGAGTATATTATCTCGAAAAATATTCTTGTTATTTGAAATAGTTTTTAGGTTGGTAACCACTGCACGATTTTCGAATAAAATTCAAATTTAATCTAATTGAGTGACTGTTAATGCACGAAAATCGTGCAGTTGTTACCAACCTAAAAACTATTTCAAATAACAAGAATTTTTTTCGAGATAATATACTCTTCAAACCTTGGCCGAGATAATAGCCTTCTCACCACTTTTCCGAGATAATAGCCTTCTCACCGCTTTTCCGAGATAATGGCCTCTTCCACCCACCCGACGAGAAGTCTATAGAGCTGCTCTAGCAGGGGTGGTCGTCCAATCTCCCATACATACTTGGCAGGCCCGACGGTTTTCAGTTTAAGGTGTAGACATGGTCATTTTTATATAAATATTCATTTGTTTAAAGATCAGATAAAATAAATAAATAGGTTCCTTTTACATATTAAATACTGATCAATATTGAATCTATTGCCCGGTTTTTAAATAGAAAGTGCAAACCCGCATGAAAATATCATATGAGATCTCATATGAGAATATCGGACATCAGATCTCATTTGAGAATATCGGACATCAGTTCTCATATGAGAATATCGAGCATCAGATCTCATATGATAATGTATAAAATTTCAGATCATATCACATATGAGGCGTTTCACGTCAGCTCTCCAGGCGCGGCGCGCGAGCGCGAAATCATGCTGTTTTCAGCTTGTGTTTGAAGGGCTAAGATGTATCTAAAAAAAATAACCCCCAAGTGATTTCGATGTATTTTTTCCTCAGCTTTCCGATGGTGCTATTAGTTTCTCAAAATTTTTCAATTCTAACCTCAAAAAAACATAAAACGTGTTATATCTCAAAAACTATATTTTTAATATTTTTTTTGACCTGCTAGATCGAAAGAGGAGGAAATTTTACATGGATATAGCCTTTTTCTACATAGGGGTTTTTTTTATTTTTTCGAGATATTATTCAAGAAATATAAGGCGCTTGGCCAGCCGCCGCGCGCGGCGTGCGTCACTGCAGAGTCGCTGTGCGATCGGAGCTTCTCCACTTAACATCATAACAATTTTTGTTCATAAGCTTTTAAATATTCAAATCTCTTTAACATTTTTAGTCTTTTTTAATTTAGGAAATAAATCATAGTTAGATGCTAAAGAAGTTTTTTTAAGTTGCAGAGTCTCTTCATCTATTGGAATAAAAGCATGGTATTTCAAAGTACCCGGAATGGCTTGTGCTTTATCGAATCTAACTTTTAATTCCAAAGAATTTTTTTCATAAACTTCTTTGCTACTGTAGAAAATCTTTGTTTCTTTACTATAATTTTGTGCCCAATTATAAAGATCGTAGGCTGTAAGGATTTTGTGAGCTCCTGTAAGCTGTAAGCTAGCTCTACGGGTTCCTCTTTTTAAATTAGCACCTATGCAACCACTTTTGCCATGTGCAGTGGCAAAAAAATGCCATTCAGCTTTTATTTTAAAATCCTCTTCATGATGAAGATTCTGAAAATTATTTTTATTTTTAAAATACTGTGCTGCACCATCGGTTATATAATAAATTTTTTTTAGTTGATGATGACCTTTCAAATAGTTTAGAATAATTTTTTGATATTCATATACGGAAACGGTATCATGATTTAAATTGTCAGAAATAATAGCTACACTTTCGTGTTTGAGATCATCGTTTTCTCTATAATACACTATGATTGTAAATATAGTGGCTTGATTATTATTCCAATGAAACGATTGAGCTGAATTTTGAACAACAAAAGCGTAATTTTCAGCAAAATCAAAACTAATTACTATCTCTCCATCTTCAAGATTTTCTTTTAAATTTCTGATAAACAGTGCTTGTTGTTTAGCAAAAAAATCGTGCGTTTTTAATTTAATCAATTTGTCTTTCAATATTTCAAGAAAGCTAGAAACTTTTATCGTTTCGAATATTATTGAGCAGCGATCCGTTTGCTTCCATGATTCATATTTAATTTCTTGAATGCCATGATTTTTAAAACTTTTCATCATAATTTCTTGAAGATTTGAAAAATTAGCTACGCAATCCAAACAGTCACCCAAGAAACATTTATCCGATGGTTGTCTACAAACAATTTTATTTATACAATCTTTATAATTTTCTAAAGGTGAATCACTATCCTTTGTCAAATGTTTCAAATTAATTGCATCTAGCATAAGTTTGACATTTTCATGATGTACGCATACGCATACATTATGTGTGCCACTTGTTCCAGCCAACACACAATGTTTTGGTTTTAATTGTGTGAACTTTGTATAGCCTATCTTAACATCCGGATATTCATTTTTAAATCAAATATAAATTTCATTCAAATTACCTAGAAGTAATCTTTTTTGAACGTGTAAGCGTTCACCAGTAATTTGTTTTATTGAAATAAAATCTTTCATTCCAGGCAATAATTTACTGATATCGTCACGATCATAAAAGTTTTTTACCGTATTTTTGGTTTCATTAGAAAGCTCTTTTCCTTTATTTTTCAACGGAACCGTCAAAATATTTCCATCAGTAGCTTCAGTTAGTATTGTTCTTGCTTTCCATTCTGTACAACCTAAACTTTCTATTAAATTTGACGAGACCAAAATCTAGGGGCAAAGGAAAGTAATAACATTCTTTCATCTTTTGACTTTGTCTCAGAAAGTTTACTTCTTGAATTTTCAAATATTGCCATGGTAGCTTTGTGGTCATCATCATCACAATCCGATTTAATTCTTTTTGGTATCAGAGAAGATTCACTCGATTTGCGTTTATTATAAATCAAAAATTTGCACGTAAGACAAACTTTCGCTCCATCTGGTATTGATGGAAATGATTGTGCTGTAACGACCAGCTAAAAATAATGCAATTTTTTTTATTTTTCCTTTTAAAATTATATTTCATTCTATGGCAAATTTTTATCCTGAACTCGCAACAGTTCAAAAGACACACCTGAATAAACATTGTGCAGTTATCTGTTAATTGATACATCATCCGATCGACGGCTGATGACTCAATTAACAGAATATTAATACTATTAGCACAGTACTATCTAAAAGAGACACGTGCCTAATTTAAATACAGGCATATTCGGGTATTTCCAATATTCTCTTTTAGATGGTAAATATTGCACCACGAAAAGCGAATTGATACGTCATCCGATCAACGGCTGACGTCTTATTCTGCGAAGCATAATGTTTAAACAATTGTTATGCTATCTAAAAGAGACGCTCTCAGCCTGAATGCGAGGCTATTTTCATCTTTCCCCCAATACTCTCTTTTAAATAGTAAATAAAGAAATCACCAAAAATTCATATATAAAAGCGCCCGACAATCCGCAGTGCAGAGAGATCTTCGTTACAAACAAGCCTAAGTGCGTAGAACTAGAAGCCCGCGATTTGCGACTCAACTCTACCATAGTTTACTATAATAAGTTAGCTACTCGCTACACAGTGTCACACGAGTTCCTTCGTTACCAACAAGTGCAGTGTGTAATCAACCAGAAGTCCGCCACCAGCAACTCAACTCTACTCGAGTCCCTATATAACATCGCAAGAGGTAAAGACGTTGTCCGCGATACGCGACAATTGTATCTTACTCACGTGATTAACATAACATAGTCCACCTGACATATGTATTTTCTGTTGACTATTCTTCGGCTATAAATTATATACACATAGAGTTTCGCTTCTTATTGTACGCGTTCTCCTACTGTAAACTTATAGAGCCACCTGCACCGAAGCCCAACCAATCAGAAAGACCCTAAGTCTATTTGCTTGTCAAAGGCAACATACCTCAGCCGAATTTCCCAAAAGGAAAAATTAGTCATAGTTAGTTTTGCCTCCGACAAGTACAGACGTGCTCTCGTGAGTAACATTAAGTTCTAAGTTAAGTTACAAATTTTTCCTCTAAATTGTAATAAATAACAAAAGGTGTCAACCTTAAACCGTGTAATAATATACATTAATAAAAGTGCCAATTATTAACCAGTGGAATTATATTTCATTTAATATAAAATACAACAATAACCTGCATCAAAACAGTCAAGGTAAGACGCAAAACTACTATTAATACTTCCGGTAAAGATTCTCGAGTCTGTCGGAAATAATCCGTTGCCTTCTCAAGCCGCGCTTCTAATAACTTTTAAATTCCTCGAATGCAAACCGCTCGGCATTACGAGGAAGGCCGTGAATAACGTTTTATTTAATTTCTTTAAATAAAATCAGGACGTCACAGTGCTAATGATTTTGGGAAATTTGTTAACTCATTAGAGTGTTCATTCCATCCGAAAGGATTCACACATTTTAATGAAAAACTCATGTTTGTTTAAAAAAAAAGATAAATCAATTGAAGGGGAATAGCAGTAAGTTTGTCATGAAAGACAGATAAATCGCAGTATAGCACAATATAGTATAGATATTGAACGGTTTTCCAAAAAACCAATACTTCAACGCTACACATCACTCTTATATAAGCCCTACGTGCTGCATAATTACTTACGGGTATCTAAATGCAATTACTAGCCCTCTAGCGGTGGTTAAATAATTAATGAATGAATGAATAAATGCCGCCGCGCGCCGATGCTGCAGTGACGCACGCCGCGCGCCGCGGCTGGCCGAGCGCCTTGTATTTCTTGAATAATATCTCGAAAAAATCAAAAAACCTCTATGTAGAAAAAGGCTATATCCATGTAAAATTTCCTCCTCTTTCGATCTAGCAGGTCAAAAAAAATATTAAAAATATAGTTTTTGAGATACAACACGTTTTATGTTTTTTTGAGGTTAGAATTGAAATAATAGCACCGTCGGAAAGCTGAGGAAAAAATACATCGAAATCACTTGGGGATTATTTTTTTTAGATACATCTTAGCCCTTCAAACACAAGCTGAAAACAGCATGATTTCGCTCTTGCGCGCCGCGCCTGGAGAGCTGACGTGAAACGCCTCATATACGATATCGCATATGAGATCTGATGTCTGAAGTACTCATATGAGACCTCATATGATATTTACACGCGGGAAAAGGATAAAAAAATAGGTGGCTTATAAAATGGTTAGTAAAATCTAAAGCACTTTTGAGTAGACTATAAATTTATATATATTTTTTATCTCATTCCCTCTTAAAAAAGATGGACACAAGGACAAATGTTTTGGATAATGAAAGTAAATCATGAGATTCTGCACATTATGTATATTTAAGCGGTTTCAATTAAAAATTAGAGCCTATGTAATTATTAGGGATACAAATAAATTCTACCCATTTTCAGCAACTTTTTTTTCATTTAAAAAACTCAAACAAAACACAAAGTTAATCAATATAGGCACCGTCGGCTTCTACTACCCTTTGCCAGCGCCTAGGCAGCTGATGCATTCAGTGGCGAAAAAAGGCTTCATCTTTTGATTTCATGAAATCATCAACCATTTTTCGTACTTCATCTTCATTCTGAAAATGCTGCTCTACTAAGCTGTTTTGTAATCAGCAAAAAAGATAGTAATCGCATGGTGCAATGTCAAGAGAATACGCCGGATGCTGTGAAATTTCGCATTGTAATTCTTATATGGCTTGACGAACCGTGGAACTTCCATGTAGCCTAGCGTTATCATGCTGCAAAATTACTGGTGTTCGCCCATGCCCAGAATACGGCATATTTCCTTGGATTTTTTCCGCTAAATGGTTTAATCGAGAAGAGTATCGTTCACCAGTAACAGTTTCTCCGGATTTGAGAAGCTCGCAATATAGCACGCCCCATTCGTCCCACCAAATACAGAGCAGAAACTTTTTTCCAAAGACGTTGCGTTTTGGTGTCGATGTTGTGGGGTGTCCTGGATCTACCCAATGTTTTTGACGTTAAGGATTCTCGTAATAGATCTACTTTTCATCACCAGTCACTAATTTCCACAGAAAGATCTTCTTTTTTGTCTTGAAAGTAATGAGAGACACGTCTCGACTCGCCTTTCACGTTGCTCCTCGGTCAATTCATGAGGTACCCATTTTCCACATTTTTGAATTTTTCCCAACGCCCGTAACCTCTCAGAAATAGCTTATTGGATAACGCCTAATTTTTCAGCGAGCTGATGTTGCGTTTGTGCCGAGTCTTCATCCAGTAGCTCCTACAATTTCTCATCACTCATCTTTTGAGGCCTACCACAGCACAGTTTGTCGCTCAAGTCAAAATCTCCGTCTTTAAATTTTCGAAACCATCTGCGACATGTACTCTCATCAATAACTTTTTCTCCATAAGTAGCACCGATCGATTTATGAGCGTCAGCAGCAGTTTTACCTTGATGGAATTCATAAAGTAAGCAATGTCGGATATGCATAGATTCTACTTCCATTTTGCTTCCTCATAGAAGAAGCTTTGTAACGATGAAAAAAATTTTCGAAAAAAAATGTTCAAAAAGATGTTTTAAGGCGATATATGTGTATATTAGTTGATTTTGATCATTTTTGTTTTCGTGTGTGTGTGTGTGTGTGTGTGTGTCGGTGGGTGGGTCGGTGGGTGGGTGTGTGGATGTGTGTGTGTGTGTGTGTGTGTGTGTGTGTGTGTGTGTGTGTGTGTGTGTGTGTGTGTGTGTGTGTGTGTGTGTGTGTGTGTGTGTTTGAACGCTTCATATCTCCGAAACGAATCGAACGATTTTCGTCGGGTAAAGCTTATTCTCTTTGTCTCGCGGGAAAAGAAAGGTACCCTGATGGGTTTGAGTTTTTATTGATTTTCTTTTGTTTTATAACCAAAAAACGATTTTGAATTTTAATTTTTTTTAATTTTTTCATATCTTACAGTCATTATTACATAATATAATAAACTTTTCTTGAAAGGTATTTAAATTACCTATATTTTCCTTTTTTAAAATTTAAAATATCTTCACTCTGTCAATTGTTATTAAGGAAAACTTATTTATATTTCATAAATTAATTTCTCAAAAAATAATTTATTTATCGACTTCAAATAAATAACCAGTTATTACACTAATTGAAGACTATATGTGGTTAAAATTTCAAGAGATTATCTTCATTTGTTTTTTAGAAAAAAAATTATTTTCCAAAAACGAATTTTAAATTTTCAGTTTTTTTGATTTTTTCATATCTTACAGTCATTATTACATAATATAATAAACTTTTCTTGAAAGGTATTTAAATTACCTATATTTTCCTTTAGAACAAAAATTAACTAGAGCAAAAATAACTAGAGCAAAAATTATCCAATCGTCCTGAAATTTGGCACAGATGTAGCTTTTATATACCTTCAGATTGAGTTCGTTGCCCAAAAAAATCGGTCCATTACGAAAAAAGATATTTGAGGTAAAAAATTTTTTTTTTTAATTTTCGAATCGCGTTTTCTCAAAAAATACTTGATTTATCGACTTAAAATTTTAACCACTTATTAAATTTATAGAAGACTATATTTGGTTAAAATTTCAGGAGATTATCTTCATTTGTTTTTTAGAAAAAAATTATTTTAGAAAAAATTTGCGTTTTCGTTGTCGCACGATAACAAGAGCAAAAATTACCCAATTGTCCTGAAATTTGGCGCAGATGTTACTTTTATATATCTTCAGATCAAGTTCGTTGCCCAAAAAAATCGGTTCATTACGAAAAAAATATGACGCACAGTTTAAGCTGAATCCGGACCCATGACCCTCTCCTAGTTAGTCTAACCGTACAAGATAAAGTATTAAATTTTAAATATTAGAAGTAAAAATTAATTACAGGGATCAATAAATTAAGTTTGAGGAAGCTACGTGCCAATGAATTGGCAGCGGTTTTTATTTATGTTAAAGACAGAATTATATTCGCAATGAATACCTGCATACGCAGTCTATTTGAAGAATAGGATCTGCAGTATACACTAGCATAAAGATATGAACCAGTAAGCATCTGTTCTCAAGACAGCACCAGCTCTTACTAACGGGTAGAACTTTTTTGTACACCTAATATTATAGTGGGCTTTTAGGTATAAACATTGTTAATGAATTTATGCAAAAATTTAGAATTCTACATTTACAAAACCCACCGGTAAACTGAAAAGCGTCGGCCCCGCCAAGTATGTATGGGAGATTGGAGGACCACCCCTGCTAGAGCAGCTCTATAGACTTATATTGTCCTCCCAAGATGCGTAATATTATAGAATTTTCAAAATTGAGAAAGAATAATGAAAAATGGTGATGTGGTGGTAACTACGTAATTTTTTTTACATAGGCTTTGACTTTTCGTAAATATCAGAAAAAATTCTTATGAATTTTAGAAATAAAAAGAAAGCATAAGAGTTATATAATTAAAATAATTTTCGCACACACGGGCGTAAAGTGCGTAGGTTCTATAAAGTTCTTTAGGAGTATGTGAGCTATTGCGCCTGTTAGGCGTTAAGTAGTACTTTATGCCCGCTGGCTGAATATTTTTGAAGTTACAACGTGGGCGCAAAATGTAATTTTACACGCAAGGTACTAAAAGTTCTATTATGTCAGTCAAGTTAACTTATGGGTACTTGACTACAATAAATTGATTTCAGTACTTTCTTGTGTTTAATTTTTATAGAAGAATGAACAAATTTGAATACATTTCTGAGAACAGTCATACAGTTGTTTCGGAGTGTTGTTTGCATTATTTGATTATCGGTAATTGATTTCACAACTTTCGTGTGTTTGATTTACAATGAATAATTTGAATGTACACACGGGCGTAAAGTGCGGAGGTTCTATAAAGTTTTGTAGGAACACGGGAGCTATTAAGCTTCTTGGGCGTTAAATAATACTTTAGAATATTTTTGAGTAGGTATGAAAAGTTGTATTATGTCAGTCAAGTTAACTTATGGGTACTTGACAACAATAAATTGATTTCGGTACTTTCTTGTATTTAATTTGTATAGAAAGGTGAATAAATTTGAATACATTTCTGAGAATAGTCGTAAAGTAGTTTCCGAGAGTTGTTTGCACGGATTTTTACTACAAATGATGGCCAGGTCGACTTACGGTATTACACTTTTTCATAAGGTACCATATCTTCTTTTAAATGAAGATATTTTGGAACCTCATTACTTGTTCGATTTCGTTATCGATACATTGATCAGTCTAATCGGTGATTATATTAACTTGCGGTATCATACTTTTTTACCAGCCACTATACCCGCTAACCATTATAAGTAATCCAGATATTTATAAATTTTACAAACCAATTATTTTTTTTATTTATTTGGTATTGGTAAAGTAATGGTATAGATATCTCGAAAAGTTACATTCAGATTAATTCGCGTTATTCTACTTTATTGTTAGGCACAATACCCTCTTCTTATTGACGATATTTTGAAAGTTCGTAGACTAATTTATTTCGTTATTGATACATTGATCGATCCAATCGATGATTATATGAGGTCGTAGTACCATCGTTTTAAGGGGGTACGTCCGATTTTAAAATGGGTTCACTATTTAATTTTTTTGTCATAAATTATTAAAATATAATAATATAAGTTCATACAGATATGAAAGGCAAATACTTTCTGAACCGAAAAAAACTATTGTGATAAAAGAATTGTTCATCGAACACGTAGATATTGTTCAATAAGTAAAAAAGTTACTTTCGCTATTTGCCAACCTTTTATTTTTCATTAGAAGGAACCTATTTATTTATTTTATCTGATCTTTAATCATATGAATATTTATATGAAAATGACCATGTCTACACCTTAAATTGAAAATCGTCGGGCCCGCCAAGTATGTATGGGAGATTGGACGACCACCCCTGCTAGAGCAGCTCTATAGACTTCTATTGTCCTCCCAGGATACGTAATATTATAGAATTTTCAAAATTGAGAAAGAATAATGAAAAATGGTGATGTGTTGGTAACTATGTAATTTTTTTTATATTATAACGAGGTTCGAAGATAAAATACGGAGAAGATAAGCATCTCGGTCCTCCGTATTCTATCGAACCCGTTAGGCTCTCGTTTCCGCGTATTCGTATATCTCGAGCGAGTATTGACATCGCTCGGACGATGTATTCGCGTTAGCTACGCACGGGGCAGGCGCGACTTTGACCGTTGCTAAGTCGCGCCCGATTCTTTTTGAATCAGATTCTCTCGGGCTGTCAAACCGCGCGTACGCGAGTTAATTTGATCGTCCGCGAAGAAAACGGTATCGTGCGTCCTTACCGGTGCAGAGCAGCGCCCGTACACGTACCGACCACGAAGAGCAGCGCACGTGAGCAATCCGAGCCACTCCTGGGGTCCGAAGCGTCTGTAGGTGAACGCTGCACATTAGGACTCGGCCTGAAAACTCCGAAGTCGACCGGAGGATAAGGCCTGACGCAGGAGCGGATTCGTGAGCGAGCGACGAGGGGAGTGCACTCCCCTCCCGGTAAGACTCTTCGCCTATTTTCCGCGCAGCGATTGATTTGTATTTTCGGCTCGCACCGGCGAGCGGCCGGTGTCTTGATCGCCGGCCCAGCGAAAAACAATCACATCGATCCGCCCGCGCCGAGCGGCGGATCTCCCGCCTTCTTGTCAACGCGCAACGCGACGCGTATTTTGTATAGGATAAATTAGAATAGATCTTGTTATAGTTTTGAATGTAACCAAGACCACTCGTTATTTATTAACCTTCATCTAACCTTCTCCCGGATACCGCCGCCTCCGCGGGATCGTCGAACCAAGACGACGATCATTCTGAGTGGCCGCACCTCGCGTCTAGCTAGCGCGAGTATTAACCCTTTCCGGCACACGGAAAAGTCGAGTTCAATCGTGAACTCGACATTTGTAAACAGGGATCCAGAGAACATCAACCCCGAGTGCTCGGCGTAGAAGTAGCACTCGACGGCATCGTGTTCTAGGGTTCGGTTCGCGGAATTACAAAAGATTTCCCCAGGCCTCCCGTTACAATATAGGCTTTGACTTTTCGTAAATATCAGAAAAAATTCTTATGAATTTTAGAAATAAAAAGAAGGCATAATAGTTATATAATTAAAATAATTTTCGCACACACGAGCGTTAAGTGCGTAGATTCTATACAGATTTGTAGGAGTATGTGAGCTATTGCGCCTGTTAGGCGTTAAGTAGTACTTTATGCCCGCCGGCTGAATATTTTTGAAGTTACAACGTGGGCGCAAAATGTAATTTTACACGCAAGGTACTAAAAGTTCTATTATGTCAGTCAAGTTAACTTATGGGTACTTGACTACTATAAATTGATTTCAGTACTTTCTTGTGTTTAATTTTTATAGAAAAATGAACAAATTTGAATACATTTCTGAGAACAGTCATACAGTTGTTTCCATTATTTGACTATCGGTAATTGATTTCACAACTTTCGTGTGTTTGATTTACAATGAATAATTTGAATGTACACACGGGCGTAAAGTGCGTAGGTTCTATAAAGTTTTGCAGGTGTATGGGAGCTGTTACGCCTCTTGGCCGTTAAATAGTACTTTAGAATATTTTTGAGTAGGTACGAAAAGTTGTATTATGTCAGTCAAGTTAACTTATGGGTACTCGACTACAATAAATTGATTCTCGTACTTTCTTGTGTTTATTTTGTATAGAAAGATGAACAAATTTGAATACATTTCTGAGAACAGTCATACAGTAGTTTTCGGGAGTTGTTTGCATTACTTGACTATCGATAATTGATTTCACAACTTTCGTTTGTTTGATTTACAGTGAACAATTTGAATGTACTTACTTACATATAATTTGTTCAGCATACAATAACTCAAAGAAGTAAAAGACTTTTTCACTGGTATTATTATAAAGATATTATACAGAAAAAACGTCTATACTTGCCTTATTTTATACTTTCGCAGAAAGTTTTATATTAACAAAATTATTATTTGTACAGTCGTGAAAAAAATTATTACCATTTGTAGAGAGTGCTTATTGAACAGATCAAATTCGAAGAAATAAAAGGACTAGACAAATTGTGTTGTTTTTTATAGATTATACAGAAAAAACGTCTATACTTACCTTATTTTATACTTTCTTAGAAAGTTTTATATTAACAATATTAGTATTTGTACAGTCACGCAAAAGTTTATTACCATTGGCAGAAAGTGCAAATTATTGAATAGATGAGACTAGAAGAATTAAGAGGACTAGGCACATTGTGTTGTTAGAACGTACTTAAAAAATTAGCTTTTAAAAAACGTGTTGATTGTTTTAAAAAAATATTTAAGCTCTCTTTAAAGTTTTTGGTACTCAGTTTGACGAATGTTGAGAGAGAGGGAGAGAGAGAGTGAGGGGCGAGAAAGAGTGGGAGGGGGAGAGAGTTAATTTTATTATATCGACTCGCGGTATCGTATTTTTTTCCATGCAATGTATTCTCTACCCCTTAGAGGTATTTACGAATTTTATCAATGTATTGATGAAGTATTGTTACGGATTTTTACTACAAATGATGGCCAGGTCGACTTGTGGTATTACACTTTTTCATAAGGTACCATATCTTCTTTTAAATGAAGATGTTTTGGAACCTCATTACTTGATTGATTTCGTTATCGATACATTGATCAGTCTAATCGGTGATTATATTAACTTGCGGTATCATACTTTTTTACCAGCCACTGGGGCCTGATTCTAAATTTGTCTCGACGTCGAGACACACCAAATCCGGAGCTGTAGACCAATCAGGGAGCTCCTTTAAAAGGAAAAGCAGTTGTCTCGAGGCCGAGACACATTTAGAATCAGGCCCCTGTACCCGCTAACCACTATAAGTAATCCAGATATTTATAAATTTTATAAACCAATTATTTTTTTTATTGATTTGGTATTGGTAACGTAATGGTTCAGGTATCTCGAAAAGTTATATTCAGATTAATTCGCGTTATTCTACTTTATTGTTAAGCACAATACCCTCTTCTTATTGACGATATTTTGAAAGTTCGTAGACTAATTTATTTCGTTATTGATACATTGATCGATCCAATCGATGATTATATATGGTCGTAGTACCGTCGTTTTAAGGGGGTACGTTCGATTTTAAAATGGGTTCACTATTTAATTTTTTTGTCATAAATTATTAAAATATAATAATATAAGTTCATACAGATATGAAAGGCAAATACTTTCTGAACCGAAAAAAACTATTGTGATAAAAGAATTGTTAATCGAACACGTAGATATTGTTCAATAAGTAAAAAAAGTTACTTTCGCTATTTGCCAACTTTTTATTTTTCATTAGATTTTAATGTTTTACGTCTCATTTTACTCCTTAAACATTTGTCTATTTATTTTTGGGCAATATTATCGTAATTTTCGCAGTGACACATTATTCTCTAGAAGATTAAGAGTATTTAAAAATAAAAATTATCAAGATTCGTCAAAAACTGAGCTGTCACAAGAATTTTGTCCATTTTTTCCCACTGTGCGGGGGCACCGTGTGCCTTCTAGCTTGAGAGCCGATTCCAGTCTACTCGGCGTGCGCGACGCATCGCTCGCTCGCGAATGTTTCTTTGCACAGTGACACTAAACCTCTACAGTGAAGCTCAGTCATACTTACATAGACACTTATGACTAAGCTAAATTTATACTTATTTCAACACGCCTCCTTAAATTTAGTTTTGCCTCTTTCTATTTATATTTTATTTTTTTCAGTTATATAACTTTATTAATAATCTTAATATAATTTTAATTTCAATTCCAAATCCTTTCAATAATTCTCTGATTAACTTTACCTCACTTAAGCATACAGATAACGCAACATACTCAGCTTCCGTCTAATTACATATCCTGTCGTAGATTTTCTATCACTTATATCTCCAGCCGAATCAGCATCAACACAACAATCTAAAATGCCAGCATTTGAATTTCTTTCGTACTTTAACTTTAATTATTTAGTATAATACAAATATTTCAAGATTCTTAATGCATATTTAAAATGACTGGCCATAGCAATTTGGGAATCTACTTAGATAATTTATACAATAACAAATATCTGGTCTAGTACTTTAGCTTATATATAACAGTGCTCCAATTAGATTTCTGTACTTTAAATCACTCGACACTGATAAAGCAGGTTCACATTTTAAGTTTTGCTCCATTGGAGTCGCGTACAATTTCGCATTCTCAATTACATACCTTTTAATTAATGACTCAATATAATTTTTCTGATCTAACGTCATAATTCTATTTTCATAATCATAGCCATTATTTATACCCAAATACTTTTTTATCAGGCCCATATCTTTCATTCTAAATTTTACAGCTAATTTCTTCTTAATGAATTCTATTAATTTTCTATTTTTGCCACAAATTAATAAATCATCAACAAAGATTATTAAATATATATTCTTATTATTAATTTCCATGAAATATAAACAATAATCGATTTTACTTTTCTCAAATCATAAATCCATCAAGTATTCGTCTAAGCATACTACGCTCGTGGACTTTCGCGTGGTCCGTACAAGGATTTTTCAAGTTTACACACTCTTTCCATATTGTCGTCATAACCTTGAGGTTGTCTTACGTACACTTCGGACTTAATTTTTGCATTAAGGAATGCAGCTTCAACATCCATTTGATCTATTTCTAATTCGTTTTGTACACAGTAATTTAATAAAGTTTTTAATGTTTCTGTTCTCGCAACTGGTAAATAAATATCGTCCAATACTTCTTTTTGTTGAAACCCTCTTACTACAATTCTAGCTTTAAATTTATCATTTTTTTTGTTTACACCCACTTTTAATCTAATACCTTCTTATTTTCCGGTTTTTTAAACTAGTTTCCACGTTTTGTTGTTATTCAAACATTCAATTTCTTTATTCATAACTTCTTCCCATTTCTCGCTATCGATACAATCTATTGCTTCAATATAATTTTCCTGATTATCTACGTTTACATAATTTACATAAATACAATTTGGCATTGGATTTCCGTATCGGTTTACAGGTCTTTTCTTTCTTTCTCATCTTCTAGGTAATATTAAATTTGTATCGCTTGTACTAGGTAAGTTTTGCATACGCTCTCTATTTTCATGAATTTCATTTTCATCGGGATCATCATTTTTCTTATTTTCATTTTGAACTTCCTGATTAATATCATTTTCAATTTCATTTTCAATAATTTCATCGTTCTCTTCAAATCCCACTAAATTTACATTTTCTTCAATTATATCTATATGTCTAGCTACAATTACTTTATTGTTAATTAATCTCTATATCTTACAGTTTCATAGCCGACTAATACTCCTTAGTCAGCTTTTCTATCCCATTTAGTTTTCTAATTCTAGTATCTGATTAAATTACTAATATCTGATTTTTCTTCCATCATAATCTCATACGGTATCTTTTTCTCAATTATATTTGCTAGTGTTCTATTTTTCAAATACACTGCCGTTTATACTATTTTCTGCCAAAACCTATCATTTATTCTATCATCTGTTAGTAAGCATCTCGCGGTTTCCATTACTGACCTGTTGTACCGCTCGGCAGTTCCGTTTAATTCGTGTACATACGTAGGGTATGGCTCGATGTAAATTCCCTTGTCTTTTGCAAAGTTATACACGTTTTTATTTATAAATTCTCTCCCTTCATCGCATCTTAATCGCTTAATTCTTTTTCCGATTAAATTTTCTAGTTGATTCACGTAAGTTATAATACAAAGATAAACTTCATTTTTGTCTTTAATTCAATAAACTTTTCCAGCTTTACTAAAATCGTCAATTAAAACTAAGAAATATTTTTCAGCCTTAAATTCAATTACTCTTTACGGCCCATTTACATCCGCATGAATAATTTCTCCTATATCGTTGGCTCTATGTCTATTATTTCAAAGCTAATATTGTGCATTTTATTTTGAATACATGTCCGCACTTCAAATTCTCGCTCTCTAAATTATTCGGTAATCCAACTACTTATCTTATTTCTACTAAGAAAACTCACATATCCAAAATTTACATGACCTAACAGTCTATGATATTTTTCTTTCGAAGTCATACCATTCTTTACGTTCTCGATTACATAGTTTTGTTTACTGTAGAACACGATATTTATCTCATACAAATTATTCACCTTATTCGCGCCTGCTTCCAAATTATTTTCTCTCGTATAAATCTTCGAAGTATTTCCCATTGAAATTATTTTAGCTTTATTCGCGATTTTTCTAAAAATTATCAAATTTCTATCCATTTCTTTTACAAAAAATACATCTTTTAATTCTATTTCTGTTTCGTTAAAATTGGTTACGAATTTAGCTTTAATATTTCCTACACTAGTTGCTTTTAGCGTTCGACCATCCCACTTTTACATTTACCGGATTATCTAATTTATTTACCTTTTCAAAATATTTGTCATCATTTATAATGTGATCTGAGCATCCACTGTCAAGAACCCATTCCAACTTATTTTCGCCATTATTTACCTATACATTGTATCTTATTCTACTCTCTAACTCAGTTGCGAAGGTCATCGAGCCTTGGCCTGCACTCTGGCGATCCCCGTCTTCGTTGACCTGCGCCTCGACCTCTGAAGTTTCCACTACCTCGGCCCTGGCTGCTGCCGTGTCGCTGCTGCAGGGGCTGATAACGTGCGCTTCCTCGCGCTTGCTTCTGTCCACCTCTCGAGCCTCTCCAGGAATTTCTCACGTTGCTCTGGCTCATGCACTTGTATCGAATATTCCTAGTTCTTTCGCATTTAAAGCACGTTCTTGGGGAAACACTTTTAAATACATTGGAATTTCCGCCTTTATTCCTTGAATTTTGATTTTCGTCCTTTTTATGTTCTTCGTACATCTTTATTTTATTAATCACATAGTCCACAGTCTGGTCTGCTTTGGACAACACATCTATCAAATCTCCAATATGACAACGAACTTGGTAGTGTTCTCAGCAAATAATTCAATTTTTCTTTTTCACTGTAGAATTCACTCGTTTCACTATAATCTCTCAATTTTAATCTATCCAGTTTACTTTTTACACAAATTTGCAATGTGGTTGACTCTCGCAAATATAGTTTATCTAATTTATTGATTATTCGAAGACTTGTCGTTTCTTCATTAACTAACTCCATTTGTCTATTTGATAAGGCACTATAAATGTAATTCATTGTCCTTAAGTCTTTGTCGTTCCACGTGACTTCGTTTTCCCCGTCGGCTCTCACTCATCTTGAAAAATATCGTGCTTCTTTTCTTCCATGTACTATAATCGCTCCCATCAAAAACTGGTAGCGTCATTTTAAACTCGTCTGCCATGTCGCCTCGTCTATTCTTACTTCCGCTATCTTCAAACACTTTTCTCACTTTATTTAACGTTATGATTTTCTTCACGACATCCACAAATCGTTTTCTAATTATTTCTTCTTTTAACAGTTCTTTATTTTCTCCACTTAAATCTTTAATTTTTAGCTCACTCTTTATGTCACTGCCACGCGTTCCCATAACCTCACAGTACTTTCTCTAGTCACTTTTCTTTTAGCAGATAAAAAACTTGTGTTGAGTTTTTCTTCTTTCAGTTTTCCTAAATTGGTTTGAGAGCGCCACAATTTAGGGGTTCTTTAATAATAAATGGGGCTGGTTGCCACCCTTGTGTGCAGTGGCTTCTAATTCTACATTATAAAAGCTTTAATATCCCGCTTGAATCACTTTGATCCGTGAAAAATTCGCATGAAGCGGGCACAATACCAGTAAAGGTGAATTTGGGACCACTGTGCGGCGCCAGCGGCGCTGGGCGATTCATTCGCTCACTGGATTCTGCTCAGACACAACATGCGTGACTGCAGCAGGGCAGCCTAGCGACCATCGAGTGCCTTTTCATCTACCTTACGCTCCTGGAAGCAGCGATTCAGTTTCTATGTTTATTGGGTCTACCCCATGTATCGATACTACGTAAGTACCTTTTGTGAGAGCCTGTAAATTATCTTTGGTTTCAAATAAAATTCAGTTAACTCCACAGTTTAAAGAGTTTCTTTCCCGTCCAACTCCATCCAAAATTTCCTAACACTAGAATGTTGGGCGCGCTACTCGCACCTTTAATGTAATACCATTATCTTGAATCGACTGCGATAATTATGTAACATAAATCATAACGTAAAGCATAACGTAAATGGATTTGTTAATGTATTCTGCTACTTCATTTTGTTAACGTCTTGTTAATTCTCGGTACATAATACAACAAACCAATTTTGGAAATTCCATGTTCTCAAATTTCTTTATAACTTAAGGGGATGTCGGAGCCACGCTGATTGGTTGAAATTTTCCTAACCTCAAAAACATAATATCATAAATAAAAAAAAGTATACAATCGTAAAACACAAAAATGCGGTGATCGCGTGTCCTTGTTATAATAAAGAATGTTTATGAACGATACGCAGCGTTTAATAATTTTTAGTTAAGACAAATAATGGGAAATACGACGCGAGGTGAGGATGTCGTTCCACACAGAAAATTGTAAGATGACCGTCACTTTTACGTAATTACACGTGTCAATTTTAAGAATATTGCATTATATAAATTATTGAACATTTTGATTATTGAAAATGCTGTGATCCCGCATTCTTTACACGATAACAAATCGTTAGCAATTTAATTTACAATATCACGAAGTAAATTTCGCGTAAACAATGGGAAATACGACTCGAGGTGGGGGGTCACTATCGGTAAAGTTCGCTCCTACATCCCCTTAAAAATAAAGGCAAATCGATCTCAAATATGATTAATAGAGAAGAACATAGGAATTAAAAAGCATAGATTTAGGAAAGAGCCGACAATACAGAAGGCTCTAGCACAGGTGCTGTGTGTACTACTTACAATTAATGTATTTTATTTATTTAAGGGGGTACTACGGTTAAAAAATAAACCATTTGATATTTTTTAATGGGATACGGGCCAAAATCTTTGATTTTTTTATTTTCTTTGACTGAAGCTATTCGCATCCCTTAATTTTTCCAATGAATATTTATAAAGTTAAAAATTTGAGTTAAAATTCGCCATTTTTAAAAAATTCCTTTCAAATGATGGATTTTAAATCACATTTTTGACTTTAAAAATATTAATTGGAAAAATTAAGGAATGCGAATAGCTTCAGTCAAAGGAGATATAAAAATTAAAGATTTTGGCCCGTATCCCATTAAAAAATATCAAATGGTTCAGCCTGTAGGTTTTGGCAGGATATAAATTTTAAAATCTCAATATCTGGATCAAATGGGTTTACAGATCTCTGGTGAGGCCTATCAAATAAAAAATAAACTATGTTTGTATAATATATATATACTAGGGGGGTACCCCCTTGCTCGCTCCGCTAGCCAACCTCCCATTAGTAAGTGGACTTTTTGGAATATTAAATAAGCGGATGCTGACGAACAAGATTTTTTAATATTGGCGTTTATTAACTTGCCGACGTTTCGGGAGTTTCGGATTACTCCCCTCTTCAGGGCTACAACATAGTTTACAAATAGTCAGGTACAAACAAATAAATTCGGCATAAAGTTGTAGAAAAATATAAATAATAGAATACCATTTTTAATAAATTAAGTCACATTAGAGTTCCTCAAAGATTTTTGAATTCGAACGAGATCTCAGTATGGAAAGAAAAAGCTAATCTGTGAAAAAGTGTACAGATATTGAATTTAGTTAGTAATACTATGGAGAATTAGGAGAATTAGTATTACTAACTAAATTCAATATCCGTACACTTTTTCGCAGATAGGCTTTTTCTTTCCGTACTGAGATCCCGTTTGAAGTCAAAAATCTTTGACGAACTCTAATGTGACGTAATTTATTAAAAATGGTATTCTATTATTTATATTTTTCTACAACTTTATACCTAATATATTTGTTTGTAACTGACTATTTGTAAACTATATTGTAGCCCTGAAGAAGGGAGTAACCCGAAACTTCCAAAACGTCAGCAAGTTAATAAACGCCAATATTAAAAAATCTTGTTCGTCAGCGTCCGCTTATTTAATATTCCACATTAATACTACGAACAACTATCTCACTCAAGTGGACTTTTTATTTATCAGTTTCTATTCTAAAATTAAAAAAAATAGTAGAGATTATTATATAGATATTATTAAAAATAAGTAAGGATCGTAAGTCTTTATCTAAAAAAAATTTAACATACGAGCATAGGCATCACAGTTTCTAGGAGTGAGGTTATGTGACGTTTTCGACCCTGAAATCAAAGATTAAGTACAAATAACTTTCTGTACGGTATGTGGAAAAATTGTATATTGCCTTCGGTAGAAATGAGGACCACGAACGCACGCGAGTTGGGCCTTCGCTTCGCTTGATCCTGAAATTATGGATAAGCACAAATAACTTTCTGTACGACATATGAGGAAATTGTATATCTCTAGGTAAAGGTAATATATGGGCTGAACAGTGACAGAGACTCTATATAATATATAGAGATATAAAAAGTCTATCTTTTCCACGCCACCAGACTCAGGTTCAATGTTGAATGTATAACGCCATCCATTTTTATATTAAATAGTTGAGGACGATCTTTGGAGGCAAAATGAAATGATCCTATTTCTTTATGGCAACGTTTCGTTGGCTTAGTACGCCAACCTCATCAGGCCTTTATTCAAAACACAGAAATAAATTAACATATAAAACTTTTTTTTAAAGACAATTAAACCACAAAGTGTAAATACAAAAATCAAAATTACCGAAATTATAAACGTATATATCATACGTCGATCAGATGTTATTCTCGACTGAAAACAATAACACGTACGCTGTATTTATATACGCTGGACAATGTTTACATAAAGAGTTATACAGCATCAAGTTCGTTAATAATAGGAAAATACATTGTACTTATTCTTTGGATATCTTCCTTTTTATTAATACTATTTTGATTGCTTTTTATATAGATCATTACGGAAATCAGTCTTTTTTTGTAGTTGCTTTCAAAATCTAAAATGGATGTGTTTTCCCAATCGGTGAATTGAATACCGGATGAATACACTTTACCGTAATTAGACGTAACGTCGTTATTTACAAACATCTCGTGCGAATTAGTGTTGGATAGTTTAGATAGAAGAGCGGTTTCCATCCATAATCCCTGTAAGATCCCGCTTGATGAATTAAAAGAATGCACCGCTTTTCTGTTTAATAATACGTTTTTTACTTTTAATGGTCAAACCTACCAACAAATTTATGGAACCCCGATGGGTTCCCGATTTCACCATTATTTGCGGACATTGTAATGGATGATTTGGAAAAGAATGGCTTACGAGAATTAGAACTACATTATGACTGTATCCCTATTTTTTATTACAGATATGTTGACGACACGCTTATTTGTGTTAAAAAACAACACATTGACACAGTGATAAATGTTTTTAATGCTTATGACATAAATTTAAAATTTACTTATGAACTAGAAGAGAATAAAAAAATTAATTTTTAGATATGACATTAATTAGAACTGATAATAAAATTTTGACAAATTGGTACCAAATCCGACATCATCGGGACGTGTAATGAATTATTTTTCAAATCATCCAACACAGCAAAAAAAGAATATTATTTTTAACCTAGTTGATAGGGCGTTTTTACTCTCAGATTCTAATTTTCACTTATACAATATAAAACTCATAAAGAAGATTTTACGTAACAATGACTATCCTATGTGGTTTATAGAAAAACATATCGAAATTAGATTTAAAAAACTTAAGTATGGTTATACATATAATACGCACCAAAATTGCTATGATATTACCAAAATTGTCTTTACCGTTTACCAAAGATTTTAATAGTCTATCTAATATGTTAAAATCTTATAGCATTTGTACAATCCCATTATTGAATAAAAGTTTGTCTTCGATCATTCGTTTAGGCAAAGACATAACCAAAAAATGGGATCGTACTAATGTAGTGTATAAATTTGATTGCCTAAATTGCTCTGCTACATACATAGGAGAAACTAAAAGATCGTTACACACACGCATTAATGAACATAAAATAAACAAAAATGGTCTGTTGTCAGTACACATCGAATAGAAAACAAACATGAGTTCGATTGGGAAAATACATCCATTTTAGATTTTGAAAGCAATTACAAAAAAAGACTGATTTCCGAAATGATCTATATAAAAAGCAATCAAAATAGTATTAATAAAAAGGAAGATATCCAAAGAATAAGTACAATGTATTTTCCTATTATTAACGAACTTGATGCTGTATAACTCTTTATGTAAACATTGTCCAGCGTATATAAATACAGTGTACGTGTTATTGTTTTCAGTCGAGAATAACATCTGATCGACGTATGACATATACGTTTATAATTTCGGTAATTTTGATTTTTGTATTTACACTTTGTGGTTTAATTGTCTTTAAAAAAAAGTTTTATATGTTAATTTATTTCTGTGTTTTGAATAAAGGCCTGATGAGATTGGCGTACTAAGCCAACGAAACGTTGCCATAAAGAAATAAGATCATTTCATTTCGCCTCCAAAGATCGTCCTCAACTATTTAATTATATGAGAAAGTTTTACCTGAACCTCCAGGGCCATCAATAAAATAAAATTTATATTCACTGTTTACTGTTTCATTGAAACTTGATTTTTGATCATTAGTTAATTGATCAAACAAAATATTTAAGATATTCTTACTGTGTATTATATTTTCAGAATTTTCTTCAATACTATTAATTATTGTTGGTTGAGGTAAACTGAAATCTTTACAGATTTTGTCTTCAGTTTCCAATATAGTTTGAATATGCGATAGCGAAAAAATACAAAGAAGTAGTGAAAAACATTTATTTGTAAAATTTACTTATAAATAAAATAAACTTTGATTGATTTAATATTATCATGTGTATATTGAAATAATATCTTTCATCTTTTATCTATCTTTACATATATAACAAACGTAACAAGGTAAGTTGTATGCTTTAAAATTGATTTACAAGCCAATAGATAATTTTTTATATCTTATTTGGTGGGTTGGCGAGCGGAGCGAGAAGGGGGGGAACCCCCCCTAGTATATATATATATATATATATTCACATCTGGGACGCATTTTGAGGATTATATAGGTCATATATACCGAATTTTGAGGATTTTGTAGGCATTTTGAGGAGTCTCCTCAAAAGTCCAAAGCACTCGAGAGGCATTTTGAAGATTTTTCAGCGGTTTCCACAATAGTGTGTTAATACATCGATTTCGGAAATTCCGTGATATTTTTCCGTAAAAGCGGGCGCCGCAGGCGTCGTGGTGTTAGTCAATAACCTTAGGGTCATTATTTCTTTAGTCACGCGCTTGTTTATTGGTTGTTTATAACAATGTTTATACTTGTGTCACCACTATTGTACAAATTCTTTATGAAATCCTCAAAATACCGTCCAATGATATTTATATATATGTATAACGATAGTTTCCAGGACCTCTAGAAAAAACAGTCTATTCACATAAATTATAGCATCCGCTTCTCACGTATATAGTATATTAACTCATTTCATCAAAATTTAACAATGATAAAAGCAGTTTTTTTATTATTAATTTCCAGGACATACGTAAACTCTAAATATATATGTCCTGGGAATTTCAAATCTGATTTTTGAGGACTATTATTAGTTTTCAGGACGTATACATACATGAAATATTCAAGTCCTAGAGAATATTACAAATATTATGAAGACTATTGTTAGTTTTCAGTACTTCCCATTGCAATATTCAAGTCCTGGAAACTTCATAAATTTTTTTTGAGACTATTGTTAGTTTTGAGGACGTATACATACAGGAAATATCTAAGTCCTGGAAAATATTACAAATATTATGAGGACTATTGTTAGTTTTCAGGACTTCCTATTGCAATATTCGAGTCCTGGAAAGTTCATATATTTTTTTTTAAGACTATTCTTAGTTTTAAGGACGTATACTTACATGAAATATTCAAGTCCTGGAAAATATTACAAATATTATGAGGACTGTTGTTAGTTTTCAGGACTTCCTATTGCAATATTCAAGTTCTGGAAAGTTCATATATTTTGCCAGTTCCTTCATGCGCCAATGCCTCATTTTTAAAGCAAAATTCGTTATTTCTTTATCTTTTTTATTCTTAGTTATTATTTTCCATAGGCTATGTACTCGAGATATTTTTGTTTAGAGAAAAAAAGCAATAATTAAGTAAGTATTAAAGAATTCAGTCCAACGAATTATATTTTTATCCTTTACCATTTCCTTCCCTTTCTCAATTTGCAAATTTATGGGTAATAAATCCAATTCTTTCTAACGAATTATATTTGACATGTACGGCGTAGAATGTCCCTAAGGCCTCTTGCACGAATCGAGGTAGGCCAAGGAATAGCTTCAATCAGCCAATCAAGAACGATCTTCAAACAGATGTATTCCTTTTCGAGGAGGTACAAGAAGGAAGAAGGATCAGTCTTTTTAAAGCTCGTTCGTGATTGGCTAATTGAAGCTATTCCTCAGTATACATCGATTCGTGCAAGAGCCCCAAGACTGTCTCCAAACGGTTATGACGTAGTGCGCTTCTTAAAACAAGATAATAGGACACTCAATAGACCAAAGTTTTTACCTATTGAGTCAGTCTTCTCTAAGATTGACAAAATGGCAGAAAATAATAGCGAGATCGCAAAATTAAGAAGAATAGTAGATGCACCAGGCAAACCAATACAACAATTAAACTGTATTCGCATGTCCTATGGTGACCTGAACTACTTAGGATCAAACAAGGCTATATTTTACTTTGACAGAGGAATAAGAGGAAAACAAATTTTCAACAATTCCATGTATCCTCTAGAACAACAACCTAAATACAAGGACATTGTAGTCATTGACGATATAGTATTTCCATCTCCATGTAAATGCGACTCAACCAATCAACACAAAGAGATGTTTCCTCATTACAGAGTAACTTGCGCAATTGGTCTTACTTGCCCGGCTAGATTAAACAACATTGAGAAAATATTATTATGCTAGGGACAGAAATGCCCCCTTAGAGAAATTCACAACTGCAAGATCAATGTTAGTCAGATTTTGGTAAAGTCAGTATAAACGTAGGAACAAATTTGGAACGTAAGTTATTTTATATTTAATAGGAAAGAAAAATTTATTAATAGTTATAAGTAATAAAAATTTATATCAAGTGTTATTAATTGTTAAATATTGTTAAATTCTTTACAAATTTTCACAACCAATACCAAAAAATTGGAAGGGGCTCTGTTGAATATTCCTAGGAATATTTAAGCGGCAGCGACTCTCATAGCTTCTATACAAATTGTAATTACTAACCAAACTAAATTTACTAGGTTAAGTTAGTTATATAGTATGCCGGAGCAGCGAACAGGAATTTTTCCTCTGCTCGATTACTCTGTATATTTTTTTACTTTGTAATCTATGTATAATTGTTACAAATTGTAACTTATTGTACTTTACTCTGGTTTAATAAATAAATAAAAATAAATAAATAATAACTTTCAGAATATCAAAAAGTTTATTACAAAATTTTTCTCATTACAATTTGTAAACTACTAAAACTTAAAATATTTAATTTCCTAAATAAGTTGAAAATTTTTGCGGTTCTTTAATAATTCGTGTTATGAAGCTTCTTATACAATTTAACGACTTATTGTATAAAAAATCGTATGTAGATTGTGCTCTGTGCATAGCTGCATTCGATGGGCATTTCCCCTTCTTTATATCGACAGCAAAATAATTACACAGAGTCTGAATATCATCTTTTTCCCATCTCTGGCGATCCTTTATAATTTTAGCTGTAGGAAAAGTTATATTTATTAACAGAAATTTATCATAGAAATTAAAAAAAATAGTAATAATATCTTTTTGATGCAGTATGTATTAAGGCGATCTATACCTACAAATTATCAAAAAATTAGGTTTTCTTTATTGAATTGTTTAGTTATATATATTATTCTGAACCTAAAAAATTAGTTTCATTGATATTTTCCTTTTAGTCTTCTTTATATGGTTTTGATAAGAAATCGTTTACTTAAATGTGTTTTTTATCATGCGTGCTCGAAAAATGCCATATTGTGTAAGGGTTTTGTACGCTAAATGGCCAATTACACACTGTATGTGTTATTTACTCTATGAAAATAACGCACGCAAAAGCGTTGCGTAATGAAAAGAAAGCACGCTCCAGCGCGTACGCAGCGCCTGCACTGTGTGTCGACGGTAGGGAGGTTATCTCCGCTCAAGCATTTTTCTCGCACTGGTGATAAAAAAAAACATTGTGTGTAACTAGTGCGATATGTTGACTATAGCTTACGCGGGTTAAATGCCACCACACCCGCGTCCGCTATTGGCAATTTACGTCATATTAGCATAAAGATAAAAAAACGTTAATGAAATTTAATCTTCAAAATGTCATATTTTTAAAGGGTGCAAGAAAATACAAGTAGTATTTTCCATAACAAAAAAATATTTGATCAGATAAATGTTATATTTTCAACTTTTCGGGCCATAATATCAATCAAAAAATTAAAAATGCTATACCTATATACATATATATATATATATATATATATATATATATATATATATATATATATATATATATATATATATATATATATATATATATATATATATATATATACGTGTATCTGGTCGACCTAACCTTATTTACATATAAATAACATGTCTGAGTATTTATATATACACATATACAGATGTTACAAATGTTCATATAGTGAGTTTAGTTAATTTATTAATATTAATGTAATTATATAAATATATATTTCAAAAATCTCAATAAGTCAAAATCAACAGGGGAAATGACTTTTTATTAGATAAGTATTTACTGGCTAAATGTAAAATATCTAGGATTATTTTTTAAAAATTGATACTTTGTGTGATTTTTTATTTTTTACAGATTTTATATAAGAAGATTTTTTCAAGTCATTTTGTTTTGGACATATCCATTATTTCATAATATAGCCAATAATGTTGAGGAGTTTTCTTATACGTACATACTGTTTGAAAACTAATTTTGAATCATCAAAAATGAACGGGTGTCCTAATCACTGGTGGTTATTTTTGTATTATTCATGGACAAGAAAGAGTTATTTTTTAATACGAGAACAGATGCTTAGGAATAGAATTATATTATCATACATGAAAAAAAATGACAGTTTCATTACTTTCAATAAATCACACATAAAAGAGGATCTGATTTAGAAATAGAACCTTTTATATTACCAGGAGTTAATGCAGGTTTTGTACCGTACCCTAACCATAATCGAAGTCCTAGAAATACTTATCCATGTGCTATGGGTAAAAAAGCCATGGGGACTATTGCTTATAATCAACAAAAGCGGAGTGATACTGTGATGTATAATTTAGTTTTAGTATATCCTCATGTTACAATGGTGAAAACAAGAACGATTGAATTCATAAACTTTGATAAACTTTCTGCTGAACAGAATGCAATAGTGGCTGTTATGTCTTATAATGGTTACATACTGTATTTAAGTACGTAAGTAAGTATTTAAGTATTTCTTTAAAACTTTGTGCGAGGGTCAAGTGGTCTTATTTGGAAAGGCACATAAGTCTTTTGGACTTTTGACTTTTTTGTGTTTTTCAAGAAATTTTTAAGAAAAAAAGTTATTTCCCCAACACTGGCTGATTGAAAAGAACTAAAATTAAATATACAACCCCTCAGTATGTATTACATTGTGTCAGGACATTTTGGGAAACTAGAAGCAAGGGTCAGGTGGTCTCAGTTTAATAGGGCACTTGCGGCATTTCGACTTTTCAGTCCAAAAGATGTGTTTCTATTCTCTAAACATACCTTAAACTTTACGCATACCATGGAATACATGCTGAGGGATTGAATATCAAGTTTGAGATCTAAATAATCAGTAAGTCTGAAGTTGTTGCCTTTTTTGTGTTTTTAATGGAATTTTCAAGAAAAAAGTTATTTGCCCAACACTATGGCTGACTGAAAAGATCTAAAATTGTATATACAATCCCTCAGCATGTATTACATTGTGTCAGGACATTTTGGGAAACTAGACACAAGGGTCAGGTGGTCTTAGTTCGAAGGGCACTTGCGGCATTTCGACTTTTCAGTCCAAAAGATGTGTTTCCATTCTCTAAACATACCTTAAACTTTACGCATACCATGGAATACATGCTGAGGGATTGAATATCAAGTTTGAGATCTAAATAATCAGTAAGTCTGGAGTTGTTGCCTTTTTTGTGTTTTTGAGGGAATTTTCAAGAAAAAAGTTATTTCCCCAACACTGAATGATTGAAAAGATCTCAAATTGAATATACAATCCCTCTGCATGTATTACATTGTGTCAGAACATTTTGGGAAACTAGAAGCAAGGGTCAGGTGGTCTTAGTTCAAAAGGCACATGCGGCATTTCCACTTCTGAGTCCAAAAGATGTGTTTCCATTCTGTAAACATATCGTAAACTTTACGCACGCCATGCAATACATGCTGAGGGATTAAATATCAAGTTTAGATTGAAATAATCAGCATGTGTGGAGTCGTTGCCTCTTCTGTGTGTTTTTGAGGGAATTTAAAAAAAAAAGTTATTTCCCTAACTCGGCTGATTGAAAAGATCTGAAATTGAATATACTATCCCTCAGCATGTGCTGCATTGTGTTGAGGACATTTTGAAAAAGTGTGAACAAGGATCAAGTAGTCTTAGTTGGAAATGCAAATGCGTTTTTTCGACTTGGCAATTAATGAATGCCATGGATGATCATATCGACCCGCTCACACTATACTATCTAGATTCTCTATTTAGATATACGAATATTCAAATATTGTTACTAAAATAATTCTAGACTTTTTTAGAAATAGAAGCCACCTGTAATATTTTGGTTTTATAAGACTAGAATTATAAGAATAATATAAATACTAGCTCATTTTTAAGATTTTGAAATTGATGAAACGGGACGGTGTATAGTGATTATTTGTAACATTCTATAACGGTCAATATGAGTTATTATATTATTTAATGACTATTAAATATTTATATAAATTATTATTATTAATATAATAATAATCATGTCTTAGCAGCATTTTTTTTATTATTATTTGATTTGATTATAAAAATTTAAAAACTCTATGAAATGTGTGAAATCTCTAATCTCTAAAGAAAACTTTTTTCAAAAAGTAAAATATTGGCGAGTAAAGCATCTCTCTCTCTCTCTCTCTCTCTCTCTCTCTCTCTCTCTCTCTCTCTCTCTCTCTCTCTCTCTCTCTCTCTCTCTCTCTGATCTCTCTCCACTCACTCCCCCTCTCCCGCTCTCTCACTCGCTCTCTCTCTCTCACTCTCTCTCTCTCTTTCTGCTTCTTCCCAAATATCATAATTTAAAACAAACTCATGAACGAAGTCGAATCAATTAATATATTGACAAGTATATTTTTGTAACATAAGAATTATAGTAATTACAGAGTTATTTTTATGATGAAAAATTGTATAAGTACAATTATTTTTACAAGTATTTTTTTTTTAAATAAACTCATGAAAGTGGTGGAATCAATTAAATACAGTAGGCAAGTCAATTATTATAATAAAAAATTTATTCATAAATAAAATTTGTTTAATATATTTACTATAAAAATTTGTATAAAAGAAAAATTACGTCTAACATAAAATATTAAAAATACCAAAAACTATAATTCAAACAAAATGGTGAAAGGTTTTTGCATAATCAATTTCTAAGTGAAGATCATGAACATTTTCTGACTAGCGTTTATCAGCGCACTACGCGTACATATAAGTATCATGCAATAGATTATCTCGAATTTTCAGATTATATAAGTAAAATTTTAGCTGTTTTTTTATTTAAATACATACTTGCCGGACGCGTCATTTCCGCAGTAAATGTCAAATATCGGATATCTCTTATGAATTTTCATGTTTTAAAGATGTGGCTCCTCATGTGACCGTAATTTCAGAATCATTAAAGATTTGCACGCTATTATCCCTCACAACTTACTAATGTATAGTAATTTGTTACTGTATGTTAAAATTTACATTTACAATTTATAGTTCACCTAAAAACTGTGAAATGACGCGTTCGGCAAGTATGTATTTAAATAAAAAAACAGCTAAAATTTTACTTATATAATCTGAAAATTCGAGATAATCTATTGCATGATACTTATCGAATAATCGAGTCCACCTCGAATTTAGGAAAGAGCGGACAAAAGACGAACATTGGTACGCGTAGGGCGCTGATAAACGCTAGTCAGAAAATGTTTATGATCTTCACTTAGAAATTGATTATGCAAAAATTTTTATAGTAAATATATTAAACAAATTTTATTTATGAATAAATTTTTTATTATAATAATTGACTTGCCTACTGTATTTAATTGATTCCACCACTTTCATGAGTTTATTTAAAAAAAAAATACTTGTAAAAATAATTGTACTTATACAATTTTTCATCATAAAAATAACTCTGTAATTACTATAATTCTTATGTTACAAAAATATACTTGTCAATATATTAATTGATTCGACTTCGTTCATGAGTTTGTTTTAAATTATGATATTTGGGAAGAAGCAGAAAGAGAGAGAGAGTGAGAGAGGGTGAGAGAGAGAGAGAGGGAGAGAGAGAGCGAGAGAGAGGGGGAGTGAGTGGAGAGAGATCAGAGAGAGAGAGAGAGAGAGAGAGAGAGAGAGAGAGAGAGAGAGAGAGAGAGAGAGAGAGAGAGAGAGAGAGAGAGAGAGAGAGAGAGAGAGAGAGATGTTTTACTCGCCAATATTTTACTTTTTGAAAAAAGTTTTCTTTAGAGATTAGAGATTAATTTGTACTATAAATTACTAACTACTAACTCGAAACTAATTAGATCTAACTTTCTCAAAACTACACAATTTTTTTGATAGTATAATCGATCTACCTCCGAAATTATGTCTAAATTATCAGTTGAGCTATCGGTCGAGAAAATCATTGTCCCCAAAGTACGTGGTCAGCGCAATACAATCGTCTATGATCCACGATAAACCTGACGCAGTACCCTTAATTCTAGTGCAATTTTCATTATGCAGGACATGTCAAACTCCACAGTACTGAATTGTTCGCATCTCCGAATGGATGTCTTTATAGTACGAGAGAAAAAAAATAGTCACAACTACGATAATTTTCTGGGTGAGAATGTCTAATATAAATGTAAATAACAGTTGTGACTTTCTTTTATAAAAGAAGTGGTTTAGAAACCAAATCCTAATACTTATAAAAACTATTAGCGGGAAAATAGGGTTCCAATAAAAATCTAGGTATTTTAGCTCATATTTATTCAAAAGTTTCGCTCACATGGTTCTCCCATTTGTTACACCGAACACTGATGCTTATATAAAAAAACGTATTTCATTTTAACTATAATAACTTTTCTGCACTGTCATAAAAGGAGGTAGAAATAAGTTTACAAAAATAACATAATTTTTTGATAGCATAATTGACTCGTCCATCACATAATGACAGAGTTATTTAGGTAATCATTGCAGGAAATCTTTTTCCTTGAAGTACGAGCGCAATACAACAAAATCGCCTCGGTTCCTCGTCAAACGTTCAGCAATAGCTTAATTTACGGAGCATTATCTATTCATACATGACAAGTCCGATTCCAAAAATCCGGAAAAATTGTTGGAATCCTCAAATGCCTGTCCTTAAAGTACGTAGAGTAAGTGTATACACGTTCACGCTTATGTAAATTTTCTGCATCGGATAGTTGAATAAAACAGTCAATATAGCGGCTTCGAAATACTAGAGAAGGAGCTATTTTACAAGAAGAAATCTTACAAGTATGACGATTCCAAGTAAAGAAATTGTTTGGCAATAAATGGTTAGGTATTTTATCACCTCCATTTTTAGTTGCTTGTTATATTCACGTGGGTCTGAAATTTCATACTCAGTCAGGCGTCGTATAAATTCGTATAAAGCCTAAAGTAATTTGTACTAGAACTTACTAACTACTTACTTAAAACTAGTTAGATCTAACTTTCTTAAAACTACACAATTTTTTGATACAATAATTGACTCACCCATCACATAATGTCAGAATTATTTAGGTAATCATTGCAGGAGATCTTTGTCCTTGAAGTACAAGTGCAATGCAACAAAATCGTTTCGGTTCCCCGTCAAACGTTCAGCAATAGCCTAATTTACGGAGCATTATCTGCTCATACATGACAAGTCAAATTCCAGAAATCCTGAAAAATTGTTGGAATCCTCAAATGCCTGTCCTTAAAGTACGTAGAGTAAGTGTATACACGTTCACGTTTATGTAAATTTCCTGCATCGGATAGTTGAATAAAACAGTATATATAGCGGCTGCGAAATACTAGAGAAGGAGCTATTTTACAACAAGAAATCTTACAAGTATGACAATTCCAAGTAAACAAAAATTGTTTGGCAATAGATGGTTAGGTATTTTATCACCACCATTTTTAGTGGCTTGTTATATTCACGTGGGTCTGAAATTTCATACTCAGTCAGGCGTCGTATAAATCCGTATAAAGCCTAAAGTAATTTGTAGTAGAACTTACTAACTACTTACTTAAAACTACTTAGATCTAACTTTCTTAAAACTACACAATTTTTTGATACAATAATTGACTCACCCATCACATAATGTCAGAATTATTTAGGTAATCATTGCAGGAGATCTTTGTCCTTGAAGTACAAGTGCAATGCAACAAAATCGTTTCGGTTCCCCGTCAAACGTTCAGCAATAGCCTAATTTACGGAGCATTATCTGCTCATACATGACAAGTCAAATTCCAGAAATCCTGAAAAATTGTTGGAATCCTCAAATGCCTGTCCTTAAAGTACGTAGAGTAAGTGTATACACGTTCACGTTTATGTAAATTTCCTGCATCGGATAGTTGAATAAAACAGTATATATAGCGGCTGCGAAATACTAGAGAAGGAGCTATTTTACAACAAGAAATCTTACTAGTATGATGATTCCAAGTAAAGAAATTGTTTCGCAATAGATGTTTAGTTATTTTTTCACCTCCATTTTTAGTGGCTTGTTATATTCATGTGGGTCTGAAATTTAATACTCAGTCATGCGTCGTATAAATTCGTATAAAGCCTAAAGTAATTTGTACTAGAACTTACTAACTACTTACTTAAAACTACTTAGATTTAACCTTCTTAAACTACACAATCTTTTGATAGAATAATTGACTCACCCATCACATAATGTCAGAATTATTTAGGTAATCATTACAGGAAATCATTGTCCTCGAAGTACGAGGTCAATCAACAAAATCTTCTCTGTTTCTCGACAAACGTTCCGCAATAGCCTACTTTTATGGAGCATCATATATGCATACACGACAAGTCAAATCCCAAAAATTTGTTGGAATCCTCAAATGCCTGTCCTTAAAGTACGTAGAGTAAGTGTATACACGTTCACGTTTCTTTAAATTTTCTGCATCGGAAAGTTGAAAAAAACACTAAATATAACAGCTTCGAAATACTCGAGAAGGAGCTATTTTACAACAAGAAATCTTACAAGTATGACGATTACAAGTACAGAAATTGTTTCGCAATAGATGTTTAGGTATTTTATCACCTCCATTTTTAGTGGCTTGCTTCATTGATGAGAGTCTGAACTTTTTCACTCTGTGTTGCGTCGTATAAACTTGTATAAAGCGTAAATTAATTTGAACTATAACTTACTAGAAAAGCGTCGCGTACTAGAAAACGTCAGTAATTTGTCTCGTAACTGACTTACTACTAACTTGAATCTACTTAGATTTGACTTTATCAAAACTAAACAATATTTTTGTTCAATAATCGACCTACCTCCGAAATTATCTCTAAACTGTCATTGGCGTTATCGTTATAGAAAAACATTGTCCCCAAAGTACGAGGTCAAGCAACGCTATGCAGTCGTCTATATTCCCCGGAGAACCTGATACGGTACCCTTATTTCTACCACAATTTTATTATACAGGGCATGTGAAACTCCAAAGTACTGAATTGATCGCAATGGATGTCTTTATAGTACGAAAGAAAAAAAATAGTCACAGTTACGATAATTTTCTGGGTGAGAATGTCTAATATAAAAGTAAATAACAGTTGTAACCTGCTTTTATAAAAGAATGGTTTAGAAACAAAATCCTAATACTTATGAAAACTATTAGTGGGAAAATAGCGTTGCAATAAAAATCTAGGTATTTTAGCTCCAACATATTTATCCAAAAGTTTCGCTCACATGGTTCTCCCATTTGTTACACCGAATACTGATGCTTATATAAAAAACGTATTTCATTTTGATTATAATAACTTTTCTGCACTATCATAAAACGAGGTAGATATAAGTTTACAAAAATAACATAATTTTTTGATAGAATAATTGACTCGCCCATCACATAATGACAGAGTTATTTAGGTAATCATTGCAGGAAATCGTTCTCCTTCAAGTACGAGGGCAATACAACAAAATCGCCTCTGGTCCTCCTCAAACGTTCAGCAATAGCTTAATTTACGGAGCATTATCTATTCATACATGACAAGTCAAATTCCAAAAATCCGGAAAAAATGTTGGAGTCCTCAAATGCCTGTCCTTAAAGTACGTAGAGTAAGTGTATACACGTTCACGTTTATGTAAATTTCCTGCATCGGATAGTAATTCAATAAAACAGTATATATAGCGGCTGCGAAATACTAGAGAAGGAGCTATTTTACAACAAATCATACTAGTATGGCGATTCCAAGTAAAGAAATTGTTTCGCAATAGATGTTTAGGTATTTTTTCACCTCCATTTTTATGGCTTGTTATATTCATGTGGGTCTGAAATTTAATACTCAGTCATGCGTCGTATAAATTCGTATAAAGCCTAAAGTAATTTGTACTGGAAATTACTAACTACTTACTTAAAACTACTTAGATCTGACTTTCTTAAACTACACAATTTTTTGCTAGAATAATTGACTCACCCATCACATAATGTCAGAGTTATTTAGGTAGCCATTGCAGGAAATCATTGTCCTCGAAGTATGAGGTCAATCAACAAAAACTTCTCTGTTTCTCGACAAACGTTCCGCAATAGCCTACTTTTATGGAGCATCATATATGCATACACGACAAGTCAAATCCCAAAAATTTGTTGGAATCCTCAAATGCCTGTCCTTAAAGTACGTAGAGTAAGTGTATACACGTTCACGTTTCTTTAAATTTTCGGCATCGGAAAGTTGAATAAAACACTAAATATAACAGCTTCGAAATACTCGAGAAGGAGCTATTTTACAACAAGAAATCTTACAAGTATGACGATTACAAGTACAGAAATTGTTTCGCAATAGATGTTTAGGTATTTTATCACCTCCATTTTTAGTGGCTTGTTTCATTGATGAGAGTCTGAACTTTTTCACTCTGTGATGCGTCGTATAAACTTGTATAAAGCGTAAATTAATTTGAACTATAACTTACTAGAAAAGCGTCGCGTACTAGAAAACGTCAGTAATTTGTCTCATAACTGACTTACTACTAACTTGAATCTACTTAGATTTGACTTTATCAAAACTAAACAATATTTTTGTTCAATAATCGACCTACCTCCGAAATTATCTCTAAACTGTCATTGGCGTTATCGTTATAGAAAAACATTGTCCCCAAAGTACGAGGTCAAGCAACGCTATGCAGTCGTCTATATTCCCCGGAGAACCTGATACGGTACCCTTATTTCTACCACAATTTTATTATACAGGGCATGTGAAACTCCAAAGTACTGAATTGATCGCAATGGATGTCTTTATAGTACGAAAGAAAAAAAATAGTCACAGTTACGATAATTTTCTGGGTGAGAATGTCTAATATAAAAGTAAATAACAGTTGTAACCTGCTTTTATAAAAGAATGGTTTAGAAACAAAATCCTAATACTTATGAAAACTATTAGTGGGAAAATAGCGTTGCAATAAAAATCTAGGTATTTTAGCTCCAACATATTTATCCAAAAGTTTCGCTCACATGGTTCTCCCATTTGTTACACCGAATACTGATGCTTATATAAAAAACGTATTTCATTTTGATTATAATAACTTTTCTGCACTATCATAAAACGAGGTAGACATAAGTTTACAAAAATAACATAATTTTTTGATAGAATAATTGACTCGCCCATCACATAATGACAGAGTTATTTAGGTAATCATTGCAGGAAATCGTTGTCCTTCAAGTACGAGGGCAATACAACAAAATCGCCTCTGGTCCTCGTCAAACGTTCAGCAATAGATTAATTTACGGAGCATTATCTATTCATACATGACAAGTCACATTCCAAAAATTCGAAAAAAATTGTGGGAATCCTCACATGCCTCTCCTTAAGGGGACAAGCCATGGTTGAACCTGAAAAAAAAGCTATTGTATTAATTCTTTAATAACAAAGCCAATATATAATTTTAAGAGTTCAAACTTTTTTTTATTATTAAGTTATACAATTACCTATAATTTAAGACTACATCATCCAGGTGTTTAAGATTTTGGTCTTGCAGTCCATTAGATTAAGAAACCCTTCTGAATTAGAAACTGGCATGTCATTGCCGCAGGAAATTTTTTGAACAAAGCAAGGCAGGGGTCTGGTTACTTAGGAGTACCTTTGTAGTTATACCAGTTATAGAAAATGTGAGCTACTTTTTTAAAAAAAATTTTTAAAATTGTTTTTTAGTGAAAAATCTAATTTTTTTATGTTTTTTTTTATTAAAATTCAATATTTTTTGTAATTTTATTTTATAATTTTTTTTCTAAAGCCTTTTTCAAAAAAGTACCTCACATTTTCTATAACCAACACAATTTTAAAGATACTCCTAAATTTCCAAACCTCTAGCTTGCTTTATTTAAAAGAAATCCTGCGGCAAAGTCCCTGTAAATACAAAAAACAAGTTATTCAGAATTTCAATTCAAAGTTTTGGTTTTCTATAACTTTATATAAGTTTCAAAACTACTTACCAAAAATTTTTTTTTCATTCTGTATGATATACTTTAGTGGAAAAATGAAACAGATGCCAATTAGATGAAAGTAGTCCTGGCTAAATCATTTTAACTGTTGAATAAACCTATAAAAAAGAATTTCATTAATTCAACAATATTTTTAAATTTTTTAGATTAATACATAAATGTTGTACTTATTTTTTTTTTCGTACTAGGCTGAAAACATTGTTAGTCATAAATGTTATTGACAGTAAAAATAACCTCAAAATAAATTAATCCTTTTATCAGAGTCAATAACACACACCTGTAAAAAGAAAAAAAATTAATAAATATTATATTAGCTATTATCGCATAAAAATAACTTTTTACCTACTCTAGTAAGAACCTGGTGCATATGACTCTTCAGGTAAATTCAATTGCAGTCTCCTTCGTTTTCTCCTATTTTCTAAAGTGTTTTCTTCGGCATTCCTCTCAGCATGAAATAATCTGATGTCATTGCTTTTCTGTGCCCACTCAATTGCAGCTACTCCAGGTTTCACATCAAAGGCTTCCATAATATTCAGAAAACCAACTCTTCCATCGTTGAAGCAAGTGACAGCAATACAAGCACCTGCTGTGAGCACATGTGCACCACTGAAGGAGGTCTTGGTTACAATCTTCCACACTGAATTATTAAAACTCTCATTACTATTTTGGGTGTAACCGCCTAAACATCTGTGAAGCAGCTCCTGTTCAGAGAGATCTTTGTAAATTGGTTTCAACTGCTCCATAATCACTGCAGGAATACTGTCTTTATGATGAAAATCTTTTAGTTTTTTTTGAGCCTTCGCTTTTTGCCACTTGCACCAACTGCTCTGTCCTGGCGGGCATAAATGATGTTGAGGATTCTGGTCTGTGGAAATTTGTGGTAGTACGTAGCCCATATAGCATTCAGCATTTTTTCTACAGAGTCCGTGTTGTTTCTGATGGCATTACCATAATATGTGGTGAGCTGATCAATTACTTTTGCTGTTAATCATCCTTTGCCTCCAATGGTTTTTCCATCGTCTAATAACTTTTTTCCAAAATTTTTCTTTAAATTCCTGAGTCTGGTTCCCATTCGTTTCTGGACGTGTCCCACACACTCCTTCTTCTCAACTTTAACTTCATCTCCATACGGTTTGGTCTGGCACAAAGCACTGTACACTTTCGAATCTCCATCTCCAATGTAATGATGGTATTTTACATTATACTTTTCTTGAGATCTTCTAAACATTTCCACAACTCCATCGACTTCCATCTTTCCAGCACTTCCTTCATGGTTTGCTGCACATTTATCTTGATGATCACTGAACCAGTCTTCATATTCTTCTGTGCCTTTTCTATTTTCCCACTTTAAACATGCTTTACAAAAACTGTTCTTGATAAATATGTCAAGAACTTGTTGAGAACGCAAGCCAATCAAACTTGAAATTCCTTGAAGACTGCGTCTGTTGGTTTCATAAGCATTGCTTTGAGCTCCAACTTGCTTGCTCGTGCTTATAATTCTTCTCTCTGAACAATTTTTGCACATAATGTTAAATTTGGAGCCAAGTCCTCGAATATCTTCTTCTATAATTTTAACTTGTCCTTTACATGTTGCACATACAAGAAATTTCTCCAGCTGTAAGAACAGAATGTTTATATCTATTATTCTGTTTCTTGTTTGTGACGCTTCTACAGATATATCTTCTATTTTCCCTGAAGTTGTACTTCTTTTCCTTTTGTTCGTGATTTTTTGTTGAACATTCTCTGAATTTTTGTTAAATCCTTTATGTTTTTTTTTTCTTCCAAATTTTCTCTTCTTTCCTGGAGCTCCTGATGTTCTATTTCTCTTGTCAGAATCCATAGTGGCTAATATCTAATCCTCTATAATGTTAGTTATTAAAAAACACAAATAAAAGTCACTCACTGAACTCACTAAATTAAAAATATGAACAACACTTTGCACAGTGCAGTTAACCTAAAATCGCTGTCTTCTACACTCTCAGTTAAAAGAGTTCTATACAGCGCTTTATTTACAAAAAAATTTTTTGTCAATACTGAATAAATTGCATTGAAAAATGCAGATTCAATTATATTCAAAACACTTTTAGTTTAAATTCCAACGACTATGGCGCTGACAGAACGTAAACAGATGAGATTTTAAACCATCTATATGTATTGTACGTATTATACTTTTGTATAAGTAGAGTAAAAGTAAAATACACGAGGTTTATACCTCGAGTTAAGTTTGCCTACTATGTCAATGTACATTTACATTCTAAATTCAGTATTGTATGCTGTGAAGCATAAAATAATATAAGATTAACAATAGTATATCTAAAATGGATAATTTAAGAAAAATCACTAAATATGCAAAAAAGTGACTTCACGGTTTTAGCTGTATTTTCTAAACGAAATCGAATTTGGAAATGCGGTTGGAAGCATAGTATTCAGCGGAAATTTTGCTATCAAAATAGTACATAAACAAAAAATCGAATTTTTCGACCCCCTAACCATGGCTTGTCCCCTTAAAGTACGAGTGTATAGATGTTTACTTTTCTATAAATTTTCTGTCTCAAAATGTTGAATAAAACAGTAAATATAGCGGCTTTGAAATACTAGAAAAGGAGCTATTTTTCAACAAGAAATCTTACAAGTATGACAATTCCAAGTAAAGAAATTGTTTCGCAATCGATATTTAGGTATTTTATCACCTCCATTTTTAGTGGCTTCATTCATTCATGTGAGTCTGAAATTTTTTACTCTGTATTGCGTCCTATAAATTTGTATAAAGCGTAAATTAATTTGTACTATAACTTACTAACCACTAACTCGAAACTAACTAAATCAATCTTTCTCAAACCTACACAATTCTTTATATAGTATAATCTATCTACCTCCGAAATTATGTCTAAATTATCAGTTGAGCTATCGGTCGAGAAAATAATTGTCCCCAATGTACGAAGTCAAGCAACGCAATGCAGTCGTCTATATTACTCGGAGAACCTGATACGGTACCCTTATTTCTACCACAATTTTATTATGCAGGACATGTCAAACTCCAAAGTACTGAATTGTTCGCATCTTCGAATGGATGTCTTTATAGTACGAATGAAAAAAATAGTCACAGGTACGATAATTTTCTGGCTGAGAATGTCTAATATAAAAGTAAATAACAGTTGTAACCTGCTTTTATAAAAGAATGGTTTAGAAACAAAATCCTAATACTTATGAAAACTATTAGTTGGAAAATCGGGTTCCAATAAAAATCTTGGTATTTTATCTCCTACATATTTATTCAAAATTCTCGCTCACATGGTTCTCCCATTTGCTACACCGAATACTGATACTTATTTATATAATGATTACCTAAATAATTCTGTTATTATGTGATGGGCGAGTCAATTATTCTATCAAAAAATTATTTTATTTTTGGAAACTTACGTCTACCTTCTTTTATGTTAGTGCAGGAAAGTTACTATAGTCAAAATGAAATACGTCTAATAATAGACGTATTTATTTAGGTAATCATTGCAGGAAATCTTTGTCCTTGAAGTACGAGGGCAATGCAATAAAAACGTCTAGGTTCCTCGTCAAACGTTCATCAATAGCCTAATTTACGGAGCATTATCTATTCATACATGACAAGTCAAATTCCAAAAATCCGGAAAAAATTGTGGGAATCGTCAAATGCCTGTCCTTAAAGTACGACTGTATAGATGCTTACGTTCCTGTAAATTTTCTGCCTCGGAAAGTTGAATAGAACAGTAAATATAACGGCTTTGAAATACTAGAGAAGGAGCTGTTTTACAAAAAGAAATCTTACATGTATCACGATTTCAAGGAAGGGAATTATTTCGCAATAGATGTTTATGTATTTTATCACCTCCATTTTTAGTGGCCTCCAATCGTCTATTTTCCTCGGTGAACCTGACGCAATAGCCTAATTTCTGCCGCAATTTTTATTGTGCAGGAAATGACAAACTCCAAAATACTGAATTGTTCGTGGGCATCTCCGAATGGTTGTGTTTATAGTACGAAAGACAAAAAATAGGCACAATTTTGATAATTTCCTGGGCGAGAATGTCGAATAAACAGTAAATAACAGTTGTGATTTAGTTTTAAAAAAGAAGCTGTTTTATAAACAAAATCCTTATAATTTTGAAAACTATTGGTGAAAAAATAGTGTTGCCATAAAAGTCTAGGTATTTTGTTTCCTAGATAATTATTGGAAAGGTTCGCTTACAAAATTCTCCCATTTTCTACACCAAAATTTGACGCATAGGTATAAAATGTATTCCATTTATCTATACGAACTTCATTATATCAACATATCACGATGTAGGTGTAATTTAAAAAAAATGAAACAATTTTTTGATAACATAAATGACTCTTCCTTCACATAATGGCTGAATTAGGTTGTGTGTAATCCTTGCATAAAATCATTGTCCTCGAAGTACGACGTAAACGCAACAAAATCGTCCCTGTTCCTTGACAAACCTTCCGCAATAGCCTAATTTACGCCGCATTATTTTTTTCATTCACGACAAATGAAATTCCAAAATTCTGAAATATTTGTGGGAATCTTCAAATGCCTGTCCTCGAAGTGCGAATGTGTAGCCATATACATTTTTGTAAATTCCAAAAATCCGGAAAAAAATTGTGGGAATCCTCAAATGCCTGTCCTTAAAGTACGAGTGTATAGATGCTTACGTTCCTGTAAATGTTCTGCCTCGGAAAGTTGAATAGAACAGTAAATATAGCGGCTTTGAAATACTAGAGAAGGAGCTGTTTTACAAAAAGAAATCTTACAAGTATCACGATTCCAAGGAAGGGAATTATTTCGCAATAGATGTTTATGTATTTTATCACCTTCATTTTTGGTGGCCTCCAATCGTCTATGTGCCTCGGTGAACCTGACGCAATAGCCTAATTTCTGCCGCATTTTTTCTTATGCAGGAAGTCAAATTCCAAAATACTGAATTATTTAAGGGAATCTTGAAATGCTTGTCCTTGAAGTACGAATGTATGTACGGTTTTGTAAATTTTGTGCCTTGGAAGGTGCGAATAAAACATTAAATATAACGGCTTTGAAATACTCCCAGAGAAAGAGCTATTTTACATCAGAAAAACTCATGAGTATGAGAATTCCGAGTGGAAAAATAGTATTGTAATAGAAGTTTAGGTTTTTATCACCTAAATATTTAGTGGAATGATTCATCCATGAGACTGAAATTCTTTACTTTGAATAGCGTCGCGTACGTATAAAACATATTGCTTTCTTATAGAGAAAGCTTGGTAACGGTGAAATTTTTGGATCCCGAGATTTGGATGATTTTCGATATTTCTCAGCTCCCAGAGTCGAAAAATGCATTTTCCAGAAAATGTCTGTGTGTATGTATGTGTATATATATATATATATATATATATATATATATATATATATATATATATATATATATATATATATATATATATATATATATATATATATATATATATATATATATATATATATATATATATATATATATATATATATGTGTGTGTGTGTTTGTGTGTTTGTGTATGTTAGTGCGTGTGTATGTACACGGAGAAAAATTTCGTTTGAAAAATTACCATTAATCTTATCAAAGCGAGGACATACTCTGATTTTGACACTTTTTAGTACTATTATAGAATTTTACACCATTATAACTTATTCCTTATACAACTTTCATTTTAAGTAGTACAAGTATCGGGATAACTTTCTACTATATTTAGATAGCAAAAAATGTACATATGTAAATATAGTATTAAAAGTATCCTTTTTTTTAATATAAAAGCTATTATAATTTACTATGTTTTATGGCAAAAACTGGGAAGATTTAATATTTGAATGCAAGAGTTGCACAAATTTTAATAGTTAATTCTATGTTTTACAATGACAAAGTACGAGGACAACGCAATACAATTGTCTATGTTCCCGGTGAACCTGACGCAATAGCCTAATTTCTACCGCAATTTTTTTATGCAGGAAATGTCCAATTCCAAAATACTGAATTTGTCGTGGGCATCTCCGAATGGATGTCCTTATAGTACGAAAGTAAACAATAGTCACAATTATGATACTTTTCAGTACATAACAGTTCTGACTTAATTTTTAAAAATAAGCTATTTTATAAACAAAATCTTTATAATTATGAAAATTACAAGTGAAAAATAGCGTCGCCATTAAAATCGAAGTATTTTATTTCCTAGATATTTATTTGAATGTTTCTTTCACATGATTCGCTTTCTGATCACTTAAATATTTAGTGAAATGATTTATTCATGTGAGACTGAAATTATTTACTCTGCATATCGTCGCTTACGTATAGAACATAATTTGATTGATAAAAGTTTTGATTGAACGGGATTTACAGTATTGTGCGTTTATACCCGAAATAAGTGTTGTAAAATTAGAAGAATCTCGTTTTCACAACCCGTTCATAAATACAGTATTTTATCTATCGAAACGTTTCTAGGGGATATAACAAAATATATAGAACGATAATAGATCACGTAAGTATATTTCGCAGACGCGTGTAGATCATGCAATTTCAAATATGGCCTGGACTAATATATTCTAAATTTTACCATGATATTTGCCGATGCATATTCTTGGTAATGATTTTTCATATAATATTATTAATCATCTTTTATGCTGCGTTTATACGGATAAATTACTCTTTCTTAAGTTTAAAACTTTGAGGTAGTGACCAGTATCGTTTAGTTAAGAGTGAATTTACTAAAAATTTTATGTTTAAATGCTAAGAAAAAGTAAAATGTTATTATATACCAGATTAACTGTAACTGTGCTTGTAAGAATATTCAATTGCTGGTTTCGTAAAAATTGATGATGGGTTATCGTCCATCCACATCCAAAAAAATGTTATTATATACCAGATTAACTGTAACTGTACTTGTAAGTATATTTAATTGCTGGTTTCGTAAAAATTGATGATGGATTATCGTCAAATATGTTTAGCGGTCTGTGCTAAAAATAATAAGTAATTCTACTTGTGCGCTGGATGAAATGAGGTCTAACATAAATTTCTTATAAAATAGAAAGTATTATAAAAGTGCTGTTCATGGACATTTATAGACCCACTGAACAAAATTATATTTGCATTCCGAAGTAGTTAAGCATTTTGCTCTCGACTGAGATATCTGAACGTTTTTCGATAATTTAACGGCTGCCAAGAATCGTGTTCTAGATTCCGCAGCCGTACCGATATACAGTCTTTTATTAATCAAGAAGATTTTTAAGGACAGTACAAAAGAGTTTGGATCGATAACAGATCACTGGATTCCATTTCGCGGACATATATTCGTCGTGTGACTTATGCCACCACTACCCCCACCTATAAAGAGGCGAAGAAAAATAGACATAAGAGAAGCGGAGAAGCGTGGTGAATGGACGAATGAAATGATTAAAGCTTATTTTATCAATGTTAATATTAAAATCAAAAGCCTTCATCCAGAGGAGGCTTTTCCATTTCGCTGGTAAAGCCCTGCTCGTTTGTACGAAACCAAAGTGTGTCTTTCGAGAGGATAGACCTTGTGGAGGTAGGCTGGCATGCCCGCTTTGCAAGCGAAAACCACTTGCAATAACGTGCAAATTTTGTTACACTGTTTATAAAAGTGCTGTTGCAATGAGCAATCATTTAAAAGATGAGTGCCCCAAAGAGGCCGAAAGAATATGGCGAATTAAGGGCTACACATTCTTTCTGCATTTCGTAAACTCTTAAAATTTAATCTAATTTTATATACGATTAAAGCAAAAAATCGTTTTCTCATACGATAATTAGTCGTAGCTCGCTTATACAATATAGGAATTACATGAAATATTGTATGCATAACATCAGAGCAATGAATTGTCATGTTAATGATTTCTTATTAGTTCTGGGGTTTATTAATTCTCCGATTACATAAAACGTTTAACCCTACCGAGATAGATATAACAACCTCTACAAGGGCTGGTGGAATATAAAATCACTTACAGACTATCTTAGAAACTAAGTAAGTATGAAATATCTGATTTTAGATAATATCAATTGTCTAAAATTACTAATTTAAAAAAAATCATCACTCAAAAGCAATATTTGATGCATTTAAATAAACGCCATTAAAAAGCCCAGATGACAATGAGAATTCATAAAGAGATCATAATTAATTGGGAAGAGTTTGGAAGGATTCGCCAAGTAATCGAAATCTGTCCGGAAAGAGTTCATAATCAACTCATAAAGAATTAGTAGTATGTCAGTAGATAAGAGTTCGTCAAGTATTCTATATGTATTCTATAACAAATCAGGTTTTGGTAAAGAGTTCGTAAAGAATTCGTTATATTTTTACATATGAAAAAATTGGGGGGGGGGGGGGGGGTCCAATGTTTTGACGATTCACTTTGAAATTGAAGTCAACTATAGATGTTCTGCATTCTGACATAAGAAACTGCAGATTGTGCAATATTTCGAAATTTTAAATTACGAAAATCATATTTTCGAATCTAACAATTCACCTTCTGTCCAAAATATCGAATTTCATCAATACTAATTTTAAAGCGAATAGAACCTATTTCTAATGATTTTTTCAAATACGTTTATTATGTCTCCATGTTAAAATTCTATTAATGAAATTCGATATTTTGTACAGTAGGCAAATTATTACATTCGAAAATATGATTTTCGGATTTTAGAATTTCGAAATTTTGCACAATCTGAAGTTTCTTATGTCGGAATGCAGAACATCCATAGTTGACTTCAATTTTAAAGTGAATCGTCGAAACATTGGACCCCCCCCCCCCCCAAAAAAATTGGGCGAAAAAATAATTCATCGTACCAAAGAAGTGTTCGTAAAGCGTACAAGAAGAACTTATTTCTGGCTAACTCAGATTCTTTAACAATTTATACTGAAGCTTTTGAAAAGAAAATTTTAGAAGTGTTCGTAAAGAGTTCCTAACAAATTCTTTCTGATATATATGTTTTTATGTGAAAATTCTGGGCCAAAAGAACAATTGGAATAAGAAAAGTACGATGCAGGCATGTTGTCTCGGTCTAAACAAAACCGCGCATAATGAGGTTTGCGAGCACCAACAGTGAGCTTGCTCCGTATCAAGGATGTTCCAGACAAAGAAGCTCGACGAAGGCGTCGACCACGCGTTCCTATATCCCCACGCGCTGCCGGATTGACTGCGGGAGTCGCGCGGAGTGCGAAGCCTAGCGGTGGAGCGCGCACTAGACTCTTGCCGGAGGAGCACGCGAGGGGGGAGATTTAAACTTGTATAAGGTAAAGTACCCGATGTCGAGACAAAAACACCACAGGGAAAAGTTCAGATACATGTTTCAAAATGAATAAGATATATTTCTTAAATCTTTTAAGCATTATCAATTCATACATGACATGTCAAATTCCAAAAATCCGGAAAAATTTGTGGGAATCCTCAAATGCCTGTTATTAAAGTACGAGTGTATAGATGTTTACGTTTCTGTAAATTTTCTGCCTCGGAAAGTTGAGTAAAACAATAAATATAGCGGCATTAAAAATACTAGAGAAGGAGCTTTTTTACAAAAAGAAATCTTTCAAGTATGACGATTCCAAGAAAAGAAATTATTTCGCGATAGATGTTTAGGTATTTTATCACCTTCATTTTTAGTGGCTTGTTTCATTTATGTGAGTCTTAAATCTTTAACTGTGTGTAGCGTCGCGTATGTATAAAAGTGTAAATTAATTTAGATCATAACTTACCTACTACTAACTTGAAGCTACTCAGATCTAACTTTCTCACAATTCAACAATTTTTTTGATATTATAATCTACCTTCCCCCGACATTATGTCTAAACTGCCATTTGAGTAATCGTTCTAGAAAATCATTGTCCCCAAAATACAAGGTTAACGCAATACAATCGTCTATGTTCTCGGTGTACCTGACACAATAGCCTAATTTCTGTCCCATTTTTTTAATGCGGGACAAGTCAAATTTCTTAAATATTGAATTGTTCGTGAGCATCTACGAATGGATGTCCTTAAAGTACGAAAATAAAAAAAAGTCACAATTACGACAATTTTCTCGGTAAGAAAGTAGAGTAAAACAGTAAATAACAGTTTTGACTTAAGTTTAGAAAAGATTTACTCTGAATAGCGTCGCGTTCGTAGAAAAAACGTAATTAATTGGCCTCGTAACGTACGTATTACTAACTTGAATCTACTAAGATTTAACTTAATCAAAACTATATAACAGTTTACATAGAATAGTCGACCTGCCTCCGAAATTATGTCTAATTTGTCAGTTGAGTTAGCGTTCTAGAAAATCATGGTCTCGAATGTACGAGGGCATCGAAATACAATCGTCTATGTTCCTCGCTGAACCTGACACAATAGCCTTATTTCTACCGCAATTTTTATTATGCAGGACATGGCAAACTCCAAAATACTGAATTTTTCGTGGGCATCTCCGAATGGTTGTCTTTATAGTACGAAAGACAAAAAATAGTCACAATTATGATAATTTTCTGGGTGAGAATGTCGAATAATATAGTAAATAACAGTTGTGACTTAATTTTAAAAAAGAAGCTGTTTTATAAACGAAATCCTTATAATTTTAAAAACTATTGGTGAAATAATAGTGTTGCCATAAAAATCTAGGTATTTTGTCTCCTAGATATTTATTGGAAAGGTTCGCTTACATGATTCTCCCATTTCCTATACCGAATATTGACGCTTATATAAAAAACGTATTTTATTTTGACTATAATAACTTTTTTGCACTAACATAAAACGAGGTAGACGTAAGTTCACAAAAATGAAACAATTTTTTGATAGAATAATCGACTCGCCCTTCACATAATGACAGAATTATTTAGGTAATCCTTACAGAAAATCATTGTCCTCGAAGTACAAGGTCAATGCAACAAAATCGTCTCTGTTGTTCGACAAACATTCAGCAATAGACTGATTTGAGTCAAATGTCAAAAAAGGCAAATTCCAAAAATCCGGAAAAATTTGTGGGAATGCCCAAATCCCTGTCCTCAAAGTACGAGTGTACAGATGTTTACGTTTCTGTAAATTTTCTGTCTCGGAATGTTGAATAAAACAGTAAATATAGCGGCTTGGAAATACTAGAGAAGGAGCTATTTTACAACAAGAAATCTTACAAGTATGACGATTCCAAGTAAAGAAATTGTTTCACAATAGATGTTTAGGTATTTTATCACCTCCATTTTTAGTGGCTTGTTTCATTCATGTGAGTCTGAAATTTTTTACTCAGTGTTGCGTCGTATAAATTCGTATAAAGCCTAAATTAATTTGTACTATAACTTACTAACTACTAACTTGAAACTACTTAGATCTAACTTTCTTAAAACTACACAATTTTTTAGTAGAATAATTGACTCGTCCTTCACATAATGACAGAATTATTTAGGTAATCATTGCAGGAAATCATTGTCCTCGAAGTACGAGGTCAATCAACTAAATCATCTCTGTTTCTCGACAAACGTTCCGCAATAGACTAATTTATGGAGCATCATCTATTCATACATGACAAGTCAAATCCCAAAAATTCGGAAAAATTTGTTGGAATCCTCAAATGCCTGTCCTTAAAGTACGTAGAGTAAGTGTATACACGTTTACGTTTATGTAAATTTTCTGCCTCGGATAGTTGAATAAAACAGTAAATATAGCGGCTTTGAAATACTAGAGAAGGAGCTATTTTACAACAAGAAATCTTACAAGGATGACGATTCCAAGTAAAGAAATTGTTTCGCAATAGATGTTTAGGTATTTTATCACCCCCATTTTTAGTGGCTTGTTTCATTCATGTGAGTCTGAAATTTTTTACTCTGTGTAGCGTCGCGTACGTATAGAGCGTGAATTAATTTGTACTATAACTTACTAACTACTACCTCGAAACTAATTAGTTCTAACTTTCTAAAACTACACACTTTTTTTGAGAGTATAATAGACCTGCCTTCGAAATTGTGTCTAAATTGTCATTTGAGTTATCGTTCTAGAAAATCATTGTCCCGAAAGTACAAGGACAACGCAATACAATCGTCGATGTTCCTCGGTGAACCTGACGCAATAGCCTAATTTCTGCCGCAATTTTTTTTATGCAGGAAATGTCCAATTCCGAAGTACTGAATTATTCATGGGCATCTCCGAATGGATATCCTTATAGTACGAAAGTAAACAATAGTCACAATTATGATACTTTTCTGTTAATTTTAAAAAAGAAGCTATTTTATAAACAAAATCTAGATATTTATTGGAATGTTTCTTTCACATGATTCTTCAATTTTCTACGCTGAATATTAACGCTCCCCGCGTGAAAATGTAATATGAGATCTCATATGAGATTGTAATTGAGATCTCATATAAATTTCATATGAGATGTATAAGAGTTCTCGTATGAGATCTCATGTGAGATCCTTATAAGAATTTCAGACATTATATCTCATGTGAGATCTCATATGAGATCTTATTCATTTTCTATTAAGTGAAAAAATTTGTGACATTAGATCTCATCTGAGATCTTATATGAGACCTCATCTGCAATTTTTATTAGTTAATAAATGATTTATTTTTGCAATAAACTTATTTTTTAAATATTTATCTTTCATAATAAATATTATATTTTATGGAATATTTAGAAATAGAATGAAATCAAATATTAACATTAGTAAAATGTGTTGATAAATCTTTATTGCTCTTTTTTAAGATTCATTAAAATATACTGTTTATTCATACTTTTACATTAATAATAAATTATTTATTAATTAATTAAAATTGCAGAGACATTAGATCTCATCTGTGATCTCATATGAGATCTCATATGAGATTTTACATGAGATCTAAGGTCTGAAATTTTTTTATTAATTATAAAATTGCAGATGAGATCTCAGATGAGTTCTAACGTCTCAGATTTGTTTAATTAATAGAAAATAGCGGACAAGATCTCATATGAGATCTCACATGAAATATAATGTCTGAAATTCGTATAAGGATCTCATATGAGATCTCATATTTTCACGCGGGTCATGAATAAAAGGTATTTCATTTATCTATAATAACTTCGTTATACCAACATAAAACGACATAGATGTAAGTTTTCGAAAATAATAGAATTTTTTGATATAATAAATGACTCTCCCTTCACATAAGGACTAAATTATTGTGATAGTAATCGTAGTAGAAAATCATTGTCCTCGAAGTACGATGTAAACGCAACAAAATCGTCTCTGTTCCTCGACAAACCTTCCACAATAGATTAATTTACGCCGCATTATATTGCTTCCTCCTAGAGGATGCACTGTAATAGTGAAATTTTAAATTTCGTTAAATCTTTCTAGAAACATGATTAGAGGTGTTAGAAGGTTGAATCACGTGATTTTAGAAAATGTCTATGAATGTGTCTGTGTGTGTGTATGTGTGTGTTTGTGTGTGTATATGGATGTATACCGCTTTATCTTCGGATCTACGCCGTCGATTTTAGTCATCACGGTATCATTTTTTTTTATTTAGAATTCGGGAAAAAATGATGTTTCATGATTTACTGATTCGTTTTTGTTTTATTTCGAATGTTTGATTTTCAGAAATTTTATTTGTCATTTTTTTTAATGATCGGATTTATATTTTTGAATTGGATATTTGAAAGAGTGTAAAAAAACTAATAATTTAAAACAGAAATTTCTCTAGCTATCACGGTTCTTTTGTTATTAACAAAAACGTGTTTCGTTTTTAAAAGCTCATAACTCCCAAACTAAACGTTCAATTCTTTTGAGAAAAATCAGTATAATGCAGAATATAAATCGCTTTAATCTGTGAAAATTTTAATTAATTCTGTGGGTTGGATTTTGAGAAATAAAAACCATGTAGAAATTGTGTTCTCTATGTCGCACGTTTTATTTTTCGGTCTGTATCTTTGGGAAAAATGATTGGTCCATAAATTTCGAAGATATTTAAGGTTAAAATTAAGAATGGTCTTATATATCTGAATCGGCTGAGTCGCATTCGAAAGAGAATTAAAAAACCTATATTTTGCAAAAAAAATATATTTCTAACTTTCACGGTTTTTTAGTTATGTCACGGAGGCTTCCGTCGACGTTGGAAACAGTGTAGAAGATGAGAAACCGTTCGGTCAGCATAAACATAACTAGCTCGCGATGCACTCATCGTAGCATCGCGACGTTAGCTCAGTGGTAGAGCGCGGGATTAGAAACTCCGGGTCCGCGGGTTCGCGTCCCGCTCGTCGCATATTTTTTCACTTCATTTCATTTATTTCTCACGTACGTAACAGTACAGTAAATGGTGGCAGCGTTGGTTTAGAGTCGAGGTTGGTCGGTGAGTGGCTCTATTCCATGATCTTACCCTACGTCTATAGCATTATCTACATTTTTCAAGATTTCTACCTTACCCTCCGCCAAAAAGTCGTATATGATAATTAAAAAATAAGTAGTTTCTAAGTTAAAGTTTGCAGGCATGCCGCCTAAGTCTCTCATGTGTATGCTACGGCCCTGATCGAGCAGCGGCCTCTGCTCTGTATAACTCTCAATTAAAAATGTTAGCATATGAGTTCAAGTTTGCAGACATGCCTCCTTCGTTTAAAAATGGCCTCTGATCTGTATAACGAAAATTCTCACTAGTTGGTAAGGAAGAATACGACTTTGATAAAAAGGAATGTCGGGTCGACGTTCACCGATTGTGGGAGGTGTCACGGAGGCTTCCGTCGACGTTGGAAACAGTGTGGAAGATGAGAAACCGTTCGGTCAGCATAAACATAACTAGCTCGCGATGCACTCATCGTAGCATCGCGACGTTAGCTCAGTGGTAGAGCGCGGGATTAGAAACTTCGGGTCCGCGGGTTCGCGTCCCGCTCGTCGCATATTTTTTCACTTCATTTCATTTATTTCTCACGTACGTAACAGTTATTAATCAAAACGGAAAATCTGAAAAACGGAAAAAATGAGTTTTGTATGTCCAACGATTTCGGAAGTAAAATTGTCTTGATCTATTCAAAATTCATTGTCAAAATTCAAAATAGTGTATTAAATTTTAAAAATTTGAAGTAAAAATTAATTGAAGGAATCAGTAAGTTAAGTTTGAGGCAGCTACGTGCCAATGAATTGACAGCGGTTTTTTTTTTGATAGCATAAATTATCATTGTAGAGAAATCATTGTCCTGAAAGTACGAGGTCAACGCAACACAGTCGTCTATGTTCCTCGATGAATCTATCGGAATAGCCTAATTTATGTCGCATGATTTTTTATACAGGGCAACTCAAATTCTAAAATACTGAATTATTCGTGGGAATCTCCGAATGGATGTCCTTAAAGTGCGAGAATGAAAAATGTTGACGACTGTGTAAAAGTTCGTAGTCAGAAAGTTGAAAAAAAAAACAGTAAATAACAGTTTTGACATAATTTTAGAAACTGAGCTATTTTATAAACAAAATTCTTATAATTTTTAAAATGACAAGTGAAAAATAGTATTGGAATGTTTAGCTCACGGGAGTTTCAGATCTTCAACTCTGAATATTGACGCCTATGTATAAAACCAAATACATATCGACTACAATAACTTACTTATACTAACATAAAACGACGTAGACATAATTTTTTAAAAATGAAGCAATTTCTTTGAGAGAATAAATGACCCTCTCTTCACATAATCACTAAATTGTTGTTTCAATTATCGTTGTAGGAAATCATTGTCCTCAAAGTACGAGGACAACGCAACAAAATTGTTTATGTTCCTCGATAAACCTGTCGCAAAAGACTAATTTACGCCGCATTACATTTTTTATTCATTCCGAGTCAAATTCCAAAATTCTGAATTATTTGTGGGAATCTCTAAATGCCTGTCCTTAAAGTACAAGTGTGAAAATGTTCACGTTTATATATTTTCGGGTCGGACAGTTGAAGGAAACAGTTAACAACAGTTTTGGCAGAATTTTAGAAGAGAAGCTATTGTACAAGAAAAAATCTCATAAGTAGGATAATTTCAAGTTGATAATATTATTGCAATAAAAGTTGAGGTATTTTATAACCCACAGATTAAGTCGAATGTTTCATACACGTAAGTCTCAAATCTTCTACTCCGTATATTCACGTTTAGATGTATAAAATGTAATTAAGTTTGACCAAAATGAGCACCTACATTTTGAAAACTTGAGATCAGAAATTGTTATTTCAGTTATAATTGTAACTGATCATCGTCCTTGAAGTCCGAGGTCGATGACCCGCGAACGTCTATGTTTCCCGATGATTATTTTGTAATAGCCTAATTTACATCGCATTATTTAATTAAACGTCCAAATAATACTGAATTATTAGTGGGAATCTTCGAACGCCTGTCCTCAACGTATGACAGGTATAAACTTACACTGTCATGTCAATTTTCCGGATCAAAAAGTCGAACAAAACAATAAATAACAGTTTTGACGTAATTTTTTAAAAAAAGCTATGTCATCAAATGCCGCTGTCAACTCATTGGCACGTAGCTTCCTCTAATTTAATTTATTGTTCTTTTAGAGTACATAGTTAAAATAGAAGATTACTTTAAAATTCATTAATATTTAAAATTCTAAGCGATTAAGTAAGGTACTTCACCTGACGATGATCCTATTTTTTAAAAATGATGCATTTGTTATCATATATGATCATATATTGGTATACCAATTTATTCGTGATTTAGTTGGTAATGCGTTGCTAGGTTACAAAAAGAAAAGTGACACGAAGTTTTGTTGAAATTGCAGCACACGAAGTGTACTGAGATATGGCTTAAAATGTTTTAATCTCAAATATCTCTGAAATTTATGTACAAATCATTTTGTCCAAAGAACTCAGCTATGACGGCTATCTAAAATTTATCTCCACAAAAAATTTTAAAACAATTAAGACAATTTAACTCCCACATCGTTTGATATACAAAACTCATTTTGTTCATTTTTCAAGTTTTGCGTTTTTGCTAATAAAAAAAGAACTATGATAGCTAGAAATAAACTTTTTTTTACGAAATATAGGTATTTTAATTTACTTTGGAACGACACCCATCCCATTCAGATACACAAAGCCGTTTTTAAGATTTTAGGGATTAAAAAAAAAGCAAAAAAAATTTTAACCTTAACTATTTCCGAAGTTTATGGACCAATCATTTTTCCCAAAGATACAGACCGAAAGGTAGTCAAAATGTATCCCTACAAGAAATTTCAAAACGATAAATTCATTTTTACTCTATAAAACGTGCAACATAAAACACATTTTTTTCAATTTTTAATTTTTTTCTGAAAAACTAACCAACAGAATAGATTCAAATTTTTGCAGATTATAGCTATTAATATTATGCATTGTCGTGCTTTTTTCTCAAAAAATTTTCTCAAAAAAATTGACAGCGCAGTTTATGAGTTATAAGCGTTAAAAGAAAAAACACGTTTTTGTTAATGACAAAAAAACGGCGATAGCTAGAAAATTTTTTTTTTGGAAAATATAGGTTTTTTATGCTCTATCGAATGCGACACATTCGATAAAAAATTTTAATCTGATCATTAAAAAAAATCAAAAATAACTTTTTTCAAAATAAAAAATTCAAAATAATAAACAAAAAATAATCAGTAAATCATCAAAAATTAATTTCTTCCCGAATTCGGAATCAAAAAACAATACCAATGAAAATGTAATACACACACAAATACATCCATACGGACGTTTTCTAAAAATAGTGTATTTCGATTTAAAATTTGCTAAATAACATTCCTAACACATTATCTCATAAACTTTTTTTTACTATCACAAATCTTCCTCCAGGAGGAAGCAAAAACCTTAAAATTATGAAAATTCCAGGTAGAATAATAGTATTGCAAGAAAAACCGATCGGTACTTTATTTCCTAGTTGTTACTTGGAATTTTCCACTCACGTGTGGACTTCTTCTGCTCTGAATATCGGTGCTTCTACTCTGAATATCGACGCTTTTGTATAAAGCGTAATACTTTTTCACTACTAACTTACTACTAACTTGAAACTATTTTGGTCTAAATTTTAAAAAATCAAACAATTTTTTTGATAGAATAGACGACCCTTCTTTCACATTACGTCTACACTGTTATTTGAGTTATCGTCGTAGTAGTTCATTGTCCCCAAAGTACAAGGTCAACGCAACACAGTTGTCTATGTTCCTCGATAATTCTTCCCTAATAGCCTAATTTATGGCGCATTGTTCTTCTACGCAGGACAAATTAAATTCCGAATTACCAAGTTATTCGTGGCCACCTCGGAATGAATGTCTTTAAAGTACGAGAGTAATATAGTCACGTTTACGTAAATTTGCCAAGTAGGAAAGTTGATTAAACTGTAAATAACAGCTTTGGCATAATTTTAGTAAAGGAGCTATTTTATCAGAAAAAATCTTAGAAGTACTACAATTCCAAATAATAGTATTGCAATAGAAGGTAAGGTATTCTATGACCTACAGATTTAGTGAAATGTTTCACTCACGTGAGTCTGAAATTTTTTACTCTGAATATCGACGCTTACATATAAAACGTTATTTAATTTGACTTCTAACTTACTAAACACCAACGTCTACGTTCCTCGATTAATCTGTCTCAATAGCGTAATTTATTCCACACTTTTTTATGCAGGCCAAGTCAAATTCCAAAATCCGGAATTATTTGTAGCAATCTCCGAATGAAGAACGAAAGTAAAAAATGTTCATGTAAATTTAAAAAATGTTAAATTTAAATTTAAAAAATGTTTATGTAAATTTTCCGGGTTGCAAAGTTGGATAAAACAGTAAATAACAGCCTAGATATAATTTTAGAAAAGGAGCTATTTCATAAAAAAACCTTATAATTACGAAAATTCCAGGTAGAAAAATAGTATTGCTATATAAATCGATCAGACATTTTATCTCCTAGATATTTATTGGAAAATACTGAATTATTTGTGCGAGTCTTTGGGATCTCTACTGAAAAAGTTGGCATGATCTTTTTCACTAAGGATGGTTGTCCTTAAAGTACTTGAGTAACAAATTATACTGTCATGTAAATTTTCGGGTTCAGAAAGTTGAATAAAACAATAAATAAATAATGAAAAGTAAATCAAGTTTCGCGGTTTATCGCTGTATGCAATGCTCGTTTCATTAATTATGAGATTTTCAACTGCTTTCCAAGCGAAAACCATCTTAGCTTATAACTATAGTCAGAAAAAATAATAACAAATAATAACTTTTACACATACTCCCAAACCTAGATTTTATTTTTTTTAATCAAAAGTTAGTATTTTTTATTATTAATTATTTTTTATTTTTTCATCCATCGCCGTAAAGAAAATATATTGATCTTCAAAAAAACAAAGAATAAAAGTAATAAGTGTTATACATTATTCTTATATATTATGTTTTTATATTATTTTCTATCGTTTGTTTTTCATTTTTTCTCTTTTAATAACTATTACTAACATCTACTTATCTGAAATGGTGTCATGAATGAAAAAAATAATAAGAAATAATAACTAATACTAATAGTTAAAGCAGTAAATAAATAAACGTAAAAAATGTAAAAAGTAAATGCTGGTTTTTTTAAGGTGGTTCTTTCATGAAATCCCCAGTCAAATCAGTGCTAAATGAAATAGGTACCTAAGATTTAAAAAATCATAGTTACTAATAATTATAGTTTAATCTAATGATAATACACTAATACTATAAATATAGCGTATTTAACATGACTAAAATAACTTTTTTTAACAAAATGTTGATATTTTAGAAACAGCACAAAAAATTATTCATAAAAAATCCCTATCTTTTTTGTTTCTTAACCGATTTTAATGTTCAAGGTCTCATTTTGTTCCTTAAGTAATTTCATGGGGACTCACCAAAGGAAAAATTTAAAAATATTTAAAATCTGGAAAGTTATAGCTATTGTTTATAAATCGTGAATGAGATTATGAAAATAATTTTTTTTTCAATTGGCTATAACTTTCCAGATTTTGAATATTTTTAAATTTTTCCTTTGGTGAGTCCCCATGAAATTACTTAAGGAACAAAATGAGACCTTGAACATTAAAATCGGTTAAGAAACAAAAAAGATAGGGATTTTTTATGAATATTTTTTTGTGCTGTTTCTAAAATATCAACATTTTGTTAAAAAAAGTTATTTTAGTCATGTTAAATACGCTATATTTATAGTATTAGTGTATTATTATTAGATTAAACTATAATTATTAGTAACTATGATTTTTTTAATCTTAGGTAACCTTTTCACTACATAAACCAATTAAACAATTTATGATCTCATTTTTCTTTAGATTCACTGTAGTAATCACTTTTACACCTACGCAATTTTCTTTCTTATATTTTGTACACTTCAAAATTTTAATTTTGCAATGCGGATGATAAAGATACAGATACATTTTCAAATGTTTTTCAAGCCACTGTCTGTATGGAATACTGAATTTATAAAGCAATCTATTTTCTTCTGCTATTTCCATTAGCAGTCGTAGAGTAGCCTGTAGATTTTCATCCATTATATAGGCAACACATGCGGTTTGTATTTCCTTAATCAGGGAAGAGTCAAATGGATCATGAATAAACATTTTTCTTAATGGAAATCCAAAGTAAACATCCAAGGTTAGTAATTTTGTCAGATCATCTAGATTTGCTAAAGATCTAGCATTCATCTTTTTTGTTATACACAGTGTTTTTGTTAACTCCACAGAGGTACGATTCATCAATATGTCATCATTGATTATTACATTACATTTTTTAATCTTCTATTTATATTCATCCAAGAGCTCTAAATATAAGTGGAACATCGCTTATCAGCAGGGGCGGTCCACACGCTTCCACGCCACGAACCACTGACATCGCCACGGACTGTAGTTCGCGCGTTTCACCGCATTCCAAGTTTCTACTGAGGGTTCTACCTATGGTTCTACCTAAGATGATTACACTGTGTTGCCAAACGTATTTTTCTGATTCTAAATCGGTAAGTAGAACCCTCCGCAGAAACTTGGAACGCGATGAAACGCGCGAACTACAACGGTGGCGGTGGTGGTGGAGCGTGGCGTGGAAGCGTGTGGACCGCCCCGCAGAGAAAGCGAGAGTTAGGCTCGAATTTATAGTCAGTGCTCAGTGTTCAGTGCTCAAACTTTCAATATGGCGGGCATGTTGTTGTATATCTATATACATTGAAAGCTTGAGCACTGAGCACTTCAGGCTCGACAACGAATCCACATTGCATGCGCTATGCTCTATGCACGATGTGCGATGCCTTTACTACTCATAGACTTCTCCGTTGATTGGTTGAGCTTCAAAAAACAACCAATCAGTGAGGTAATCTACGAGTAGTAAACGCATCGCGCATCGCGCATAGAGCATAGCGCATGCAATGTGGATTCGTTGCGAATTTATAGGCAGTGCTCAGTGCTCAGTGCTCAAACTTTCAATGTATATAGATATACAACAACATGTCAGCCATATTGAAAGTTTGAGCACTGAGCACTGAGCACTGACTATAAATTCGAGCCTGAGTACTGACTATAAATTCGAGCCTTAAGGGTACGTCTCCATACGTTCTTGTAACGTGTTCTTTGCCGTCACGGAACACGTATGAGTGTGTTTTCTATATTTTGTATACTTTCGGGTTAACAAGTATGCGTACGTTACAATTGACCCGAAAGTATACAAAATATAGAAAACAAACTCATACGCGTTCCGTGACGGCAAAGAACACGTTACAAGAACGTATGGAGACGTACCCTAATAAGACAGTTCCTTCTTATTTCTCCTCTAACAAGTCTTTTTAAATCTAGCTTGTGATTAGCTGTTATGTGTTATTCATCAGTGCTCTTTGATTTATGCAAGAGCCCTAAGGCGTCTTGCACGTAAAAAGGAATAGCGAGGAATAACGCCTGGCAGCCAATCAGAAATAAGTTTTAAAAAGACTTGTTCCTTCTTATTCCTTCAAAAAGGAACAAGTCTTTTTAAAGCTCACTTGTGATTAGCTGCCAGGCGTTATTCCTTGCTATTCCTTTTTACGTGCAAGAGGCCTAAGGGCTTCATCATATAAGGGCACCGTACCGCCCTGTCCCGCGCCGCGCCGCGCCTTGCTTCTTCTGAACTTAATTGCTGATTAGTTGATTCCCCAATTATCGACCAACCAGCGACACACTCCACAAGAAGCAAGACGCAGGGCAGCGCGGCGCAGCTCGGCGCAGGGCGGTGCGGTGCATTTGTGGCCTCTCCCTTACATACAGTCTAAAGGTGCCGTCGCATGCGATGAGCTAACACGGAATTAAATTTTCGCAGAATAACCAAGTACGCGGCTATTGCGACCACCAATCGCGAACGTGTCTCTTATTCAATTGTAACTAAGCTCATAATTGACTACCATACGGGATAAAAGTAAATTAATACATTAAAATATTTTGAGAAGATGTCTAAAGCCTGGCACCACCATGAAAGCCGTGCACTATCTAGTCTCCATCATCAGCTACTCGAAGCACCTGAACCTCGCCTTGGAAGCATTCCGATACCCAAACCCAGAAAACTACAGAGCGCACGACCTAGACTCCATCATCGGCTACCTCAAGCACCTAGACCTCGCATTGGATACGATTCGACAGTTAGACTCCAAAAACTATGGAGCGCTCCACCTAGACTCCATCATCGGTCACCCCGAACACCAAAACCTCGTAATCATCAATATTCTACATCAAGATGTCACGGAATACGGAAAACCCTTTTTAACTCCGCAAAGTGACACTTTAGTATATACCCGTATGGAGAAAAACAAACGTAGGAAATCGTAAGATACCGTACAAAACCGTACAAAACTGTAGAAAACCGTTCCAATTCGGACATATTTCGTGTGGTTTCGTACAGGTTCTTACGTTTTTCTGCGGTTTATTACGGTTATCTACGATTTTCTACGATTCATAAAATCCTTCTATTGGTACCTAAAAATTGAAACGTATGAAAACGTAAGAAAATGTAGGAAAAGATAAGAAAATGTAAGAAAATGTAAGAAAACGTACGAAAATGTACATTTCCGTAAGTTTTAATGAATCTTACAGTTTTGTACATTTATTTACGGATTCGTACGAGTTTATATACTTTCATACATTTTATTACTAATCTGTACAAAACTGTACAAAACTGTACGAAATCGTACGAAAACGAAGGAAACCGTAACGAAATATGTCCGAATTGGAACGGTTTTCTACAGTTTTGTACGGTTTTGTACGGTTTCCTACGGTTTCCTACGATTTCCTACGGTTTCTTACGATTTCCTACGTTTGTTTTTTTCCATACGGGTAGCACTTTGAGGAGCTCTTCAAAATGAGTGTGCCCAATCGGTTGATGGCACTTCGAGGAGCTCCTCAAACTGCCGGATTTCTCCTCAAGTATACTCGTGACTCGTGGCGGAAGTTTAACATGTTATTTTTCTGCCATCGGTTACAAAAATACTAGATTTCGGACAACGATTTTTTTACACATTGCTCAAAGCCCAGAACCCAAAGCCCAAAGTCCAATATGTGGACAGTCCCAAAATTTCGTTGTCCGATATCTACCAAATTCATAACGGCCAATCCACATTACGTGCCTTGTGCGCTGTGAGTTGTGCCATGTGAGCAACCAAAATAAGGTTGTTGTCCAACTTATTGTAATTATCAGAAATCACGGGTTCGAAAATTAAATAATGAAAGTTCTCGAAGTTGACATCGATTGTCAAAATAATATTTGTAAATGAATCCTCAAAAACTCCAATTGAGAGTTTAATCATTTTGAAGACCATCTTCAAAATGCCGAAACTACTTTTGAGGATTCTCCTCAAAAGTTCATTCGCGTAACGAGGAATTTTGAGGAGCATTCTCAAAAGGCCTCCAAATCCTCAAAGGTTGAATATGATATCCAAAAAAATCCTCAATAGTCGACGCGCATGTATATATAGATATGAGGAACAGCGATCTGTTCCTCATCTATATAGATATACTAACCAATATTAAATCTTATATCTGTTCCTTATATCCTGTATCTCTGCTCTGTTCTTTTTTGCGTGTAACGGGCCTTATCATTTGTATCTGTTCTTCACTTATCTGTTCCTCAGAGCTGTGTGAAAGGCCTTATTCTTTTCGCGTACGAAGGCCCTTATGTATATTTCCTCACGTGGTTTGGCATAGTTTACCTCTGTTTACAATTTTACAATTTTACAATTAGAGAAAAATATCACCTTGGATTGAATTTGTCATGGACACAATAAGAAATTTTGATATTTCTCTGGAAGTCATTAATAGTTTAGACAAAATTCATTCAATTTTTTTTCTTAAAGATGAACAGAAAATTAACAACTTCTATGGCAATCCCGACAACACCAAATATATCCGGACCAACATTAACAGTGGTATCAGCAAAAACAGTATATTAGTCAAAATCCATGATCGTTTTGAAGGATACACACCATTACATTTAGCAATTGAGTTCGGTGACATCAGTATCATAAAAAAACTTCTGGCATATGGTGCAAATATTGATCAAATTAGCATGCTTGGATCACCTCTTCATGTTAGTGTCTTATTTGACAAAAAGAGAATTTACAATTTCTTAATTAAAAGTGGAGCAAATATTAATAAGCTTGATTTTAGAGGTAACAATGCCTTCCACATACTTTTATCGTACTCTAGTGATCGTAACTCCAGCTTCATAAACAAATGGATTGAAATTCTGGCAAAATCTGGATGTGACATAAATAAAAAAAATTCTGATGGATATTTACCATTGCACAAGAATGATCATTTCAGATGTATAGAAGTTTTACTCAACTGTAGAGCAGATATAAATCTACTATATAATGATGGTATAGCACTACCACTTTGTTTAGCACATTTGGGAACCATGGTTAATATTGAATCGGGTATTGCGGTTTTCAAAAACTTAAAAAAATGTTTAATCATTAACTGTAAGCTTCATGATAAAAATGTGAGTTTATATTTTGATTTATTGAACCAAGGCAAAAAGGATGACAAATTTTTTGAGGCAAAAAATATTCGACTTTTTCATGAGAACTGTTTAAAAGAAATCAATGAGATGAAAAATATAAAGATTAATGCATATAGTTCATTATACGAAATTCTCTTCTTGGATTCTACACGTATGGCAATCTATTCAGAAAATAAGATCTTGAAAAAGTACTGCGACAAAGAATGTTTTCCCAACTTCAATTTTTTATTAAGAAGGCAAATGATGAAAGGACAAGCAAGAAAGCCTTTTCTTAAACGCACTTTATTAGTATTAAAATATATTTCCAATAATAAACTCTGTAAAGATATCTTAGACAGGATCTTATTGCACTTAACTGATGAAGATTGTGATTATTTAATAGGTATGTAAGTTTATTCTATTTTCTTATGTAAATGATTCAATTGTGTTAAATTTTGAAGGAAGGACTGAATTGTTCTTTATGCGTAAAGTATAATAAATTAACTTCTTTCTGATCAGCACACTATTGTGATCCCTGACTGAACACGCCATGAGCATTATACTCGTTTCTCATGAGATTGATGGTTAATTGTTATAATTGCACAGTAATAAAAGTAGATATACTTAAATAATGGTTTAAATTGAGAGATAGTTACTCAAATTCTTTTATCATTTTAATTATTTATTTTAATTATTAAAATATTTGCTATTTTCTTGATAATTAATATTGAAAAAGACTATAAATTTTGAATTTTGTTGATCTTGTTTCTATGATTCACCTTATTTATCTTATTTATTTAAATCAAACAATTAAAATAAATAACAGTTTAGGATTGTTCACACTATTTAAACCGAACTTTCACAAGAAAATGTAGGTTATGGTAACGTTGTTATTCCAAAACGCAATCAAATTAACAAATAAAGCTTTTTTAAAAATGAGTATTAAGTATTATAGTTGCCTTGATATCAGAACTATTCATAACTTTTATTTTTTTTTAATATTTTGTTTACAAATTATCTTACTTAAATATCAATAATTGCAGATACTAAATAATTTTATAAAAACGTATTTTCTCAATTTATATTAATTTTGATAAAAATTTAGAAAATATTAATACATTCTGTACTGATATTATATTTTTTTAAATTAATAGTTTTGTAAATAATATTCGTAAATGTATTATTAATTTCACATTGCTTTGTTTCAAAGTATTTTTGGTCGTATTTATAAAAATTAACTAAATAATATAGCACTAGTGTAAGTATATTCTTTAGCATTCTTGCATTTTGTAGTCATCCGTTAGCACCCTTCTTTTTTTTTTTAACGTGTTTCAGTCCTCTCTTCAACAAATGTTCATTTCACATTTACAATTAAATTTTCATACAATAAAATTAAAAAAAAACTTTTTCAGCTTCTCACTTTGCTGGATAAAACTATAAAATACAGAGTGACCCAAGGCTTTTAATAAACATCAAGATAATTTTATTTTTGAAAATAAATTTTATTTTTTGAGAATAAGCAGAATATAAATCTTGTAGTAACAGATTTTATTACTAAGATTAGAAAGAATAATGGCATATGTTTTGTATTTTTATATTTTCACTAAATAATTAATATTTTTATATTGTAATAACAAATGTTCGTTTATATTCTTTTATATAAAAATAAAATGTGTAGACTTATTTCAAAATTACTATTCATGTAATCTTTCACTTGATATACCTACATTTTTTATTTTTCCTAATTCCTTGGACTTAATCTAGAAATTCGTTAACAAAATAACTGGATAACGAAACTAATAAATTATGTAAAAAAAATTATTTGTAAATATTATAAAACTTGTTATTTATAATGCAGTTTGAGAGGCAGTATACGCATTTTCCAATTTTTACAAATTTGGTACACGAGACCTCAGGTGATTTCTCAGCAAAGATATTGTGAAAAATGCTTCTAAACGTGTTTATTAGAGTTCATCTGAGAGGAGGGTAAAAAATCCTAATAGACAATATCCAATACCAAACAAGCTGATTTTTAATTCACTTAATTTGTTTGCTGCATCTAGAGCTAATTCTAAGGATAGATTTTGGCGTATAATTTTATCTGAGAAATCACCTGAGAAGTTACCTAAGAAGTTACCTGAGATAAAAAAGTAATATTCTCTATTTTTAAATTCGATGAAATATTATACATTCTGATAGTTCAAAAAAATTAAAACGATCTTACAAAAAATTTTGAAAATCTTTTGTATCTAATAAATGTTCAGTTATCAAAATCTCAAAATTAAAGTTATGTATATTCTATTAGGTTAAAAATAAGATATAAAATTTATATCGTAGCTACACTTGCCCATTCAACGAAAAATCACAGAAAGCTTAGCTTACACGTAACCAAGTATACTAGCTTCCATAGACATAACTTAATTCTAATTCAAAATCTTTTAGTTAATGACCACAAATTCTAATGGCAACTTCAATGTAGGGTTTATCACTATTTTTGCTTTCATTGTAATACATAACAAATAACATGTTATGTCATCCCTTGGTATATCATAAGCTATAAATTGTAGGTCATCTATCTCCTTATAATCTGATCTGAAAAAGAAAGGCATAGAAAAGTCAACTCAAAGTGTCATGCTCTTTGGATACATATATTTCCATTTATATACTTATCTAATTTTTTTTTTAATGCGCTTTTAGCTTTTTGCCTCAATAACTTTTCTTCTTTTTTTAATTTTATTATTTTATTTTTTTATTGATGATTTGTTTTAACTTTCTTGCTTTCTTACAGCGGTGCAAAAATATTTGATATATTGTTATGTATATCAGAATCCTTCCACCTTTAAAAGGGTGTGTTCTGACAAAAATGGTACATTGTATGAAGCTTTCCAGCAATAATTTAATGGACCCTAGTGGAAATCGTTTCTGTCAATAACTGAAAATAACTGTAAATAACTGAAAATAACTGAAAATAACTGTAAATAACTGAAAATAACTGAAAATAACTGTAAATAACTGAAAATAACTGAAAATAATTGTTTGGTTTGAGACGTAACTAGCGGTTATTTTTAGTTATTTTCAGTTATTTTCAGTTATTTACAGTTATTTTCAGTTATTAACAGCTATTTGCAATTTAGTTGATGGAAAATAAAATTGTCATTATAGCGAAAAAAATTAAATGTGCATATCAGCAAATATCTGTAAATAACTGTAAGAATCTGTTACTAACTGTAAATAACTGAAAATAACTGTTAATAACTGAAAATAACTGTAAATAACTGAAAATAACTGTAACTAACTGAAAATAACTGTAAATAACAGAAAAAAACTGAAAATGATTGTTAATAACGGTTCTCAATACCTTTTCTCTGCAATTTAACAAAAGTGTAAATAACTGAAAATAACTGTAAGTAACTGTAAGTAACTGAAAATAACTGTAAATATCTGAAAATAACTGTTATTTACGTCTCAAACCAAACAATTATTTTCAGTTATTTTCAGTTACTTACACTTATTTTCAGTTATTCACAAAAACGATTTCCACTAGGACGTAGCGAAATGTGTTCGTTTTGTGTCATGTCGCTTCTGATAAGAATTATTTGGGAGAGGCTTTATACAGTATTCCGGATTTATCAGATCATACTATTTTACGTCAGAAAACTCTGCTATTTATCACATTACAGAGAATTTCTTTGAGTCGCTGTAAGAAAATCAATGAGATAAAAAATGCCCTCGACCTAGTACAGTATACGTACGTTTGCTCACAATTTTGCCTTGATTAGAATTTTTAGTGAAAGGCTTCATACAATATTCCGTTTTCGGGAGAATTAACGTTTCATTCGTGAACAAATTATGATATTGTTCAGGATATGAACAATGTTCTTATGTTGCCGAAAGTGAGTAAGAAACGAAGGAAATTTCCAGCGACGTAGCGAAAGATATACGTTTAAGGCCAATCCCCCTTATGGAAAAAAAATCTGAAAATAAACGATAAATACTGAAAAAATGTAAAAAAAACCGCTGCCAATTAATTGGCACGTAGCTTCCTGAAACTTAATTTACTAATCCCTTTAATTAATTATTACTTCCAAACGTTTAAAATGAAAAATTCATGAATATTTCAAATTCAATACAATTAAGGTAGTTCATATGCCTTAGATTTATCATCATATCAATTTCTTCGTGATTTATTGAGACTGTAGCAGTTAATGCGTTACTAGGTTACAAAAACAAAAGTAACACGAAGTTTTGTTGAAATTACAGCGCACGCAACGCGCTCAGCGATGGCTAGTTTCAAAAATATCCCAATATATCGTAAACTTTTATTTTTCATTCTTCACGTTTTTGTTAGTTTTAACCTTAAATATTTCTGAAATTTATGTACCAATCATTTTGTCCAAAGAAATGAGCTATGAGGGCTATCCAAAATCTATCCCCACAAGAAATTTTAAAGCAATTAAGGCAATATAACTCCCGCAATCGTTGGATTACAAAACTCTTTTCTTCATTTTTCAAGTTTTACGTTTTTGCTAATAAAAAAAGAACGGTGATAGCTAGAAATAAACTTTTTTTTAGGAAATATAGGTATTTTAATTTTCTTCCGAATGACACCCATCCCATTCTGATACACCAAGCCATTTTTGAGATATTACGATTTGAAAAAAAGGTTAAAAAAATTTTAACCTCAAATATCTCCGAAATTTATGGACCAATCATGTAGCCCAAAGAACTCAGCCGAGAACTATACAAAATCTACATCTATAAGGAATTGCGAAGCGATTAAGTCAATTTTACTCCCGTAATCGTTCGACATACAAAACGCATTTTTTTCAGTTTTCAATTTTTTTCTCAAAAACTAACCAAAAGAATGGTTTCAAATTTTTACAGATTATAGCTATTTATACTCTGCATTATCATGATTTTTCTAAAAAAGATTGACTGATTAGTTTGAGAGTTATAAGCGTCTAAAGAAAAAATACGTTTTTGTTAATAACTAAAGAACCGTGATAGCTAGAGAATTCTTTTTTGTTTGTTGAAAATATAGGTTTTTTTATGCTCTTTCGAATGCTATCTACCCGATTGAAAAATTTAAATCCTATCATTAAAAGAAATCAAAAATAAACTTTTCGTAAATAAAAAATTCAACATAAAACAAAAACAAATCGGTGAATCATAAAAAGTATTTCCTTCCCGAATTCGCAATCAAAAAGCAAAAAAATGAGCCCCGTCCGGTTAAAATGGACCGCGGAGATCCGGAGATAAAGTGGTATACACACACACACACACACACACACACACACACACACACACACACACACACACACACACACACACACACACGCGCGCGCACACACACACACACACACACACACACACACACACACACACACACACACACACAACACACACACACACACACACACACATACACACACACACACACACACACACATCCATACAGACATTTTCTAAAATCATGTGATACAAACTTATAACACTTCTAATTATGTTTCTTGATCGATTTGATGAAACTTAAAATTTTACTATTACAAAGCTTCCTCTAGGAGGTAGCAATAATGATAAAAGCTGATAAAAAATGATAAAAAGTAATACAGAATGAATTAATCAGGTAAAAAGTAATAAAGTTTGAAAAAAAAACGACAAAGTCTGATAAAAAATTGATAAAAAATGAAAATTACTGCTGGAATACGGACATTTTATCAGTTTTTATTAGTTTTTATCATTTTTGCTTCCTCCTAGAGGAAGCTTTGTAATAGTAAAATTTTAAGTTTCGTCAATAGGATCTAGAAACATAATTAGAGGTATTATAAGTTTGTATCACATGATTTTAGAAAATGTCTGTATGGATTGTGTGTGTATGTATACCACTTTATCTCCGGATCTCCACGGTCCATTTTAACTGGACGGGGCTCATTTTTTTTGCTTTTTCATTGCGAATTCGGGAAGAAAATACTTTTTATGATTCACTGATTCATTTTTGTTTTATTTCGAATTTTTGATTTTTGAAAAATGTATTTTTGTTTTATTTTAATGATCGGATTTAAATTTTGGAATCGGATAGGTTGCATTCGAAAGAGCATAAAAAAACCTACATTTTCCAAAAAAAAAAGAATTCTCTAGCTATCACGGTTCTTTTGTTATTAACAAAAACGTATTTTTTCTTTTGAAGCTTATAACTCTCAAACTAATCAGTCAATTTTTTTAAGAAAAATCATGATAATGCAGAATATAAATAGCTATAATCTGTAAAAATTTGAAACCATTCTTTTGGTTAGTTTTTGAGAACAAAATTGAAAACTGAGAAAAATGCGTTTTGTATGTCGAACGATTACGGGAGTAAAATTGACTTGATTGCTTCGCAATTCCTTATAGAGATAGATTTTGTATAGTTCTCAGCTGAGTTCTTTGGGCTGCATGATTGGTCCATAAATTTCGGATATATTTGAGGTTAAAATTTTTTTAACCTTTTTTTCAAATCGTAATATCTCAAAAATGTCTTGGTGTATCAGAATGGGATGGATGTCATTCGAAAGAAAATTAAAATACCTACATTTCCTAAAAAAAAGTTTATTTCTAGCTATCACCGTTCTTTTTTTATTAGCAAAAACGTAAAACTTGAAAAATGAAGAAAAGAGTTTTGTAATCCAACGATTGCGGTAGTTATATTGCCTTAATTGCTTTAAAATTTCTTGTGGGGATAGATTTTGGATAGCCCTCATAGCTCATTTCTTTGGACAAAATGATTGGTACATAAATTTCAGAAATATTTAAGGTTAAAACTAACAAAAACGTGAAGATTGAAAAATAAAAGTTTACGATATATTGGGATATTTTTGAAACTAGCCATCGCTGATCGCGTTGCGTGCGCTGTAATTTCAACAAAACTTCGTGTTACTTTTGTTTTTGTAACCTAGCAACGCATTAACTGCTACAGTCTCCAAAACTCATTTTTTTAAATTTTTAAATTTTTACATTTCCGTTAATAACAAAAGAACCGTGATAGCTAGAAAATTAATTTTTTTTTTAGAAAATATAGATAATTTAATTATGTTTCGAATGCTATAAATTATATTCAAATACATAGAGCTCTAAATATCAGTTGCAAATTTATAGACAATTGTGATATATATTTTATGTATGTAAAATTTTGTGGAAATGTATAATCTATAAAAATTTGAATAAATTATGTTGGATAGTTTTTCTTATTTCTGTCTTTCTGAAGTATTAAATTTTAAATATTGGAATTAAAAATTAATGAAAGGAATCAGTAAATTAAGTTAGAGGAAGCTACGTGCCAATGAATTGGCAGCGGTTTTTTATCACTTTTTATCAATCTTTTTCTATCTTTATTAAATATTATCAATTTTTATTATCTTTTTTTTAAATTTTATTGCTCTACTCAGTGATTATTATTTATTTTTATATTTCAATAATCTCTAGTTTTACACATTTTAACACATTTTGTCCACTTATTAGACTTTTAGACAGAAATGTGCAGAAATATACAGAAATGTACAAAAACGTGCAGAAATGTATGAAAATATACAAAGATGTACAATTCAATATTATGAGACGAAAAATTAATGAGCTACATAAATGTATACAAACTTTGTTAATCATTATTATAAATAATATTTCGCATATTCATCATTTAGATTTAAATTGTTTATTATAAATTAAATCTCATTTTAATTATTATAGCAGAAAAAAACTTACATAAAATTTTCGCCCTGACCGAGAATCGACCCCACGATCCTTGGCTTAACATGCACGCACGCTATCCGTTACGCTATCGCTCGCATTGAAGAATTTAGGCATTTTCATCTACATAAGCTGCATTATCCGTATTTTTTTAATACATTTTGATTATTCATCTAATATATTAATGGTTTTTAATAATTATTTATAATTACACAATATTTTAAGAAAATTAATAACATAATGAGAAGATATTAATTAATTAAATTCGATTTACTTAAAAAATTCAGTGCCGGTAAAGTAGAAATCAGACTAGACTGAAATAATAATATTTACTGATATAAAGTAATATTAATTAATAAAATATAATATTCATATAAAAAAAATAATTTAATCTGATAAAATTTAAAACAAAATGATAAAAACTGATAAAATGTCCGAATTATTCCAACAGTAATTATCTAATTTGATTACTTATTATCACTTTTAATCAGTTTTTTTCAAGTTATATCCATTATTATCAGTTTTAATCAATTTTTTCTACTTTTTTTCATTATTTATCTTTTTTTTTTTCACAAATATTTTCCAGAAGGGCCGTTATTTATACGAATTATTTCTGTATGTCTTCATACTGTATTCGATGTTGGAAGCCTCATAAATAAGGAATACGGAAGAAACCATCCCACAAATAATTCGAATCATTTGCGAAATTCCAGAAAACGTACGTGTAGTTCACTACGTCGCAGTCGATTTGAAGTTCTTCAATGTCTTACAGGGCCCTAATGGAATTTTTTTCTTGTGATAAATATCGGAATTTTCTAAGTAAAATACTAGGCTCTGATTAAAATGGAATACTGAATGAGTCATTTCTTAAATTGTTCCAGTGAATGACGAGGTAGCGGAAAACGTACATATGACTCACCACATCGATGATATTTTTTAATTTTCTGGCTTTTTTTACTACGGTGTCAATATTTTTTACGTTCTTATAAATAGTATGGAATCCTTCTCACTCTTAATGGATACGAGTTTTATAGATTTCTTCAAAATAAAAGTAATCCTCTGATATGGACTTTTCTCTGAATTTTGAAAAAGTTCTTGAATAATCGGAAGTGTTAATATTGGGTTTACCATTACATGAGATTAGAAAAGGAAAACGTGAAACTAACACGCGCATCCATTTGTATGTCCTTGTAAACCCGTTAAAATTAGCGAGATATATTTATAAGTTATTTCTTAACATGACACATAGAGAAATGCGTCGATCAGATCTGCGTGCCCTATTAAATATTGTTCTAACCCAGATAAAATTTGTAAGATATGTTACATGAAAATTTTTGTGATGTAAAAATTTATTCTGACATTTAATCCTAAATTCCTGCACTCATAAGAAAACTATAATTCGTTAGTAAATTAGGTTCAATTTGGAGTGAATCCCTCCGCAAGAACATTTCAAAGCTTATGGACAGTGAAAAAATTGTTTCATCGATAATTATGATTTTGAACCATGTAAAGGCCCCAGACTAATACCCCATATTATGTGTAAAAAGTGGTAAATAATTAATTTACATTTATTTATTAAAATATAACTTTTTTTATTTCAGAAGAAAAGGTGTATAACCCCCTTAAATATTTACAGATAGGAGGATAATAGACGCGTACTTTTTTTTTTATTATGTGCATATTATCCACGTTGTTGCCCTAACCCGGTTGGTGCGCATATTTTCTCAGTTGCCGTAACTGGTGTATTTTTATGTTTGTAGAGACCTAGAGCAGGTGTACAATACCTTTTGTCATGTAATAAACACCAAATAACTTGGAATTCTAAAAAATTTACATTTTCTAAGTTGTATACAGTCCTGGTATTATCCAGAACCCCAATCTGTAATTTTAAGGACTGCAATTCTATATACGTTCTGGTATTTACAAGGACGTATATATTTAAAATACATTTGGGTCCCGGATAATACCGCAAGTCCTGGATTATTCACGAACCGTCCCAGATATTAGCGTTAAACATATGCTGTTTCCAGGACCGTACCCAAAAGTACCAAATGTCCCTAAAGATAACGTTAAACATAAGGAATGTCCCGGATACTAACGTTATATATATATATATATATATATATATATATATATATAAATATGAAATTCTGGAAGTTTGAGGATTATATTCAGCACCCGCTTGGAAGTTTGAGGGGTTATGGGAAGTTTGAGGAGCCTCCTCAAACTTCCAATCTATATATTCAGCATCCGAGCGGAAGTTTGAGGGGTTTTCTAGAGTCTATTTGTCTAGAGTCGGTAACCTGAGGGTTATTATTTCTTTAGCCACTCTGACCGACCGGGGTTGAGCTCCTCAAACTTACTAGCCTAATATATATGTATATATATATATATATATATATGTTTTAACAGATTTATTCCGCCCCTTATCAAGGTCAAAACTCTATCGTATTAAACTATACTACAAGTAGACACTATAAGTGACTACTAGTCAATGTGCAATGCCTTAAAAAAACACATAATTGCCTTCCGACAGTTCTTAATTGCTCATTCATCCTACCACATCTTCGGCGTTGCTGAGTCGCGACTTGGGCCAGGCGTTGGGGATGATTGCGTTTAGATCGATGGTAGTTCCATAATTAGGCAGGATAGGAATGCGCAGGGAGGGGGAGTTATGCTGTATGTACACAATACATGTAAGGCTGAAGTTTTATGCACATCGTCAACTACACAGGACGAGGGTAAGCCGCTCGTTCCAGAATACATTATGTGTAGTGTACAGCGTGGATCCTCGTCTCCCGTGTTCGTAGCAATCATTTATAGACCTCCGGACGCCGAGCTCATCAACTCCGGTCTTGCTGACGCTCTGAAACGATACTCTGTAGGTTTCACACATCGAGTAGTTATGGGAAATCTGAACGCAAACATGTTTCTGACTACACCAGAAGCAACTTTTTTTAGAACAACTTGCCTGTCAACTTAACTTGAAACTCGTGGAGCATGGCACGACTCATCATCATGCCAGCGGATCTCGTACATGGATTGACGTTATCTTCACGGACGGCGATGACGCTGTACTTCACTCAAACAATATGGCTGCGACCTTTCATAACCACCACAATATAATTGACGTTACCATCATCCTTCCAGCATCTCAGAAGACTAAACTCGGTAAATTCACATACCGCAACTTTAAGGAAATAAGGCAAGAAGAGCTTATCTCTCTTCTGAACGGTTATGACTGGTCATCCAACAATTGTTCGGACGTGGACGTTGACGTTCGACTAGAGCAGCTCAGTGCGAACATCATGAAAGCCCTAGACAAAGTAGCTCCCATCAAAGAATTTCGGCCGCGGAAAAAAATTCAACCACCGTCGGTTGATACTGAACTTAAAGAACTTTATGACAAGCGTGATGCCCTACGCCGAAGATATCTTCGCACGCGAAATAAAGATAATCGAGATGTATCTCAATCTCTCGCTCTTTTAGCTGAACTGCGCTCGAAGGAAGCGCGAGAGTCTTTCATTCAAAACAGGATATTCGATGCCCTTGAAAGCGGGAAGGATATCTGGAGAGAACTAAGGAGTCTTGGTCTTATACCACAGACTCGGGCTCGGGAGGAACTTCGCGGCTTCTCTCCAGAAGAACTAAACTCGCACTTTGCGAGTATCTCGGTCTCGGCCTCTGAGTCTGAGGAGGATCTACGCGCTGTTCTGTCTACAGCTAGTGATGAAGGCTTTACTTTCAGTAAAGTTACTTATCCGGACGTGGTCCTAGCTGTTGCGCATTTCTTCTCGCAGGCGAAGGGCGAAGACGGGATATCGCAGAGTGTAATCGCAAAAGCACTTCCGGTCATTGGCCATTATCTTGTAAATATATTTAACGCGTCCCTCTCGAGTGGAATCTTCCCCGGATCTTGGAAGAAAGCACATCTCGTGCCATTAAAAAAGAAAGCTATTCCAACTACTGTCACGGACTTCCGTCCAATTGCACTTCTGAGCTTTCTTTCCAAGGTTCTGGAGAAGATTGAGCAAGAGCAAATATCGGCTTATTTGTGTTCAAAGAAAATTTTTGATCCCTCTCAATCGGGTTTTCGACCATATCATAGTACGCAGACAGCTTTATTAAAACTGACCGAAGATATACGGACCGGCATAGACAACAACAAACAGCTGCTTACCATCCTGCTGCTATTCGATTTTAGTAAAGCGTTTGACACTATATCGCCATCTAACCTGTTACGTAAACTGATCAGAATGGGATTCTAAAAGGGGGTAGTTCTGTTGATAAAATCGTATATTACAGACCGTAACCAAAAAGTGGTTACAAAGTTTAATGGAAATTCGGACTGGTTCACAACCAATCTCGGCGTACCACAGGGCTCAGGCTTGGGGCCCCTTCTGTTCAGTCTTTATATTAATGATCTCCAAACTGTGTTATCTGATTTGAATAAAGCTAATAGTTCTCTAACGGGTAGTGTTAAGCATTTACTATACGCGGACGATCTGCAAACCTACACTCTGGCCACTAGAGAAAATCTTCATTAGGGAATAGAGCGCTTGTCCGCAGTAGCGAGAGCAGTGTCGGCGTAGGCTTCTGACAGCGCCCTGAGTCTTAATGTCGGGAAAACAAAACCTATTATTTTCGGATCAGATCATAACATTAACATACTGCAAAGCATGCATCTGCCCGGTATTGAGATTCAGGACAACATTTTTATACCACTTTCCGACACGGTAACGAACCTCGGTGTTGTAATGGACTCGAAGCTAACATGGAAACCACAAGTAGTTGCAGTTAGTCGTAAGGTTAATAGAGCCCTCTATGGCCTCAGATTGTTTCGATCCTGCACCACCGAGGCGCTGCGGAAGCGGCTTGCAAGCGCTCTTGTTCTATCTCATCTTGATTATTGCTCATTGGTGTATCTTGATATGTCAGGCGAGCTTCAGACCAGACTCCAAAGATTACAGAACTCATGTGTGCGATACGTGTGTGGTGCTAGGAGGGATGAGCATATCAGTCCGTACAGGAGCAAACTTGATTGGCTAGATCTACGGGGAAGAAGGGCATATTTTACAGCGGTGCTGATGTATAAAATCTTAAACCTAGGTCAGCTCGCGTACCTCGTGGCCCTTTTTCAAAAGTGTCAAGCTAGGACCTCAGGTAGAACAGCCTTTAGGGCGCTCACAGTTCCATCATCGCCCACAGATACAGGGTTAAATTCTTTTAAAGCACAAGACGCGCGCTTTTGGAACACGATCCCCGAAACATCAAATATCTCTCTACGATAAGTAAATTTAAGACGGCCATCAGAACGCACCTTCTGCATAGGTCGGGCGATGTAGATTTTATCTACAAGAAATAAATTACTGACGATAGTCTAACGCTAGAGCGATAAGACTGACAAACTTCTCTGTAATACTGAACCTAATGTAGTAGCGCGTGTAAAGAACAATGTGATAACCTGTTAGTCTATTATAACGTGCAATGATGTGATAAATATAGATCTAGTATTAAGACGTGGCATTCTGCCTTAAATTATGAAAATTGTACCAAAATGGTAAAATGGCTGAAAATGGTATAACCCTTTGCGACATAGTGTTCCCTGGGAGGGAACACCTACCTTTTATCACTTTTTTGCCATTTATTCTATAATTAATGGATTTCTGTTAGGTTTTTTGCATTTTGTTGGTAACTTACATGTTACCGAACGTATAAAAATTTTCCTTCAAACATCAACATTGATTGTTATTGTTTTATAAATAAACAAATAAAAAAAAACGTGATTTTATCAGAAAAATTCATTTTTGACGAGACTTTTCAAAATTTTTTCTTGAAAATCACTACAATGATGTTTTTGGGGGCGCTGATAACGAATATGGCATTGTATTTTCAAAATTCCTTATTCAAGATGGTGGGTCCAAGGTGGCGACTAATAATTTTCGTATTTTTAGTCGTCAGTTCGTGAAAATTCGTATACTAGGGTTTTTGGGGGCGCTGATAACGAATCTGACATTAGATTTTCAACATTTCTTATTAAGAACTCACAAGTGCTAGCGAAAAAAATCATCGCCCGCCATCTTGAATGCGCTATTCTGCACACAGTATTTCGAGAACTTCATGTCATAATCGTGATCTGCGATTCGAAAAACCCTAGAATACGAATAATTTTCACGAACTGACGACTAAAAATGCGAAAATTTATTAGCTGCCATCTTGGATCCGCCATCTTGGATCAGGAATTTTGAAAATCTGAAGTCATATTCGTTATCAGCGCCCCCAAAAACCCTTATATACGAAGTTTCACGATCTCACGACAAAAAATGCGAAAAATTATTAGCCGCCATCTTGGATCCGCCATCTTGGATGAGGAATTTTGAAGATCTAATATCAGATTCGTTATCAGCGCCCCCAAAAACCCTTGTATACGAAGTTTCACGAACTCACGACTAAAAATGCGTAAAATTATTAGCCGCCATCTTGGATCCGCCATGTTGGATGAGGAATTTAGAAAATCTAATGCGATTCGTATTCAGCGACCCCAAAAACCCCCCGAGTAAGAAATTTCAAGTCAAAATAGTGAATAGAAAAATGTATGCCGCAAAGGGATAAGCGACCAAGTATTGAATGTACAGTATTACTACTTTGTATTGAATGTAAACATATTTTTATTTTGTATTTTGTATTGCACAAATAAAATGTATTCTATTCTATTTTATTCTAAATGTACTCTTATTTTTCGATAACGTAAACATTTTAATCTCCGCGCCCGGATTTCTCGGAACCTAAGCCAGATAGAGAAAAATGGTTCAGACAAAAGTTATAGAGGACAAAGGGGGCCACATAATGGCGCTAACGTCTTTGACCTTGAACTTGACCTTTGAGGTTATTTCAAGGTCAAAGTGGTTTTTTCATATGGAAACACCTAGTTTTGACCCCAGATTCGGAAATAGCGGGAAATTTTACGTTCAAAATCATATTGAGAAATTTTTTCCAAGGTCATTTCAAAGTCAAATATAGGTCAAACTCAGAAAAGCCCGTTTAAAATCGTTTTTTTCCATGAACCACAGGCTAAGCTGGTTCAAATTGATCGTAGGCTTAATAGAGGAACCCACACACCCAAAACTTACACATCCTAGTAAACAAAACTCAAACTCGCACATCCTAACCCCATACACTTCATGCCCTCACATGCTGAACTGTTACACCCCGGTCCCACAACCATACCCCAAACCCCCCAGTCCCACACATCCCTACCCCACGCATGCTAATCCCATACACCCCAAACCCACACATCCTGAACCCTGAGAAATTTTTCTCAAGGGCAAAATGATTTTTTAACGGAAACTTTAAGATCAATGAAACTTCTGTTATAAATGTATTAACCTTACTTTTTGCGCTACCCAGAAACAACGACGTGGACGTAGTAAGGATTGTTTCCTTTGGGGTGCTTAATTAAAGTGATTCCCCTTGCCTCTCACTGTTCGGGGTACTTGATTAAAGTGAGTCCTCTTGCCTCTCACTGTTCGGGGTGCTTGATTATAGTGAGTCCCCTTGACTATGTGCCTTGGCAAATGGTCGTCATTTCGATTTGAGGTTAAATAAAAATTTATTTACATTAGTGAGAGGCGAGGGGACTCACTATAATCAAGCACCCCAACCAGTGAGAGGCAAGGGGACTCACTTTAATTAAGCACCCGAAAGGATACAATCGTTACTACGTCCACGTCGTTGTTTCTGGGTAGCGCAAAAAGTAAGGTTAATACATTTATAACAGAAGCTTCAACGATCTTAAAGTTTCCGTTAAAAGATCATTTTGCCTTTGAGAAAAATTTTTCAGGGTTCAGGATGTGTGGGTTTGGGGTGTATGGGATTAGCATGCTTGGGGTAGGGATGTGTGGGACTGGGGGGTGTGGGGTCTGGTTGTGGAACCGGGGTGTAACAGTTCAGCATGTGAGGGCATGAAGTGTATGGGGTTAGGATGTGCGTGTTGAGTTTTGTTTACTAGGATGTGTAAGTTTTGGGTGTGTGGGTTTGGGGTGTGTGGGTTCCTCTATTAAGCCTACGATCAATTTGAACCAGCTTAGCCTGTGGTTCATGGAAAAAAATTATTTTAAACGGACTTTTCTGAGTTTGACCTAGATTTGACCTTGAAATGACCTTGGAAAAAATTTCTCAATATGATTTTGAACGTAAAATTTCCCGCTCATTCCGAATCCGTGGTCAAAACTAGGTGTTTCCATATGAAAACCCCACTTTCACCTTGAAATAACCTCAAAGGTCAAGGTCAAAGGTGTTAGCGCCATTATGTGGCCCGCTTTGTCCCCTATAACTTCTGTCTGAACCAATTTTCTCTATCTGGCTTAGGTTCCGAGAAATCCGTGTGCGGCTATTAAAATGGGTCACCGTGTATATATATATATATATATATATACACACATACACACACACACACACACACACACACACACACACACACATATATATATATATATATATATATTTATATATATATATATTTATATATATATACATATCTCTAAAGGGGTTTATAAAGCCCGTTTTTTTATATATAGGGGTTTATCGAGCCCGTTTTTTTATATATAGGGGTTTATCGAGCCCGATTTTGATTATGCAGCCCGGGCCTCATAATATTTCTAAATATAGGGGTTTATGCGGCCCGACCTAGAGTCTATAACCCCAGGGTCCATTATTTCTTTAGTCACTTCCCATAGGGAACTCTCGGCTGTAGGTACTAATATACAGGGTTGGGCCTCATAAACGCCGATAAACATGTCTATATATATATATATATATATACTTGTATAACGTTAGTTCCCAGGACCCCATGTTACTGTATACCTATACGTGACTAAAGAAATAATGTCTCTTATGGGGGCCGATGTCCTCAAACTGACGTTAAACATATGTAGATTCAGGGACTGTCCCAAAAACTAACAAATGTCCCCGAAACCAACGTTAAACATCTGGAATGTCCTGGAAACTAACATAAAACATAAATATATATATATGAAACGCTAGTAATGCAGACACTTTCCGGAATTGAATTAGACTTATGCAGACAGAGACCGACTTATGCAGACGTCAGCATAAATAGAGAGATTATTTCTTTAGTCACGCAAGACTTGTGCAGACACTTGCATAAACGGTATTACACTTATGCAGACGGGTCACGTGGTCTTATACATTGCTGTCAGTATAAGTCGATGTCCATATGATTACATATATATATATATATATATATATATATATATATATATACTAGGGGGCTACGCCCCCTGCTCGCTCCGCTCGCCAACCCCCAATTTTTTTTTCTCCTTCTCCTAATTTTAGTAAAAATTTTGAAATTTCATTATTTATTGAACGAATATTTTTTGTCAGTTTCATTATATTAAAAAGAGGCCACAGATAAGAATTTTTTATTATATCTTCTACGATTGCACTTCTAAAACCGTTTTTTAATACTGGTAATATTTGACGAAAATCACCACCTAAAACTATTAACTTTCCACCAAAAGGCGTATCATTTGTACATACGTCTCTTAATGTCCTGTCTACAATTTCTAAAGCCTTTTTATTTTTATTTCCAAATAATTAGATCTACTTCACGTAACTTTTTTTTATCAGATTCTAATTTTAAAAATGCTGTTTCTATTGAATTTAAATCCAAAAGTAATCTAAATGTTCTATGACTTGTCATACCTTTAGGTAATAAGATAGACGCTGTTCCAGTCCAAGCCATTGATATAATATTTTTTTCTATCCATAAAAAGTAATATATTAAAGTTTTATACAAAAACGTTTTTCCTGAACCTCCAGATCCATCTATAAAGTGAATTTTGTGTGAATTATTTATTAATTTTTCAAAAATTAATTTTTGATCGACATTTAATTGATTATACATATGGTTGAACATTGTCTGACAATATAAAAGAGTTGCTTGATTATTTTGATTTTCTGTGTGTACTAAATCTAAGTTTGGTTCAGGTAGACCAAAATCTTTGCAGGACATATCTTCCATTGATAATATATTATTTATTACGATTAATGCATTATTTTCTTTGTTTTCTTTAAAATCTTCTGCAAAATATATTTTATATTTATTCCAGATAATATCGCCATGAATATTTTCTGATAAGAGAAACCAAGCTAAAAATTTTCGTAATTGAAATGGTAACATTACGGCACGAGCTTCGTCAAAGATATTAAATATTGTAGAGTCATCTTCTACCAAACCCATAGCAATAGCTGTTTCTTTATATGTACCGTACAATATATTTTTAAACGTCCTCACATTTTCGAAAGAAGTTGATCCTTTTGTATGGTTTAATATTAATTTTAGAAAAAATCTTTCACTATCTTTTGGAGAAACAATGTTCATTCGCCCAATGGCAGAATTCTTTCGCATTTTTTTTTTCGTTTAACCCAAGTTTTAGTATTATCAAATATATAATAATTAGGAATGTTAACGTATTTTATACGTCGAGCATATTCATCTACTTTATTTAAATCAAACCACGAAGTTAAAGTTGTTTTCCAGTTGGTTAATGCCTGAGATTCTTTGTTTTCCTCAAAAATAAGTTTTTGTTGATTTTCAGTGTGAAGTGCTAAACGTACTACATTATGGCTTCTACCACATAAAGGAAATTTTTGAATTCTCCAAGCTGCTTCCATTGGACTCAAATACCTACCGTCTAAAACTGGGTTATTTCATCATATACTTCGTCTTGATTATTATTTGGTATTTGTTTTATTTTACAAAATGCTTTGTCACCACCTTTATGTAAATAATTAAAAATATATTTTATACTTTGTACTGAAGCGCAATATTCCACATTTATGTGACATCTAAATTTTTTCAACAAAAAATCATTATAAGGAACTACCATTGAATTGTCTACAGGAATTTTATCTATTTTATTTTTTATTCGGTAAGTATGATTATCAGTCTTATTGTCTCGTCTTCTGTATAAAAGATATCCATTTTTTTGAAATGTTGTTACATTTTGAAACGTTTTAGGGAATTTTTTTTTTACATGTAACTTTATTGTCTATATAACGCGGGAATTTTATAGTGTGTGGTCCATGTAACATATGTTTAATTACCAACTTTTGTAGTTCTTTGTCATGAGATGGTATTTCAGCAGATATATATTTGTTAATACTTTCTGGCGTCATCAATTTTTGACTTGGCTCTAATGTTAGTAAAATATGTGCATGAGGTAATCCTCTTTTTTAAAATTCAATGGTAAATATATGTGTTATAACATTACCAAAAACTTTATATTTTGTTACATCTTCCAGAAGACTTTTAAATTTTGTATAAAATAATCTGACTGTAATATTAGGTATATCATTGGAAGTAGTGCCCGGGGGAAATTTTTTTAAAACTTCTTTAATTTCTTTCCATTTAGGATTGCAGGTCATTGTAATAAATAAATCAGGTCTACCTACACTTCTCATTATTGCCATAGCATCTTGATAATTTTGTTGCATATAACGTGGGCTGCCAATATAAGTCGCTGGTAATATAAAAAGATTACCTAATCTTTCTTTTTTCTGAAAGTATTTAGAATTATTTGAAGCGCTAGCAATAACGTGATCTAATAAACCTTGGTAACATTCAACGCGTAAATTATCCTGTTTATTTGGAAAATAATTCATTCTGTTACTTTCTATCTTAATGTATGCATGCAAAAATAGTTGTTGAGTTAATCTTCCACCGAATAATAATGGACTGAAATTATGTACATTTGGTCTATAAGCCAACCTATGTAAATAATATTGCAATATCGTAAGCTTCTCTTTACATTCAACTTTTGGGTTTTTAGTGTAACCAATACTCCATCCCAAATCTCCTGAAGGATACATTAATGGAAAAACCATAGGGTCAACGTGGTGAGATAATTTATTCAAATAAGTGTGTGTTGGAATAATGTCATTATCAGTGGACTTTGGATAAATACAAATATCGTAATTTTCAGTAATTCCAGACTTTGATACAATTATGTCTCTACACCAGAAGTCAATGGCTTGTTATAGCAATGCTTTTGATCATTATTTTTTTGTATAAAATATAATTTATAGTTTGGAAGGTTTTGTACATGAGACAAGTGATATAAACATTTATAATTTTTAGCATAAGGATTATTATTTAATATTGGAGTTAAAATCTTTAAATGATCTTTTATTAAGTTTTGTTGCGTTTTTAATCTTCTCAATTGCAATATTATCATCGTATATATAAAATTGTCCACAAGGAGGTTCATCATTAGTTGGTATCAAGTTATTAGGTGTTTTATGGCATACTTGTCCTTGAATTTTTAAATTATAAATAGCTTTTCGTTTCTCACATTTAACATTAGCACTAAATGTTGCGAATGAAAAAAGATTATTATAATACCGAATTAAAATTCTAAAATTCATTTCATGTAATAACAAGTGTTTTAATTGTTCATTATATTTACTTAATGGAGATAAGAAAATGTTACCATTATCGCAACAACTTGATTTATTAGTTTCTTCTTCCCAATAAAAAGGTGAACAATAATTACATTTATAAGTCATTTCACCAAAATAAGATTTGTTAGATAATTGTGAAATTTTTAATTTATCAGATTTAGACAATTTTTGTTTTTTAACTGAATTATTTTGAACGCAAGTATTGTGTGAAATTGCTCGTTTTTTATATAATTTTTGTTTTTTAACTGGAGTATTTTGAACGCAATCATTTTGTACCATTTTTCGTTTCTGTGTTATAGTATTATGTTCGGGATTGAAGTACCCGAAGTGTCCGCCAGATGGCAAGCACCGACGAGCAACCTTCAATGAAAAACACTTCAATGAGTATACATATAGAGGTCTGCGGCAGCCACTATTCAGGTGCTTTATGCACATGCCTTGTTACTTTTCCCCTATACTTTTGCCTATACTTGTTGCGTACATTTGCCTACACTTGTCTTAGTTGCGACTAAGACATATTATTGCCTTTACTTTATTTATTACTTTGCCCTTATCGATTTTACCTATACTTTGCCTTATTGCCGATACTTTGCCTACATTTATTGCCTACAGTTACATTGCCTATACTTTGTTGTCTTATTTGCGAATAAGACACTTTATACTTTGCCTATTTTATTTGAACGCATTTTACGTTCACACCTTTTTCGGTAATCAACTTTTACTTGCGAGTAGAGTTGATTGCATAGACTCTTGAAGTCTAATTTTCCCGTTTATTTCTTCTCGTTGACAAACTCTAACAATATAAATAACTCGTACACGTTCATTCGTGCACATTTTTGGTCCTTCGAGCCGGATAGAGTTGTCAACCGAGAGGAATACTTGAAAAGCGATCGGATAAAATTCTGTTATTTAGTTGTTCTCAATTGCCAGAGATTTACGACCTCTGGCAAGAAAGGCGATTTCGTTGGAGATTTACGACCTCCTAACGAGACCTCGTGTGACTGATCTTCAGCCTCCGCACTCGCACGGCGGGCGGAGTCATCACATCAACTCATAAAACTCAAGAATCTTTAATATCCAACGTTTTTCAAAATGCCATCACTTTCACTTACGCAAACTATCGAGCGTCAGTACGAATTATTTAAGCGAATTCATAATACGCCCGATAACATCAAGAAAGTTGGTAAACACAATATCACTCAAGAGCTTCTTGAAGCTAGACTACGGACGCTAGAGAAAAACTGGAACGAATTTCAAAAAAACCACACTATCATTCTATCTCAGAAATTTGAAAGTACTAGCCAAAGTGAATATTTTGTCAACGACTGCTATGGTGCAACAGAAGAAGGTTACATCAATTCAGCTGCCTATATTACCAGATTACTTAGAGGATTTCCTCAACAGAACACTGCGCCTATTGTACAACAAACAGTTCCTACAAGAAAGTTACCCAATATCGAAGTTCTCACTTTTTCCGGGAAATTTACTGACTGGCTAGATTTTAAAGATCTATTCAAAGCTACCATCACCAACGATGAACGACTCTCTAATTCAGAGAAACTACAGCAATTGAAAACGCACGTTCAAGGGGAAGCAGCTGATATGCTCAAAACAATTCAAATTACAGATCTCAACTTCCCTATTGCATGGAAAAGGTTGGAAGATCACTATACAAACAAACGTCGACTTGTTGCCATTTATACCAAGACCCTACTCGATCTTCCTGCCGTACACTCCGAGTCACCATCTCATTTACAATCCCTTCTTAATACAACGACAAATGCAATCTCGGCTTTAGAGCAACTCAAAAGGCCAACCAATCAATGGGATGATCTACTTGTGCCTATCATTGCTCATAAGCTTGATTTCAAAACTTTATGTGAGTGGGAAAAACAAGTCAGTAAGAGTGCCGATCCTCCTACTTTTGTCCAACTTAGTCTGTTCATCACCCAACGTATTGATTTTTTAGAAACCACCTCCGTGCCTAAGTTAAGTAAATCTAAAACTTCAGAAAATAGTTCAATTAGCTCTCATGCTACGTTTACCGACAAGTGTGTCTTTTGTACAGACGCACATTTCATTACTCGTTGCAATGCCTTCAAAGCCAAAACCGCAAATGAACGAAAAATCTTCGTGGAAAAAAGGAAGTTATGTTTCAATTGTCTTGGGTTTCACCCAATCAGTAATTGCCGATCTGACAGAAGATGTATCATATGTAACAAACAACACCATACGCTTCTTCACGAAGATACAAATACAAGTTCTCATGTGTCTGCCACTGAACCAATACATAATCACGTCGCTTTCACTGGTCCCTCTTTTGCTGCCAACACTGACCTGCAACTAAGTTTAGTAGCTCAAAGCTCCAGCGTAGAACCTACTCTTCTGACTACCGCGTTGGCGAAACTACGTGGTGCTGATGGCAGAATTCATACTGCTCGAGCTATGATAGATCCTGGATCCCAAAGTTCTTTTGTATCCGAGGTGTTATTAAAGAAGCTTGAACAACCATACTCTGCCACGACAGTGCCGTTGAGTGGTATTGGAGGTTATTCTCACATCCCTGCTAAGGGCCGTACAACTTTGCAACTTACATCCGCCTTTAACCCTAAAGCACATTTGCAATTAAACGCACTAGTACTTCCCTTCATTACTAAATACACGCAAAGATGCCATGAACTAAAGAATGCCTGGGCCCATTTGAAAGGATTACAATTAGCTGACGATTTCAGGGAAACACCTGCTGAAATTGACATTTTACTTGGGGCCGACATCTTCCCAGAGATCTTGCTCAACGGACTGGTCAAAGGACCTTCCGGAACTCCAATGGCCCAACGCACAATCTTCGGATGGATTATAAGCTTAATACCTCAAAGTCTCCAATTGCAGCATTTCAATCTTAGTTTTCAGATCGGTTTAAATGTCTGCTAAACTAATTCTGTTCGCCCATTGTATGGACGAAAGCGGGCGGTATGTTCGGGATTGAAGTACCCGAAGTGTCCGCCAGATGGCAAGCACCGATGAGCAACCTTCAATGAAAAATACTTCAATGAGTATACATATAGAGGTCTGCGGCAGCCACTATTCAGGTGCTTTATGCACATGCCTTGTTACTTTTCCCCTATACTTTTGCCTATACTTGTTGCGTACATTTGCCTACACTTGTCTTAGTTGCGACTAAGACATATTATTGCCTTTACTTTATTTATTACTTTGCCCTTATCGATTTTACCTATACTTTGCCTTATTGCCGATACTTTGCCTACATTTATTGCCTACAGTTACATTGCCTATACTTTGTTGTCTTATTTGCGAATAAGACACTTTATACTTTGCCTATTTTATTTGAACGCATTTTACGTTCACACCTTTTTCGGTAATCAACTTTTACTTGCGAGTAGAGTTGATTGCATAGACTCTTGAAGTCTAATTTTTCCGTTTATTTCTTCTCGTTGACAAACTCTAACAATATAAATAACTCGTACACGTTCATTCGTGCACATATTATTAATTTTTACAATATTCGATTGATTCTCGTTAGTACATTCGATTATGTCGTAATGCCCATTATCTTTTTCTCCAGAAAAGTATAAGACTAATTTCAAGTTACTTAAACAATTTCCAAAAGAATAGCTTGTTCTACAATCATTAGTTGGTACGATCATAAAAACGTTATGGAGGTCTGAAAAGCTTTGTATTTCAATTTCGTTTCCACAAAACAAACTGTTGAGACATATAGTTATTATAATTATCAGAAGTGGTTATATTTCTATAATAACTATTTCCAATTATAAAATTTCTAAAAGTATTCCAGTTATTAATAACATTATTTACAATACTCAAGCATATTTTCATGTGATAGTTTTCAGTTTTATATAAAAAAACCGAAAAACACCTGAATAAACAATTTCCGTCACCGATAATTTTTATTTTTATTAAATTATCCATGATGAAGTCTGAAATCAATCTGCATCGAAACTAAATCATAATTATGTACCTGTGTATAGGTTATTTCACATTAACATTATTTAAAATGTACAAAATGTACGTGATGTCTGAAAACAATCTATATATCAAAACTCAATCATAATAATCATCATTAAGAAATTTCATATAGGTTTTCATATTAACATTGTTGAGAATGTACATTACATATATTAAGAATTTAATGTAACAAAATAATATGTACTGTTTACTTGACAATTGTGTTTTTCAATTTTTTTTTATATATTTGGTAATAGGTATGTTAAACAGAACTGACTTGTAATAACTTATGAATTAAGATACGATGATGACTGTCAACCGTGCGCTGAAATGTGGAAGTAGATCGAGAGAGAGCTCTCAGAAGAGACAACCGTTCACGCTAAACCTTGACCTTATAATCCGACGCCGCCACTGTTAGTGCTGGCGATCTAATAGCGTTAATAGGTGTAGTCGTGTAGAAGTTCATGAAGCGTCGTGTAAAGTCCGACTCTATGTGTGACCTTTAATTAGGGATAAGGTAATAAGGACAAGGTAATTAGAAAATCTATTTAAAATTAACTATGAGAGTTTCTTATAACAAGTAACGCTTACGACCGTCTTAAGTTTTAATGTCATTTACATTCATGAGCTATCTACGCGCGATGAACTTACACGGCATTTGATGTAAACACTACCCAAGCAACCCAAAAATTTGTCAACGTGATTTTAATGGAAATATACATAAATATAACGATATCATATGTATTACAAATTTGATGTAACAGAATAGTATATAATTCTTACTAAAAAAATTATATAAATAAAATTATTTGAATAAAAAAATGTTAATTAGTAAATAATAACTCTGCAAAACGCGTGAATTTTCTGCAATACACTCTTTACATCAAGACATAGAAGATATGGGAATGATATGTTCGCTATACTAAAACTATACAGTAATACAAATATACATTATACTGAAATTACACCAATATAACCCATATGCCAAAACTTTAATTACTGTTTTTTACCTTTTCCACAATAATTTAACTATCCAAATTCAACAACACAAATTTTGCAAGCTAAGCAGTAATGTAACCAACAAAAGTCAAATCATTTGAATAATGTTTTTGTTTTATATTTTACAATTCTTTTAGAATATGCAATCTATATATAGACCTTAAATTCATTATTATGTAAAATTTGTTCTAATTTTAATATATTATACATTTTTAAACATTAAACATTTTAAACATTGTTTTTTTACTTGTCTGAGAAAATATACATCTATCATTTTACCATTCTGATAAAATACCTCCCCCCTCACTCTTACTCGCACGTGCATAAACATGCAGTAAAAAAAATATATGTTTAAAAATGAGAAGCACGCCGTTTTATTTCTTATTTGGGGTACCTAGAACAGAAAGAAAACGTGAATGTGACTCAACATGAACTTTTGAAATTCCTTTTAAGGTGATGTGATACCCTGATTTCAATATTTTTTAAATCAACATTCAAACGTTTATTTGGAAAAAAACGACTGTCAGGCGCTCCGGACACGTAAACACTATATTCAGAAAATTTTTTGAGCGATTCTATTAGCATTTTCGTTAGCTGTGCTCGTTTTAAAAATAGGTCAATTGCAGATTCCTACTTACCGACAGTACAGTTTTTATTTAATTAAATAAACTCTGATCCTTTTTTGGAAAAACACGTCTATCAGGCGCTCCGTATATGTAAATACTATACTCAGAATTTTTTGTGGATGATTCTATTGGTGTTTTCATGAGATGTACTCTTTTTAAAATTATGTCAGTATATAACATCACCTTAAGCTAAAAGTTAGAAATTCCAGATCCATAGAGATTCCAGAAATCAATTTTATATAATCAGTTGACAATTATTATATGTAAACTCATTCATACGAAATAATTTTTATTAATGAAAAACATTTATAGCATTTACTTTTAGCTAAAAAATTCTTTTACATTAAACGACAAATTTGATATACCTCCGAATAACACACTGCTCTTTTTCCTATAGAACGCATTGTACATAATGTGATGAGTTTATATTATTATTTGTTCTAATATCAACGTGATAAATAGTATATTACACACCAAGGGAGCAAAAGTAAAGAATGTCCCGTATCGCATGGAAATTGTCACCCGAGCCGAAGGCGAGGGTGACAAACATGCGATCTGAGGCATTCTTTATTTGCTCCCATGGTTAGTATACGATTTTTTTATCTAGTGAGGCCGAAAATACAACATTCGCAATCGGGCGCCGGGATTAAAAGTGGTACTTTCGGCCCACTAGGTAAAAAAATACATTATTTTTTGCTATATGATATAGACAAACTATTATAAATAGTTTGTTATGTAAAAACCGCTGCTTTAGCAGAATGCTTTCTCAAAGAGAATCTATAAAATTGTATGAAATAATTTTTAGAAATCATATCCAAAAAAACGTATTTATTTTATTCAGGTTCTTTTTTTGTATTTTTTTTCTTCTATTGGTTAAAAACTTTTTTATCAATAAGCATGTATATGTGAGACATACTTCATAACTATAGGTAATTCTAAGGCATTTTTACGATTTATGAAACACTACATTCATGTTGAACAAAAATTATATTCAAGTGATTGTTTATCATACTAATAACACAACCTCGAGGTAAGACATAACGACTATCGAATTGACGTTATAAAGGTAAATATTTTTTACTGAAATCTCAAAATAAAATTATTGGTTAATACAAGATTTTATTATAATTTAGTTTTCAAAATTATTTCAGATGGAAGATGCAGCTCAAAATAACCATGTTGCGGCTAGACCAGCTAACGTCGAAAATCCAGCACCGCGAGCAGCGGCGGAAGCTGCAAGAAACCCTCGGAGACGGGACGAAAGGGGTAATAATGCTGAGGGAAGAGCAGTGAACCCGATAATCCCCCACTGCAAGCAGCGGGAGACGCTGTAGAAAACCCTCGGCGACGGGGAGAAAATTATTATCTAGATATTTTATACGCATAATTATATTTTTTGATGCTATATTGAAATCGTTAACGATTCAAAACGAAGTAAAACGTAAGTATATTTGGTGATAATTAATAAATCGGCGTTGTTATTTGGACGACAGATCTGTCGTACAAATAACCTATAACCCATTTAGAAACGTGTAAAAATCATTGTTTTGAAAATCTGACATGGAAGGGACTATTATTTCTTTAGTCAAACCTCAATCCTTGCCTCTTTTTTTTCTTTAGTCAAGCGTCAATTCTTCGGCTAAAGAAAATTGAAGGTTAGGTTTCACGTACATGTAGGTATACTTATCTACAGCGATCTGGCGTACAAATAACAACGGCCTCAATAAATATAGTTTAATTAATTTTTTGGATTAACATTTTCAGACAACATAATTCATTAAGAGATAGTTTATATTTAAAACTGTCAAAAATGAATAAGTAAATAGACTCTTTTATTTAGTGATTGTGTATTACATCCATAATTATAGATTACAAAAATTATTTACTTTTCTACATATAGTTCTGAAGCTGATAAAATTGAAGAAAGACATGTACGTTGTCCCGTTTGCAAAATTGTTTTCGTGAATCATGATTTTTTTTCAAACCATATTACTGAAAAGCATAGAAAAAGTAGCAGTATTTGTAAATTATATGGAGTCGTATTTAAATATAAAACACATTTTTTAAGACACGTTAAATATTAACACAATCAGACAAAAAACTTTAAGTGTACTAAATGCTCAAGTTATTTTTCTCGTCGTGAAAATTTAGCTCGTCATTTATTATCTCATGAAGACAGAATTCGACAAATTTGTGAAATTTGTCGAAAATCTTTTACACGATCTAATAATTTAAAACGTCATAAATTGCTCCATAAAAATTTATATAAATTAGTATCGTAATTGATTAACATTTTATATTTCTTTTTATCTCATTATATTATTTTTCACAGTAAAACTTTCATCATGGCCAAAAGAAAGAGCAGTGAGGATTCTCATGTATTAGAAAAAAAAGAAAAAAAAATTGATTTTTCAACTACTGAATTTCTAAAAACAAAAATTAAGATTGGAGATAAATCTGCGTAAGTTATTTACTAATCTAAAAATCATGATCTTTATAACATGTTTATTATTTTTATTTACATTTTTTTTTATTCGAAAGTTAGCGTGCATTCAATGTGTTTTTAGTCTTACTTGTAACAGTGCAAATACCTCTTGGAGCAAGCTTGGCGACGCCAAATGCTGATATTTAGCACTTTTTAGTCTTCCGCTTCGCACGTGAAATTTTCTTTGTATTGCTTTTTCTTTGATTATGTGAAGAATTTTCTTGTGGCTTTGAAATGGCGGAATAATCTCAAAATAATTAGTCTACTCGTTCTTTACACGTAGTCGTATGATTTCTTTTGTACATTCTGTTCATTTTCACATATATAATTGAATTGAAATATAACTCAAGTAATTAAAAAAGTAATGAATGTAATATTTATTTCTTGCAGAACTGTTGTTGGCTACATTGAAGAAATTTTAAGTGAAATAACCTTTACTCATAGAGAAAAAAATACTGAGTTTAAAATTTTGAAATTCATTGTAAATAATAACGATGGTGTTAGGATCCAATGTAACATTTATAACGAAAATATTGCATTTTTCGTACCTAAATTAAAATTAAATGAGGTAAATTTAAATCTATAAATCTTCTTTTAAATATATATACTATATGTCTGTAATTCCTTGTGTAATTCTAAACTCTAAATGTGCTCGTAACTTTGCATAGGTTATATATGAGTTATAATTTTTGCAGAAAATTTTATTGGAAACAACGACAGTTACAAAAGCTAGATCATTTACGAAAGGGAATTTGGAATATGAATTGACGTTACCTCACTATTCAAGCATAACAACTTTGGGAGAACCAAATATTTTTAAAAATTTAAAACCGACAAAGATAAATTTTGAAGATATACCTAAAAAAAGGATTCATAAGTATTTTCATAATAACTAAATTAACATAATTTTACATTTGAATGGTTTTTTAAATGATCTTTTAACCTTTAGAGGACGGGATGGCCCCTATACGGGCCATGCCCATGATCGACCCTTTACATGTGTTAGTTTTGAGATGTGAGACATCACAAAAACTCGATTTCTATAGAAAAGTGAGAGAAAACAGTAAACCCAAATCCCCGTCCTCTAAAGGTTAATAGAAATTGTAGCATTTTTAAGAAATAGCTTTTTAATAAAAAATAAATTGAATCAAAATGAATTATTCGGATCAATCACGGATGGCCAATATAAATTAGAAGTTTTTCTTACTAAAACTGACAGTGAAATTGTAAACATTGAAAGAGGTACCCAAGTAGAGGTGATCGGTGAGTAGTGTATAACTACTATAGAGAGACGACGGTGAGTTACCGCCCCCGCCCGGGCCACTGTTATCTATGTTTTGATAAACATGGTAATTGCTTTTTATTGGTATGTTTATGTAAACAAACATAAACAAACAATCAAAATAAACAATAAAGAAATAAATAAACAAGCATTAATTACACATGTTATCGATGTTTTCATAAACATTGTAATTAAAGTATGTTGAATTGTTTTTTAATGATATGTTTATGTAAATAAACAATCAAAACAAACAATTAAGATGTAATTAATTACAATGTTAATGTATACAAGGATAACAGTGGCCCGTACGGGAATCGGTGATTCACAGCATCATTCCATACCAGTATAGCGCGTTCTTCTTTTCGAAGAGTATAGGGGTATGCTATAGCGTATGACAGCTGAACCCTGTCGCAGCAGCCGAAAGCCACCAAGAGCTTACCTTGCGGAGAGAGATTGGTGACGTCACAATTTTTTATCTTACCTTGTGTATTTCGCCTGTAGCATGCTGAACTATCGCATCTCTTCTTTATTCCGATATTCGTATAGAAACCTTATCGCTATTAATTCTAAGAACTCCAGATTATTTCTATTGCGTTCTCCTTATCCACGCTCTTTCGTCTCACAAAATTAAAATTTTTTTTTTAAATATTAATAAAAATTTACAACACCATCGGACTCGTAAGATGTTCTCGCAAGAGAATCAAAAGTCTCATATTTTTTCGATATACTTAACGCGAGCTACAGAGTTTATAACTTATTCATCGAGCGTTTTTTATGATGAATTTGCAAATTACCACGACGATAATTTTATTATTAACAATTGCACAATATATATAAAAAAGAGTAAAAAAAAGCAAATTTATGAATTTTGTATAAGTAAGGATTGATGGATAGATGGTAAAATAAAAAGATAGTCGGTTTCTAAACAGCTGAATGAACTCGGTCCTGTCGCAGCATCCGAAAGCCAGCAAAACCTTACGAAGACCTTGGTATCGTCACGATTTTTTATCGTGGTATAGCAGCAATAATTGGCACGTGCATATATGCGAATATACGCGTATTTTATCTTACTCCACGGTATCGGCTAACCAGGATGCTAGTGTTTTGTCTTGAGCATCAAGTAACATCAAGCCGTTTTTACTGTACGTCCGGCGATATATCGCTTTATTGCTTCTAAGAAGCCAGTATTTTATCTGGCGTATGTAACGTATTTTTTTTATGATGTATATTGGCTTGCAAGGTGTCAAAGAGTTACCGAAAGGCTAATCAAATTTCGATATCGCGCAATAATCAAGAGGATATTTTTTCGCGTATGGCACTACTGAAATCAGCTTGGTCCTCGCTCATGTTACTGTTTTGTTTTTGAGCAGTGAGCAAGACTGAGATTAGTTTTTAACGTACTTCTTCTTCTCGGTAGTAGTATCACCGTAAGAAGACAGGTGTCGGATTCACCCCTGTGTAGATCGAAGCAAACGCGGAGAGTAGATTTCGTTGTGTATCACGATATACCGTTCAAGCGATAGGTTGAACCCAATATATATTTCGCCTACAGTATGGTGGCAATTTCTTTCACTGAATATAGCTGCATGCATTATAAAAGACCTGGTCTTACCCTCGGTCATCTCAGTAGCTATGCGAATCATGGCGAGAGTTAACATGGTTTTTATCCCGCGAGTGGAAGCTGACGAGAATAGTGAGTTGCGTGAAGTGATATCGCGCATGGTATCTTCATTGCGGTTGGATAGACCACCTGTGTGGCGAAGGTGTAATAGAACATGGCGTCAAAGACTCAGTGCAATGAATTACGTCGTTTTGCGTCGCGAGTTACGTTTTCTTTTATCGCAGAGCGGCTTACGGCGAATTGCGGCATTTTATAGACGATTATTTTTTAATAGTGGCGCTGCCCTATTAATAGCCGAGGAATATGTGAGGGAAATTCACATGGAAAACGCTAATGTTCTTGGAGATATGATGGTCGCATTCCAGGAACAACGTGGTAAGTAAAATTCATTTTTTTATAAAATTTTAATCTTAAAAAAATAATCATTTTTCATTCAATTAAAAATTATAGCGCTAGGCGAGCTGCTAGCTGATGACACCGATGCGTCTACAGTTTCTATGGGTTATAACGGCCGTCAAAACCCAGTAGATCGTAGACTCGTGTACGAGAGCGACAGTGACATTGTGAGTAGCGATGAAGAAGTTGCCCGGGCACGACAACAAAATATGGCTGATGCGACAAGTCCGAGCGAAGACGATCTTCTTAGTAATGAAGAGCAAGTTCCACGAGTGCACATACCAATACAAAAACGAGAACAACAACAACAACAACACCAACAACAACAACAACAACAACAACACCAATAACAACAACAAGAAAATGAAATAAACGAAGCAGCACCAGAGGATGATGCCACACCATCCGATGTTGAAGAGAACAATGCTGAAGATTCAGACAACGAAAGCGTAAACGTGATACGTGTAACATCCTCCTCCGATGAAGAGGACAACAACAGATTGATGGGATCACGCATGATGTTAACGCTCAGCCAGTATCGGGAACCGAGACAAGCTGTAGAAAGAGTTATCATGAGTGAGGACCCACGCCCGTCCACGAGCAGAATTGACGAACGGCCACGCGCAGGCACACTGCATGACTTTTATACCAGGAGAGCACCGCCGTCAGAGCGTTCACTCCACAACATAGAGGATCGACATCGATTAATATGGAATAGTTTTGATGAAAGAAGTCCGTTAGATCGTCGAATAAACGAATGTAAGTTTTTTTATTTAAATATTTTTTTCATATGTTAAATTTTTTTTAAAGCGATATTTTTTTTTTTTTTTTTTAAAGTTATTCGAAGACGCATCAATAACGGTGATGGATTGGCTACGCCAGGTATTGACATCCCGAATTTGCTAGTAAATGTGCGGAGAATTTTTCATATTCGGTGCGCACAAGAATTAAGATGGTTCCATGATCAAGCCGAAAATGAAAATTCTCCGATGTATACATCTGACGAGTTAGAAGATTTATTAGATCGCGGTCGTGATAGTTTTAACGGGAAACCGGAAGAATGAATACTTTATGTGCAGAATAAAATTTATTATATTTTTTCAAATTAGTTTTTATTAATAACAAAATTACAGTTGGAGAAAATGAATTTTCTTTTGGTACGACCCATTCTTTCTCCGATATATCCCCATCTTCCTCATCTACGAGTTCAATCTGGCCTTCACTCCCACCGTCGCCCATAGAGGACAACGTAAATTCAAGTGTTAATGAGAGTAGAGAACCACTGCAATTGGGCTATGGCAGTAGCGAAGGCGGACGTGAATACGAGAGTGCTTCCATCACCGACGAAGAAGAAGAGGAGGAGGAGGAGGAGGAGGAGGGGGGCATGGATTATGAGATAAGGCCACCAGGAGTAAGATTTACTATAGTCGAAGAAACCGAAAATTTCGTGCGAAGATTTCGAATTGCAGGACGTTGTGTCGCACTGCGCGTCAATGAACCGCCTGACGAATGCGATAATCCAATTCTTTGGATGGAAGCTGCTATGCGGGACATTCACGCGTTCATCATTTCGTTGGCCCACAATGACGATGAGACAGTTTTACTCGGTATCGCGATTAAAAGCGATCACTTCATGCATGGTACAGGCGGCCTGTCTTTTCGTTCAGTTGGAAATTTTTTTTACAATGATCTATGGAACTTAATTTCCAAGCTAACACAAAGTAACGAAAATTTTCAACTAAACGAAAGTTTCATGTTACAAGTAACATTTATTAGCGTGCCTGTTGGCTCGGGTGCATTAAGGAGCAAAAAATTATCAATCGACGTGGTAACGCAGCGATCGTTAGTATCCATCGTGAACAACGATAACTTATGTTTGCCGCGCGCGTTGGTAGTTGGAGAAGCCCATATTAAATTGCGCGCGAATGACTTGGACGCTGTTCGCAAAGAATGGGGTATAGTTCGCGACGGCCGACGAAAATTGCAGAAAGAACTTGTTGAACGCTTAATACGATCTGCTAACGTACATATCCCTCGCGCGGGTTGCGGGTTTTACGAGATAGAACAATTTCAAAATTTTTATGTTCAGAGCCGTATTGCTATAGTAGTTTATGATAAAACAACTTTCGGCAACGGTGAGCCTCCTTTTTTCGACGGGCGAGAACAAGTAGAATCACAGGGAGAATTACGCGGTGTTATTAATTTATGTTACGGCCCCAGAGCGGAGCATTTCGACACAATTTTGAATGTAATAGGAGTAGCAAGGACAAGATTTTTTTGCACATATTGCAATAAATGTTTTCATTTTATCGACCAACATAAATGTCGAAAAACTTGTTCGAAATGTTTCGTTTCTCTGGCTTGCACATCAGACGGCATCGAATTGATTAAATGCGCGCAATGCAACAGAGAATTTTTTGGCGATTCATGTTACAGAAATCATTTAGAAGAGGGCAGATATAAAAAAAACAATAAAAAATTGTGTGATGTTGTGAAACTTTGCACGCTATGTTGTAAAATCACGAATCGTAATCGAGGCAATCACCTATGCGGGCAAATTTGGTGCAATCTATGTAAAAATAAACATTATGTAAATGAAAATGGTTACATGCGACCTATAACAAGTGAGCCCGATGGCAGAAGAAAAAAAGCAAATGGCGAATACACTCAGAAAAAATTTTTATACATCTTTTATGACTTTGAAACGCGTCAGGATGAAGCGTATTTGAATCATAGAAGCACGAAAATTCATGTACCTAATTTGTGCGTAGTGCAACAAGTCTGTACTGATTGTATCGATAATGACGATGTCTCGCAATTTTGCAATACTTGTGGCATACGTGAATACGTTTTTTGGGAAGAGCCTGTTAAGTGTCTGGTCGAATTATGCGTACGCGATAAAAGCAACTTTTCTCAAATAGTGTGCATCGCACACAACGCGCGCGCGTTTGACGCACAGTTTATATTGGAGGAAATGGCCGAACGCGCGACTGAAGTTATGCCGAATGTTATTTTAAATGGGCAAAATATTATAACGATACGATAAGGGTGCGCTAAATTTATAGACAGCTTGAACTATTTTCAGATGAAATTGAATGCTCTTCCGTCTGCCTTCGGCTTGCCACATAGTAGTAAAAAGGGGTTTTTCCCACACTTTTTCAACACTTTAGACAATCAAAAATATGTTGGACCGCTGCCTGATCCAACTTTCTACACGCCAAATTCTATGTCAAACGAGGAGAGAACGATTTTTTTCCAGTGGTATAACGAGCATGCGAGAGACTATGTTTTTAACTTCAAAAACGAAATCGTCGAATATTGCCGTATGGATGTAGAGATATTGCGTCGCGCGTGTATCGCTTTTCGAAAAATTTTCATCGACATCGGTGACACGGACCCCTTTGTTTCGGCGACCACAATAGCTTCGGGTTGTTCTTATTTGTACAGGATAAAATTCCTTAAGACAAACGCTATAGGAATTTTACCACCCAATGGCTACAGACGCGCTGATAAACACTCTCAAAAAGCTGTCGAATGGCTATTGCAGTGCGAGCGGGAAGTCGGGCGAGAAATTATTCACGCGGGCCGTGCGCGCGAGTTCAGATTAACAGAAGGCTTTTTGATAGACGGGTATTTGCCTCCTCCGGCGGCAGCGGGTGTCTCCACTGCATCAGCTTTGTCAGCAGCAGCTTCGGACAAAGGCATCGTGTTCGAGTACCAAGGCTGCTATACACATGGATGTCCGCGCTGTTTTAAAAACAAACGCGATAAGCTAACCGTTTTTAATCGCACACTCAACGAAGCGTACGAGAATACTCGCGCTAAGATAGACAAAATAAATTCGCGAGGGTACGAGGTCCATGAAATTTGGGAGTGTGAATTTGATCGTCGCAAAGCTGAAAATCCACAAATAGCGAATTACGTTAACAATCATCCAATTATTAGCAAAATAGTTTTGAATCCGCGGGACGCATTTTTTGGTGGGCGCACGGAAAATATAACATGTTACTACGATGTCAAGGAGGAAGAAACAATAAGATATACGGATATTTGTTCATTATATCCATATATATGTAAAAGAGGACGATTCCCGCTTGGTCACCCCGACATATTTGTCGGGAGTGAGTGCGACGCGTTGACGGGGGGAAACAACGATCTCTCGCGAGTAGAAGGGTTAGTTAAGTGCAAAGTGTTGCCACCTCGAAATTTGTTTCTTGCTCTCTTGCCGATAAAAATGCAAGGAAAGTTACTCTTGGCTCTTTGACGCTCTTGTTGCGAGGACCTGCGTCAGGGAGATTGTAATCATGAAAACATTAATGAGCGCGAATTTACAGGTACATGGGGTGCCGATGAATTAAGAACTATTATTGAAGTAAGAAAAGCCGTAGAGTTGGGCTACCGCGTAATGGAAATATATATTATATGGCGATATGAAATAACGCAATACGATCAACAGAGTGGCAAAGGGGGATTGTTCGCCGGCTACGTGAATGCATTTTTGCAATTAAAACAACAAGCTAACGGTTGGCCTGCATGGTGCGTGAGCGAAGCAGATAAAGATCTTTATCTGAACGATTATGAGCGAGACGAAGGCATACTGCTAGAGAGAGCAAAAATCGAGAAAAATGCGGGATTGCGCGGTGGCGAAGCTATGTCTGAATTCTTTTTGGGGTAAATTTGGCCAACGCTGTAATTTAAAACAGACGGCAATAGTAAAAACGCGCGAAGCTCTGCTCAAACTCTTGGTTGCTCCTGACAAGGAGGTCCTCAGCGTATTGCCTGTAAACGACGAACTTACGAACTTTTATACGTCGAATGGCAAAATATCGGTGACGCGGTAGAACCAGCTCCTAATACCAATGTAGTAATCGCCGCTTACACTACAGCGCAAGCGAGACTGAAATTATATAGTCATCTGGAGAAACTCGATCAGCGTGTTTTGTACTACGACACCGACTCATGCGTTTTTGTTTGTAACGAGCGTGCGAAAAATGAAGAATATAGACCTCACATCGGGTCATTATTAGGCGATATGACTGACGAACTCAAGACTTTGGGGCCTAATGTTCATATAAAAACCTTCTTATCTGGTGGCCCTAAATTTTACGCGTACAGAGCCGTCGATCCGGCTACCGATGAAACATTTGAATGTTGTAAAATTAAAGGCATAAGGCTCAATTACTCGAATACGTTAAAAATAAATTTTCAAAGTATCAGCCGCCTAATTCAATCTTTTTTCCACGGCAATGCAAGTAATATTAAGCTACAATTTAGAGCTATAAGAAGAATGCCTGATCATGATATTGTCACGCGAGACGAAATTAAAACATGTTGTATAGTGTTGAACAAACGGCGCTATTTTAATAAAACATCCTCGGTGCCTTTTGGCTATAAGCACTAAACATTTGTTTTTTTTATTAACAATAAAAGTTTAATTTTGTTATATTTGTTGTTCTTTTTTCATTTCATGCTCATTTTAGAAGTGCGCGGTATCAGCTGATGAGTACCGCGCGCCGCAGAATTAGCTGATAGCGCGCGCTCGTGCGCTTAGAAGCTAAGAGAGCGCGCACCGCGCCGCCACGAGCGCATCTATATGCTAATAGAGCGCTCGTGTATAAGCTGATAAAGAGCACACCCTTATAAGCTGAGAGGGTGCGCACCACGCCGCGCCGCCGCGGGGCTCTACGCGCGCCGCACTGGTGAGTCAGTTGGTTTTTCTTGTGTTTTGAAAAAAAAAAAATATCATGATAAAAGCACGAGCAAATTGGGTTTAGTTGTCAGTCTCGAAAATGGATACGCGCTGGAAACATCCATTTACGTGTTGCGTGTGCGGACCTACCGGATGCGGCAAAACGCAGTTCGTCAAAAAATTTCTCGCAAATTTACCGACAATCTGTAACGTACGCTTCGATCGCATACTTTTTTATTACGGCGAGTGGCAAGAAGCCTACCGGACGGAGCTGAGACCCGGTGGTGGTGGTAACGCGCCGCGTATCGAATTTCGGGAAGGTCTGCCTCAAGCGAGCGATTACTCTAACGATAGCGATAAAAAAAAAATTACTTATACTCGATGATTTGATGCGTGAATCTTCGTGCGATGTGATATTAGATTTGTTCACGAAGGGCAGTCATCACAAAAATATTAGCGTTATATTCATAACGCAAAATATTTTTCATAAAGGAAAGTCACAGCGCGATATAAGTCTGAACACAAAATACATCGTACTGTATAAAAACCCGCGTGGTCGCGCTCAAATACAGTACTTGGCGCGTCAAGTATACCCGGAAGATCGAAAATTTCTGCAAGAGGCCTACCTCGACGCCACGAGAACCCCACATACGTATCTTTCTCTCGATTTATCGCAAGACTGTGTAGACGAATTTAAATTTCGCTCTTGCATATTTCCCGACGACAAAACGCACTACGCTTATGTGCCAAAAAATTCAAAGTTTCGATAGTTTAATTATATTTAAGGTGAAGGAGAGGGGGTGAAGTAAAAAAAAAGGAAATAGATACGTCAGACGCGCGTGCCGTCGACACAGTTGAGAGATAACGATGGCAGGAGCAACATGGATGAATTCTAGACGCTGTTTGCCTTGTACTAAACGTTTTCCCAAAAAACAGTTGGCACTTTTGGGTGCTCTCTCACACTGCGACGGCAAACAGCGTTCGGCCATCCTTCGCACGGCTGATAAATCGCTCGTTAAGTGCATATGCGAGTGCGCATTAAACGTTTTACACGGTGTAGTGAAATTGAGAGATTCCGAGAAGAAACAGCTGAATAAGCACAAGCACGTATTGTGCAGATTAATCAATCGGAAGTCATCAAGTTGGAAAACTAAAAAACGCGCAATAATGCAGAACGGAGGATCTTTTTTGCCAGCTCTTCTTAGCACCCATCGTAGGCGCACTCATATCTAAACTGTTTGGAGGAAGAGGAGGAGGAGGAGGAGGAAAACAGTGAAAAAAAAATAATCAGAGAAGCAGTATGGAACGTACTCGTAAAATGGTAATCGTGCCCGAAGACGCAATCGAACGCGTGCAAGCCGTTGAAGCAACGAAAAATATTGCCCCGAGCGAAGTCTCCGGCGTAAATTCCGTGCAAACTTCCGGTGATAATTTGACCAGATTAGACGCCGAAATGTTCGATATTCTTCACTCGAAAAAAGGGGTAAAGGACGTTTACGAAAAATGTCAAAATTACTTACAAGTTTTGCGACGTTATCTTTTTTTCCGTGAAAATGAGCACAGCAGCAGCAGCGATGCACAGCGAGAAATCGACGAAATTGACGAGACGCTAGCACCACTCACCGAAGAAGCCATTATCGATGGTGTGCCCAAGGCATATCAGCGCAAGGTTCGGCTTTTGTTGCGTCATTGGAAAACAGTAGCACCCGAACGTCTCAAGTGGAGCAATGCCGGAACAGTGAGTATAGGTGGTCGCACGGTAGAGCTTTCAAATATTATAGAATTACTGAACTATGTGGTTAGAAGGGGAAAAAATAACGATGAAGAAGCACCTGTTGGACGCATGGAGTTTTCTAAATTTGTTAAAACTTCCGTTACTCCGACGAATTTAATAGGCAACAGTGAAGTTTTAAAAATTGGCAGAGTACTCACAGCGCCTTTGAATACGGCCAAACGACGACTGAATAAGAAAGATGCGAATGCAGAGCCCTCTCCCGTGCTTACGAGGAGAAGAAAGGCTGAACAAAGTAAAAAAAAGTGGTTACGATTCCAAATATAAAAACCGCACACACACTCACACACACACACACACACACACACATACACACACACACACGCACACACACACACACACACAGGCACAAGCACACGCACAGAGACGATGTACGAGAAACAGTATTACGATCTCTCGCACGAGGCAGGATACGCGGGTGCAAGAAATCTCGTACGCGTAAATAAAAAGAGAGGTAAATCCAATGAGAAGGCTAAAATATACGCATGGCTTAGTAACCAAGACGCTTACATGCTTCATCATCCTATAAAACGAAAATTTCCGAGATTGCGCTACAACGTCACGAACGTGGACGACCTTTGGGAGTGTGATTTACTACAGTTAACCTCGATAAAAGACTATAACTACGGCTTCTGCTATGTTCTTGTTGTTGTGGATGTGCTCAGCAAGTATGCGTGGATCGAACCATTGCGCGACAAAACAGCGCGTAACGTTGCCGACGCATTCGAAGAAATTCTAGACAGGGCGAGCCCGCGAGTACCGGTGTGTTTACAATCCGACCGTGGCAAAGAATTTGTCGGCTCAGCTTTTCAAAGCCTTCTAAAAAAATATGACATACAATTTAGAGTAGCGCGAAATCCCGATATCAAAGCGGCTGTAGTCGAGAGACTCAACAGAACAATAAGAGAGCGTATGTGGTGCTATTTCTCGCACAAAAATACAAAAAGGTATGTCGACGTAGTACAAAAAATTATATACGCTTACAACCACACATTGCATAGTGGAACAAAAATGAAACCATCTAAGGTAAATCTGTACAACGCAGCAAAAGCCCGTGAAAATTTGCAAAAGTGTGCTCTTCGACAAAGCGCGGTGCAGAGAAACGGCCGCAAGAGGGCCCACCAAGCGATACCTAAATTCAAGGTGGGCGACTTCGTTCGAATCAGTCGGACTAAAAATACCTTCGAGCGCGGTTATGAAAAAAATTTCAGCGAGGAAGTGTTCAAGATAAAAAGGGTGTCGCGACGACAGAATATCTTCACGTACGTTCTCGAAGACTTAAACGGTGAAATTATGGACGGATTCTTTTACACGAAAGAACTTGTATTGGTTGTCCGAGAACGCATCACAAACCATCAAACATTTAGAGTGGAGCGCATAGTTCGTACGCGTGGACGAGAAGCAAATAAGCAACTACTAGTCAAGTGGTTAGGATACCCTGCCAAATTCAACTCTTGGATAAAGGCGAGCGATCTCGATAGAATCTGAAAAAAAAATGGAGAACCAAGATGAATTTTACATAGTGTTACCGAGTAACAGTAGTATGACGTATTTCAGCGATAATACAACAACTTGCTTCACCACGCATTTACAGCGCGAGATTAGGCTGCACGGTGAATGGCTCGTAGGTCTAGCTGAAATTTACGTGCCTTGCACTATAAATCACGTACAAAATACTGAAGCTTCTTATTCCTTTTCTTCCTACGACAGGGGTAAGGTAGTACGCAAAGACGTTTGCTACTTTCCCGACGGTATTTATAAAACAATAGAACAGCTAGCTGCCGAGATAAATAGATCGAACGACGTATATCATCATCAAGTACTGGAACCGATGAAAAACCGCTTAGGATATTACGCGATAAAGCGAACATGCCATTGTGAAGAGTTTCACGTGACGGCATTCAATGATAAAATTTGTCGTATTTTTGGTATTGAAAATTTCGTTACCAAAAGAATGTTCACGACCGTCAACGGGGGCATCAGAGTCATTGAGGGTGTTAGACCTGCTTCATTGTCTCGCGCTATCCCTGATCAAATGTACGTTTACACGGACATTTGCGAACCATACACAGTCAGCGACACTCAAGCATCTCTTCTACGTATAGTTTCAGTCACAGATCCAAATTACAAATTTGATTGTAACTATGTGCAGCGTTTTCCTCCGATACATTACATACCGTTACTTTATCATACTTTCCACAATATAGTTGTAGATATAACAGATCAGCACGGCCATCCTATACCATTCGAGTATGGTACGTTGACGGTTACGCTACATTTCAAACGCAACCGCTAAACAATTATAGCCAATATGAGTTACTACATTCAATGCTACGACGACAATCAAGTCGGTGGTGGTGGTGGTTGTGTTAGGAGAGTTTTCGCTGGCTCAACTTATCAAAGAGGCCGAGGAGTGAGAGCATGGTTAGGCTGCCTGTTTCGAAAAATGCTGCCTTACATCTCCAGTGGAGCAAAAGCTGTAGGAAAAGAAACCATACGAGCGGGGTTAAATATTTTCGATGACGTGGCGAATAACGGTGTCAATTTCAAAGAAGCAGTGAAGGTCAGAGCCAAAGAATCTAGAAAAAACTTGAAGAGAGAAGCAGCCGAAAAAATATCTGAGATGATGAAAGGCTCGGGTTATAAGACGCCTGCTCACAGACGAAAACTTCAGTTGAGGAAGACAAGCGGATTAGTTCGCATCACCGAGAAAAAGAAGAAGAAGAAGAAGGGTCGAACAACTACAAGAAAAGGCGGCAGAGTCAACAAGAAGAGGAAGAAGTCCACTTTTAGAAATATTAACGACATCTTCGGCCCGAAATAGATAAAATGGCGTTCTTACATTCACACTCGACAGAATGTATCTCCAGTGAGTTAGACATTTTTTCTCTACCGGCGACTCAAACTTCCATAGAGAGTAGCAGTTTCTTACACTACAAGCCCGTGTCATCGCTCAGCGATGAAGGAGATGCTCCCATAGAGTTTGTGGTGCCGAGTGGTAGTGAATATTACATAGACCTTGCGCACACGATGCTTTACATTCAAGCAACGGTTGAACCAATAGAAGGCGAAGCGGAAAACGCCAAAGTGGCGCCAGTTAACAATTTTCTTCATTCGCTATTTAATCAAGTCGACGTTTTTTTTAATCAAAAGCTCGTTTCACCTCCCAACAATGCCTACCCCTATAGAGCTTATATTGAATCGTTGTTGAATTATTCTCCGGCTGCTAAAGAATCGTATTTAACTACAGCACTTTGGTACGATAATACGTTTGACAACTTTGAAGCTGCTCCGAATATTCCTATAGAAAATGCTACCGTTAACAAAGGTGCTCTATATCGTCAACATTACATACTTGGAGGGAAAACCGTCGATATGATTGGTCATTTGCATTGCGACGTATTTATTCAAGATAAAATGCTTATCAACGGAGTGGAGATGAGAGTACGCCTCGTACGAAGCAAAGATGCATTTTGCTTGATGGATGTGTCGGATGATGATAAATTCCGTGCCAAAATCAAAGAAGCCAGTCTCATTATACGCAGAGTAAAGATAAGTCCCGGTATTTTACTTGGGCATGCCAATGGCTTAGCTAAAGCTACAGCCGAGTATTCGATTACACGTGTCGAAGTTAAGTCTTTCACGCTTCACACTGGAATTCTCAGGGACACTGTCGACAACGTCATCCTCGGGCAGCTGCCTAAAAGAATAATTATAGGTTTCGTCGACAACAAAGCGTTTAATGGAAATCGTAAATTCAACCAGTTCAATTTTCAACACTTTTCGATAAATTATCTTTCTTTGTACGTCGACGGAGTGCAAATTCGCAGTAAACCGTTACAACCTCGCTTTACCGGCAACAGTGGTCTCTACATAGATGCTTACCATACGCTGTTTTCGGGTACAGGTATACATTTTCTCAACGAAGGCAACGGCATCAATCGTCACAATTACGCGCGAGGAAATTTTCTTACAGCATTTCATCTAACACCAGATTTATCAGCTCATTGTGCTACGCACTGAAACCTCGTGCGGTCGGGTAGCGTGCGCGTGGAAGTACGATTCGAGGGCGCTCTAACTAGTACCATAAATTGCATCATTTACGCAGAATACGATAACGTGCTGGAAGTCGATTCGAGCAGGCAAATTCTCTCGGATTTTAGCCCGTAAATATAAGAAGAAGAAGGAGAAACAAGAGTAGTGGGAATAAGCGTATATCAGAAATGAAATGCCTACGCGTGCGGATCAGTTGTCATTCGCTCTTTTCCACAGCGATAGACTCTCGCGCTCGCTCCTTAAATCATGGATTTCGTTGTCGACATACAAGGTTTTTGCGACGTTAACCTAAATTTTTTGCCAAAGGAAGTGGCTGTGATCGCATTGCAAGAGCTCATAGTTGGTCATTGGATAGTAGGTCCACCTTGTAATTTTTTGCATTTGCCGCCAGGCATAAAGACGACAAATAGATATTGCACAGTTCACGTACACGGAATACAGTGGTTCGAAGGTGACGTATCATTGCGACGCTTGCGCCATCATCTCTACAAAGTTGTCAAGAAGGCGGGAAATATCTACGTGCGCGGGGACCAAAAACGAAGATATCTTGAGAACGTGCTTGGACGTTGCGTTATAGATCTCGCAGAGTGGAGATCGCCATCGTTTAGTAAATTAGAAGGACTGTTTCCGAATTCCTTAGTGTGTGCAAGTCATATCGAAAAACATGTAGAAAATAAGAAAGACTTTTGTGCGCTTTTCAAAGCAAATCTGCTAAGAAAATGGATGTACAGTATACTTCCAGAAGAGTGGCGCGAAGTAAATGAAACCATACAAAGCGAAAGATTTTACGCAGCTCTTTGCAAGTATCGTAACGAACGCAGAAAGTCTTTTCGCTTTGGTGAACCAGGAGGAGTAGATGTAACCGACGGAGACGATGAAGACAGCACCACACACGCGGTAAAAGCAAACGACGACAACGACGACGACGACGACGACTGTAACATCGTATTCACTGAGAACGTTCCCAGCGAGAAGTCTGTAAATACAAATATAGTCACGGAGAATCTATTACAAGATGAACACAAGGAAAATAATGCATGCGATACGTGCGCTAAGGGCGAATACACTAGGTGCGTATGCTGCTGATCACATTCCAAAAATTTTAAGTCCGCCTGTGGCTATTGTGACCAATCTAGATACAGCAAATAAACCAGGATCGCATTGGGTTGCCATTTACATAGACAAAAATGGGTACGGAGTATATTTCGACAGTTACAGGCTCGCTCCCACCTCACCACACCATCTTGATCGCCTACGAAGAAACTGCGTGCGTTTCCAGTGGAACAAGAAACTATTACAAAGTTTTGTTTCAAAAGTGTGCGGTGAATATTGCATTATGTTTTTGCACCATATGTGTAGTGGTAGTTCTTTACGCGCGTTTTGTCGCATCTTTTCATACAATACATACAAAAACGATAACATAGCTACTCAATTTTATAAAGTTATTTCACAAAAGCGAGCCAGAAAGGCGAATCCTTACTGAAATCGTTTTCTTCCAAGAGACACTTCATTGGGAACTGGGCAGAGTAATCAAACATGTAACGCAAAATTATAATTTTTTTTTTGTAATCATAGATGTAAGAGTAAAATATGTATACTTCTGTAAGTTCTTCGTAAAATAAAAATTGTATTTGTATTAAATTTACATTTAGTGTTAGACTCTTTTTCACATCCTTACCCACCTGATTCCCCCGCATGCTTTCAAGAAATTATCACGTTAATATTATTACAGTATCGCTATTTTGCTTATTTTCATATCATACGTTCACATCGGATGCGATTGTAACTGAAATTTTTATCGCGTAATACAAAGCCAAAAGTAAGGTTAGGTTACATATAAGAATTTATTTCGTCATCATCTTTATCTCGTATTCGTTACTGTTTAAGCTCGCGTCATTTCAACGTACTTTTTTATCGCGAATACGAAACGGAAAGTGAGGTTATGTTACATTCATCGATTTCTTTCTTGGAAACCGTTATTTTTTATCTCGTATTCGTTACTCTCTAAGCGCACGTCATTCCAACGTACTTTTTTATCGCGAATACCAAACGGAAAGTGAGGTTATGTTACACTCATCGATTTCTTTCTCGGAAACCGTTATTTTTATCGCGTATTCGTTACTCTCTAAGCTTCTGTCACTCCAACGCACTTTTTTTATCGCGAATACGAAACGGGTAGTAAGGTTATGTTACATTCATCTCTTTCATCTTGTTGAATTCTTTATATTACGACGTCATCACTTCGTTCACTGATTGGATGAGGGAAATGGGACGTAACAGACTCATCGGCTAATGGGAAAACAGAGCATGGTGGGGGTGTACGCGTAAAAGCTGGAGCCGGACATGCTTGCCTTCAGTCACGAGTATCCGTTCCATTTGAGAGTACGCTCCTGCGTGGATATTCCAGTGTCCGTTCAATCTCTAAGGATACTCTTGCTTTAAAATGGACAAAAACGAAGTATCACCAGTACCTCCTGCACCATCAGTAGCATCAGTAGCAGGTTCAGTAGCAGCTTCAGTAGCAGTAACTCCACCACGGCTACCTCTGCCATCAGCTGCACCACCACTACCTCCACCAGCAGCAGCAGTAGCAGTAACATCACGAGTTAATAAAAACATGAATCTGCCAAATCTCTTCCTGTCTACAACTTATGCTTTCAATAAGTCAAATTCGAAAAGAGTCGTTGTTGGATTGGAACACCACGCAGGATTTTATAGAGCTGTGGTGAAACTCTGTAGTACAGGGTCTCCTGCAAAGTCCGTAACTCTTGAAAAAAACAGTTGGGAACTGATCAGCGACCAAATGGATGCGATGATGGGGTATGTGCTAGATTCATTCACCTTCTACAAAGACTTCGGTAAGCCTTTAAAAATTTTTTTTCCAAACCATGACATCAATTTTACAACGGCGTACGGAGTGAGGTCCATCCTTATCGACGAGAGACCTAGTGTACCGACACCGAAGCTCGTCAGAGGAGAATTTCCCAAAGGGCAACCAATAGACGAGGAGACGCAGTTTCCAGACAGTTGTTCACAGTTCGAGACACCACAGAAGAAAAGAAAATATGAAAGTCCACCCGGGATCGTCATGCAGCAGGCAACTTTGAACGGCCTACGAGAAGTGCGCGAATGTGTCGATGAGTGGCTAAAACGTTTAGAAGAAAGTGCCGGATTTATAAATCGTGGTATCGATAACGTAATTGAGTTCTTAAAAGTTGAGTTAAAGAGAGAAAGCACTGAAAAAGCGAAAAATATTTTGAAAGACACTGCTGCGTTCAAACAATATTGTGCATTGCGTAAAAATGAAATTAATAATAGAGCAAAGTTGCACATGGAATTCGGTAATATGAATAAAGATTTGTACGACAATTTTCTTATGGAATTTTATGCATTTGGCTTATCTAACTTGGCTCATGATATGTACGATTATATGTTCGGAAATTAATTTGTAATATTATTCGAAGGTTTAACCAATATATATTCAATCTTTAATTAGAAACCAATAATCTTTTTATTTCTTACCCTCTATCCTATCCACCAAACCTTTCTTATAAAATTCATATATCATAGATATACTCTGCATACACATGATGCAAAGTATAGTATATTCATTTATAAATGCGATGAGCAAAACGAGAGGTACCATTTTCATATTAAACGCCAAACAAGCAAGAAGTATGGGGCCACCGCAAAGCAAGAACGCTACAAAAAATTACACCGGCGATAAAGAGAAGCAGCCGCTTATACAGCCATCATCATCATCATCATCATCATCAAAATCGTCATCGCACAATAGCTTCTCCAAGAACACCTTCTCGTTTCCAGAGAAACAAGCGTACAAACGATTTTAATAATCGTTTACTGTTAATTTTTTATCAAAATGGTCCTTTTCAGGACCACAATATAATATCACGTAAAAACATACTATTCGATATCTTCTTACACACACACACACACACACACGCACAGACACATACACACACACACGCACACGCGCGCGCGCGCGATGGGGGGATCTCATACATGCACAATTATCGCAGCTATACTCGATAAAAATCGTGACGTTACCAATCTCTCCGCAAGGTAAGCTTTTGCAGGCTTTCGGTTGCTGCGACAGGGCCGAGCTCGCTCAGTTGTCGGCCACTGTATAGCATGGTCGTACACTCTTCGAAAAGAACGCGCTATATTCGTATGGAGTGGTGATGAGTCACCGATTCACGTACGGGCCATTGTTATCGGGTATATACATATGGGAGCGTCCAGCAGAAACGGGCCACCGAGCGCGCGCGGTGCCTTTTTTCGTGTAAAAGGCGCTCTGTTTAACTCGTTCATAATCGTATGCTGCGTTTTTGAAAAAAAAACCAAGGACCTATATCGATAGATTTTTTCCTGCTCTTTCCAATGGTGCTATTGCTTTTATTGCGAAACGCTTTCTTCCGGACGAAAAGTTGAATATTGAAAGCCATTTTTCTCAAAGTATATCATGTTTTTTTTCAAAATAAACTGCACCATTGGAAAGTACAACTCTTAAGCTTCAAAACCCTGTCTTGGAGAAGTTGGAGAAATAAAGGGTTTAAAAGTAACAACATGAAAAAGACAGCGCCGAGGGTCCGCGCGAGCCCCTCGCGCCCGTGCGTACGGCGCGTTTAAGTGCACGCTCTATTCAATTCGCTAATAATCGTGTACCAAGTCTCTGAAAAAAGAACTAAGGACATATATCGATAGATTTTTTCCTGCTCTTTCCAATAGTGCTATTATTTTTATTCCTTCAAAAAAGAAAAAGTACTTAAAACTCAAACAAAGAAAGAAGGGGATGTCGCAAAAAGGACAATTCTTATAAAATCAAAAAAATGTAAAAAAATTAGAATTTAGAGGAAAAGGTAATATTGTTATGCCAGATTAAACAATCTATAAGGTTATTTTAAATTTCTGTTTCACTGCTTTCAGTGCGTTCATGGATATTTTTATGTTTAATATATTATGTTTTTCAAATTTTGTTATATAAATGAACAAAGTTCATTGTAATATTATACTAACTGTTACAACTAGATCCACAAAATTATGTCCACGCATTGGCATTGTAAGTTACAAAACATTTTATATTTACAAACAAGAAAGGGCGAAATAGCACATCGCGTGTATTAATCCGCCCTTGAGCATAGCGTAAAAAGTTCGGGCAGCCGCTGTCTTTTTGATCTTACTATTTTTGAACTTTTCATGTTTCAACTTAAAAATATAATATTTATAGTTTAATACTTGTACTTTTGAAGAATATAATTCATTTTGAAGAAAAGACTGATATTTTATTGAAAAAATAGGGTTTAAACATTAAAATGGAATTTTCAACTAGAAGGAAGCATTTCGGAATAAAAATAATAGCACCATTAGAAAGAGCAGGAAAAAATCTATCGATATATGTCCTTAGTTCTTTTTTCAGAGACTTGGTACACGATTATTTGCGAATAGAATAGAGCGTGCACTTAAACGTGCCGTACGCACGGGCGTGAGGGGCTCGCGCGGACCCTCGGCGCTATCTTTTTCATGTTGTTACTTTTAAACCCTTTATTTCTCCAACTTCTCCAAGATAGGGTTTTGAAGCTTAAGAGTTGTACTTTCCAATGGTGTAGTTTATTTTGAAATAAAACATGATATACTTTGAGAAAAATGGCTTTCAATATTCAACTCGAGTTTTCGTCCGGAAGAACGCGTTTCGCAATAAAAACAATGGCGCAGTTGGAAAGAGCAGAAAAAATCTATCGATATAGGTCTTTGGTTTTTTTTTCAAAGACGCAGCATACGATTATGAGCGAGTTAAACAGAGCGCCTTTTACGCGAAAAAAGGCACCGCACGCGCTCCGTGGCCCGTTTCTGCTGGACGCTCCCATATACCTCTCTTGCACAAGTCCAATCGAAGCCGACTGTAGCATACTGCTACAGTCTCAAACGCATTACGCTATACCGGTATGGCGAAGTGAGCGAGTCATCGATCCCGGTGCGGGACCCCTGTTGTTAATGTTTTCATAAACATTGTAATTAATGTTTTGTTTAATTACTTGTTTTTGATTGTTTGTTTATGTTTATTTACATAAACAATCAATTAAACACACATTAACAACCATGTTTATTAAAAACATAAATAACACGTGTAATTAATGATTGTTTAATTGCTTGTTAATTGCTTGTTTTGATTGTTTGTTTATGTTTGTTTATATAAACATACCATTAAAAAGCAATTAATCATACATTAATTACCATGTTTATCAAAACACAGATAACAGTGGCCCGAGCGGGGGCGATGACTCACCGTCGTCTCCCTATAGTAGTATATACACTACTTCGGTGATTTACAGGAATCTGGTAACTATATGTATAAAAAAAACTATTTTTGAACGAAATACAAGCAATTTTTTAGAACTTTTAACTTTACCGTACTATAACATATCTAAATTTAGAGGGTTTTCCTACGTACCAAAGGAAATTTTCATCCTTTTCATATCAATAAAAAAAATAACTATTATATAAATGCTTTACTAATTTTCTTAAGCTATTATCCCTTGTTTAGTCTTCAAAAATATGTTGTCGGATTGAATGTGCCTATCTTAAAAAAAAGAAACATTCTTATTATTTGTAATATTTGTATAGGTCAAAGTTATATTTTGAAAATTAAAAGTATGGACTACATAAAAACATTGGATGAACGTAAGATGGAATTAGAAAATTTAATATCAGGATCTGAAATCTTTATAATTGAGGTACTTTTATTATTATTACATTAGAATTTATTATAGTAGTATTATATATACATATATTTTACATGTGTATTTTTTTAGGAATAAAAAATTACTTGGATGTATAAAGAAGGTGCTGTAAAATAGAAACGCTTATTTAGAGAAGATAGTAGCGTCTGGTTAATGTGAAATTGTGTTTTATGTTACTTGTTGTACCGTGACACTTTGTACCGTAATTTAAATATTATAAAAAAATAAAAAGCACAAAATAAAGAAAATAAAATTTATTACATTAATTCTCAATTATTTTTTTTTTTAGGCATTACTATTTAATCATCGATGTTCAAAACATCAATATTTGATAATTTTATAAAACTTATTTGAGTCAGCATCAGGCTGTGTTAATACCTTACAAAATTCATTTCTATTAAATGTCTTAAAAAATGAATAAGATATTCAAGTCATACACAATTGTAGATTGTGAAGATTGAGAAACAGGGGCTTGCTTCGCTTGAGCGACATACTCATACTCGTGCCACGAATTTCTTGAGTATCCATATGTAAACTGTTTTCGGTATTGCTGTTGACCAGGAAGTGTATAAAACTTACCTATATTCTTCAAATTATTGTCATAGATGAAATACAGGTTCAGGATTAAGGTCTGTTTTGCAGTATTGAAAACTTACCGTAAGAAAAAAAAAAACCGTTCCGAAATATAGTTTTATTTTCTTGCTTATTTTAATTACGAATTGTAAATGAAAAAATATAATAATCTAATGCTAAAATTTTGAGGAGGATAGCAAGGAGGGTTTAGAAGGGGTCCGATAGGAAGTTGATAAGAGGGAGAAAGGAAGGAGAGAGGAAGGTTTGAGGAAGATTTATGAGAGTTGAAGGAGGATGAGGAGGAGAGAAAAGAGGGTCTCAATATAACGTAAAATTTGACACGATATTACGTTATATTGAGGAGGATGAGAGGAAAGTATCAAAAGAGAGTGAGAAGAGGGTTGAGGATAGTTTTAGGAGGGTTTGAGGAATATTTGAGGAAGGTTTGATAAGGGTAAAAATGTACAAATTTTGCGAAACAACTATATAATATAGAGAGATATATGTTGCAGATCTTTTTAATACTGTATTATTTTGTAACGTTTAATAAATGACAAATAAATAAGAGTTTATACTATTTATTTTTTTGTTTATTCTACTTTAAATTTTAGATATTACATTCAGGAGGTACTAGAGTTAAAATGTGTAGTACCTCCTGAATGTAATATATCAAATTTAAAGTAGAATAAACAAAAAAATAAATAGTATAAACTCTTATTTATTTTTCATTTATTAAACGTTACAAAATAATACAGTATTGAAAAAGATATTATATATATATATATATATATATATATATATATATATATATATTCGTCTTACTAAATCGTATACATACCTAAACGAGCTAACATCAAGAAAATTGTTGTTATATGTATAGTAAATTTTCAAAATCATTGTTGAACGAGGATATCCCTATATTAAATCCCTATACTAAAAGATCGATGTCCCCGAAGTTTGTAAGCACTTTAAGTGAGATAGATAGATAGATAGATACGGAACCGCGTTGGTGCGAGAGAGGGGGTGATAGTTAGATACATAGATAGATAGAGAGAAAGAGAGAGAGCGTGCAGCCAATGGTAGAAAAGCGAAGCGCGTGTTTTTAGATAATACCGCGTAGTATGGGTGGCGCATGTGATGTTGACTGCGACAGCATGTGGTGAAAACGTGTGAGACGGCACGAATAGAATATCTCCATTCAGAGGCTTCTCTTGCGCCGTTTGTTGGTAAGTTTTTGAATTTTTTAATTGATTAAAATTAAATTTATTTAAATTTAATATATTATTAATGTATTAATCAATTAGTTTAATTTAATTAATTTATCATTTATTTTTATATTAAGTTTAACGCAATTTCCAAATTTTGGAAAAATTATTATAATTATAGTTATTAGTTATTATGATTAAATTTTTTTCTCTGATAAATAATATCTGGCGAAATTTTAAATATATAGCTTCAATTTTTAAAGAATCAAATATTACTATATTTACAACGTATTTAGTATTTCAATATTTAAAATTTATCATACTATTGTTTTTTTTTTTTTTTCAATTTTGAATATTTTGGTTTTAGAGTATACGAAATTATTTAAATATTTTTACATTTATAAAGCAAGTAGTATTTCACTATTTCAAATTTATCATACAACAATGGTGTTTTCTTTTTAATAGTGTTGAATTTTTTTTTATCAAGAGTTGATGAAATTATTTATATTCATAGTATAATCATAGTATATATTGACCCAAAATGAGCAATCTAAAAATCTAATAATGTTAAAATTTTTGGAGGTAATTTAAAAGTAATGGCTTTTCATATAATATATATCTATATTTACATTTTAGATTTTGAAAATGCTCTTTTGGGCTCATATATATACTTCGAATATACGACGAATATTAATAATTTTTCTAAACTCTTAAAACAAAAACTATTTAAAAGAAACATAATTTTTGTTTGAAAAATATTAAATAGTGAAATATTAATTACCCTAAATATAAAAATATATTTGATTCGTAAAAAATAAAAACTTTACACATTTAAAATTTCTCAAATAATTATTTATAGAAAAAAAATTATATAACAACTTATGAGAAACATTGAAATTTCACTTACATAGTGTGTGTTTGTTTTTTCGTACAAATAATAAAGAATAATACATTTAGATAACTATTGTTTGCTTTTACAGATATGCTAAAAATGAATCAAAGTAGACTAAGTATAAGAACTATAAGAACCTGAGAACTATAAGAACTATAAAAACTCGAGAACTATACAGATTATATGAATAATAAGAGTTATAGGTGAAAGCAGCTAATGGTAGCGGTCTAATAATCTTGTTAATTGTAGCTAGTGGCCAAAATTACTACCAAAGTTTGTCGTGAGAAGGTGGCAAATAACAACAATAGTTTTTTTACTACGTTTCGGACATCCTTTATTGATTATGTCCCTCTTCAGGCAGAAAGTCTGTATTTTTTCCTGAGTATTACGGAGAACTATCTGTTCGTCAATGTCAACAACGTCACATTGACGAATGGATAGTTCTCCGTAATGTCAACAACGTCACATTGACGAACGGATAGTTCTCCGTAATACTCAGGAAAAAATACAGACTTTCTGCCTGAAGAGGGACATAATCAATAAAGGATGTCCGAAACGTCGTAAAAAACTATTGTTGTTATTTGCCACCTTCTCACGACAAACTTTGGTAGTAATTTTGGCCACTAGCTACAATTAACAAGATTAATAAGAGTTATAATAACCATAAAAATTATTCATAATTGTGAGAAAACAAATAAATAAATAAATAGTTTAAATTGATGTTGTATTATTTTTACATATTTCATAGCTATAGGACAACAAATTAGAATGACAAATTTAAGTATAAAGAAATTAAATTTCTTTGAATAATAAGAACTAAGTGAATTATCTATAATTATTAGATAAATAAAATACATAAAATACATTTTTGGAATATTCTTTTTAATTGTTGAAAACTAACATATTATCCATTTAGTTAAAACGTCACTCATATTATTAATATCTATTTATTTTGTGATTATTTATCGTTACGATTGAATATTTATAATTGCAAATTGATATTTTTGACTATGGTCAGATCTAAAGTTAAACGAATATCGGAAGAGGAAATGGCTGTTCGAGAACAGCGACGAATGCAAACGGCTGAGTATGTAAGAGGATACTGAGAGCGAAAAGGTGCTAATGCAAATGTAGATTTAAATTAATTCAATCAAATCTATCAAATCGCGGTAGACCGAGACTTAGATAAACATCTGAAAATGAACCAATCGTTCAGGAAATTCAACCAAATTCAACAGCTGAAATTAGAAATCGTTCTAATGTTAATGTTGATATAAATCATCAAGTGGTCCCGGACAATAACATTAGATTGCGTGACAGAGAGCACGATGATGAGGGTGATGAATTTGAACGTCGACGGTGCCAAAGAAATACAGAAAATCATGCATTGCGAAGACATAACATAAATAATTTTCAGGGTAATATCATTAATGAACATTATTTAGAGGAAATGAGCGTTCTTTGTAAGCATTGCAATCCAAAACATTTTCAATCTGAGAAGGTAAATAAAAGAGATTCATTTAATGATTGCTGCGGTCATGGATCAGTTGAATTTCCAAATATTCCGAATTTTCCAGATGATTTACGATTGTTGCTTGAAAATAGTCATATAAAAAGTCGGACCTTTTTTTAAGCATATTCGAAATTATAACAGTTCATTTTCATTCGCGTCATTTAATGCTAATTTAGTTAATATGTCATATGGCGGAAGAGCACCATATTGTTTCAAAATACAAGGACAAATATATTATCGGATCAATGAAGCTTTATATCCATCGGACAATGAGAATCCTCAATATAGTCAACTTTTTATAATAGACCCTCAAGAAGCTGTTGACTATAGAGTAGCGACAAACTTAGGTACTGATAGAGATATTATGAATAATTTAGAGCATATAATAAGACATCACAATATATTTGCTAGGTCGTACATGATGATGAAAGCAGAAATTGGTCGCCAGTGTGAACTATTAGGTTCTAATATTGAGCCTGAAATGCAATTATTATTTAGTTTAAAACCCGGATACGATCGAAATAAATATAATGTTCAAAGAAGTAATGAAGTAGTTGCTGTTTCTCTTACATCAGCTGATGGTGGTATTCCGGATTCGTATGTAACCATTTGAAATAAGGATACACGAGTATTACAATTAATGAATTCAATCGATCCGAACGTTGAGCCTATGGTTTATCCTCTTTTCTATCCTCATGAATCCTTAGGTTGGCATAAGAATATTTTAAAAAAAATATTAATAGTGACAGAAATGTTGTGATAAGTCATGATCATGATGATCAATATCAACAACAAGGTCGTCGAGTAACGAAATGTGCTTATATTAAATACAGAATAAGTATTAGGCCGTAGATTATTTCAACAATGGATCGTAGATAGTTACGTTAAACTAGAAACAGATCGAATTGAATATAATCGAAATAATCAAAAACAGTTACGCGTTGAATCATATCAAGGTATAGTTGATCATTTAAATCATACCACAAATCAGGAGAATTGTCAAGTAGGTAAAATGGTTATATTGCAACAGGCATTAGATCTTCCTGACATTTGTTCCCGAGTTTTTCACTTAAAGAAAGAACATTTATTGTCTTTATTAAATCAAGAAAAGTATTTTGGTGCTGTAGCAGCTCATGTACATGTTGATGAATTTCAAAAGCGAGGTTTACCACACACCCATATTTTGGTTACCTTAAAGAATGGGTACAAATTGACAACCGTTCACGATTTAGATAAATATATTTTTGCTGGAATTCCTAACCCTGAGAATGATTCTGTATTGTACAATATTGTTGTTCAGAATATGATACATGGTCCGTCTGATAGCAGATGCATTGCTAACGGTAAATGTTCTAAGCATTATCCAAATGAATTTCGAAATGATACTGTTATATCATCTGATGGTTATCCGTATTACAGACGACAAAATAGTCCTTGATTATCATGTATATTTAATTGTTATATTAACGTTGAAGTAGCATCCAGTGTTCGATCAATAAAATATTTGTATAAGTACGTGTATAAAGGCTATGATGCCGCAAATATAACATTTGAAGAAACCGATAATGAGAGAGTAATCAATCATGATGAAATTCGTTCTTACATAGAGACTCGATATGATAATCCGGTTGAAGCATGTTATCGCATTCTCAGTAAACCATTGCAAAATAAAAGTCATAGTATCATACGATTATCTCTTTTTGCATTTATCCGAACAACCATCCGTTGTAATCGATGATATAAATGATGGAATAGCAGCCGAAGCAGCATTAAATCGAATGAGTACGTTATTAGCTTACTTTAAATTAAACGAACAAGATCATATGGCTAGATTATATACCTATACTGAAATTCCTGCTCATTATGTTTATAAATAACACAAAGAAAATGGTAATAAAATATTTAGATGGTCTAAACGTAAATCTTATTTCAATTGTATTGGGCGTATATACTCGGTATCACCATGCTATATTGAATTATTTCGATTGAGATTATTGTTATTACATAGTAGAGGTGCAATAAGATTTAATGACTTAAAGTTGGTAAATGGTGTTCAGTATGAAATCTTCTCTGAGGCTTGCTTAGCTTTAGGTCTAATAGAAGATGATGAGGAATGGGGTCGAGCAATGCAAGAAGTCGTGAATTGGATGATGCCATGTAGTCTTCGTCATTTATTTGTTCGTATCTTAATTCATTGCCAGCCTATTCATCCAGAACAATTGTGGGAAAATTTCAAGGATGGATTATCAGAAGATTTTATGCATTTATATCATGATCTTAGTAGAGCTCATAATATGGCTTATACTATCATTTGCGAAATGCTGATTTTGGAAGGCCATTCTATTTTAAATTTTCCATCAATGCCTGAATTAAGAGTTGATAATAATTACGATGAAAATTGCAATGAATCTAATTACCATTATGAACGCGTAGGTAATGAACAATATAACCAATTAAATGTTGAACAGAAAGAAATGGTTGATATAGTTGTGCGAGTATTTACTACTATTAATTACAATGGATACAAATATTTCTATATTAATGGTCCAGGTGGTTCTCGAAAAACATATCTTTATAAAACGATATACAATCTATTAAAGAGTCAAAGCAAAAGTGTATGTTGTATCTTGTTTACTGAAATTGTGGCAACGTTGTTACTAACGGGAAAAACTATTCATAAAGTATTAGGTTTACCTGTACCACTATTATCGGATTCTTCATAAAATATTTCAGTACAATCGAAAGAAGGTCAATTTTTACGGGAAATAGATGTTTTCATATGGGATGAGGCACCGATGGTTCCACGTTACGCTCTAGAATAATGGATAGAACTTTGAAAGATATAATGAATAACAATTTATTATTTGGCGAGAAAATTATAATTTTAGGTGGTGATTTTCGCCAATTATTGCCAATATTACCTCGAGCAACTCGATTAATCAATTTATCAATAAAAAATAGTTTATTATGGAATTCATTTACCAAATTCAAGTTGTGCCGAAACATGAGAATAACTGATGAAAACATTGCATTTTCGAGATTCGTACTGGATATTGGAAATGGAGATTTAAACGATGATGATAATAATGTTAGCATTTCTGAACGTTGCATAATAAGAAATGCTAATTTTATTGATCATACTTATGGAGATTTAATAAGAAATCATCTTTATGATGAACTAAGTTCAGCAGTAATATTATCTCCACGTAATGCTGATGTTAAATGAAATTAATAAAATGGTAGTTATTGGATAGTCTAATCGTTATTGGATAGTCGTAATGAGCGAATATATACAAGTGTTGATTCGGCAGATAATTGTGATGATAATGGTTTAATGAGAGAATTAATTTTACCCGAATATTTAAACTCTTTAAACCCACAAAGTTTACCTCCCTATGAATTACATTTAAGAATAAATTGCATTGTTATTCTCATTAAAAATATAAGTATTAATGAGAGTTTATGTAATGGAACTCAATTAAGAATATTAGATTTAACGGATAATTTATTGATGTGCAAAATTATATTACAGGCGATAAAGCCGGAGACATTGTGTTTATAAATCGTATCACATTATATTCAAATAACGACTATCCTTTTACTTTTAAAAGAAGACAGTTTCCCGTTAGACCTGCTTTAGCTATGACTATTAACAAAGCTCAAGGTGAAACTTTTTCTAATGTATTTATTGATTTGCGGAAGAATGTTTTTACTCATGGGCAACTATACGTAGCTATTTCTCGAGTACGTACTTGGAACGGATTAAAAGTATTAATAGGATCGGAGAAAACTGATCATAATGTAAAAAATTATGTTTTCAAAGATATATTACTATAAAATATTTTCAATTTAATTAAAAAAAATCTTACTCTAAGTATATAGGTATACATATTATGGGCCAATTCTTCTTGCATTTTCATATCATGACATATTGTTTAGGACTTACAGTAATATCGATAATATTAGCATTGAATACATGAATTCAATATTTGATATTGAATATTATTGTAGTATGTTATGTATATGATTTATAAATACTGTGTGAAATAAGTCTTAATTAGAAATCTTACGTATTAATGTTGTAATTTACAGAATATTTTTTAATACTTTATTTTTAAATCAGTATCCATGTGCTACTTATCAAATATTTATAATAACCCAGGCAGAAATAAAACTTAGCAAATAATTATTAATAAGAATGTATAATTAAAAAAAAAGTTTATAACTGTTAATAACTGTTTATAAAGTGTAACGCGTGTCTAGCCGCGATTCTAATCTACCGCGCGAAGGTAGTGAGCGCGCGCGCGCAACTCCTGCGCAGCCGAATCGAGGCGCGCCGCGCGTAGCGAATCGGTCTCGCGACGCGTAAAATGCCCGTCATCCGTCGCGAAGCTGCTAACTGGTTCCCGCGAGAAAAGGGAGCCATCTTCGTGTCTGCCGTCGCGCAAGTAGGATCTCCTCCGTTCTTCGTGAGTTTACTTGTCCACGCCGTTCGATCGTTTTGTGAGACCCCGCGAGTGTAGTGGAGGCGCCGCAAAACGTGGAGGAGCGCACAAGAGAGACAGAGAGAGAGCGATACCGCGTAGCGTGTGCCACGAGCAGAACGAGCCTGCGAGCGAGGAGCCGGCAGCCAGCCCGCCTGCCGACCCAATACAGCGAAAGAGAGAGAGAGAGAGAGAGAGCGCAACTGCTGTGCGAACGACAGGGAGCGAGAGAGAGAGTCGAGTGCACCGGCTGCTCCTTCCTAACGTAAGTTTTCTACTCTCCTCTCGCGGGTTTATTGTAAAGGCTTGCACGGAAATCGCCCCGTGCAAGCCTTCTGTGCCGTGTACGTGGGGGTGTGTGTCAGCCCGCCGTACTTTAACACCGCGCGCGAAATTAGCAGCTTCGCCGCGCGCCGTGTAGTTCGCGCGTTTGAATGTTAACGGTCGCGCGCGAAATAACTCTTTGTTATAATCAGCACAGGCGTTGTGCTTGTAGAGACTAGTAATAGTAAATATATTGTGATATCTAGTTACTCGTCGCGTTGTTCTTTACAACCTGTCCTTCTCCCGGATACCGCCGCCTCCGCGGGAAAACGACTCCGCCGGTCGTTTTCATATCTGAGCATAGCGGCCGCGCGCTTTACTCTTCGAGCGCGCGCTTTTCACTCAGCGATCCAATTAGTTGGAAAGCGAAGTTCGTGTGCGATCTTCGCGTTGTTTTCGGGATTCCAGGAGCAGATCCCCGGGCAAGTCATTTTAGTCTGACACCCGCGGCACCGTGTTCTAGGGCATCGCTGGCCTGTGGCTTGTTGGGATTTTCCCCGACTAGCCATCCCGTTACAACTGGCGCCACAACGTTTTGGGGGTGGAGAAGGACCTGCGACGCGTACGTGATTCGCGGCGAAGCTTGGCGCGAAGAAGCTCAGCAGCGTAGCTGAGCGTAAGCTGCAAACAAAGGCTCTTCGTGCCGCAGCTCGTAGGCGCGTGTGTGCGTGTGCGTGACACAGCCGTGCTGTTGCGAGAGTGCGGTCGAGAGGTTAGGCGTGCGATAGCCAATAACCCTCGACCTAGTGTGCCGACGAGGAGAGATATTGATCGCGGAATTTTTGGCGCGTTGAGGAATTATTGTTAACAATTAAAGTTTTTTTTAATAACAATTAAATTTTTTTAACGACAAAATTTTTTTTTAGCGATAATTAATTTTTTAATTAATTTTTTTTCTCGTCTCGAAAATTTTTTGTTCTTCTCGTCCTCTCGTATTTCCGATACGAATTATTTTTTTTGGACGAAAAATAAAATTTTTTTTTCTTTTATCGCGCAGTTAGAAGAAGATCGAGAGAAAGTCGGCAAGCACTCTCGGAACAAAAAGGTGACTGTGCGCCCGAGTAAAAACTCGAGCGCAAAAATCCCCTCGAACTTAAAAATTGTTTTTATTTTTTTTAGGTGAAAATTGTATTTATTTTTTGTGTTTTTGGTGATATTGTCCGTTTTGACACATATATATATATTTTTTTTTCTCACATATATTTATTTTAAAATTACAAGTGCGAGTAGTGGAGCGTAATTAATTACAAATCGTAATTACTTACAGAAATAGCTTTTATTTTTTTTTAGAGCCGCATACGGGAAATCCTCGTGCATTATCGAGGTTAAGAGCAACCGCCGTAGCTCTTAGAAAGTAACCCGGGGTCGCATTGAAAAAGCTAGCTCACGGGTTGAAAAGGCAAACTCTCTCTGCCATCAATCCGGATACTACTCGCGCTAGTAAAATAAGTTCGTGGGGAAGCGCACAGCCAATTGACACCATGGCCCGATCGTCGCAATTTGCGGAATCTGCGATACTCAATTGGGCGTATACACAGCCCGAAGAGGAAATTATCGAGGCCATGCAAGCCCTTGGTCTGCAGCAGTCAGATCTGCAATCAGTGAATATGCTGACAACGATCAAGTGGCTTATGGGCGATTACAGTGCCGCCGATTTTGTGCCAGAGCCGGAGCTGTTGGAGAAGCAAGCGTTAGCTAAACGCGAGCAGTCCCGAAGGGCGTTCATCGACTTAACGTTGATGAACAAGTCTGGGTCGACTATTGTGGATCCCAATACTGATCCAGACCAACCGCACCCGTTCATTACGCTCCTTGATAACCCGATAGTGATGCAAAAACTCTCGGAGTCTCGGAGGATGAACGCTCCACAACAAGCACATAATGCAGTGGTGGAGCCAGCGGATGAGGCAAACGGCCAGGAGGGTTCCGGGACAGAGATATTGAGCTCTGCAGCACCCACCGGGACATCTCCAGCCGAAGCCGAGGGACAGCTCCAACAGCAACAGCTTCAACAGCAACAACTGCAGCAGCAGCAAATGCAGCAGCAGCAAATGCAGCAGCAGCAACTGCAACAGCAGCAAATGCAGCAGCAGCAAATGCAGCAGCAACAAATGCAACAGCAGCAGCAGTTGGAGCAGCAGCGACGGCAACAACAGCAACAACAGCAGGAGCAGCAGCGGCAGCAACAGCGAAAGCATCAAGAGCAGCAGCGACAGCAGGTGTTGCTAGAAGAGCAGCGCAGGCAACGACAATTCCGGCGGAGTCAAGAACAAGAGTCGTTGTCGGCACAAAATGGGCAGCACGCGTTCTGGCAGCAAACGCGAAGTCCACCGCAGCCACAGAGTTTTGAGTGGCCAAGTGCGGGGGAACAGCGTACCGCAGGGATTGCTGTGGGAGATAACGTAGTCTCAGAACAGCTGCTGTCGGTGATCCATAGACTCGTCAAAGAGGTGGAAGAGCTCAAAGAGAGTGTGCGAATACTCCAAGAAGCTCGACACCCACCCTCAAGCACGCGCTTGGAGGGAGTCCAACTACCGAGTGCGGGCAGGGGACGAGGATCACCACATGTGAACTTTCAGGACACGTTCACATATGTGAATTTTGACAGCAGCAGCCCCAATACTGAATCGCCAAGGGACGCTAGGAGGAATAGCGGAAGAAATCCTACACAGCGTCAGACCGGGGTGAGCGCTACACTGGACCAGTCTACGAGGCAGACGTACGTGCCTCAACAGACGAACCGTGATGTTGGCCAAATCGTAAGGAAATGGCACATCAAGTTCTCTGGGTCCTTGAAGGAGCAGAGCGTCGAGTTATTCCTCACGAGAGTAGAGGAATGTCGAGTTTTAGCAAATCTGACGTACGACGAAGTACTCTCGTCATTGTCAGAGCTCCTGAGTGGAGTAGCGGCCACCTGGTATAGGAGTAACTGTCATACGTGGCGATCTTGGCAAGACTTCCAAGAGGCCATAATACACATGTATGGCGGTGACAGGGGCCATCAACAGCGAATCCTAGCGGAGATAAACGCGAGGACTCAAGGCAGAAACGAACTCACGAGAGATTACGTAGTGAATCTGCAAGCCTTGATTCTCAAGTTAGTTCCGGTGCCTAGCATGCCCCAACAATTGGACATGTTGCACCGGAACATGCGGCCAGAACTACAAAAAATGGTGATGCGTAATCAAATTACGGATGACCGAGGGCTCCTGGATTTAGCCCGGGAGGCCGAATTAGCGCTCGCGGCAGATAAGGTGTATCACTCGCCACCACCGCCAGAGCGCACTTACTTGCCAGAGTTTGCCTACGTACCTACAGAGCCAACCACGGATCAGCGGAAAAAGCAGAATCCAGGAGTGGCGGCGATGGGGCAACAACAACGGGAGCCTCGAGAAAGCCTCGAGGCTATGTTCCGTCGGGTGATGGCCGAGTGTTTGTCAAGCTTGACAAAGAAAGGCACCGACGGAAATAGTGGGCAAACGCCAAACCCACAGTCGTTCAAGAAGCCCAAGAAAAAGAATAATTGGGAGAACAGGCAGCGGGAAGGCGGGCAAAGTAATAATCAGCCTAGTGGGGGTAGTAGCGCGACCCACCAGGCTAGGCCGCCAAGTCCAAGGAGTAATGGACCTCCACAAAGGCCAGAGTACCGAAGGGGTTACGGCAACGAGCAAAGGGGAAGCGACCGCAACCCCAATGCTGCCGGAAACCAGCAGGGAAACGGCCAAGGGGGCAGGTAAACACGGCCACACGCCCGCCCCCAGCTCTCACATCAGCGACCGAGGGTAACTCGGTCCAATTGCCTGAAGGAGAGAGCGAAGAAGTGCCCGCGACTCAGCAGAACGAAGATAACCAGGAAACATGCTCGCGATGGTGGCTTCAAGTAGGTGTAGCCGGCTACAGGCTACGGGCACTCTTCGATACTGGAGCTTCCTGGACTGGGATGAATTCCATCGGCTTACAGCTCGCTACAGCCTGCGGAAAAGAATTAATCCCGGCCAGCGGTCTAACGGCACGGGTAGCTAATGGGCAGAGCATAGCAGTGGTTGGCTATGTGTATCTACCCATGGTCATGGCAGGCGTGTGCAAGGATGTGCGCGTCGTAATCATGCCAGACCTAGACACGGAGTGCTACTTGGGGTGAACTTCATTAAGAAGTTTAGCGCCGTCTTAGACCCCACTGACAATACGCTGCATCTCAAAGATGATGATGCAAGCGTAAAGTTAGAAGTAGCCTCCATAACCGCCAATAATACCGTGTCCGTATCAGCTATAGGGTTGGCGGACCCAACAGAAGAGCAGCGCAAAGAAGCGGAAGCTTTAGTAGCTGAGCTGATGGGAAACGGCCTGGCACCATTAGGGTGTACTTCGTGGGTTGAGCATGCAGTAGACGTCGGCTCCACAAGACCCATAAAACAGAAGTACTACCCAGTATCTCGAAAACTCGAGGAAGAGATGCACAAGCAGGTGGAGGAAATGCTACTCGCGGGTATAATAGAACCTTCGACAAGCGGCTGGTCAAGCCCTGTGGTAATGGTACGCAAGTCCAACGGAAAGTTCCGTTTCTGTGTGGACTTCAGAAAAGTGAACGCAGCGTCAAGGCCAGACGCATATCCGTTACCATACATGGAGAGTATCTTAAGCAAACTGCAGAAAGCGCGATACATATCCACGTTGGATTTAAGTAGTGCATACCACCAAATACCACTAAATCCGGAGTCCAAAGAGACTACGGCCTTCACCGTGCCAGGCAAAGGGTTATTTCAATTTACAAGAATGCCCTACGGTCTTTCGTATGCCGGAGCGTCCTTCCAGAGGCTGATTGACAAAGTCATCGGCCCCGAATTCGAACCTTTTGCTTACTCGTATCTCGATGACATAATAATAGTCACAGAAACATTCGAGGAGCATAAAGAGGTTCTAAAAAGAGTTCTAGATAGGATAAAGGACGCGGGCCTCACAATAAATCGCGAGAAGAGTGTCTTCTGTCGCGATGAGGTCCAATATCTCGGGGTCATAGTAAATAGGGATGGTTTTAAACCAGACCCCGAGAAAATAAAGCCCATTATGGAATATCCGGTGCCGAAAAACCTCCGTCAGCTGAGACGCTTCCTAGGAATGGCCTCGTGGTATAGAAAGTTTTTATCAAACTTCGCCACAATTGCTGAACCACTGACCGAACTAACGAAAAGGATCGGAAATACGAGTGGTCAACGGCATAAGAAGAGGCCTTCGAAAAGCTAAAAGCGCTAGTTGCTTCTGCACCGATTCTCCACAGACCGGTATCTAACGCACAGTTCGTGGTGCAAACTGATGCGAGCGATACAGGACTTGGAGCGGTGCTATACCAGATAATAGACGGCAACGAAAGAGTCCTAGAGTTCGCTAGTCGAACTCTGAGCGCGGCCGAGAAGAATTATAGCGTGACGGAACGAGAGTGTCTAGCAATTCTCTGGGCAATTAAAAAGTTCCGTCCGTATATAGAGGCCTATGACTTCAAGGTCATCACGGATCATAGCAGCTTGAAGTGGCTCCGTGATCTCCGAAACCCATCAGGCAGGTTAGCAAGATGGGCTTTGGAACTACAAAACCACCGTTTCACAGTCGAACACCGAAAGGGCTCTTTGAACAATGTCCCAGATGCCCTTTCGCGGATGTTCGAGGAAGAGGAGCCAGCGGTCGCCGCGTTAGAGCTCGAACGCGATACAAACGACCAATGGTACCTCGAAATTGTGAAAGAGGTTCAACAGCGGCCGCGAGACTTCCCCACGTTCAAGCTGGCGGGGGGAGACTGTACAAGTACGAACCTGATGAAGTCATAGACGAGTCTCTCGGCGACGATGATGCATGGAAGTTAGCAGTCCCTCACGAAAAGCGACGCGAAGTACTGAGAGAATGCCATGACTTTCCAACTGCTGGGCACTTGGGCCGCGAGAAAACGCTAGAAAGAGTAAAGCGGAAGTATTATTGGCCACACATGTCTCGTGATGTAGCCAGATACGTGAGCCAGTGCCAAATTTGCCAGCAGTGCAAAGTCGAACAGCGCGCTCCAACAGGATTCATGGGACGCCGAATTACAGAGCGTCCATGGCAAATCGTGGCCAGCGACATTATGGGGCCCCTCCCAAAAACCACGCACGGCCACGAATACATTCTCATATTCCAGGACTTGTTCACACGCTGGATTGAAGTAATTCCGATAAAAAGGGCAGATGGTAAATCGGTAATTAAGGGACTCAACGAGCGAGTATGTCTGCGATTCGGAGTCCCGGAGGTGTTTCTCTCAGACAATGGGACTGAATTTAAAAATGCACCATTAGAGGCATTCTTAAAGGAGAGAAACGTGCATCACACGTTTACACCTCCGTATCACCCTCAGGCCAATCCTGTCGAGCGTGTGAATCGAACGGTGAAGACAATGATTATATCTTACGCAGAGGAAAATCACCGGTCCTGGGATGAGAAACTGAATGAGCTGGCGTTCGCGTACAATACTGCCGAACACAGCTCCACAAAGATAAGTCCTGCCATGCTCATTTACGGCCGACAACCCGACCCACCGAAGACACTAAGGCGGGAGGAAGACAGGTTAGCCGAAGAGCAAGGGCAGCAAGAGGCGATAAACAATTGGGTGGTACGTATGGACAAGCTCCGCGAATTGCACGTTCGGGCGGCGGCCGACGCGCAAGCGGAGCAGGCGAGACAAGCCAAATATTATGACGCTCATCGTCGACCTCCAGAATTCTGTCTAGGCGATCGTGTATGGAGAGAGAATAAGGTACTATCCTCAGCAGCTGAGGGGATTTCTGCCAAATTAGCCCCGAAGTACGCGGGGCCCTACACGATTGTGAATATTCTAGGCGAAAACACCTATGAGATCCAAGGTGAGGATGGTCGAACGATACGTCCCGTCCATGCGCAGCAACTCAAGAGATACGTCTCAGCAGAAGTAGCCCAGGCGCTACCAGCGAGGGACTCTTCAGCCGAACGGAACACGTCAGAGGGACACAGAGTTAGCCGGGGGAATGTACAGCCCCGGGCGACGGCTAAGAGGCGCGGTCCACCTCGTAAGACCGCGCTATTAGTTAGGCCAGGAAAGCGTGCGAGCGATGGCCGGCCTATGCGTGTGGCCGGTCCAACAGAACCCAAGCGAGGCCCAGGGAGGCCAAAGGGTTCGAAGAAGAAGCCCGTACTTGCTGATGCCGGACTAATTAGTCCTCGTAGAACCCGAGCGTATAAAAAGCAATAATTGTGCCGTCCAACTTGTGTCGTACGTACTAACCTGTGTTCGTCTTAATTCTCCAGTCCTCAATCTCACTCCTCCCCGGGATCGATTTACCTGTTTCAGGACATGCAAGGCCTGACTCCCGAAATAGCGGAGACGGCGAAGAAGGTGATCGCTGGATTAGTCCAGTGCAATCCTGACCCCGCCGTCATCGATTTTTTGGAGCAGGTCGTGGAGGGCATCGACGCGGTGACACTGGCACCCCAGCCAGTGGAAGAGCCCTCCACCGTCATGATCGAGGAGATAGAGGCGCCGAAGCCAAGAAAGGGACCTTCGGAGCCGGCCTGGGCAGAGGCCGGTCCCAGCCCGCTTCGGCGACCTCGTCCCCCGAAGGAGCAGCAGGAAAGCCGGGAAGAACGGCTTTCACAAGAGGCGTCGGTCCGAGCCTCAGAGATGGCGCCGAAAGGAAACGCCGGCGCGGCTCGGGCCGACGAAGAAAGGAAAGAGAGTTCTCCGACCCAGGCCCCCAAGTGGGCACCGAGTGATGAAGTCGGTGCGGCCTGGGTCCCAGTGGAGAAGGCCCTCGAGGAAGCGCGGTGCCTCAGCAAGTCCTCGCGCGCTGCGGAGGACGCTGCCCTGGCCGCACTGGAGGTCTTTCTCCAGTGCCACGGTAAGGCCGGCGAGCGGCAAGCCGGCAAATGGGTCGGAATGGCCCAAGGCCGGCGCGAAGAGCTCGCGGCCGCCGCAGAGGCCAGGGCCGCCAGGCTGCGCCGCACAGCCTTCCAAAAGGCGGAGGAGGCTCGCCTGGCTCGTGCGCAGGAGCGCATGGAAGAGGCCAAGCGAGCCAGGGAAAAGGCGGAGGAGACGGCGCGCCGGGTCAAGGAAGAGGCCCAGCGCCGTCTCCAAAAAGAAGAAGAGCGCCTTAGGAGGGCGCTCGAAGAAGAGCGAGCGGCCCGGGATGCGCTCGGCAGTAACGCGATCCCCCGGTGCTTCATGTGTGGCGAGCTTGAGGTGAAAAAGTCAAAACATTGCCCCAACCAAGCTCGTCACAAGGGGCGCCGATCGTATTCCCGGGCCAGTTGAAGAAGGGTGAGGCCCTGAAGTTTTTTTTATATATTTTTTTTAATAAAAATTAAAAAGAAAAACCGGTGACTCCGATTCTGCAATGTTCCTTTCCGAACCTCCTTCTCCTAATCATTACTACCATATTAGTAGGTACGACGACGGCCATGATTAGCAGAGCTGCTCTCGGTCCCCTAAGCAGCGTCTGGCGGGGGGGTGTAACGCGTGTCTAGCCGCGATTCTAATCTACCGCGCGAAGGTAGTGAGCGCGCGCGCGCAACTCCTGCGCAGCCGAATCGAGGCGCGCCGCGCGTAACGAATCGGTCTCGCGACGCGTAAAATGCCCGTCATCCGTCGCGAAGCTGCTAACTGGTTCCCGCGAGAAAAGGGAGCCATCTTCGTGTCTGCCGTCGCGCAAGTAGGATCTCCTCCGTTCTTCGTGAGTTTACTTGTCCACGCCGTTCGATCGTTTTGTGAGACCCCGCGAGTGTAGTGGAGGCGCCGCAAAACGTGGAGGCGCGCACAAGAGAGACAGAGAGAGAGCGATACCGCGTAGCGTGTGCCACGAGCAGAACGAGCCTGCGAGCGAGGAGCCGGCAGCCAGCCCGCCTGCCGACCCAATACAGCGAAAGAGAGAGAGAGAGAGAGAGAGAGAGCGCAACTGCTGTGCGAACGACAGGGAGCGAGAGAGTCGAGTGCACCGGTTGCTCCTTCCTAACGTAAGTTTTCTACTCTCCTCTCGCGGGTTTATTGTAAAGGCTCGCACAGAAATCGCCCCGTGCAAGCCTTCTGTGCCGTGTACGTGGGGGTGTGTGTTAGCCCGCCGTACTTTAACACCGCGCGCGAAATTAGCAGCTTCGCCGCGCGCCGTGTAGTTCGCGCGTTTGAATGTTAACGGTCGCGCGCGAAATAACTCTTTGTTATAATCAGCACAGGCGTTGTGCTTGTAGAGACTAGTAATAGTAAATATATTGTGATATCTAGTTACTCGGCGTTGTTCTTTACAACCTGTCCTTCTCCCGGATACCGCCGCCTCCGCGGGAAAACGACTCCGCCGGTCGTTTTCATATCTGAGCATAGCGGCCGCGCGCTTTACTCTTCGAGCGCGCGCTTTTCACTCAGCGATCCAATTAGTTGGAAAGCGAAGTTCGTGTGCGATCTTCGCGTTGTTTTCGGGATTCCAGGAGCAGATCCCCGGGCAAGTCATTTTAGTCTGACACCCGCGGCACCGTGTTCTAGGGCATCGCTGGCCTGTGGCTTGTTGGGATTTTCCCCCACTAGCCATCCCGTTACAAAAGATAGGATTTGAGACCATAGTAACAGTTTATAAAAGTTATCAACAGTTTTTTTCTGTTATGAACAGCTAAAAAAACTTTATAACAGTAATAAATTTTTTTTTACTTTTTTAAGCCACGGTGTATAACCATAAAATCAATCTGAAAAAAGATATTATCAGTTATAAACTTTTTTTACATAATAATAATAGTTAAGTAAGTTAGGAAGCTGATGGTTCTACTGCCTAGGTAGTAATTAAATAAAAACAAAAGTTTTTAAAAAATTTATTCCGACGTTTCGGACGGTTTATTTCCGTCCCTTTTCAAGGTCTGTGAAAATACACACGAAATACAAGTTTATTAACATAAAAAAAGACACTAAAATTGATAAACACTCGCTTAACAACACTTACCAAAAAACTATATATACAAATATAAATAAGTGGACACAATAAGAGACCACTAGTCAAAGTGAGACGGCGCACGCAATTTCCCAGTATTTATCATCTCTAGAGTATGTATAGGAGGGGTAAGAAACACTTTAGCTATAAATACACAATAAGATATGTAAACCTATAATAGTAAGCCTTGTTTATATCAACTTATTATTATTAATAAAAATTTTATAATCTGACTTCAAAAAATTAGTGTCAAACTGTCTATTCAAGCTATTGCATTGGGAATGGATATGTAGCATTTCAGATAGTAATCTTTTCTGTAAATTAGGCTCTTGATCTAAAATTTTAATATTTTTGAAATCGATTTTATGATTAGTATTCGCTATATGTCCGTGTAAAACTGACTTGTCTCTCTTAAATTTACAATCGCTAACATGTTCTTTGCTTCTTACAATCAATTTTCGAGAAGTTTGTCCCACGTACGACGCATCACAATCGCAACAATTAATTTTGTATACAACTTGAGATTTTTCATTTTTTTGGTATCTATCTTTTCCTAGTCTAATTATATGATTGAATTTAAAACCTATTATGAAATTACAACCTATTTCGAATAAATGTACAATAGCCAGAGCTTACGGTCTCGTTAAAATACATAAGATCAATTTTCCTGTTAGACCGATAATCTCTGCTATTAACACTCCTACATATTATTTATCCAAAATGCTTGCTAAGTTTCTCTTTAACAATTTAAAAAGGCCTAATTCACACGTTACTAATAGTTTAGACTTAAAACAAAAAATTGGAAACATAGTTATACCGGCTGGATATACCATTATCAGCTTAGACGTTGTTAGTTTGTTTACAAATGTTGCGGATTATTTAATTTTCGACTCAATAGAAAAACGTTGGAATCAATTGTATAATCTTTGCGAACTTAACTGTAGCGAATTCATAAATGTTCTTAGGTTTATCCTACACAACAATTACTTTGTATTTAATCACACTTTTTACAAACAAATATTTGGAGCTGCCATGGGCAACCCCTTAAGTCCAATCTTAGCTGATATTGTCATGGAAGACTTAGAAAATCAAGCCTTATCAAAAATTTGCTTTCCTGTACCGTTTTACTATAGATATGTTGATGATATTATTGTATGTGTTCCTGCGAATATGATAGATTATACAGCAAATTTATTTAATAGTTTTGATAAGAATTTACAATTTACAGTTGAGACACCAAGCAACAATAAAATAAGTTTTCTAGATCTTCTTATTATTCATAACGAACAAAAAATTTCCACGGATTGGTATAGGAAACCAACTTTTTCTGGTAGATTTCTAAATTTTAATTCTCACCACCCGATTAGTAATAAGATTGGTATAATATGTTCTTTAGTTGACAAATGTATTAATTTAGCTGATACACACTTCCATGATAAGAATCTTAATCTAATTAGAGATTTATTATTGGAGAATGATTATCCTATGGATTTCATTAATAAACATATCAATAAACGTATATTACACATTAAAAATAATAATAAAAATACTTGTAATTCTAAGAACATAAATTTTAATAGCATTTTAGTTTTCCCATTTATTAAATATATCAACCCGGAATTAAAAAATATCTGTAAGTGTTACAACTTAATTATGATTAATTCAATCTCCAATAAATTCAATCATATAATTAGACTAGGAAAAGATAGATACCAAAAAAATGAAAAATCTCAAGTTGTATACAAAATTAATTGTTGCGATTGTGATGCGTCGTACGTGGGACAAACTTCTCGAAAATTGATTGTAAGAAGCAAAGAACATGTTAGCGATTGTAAATTTAAGAGAGACAAGTCAGTTTTACACGGACATATAGCGAATACTAATCATAAAATCGATTTCAAAAATATTAAAATTTTAGATCAAGAGCCTAATTTACAGAAAAGATTACTATCTGAAATGCTACATATCCATTCCCAATGCAATAGCTTGAATAGACAGTTTGACACTAATTTTTTGAAGTCAGATTATAAAATTTTTATTAATAATAATAAGTTGATATAAACAAGGCTTACTATTATAGGTTTACATATCTTATTGTGTATTTATAGCTAAAGTGTTTCTTACCCCTCCTATACATACTCTAGAGATGATAAATACTGGGAAATTGCGTGCGCCGTCTCACTTTGACTAGTGGTCTCTTATTGTGTCCACTTATTTATATTTGTATATATAGTTTTTTGGTAAGTGTTGTTAAGCGAGTGTTTATCAATTTTAGTGTCTTTTTTTATGTTAATAAACTTGTATTTCGTGTGTATTTTCACAGACCTTGAAAAGGGACGGAAATAAACCGTCCGAAACGTCGGAATAAATTTTTTAAAAACTTTTGTTTTTATTTAATTACTACCTAGGCAGTAGAACCATCAGCTTCCTAACTTACTTAACTTTCTACTATGACTGCCATTTGCGACAATTAACTACAAATAATAATAGTTATTAATATTTTTACATAGTTTTGAATGAATTTAAACTTTGAAATCATTCTTAAATCATTATTATAAATCATTATTAATTTTAACTTCAAAATCATTATTTTCAATAGTTAAAAGTTTATCATAATTAGATCTTAATAAAGCAAGATAGGTAAAGTAAAAATAAGATCATACATCGCACCTCTACTTCAAAGCTCCTCTTATTGGCCCTTCTCACTTTCTTTACTGCGCAATTTCAGGCATTTTATCATTATGTGTACACTCTGATAAATTAAAACATTATGAAAAATCATTGTTATAAAAAATTAAACTAAACAAATTTAAAAACGAATACAGTAATATTCGAGACGGTAGATAGGGAGCGCGCGAAGCGCGCCTGTGTTGCCTAGTGGGTAATAATAATGATAAGGATCGTGAGTAGTATACATCCTACTATAGCGAGTCGACGACGCATCAGTCACCGGCCCGTCCCGGGACGCGGCACCTTTGTTTTGATAAAAATGGTAATTAATCCATGTTTAATTGCTTTTTAATGGTTTGTTTATATAAACAAACATAAATAAACGTGTTTGTTTATGTTTATTTACATAAACAATCAATAAAACACACATTAACTACATATTATTTTTATGAAAAACATAAATAACGCCTGTAATAAATCAGTGTTTTATTGCTTGTTATGATTGTTTATATAAACAAACCATTAAAAAGCACTTAAACATACATTAATTACCGTGTTCATCAAAAAACAGCCGCGTCCCGGAACGGGGCGGTGACTCATGCGGTACAAGTCTGCGACAGCTATCCCGGTATAGCGTAATATATTTGAGACTGTATCAGCATGGTACAGTGGGGCACGATTGAACTCGTGCTCTGTATAGCGCGTTCTTTTCGAAGAGTATATGAGCATGCTATAGTGGGGGTAGCTGAGCGAGCTGGACCCCCCTGTCGCAGCAGCCGAAAGCCAGCGTCTGCAAATCCTTACCTTGCGGAGAGCTTGGTGACGTCACGATTTTTATCGAGTATAGCTGCGATAATTGTGCGTGTATGATAGCCTCCCACAGCGGGCGTGTGTGTGTGTGTGTGTGTGTGTGTGTGTGTGTGTGTGTGTGTGTGTGTGTGTGTGTGTGTGTGTGTGTTTGTGTGTGTGTGTGTGTGTGCGTGTGTGTGGTTTTCATCCTACTACACGGTGTCGCGGAGCCTACTCTAAATTTTCACTCCGGGGATAAGTGTTAATATATTATATGGGTTAGGTAGAGTGAAAAAAATTAGAAATATTATTAGAAATATTATTATTTTTATTAGAAAAAAATTAATTTCAAATCATTACAAAAAATAATACAAATTAATTTTCGGAACATATAAATGTATAAATCATTAGCCAAAAAAAAAAATAGTTTGAATAATATTACAAAAAAAAATACAAAATGAATTCCATTATTATTAAAAAAAGTTATTAAAAAAATTTTACATACTATTACAAAAATAAAAAATTTTTATCTCTTTTATCTCTCACTTTTTTGAGAGATAAGTCCAGCGGAGATTCCCCTTCGTCTTCTTCTGACAGTTCCTTGTTGGGGGAAAACAAGGTTTTGCTTGCCCAAAATGTCTGACACGTTTTGACAACTTTACGGCATACGCCGCACCGCCACTTGCCACACACTGCACACAACTTCCACGCGCAGTTTTTGTATTTTCTCTATAATTTCTTTGAACACGTGTCACACGTGTATGGCACCGGTAGCAAATGTTTTGTAGATCGCACCATTCGCCTCTGCTGGTGCTCCTGCTGCTCCTGCAGCTGCTGCTGCTGCGCCTGCTGCTGCGCCTTCTGCTGATGATGCATCTGTGGCTGCTGCTGCGGATGCTGTGCTTGCTGCGTATGCGACGGCTGCTGCTGTTGCGCCTGCTGCTCCTGCTGTTGCTGCTGATAATGATGCACCTACGGCTGCTCCTGTGGTTGCTGATGCGATGTCTCTTCCGTTGGGGAAGCAGGCGACGTCATACTATTTTGGCATACGCAGCCACTAATCGCACAGTCGTCACATCGTAGTGTCGAACAATAATCGCACTGTATGACCTTATTGCTTGATCTAATGATGCACATGCATCTGCAGCAGGAGCGCGCGTTTCTTATCTTCTCACTGAGGTGTCTGTCGAACTGCTTCTGCGCAGCGTACAACTGTCGTTGGAACAAAAGAATTTCATCCGTGATCTTCTTCAACACACACACATCACTCTCCACTTCTTTTTTTAATTGATTTATTATCCTGGTTTTTTTATTCACCAACTTTTTCACCACTTTTTCTTTTTTTTCTAATTTTTCGACCACCCTCTCTAAGGCGCGCGATTTCTTAATCCAACTCATGTTGGTGAGCTCTGACGAATGAATAATGCCTTGACTCAAGTCAGAGGTGTCTGGACCCAAGTAAAACCTTATTTTTCGTATGGTGGACGAAGGTGGGGGTTTGCTAAACTGTCATTTTATACGTCAAAGATAAGAGTCCATATGACGCCAAGTAACAACATGACTGAATTATTAGCGCCACACTTGCCCACAGCAGAAATACCAAAGGGGAATTTGGCGCGTTCAGGATGTTAGTACTTTAAGAGTATCGAGTGAGTTGAAACCGCTCTATTCGAAACATAAGTCGATTCTCGACACACACACACACACACACACACACACACACACACACACACACACACACACACACACACACACACACACACACACACACAGACACACATACACACACGCACACATACACTAAGTTGTTGTTTCGAACGAGATTACTCCTTAACGAACTTTTTCTTCTCGGAACTATATTCGTAAAGAAGAAGAGAGGTGTCGAATTCACCCCTGTAGATAGCGTAAGTGGGAGTGCGAATTTCGATACACCATGCAAACGGTAAGATTGGCTGGAGGGGCAGTTATTCGCATTATAAAAGCTACTGATTTACCCGTCGCTCATCTCAGTAGCTATGCGAATCATGGCGCGAGTCAATAGGCCTTTTTTACCGCGAGTGCAAGCTGAGGAGCATAGTGATTTGCTATTTGTATGGCGAAGGTGCGACATAACTTAGCGGCGAAGACTCCGCAATATGAATTACGCGCATTTACGCTGCGAATTGCGATTTCTGCTGTCGCAAAGTGGGTTTCGACGAATAGCGCAATTTTATTTGAGAATATTTCGCAATATTCGCTCTGCACTATTAATAGCCGGTGAATATATCTCGGAAATCGGAATGGCTAATACTATCATTTTACAAGACATGATAAGCGCATACCAAGAACAAAGAGGTAAGTAAAAATATTATTATTTTAGAAAAAAAATATTTTTTGCTTATTAAAAATAAATTACAGCATTGGATGATTTGCTTGCCGATGATAGCGATGCCTCTACAATATTTATGGACTATAGCGGACGCCAAAATCCTGTAGCACGCGCTTTAAGCTTTCAAAGTGAAGCCGAATCGTCGAGCAGCAGCAGCAGCAGCAGCAGAGAGGAAGAAGAAGAAGAAGAAGAAGAAGAAGACGAGGCACGCGAGCAGGGAAGTGTTGCAGACGGTACAAGCCCCAGCGAAGAGGATATCTCAGGTAGCGATGACGAACAACCACGCTTAATATACGTTCCGATTCAACAGCAACAGCAACAACAACAACAACAACAAGAAAACGAAGAAGTACTAGAGGCGGGTGCGCTTTCTGAAGGTGAAGAGAGCGAAAGCATGATTCGAGTAATGTCTTCCTCGGACGAAGAAGACGGAAATACAATGATACCACAGCGGTTACTCGCAACGCTGAGACAGTATACAGAACCTCGCAATGCTGTGGAGAGGACCATTATGAGCGAGGACCCCCAGCCGAGTGGAAACGCCGAGCGGCCGCGGGCGGGGACACTGCACAATTTTTACACCTCCAGGGCGCGACGTTCGGAAAATTCATTCCATAATTTAGAGGATGGAAATCGCTTGGTATGGAATAGTTTCGACGAGACTAATCCCCTTGATCGCCGTGTCAATGAATGTAAGTTTCTTTTATTCATCAATATATTTTCGCGCACATTAAATTTTTTTATAATCGGTTTTTTAGTTATACGAAGAAGACTAAATAGTTCTGATGGATTGGCCACACTTGGGTACGATATCCCACATTTATTTGTTTACGTGAGAAGAATTATTCACGTACGACGTGCACAAGAATTGCGCTGGTTCCATGACCAGGTCGTAGATGAAAGTTCTCCTTTGTATACAACGGGTGATTTAGAAGATTTATTAGATCGCGTGCGCGAAAGTTTTAACGGGAAGCCGGAAGACTAATTGTTTTAATAAAAAAAAAATATTGTATTTTTTTAAATTTAACTTTTAATATACATATTACAGTGCGAGAAGGTGACTTTTTATTTTATTCACCATCACCCTCTCCTTCATCGGACATAGCTTTGTCACCTACAGCATCATCTACAAGCTCGATATGGCCATCGCTCCCACCATCTCCCGCATCAGAAATTGCCGTAAATTCAACAGTGGGCGAGAGTAGAGAACCACTGCAATTGGGCGAAGGCAGTAGCATGTATAGGAGCAGTGCCGAAGAAGACGGCAGCGGAGATAACTTAGAGAACGAGACTCTCGAGATAAGCCCACCGGGGGTAAGATTTACTATTCTACAAGAAAGCGAGAATTTCGTACGTAGATTTCAAATTGTCGGTCTTTCCATTGTACTGCGCGTCAACAATCCGCCCGACGAATGCGATAACCCAATGTTTTGGATCGAATTGACTGCGGGATATTCACGCGTATGTTATTTCGGTGGTGCCGGATGACGACACTGTATTAGTCGGAGTTGCGATAAGGAGTGAACACTTTTTGCACGGCATGGCTGGTCTGTCTTTTCGTCCACCTGAAAATTTTTTTTACGATGATTTATGGAATTTAATTTCCAGTATAACTCAAAATAACCAAGATTTTCAAGTGGATGATAGCTTTATTTTAAAAATCACATTTATAAGCGTTCCTGTGGGCTCGGGTGCAGCCAGATCAAAAAAATTATCCATCGACAGCGTGTCTCAGCGTTCAATAGTATCAATCATCAACGATGATAATTTATGTCTGCCGCGTGCGTTAGTAGTTGGGGAAGCTCATATAAAATTACGCGCGAATGACTTGGTCGGAGTTCGTAAAGAATGGAATATAATACGCGACGGGCGGCGCAAGTTACAAAAGCAACGCGCGGAACGCTTGATACAAGCTGCAAACGTACGTATTCCACGCGACGGTTGTGGCTTCTACGAAATAGAAAGATTTCAGAATTTTTATCTGCAAAGTAATATTGCTATAGTGGTTTACGAGAAACCAACATTCGGCAACGGCGATCCTCCTTTTTTCGACGGGCGCGCTCAAATAGAAACTCAGGGAGAATTACAAAGGGTTATTAATCTATGCTACGACCCACGTGCGAAGCATTTCGATACTATTTTAAACGTAATAGGTTTAGCGAGGACAAAATTTTTTTGCAGTTATTGCAATAAATGCTTTCATTTCATTGATCAACACAAATGTAGAAAAACTTGCTCGAAATGTTTCGTTTCTCCACCCTGCTTATCAGATGGCATCGATTTAATAAAATGCGCGAAATGCAATAGAGATTTTTTCGGCACTTCGTGTTATCAAAATCATTTAGAGGACGGTAGTTATAAAAAGAAAAATAAAAAATTATGTGACATTGTACAATTTTGCACACGATGTTGTAAAGTAACAAATAGTTATCGCGGACGACACGTGTGTGGGAAAATTTGGTGTAAATCTTGTAAAACTAATCATTTTATAAACGAAAATTGTTATATGCAACCTATAACAAAAAACGGTGAATACGCGAAAAAAAATTTTTTATACATTTTTTATGATTTTGAAACGCGTCAAGATGAAGCGTATTTAAATCGCGAAAGCACGAAAATTCACGTACCTAATTTGTGCGTAGTACAACAAGTCTGCACGGATTGCATCGATCAAGATGATGTTTCACAATTTTGCCACACATGCGGTATTCGCGAATATGTTTTTCGGGAGAATCCTGTTACACGATTGATAGAATTATGCGTTCGAGATAAAACAGTCTTTAATCAAATCGTGTGTATCGCGCACAACGCTCGCGCTTTCGATGCCCAATTTATATTAAAGGAGTTGGCCGAGCGAGAGAGTCAAGTTTTACTCAGTGTTATTTTAAATGGGGCGAATATTATCTCTATGCGATATGGGTGTACTACATTCATAGACAGTTTAAATTATTTTCAAGCGAAATTGTGCGCTCTACCGGCTGCCTTCGGCTTGCCGCAGAGCAGCAAAATGGTTTTTTTCCGCACTTTTTTAATACCGTTGAAAATCAGGATTACGTAGGCCCTATACCCGATCCAACCTTTTTCGCACCAAATTCCATGTCCACCAACGAGAGGGCAACTTTTTTCCAGTGGTACAATGAAAACGCGCCGGATTATGTTTTCAACTTTAAAAATGAAATCGTCGAGTATTGCCGTATGGACGTGGAAATATTGCGTCGTGCATGCATAGCTTTTCGAAAAATTTTTCTCGATATCGGTAACACAGACCCCTTTGTTTCGGCGACCACAATCGCGTCGGCGTGTTCTCATTTATTTAGGAAAAATTTTCTCAAGGCTAATACCATAGGAATTTTACCACCTGCTGGTTACAGGCGCGCTGACAAACACTCTCAAAAAGCTGTCAAGTGGCTATTGCAGTGCGAGCGTGAAATCGGGCGAGAGATTATTCACGCCGGGCGTGCACGTGAATATCGGTTACCAGAAGGATTTTTAGTTGACGGATATTTGCCTCCTCTGGCGACAGAGGCTAGTGTCTCGACCACGGCATCGTCATCATCATCATCATCATCAGTTTTTACATCGGGTAAGGGCGTTGTGTTCGAGTATCAAGGCTGCTATACACACGGCTGCCCGCGCTGTTTTGAAAACAAACGCGATACGCTGACTGCTTTCAATCACACACATAACGAAGCCTACGAAAATACGCGCCGTAAGATAGATAAAATAAAGTCGCACGGATACGAGGTGCGTGAAATTTGGGAATGCGAATTCGACCGCCACATAACCGAAAATCCTCAAATCGTGAATTATGTAAATAATCATCCCCTTATTAGCAAAATGATTTTAAACCCGCGAGATGCATTCTTCGGAGGGCGCACAGAAAATATTAGATCGTATTATAATGTTAGCGAGGGTGAAACAATTAGATATACGGATATTTGCTCGTTATATCCGTATATATGTAAAAGAGGCCGCTTCCCGCTTGGACACCCAGATATATTTGTCGGTAGTCAGTGCGATACGTTGACGGGAGGAAACAATGATAATCTCTCGCGAATAAAAGGATTGATCAAATGCAAAGTGTTGCCGCCTCGCAAATTGTTCCTTCCTCTCCTACCGATAAAAATGCACGGAAAATTACTGTTTGCTCTTTGTCGCTCTTGTTGCGAGGAGATGCGACAGGATGATTGTAATCACGAAGACGATCGCGAGCGTGAATTCTCGGGTACGTGGGTAGCTGATGAGATAAGAAAAGCCATAGAATTAGGTTATCGAATTACTAAAATACATATAATATGGAACTATAAAATGACGCAGTATGATCAGCAGAGCGATAAAGGCGGGTTGTTCGCCGGATATGTGAATGCGTTTTTGAAACTGAAACAAGAAGCTAGTGGGTGGCCAGCAAGGTGCGAGAGCGAAGGGGATAAAGAGCGTTACATAAACGAGTATGAGATAGCCGAAGGCATACGACTGGAGGGGGAAAAAATCAAGAAAAACGCTGGGTTGCGCGCAGTGGCAAAACTCTGCCTCAATTCTTTTTGGGGGAAATTTGGGCAACGCAGCAATTTAAAGCAGACTGCGATTGTAAAAACGCGCGAGGCCTTACTCAGACTCTTGGTGGCTCCCGATAAAGAAGTGCTCAGTGTATTACCCGTCAACCACGAACTCTTGTATGTACACTGGCAACACATTGCGGAGGCAGTGGAACAGGCCCCTAATACTAATGTAGTCATCGCCGCTTATACTACAGCGCAAGCACGACTACAATTATATAGTTATCTAGAGAAACTCGACCGCCGTGTATTGTACTATGACACCGACTCCTGTGTATTCGTTTGTAACGAGCGTGCGAAAAATGAGGAATACAGACCTCATATCGGCTCGCTATTAGGCGATATGACCGACGAACTCGGTCAAAATACATACATTGAAACTTTCTTATCCGGCGGTCCTAAGTTTTACGCTTACAGAGCGACAGATTCATCTACAGGAGAAAAATTTGAATGTTGTAAAATTAAAGGAATAAGGTTGGATTATACTAACACCTTGAAAATAAATTTTGACAGTATCAATCGGCTGATCGAATCTTTTTTCGGCGGCGATCCAAGTAGTATCAAATTAAACTTTAGAGCGATAAGACGAATGCCGGATCACGCTGTCGTCACACGGGACGAAGTTAAAACATGTTGTATCGTTTTGAATAAACGGCGCTATCTTAGTAAAGAATTGTCATTGCCTTTTGGCTATAAGCGTTAAAACATTTTTTATTAATAAAAAGTAAGACTTTTGTAAATGTTGTTCTTGTTGTTTGTTGTTATTTTCCTCTCTCTCTCTCTCTCTCTCTCTCTCTCTCTCTCTCTCTCTCTCTCTCTCTCTCTCTCTCTCTCTCTCTCTCTCTCTCTCTCTCTCTCTCTCTCTCTCTCTCGCAATGTTCATTTTAGAAAAATAAATTTTTTTTTTATCAAAAATATTTCACGCGCGTGCTGCTGCAACAGCTCATTTGCACGCCCAAAGTATAGACTTTTTGAAGACGGAAAATATCAGCTCATACGCGCTAGGGGTACAAGCTTGTACACACGCGGGCCGACGCGCGCGCCGCATCAGCTGATACGCGCGCGCGCGCGTGCGCGCGCAAAGTATACGCTTTTAAAGCGGCGAATATCAGCTTATACCACGCGGAGTACAAGCTTGTACACGCGCCCGGTGCGCGGTGCATATCAGCTGATGAAGCACCGCGCCGCGCCGCCGCGGGGCCCACGCGCGCCGGGGGTCACTGGTGAGACAGTTGGTCTTTTTTCATGCGAAAAAAAAATGATAAAAGCACGAGAAAATTGGGTTTAGTTGTCAGTGTCGAAAATGGATACGCGCTGGACACATCCATTTACGTGTTGCGTGTGCGGACCTACCGGATGTGGCAAAACGCAGTTCGTCAAAAAATTTCTCGAGTGGCAAGAAGTCTATCGGACGGAGCTGAGACCCCGCGATGGTGGTGGTGATCACGCACAGCGTATCGAATATCGGGAAGGTCTGTCTCAAGCGAGCGATTACTCTAACGATAGCGATAAAAAGAAATTACTTATACTCGATGATTTGATGCGTGAATCTTCATGCGATGTGATATTAGATTTGTTTACGAAGGGTAGTCATCACAAAAATATTAGCGTTATATTCATAACGCAAAATATTTTTCATAAAGGAAAGTCACAGCGCGATATAAGTCTGAACACAAAATACATCGTACTATATAAAAACCCGCGTGATCGCGCTCAAATACAGCACTTGGCGCGTCAAGTGTATCCGGAAGATCCAAAATTTCTACAAGAGGCCTACCTTGATGCCACGCGAACTCCACATACGTATCTTTTTCTCGATTTATCGCAAGACTGTGTCGACGAATTTAGATTTCGCTCTTGCATATTTCCCGATGACAAAAGGCACTACGCTTATGTGCCAAAAAATTCAAAATTTCGATAGTTTAATTATATTTTATGGTGAAGGAGAGGGGGGGGGGGGGTGAAGCAAAAAAAAAAGGAAATAGATAAGTCAGACGCGCGAGCACTCGACACAGTTGAGAGATAACGATGGCAGGAGCAACACGGATGAATTCTAGACGCTGTTTGCCTTGTACTAAACGTTTTCCCAAAAAACAGTTGGCACTTTTGAGTGCTCTGTCACACTGCGACGGCAAACAACGTTCGGCCATTCTTCGCACGGCTGATAAATCGCTCGTCAAGTGCATATGCGAGTGCGCATTAAACGTTTTACACGGTGTAGTGAAATTGAGAGATTGCGAGAAGAAACAGCTGAATAAGCACAAGCTCGTATTGCGCAGATTAATCAATCACAAGTCATCAAGTTGGAAAACTAAAAAACGCGCAATAGAGCAGAATGGAGGATCTTTTTTGCCAGCTCTTCTAGCGCCCATCGTAGGCGCACTCATATCTAAACTGTTTGGAGGAGGAGGAGGAAAGCAGTGAAAAAAAGTAATCAGAGAAAGCGGTATGGAACGAACTCGTAAAATGGTAATCGTGCCCGCAGACGCAATCGAACGCGTGCAAGCCATCGAAGCAACGAAAAATATTGCCCCGAGTGAAGTCTCCGACGTAAATTCCGTGCAAACTCCCGGTGATAATTTGATCAGATTAGATGCTGAAGTGTTCGATATTCTTCACTCGAAGAAAGGGGTTAAGGACGTTTACGAAAAATGTCAAAATTACTTACAAGTTTTGCGACGTTATCTTTTTTTCCGTGAAAGCGAGCACAACAGCAGCAGCAGCGATGCTCAGCAAGAAATCGACTAAATTGACGAGACACTAGCACCACTCACCGAAGAAGCCATTATCGATGGTGTACCTAAGGCATATCAGCGCAAGGTTCGGCTTTTGTTGCGTCATTGGAAAACAGTAGCACCCGAACGTCTCAAGTGGAGCAATGCCGGAACAGTGAGTATAGGTGGTCGCACGGTAGAGCGTTCAAATATTATAGAATTACTGAACTATGTGGTTCGAAGGGGAAAAAATAACGACGAAGAAGCACCAGTTGGACGTATGGAGTTTTCTAAATTTGTTAAAACTTCCGATACTCCGACGAATTTAATAGGCAGCAGCGAAGTTTTAAAAATTGGCAGAGTACTCACAGCGAATGCAGAGCCCTCTCCCGTGCTTACGAGGAGAAGAAAGGCTGAACAAAGTAAAAAAAAGTGGTTACGATTCCAAATATAAAAACGGCACACACTCACACATTGTGCCAAAACGGCACCTAATTATCAGCTGATTTTGACATGAAAATTTATCGTTTAAAATTATTTTAATATTAATTATTATTTATTATTATAATTTATTATTATCGTTCATTTACTTGAATCTATACGATTAACTAATGTATTTAAAATAACTGTGGCAAAGAATTTTTGAATTATTTGTCATAATTTAGGAATGTAAAATTAAAATTAACAATAATAAATGATAATAATAATTAATAATAAATGAAAATATCAACAGGATTTTCAGGTCAAAATCAGCTGATAATCAGATGATAATCATCTAACAGTCACCTTATAGTTACCCGATTCTCAGATGATTATCGGCTGATATGCACCTGAAAATCATGTTGATATTTTCATTTATTATTAATAATTATTATTATTATGAATTATTGTTAGTAATATTACATTCCTAAATTGTAACAAATAATTCAAAACTTCTTTGTGAGCATCTACATTTTTCGACATTTTTTCGAATACATTAATTAATTGTAGATTCAAGTAAATGAACCATGATAGTACTTTATAATAATAAATAACAATAATTAATAATAAATAAATTTTAAACGATAAATTTTCATGTGAAAATCAGCTGATAATCAGGTGCCGTTTTGGCACGATTATCACCTGATTATCAGCTGATCAGCTATCAGGGCGTCGTTCTGACGGGCAGTGACGTTGTCCCCTCTATCGGAGAATGCAGTCGAGGTATGTTCCTCCACGACGTGAGAGTTTTTTCGACCTCCTGTAGTGTCTGCTCCTCGAGGATGGACCGAGGTGTTGGCACGTATTCCCGAGCTGTTAGATCTCATGTACCCTCGGGAATATATGGCTCGTCTCATTCTCAGAGGACCTCGTCGATGGCCTCGATCTCCTTCATGTTCGCTGTTAGTCAGCTGGATTTGAACTGGGCGCCTTTGGGAAAACTATCGTTAATTCTCGTCTATCCCTGCGTTTACCTTTGCGGTTGATCACCCGTACAAGTTTATTCTTACAATTTTAGTTTCGCAGTTTTGTTTACAATTTTTGTCGCTCGGGCTACCATCGGTAACTAGCGGCCCTTACAATTTTCCGCTCGCTTTTATACCGATTTGACGAAGGGTTTGAGGTCCTTTACGTGAATATTCCGTACTAGTTTCCCCCTCTCGTCTCATAGATCGAATATTACTGGACTTATGTGTTTTTTTACCGTATATGGTCCGGCGAACTTATCTAGTAATTTTGCGTTGAAACGTGAATGCTATTTCGTTTAAGGAGGTACATAGGTGATACGAAGATGCAGAGATCATAATAAAATTTGAACACATTATTCTTTGAATTATGCGGAGCACGCACGATTTCTTTCTATATTTATTATCGCACATATTTTAAAAATATTTTATTCGAAAGTTGGCAGGTTATACACGGGCTCTTATGGGACTTGGTCAAAAATAGCTGATTGACATAGAGTGCGATTTTGTAAAAAAGCAGAAAGTGCAATAAAAAACTAACGAACATATTGGCTAAAACCTTAAGAAGCTGTTCGCGAAAGTTCAACTAGTTTAACCGCATGAATTTCCGAGTATTTAACGAAAACGTAAACAAAACATCAAGCTTGATGGCTGCGCGCGAAGGTGCGCGGTAAGAGGAGGGCCGGTGCGCGGTGTGAGGGGAATACCCCTCTACTCGCCCCGCGGCATGACTCCTATGTACCTCCTTAAATGCAAATCCCATGTTTTTTGGTTTTTACTGGTGTATTGCACTATCATGCTTTTAACGGTACGATTTGCACGTTCAACGGGTGCACGTTATACGGTGGTGTCTTCCGATGCTGAATTTCGGCGTTTTCTCGGTTATCACGGTAAACTGGTATCCTTTTAAAAACCGCTGCTAACTGCTTTAGCAGAATGCTTTCTCAAAGAGAACTCATAAATTACTTCAAATAATTTTTTTAAATGTACATTTTAATATAAAATTTCATTCTTTCTACATATCTGATTTTCCATAAATACAATTATTCAAAATGATCAATTGCAAATTAAAAAGTTTAAGCTATTATCACATGCTATTTATTGAAATTATGAATTAATTGCATTACTTCGAAATTTCTTTAGCGTTTTCTTCGAGAACCTGCTAACTCGGTGTTTGCTTCAAAACCCCACCAACTCAGCGAAGACTTCGAAAATCCACCAACTCATAGAGTGGTTTCAAAAACCATATAACTCGACGAAGGTTTCAAATATCCTCTAACTCAGGCGTTTTTTTTTTCTTTAATTTTATAGTGGTAGCTCTATTTTGAGGTACAATTTCTGTATAAGCGATGAAAAAAATTATTTACGATTTTTCCATATTTTTATTTATTTTTTTAACCGACTTAATATTATCCGTTTCGACGGACAAAAATATGGATTGATAGTTAATTTCAAGACTTTTAAGAAAATGTGACTACTTTCAACGAATATTCAAACTCAACGCCGTAAAAAAATATTTTCGATTTTTCCATATTTTTCTTTATTTTTTTAACCAACTTAATATTATTCGATTAGGCCGAAGAAAATATGAATCGATAAGGGATTTTCAGGCCTTTCAGAAAATGGGCCTACTTCCGACCGATATCCAAACCCAGAGCCAAAAAAATTATGTTTGATTTTTCCATATTTTTCTTTATTTTGTTAAGGGGGTACCATAGTCGTACCATTACCGACCGAGAAATTCACACAGTTTCAAGCTGATTAAAAATAAAATACGAAAAATCACAAAAAAACAAGAGAACACTTCGCTGCGGTTTTGAACGTTCTATTACCTAGTAAAAGTTTGAAGTCGAAATATTAAATGGTTTTTGCAAAAACTTTGAACAAAACAAAATTCGATTTCGTTCAAAGTTTTTGCAAAAACAACTTGATATTTCGACTCCAAACTTTTACTGGATGATAGAACGTTCAAAACCGCAGCGAAGTGTTCTCTTGATTTTTTGTGATTCGACGTATTTTATTTTTAATCAGCTTGTAACTGTGTGAATTGCTCGGTCGGTAATGGTAGGACTATGGAACCCCGTTAACCAACTTAATAATATCCTATTCGGACGAAAAAAATATGGATAGATCGGAAATTTCAAGACCTTTCAGAAAATTGGCCTACTTTCGACCGATATCCAAATCCAGAGCAAAAAACAAAATTATTTTCGATTTTTCCATATTTTTCTTTTTTCTTTTTAATCGACTTAATAATTCCGATCAGGCCGAAAAAATATAGATAGATAAGAAATTTCAAAACCTTTCAGAAAATGGGCCTACTTCCGACCCATAGTGGTCCAAAATCCGAGAAAAATGGATAAAAATCATGCTCGTCTAGAGGTTTCGCAAAAATCCAACAAAAACCCATGGAAGTACTTCCTGAGATACTAAACTTGAAAGCTTTTTGACTTATTTATTATTCACTTTTTTATTTTTAACGATAAACTCAGTTGAATCGCGATTTTTTATAATTTTTCGTATTTATGGACTTACTAAATCAAGGGAATTGCTTAGTTACTTAGATCTACTCCACGGGTCCCAATATTTTTACATATTTTAGCCCACTAAAGGTATTTTAGGTACCATTTTTAAGATTTATAGCGTTTTTATGAGACATATTTAGAAAAATTCGCATTTTATTTGAAAAAATCCTGTTCTACTGCTTTAAATCTAACAACAAAACATATATTCATAACTTTTTCATGTATTTTGATTCACAGCATCGAAATTTAAAGGTATTTTGATAAAAAGGTTGGCAATATTATTTAAACTTTTTTATTTTTAACGCTACCCTTAGTTGAATCGCGATTTTTTAAATTTTTTCTTATTTATCGATTTATTTAATCAAGGCAAATGCTTAGTTACTTAAATTTATTTCACGTGTGCCAAGATTTTTATATATTCTAGGCCACAAAAGGTATTTTGGGTACCATTTATAAGCTCTATGGCGTTTTTATGCGACGTATTTAGTAAAATTCGCATTTTACCTAATTCCCTTTCTAGGGCTTTAAATTTAAAAATAAACTATACATTCATAACTTTTCGATCTTTTGGTTCACAGAATCTGCGTTATCTTTCGTGCCAATACACAGGAGATACAGCTTTTTTTATTTGTAGCGGTTCACACATTCGTCATCAGAAAAGAAAACTTCTATAAAAGTTGGGTGTGTTTTCATTCGTATTAAGTATTCTACATTATTTTCTTTATTAAATTATTTTGTTAGGGAGCCCTAAGAAGTTAAAACAAAAGGTAAATAAAATGAAATTCTGCTTAGATTTTTTATTCCTCCTCATCGGAAGAATTTTCATTTTCATTTATTAATAACACTTCATTTTCTGTGATAACTTAATATTTTTCTTTTCTTTAATTTTTCGTTGTAATGAAATGAGTGGATCTGATGTTAAATGCAAACGCTTGAATGTATTCATGTTTGTATGTACCCTAGAAACATAATATACTTATTTCTTTTTCCAAATAACATCTTTATTTTTGTTATATGATTGATTCATCAAATAAGTGGAAAAATAACTCCAGCGACTTTTCTTACCGAAATAATCAAGATGGTTGAAATGTTGTTTTCTCTATCTTGTATTTGAGCTGTAGAATAAGAATCGATAGGTACTTGAGCTTAATCATTACTAGATCGTAGTTTTTTCAAAGATTAACGTTTAGAAAAATCGATAGAGTTACACAATTATTAATTAGGTCAAAATTAAGGATTTAAGGTATAGCTATTTCAAATAAGCATAATGAATTTTTCCTTTATAAAAAACTTCAATTTATTTATCAATTAGGGTAGACATATATTATATAAAATTTTTTATGACTACGGAGTTACTGAATCTTTCAATACAAAGCAGTCTTAATGGCGGAATAAATCATGTAAAATAGTGGAATTGCAGTAAACTTATATATAAGAGAAAAATCTATGCTACGGAGTTACGTGTAATTAGTATCTTGTATATAGTTTTGTCTATTAATCTTATTATTTGTCGTCTTATTAATTTTGAACTTACTATATCTGATCCAATAATACTTTTCAATAGCAAACAAGTACCGTTTTTGCCTCTTATGTGTCTTTTTAATATGTAGAAATGCGTATTTATTGAAAAACGTCATATAAATAATTGTATTTAAATATTTATAAGTGAAACACATATTATGTGAAATATGATGTACATGAGTATGGATACTTAAAAAAATGCGTGATAATTGCTTTTTAGAATAATTAAACATAATTCTTCCTCAGAACTTATTTTACAATAATCATAATAGTATATTTTGTAACGGGATGGCTAATGGGGGAAAATCCCATTAAACCACAGGCCAGCGATGCCCTAGAACACGGTGCCGCGGGTGTCAGACTAAAATGACTTGCCCGGGGATCTGCTCCTGAAGTCCCGAAAACAATGCGAAGATCACACGCGAACTTCGCTTTCCAACTTATTGGATCACTCAGTGAAAAGCGCGCGCTCGAAGAGTAAAGCGCGCGGCCGCTAGACTCAGATACGAAAACAACCGGCGGAGTCGTTTTCCCGCGGAGGCGGCGTATTCGGGAGAAGGTTAGGTTAGGTCAGTAAATAAAGAATAGCCTCAATTACTTCACAGAACAACAACTAGGTCTATTCATAAAACTTTACATAAAAATAGGCGTCGCGTTGCGCGCAGAGAAGAAGGTGGGATCCGCCACTTGGCGCGGGCGGATCGAAGTAATTATTTTCGCGGAGCCGGTGAAGACAATACCGGCCGCTCGCCGCTGCGAATCTAAAATACACAAATAGATCGCTGCGCGGGAAGTACAGAGAGGCTTACCGGGAGAGGAGTGCACTCCCCTCGTCGCTCGCTCACGAATCCGCTCCTGCGTCAGGCTTTATCTTCCGGTCGGCTTCGGAGTATTCAGGCCGAGTCCTAACATCCAGCCTGCACCTACAGACGCTTCGGACCCCAGGAGTGACTCGGATTGTTCACGTGCGCTGCTCTCCGTGGACGGGACGTGGATGGGCGCTGCGCTGTACCGATGTATCGCACGGTGACCATTTTCTCCGGACGATCTACGTTCGTGTCCGTGCGGTCCGACGGCCCGAGAGAATCTGATTCAAAAATGAATTGAGCGTGACTTTGCAACCGCCAAAGAATCCGCGAGAACGAGAGCCAAACGAGTTCGATAGAATACGGAGAACCGAGATTCTTACTTTCTCCGTATTTTATCCTGGAACTCCGTTATAATTTATTGACGTCGAATTCCTCCTCCAAGATGAGATTAAGCTTACTTGAGTTAGTCACAGTACTATTAAGTTAATATTACAAATTGAAGTATCTGTCAATTCTTTAATAATTTTATTTAATCATCATTTAATTGAAAACTATACAATTGAAATTTCAATTATTGATTAAAGGTAACTTGAATTAAATATTATAAAAGTAATGACTGAATGTACAGAAGTCTAATCAAGTATTAAAATATCAGCTATTATCTAAATGGATATTTAAAGGGGTCTTGCACTTAGTGTCTTCTAAGACTAAAATCAGCTGAAAAATGAGAAAAATGTAGTTTAAAAAATAAACAATATATATACTATAAATATAAACTATTTCTTATAAAATGGCCTAAGATAGCCCTATTTTACTGTTGCCCTATTTTAATCACAAGGAGAGTGCGTAACCTTTTGATCACGAATTTGTACCAAATTGAAATATTGTGTTTAAGAGTAAAAAATATTGTACCCTTGTCCCAGGATTTATTGTTATTGTTATTGTAAAAATGTGTTATTTTTTAAAAACGTACATTTTTATTTCTAATAAAAAAAAATAATTCTAACTTTAACTCCTTAACTAGTGCGACTTTTACAACTTTTCGTACCAAAACTGGTAGCCGTAAATAATAAGTCAAATAATTATTAAAGTTGTTAATAATGATTATTATTAATTAATAATATTATTATTAATAATATTATTATTATTATTATTACTATTATTGATGGAAAGGCGGTGATATGGAAGAAGGAGCGGACGAATATAAGCACAATCAGACGAACTAACACCTTATAGAATTCAGTTTTATTTATCTTATACAAATTCCCTGTAGCTGTATTGATCACAGTTAAATACCTCTCTGTCGCACTCGCTCTCGCTCACTTTCTCTATACAAAAAACTAAAACTAAACTTATTGCTTTATTTAATGATAATCAGATCACACACGCGCGTGCGCTCGCTGGCAGCTCTCATAGAGCACTGTCGCTTTTCGGGGGTGCCGCTCGCAGGGCACAAGGCAGAAGGGCGAAGGGAAGGGAAGAGCGCTCTGAGAGGGTGAGGGCAGCGGAGGTAGGCCCGTATTCCTAACACTCCCTCCCGGGCCTCCTCAGCTGCGTAGCCCTCTCTATGGCTCTCCTAGTTGGATTCATCTCCTCCTCCTCTTCCTCCTCTTCATCTCGTCTTACTTGCCTTCTGAAAATCAAACAACACAAATATTAATAAAATCATAGTTATAAATTAAAAATCAGTCTAACTAACTTTGTATGTAACTCAAAGGACAGCGGCTTCGTCATTACATCTGCCTGCTGTTCCTTAGACGCTAGCCACCTTACGCATATTAACTGTCGCTTAACGCATTCTCTCACGTAGTGTTCCTTAATATCTGTCATGAGTCGCAATTTATTACTGCCGCTCGTTTTTATATTCGTTACAGCCGATCGATTATCGCACCATAATGCCATTAGTGCGAATTTTTCAGTCAATACATTCTTTAATGAGTTATATATGGTTACTAACTCCTGACTACAGTCGCTCATTGACACATACTCGGCCTGACATGTTGACACACTCACATACCGTTGTTTGCGTATTCTCCAGGCGATAGTATCTCCAAAGAGTTTAATAACATATCCACTCGTTGTCAAAGAGTTTTTACAGTCGCCAAAACTCGCATCAGAGAAACCTTCGAAACAGTCGCGTTTGCCAAGATAATTCAAACCTGTCGCTGCAGTTCCCTTTAGACATCTAAACACTCTCTCTACTCCCTGCCAGTCGCTGTCCGTCGGTTTTATTTGATGTCTGCTTAGCACGTTTACTGCGTAAGCTATGTCCGGTCTGCATGCGTTTGCCAAATACAAAAGAGTACCTATGACTTCACGATAAGGTCTGTTTTCGTTATCTTCGGTCGCTATTAGCTCGCTTATGTTCTCTTTCTCCTTTCGCTCCCGTCGCTTTCGGTTCGCTTCCTGATTCGTAATCATTGGTGTTCGTTGTGGATGTACGTTCTGATAGCCAAATTTAATAAACATTTTATAAATGTAACTTTCTTGGTGGATTTTCAACGTTCGATTTTTCCGATCCCTTTCAATTTCTAGACCAAGAAAGGATTTTGGCTCGCCTATGTCAGTCATATCGAAATTTCTCTTTAGATCGGTTTTTAATTCCTTTAACTTTGCACTGTCGTTACAAGCCAGAAGTATGTCGTCGACATATAAGACTAGAATCAAAAATTTGTTTCCTTTATGCCAAGTGAACAGACATGGCTCGTAGAAGTCTGGTTTTAAGTCAAATCTTTTCACAGTTTCAGTGAACTTTTGATTCCAGCACTTGGGACTCACTTTCAGTCCATATAGTGCCTTTTCAAGTTTACACACTTTCTGTCGCTTAACTCCAGTCGAACATTCTACTCCTTCCGGAATTTCCATAAATACAGGAACATTCAGATACCCGTTCAAAAATGCTGTCTTCACATCCATTTGACAGAGTTCAAGGTCAAACTTATTTGCTATCGCAAACGTCATTCGAATTAAGGGTAATCGAGACAGGAGCATAAGTCTCCTGCAGATCCTATTCGTTTCTATCCTTAAAACTCCGGATGACCAGACGAGCTTTGTATCGGATATTACCATCTGGTTCTACATTTTCTTCAACACCCACCTTGAATCAATTACATTCTGTCATTTTTCGTCGCTAGGTGATGTTTTTCTGTCCACTAATTTCCATACTCGATTTTTACTCATGGATTCGAGTTCACTGTTAATGGCTTCAATCCATTTTGATTTATCAGTCGCTCTCATCGCGTCTTGGTAACTAGCCGGGTCTCCGTTTACTGCAGACATCATAGCATATATCGTTGTGTTATCTGATTCCGTCGTTTGAGCCGAACTTTCTTTCGCTTTCGGCGGATGTCCACGTCCTCTTTTTACTGTCTCTCCCTCCGATTCAGTTTTCTCCGTCGCTTCTGAATTGAATTTAACAAACCACGTGCCTGGATTTATTTTGAGGTCATCTGTCTCCTAGTTGCTTATTTCATTCTTTTTGTATTTATTACCAAACACTAGCTTTTCGTTGAAGTTAACATCACGGCTTTCCTAAAATTTGCCTTCCTCCGGCTTGAGCAGTAAATATCCAGTCTCTTTGTATCCTATTAGTATAACTCTCCTTCCTATGTATCTGAATTTCGGTCCAGTTTTACGTTGCAGTTTCATGTATGCCAAGCAACGGAAGCGTTTCAACTGTGTAATGTTCACTCTGTGATTTGGACTGAACACTTGTATAGGTGAGATCATGTTGTTTGATTTATGCCGTATCCTGTTGTATGCATATACCGCTGCGTTCAAGGTCAGATCCCACATATTTTCGGGAAGTCCAGAATCATATATTAACGCTCGCACTTTCCTCTGGATCGTCTGGTTGAACCTTTCAGCTACTCCATTATGTTGAGGCGTATCAGGACATGCTAGCTGTAGTTCAGAATTCAGTTGCTTTAAAAATTCGGTCGTATATCCACCTGTAAATTCAATCCCCTGGTCGCTTCGCAAATAACACACTTTCGCATCTTTTCCCAATAGATTTCGAGTCCTCTTTACAAAAGATTCTAAGCCTGTCTCATCTTTAGTTTTCATTGCGTATGCCATAGCTAAGCGCGAGAAGTCATCTATAAATACAGAAATGTATTTCTATCCCTTCTGACGAGGAGCACGCTTAACAACGGTGCCCTCGTCGCCTCGCATTCCTCGTTGCCCGTGCTGGCCAAAGCCCGTGTACGTACGAAGCATTTGTGCGTACACTTACATGGGTTTTTACCGTTTTCCTAGGATTTGGCAACGACGCGAGGTGTGAACTCGCGCACCTATACATCGGCACAGAGACACACACGAAGGGCGGTGGAGAGGAGAAGCCGCCAAAAAGCGCGAGTGCCCGCGGCAGCGAAGGAGCCGCAGACTAGTCAGTAAAGGCTCATCAGTCAGAACGCGCGCCCGGAACACTTAGCCACTCCCGCACAGCAATGGATAAGCCACGCGAGAGACAGCTACGCACCGAGGCACGTGCAAGAGGAAGAGAGAGAGACATCTGCTGCGCATTATCCGCACGGAGAGAGACAGAGAGTCTCCTCCGCTTGCCAACCTCTGCTTCAGGCCACGCCGTACTGCAACCACCACCATCGACAGCCGGTCGACGGGTCGGCCTTCCATCGCAGTCAGCGGTAGCCACAGCGGTGCTGACGCACCGAAGGCGACCCAGTAGAGCAGCACAACAGCGAATCTCCAGAGAGTCAGGTGAGTAACAGTGACTCCCGGCCTCGCGTTTGCCAGCGCGCGTGTATCTAGAGAGAGCGAGGATTCGCATTGCCGTTGAGCGTCGAGAAATCGGCAGCGCACGGCGATCACCCTAGGCTTAGAGTACGGGGCCGAGAAACCCCCGGTTGCGAGGCCACGAATGCTGCATTGGCATAGAGTGTGCGCGTAATTACCATTGTTGTCGGCGCGGGTATTGTCGAGTAAAGTAGAGTCACGTAATGGATTGTCGGGTTACTTGTGTTCCTTGAAGTAAATAAAGAGAAAGTGTTTGCATATCAGTGTTATTTATTACGAGCGCCTTCCCCAAAGAACATTCCTCTCTCAGCACAGGAGTCGGCATCCCACCGACTCCGCGACGATCGGACCGACAGCCTCCAGATCCTGGGTACAAATAAGTTGTATTCGTTAGCACTGGGGCAGGTAGAAGTGCAACGTGACACCCTTCGAATATGTGGCAGGATTTATCATGCCCATGACATCTGCATGTATGACTTGCAATGGCTCTGTCGCTCGCTGTCGCGTTGTTTTATATGGAAATGTATTAATTTTTGAAATCATACATATTTCACATTTTAGTATAGAGTCATCGAAAACAACCCGTTTCAGTTCTTTAATTTCTGGCATTTTCTTTTGTAACTCTTTCAAGTAATTAAGGGGGCTAGACACCTTTTTTCTCTGAAATAAGAAGTCACATTTTAATACATAAATGTAAACTAATTATTTCATACTTTTTACATATAAAAGTGGGTATATTTACCTTACCTTAAAACTTTCTCCGATGGGCCTTTTATATGGTCCAGAACCATAGTCATCGATGAAACAAGTTTTTTCACTATCCGTAAGCTTTGAAATTTTCCTGTGGATGGATTGACTTCAGATTTGAACTAAATTACTCCTGAATAGTATAATTCTCATATGAGTGTAGGGATTTTTGATCTAATGAGAAAAAAAAATTGTGCTGTTTTTCAAGAGTTTTTTTTTTAATTTTTTAAAATTGTTTTATATTTTTTCATAATTTTTCTGATGTAAAAATTTTTTCCGACATTTAATCCTAAATCCCTACACTCATATGAGAATTATACTATTCAGGAGTAATTTAGTTCAAATCTGGAGTCAATCCATCCACAGGAAAATTTCAGAGCTTACGGATAGTGAAATAACTTGTTTCATCGATGACTATGGTTCTGGACCATATAAAAGGCCCATCGGAGAAAGTTTTAAGGTAAGGTAAATATACCCACTTTTATATGTAAAAAGTATGAAATAATTAGTTTACATTTATGTATTAAAATGTGACTTCTTATTTCAAAGAAAAAAGATGTCTAGCCCCCTTAACGGACGCATGACCTAGTCGAACATGCCATAACATGGCTTGGTTATTAATTTGTGATTCGTTTGATTTTTCTTTCAACTCAACATCGCATGTTGGTTTTTCACTTTGTTACTTCATTTATTTCGCTTATTTTTCGGTCGCGTATTGTATTTTCGATATCTGAGCAAATCACGGTGTCAGTCTCACAGTCTTTATTTTCAAGCTTACTGTCGCTTTCACACGCTTCTACTGTCTCTATCGCTTTTCGTTTACTCATGTTTCTTGTAGTTATATATGCTACGATTTTATTTTTGTCTACAATAGAATTAACACTCGCTTTATTTATTTCAAATTCTATTATCCAGTGAGAGTTCTGGTAAATGCCTGACAGAAAACTATCGTTTGATATCGGATCATAAATGTCGATTTGTTTATTATCTAAATAAACACACAAGCCTAAGTCAGTAAACTTTCGAAATGACAGAAGATTTTCCGATAGATTCTCGGCATAAATTACATTATCAAATTTCAATAATTTATTATCATTCGCTACTATTTCAACTGATCCAACTCCCTCCGATTTTAAGTTCGCATTATCATTTTTATTAGCCCATTTAATCTCATCTGACTGCTCATTATAGCTTTTAAAAATCAGTCTAGATTTAGTTAAGTGTTCCGTCGCACCTGTGTCTACCAAAAACCGAGATAATATGCTTTTATTTCCGTCGCGATGAAATACGAACGAATCGGTAATGGGATTGGCGTTTTGTACATATATTTCTTGTTTATTCGTATTCGGATACTTACTAGTATTTACATTATTTTCTGATCCGTGATCATTCGCTTTTTCCCTCGGGTTGGTAGGGTCGCTTTTTCCTCTACCTCATCTTTGGCCTCTCCATCTACGTCTGTTTCCCCGCGTGGGGTTTTGTCCGGTTTTGGCCTTTTATAATTTCCGTAATTGTCGCCGCCGTCGCTTTTACGCTTATTACTGCTAAATCGAACTCGACCGCCTCTACTTCCGCGATTATTAGATTTAAGCTGTGTGCTATCGTACCTTACCTGTTCGCTTCGCTGTCGCTGCAGTCGCTGAGGGCAGTACGCAGCAATATGAGTCGTAAACTCTTTACACTCGAAGCACATCTTTCTCCCCATGCCGAGCCGAGCGCAGTTTCTGGACATGTTTCCAAATCCGTCGCATTCATAGCACCTTGTGCTTTCTGCGGAGCTCAAGTGCGCTGCTCTAGTTTCTGTCGCCACCGTCGGTGCCTGCACCTTGATGCTCTCCACCTGCATAATATATTACAAATTATCATATGTTAGTTGTTTACCGACTGTACTTTTTGACATGAACTCAACATTTAATATTTGTGGCACTGCGTTTACGACAGCGCTATAAAAATGCATTCTTTTTCTCAGTTTCAGACAAATTTTCTACTTCAGACAAATTATTATAAGCTCGAATTACATCTTCGAATCTGTCTATAAACACAGTCGCTTTTTCTTTCGAAGGATTGTATTGCATGCTATATGAGGAAATCCGCGGAACCTTTAACTGTTTTGATATTTTTTTCTTAAAGTAATTTATTGCTGCTGGTGACAAGGTGTAAAATCTTCAATTTTTACGTAGAAAACCAGTCCGGTAATCCATATTAGTATGCCACGCATGCTCAAGTCTGGGGATGTAAAAAACTATCGAAAAAAGTCCACTTTTGGAAAAAGCGAGGATCTTCGCACGCTCAACTAATAGCAGCAATAAATTACTTTAAGAAAAAAGTATCAAAACAGTTAAAGGTTCCGTGGATTTCCTCATATAGCTGTCTACGCAGTGTCATTGACGTAACGTCTGTCTCGTTTATTTTAACCTTTAGGCTGCGGGGAAATTTCAGTACAAATTGACCTCTCAGAATATGTAAAATGTATACATAATATCACTGGATATCTCAGATAGAGTCGCTGACCTAACTGCTGGTCCATATATCGACCAGCCCCACAGGCAACGTAAAGTACAATGTAAAAAAATTTTTCTCTTTTGTTATGAAGATTTGAGAGGGTATTTCTATGTAATTTCACGCGTTGAATATGAACAAAATAGTAATAAAATTCTCGCAGACACCCTTGACCTTGAAAATTTCAAGGTCAAGAATGTTTTGAGAAATTTTAAAACTTTTTGTTATGTATTCAGAACATCAAATTTGATCTAAAAACTTCAAATATTCTTTGTCTCTAGAGTGGTCCATATATCGACCACCCCCGCAGCTAAAAGGTTAATCTCTCTAAGTCCTTTGAGTATTTCCTTTGGATCTCGAATTTCCACGACCTTCGCGTGATATGTTTGATCGATTCTATTTATAATTATATCATGAACTTTACACGTATGTCTTTTAATAACATTTTCATCATAATCTACGGTCGCTTTTACATTCGAATCAATTACATACAATAAATCAGCAATGCTCAATTCAGATTTCAGAAAATCTATAAAATGTTCGAGTTTAGTCTGATTCGTTAATTTGTATTCCCGTCGCACGTTCGAGTCTTTTGTCGTTAATTCGGCTCGAATCGTATTTCTTAGTTCTTGCGATACATCAGTCGAACTATTATTACTTTTACATAATTCTAGATTTAAATTTTTAAGTTCATTTTGCAATAGACTCGAGATTTCATCTCTATTGAATTTATTTGAATCAGGAGCTATTGCTGTAGAGTTATAAATATTTTGCGCACCGAAATTGTCGCTACTATCTATTATTTTGTCATTCTTTCCAACCTGAATCTCGGTTTCGTTTATCCTATTCTCCACTCGCCGCAGTCGCTCGTCCGTCGCTTTTCCATCCCTTTTTATCTCATCCCCCATCTTTCTAATTTTCAGTCGAAATTCGTTCATTTGGGCAGCAATGTTCTGAAGTTGAACTTGTAATTCTGTTGAACAATTGTTATCATTAGTTTCATTTTTATATTTATTTTTACTAGCTGGATTATCCTTTTCAGAATTGTATTTTGATATTATATTTTTGTTAACATATATTTTTGGATTTATTGTTTTTATGTCGATTATGTATGGTTTACCTCTCATCATATCATTTTCGGTTTCCGTCACACAAAGCACCGCTATCATTTTCGCGCCTCGCCTCGCTCTCTCTCTCTCTCTCTCTCTCTCTCGGCCAGCGCACATTAGAAGCACGCATCCGTTCTCTCTCTCTCTTTGTCTGCCGGCCGGCACACACTCGAAGCATGCGCGCTCTCTCACTCTCTCTGTCGGCCAGCGCGTATTCGAGATATTCTCTCTCTCTCTCTCTCTCTCTCTCTCTCTCTCTCTCTCTCTCTCTCTCTCTCTCTCTCTCTCTCTCTCTCTCTCTCTCTCTCATGCACACGGAAACACTATCAGCGCGCGGCGACCGCCATATTTGCGCTCCGGAGGTCCACGTGCGTGTCGAAACCTGTTGCGCGGTTTCGTGCGCGCCGCCAACTATATACTGGAGTAATATGTAATTTATTCAAGGATTTTCGAGATTCATTATTAGTTTGGTTGGTGTATGGTACGTATCTTTACAGTTTTAGCTCTATTTCCTAAACGAAATCGAATTTTGATATCTAGTTTGAAGCATCATATCCTACCGAAAATTTGCTATTGAAATAGCAATGAAAAAATACGTAAATTTTTGAGCCCCAATCCTTATATAAAGATAAAATAATTACAATTATTCCGTAATAAAATTCATAAAATTAATTTAATTCTCAAATATATTTCTAAAACAACATGTTCAATATTTTAACATGCTTAGTTAATAGGTATTTGCAATAGTTTCTTTATTTTTCTTTTAGCTTATTATTAGTATTTTATCAAATCCCACCTTGACAACATAAACATCACAATTATGATCAGTCTATGAACAGGATCGTTGTTAGGCTCTCATCTAACTAATCAGATCTAAACCCTAGGGACGCGTCCGCCCCTCGCTCTTCCCAGAATTTGACGATTTTTCTCGCTCGCATATAGCACTCGCGGTTTACACCGTCGCACGATATTTGTAACACGAACAAACTCCAATTACCGGTATTTCTTAATTTCAATTTCCCGTCGATTTTAAAACCCTCTTTCAACGGTCGCGCACATTCTATTTGAAAAACTTAATTCTCACTTACCATCGTGAGCTCGAGCTGTCGCCTGATTATCCGTCGCCTCCTGTCGCTCCCTGTCCATCGCCTCCTCGGTGCCGTCGTGCTTGTCCATTTTCCGGCCTCCCTCTGGGCCCATAACCTGATGGAAAGGCGGTGATATGGAAGAAGGAGCCGACGAACATAAGCACAATCAGACGCACAGACACCTTACAGAATTCACTTTCATTTATCTTATACAAATTCCTTGTAGCTGTATTGATCACAGCTAAACACCTCTCTGTCGCACTCGCTCTCGCTCGCTTTCTCTATACAAAAAACTAAAACTAAACTTATTGCTTTATTTAATGATAATCAGGTCACACACGCGTGTGCGCTTGCTGGCAGCTCTCATAGAGCACTGTCGCTTTTCGGGGGCGCCGCTCGCAGGGCACAAGGCAGAAGGGCGAGGGGAAGGGAAGAGTGCTCTGAGAGGGAGACGGCAGCGAAGGTAGGCTCGTATTCCTAACAATTATTATATTATTATTATTTAAAATATTATTATTAATCATCATTATCATTATTTAAGTTATTCAAATATGTACATATATGATCCATTGCCAGTTAAGGGGTTAAAGTAACATAAGTGAAATCACGCCTATCTTTTATAGTTGTTTTCTTTTCTGATGACGAATATATCGATGGCTACACATAAGAATGCCGTATCTCCCGTGCATAAGCATATATATGATACGGCAAATTCTGTGAATTGAAATGTATGAAAAAGTTATGAATATATATTATTGTTATATTTAAAGCCGTAGAAAGGGAATTTTTTAGGTGAAATGCGAATTTCACTAAATATATCTCATAAAAATGCCATAAATCTCATAAATGGTACCCAAAATACCATTAGCGTCCTAGAATATATAAAAATATTGGCACCCGTGAAATAGATTTAAGTAACTAAGCATTTTCCTTGATTTAATGAGTCGATAAATACGAAAAAAATTTTAAAATCGCGATTCAACTGAGTGTAGCGTTAAAAATAAAACAGTTTACATAATTTTGCCAAAATTTTTTATCGAAATACCATTAGATTTCGATGCTGTGAATCAAAATACATGAAAAAGTTATGAATATATGTTTTTTTGTTAGATTTAAAGCAGCAGAACAGGATTTTTTCAAATAAAATGCGAATTTTTCTAAATATGTCTCATAGAAATGCCATAAATCTTAAAAATGGTACCTAAAATACCTTTAGCGGACAAAAACTATGTAAAGATATTGGGACCCGAGGAGTAGATCTAAGTAACTAAGCAATTCCCTTGATTTAAGAGTCGATAAATACGAAAAATTTTAAAAAATCGTGATTCAACTGAGTTTATCGTTAAAAATAAAAAAGTGAATAATAAATAAGTCAAAAAGCGGTATCCAGCTTTCAAGTTTAGTATCTCAGGAAGTACTTCCATGTGTTTTTGTTGGATTTTTGCGAAACCTTTAGACGAGCATGATTTTTGTCCATTTCTCTCGGGTCTCGGAGCACTGTGCGACCGATATCCAAACCCAGAGCGAAAAATAAATTATTTCAATTTTTCCATATTTTTCTTTATTTTTTTTATTCGACTTAATAATATCCGATCGGGCCGAAAAAAATATGGGTAGATAGGAAATTTCAAAACGTTTTAAAAAATGGACGTACTTCCGACCGAAATCCAAACCCAGAGCCAAGAAAAATTATTTTCTTTTTTTTGATATTTTTCTTTATTTTTTTTTAAACGACTTAATATTATCTGATTAGGCTGATAAAGATATGCATTGATAGGTAATTTCAAGGTCTTTCAGAAAATAGGCCTACTTTCCACCGATATCCAAATTCGGCGATGAAAAAAAAAATTTCGATTTATCGATATTTTGCTTTATTTTTTTAACCGACTTAATATTATCCGATCAACTATATAATTGAACTTGCACAACTTCAAAATAAGCTTTAAATACCTGCCAAAGATAAACTTGATATCTCTGGACAGTTTCGAGTTATGCTGCGGACAAATTTATAACACACACACACACACACACACACACACACACACACACACACACACACACACACACACACACACACACACACACACACACACACACACACACACACACACACACACACACACACACACACACACACACACACACACACACACACACACACACACACACACACACACACACACACACACACACACACACACACACACACACACACACACACACACACACACACACACACACACACACACACACACACACACACACACACACACACACACACACACACACACACACACACACACACACACACACACACACACACACATTTTCTAGAAAATGCATATCTCGACTCAGGGAGCTCAGAAATATCGAAAGTCATCGAAATCTCGAGGTCGAAAAATTTCACCGTTACCAAGCTTTCTCTTTGAGAAAGCAAAACTGACGCATTTTCCAGATACCCCATTTCACAGCTAAGTATTCTAGTTCTGTTACGGAATAATTTTTCTCGGCTTTATTGGTGATCGGCTGGCGTATGAAATGACATACTCTTTTGTGCCATCACTTTGTGCGAGCATTGGTCTTAGTCCTTGCAGACTTGCGTCTGTCTGGAGAATAAATGGTCCAGTCGCGGCAAGCTAGTATGCGAGCTTCCGTTAGTCTACGTTTTAGTTCCTCGAAAGCTTCTTGCTGCGCACCGTTCCAATACCATTTGATTTTCTTTGTGAGTAATTTATTCATCGGTGATGCTATTTGCTATACGTTTTTGATGAATCGGCGATACCACGACAAAAGGCCCATGAATCTTTTTAATTCTTTTGTGTTTGGCGGGAGAGGTAAGTTAGCGATGGCTGCGACTTTTTCGGGATCGTTGCGCAAGCCCTTTCTGTCTACTACGTACCCAAGATATGTTAATCTATTCCGTGCTTTCTCAAACGTATCTGTTACCACGATGATGTCGTCTAGATATGCGAAGGTGTTCGGTGCCATTTCAGGTGTGTAATTACTTGGTCTAGCAGGCGTTGAAACGTTGTCGGGGCCGCGTGAAGTCTAAAGGGCATGCCGTTGAATTCAAACGAACCTTTCCCCTGTACCGTAAACGCGGTTAGGGGACGGGTTTCTGGCGTTAAAGCCACTTGCCAGTAGCCGTTTATTAGGTCTATCGAGGATAGGTATTTTGCCCCTCTGAGTTTATCCAGAATCACGTTGATGTGGGGAAGCGGGTAGGCATCTTTCTCCGATATTTGATTTACCTTTTGAAAATCGATGCAAAATATCCGTTTCTCGTTCTTTTTTTTGTAATTACAACTGGAGAGCTCTACGGTCTTTCTGACGGTTTGATTACTTCTTCGAGCATTTTCTCAACTTCCTGATTGATTATTTCCTGCATCGCCGGGTTTCTTGGTCGGTATCTTTTCTTTATCGATGTATGGTCAACGACGCGGATTTTATATTAGATTAACGGAGTTGCTCCTTTAATATTTTCGAATGAAGTCATTTGCTGTTCTATGAACTTCTCGACTTGTTCTCCTCTGTTACCGTTACCTGCACTAGACCTAATGGTTCTCCGACGTAGCATAGCCCTTTATTACCGTCTGTGCTTCTTGGTGAGATTTTCCTCCCGTTCAACGTTAGTTGTAACTTGAGTTCAGTGAGTATGTCCATTCCGAGTAAAAAATCCGTCGTTAAACCTTCCATGACTAGAAAACGGTGTTGTAATTTTTTGCCTTGCACTCTGCACTCTCCTGATATACTGCTCTCAAGAGTGGCAGGATTACCATCGCCTATCCGCGCTGCCTTTCGTTCCGCCTGGTCTACCTATCCTTGCGCGAGGCATATGTTCTCTGCGCGTGGGTTTACGTATGATCCTATTGATCCGGGATCTATTGGGCCTCAAAATTTCTGTTGACTGGGTTTAATTCGAAAGAAATAGCGGCTGTCGACATCGGTGGTCTTGTTTGTGGGGGGGGGGGGGGGTCGGCCCTGTCCTGATGTAAGTCCGCCTCTCGTTTTCCGCTACGGCGATATTATTGTGACACGGGCAGTCGCGTGTTAAGATGCCCTCTGTTCCGCAATATGAGCAGATTTTCCTCTGAGTGTTCCGGCAGTTCATTCTACTATGTCCGCGTTGTTTACATTTCCAGCAGCACGTGTTTCGGTTGTACGTGGTCGTTATTTACATAATATTCCTGGCGTATTGACTCGGTCTCTATTCTTTGTTCTTTAACTGTTTGTGATAGTACTTCCTCTATTTCTTCTACCCGTTGGATGAGTTCTTTGACGTTGTTGATTTCTGACCGTCGAATGTGCAATTTTAATTCGGTGCGCATGTTATAAAATATGTTGTCTAGTTATGTCTCGCAGTTTATGCCTCCCCGGGGCCTGGTTCTAAATGTGTCTCGGCCTCGAGACAACTGCTTTTCCTTTTAAAGGAGCCCCCTGATTGGTCTACAGATCCGGATTTGGTGTGTCTCGACGTCGAGACAAATTTAGAATCAGGCCTCCGGCGGCGCATTAGTGTGCTTAATGAAGTTGTGCAGTGTTTGAGAATGCCATAATAGAATGAGAAGCTTGACGTTACTTTTTTAAAAACTATTCCATGGATTTTCATGGGATGAGGCCTAAATTACTTGAAATTTATATAGTTATGGCCCGAACAGTTGAAAATATAACGTTTCCTGAAAAAAATAATTTAAAAATGCTAAAAACCACCAAAAAATATAAAAATTTATGAAATTCACGAATTGAAAGCAGTTTTTTCCATAAAAAAATTATTTACTTCAGGAAATCTTATATTTTCCACTCTTCGGGCCATAACTGCATGAGTTTCAAGTAATTTAGGCCTTCTCCGATGAAACTCCATGGAATAGTTTTCTCAGAAAGTTACGCCAATGCCAAAAAATTGAAAATGTTACATGTCCGAGTAAAATTGGTCTACAAATTAAATCTTGTGCCGTTTTATCAGAAATAGTGTATATTTAGTGTGTGTGTGTGTGTGTGTGTGTGTGTGTGTGTGTGTGTGTGTGTGTGTGTGTGTGTGTGTGTGTGTGTGTGTGTGTGTGTGTGTGTGTGTGTGTGCGTGCGTGCGTGCGTGCGTGAGTGCGTGTGTGTGCGCGTGTGCGCGCGTGCGCGCGTGCGTGTGTGTGTGTGTGTGTGTATTGTGTGTTGTTTAAACTACATTTTCTTCTTTTTTTCATCTTATTTTGGTCAGAAGCCACTAGGTGTAAGACCGCCTTAAGATCATCTAGCGAACTTTCGTTCGATTCGTACCGGAAGCACTGTTAAGTCTTGAGTTTCGAGGATAATACTTTTATTTTAGATTAATTATTTTATTTGTTCTTTTACCTTTCCCTCGATGGAGGTTCTCCAAAATGAAATAACCGGGATTTTAAACAATAGTGTTTTATTTATTTAGATAAAATGAATTTGTCACGTGACTTTAGGCTCGTATTGGCCCTCACAAGGATAAATTATCTCCCTTTGTTGACCAAAGAAAGACGGAATACGCCTGTGGATTTGCGCGAAGATTAACTTTCGTGAGATCGCATCTTGTCTTATATTACACGAAAAGTCGATTCAAAGTTATTCGCCTTAAATCGCAAGTGGGTCATTTCTCTCGCATTTGAAAAATGCTGAATATAGGTGTCATCGGTTGCAATGACCCGCATACGCTGTGACAAGGTGCATGTCGATGTATTCCGAAATCATATACGCGTTTTTGACTACCGAAAATCACTGACAAGACGTAACAGTAACGATAAATTAATTTGGAGGAAGCTACGCGCCAATAAATTGGCAGCGTTTTTCTTCCTGTTGTAAATGAAGCTCGAAAGTTAATAACAAATTTATAATTCCCGGCCTTAATGGACGAGTTAACAAGAAAAATCTGTTAGAAAAATTGACACTTTACACGTATCTCAATAGAGTAAAATCGTAGATTGCTTTTTATTTCAGTATTACGTAATGACTTGCAATATAAGTGAGAGGTTACAGTCCTTTATACAGATATCAGTTTAGAGTGAAAAAAATGGCTGCAAACCACCAAACTTTAGAGAAAATTCAATCTGAATGATAAAAACTACTATTTATCATGTTAGCAGTACCCTTTGCACATGCGCGACAGAAACGACAACATTACAATGAAATCTTCATCTGAGAGATATTTATGTCTAATAATATTTTGACATTTTAAAGTTGTTATAAGAGCGAAAAAGGTATCAGGCATCCTCGCTAGATAGGGCACTATCCGCTCAAGCCACCTTATAACAAAGAAATAAATAAAAACTTACTCCATTGTTGGTACAGTTATTATCACACTCAATTACGCAACATTTGTCAAATAAGTATCTTATCTTTTCTCATGTTTAATATTTTTCTGTGAGTCTCATGTACGTAATATAATACCTTTAGTTGAAGCTGCTTTGGTTATGGTTTCAAGAGCTTCCGAACTGTCTGCTTGGTGCCACTAACCGTAGCCTAACATGCCGAATTTCTCACTGGGCGCTGAACATCTGAATGCTGCCATTCTCTGTTTTAATCTATTCCCAAAACATAACGCTCAAATGAATTCTATAAAAAAGTATTGTCTTTGAGTCAAATATATATATGATTCCAAACTACTTTGGCATCTATTAAGATTAAATAATTTTTTACTTTTAATAAATGTTTAATATACATTGATTTTAAAGAATAAATTACTATATTAAGTAATATAATAATCTAAAAGTTTAGTCTGCATAGAGATAACATGTTTTATTTATTGGGCTCTATTCTTAAGTTGATAAAGTAATTAAAACTTTGAATTTATAAATAATTGTTATATAAAAAAAATTAAAATTAAAATTGTATTTACAGATATGGCTACTAGAAAACGCAATGAACTGATCGTAAAACGACAATACAAAGGAAAATTTATTACAATGTATGAAAATATTTTTAAAGGAGGTAATTTAACTTCAGCATATCCAAACTTTTGGAACGAACTATTCCTAATAAAACCTATCGTAAGTTAAATAATTTTTAAAACCTAAATTAATAGTAAATCTCAATATTTATTTTTTGGGAATAAAATAATAAAATGTATTGTAACCTGTCACTTTCTCATCAGTGATAAGTTGGGGGTTTTGTAGGACCGAGTCGGAAATACGCGCTCTGGTAGGATAATCCCATGGGCTTCGTCGTTGTTCATACGCGCGCCTTGCACAAAACGCCGTGGACTTTGCCACGTGGGTTGGAGTTAGGGAAAATATTCTGTTTTTTTTAAGTGATTAGCCCGTTCGCTACACGCCTTACGTTGTGCAACGGCAGGGCTTATCTACTCCCTAAATGTCTCGAATTCGGCAGAAGGAAAAGGAAGGATGCGTCTCGACCGTTCTCTGTACGCCTTGCGTTGTACACCTGTGGATCAACACGTGTGGCTCGGGGGACTGCCAGAATGAGTGTGCCTTCGCCAAGCTCGCACTGTACAAAAGTAGCTCGCTCGCTCGCTCGCTCGCTCGCTCGCTCGAAAAGGGAAAGTGAGAGAGTCGAGGAGAGGGGAGCGCTAGCTGAATAGACTATGCGTTCGGTCGCGTAGAGAAGCCGCGCGCCGCCCCCCTCCTCGCGCACACATGCGGAGTAGTGGGAATGTCAGTCGCTCTTCCTCGTGCTCTCTCTCGGTGATACTATGCTATATCCTAAACGATAGCCGTGCGCATGCTCGCATGATATACCCCTCACGTGTTAGATGCGCGAGCTGGACTGTTACAGTATCTAAAAAATCTGTTCCAATAATAAGATGTACTTAAAAAAGTATCTTACACACACCTTTACATATCCATCTAACTCATTGAAGACATCTTCGTCTAACTGATGTAATTTTGTTACAATTGGCATTACCTTATCTCGTACAGGTCTACACGTAGGCATATACACATAATTTTAGAATTTTACATAATTTAATAGATTACAAAAAAGTATTTTGAAGACATACTATTAAAAATATTCGTTTCGTCTACATTATCACAATATAGTGTAAAAAATAGCGATACTATTATAATTAGTTAGTTAAACTCAGAGCATTTTAACATTTACATTATTTACATATAGAACTTAAGGAATATTCTGATCTATTGATCTTTTAGAAGTAAATCTTGATTCTTAAAAAGAAATGAAAATAGTATACATAGTATACAGTTAGAGCCGCGGTGCTCTTGGGCAAAAGTCTTGCCTGTCGTCCAGAAGATCCTATGGGCACTACTGAGTATTTTTTGGAAGAAAAACATTGATTATGTCTTTTTAAAATACCAGGGTTTACTACTTCGATGGAATAGCCATTCTGTCGTACCAACATGGAACAAAATTAATGCTACTTATCCGTCAGATAGGGTTTAGATCTGATTAGCTAGATGAGAGCCTAACAACGATCTTGATCACGGACTGATCATAATTGTGATGCTTATGTTGTCAACGTGGGATTTGATAAAATACTAATAATAAGCTAAAAAAAATAAAGAAACTATTGCAAATACCTATTAACTAAGCATGTTAAAATATTGAACATGTTGTTTTAGAAATATATTTGAGAATTAAATTAATTTTATGAATTTTATTACGGAATAATTGGAATTGTTTTATCTTTATATAAGGATTGGGGGTCAAAAATCGACGTTTTCTTTCATTGCCATTTCAATAGCAAATTTTCGGTAGGATATGATGCTTCAAACTAGATATCAAAATTCGATTTCGTTTCGGAAATAGAGCTAAAACTGTAAAGATACGTACCATACACCAACCAAACTAATAATGAATCTCGAAAATCCTTGAATAAATTACATATTACTCCAGTATACAAACGCATTAATAAATTTAATTGCTAAATAAGATTAGGTAAGGATAAATGCAAATTTATTGAGAGCTCTAATGTAGTATATAATATAGATTGTGGGTCGTGTGATGCATCTTATGTCGGACAGACTTCCCGTAGTGTAACAACGCGAATAAAAGAATATGTAGCGGACTGCCGGCACAAAAGAGAGAAATCTGCGATTTACAATCACGTAAAGGTCAGTAGATAAGCTAGGCCGGTTCTGCCCCCCCCCCCACCACTCGGCCACCGGCCGACCTGTGTAGCGTTCTGATAGGTTGAGACGGGGAGGTGAGGCTCCACCCACTTTCGAGAAGCTTCTACCCTTCTATTTGTAATGACGTCATCGAATAAAAATTGTTAGTATTTTATTGTCACATTTTTGTATAACGGTCAAATGTTTATTTACGAGCGACTCCCGACGGCGGGCGGCGGGCGGGCGGCGGCGGCGGCGGCGGCGGCGGCGCGCGCGCGGGGCCTAGCACCTTACCGCGGGGATGAGCTGAATCGACGCGGTGACAAGCTGGACGACCGCGGGGATGAGCATATTACCGCGGTGGCTAGCTGATTTCCGCGGGCATTAGCATACGCCGCGTGTAAGTATATTTACCGCGTTGATGAGCTGACTTTCGCGGGCATTAGGCTATCGTCGCTGGTAAGATATTTACCGCACTCATCGTGTGATGCCGCGTGCGCATCGGTCGCGCGGACAAGCTTATACGTCGCATGCTATAAGCGAATACTTCGCGCTAGCAATTTTATTCGATGATTTCCAAAGATCTATGGGTAAAAAAATTAAAACAGTAATATATGATATTCATGAAGTTTATTAAACATAATTTTTTACAAGTGTTGTATAAGTTTTCATATTATATTAGCATTAAAGTATACATTAAATACAATCTCTTCTTAAAGTTGGCTCCAAAATCTCTAGACTAATTTCTTAATATCCCCACTTATGGGATTATATTCGATAATACGGTCGTGTAAAATCAAGCAGTAGGCTGATGTATGTGCTGGATAATTTTCTTTAGCTTCAAATTCAAGACGAACATCAACTGGGGCCTGCTTCAGCGACTCGTTCTGTTTTGAGCAGTCAATGACAACTAAAGGAGCATTCTGTATATAGTCTCCTTTCTTGAGCATAGGTTCAATTTCTTTTCCGTAATACGCATTTTGAAAGTTAATATACATATCGTATAATAAAGCATATTGATTTTGATCAATATTTAGATTGAGATTTCCGTAAGGATAGTATTGAGAATTGAGAAATAGTTTCACATTACTTATTTTGCAATGGTCAAAACGACTAGCGTTAGCGCCATTTTGACCTTTACGATTGGTCTGAAAGCCTAAAATGACGAATCGTGGTTTTTCTAATTGATTCGATGTCTTAACTGTCCAAACATGCTGCGATGTGGTTGGGAGTAATGGATACTCGTACAGCTCCCAACTACGGAAACTCATAGCAATGGGAGTTTCCTTCTGTAGGTAATGAAGGAGTCGTATTTTATGCTTATCGGATAATAGCACATATGGCATTAACCATTCAATTTTAATTAGATTAATTTTGAACTCTTCTGCTTGCGTTTGCACAATAGCATTTACATCATTCTTCGATCTTGTGAGAACAAGCTCATGTTTGCAATTGACTATAATTTTACGATAGTCTTCCGCAAAGCCGAGAATCATACTTAGTGGTATGGACACATCAAAGTAGCCAGCATTATCGGTTATTTGCTGAGTTTCTGCAATATCAATCCAGCCTGCGTTTTCCAAGTTTTGCGTAGGATTGAACGATATCAAACCCTTCATTAGACTTGTCAAACCAACATTTTTACATTTATCAATCTCTACAGCATTAATTTCATATCGGATTTCTTCGAAAAGATGACAGAGGGCGTTGTTTACAAGCTTTGTGATAACTGCTGCGGTGCCATCTGCTTTTAATAATCGGCCATGAATATGTAATGAACTGCGTGAAGGTAGAAGGTAGAGATCTTGATGCTGTATGGCGATACGAATTTCATCACTGTTATTGAAAGCTGACGAAGTGTAAGGCTGATGTGCATGCACTTCATAATGAGCGACAGATTCATCGAATTCCACAGATGACTGTACGTTTAATATGTCGTCCATCTCTTTTGATTGTAAAAACCACAGGAAAACAGACAAATTATTATTTTTCTCGAGCGTTTCTTCTGACCTGCAGTCCTAGACTTTTTAGGAAGCGAATATTCTGAGTTGTTAGCTCTTTCACTGTTCGCCGACGACTGATCTTCTGATGACATGATTTGCTTTTAATATAGCTTTTGCCAATTTTGCTGTTATATACGATTCCCATAATTACGATGCTGCTTTGATGTGTAGTCTAATTGTTATAATTTCTCCACGAAAATTCACCAAGTTTCTGTCCTGATCGACGATGCGTAACTGAATATTATCGATAGTATTAACTGTAATTGGTAAATAAATAACTTGTGTTGGAATTTCAATGATCTTATAGCCCGGAGGAACAGCTGGGAAAAATTCATGTATCGTATGCACTTTCTGCTCGTTTATATAGGCTCCAGACGTAATATTGCACTCAACTCGTAGAGCGTTAATCTTAAGAATAGATACAGGTAAATCTGATTCGTGAGTAATATTTGCTGAAAGAGTACGTCGCGTAAAGCCTAACAATCTTCCAATAGAATCTTGCGGCTGGAAATTTATTGTATGACTGCACTTGATTATACTGCGAAGAGTATTATTATTTGGTTTGAGGCTGAGTACTATGCTTTTAGGTGCAAGTATTTCCTGTAGATGGCGTTCAATGTCTTCAATTTCCCAGCTACCTGTTGGTAATGTCACTATCTCTTCTCCCACGTAAAACTTGTTATTGTCAATATCGATATTGGGGATTGAATTAAAGGTTAAAAGTTCAATCAACCCTAGAACGTATCTTTTATTTGTCAAGAGTTCAATTGGTGGAAAATATTGAGTCTCTAGTACAGATGCCGTTCCAGATAAACTTAGCATCAATGATTCGCTCATGACTGCTCAAGTAATACTGACTACGTATAACATATATATTGTTTTATATAGCCTTATACAAAAATTTTAAACAAAGATGCCCACAGTTATATGCGCTGTAATCTTGATATCTCTCGAGGTTATACTTTACAGTATTAACTCCTAGGTAATTCATAAGTTCTAAAGGTGGCTGCAGGTCTCCAAAACTATCAAAATACACAACACTTTTACCTCTTTTCCGATAGGCTACCCAATGTGTACGAGATCCGCGTTCCTCATCGAGATTAACGATTGCTGATTCGTAGTGTCGTGGACCACTAGCTGGTAATGTATTTCGCATGAATACACCTCGAAAGTATGGAATTTGTAAAATACGAGCATACTTTAGCAAGTCAGCGTCAGTCAGTGCTCTGTGGGGCAATTTTACATCGAAGTTTTTTTTTTGCCTTTTTTATTAAGTTCATGTCCACTATAGGGTTTTAGATAGATGCCATAGCCTGTTTTATGGGGTTTAAGGTAGAGACCTTTACCAAGTGCAACAGCTTCCATCGTTTTGTTATGTCTTCGACTTTCTTCGAGTTGACGTTTAGCATTTCTTGCATCATTTATTGCTTTAGCTATACCCGCAGCGCCACCTGCTAGTGCACCTGTTGCACTTAGGCCTGCAAATAATGGAATCAGAAATGGTAGGAATCCTCCAATTTTCGATGGAACTGCTAGTACGCGAGGAATGTGTACTTTTGCTTTGCCGCCAGCCTTCTTCACAACATTTCGAGCACTTTTCAATGCAGCTTGAATAACTTTGCGCGAATTTTTACTAAAAATGCTCGGTTTCGAGGCTGCTTTAACTACTTTAGCCAGTGTGGTATTTGGCTTCTTTTTCAACCCCATTCCAAATTTTGATTTTAAATTCATAGTATTTGTTACAGTATAAGCTGCTGCTTTCTCACCAATACTAGCGTCTTTAGCAAAAACACGTTTCCAGGCTTTATCTGCTAATACTCTATCAGCAGCGTTCCTAGCCTCAACGTTCTCTCGATTCCGAGAGTAGGTTATATCGTGTTCTTTACAAGCTTGGTCTAAAGGATTAATGCCAGGGTCACCTCGAGCAAGACGCTTTGTAAGTTTAGTTCCTGGTCCGCAGTATTGATAACCAGGCAGATGTAATTCAAATGGAAGCTTATTAATGATTGTATTTGCTAAGCCTCGACCTTTACGAGTATTGCGTTTATTGCTTATGCTCAATCATGATGTTAACGTCTCGGAGGATAAATACATACTAAGCTAAAATGTGTATAAGTAAGCTGTATATATGCACTCAAAGTCAGTTGTATTTGAGACGTCAAAGATAAAGTATGGAGTTCGAGGAGCAAAACGTCAAGCTGCCAGTTATAAACTTTGACAGCTTAGTAGTGCGGCAAAAATCAAAAAAGCGTCATGGAGAATTACTTCCCAATAATATTAGAAGTATATTTTGTGGACCCTCAAACTGTGGCAAAACTAATGCACTACTCTCTCTTATTACTCATCCAAGCGGATTAAAATTTGAAAATGTATATGTTTACTCAAAATCACTGGAACAACCCAAATACCAATTTCTTAAATTTCTCTTGGAGCCCATAAATGAAATTCAGTACTTTCCATTCAAAGATCATGATGAAGTAATATCAGCAGAAGATGTATTGCCAAACTCAGTTATGATATTTGATGATGTAGCCTGTGAAAAACAAGATAGCATCAAGAATTTCTTTTGTATGGGGCGTCACAAAAATGTGGACTGTTTCTATCTATGTCAATCTTATGCACGCATTCCCAAACATCTAGTACGAGATAATGTTAATTTATTAGTATTATTTCGCCAAGATGATATGAATTTAAAGCATGTATATAATGATCACGTAAATACAGATATGTCATATAGTCAATTTAGAGATTTGTGTTCAATCTGCTGGAATGATGATAAGTATGGCTTTCTTGTTATCGACAAAGATAGGACACTTGATACTGGTCTATATAGAAAGGGCTTCGATCACTTTCTTATAAATATAGATACCTTGAAATAAAATAGGTTAGTATGATTTCAATCGTTCATCAGTCAGCATGGCACATTTTCAGAAAGAGCAAAACGTTCTCAATGAAATTATAAAATCGAGAGAAGCAATTATGCGAAAGTACAAGGAGTTGAGGCAAACCAATACTGACGTGGAAAAAGTTTTAAATGAAACATTTAAGCCTATTGTAAGTCCGCTTGAAAAACTTGTCGATGCTGCAAAAAAGAGAAAAGTTATTAAAATAGCTTCAGAAGAGCAAAAGCCAAGAAACGTTATAGAATTCAGTACAAATAACGATAGAGAAGAGGAAGAAAAGGAGCAGGAGGAGGTGCGAGAGGAGTCACAAAGTGATCTCGAAGAAACTATAAGGATCGGAGCAGCGGATACATCATTTGAAACAGCTGAAAGCGAAGTGGATGATGAAATATCAGAATCGTTTACACAAGACGAGGATGAAACAGAGTCATTTAAACAAGCTTATTTACAGACTTTTAAAAAACGTACCAAGTCGCTTGATAATACATATGGAGTACGAATAGAAAATGAGTTATTGAAAATCGGCAATTCACCGATACATTTTACAAAACATTATGTAAAAGTACAAAATGTAAGTTATCCAAAAACAGCTGGTCTACTCCAATTGCTCTTTCAGAAGCAGCCTGATTCGATGCATATAAGTTCGAATGATATACGAAATTATCGAAAAATCGTAGAAGTGACGAATGCTTTTAGGAAGAATTACAGTGAGGCAGAACCTCTACGTAAGTCTACTAGTAAAAAATATAAAGATTATATAGCTCCCTACTTCAATAAATCACCAAAGAGAAAACCTATTGAAGGCTCAGGCCTCTTACCTAAATATAAGATTGCAAGAAAAGATATGCGTATGGATTATGTGTACTGGGATGATCCTAATGAATTAGTTGATCGTCTTCGCTTACTCTTGGCTGAACTGGGAGCTGGCAATCAGAGCCACACAAATGAGATTCATTCGATCATTGAAGAACTCAAAGAAACAGGTTACATACATTAAGATGTCTTCGAAGAGAGTTCACTTTGATGCTAAACCAGTTATTCATGTGATGCATGTGTGGTGCTATGCCAGTCTAGCTGCACGTCACGGAGAATGGGAACAGATAGCACGTGATCGAGAGCGTTTTCGAATGCGAATTCAGAGACTATCAGAAATTATCAAACCAGTGCTCATACATAAATATAATACATATTTATGCAACAGTATAAATTGATTTAACTTGTTACTATTGCAATTAGTTGTAACATGAGTGTCGATGTATTCGGACGTAATCTCGAACGAGTTGGAGGCAGTCGAGGTCCTCCAGGTGTTGGATTCAAAGTCACTTCTGACGGACAATACGACATTGATAACAGGAGGTTATGTAACGTTGCCGAGCCTACTCAAGCAGGCGATGCTGTTAATCTGGAAACCCTGCAGCGTATAGTTGGAATGGAAATTAAGAGCTTGTATGAAGTAACTGCGAAATTACGCGGAGACTTCGATAATTTAGGCGTTATTGTTGAGGCTCAAAAAATGAAATTGATACGAAAGTCTTAAAATTACAGTCATCAATTCAGAGTATAGAAGATGTGAAAGCAGATAGTCAAGAAGCTTATATGCGCAATTATTTATTATCAAACAACCATACGTAGATCTTATAAATAGCTCTTTAATTATAAATTTATCGCAGTGTCGTTCAACCACTCATTGAGAATGGATAAATCAAATAGTACTGCGAACAGTAATATACCATATACAAAATTTTCTGACAACAGTCAAAAAGATAAACAAAAGAGCGAATCACAGTGGAAAAATTTTATGAATAAATTTTCTTCGAATACTTTTTCCTTGCCTGAACGACAAAATTACAAGAGATTTCAATAATTCAGAATGAAGGACATGCAGCAGCAAGTGGTTAAGGAGCTTCATACACCTGCACGACGAAATTACCGACGACGCAAGTTTATTGTACGTGGCTTGGATGAGACATGGCAAGCTGATCTAGTGGAGATGCAGCCTTATGCTCGAGAAAACAATGGCTATAGATATATGTTCACTGTTATTGATGTATTCTCCAAGTATGCATGGGCTGTTCCTGTAAAGCAAAAGACTGGCAGTGATGTCACAGCAGCAATGGAGTCTATCTTGCAGCAGGGGCGCAAACCAACAAATTTACAGACCGATCGAGGCAAAGAATTTTACAATGCTAAATTTCAAAGTCTAATGCAACGATATGGAATTAATCTCTATTCGACATACAGTAATCTCAAAGCATCTATTTGTGAGCGTTTCAATCGCACCCTCAAGCAGAAGATGTGGATGCAATTCAGCTTGCGTGGAAAATATAAGTGGCTTGATATCTTGCTCAATTTGCTAAAGGAGTACAATAACAGCAAACATCGCACAACCGGAATGAAACCAAAAGATATAACATTAGTTAATGAAGCAGAAATACTTGCGAGGTTTAATCGACAGTCAAAAATAGTTACAAAACCAAAGTTTAAAATTGGAGAAAAAGTAAGAGTGAGCAAGATAAAGCAAGTATTTGAGAAGGGCTATACACCTAATTGGTCAACAGAAATTTTTACAATCAGTGAAGTTATGGCTACTAATCCGGTTACTTACAAGCTAAAAGACTATCGCGATCAATCCATTACTGGCGGTTTCTATGAACAAGAGCTGCTCAAGACTAATTATCCAGACGTCTACCTTGTGGAGAAGGTGCTTAAGAAGCGAGGAAATCAGATTTATGTTAAATGGTTAGGATTTGACAATTCACACAATAGTTGGATAAGCAAATCAGATGTGTAAAGAGTAAATAAATATATAAATGCCAAAAAAAATGATAGTTTTTCTTTATTTATTGCCCAATATTTTATTATTATTATTATTATTATTATTTATATATAAAAGAGAGAGAGAGAGAGAGAGAGAGAGAGAGAGAGAGAGAGAGAGAGAGAGAGAGAGAGAGAGAGAGACAGACAGAGAGAGAGAGCGAGAGAGAGAAAGAGAGAGAGAGTACGCGTTGATAAGTTTTGTACAAAAGAGAGAAACACGATCAGCGCGTAAATATCGATTCGAACTATTCCAAGAAAGTCATGGATAGACTTGCAAGCAACTCGTTTCATCGTGTTAGTCATACGTGAGCGTGTGTGAACAAAAATGAAACTCGACTATTATTATTTTTTCAAGGAAACAAAGAGGATTGGATAATTTACTGGGAGAGTGTGAGGTCGATAAATGATAAAAGTTGTTTTGGTAAAAAATTTTAATCGATCGATCAGATTATTATGAAGAAAAAAACTTACATAGTAAAAATACAAGTATGAATACGCAAAAACTTACAAACTATGATTACATAAATTTTAAAGTAGCGCACACACACACACACACACACACACACACACACACACACACACACACACACACACACACACACACACACACACACACACACACACACACACACACACACACACACACACACACACACACACATACAATCAATCTTCATCTATTTTATAATGCCCCCACGGCAGAGTATCTGTTTCATTTGGTATGAGATATCTCTTATTGTCATGTGGACTTAGAGCTAATTTTGTTTGTTTCACAGTACGCACTACATGAGCTTTAGACTGTATGATACACTGCTGTCTGTATTGTGTAGTTAAATTTAGTAAACACTGAAGATAGTCGTCGAAATTGATGGTTTTGCTGACAACTCCACTTTTTACACCTTTAGCTTTTTTCATGTAGTCTTGGCCATTGACGCGTATGCTATACATTTTACTACGTAGTCCAACGAATTCTGTCATAATACAACCATTGCACTCATCCTTCATTAATCCTACAACCTTCTTATTGGCTTGTGGAATTCCAAATACATTATCAGATGAATAGTCCGAAGTATCAAAATTTGCAATATCGCTCTTAATCACTTCATAAATATCATCATTTCTTATTTCATATATTAAGCTGTCAGTGTCAGTATATAGCAGTTTACAACGATCCTCAAATTTCGTTTTCATATATTTGTAGTGAAAATCGTATACTAAAGTCTTTGATAAATCAAGTACACACAGTCCTACGTAGATTGGCTTGTTAATATACACTTCAGTTTTTGCTAACTCTACAATAACAAGATTTTCATCGATGATAGTACTGCTATGAAATTCTGGCTGTGCAATATGAGCTTCTGCTCCATATCGACCTTCCCATTTAGTTAGTAATTTAACATTAACTCTTTTTCGCACATTTTCCATCGTCTTTCCAAAAACAGCATTATTCATTAATTTGTAGAGATTTTTTCAAAATCATTTTTAGCTGCTTGTCGCATTTTACTGTTTAGATCAATGTATTCTTTGAGCCAGGGTCTTTGATTAAATTTCAGTATTCTATGAACTTTTTTGAGTTTTAATTCATTTTCTAGAGCTTGCTTCAAATTGCGATAGTGTAGAATGTATCGAGATTTCTGCTCAACAGTTGTGAGAAGTTTAGCTTGTGAGGAGCCTGGTGGTTTCTTGTGCTCTGGACAAAATGGTAGATCTTTATGTGTATCGTGTAAATATTCTGGATATTCCAAGTCCACTTCAAGTATGTAGCCAACTGGGGCATTATCCGGAATATTGAAATTTATTCGTTCTACATCATCAATCCATTCAAAACCACCATATGGTAGATATTGTTGCATAGCCCAGCCATAAAGATTATTTACATCAAAGTACATGAGATATTTGGACTCCTTATCTACTTCATAATCATTGCCCATGTATTTGTTATTGGCTCGAGCATAACGGCTGGAACATTGACTCACTCCACCTCGAATACCGCGTTCAATGAACATAACTTGATCAATATCTGTCAGTAATTCTAGCTGTATTTTCGTATACTTGAGCATAGCATCCCAAGTTAAGCCTGGTGTTGTGTAATAATGTGCTGGATCTAAGCCGTAAGCTTTCAGACAGCTGTCGCGAAAATTTTCAAATACTTCGACCAAAAGTAGAACATCTGTTTTTAAGTATAAATCTGAATATTGACCCAAATTCGATATGTTGAATGCTGCCCAAATATTTTTCGCATGCTCATAATCTTTATCTGATATTGGATTGTCATTTAATTTACTGTAGAATTCATCTTTTAATGGCAGCTCGGAAACATCTAGTTTTTCTTTTGAGTCCACATAATCATAAGGGAATACTCCTTTTCGCTTAAGTAATTCAAATTTTTCTTTAGTAAATGGTGCATATTCTGCATTTTGAGAGAAATCTTCCCACAAAAGATTAAGTTCTTCGAGATATGATGACAATTTGTCTAAGGATGCTGCCATGAATCGATAAGAATCTATGAATTTAAAGTTAATATCATTTCCCTCAATGCGCTTGGTGAATGAGATGAAGCGTTCCTTATTCACTGGTAAAAGATCTACTCATCCAGGAATGCTATTGGCAATATCCTTTATGAGAAAATGTGAGTCATAGCCAGTTAAATTATGAAATACCACCGGAATACTGTGTGAATCTTTATACTGTAAATTGCAATCTTCGTGAGCAGCACCTCGATACCTAAAACATAAGAAAAAAAAGAACATAAGAAAAATGTAAAATTTTCGCTTGAAGCATATTTAATTTTCTTTTAATCATACCTTCCAGTCAGATGACAATGATCTCGTACACGCTTCTCTGCTAAAGGTTTTTCGCAAATGTGGCATAATGATGTATTTCGAAATTCTTGTTCTTGTTTTAAATTTAATGTTTCCATTGGTACTATGAACTTGAAGATAGTCTCAAAATGTTCTGCTAGACTTTGCAGCTGCTCTGCAAACCATTTAGCAGGATCTTTTCCTCTATAGCTACTGTAGTGAGATAGAGAGTTATCATAACTACACTTTAAATAATATCCAATACTAAATGCTTCATGTTCTTGATAAGCATTTCCAATTTCCACAGCTTTTAGAAGGCACTCAAAATCTGCGTATATGATGAATGGCACTTTTTCTTTATAATTAAAATTTTTAAACTTTAAAATATTGTCTCTTGGTGTAGGCAAAGTTACTTTGTACTTGTTAATTTGCATACAATCTTGTTCATGCAAATTCAATTTAGAATCATTTCTGAAATAATGTAGACACCGATCACAAATAAACTGCTTATGACTCCGTTTTGAAAGTTGCGTCGATACTAAACGTGATAAATCTTTGATCCAAACATAGTGGAATATCGATGAATCATTTTCAATGTTTTCCTCCTCTTTACTTTCTTCATCATCTACGTAATAATTTTGTAGAAGAAGAAGGTTGATATGTGTTTCCTTCTTACATGATGTTATGTGAAGCGGCACAATTTTAAAATTTCCACTAGACATTTTTAAAATATAAACGTTAACCGAGATGTTATTTTGTTTTTCAAATTTCGGAATTTGTTTGGGGCTCACGGGAAATTGTATTCCATTAAAATTCAATTCATTCTCATAGACTTTATATGATGATACTCGGTCAGAGTGATGTACAGGGTGCAAAGCTGACAGTATTGCCCACTTGAAACATGCATCATCGAAATTCTGTACATTGATACATGCATGCTTCTTTTGTATTTGCGGGTGTAAACTGATGTATGAGCCTCCTCGCATTGGATTATATTTATTGATGTGTACAGATAGATTAAGAATTTGTCGAAGTGTCCAGCCGGAATCTTTCTCCTGAAATTCTTCCATATCTTTTTCAATGCGCTGTTGAACATTCTCAGTAAACCATTGCTTTAAATCAGTTGTTCGTAAAATTGCCTCCGCCTTTGTATTAAAATACTTGATTTCTACTATCTCTTTGTCAGCTTTTATTATGATGTATTCAGCTGACAAGATAGTATACACTTTGAGAGCCTCTTCTTTTTCAAAATATTTTTCATTTGAGATTGAAATAATGCTTGAGAGTCTTTCATAAATCTAGTAATATCTAAATTTTTTAAGTTGGTAATCGCTCCGGATTTAATACGATCATTGAAAGCAGACTCCACATTTTGCCATTTTACTCTGTCACTTCTTGTTTCACGCAAACCCGCACCACTCTTTAATAAACGCTTGAATCTGCCTTGAATGCCTTTGAGTAATCCAATTGTGGATATAAAACTTTGTTTTTCTGCAACAGTGTTTCCATTTTTAAGCGAAAGCCTCCTGAAGTTTCTTAGATTCTGGTTGCCTAGTTTAATCCACTTCGTAATTTCTTCAGGATTTACTTTTTTATAGGCTAAAAGCCCATATGCTTCTAGCATAATATTCACAAGTTTTTACAGTCAAACGCTGACATAATAATCACTTTAAATTTCGTTGCACAATGAAAGAATTCCAGCTCCCTCGTTGTATTTATAAGGCTCGTATGACTAATTATGAATAGAATAACAAATTTTAAGAATTTATTGTAATCTTATGTCCTTTCGAGGTAGCAAATTTAACGAGAATAAACTAATAAAAATGCTGTGTGTATATTCTGATATTTGACTGTGGCAAGACACGACTGTTCTGCTCTCGTCTCCGAGCAACACTGAAATGCTCTCCGTCTTGCCTCCTTCTATGGGCCTATTATTTCGATGGTTTCCTGCATCAGCGCCCTCACTCTTATCGTTTTTATATGCAGTTAACCAAAACAATATTTCGATTTATCGCGGAAAATTCCATGAAATACTATTAAGTTTTGGACGCCGTTGACAGGAAACGGTTGAAATTTGATACCTTTTCGGTATGCCCTACGTCTCACTGTAAGATAAGAAACACCGATCGGCGATCGCACGCACGCCCGACAAACCACTCGTCAAGTGCATATGCGAGTGCGTGTTGAATGTTTTACAAGGGATCGTAAAATTGAGCGATACCGACAAGAGGCGTTTGCGCAGACATACACTGGCTTCGAAAGTTGAGTTGTGTCGGGCGCGTGGGAAACGCTCATGGGCGCACAAAGAAACGCTCGATTGTTCAGAGTGGAGGCTCGTTTTTACCACTCTTGCTGACTCCGATACTCGGAACGCTTATTTCAAAAATATTTGAATCGGGCAGCGGCGAAGCACGAGAAGATAGAGCGCATGGTTAAGACGATACTCGTACCAGAAGGCACGTTTCAAACAGCACAGCACGCGATGCTGTGTAGCATCTCGTCGAAGTTTGCGTCAGCGTCCACCCCGTGAGCACATTTTCTTCGAAACATTACTGAGATTCAAAATACACGTCTTATTAAAAAGGGTGGGCATCGAAAAGAATAGCGGCACTATACACGTACTCCAGATGTGTAAAGGAACGACGATTCGTCAAACGTGCACGCGCACATACGTGCATGGGTCAACGTTGTAAAATACGACCCTATTGACGCATGAAAGTCGAGAAGCACAATCGAGATAAAAACTATACATCATGTTTTGTGTCGGGCCAGCCGGGCTTACAGTTCAGCATGATATAGCCGAAATATACTTACTGAGTTAGAGTCACATCATACATGCAGGCCACTTCGAAAACTCTCTCGCCCTCGCTCTCTCTCGCTCTCTCTCTCTCTCGCCCTCGCTCTCGCTCTCTCTCGCTCTCCCGCCCTCGCTCTCTCTCGCTCTCTCTCTCTCTCGCCCTCGCTCTCACTCGCTCTCTCGCGGCAAATATCTTACCAGCGACGATAGACTAATGGCCACAAAATACTCATACCAGAAGGCACGTTTCAACCTGCACAACATGTGATGACGTCGCCCGTGTAGCGGTTGCTGGCAAGAGTGAAATACTTTTCGTCTTGCCTCCTTTGTATGGACCCACTTCATAATTGTTATATCTAAGGTTTCCATCGATGCCGTCACGCTTATCGTTTGTATATGCAGTTAACTAAAACAGTATTTCGATTTACCGGGTAAAATTCTATGAAATACTATCAAGTTTTGTGGGTCGTTGTCAGGAAACGATTGCAAGGAGAACGCAATTGAAATACTCTGGAGTTCTTAGAATTAATAGCGATAAGGCAACTACGAATATCGGAACAACAAAGAGATGCGATAGTTCAGCATGCTATAGCCGAAATACACTTACTGAGTTAGTCACATCAAAATGCAGGCCACCTCGAAAAATAAACGCGCGGTAAATATCTTACCAGCGACGATAGACTAATGCCCGCGAAAGTCAGCTCATCAACGCGGTAAATATACTTACACGCGGCGTATGCTAATGCCCGCGGAAATCAGCTAGCCACCGCGGTAATATGCTCATCCCCGCGGTCGTCCAGCTTGTCACCGCGTCGATTCAGCTCATCCCCGCGGTAAGGTGCTAGGCCCCCGCGCGCGCCGCCGCCGCCGCCGCCCGCCCGCCGCCCGCCGTCGGGAGTCGCTCGTAAATAAACATTTGACCGTTATACAAAAATGTGACAATAAAATACTAACAATTTTTATTCGATGACGTCATTACAAATAGAAGGGTAGAGCTTCTCGAAAGTGGGTGGAGCCTCACCTCCCCGTCTCAACCTATCAGAACGCTACACAGGTCGGCCGGTGGCCGAGTGGTGGGGGGGGGCAGAACCGGCCTAGCTTATCTACTAAGGTCAGCATTCATAAAATGAAATTTAATAATGTAAAAATACTCAATTCAGAAAAAAATCTCGGAAAAGACTGTTGTCTGCAATGTTATACATTACGTCTCAAGAAAATAGTGTGCATATGAGTAATTCTACAGAACCTTTAACTTTTACAGTCTGACACGATATATCATGAACTTAAATGAATATCGAACTCGACAATTAAGCTTCTTCTTGTATAATATATTATAAAGTATGCCCTTGTATGTATTTAACTGGAATAAGTATTGTAAAGAAGAACAACGAGCCCAAAGTACGATTTCTACCAAATCTCAAAGCGTACAACTCAACAATTTTTTTTTATATTGCTATAAAAAAATAAATTTAGTCCAATTACTCTGAAAATATAATAGCATCTTCGTATAATGGTACTCTTCCAAAAAAAAATGCGCCGCAAGTGTACCAATCTTTAAAAACATTGTGCAACCTAAAATATGAGCATATACCGATTTTTAGAAATTTGAAAATTTTTTAATTGTTGCAATATAGAAAAAATAACTTTTAATTTTTTTAATTTCTAATTTCATACGTTCATTCTACACCAAAAATCGCAAAGAATTACATTTCCGGTGTGCGTGTGCCTCAAAAACTTACTTTATAGGAACATTTTAAAAATAGTCTGGTCTGTGCGAAACTCGTTCGGAAAAACAACATTTTCGAGTGGCATACTTAAAGGACGTTGAGGGGGCTAACAACTACGCTGTTATTTCTTCCTTACACTATTTCTGAAGTTCCTATCACATGTTTAAGTTGTCATTGGGTATCTTACATGGTGAAATCGACGTTTTAGTAACATAAAGTTTTAACAAAAAAATTCTAAAAAATTGAATTTTTTTCATGTTTTGTGCAATATAAAAAATAGCTTTGTCTAAAAACGAGTCACGCCTACTGTTTCTTACTCCTTGAGAGCTCTAGAAACAAGAAAAAAATTTCCATTAGTATGCGACTAAATTATTTTTTGATGATTTTTTAGTGTAAAGTTGAAGGTTCTGTAGAATTACTCATATACAAACTGTACTGTAAATTAAAAAAATGAATACAAATCATTTGTGCACAATGTTTTGTAATAGATCATATTGTAGGCGCAGAATAAATGACTTAATCAGTCACGTTTGAAATCTGGTTTAGTTGAGCGCCAGCCGTACATACGCGGCACGATATTTTACAACTGCAATATGCAGCACGAAGATTGTTCATTTCGACGGACACAAGGCTCGGCACTCAAAAGCGACGAGCACTGATTGACTAACTAAACGAAAACGCACAAAGCAACAAAGCTACTTGCATATTGAACGCAGGTCGCAAATCGTTTACGCCGAGGAACGATAGGGTCGGTGGCCCAGGACAGAGTGTCTTTGGGGCCGGCAGTCACGATGCGAGATCGCGCTTTTTTCTCTCTCTCTCTCCCTCTCTCTCGCTGTTTCTCCCTCTCGCGTATGTGCCACAGTCCCTGCGTACGATGATGATGATGACGGAGGTGTTCGAAAATATTCGTTGCGTAACTTACTCGATTCATCGGACTGTTTGGATTATACTGCCAGTATTCCATCTTACGTTTCGTGGTGCGTTCCGTATCTGTATTCCAGTATCGTTCTTTGAATTTCTCCACGAATTCATCTTATGTCTCTATTTTATTTTCGATTAAATTTACTTCTCTCTTAATCTAGAGAGAGCGTATTGAATTTGGCAGTTATCGTGCCGATTTCCTCACATTTTTAATCTATTCTTTTCATGAATTTACATAGTCTAGCGGTGATCACTGAGAGTTTTTCTTTTATGTAAGCTAATGAATTTACATAGTCTACTGCTTCTTTGAGGTCCTCGGTCAAGAGTTGGATTCGAATATCTTGTTTTTTAACAACGTCAGTTAATAATTTAATCTCATCCTAAATATTTGTGTAAATATTTTTTACACTAATGACTGCTCACCGCCACCTATTAACTGACAAGGAAACTACCCGAGGTGTCCGTCTCCGATTTTCCTGATATTTTAATATATTGTAGTGGATCAAAAAATAAGAGACCCGTATTTTTTTTATCGGCCTAATCCCTTATTGAAGGGGGAAAAACCGCGCTCAAAGTTTGCCAAGTCAACTACCCTTACGAAACAGCACCTGATACTAAGTTTTTTCACATAACACTCTTATGCATCCATTTGCTCTTGTTTTTTGGGCAAATTATTATTACATTATGCTAAAATTTACCTCTAGCCTTCTATTGCACGTTCTAAAGCTGGAATTAGTTTCATTATTTTGGTATCCATATATTTCTTTTTCATAATATTTTTTTTTCATCATACACATAATCTTGTAAAATTAGAAAAACAACCAGTTGATGAATTAAACATTATTATTATCTGAATCTTGTATAGAAAAATATGTACTGAAACTTGTCTGAAACATTTTGACATCTCCTACCGTGAGAAAATCATAAAATAGATTAATTGAGCACTTTCATTCCTTGAAATTTTCGCAATAACACATCATTTTTGTTCTTTTCAGTAATTCCATGTTCATTAGACATAATTTTTTTATTGGCACTTGAATAAATATGTACAACAACACAGCACTGATATCGACTAAGTTTTTTATATAATACACTAACTTCTGACTCCCACATTCGTTCATGAATGTAAAAAATAAAAACTAAGAAACACACTTTGTCGAAAGGTGCTGATATCGCTGTCGTTACATGAAATCACAGCTGTGTTTATACTGATGCTTGCAGACTTTTATATAGTTTATAATAAAGTAGTAGTAGTTGCCATCGATAAGTCAGCTTTTGTTACTTTGTACGAGAAGAGGTGTCAACTTAACTGTTATAAGTTTCAAATTAAATTTTTTATTTTTGTCAAAAATCCCGTCCATAAAATATTATTTTTTGATTTTTTAATGTACATATTATAGACTACATATAGATTATATAGAGAGAGAATTTAGAATATATTAAGAATACAGAAATGAAAAAAAATTGGTATAAATCAATATGCAATAGTAGATAAGCTATAGGGATTCGAGATGACTGGGGGAAGCGAGATAAGTGGGGATTCAGGATCAATTGGAAATACTGATCCATGGAGGGCCTCACAAGGAAATTTCCCGAGATGTCCGTCTCCGATTTTCCTGAATTTATAATATATTGTAGAGGATCGAAAAATAAGAGACACGTATTTTTTTTATCGGTCCAGTCCCTTATTAAAGGGGTGAAAACCGCCCTTAAAATTTATCCCCGAAAACGGTTCTTTCTTAATATCTTTAGTTTTAATTAATGTTTTGAAATGAAACAAAATGGAAAATTATTTTCTTTGAATGACGAAACTAGCAAGTATATTTTGGTCCCCGAGGGTGGTAACCCTTACTTTTTATTTCAGAAAAACCTTATTTTTTGAACTATTTTTGTATATAATATTTGCAATAAAATGATTTGATTGTTATAAAAATCATTTTTGGGCTTAAAATAAAAAATTAAAGTTGACGTGTTTCAGAGTTTTTGCAAATAAAAGCGTTATCGGGGGTAAACAACCCCTTAGGCGCAAAATACTTTCAAACCGTTAAAATAAATATTTGATGTTATGTAATGCATAATTTATTTTTATTTGGGCTAATTTTTTTTATGAGCCCAATTTCCTATTAAAGTGGTGAAATGTACCTCTAAAATTCTCCCCCAAAAACGGTTTTCTCTAGATATTCCGAGTTCAGATTAAAATTTGGAATAAAATAAATGGAAAATATTTCTCTTTGAAATGCGAAATTAGCAATGGTTGTTTCATCCCGTGGGGTAGCAATCCTTATATTTTATTTCGGAAAAACTTTGTATTTTTAAAATTATTTCTGTGTATAATATTTGCAATAGAATTAAATAATTATTGTTAAAATAAAAAATCAAAGTTGACTTGTTTCAGGATTTTTTCTAATAACAGCGTTATCGGGGGTTAGCAGCCCCCTGGACGTGGAATACTTACAATTAGTACCATTGAAATAAATATTTTGAGGTTTATAATATATATTTAATTTATGTTCGTGTCAGTTTCTTTTATCGAAATAACGTAATTAATGAAGTCGTTTGTAAACTTTTATACTTATTGTGCAATTGAAATTCGAGTATTTTGCACGTTCTTATAGGTAAATAATAATTATTATCTAATTATATAATTTAACAGTGACGTTACCTATTAATATATTAGACGATTTTATATGTACGCAAGATAACAAATCAAAAGTAGAATGCAATAAACTTAAGGTGATGTGAGCACGAAAAATCTAGTAATAAGCCTCATATGGTAAAACAGATATTTGGATAAGTTATATATAACCTCCGCTAGATGGCGAGAGCGCTCTCTGCCGTATCTATATTTCAGTTAGGAAATTGTTCACAGATGGCGTGCATAGTTACACTGTAAACAATATTTTTTTCACCATACTCTGGCTGAAAGTGCCACTTTCGCTCCCGACTCCGAAACGCAATGTCGTATTTTCAGTCCGGGTATGGTGAAATAGTATATTACACAACAAGGGAGGTAAAGAATGGGCTAGGCCAGAGCACGTGTAAATTGCCGCCCGAGTCGAAAGCTAGGGTAGCAAACATGTGCTCTGGGGTGGTCCTCTTTATGTTGCGTATACGATTTTTCATCATACTCGGGCCGGAAATACCACATCGCGTTTCGGTGGAGGGAGCGAAAGTGGTACTTTCGGCCAGGGTATGGTGAAAAAATCGTATATGGAGATATGGAGGGCCATCTTAGAGCACGTGTATATTGCCACCTGAGCCGAAGGCAAATAAAGAATGCCTCCTGAACTGGCCAACTCTTTATCTGCCCAGTTGTGTGATATAATACGTTATATTCATTATTTATTAAAAATATTCATTAAAAATGAATAAAATACTTATTTTATCTTTAGCTATACATTTCTTACTATTTTATTATTACTTATTTTCTATTATAAACGAATAATAGAAAGTATAGACCTTTGAATTTCCCTTCTTTTTTGGAGGTTGTGATAAATCCGGTAAATTGTTTGCGTATAATTTTAACAACTACAACAAAAGATACATGAAATATATCTTTATTTCGTTCGGGGTTCGAATAGATAACCGATTCATCTTTTTTAGATTTTTAAGATTATGTTAATAAATGAAGTTCATGAAAATAATCTAGATGTTATAATTTCATCCTTATCAAGACTTCAAACTATGTTCTTTATCTTTTTATAAAGCGCATTTCTGATGAAAATACAGTTTGTATTAACTTACTTATCATGAAAATATATTTATATATTTTGTCATGCTTTATAATTATGTATCATATACTGCCGAAAATATGGCGTAGAATCGATACAACTAAGAATGAACCAAAATATGCATATCAATTTTATAAGTATTATTTTATTACTAGTATTACTTGTTTATTTGTTACGTAAGAAATATTGTCTTGTTTTATTATAACTTCTACGAATTGTTTACAATTTTACTATGATTTATTATTTTCTTGTTTCGTAATCTAATTGTAATACTAAATCATAGGTTGGACAGCTTAGAAGTTATTATAAATATAATTACAATACCCGATTATCAGCATATAACTGACTGTAATATTATTGGTTGAATTTTGAAAATTTGTTATCTATTTCCGATATTATTTCCTTCATTATACAATTTATTATTACATTGAGAAGTTTAGCAACACCGAGCATTATAAAAGTATAAGCATAATTTTACGAAATTCATTTAGGATATTATCAAATTTGTCTAGTAGGTAAAAGTTCTAAGTAAAATGAAAAAGTGTGCGTATTAACCACTCGTTTATCACGCATCCGACATGTCCAGCTGTAAAACCTACACTTTTAGATTTCAAGCATATCCTAATCGTTCCAGAATTTGTATCACATTTATAGTTCTATAAATATGTTGTTTTTTGTACTCAACTTAGTTTTAGAATACATAATTATAATACGCACGATGAAAGACTAATTTTGAGAAATACATTTAGCATGTTATGATTGTTTGTATATAAAAATACTAAATCCTTATTAGAAGTACTAATCCGAGTAAACTACAATAAATTCACTAACTATTTAATTATATACATACTACTGTACAGTATAATTACTAAACCGTATACATTTATGTTGCAGTATAAGCAAACTACATATAACAATAGGTTCTGTTATTTGCCATTATATTTTTTCGGAGAATAATCAACATTTACAAGGACAAACATTTATTTTTATCATTCTAAACTCGATCAAAAAGTGAATCTCATGCAGTGCAGGCACTAACTATATAATCAACCGTTATTACTTATTATTAATAGTAGTATCATCCATTATAAAAATAGAATATACTAATTTGTCAAGCAATACTCAGATTGCAACTACTAGCCCAATATTGTACTCGATAATCATATAACATAATGATATGCATCAGAATATTTAGATGCATTTACAATGTTTTTTTTGTTTTTGTTTTTTTTTTTTTGTTAAATTCGTGTTCTTTATATTTGCACGCTGAGGTGATTTTCAATAATCAAGACTCTAAAATAGTGTTATTATATTATTATTATCTGTTTCTTTTCCATTTCTTTTTCTTTCTTTTTAATTTTCTTTTTCATTTCTTTTTTATTTTAATTTTCTGTTCTTTTTTAATTTTCATTTTCTTTTTCATGACTTTTTAATTTTCATTTTATTTTCTTTTCATTTTATGTTCCTTTTCAATTTTCGGTTTCTTTTCTTTTTCGTTTTTATTATTTTTATACCCTATAGCCTCAAAATCATAACTTTGGTATGATTTTTCGGCGCTCGTGGTATAAAATGCTGTTTGAAACTAGTACGTAAGTCGATTATTTAGCTGATATGAGCGAAATAATCGACTTCCCCACTCGTGTCTATTTTTCGTTGCTTCTCTAGTACTTTGAAGTACTGAATGATACTAAGGACAACACAAGTTCTAACTACTATACCATTACTATACAGATATAATCCTAAACATTCACTACCACTACATACATCATGCATTATTTTACCTAATTATTTTCTTTAATTATTCTTCCAATGTGTTCATCCCATTTAATATGTAACAAAATGTAAATTTGTATTTTACTATTGTATTTGTAATTATATTATCTGTCGAATATTATATCCATTTTTCCGATCTTATTTATAGCTGTTGTATAGAATATTTCTATGTCAAATGGAACTCTGTTAAATAATAAGCAAATCTTCACTATACAGAGGGTATTGAGGTATTAAAAATCATGTTTATACGTTTCGATGATCTATAAATGATTGTACATAAAAATGTTAATTGGGAATGCGTATTGTTTAAACGTCATGTATATGCTTTTTAGTTAAGAGTTTTATTGAATTTGAATGAATGATCCATAAAGTAAGTTAAAAACTATTAAGTATAAAAATTATATGAATGAAATAAAAAAGGATATAAAAAATGAATTTAATAAAAATACGCTAAACTTCTGGCGTAACTCTATTAGGGAAATAAACTATAGAGACTCTGCAAGCTTCTTTCCATCACTAAACAGAATCTTCAGGAAAGACGATAACAATAGCGTTAATAGTCTTATTATTTACGATAACAAAGTGCCCTTATTAGCCAAAAATAAAAAAGATATAAATAACCTTACAAGAATAAATTAGGGACTCCTGATGAATAACTGTTTAGATAGCCTAGATGTTATTGGCTCATATTTTGAAACCGTTAACTCGAAAGAAAATAGTGATAAAAAAGCTGAAGAAATCAAAAGAAAACTTAAACAACACATTAACTGGCACCTCTGTATGGCTAAACGGTCTTGTATATAAACTTGTAGAAAAGAAAATGCTAATGCATCTATTAAAAATTGTAACGAATATGATACATGAAAAAAAATTTAAAGTTCATATGAACAAAACGGAATCAAATAACACTTTTGAAATTACAACAGGACACGGCAAACTCACCAACCCTATTTAATGTGTTTAATGCAGATACACTTAACCTATTTGACCTGAATAATAATAATAATAATACGTACTCACTGGCATTTGCTGATGATTTGATCATATATGTAGCAAACAAAAACTTAAGCAAAATGAAAGATACCTTGCAAAAGCTTTATGATAAAATTAAGCTCTACTACAAAAACTGGAAACTGGAAACCAATACGAAAAAATGCGAAACCATCTTATTTAGAGATGTATTAGCAAACAAATCCAAAATCACAAGGAAAAATTGGAGAAAGTTCCAAATTAAGGATGGAGACACAATGATTTCGCATAGGAGAAACGCTAGATATCTTGGTGTGCAGCTAGATGACTTACTGAGACTTAATTTTCATGTTAATATACAATTAGATAAAGCGAAAAAAGTACATAAATTGTTCTACTCCCCATACCTACACAAAAGGGCAAAAATCATAGCATATCTATCGTTAATCAGGCCTATAATTACATATGCGTGCCCAATATGGTTTAACATCAGTGGTAGTACCATGGAAAAACTCAGGCGCTTTGAAAGAAATTGTATCAGAGTGTGCTTAAACTATTATAGAGAACCAGAGAATAACTACATGAAGAGAATTAAAAATAAAAAACTGTATAACTTAGCGGAAACCCCTAGAATAGATGTATTTACAATTAAACTTATCAGAAATCACATAAAAAGTACAATGCGCAATAACACAAACAGCCTAATTAAAGGACCCTTTTTTCCTAAAGACAATTATTTTAAAAATGCAATAACTAAGGGATTTGTACCCACAGAGACATTCCTATTCTTGGATGAAACTAATTATTTTGTTAAAGATGAGAAATCGATCTTTTTTTCACGTTAGTAGAAATGTAAGAAACAAAAAAATTGTATTCGATCCAGAGAAAGTTAATGATAATGAATTGGTATATGACCATGATATAACCAATATAGACAAAGAAATTTTAACAAAATTTAAATACTATAATGAAAAACACTAATAAAAGTGCTACACCAAATGTACATATGTAAATAGTCTGCACCCTAAGTTTAAGTAAAAATCTCGCTTGAAACAAGCAACGTTAGTTTTTGAGGCAAAGCCTTTTTTTGCCCTAACAACGCAAAAAATAAGAATAATTGCAATTGTCTTGACAATTTAAAGACGTCTTTTCTATACCAATGTAAGAATCATAATACATGTAACACAGCGAGTGCCCGCACGGGTCATTCTGTATGTAAAAAAAACACTATACGCTAATTATTTTTCAAATGTATTTTGTACTAACATGTAGAATTAATATTAATAAAAAGCGTTTATATAAAAAAAACTACTACATTAAATCTGAAATGCTTATATAGATAACAAGTAGTTCAAAAATTGGTTCTAAATTAAAATTTTAGGTTTTGGGGAGTTATAACTCGTATCTAAAAATCAGGTGTGCCCTAAACACTGATAAAGCTGAAAATAAATATGATTACAAGTTAACAGCATAAATTCATCCGATCAGAAGCTCCTTGTTATAATCCGCAAGGAGGTAATACTCAGTATGTTATGCTTATTAGAAGTACATACACCCTGTTGGAGATCGCCCATTTTTCACGCATTTGTGAAACGCTTTTCGAACATTTTCTAGCCATTTAATAGCGAGTGAACCAAAATTGCTATAAAATGGCTAAGAAATGTTCTAAGATCGTTTCATAAATGGGAGAAAAATGGACGATTTCCAGGAGGGCATGGAGGTTTGTAATTTTGGGCTGGTTACGATACTGTCGCGGGAGCCCGGACTAGATTCACCTTTACTTTTACTCTCACATTCCCGTTATGTCTTCACCTCGGTGATGTCCTCCAGAAGTGGTAGTTGTGTGTTGGTCGCCCTCGAGGAGAGTAAAATTGTAAGAGAAGGCGTTGCCTTCTGCGGGAGCTCTTCGCCTTAGGCAAAATAAAATAGATTAATAATGTGGTCAGCAGTAGGGATGAGGAGAACAGCACTATCGAACGCTGCCAGGAATAGAGGAGTATAGACAGATGGAAAGTTAGGAGCTAGGTTAGTTTAGGCGACACGATAACGTCCAACTCCAACGTGGAGTACTTACTCGAATCCGTCGTGGGAGCACGGACTACATAAAACTGAACATCGCCGTCACTTCCCCCGTCGTATTTGCCTCAGTAATGTCATCGGGAAGTGGTACTTGTGTGTTGGCCGCCCTCGAGAAGAGTACCATTGTACGAAAACGCGTTGCCTTCTGCGGGAGCTCTTCGCCTTAGGCAAAACAAAATAGATTAATAATGTGGTCAGCAGTAGGGATGAGGAGAACAGCACTATCGAACGCTGCCAGGAATAGAGGAGTATAGACAGATGGAAAGTTAGGAGCTAGGTTAGTTTAGCCGACACGATAATGTCCAACTCCGAAGTGGAGTACTTACTCGAATACGTCGCGGGAGCGCGGACTACATTCAACTGGACCTTCGCCGTCACTTCCCCTGTCGTGTTTGCCTCAGTAATGTCCTCGGGAAGTGGTAGTTGTGTGTTGGCCGCCCTCGAGAAGAGTACCATTGTACGAAAACGCGTTGCCTTCTGCGGGAGCTCTTCGCCTTAGGCAAAACAAAATAGATTAATAATGTGGTCAGCAGTAGGGATGAGGAGAACAGCACTATCGAACGCTGCCAGGAATAGAGGAGTATAGACAGATGGAAAGTTAGGAGCTAGGTTAGTTTAGCCGACACGATAACGTCCAACTCCGAAGTGGAGTACTTACTCGAATCCGTCGCGGGAGCGCGGACTACATTCAACTGGACCTTCGCCGTCACTTCCCCTGTCGTGTTTGCCTCAGTAATGTCCTCGGGAAGTGGTAGTTGTGTGTTGGCCGCCCTCAAGAAGAGTACCATTGTACGGAAACGCGTTGCCTTCTGCGGGAGCTCTTCGCCTTAGGCAAAACAAAATAGATTAATAATGTGGTCAGCAGTAGGGATGAGGAGAACAGCACTATCGAACGCTGCCAGGAATAGAGGAGTATAGACAGATGGAAAGTTAGGAGCTAGGTTAGTTTAGGCGACACGATAATGTCCAACTCCGACGTGGAGTACTTACTCGAATCCGTCGTGGGAGCACGGACTACATAAAACTGAACATCGCCGTCACTTCCCCCATCGTATTTGCCTCAGTAATGTCATCGGGAAGTGGTACTTGTGTGTTGGCCGCCCTCGAGAAGAGTACCATTGTACGAAAACGCGTTGCCTTCTGCGGGAGCTCTTCGCCTTAGGCAAAACAAAATAGATTAATAATGTGGTCAGCAGTAGGGATGAGGAGAACAGCACTACCGAACGCTGCCAGGAATAGAGGAGTATAGACAGATGGAAAGTTAGGAGCTAGGTTAGTTTAGCCGACACGATAACGTCCAACTCCGAAGTGGAGTACTTACTCGAATCCGTCGCGGGAGCGCGGACTACATTCAACTGGACCTTCGCCGTCACTTCCCCTGTCGTGTTTGCCTCAGTAATGTCCTCGGGAAGTGGTAGTTGTGTGTTGGCCGCCCTCGAGAAGAGTACCATTGTACGAAAACGCGTTGCCTTCTGCGGGAGCTCTTCGCCTTAGGCAAAACAAAATAGATTAATAATGTGGTCAGCAGTAGGGATGAGGAGAACAGCACTATCGAACGCTGCCAGGAATAGAGGAGTATAGACAGATGGAAAGTTAGGAGCTAGGTTAGTTTAGGCGACACGATAATGTCCAACTCCGACGTGGAGTACTTACTCGAATCCGTCGTGGGAGCACGGACTACATAAAACTGAACATCGCCGTCACTTCCCCCGTCGTATTTGCCTCAGTAATGTCATCGGGAAGTGGTACTTGTGTGTTGGCCGCCCTCGAGAAGAGTAGAATTGTAAGAGAACGCGTTGCCTTCTGCGGGAGCTCTTCACCTCTAAATCTTCGTAATAATAATGCGGCTCTCCCCCTCCTCCTCTTCCTACGAGCTCTCATCTGATGACGATATGGATATGCATCGGGCATTCGTTTTCAACCACTGGATTAGTGGATTTGGCAGCGAAGGTGGATCTGATTAAAATAGTATTATGTAAACAAAATAATATTAAATAAACAAAATGCTTATAATAAAAAATGTAACTGCTTTGTGAATTATCACTCGCATCATTGAAATGTGGAAAACATATTTTTTTCTCTCTTTACAATTTGTATCTTGACTATTTCCGAAAGCATTCTTCACTGAAATACAAAATTTTGTTGTCCACATTTCAGTGGTGTGAGGGATAATTCAGAAAGCAGTTACATTTTTTAATATAATCATTTTCTTTATTTATTACGTTACAATTATAGCATTTCAAGCAGATCCATCTTCACTACCAAATCCACTACTCCAATGGTCGGAATCGAAAGCCTGCTGGATATCCATCTCGTCATCAGATGAGAGCTCGGAGGAAGAGGAGGAGGATAGCTCGGACGAAGAGGAGGAGGATAGCTCGGACGAAGAGGATGAGGATATCTCGGAGGAAGATGACGACGAAAGCTCGGATGAAGACGATGACGAAATTTCCTCCAACATGTCTAAATCTTGGCAAGAATAATACATAGTCATCCAGTCAATCCAGTCTACAGACAGAAAGAAATATATGCGTTATGTGATATATTCAGGTATTATTTTCACATCGGTAGACTGAAGGAAGCAGCAAGAGTTCGTGCATAAGCATACATGCAAGCAACATAGACAAATTGCGTGAGAAAGAAAGAGAGCGAGAGATCTACCGATGCACGAATTAGTAGGCAACTTGGCTCTTATATACTAATCGAAGGTTACTTCTGACACTTGCGAGATTATGAGACCCCCCTACAATTGTCGATACGCCACCTAGCGAGATAGTAGATAATCTACGCCGGTTCTGGACCCCGCACCACTCGCCCACAAGCAGCCCCCCTCCCTCCCTCTGCCGAATGTTCTAGCCCTTAAGGGGATGCCTTATACCAGCAGAGTTCTGCAATACTGATCACAATGTTTTTTATTAAATATTAATTGTTATAAGCTTTCCCTTGAATTCTGACAATTGACGCACATAGACAAACTTATTATCTACTTCCCGGCCAAATTTCAGATAAATCTGTTGGAAAATAAAGGCGAAATTTGAGAACTCGCAAGATGTTCTATTTTGGGGTTAAGGGAGTAAGTAGCTAGTCAAGCGAGTGCACATGCGTGTTCCTAACCTCTTTCGCAATCCTGTCAGACTATGGCTATGGCTGTAACAGTCATGTTTCCGTCAGATGTTATTTTCATTTGCTTTTAACTACGCTCATAGGCTCCTAATCTTTATTATCAAGCACTCAAATTGTTCGTTAGTTTTTTCATTATTACCCTAGCGAATGTGAGCAAAGTCGAAGCCGTCAATGTTGTACAATCTAGAACGAAAGAGAAAAATGTGCGATTTCCCATAAAGGCTGTGTTAAATGTGTAAAAATTGAAATGTTTATAACTTCTTTCTGATGCTCCCAAAGATCACCAAAATTTAACTGAGTCATTTTTAAACTAAAATCTACCTGTCTGCCAAATTTCAGATTTTTCTAAGGCATCAATCCCTTACCCGGGGGTACTCCCTTAATATGACATTATGCAATGTTGCGAGATCTCAAATTTCGTCTTTATTTTCTAACAGATTTATCTGAAATTTGACCGGGAAGTAGATAATAAGTTTCTCTATGTTCGTCAATTCTCATAATTCAAGGGAAAGCTTACATTGGGGTCGGTATGGCAGAGAACTCTACCGGTATAAGACATACTCTTAATCATCATCATGATGTAATGTTAGTTTGCAACCATGTTAACCTATCAGAAATAGAGGAAAATTATTCACTCTTTTGTGCGAATAGACACAGCGTATATTCTTTTTGATTAAGTACTAAAACACATCACCTCAAAGTAAACATCAACAACACTTAATGATGAGTACACCTGCTAAATCTGACAGGTCGCTTTTTTATTACAGGATCAGGATTAATTTGTGTTTTCAAGTGGTAAATTTCAGCCTATTTCATTAAATATGTTTTGTCTTATGAAATCTGAAGTTCCGTATAATATAAGTCTGTTCGACAAATCTATAGGCCTGCTTGTAATATCATAAATTTAATTTTTTCCTTAAGCGAGTGTGATTGAATAATAAATCTGGGTATAACCCGTCAGAATTATGAAAAGTCGACTAATAACCTCTAAAAGTCAATAAATGTTCATTAATTATTCATTAACTACTACAATCAAACTGAATTTTACAGGTTAAAATAACTTTTTCACTATTTTGACATGCACTCAGATTTAATGCTCAACCATGCCCTCTCAAATTACCTATTTTTTAATATGCCTTGCATCTTGTCAACATAGCTGTTACAGCAGGCCTATAGATCTATAGATCTTTCGGACAGATACACTACACAACACAAAAAGGGCCAAAATTCAAAACTTGACAATAAAATTCATCCTGCTCCTACATATAAAAGCAACCTGTCAGATTTAGCAGTTGGATTAGCCAAATAGCCATTCAATGTTATCGATATTTACTTTCAGTTCATATGGTTGAACTTAATCGAAAAGAGTATAAGAATGATAGAAATTCGCTCCAGTAATGCATCTCAGACATGTCATATATTTTTGAGTTGACTTAATCTTTCTGTAAGTAGACATAATTTAATAATAGTATATTACGATAGTAAATCACACCACATGAAGTCACAGGTATCGTACGATATTTAATAGCACTTTTACCTAAGTCCGCTGTCATGCTTATCCGTGCCTTAAGCGGTCCAATTTTTGCACCGTGAGGTTAGCGCGCGAGCGTAGCGAGTGTGATATACACGGTCTTATAATCGAATACTTAAGTCACGGGTAGGCATGACCTAAGTGCGGACTTAGGTCACACCGTGCTATAAAAGAATGAAAATATGTATTTTTTTAGTTTGACAGTTCTAAGAAATACAGAAGTAGTGCCTCAACTAAATCTGAAAAATTGCATATTTTTTTTTTTTTTTATGGAATTATATCTACTTAAAAAAAATTAGTGGCTTAAGGGGATTTCACACCTAGTGGTTTTTGAGGCCAAAATCAGATGAAAAAAAAGAAAAATGTTGTTTAAGCTCTATACCATATTACATACTATAAATATACGGTATTTCTAATAAAATTGCCCAAGATATAATTTATTTAGCACTTTTTACTCAGAGATATAGCATTTTCAATTTTTTGACATTGGCGTAACTTTTTAAATAAAATATTCAATGGATTTTCATGGGATGGAGCCTAAATTACTTGAAATTTTTGTAGTTACGGTCCGAAGAGTTGGAAATATGAAATATATTTTATTAAATAATTTTAAAATCTGAAAACCCACAAAATATCATAAAAACTGCTAAAATTAAGCAATTAAAAGTGGTTTTTAGCATTTTAAAATTATTTAATAAAATATATTTCATAAAGCCACTAGGTGTAAAAATACATGCAATGTCTAAAATGCATTATAGAAGCAGTTTTCTATCATTCTTATACTCTTTTAAATTAAGTTCGAAAACACATATCCTGAAAGTAAATATCAACAACACTTAATGATGTTAAATCTGATGGGTGGCCTATTATAGTTGCTGATTTTTATTGAACGAAAATGAAATCCTGAAACAAAAAAATTAAGCTATAGCAATGGTCGAAAGCAGTATATTACTGAAATAATAATTATTCAAAGAAGATACCACAAAGTGGTCACAGTGTATTAAAATAAATACAGACTAGATGAGGTTCCATGGAGAATCTGGAAGAAGATGAAGCTGTGAAGATGTGCTTATCAGTAAGCCATTCACTGAAGGTTACCCATTGTGACGCCGTTATTGAGTTTTTTAAAGTTGCAGTTCCCAATTTGGTGCTATTTTATCATAAGTTTCCTGCCTTATGATGGCTATGTTAATGATCATATTGATAGTCTCATAACTTTTAATCGATGCTGAAGAACCATACTGGGAAAAAAAAAATTGGTTTAGTAAATAATGGTCGTTATTTTTTATTTTTATACCCTGCCTCGTGTAGAAAAGAAAAAGGAAAATCAAAAAATTTCTATGAACATGGTCTCTTTTGCCAGGAAAGGAAGACAATAAGATAAATTTTTAGAATTCAAAAGAAAAGTAATTATATTAAAAAACTAAAGAATTAGATTAATAATAATATGTTTCAAAACATTCTGCTTAAAATAAATTATTACACGTTTACCTATGGGTTGGTACCATAACAATAAATTATAATACGTCTACACATAACTGACTGCTAGCATAAATTATATATAGATTTCAAAGTAAAGATTTAGTATATTATATTTAATAACGTAGTCATTTAATATGTTTGTGAAAGTGTAGAAATAGTGTACAATGAGTGTTTTGTTGAAGTTTGATAAAATATAATATTTATTTTAAGAGCATGAAAAGATTATGGAAATTCATTACTATAACCCCCAAAAGTTAGTTTTATTGTGCAATAAGAAATAAAAAGCAAAATCATTGTACCTACAAGAACAACAATAAAAATTCTCTTATATGAATCCAATCAATTTACAAAGAGAAAAGAACTGACATACTAAGAATTTCATGTTTTTATCGTTGAACAATAAGCATTTTGATGGTGTTACGTTTCAGCAAAAAATTTGTTTTATAAAACTAAAAAATAATTAATAATAAAAAGCAATAAATATAGATTACTTTTGTTGTTAATTATTTTTAAGATTAATAAAACTAATTTTTTGCTACAATTGAACACTATAAAAAAGCTTATTGCTCTACTATAAAAACATGAAATTCTGAGTACTTTTTTTCTGTAAATTGATTGGATTTATCAAAAAAATTTTTATTGACATTCTTATACAATGATATTGCTTTTCTATTTCTTATTATGCAATAAAACTGATTCTTGCTGGTTATATGATAGTTTCCATAATTTTTTCCACAGTCCAAGAGATTTTCTTACTCAACATTGTTCTTTTAGAGTAAATATTGCATGCAATGCATATTAAAATCATACTAGCTATAGATCTGATACCATAAAATCTGAGCAAGCCTGGCAAAATTATGGAAACTAACTACCATAACCGCCAAAAGTGAGTTTTATTGTATATAATAAGAAATAGAAAAGCAATATCATTGTGTAAGAATGGCAACATTGGCAACCTAAACTTTTTTGCTTTAAATCCAATCACTTTGCAGAAAGGAAGTACACTCAGAATTTCATGTTTTTATAGTAGAGCAATAAGCTTTTTTATAGCGTTCAATGCAAGCAAAAAATTAGTTTTATTAATCTTATAAATAATTAACAACAAAAGTAACCTATATTTATTGCTTTTTATTATTAATTATTTTTTAGTTTGATAATTCAACTTTTTTCTGGAATGTAACACCATCAAAAATATATTGTTTGACGATAAAAACTTGAAATTCTTTGTGTGTCAGTACTTTCATTTTAGTAAATTGATTGGATTTATAGGAATAAAATTTTTATTGTAGTTTTTGAACAATGTTGTTGCCTTTTATTTCTTATTATACAGTAAAATGTACTTTTCACTTTACTCAACATTTTAGAAACAGATTGTAACTCACCATGATAATTTAACGGTTAAGTACATCTACTGGCCTGCATATCCCTGGTATGGGGTAAGATGCTTCTCTCTGCTTCTCTCTGCTTGTCTCGTCTTCTACTGCAGCTTCTGTATATCTAAAGACTTATTTATGTTAAGTGGTTGGTGAGTGACTAGAGTGTGACAACAATCAAGTCTGTTTACACCTGGTTGTCTTGTTACATGATTTCATGTACACCACTGAGTTCAGAGAAGGCTTGGGCTCCATTCTTGTTTATAGCAACTAGGCTCTTCAAGCTCATCCTTCATAAACAGTCTTTATAAAGGAGTTGTTCTTATTATTTATCTAGAATTGGTGCTTTATAACACGCAGTTGTAGCCTTATTTTCTGACGTCATCACGTCACAGGTATTCACTGGCATCATTTGACTATTGTTACTGCTATTCTTGTAAGACTTCGACTTCTGCAGTATTTGCGATGCCCAGACTGAAGCATTTCACATTCAAACTTGATCGTGCCAGCCCTTCAACGTTATATTCATAGCAGGGCTCTTGTAGGAGTAATGGCATAGCTAGATGTTCTTGGATCAGTGCAACTCTGAACATTGTGTACATAAAATTTGATATGTTTAAAAGTATCAAAATAGATGTACATTATAACTACACTGATATGTGCACAAATGCATGACAAACTTCGTTGTATTATTTACAAATCCTATTCTTCTTTTGTAACTGTCATGACACATTTGTAAACATTCATTTGAAATTGTAGGTATAACTGCCACAAAACAAATATAGTTTGGTATCTACTGTTGCCAAAGTCATCATGGTTTAGCAGAGGTGCATATAAGTAAATAGTGCACTGGATCAGCAGGCGAGTGACCTTGCCACCACCTGACTGGCGTACAAATTTCGGAGTCAATTTTGTCTGTCAACTGCTTCACCTCCTCATTCTACTACTTGTAGATATCTCGTTTCCAGGATGAAAAGGACGACTACGTCTCGACGGCGTGTAACTTTTGAAGAACGCCTCCATACGAACTCGCGCACTACCGGAGTCGTCGTTGCACCCTATAACCTCTTAAGTCACAAGTCACTGTTGAGGGAGACTTCACTGAGAGACTCTTGGCCGATCCAACGAGGGAAGGCCAAGCTACAACAGCAGGGGCCGGATCGCGGAAGCTTTTGTGGTTCTACAGCCTATGTTATTAACCAGACAGAATTCGTCACTAGTCGCGAAGTCGGCCAGTGGTTTCTCGCGCAGCAGTGGCCCCGGTCGTTGGTCTAGTGGTGGCCGAGTGGTTGCGTCTTGCGTGCATATGCCCGTGTCGACGACGCATGCGCAGATGCGCTTGCGCGAATCGAACGCTCAATTATAATAGATGACTAGCGTTAATCTGCGTGCTACGCGCGCCAGTGTTCTGCCATCTTGCATCCGCCATCTTGATTTCACCCATAGCGAGATTCGAGTTCGATAATTCGAGATCGACTCCCGAAAATAGATTATCTCGAATGCTCAAGTTATATAAAGGAAAAGCGGCAAGCGAATTCATGAGTGTTACCGCCACACAGTGGTCGAAAATGCTGAAAAAATGGACAAAAATCAGTATTCACGTGGAAAATAATATTTATGGGAATTGTTACTTATGACGAATTAGTACTTTATATCCTAAGGTATTACCTTAGGCTACCGCTTTTTTTTAATATTGTTGTAACATTTTTTATACTCGCCGTTAAATAACAAAAAAATTGAAATTGAAGGGAAAACAACTTTTCCCTACTATTCGATCCATTTTATGAAAAAATGGCTCGAAAAGTCTTCTTTTTTGTAAAAAAAAACAATGAGGAATCGATATATCGGATCAGATTTTTGAAAAGAAAAATTGATAACCACCTCAAAATGCATTTATTGTTAACTAACAATTCAATTTTTTATAAACAATTGCATTTTTCACTGCCTCAATTGTTTCTAATCGATTCGAAAATATTTTCATCGAAAAGCTGAAATTTTTTTACATCAAAATGTATATTTTTAGAATTTTCAAGATCATTTTTTCTATACCCAAAAAATGATCTTGAAAATTCTAAAAATATACATTTGAAAAATGCAATTGTTTATAAAAAATTATAAGTATGTTAAAATTTGCATCACGGGGATCAATGAATTCATCACGGCGCGGAATTTGGAACTAATAAATAACGTTTTACAGCTGTTTCTTGTGGAAAAAAAGTACAAGCAATCGATTGAAGATATCTAATTATAAAAAAAAAAACATGAAAAATTGTCTCAAAATTGCGTTTTTCATAAAAAAGGTGTTTTATTTTATAAATACTTGCATTTTTAACTATTTTAATCGTTACGAATCGGATCAGCAACATTTTTTTTTTTGCACAGCTTAGGCTTTTTTAATGTAAAAATGTGAATTTCAAATGTTTATAGTACATTACGATACGTGTGACTTAAGCGAGGGCGATAATTCATGTCGTGTGATGGGCCACTGAAGTGATAAGTATCGTATACTATTTTATAGCACGTTTACCTAAGTCCGCTGTCACGCCTATTCGTGCTTTAAGCAGTCCATTTTTGCACGGTGAGGTTAGCGCGCGAGCGCAGCGAGTGCGATAAACACCGTGCAATAATCGACTACTTAAGTCACGGATAGGCGTGACCTAAGTGCGGACTTAGGTCACACCGTGCTATAAAGTATTGAAGCTGCGTACTAATTCTACTTACACTAAAGACTTGATCTAGAAAATTTCCAAAACATACATTTTTACATTAAATAAGCGTTCTCGACCACTGTGTGCCATTGTGACTGTGGCGATGCTAGACATTACACATTAACCATTTGGTATAAAAATCTATTATTTTTTTTTGCAAATTATGCTAAACGAAGAAATCAGTCCTCTAAGTTTTATAATGACGTACCCTCCTGCCAAGTTTCAAGTCAAAATATTAATTCGTTTTTGCGAAAACCTTGAACAAAATTTTGACATCACGTTCACCTCTAAATTTTGTTGAAAGTTTTTCAAAAACTAATTGATATTTTGACTTGAAACTTGACAGGAGGAGACCCTTATTAAACTTAGAGGAGTGAATTATTCGTTTTGCATAATTCAGTTTAGATTTTTTTTAAGTACAAGTTTCTCTATAAAATTTCCTTGCAAATTTCTATAGAAATTTGTTATTTATTATGACAAATCTATCATTTATGAAAAATTTTGATATTAATACTTACGAGTACATTTGTCTTGAATTTGTGCGATCTGCAATTCCCATTCTTATCTGACGAGATTATGATCTGTCTTTTGTTATTCCCATGGCACTCTGGTAATATTTCATTTGTCTTCAGAGTACTTATACAGTTCTTCATATGCTTCACAGATTTTCTTCCCAGTTTTAAGCATGCATAAAAATAAACCCACCTCCACCCCCGCTTTAGTCATTTTAATTCAGCGGTCTTCATTAACATTATTTTTACTATTTTCAAGCACGTATATAAATACAAGCAATTACATCATGCATATGTAGTTCCGATATCGTTTCTTCCTAATTGTTTTATAATTTTATATTTGCATTTGAACTCGTATGAATAATTTTTTTAAATAACTCTTGCTTACGTTGCTTGTTTCTTAAACTCAACGGTTTTTTTTTATTTATTGCTTAAAGTTTTTAACATGCATGAAAACAAACCCTCCTCCACCCCCGCTTGAGTAATTTTAACTCAGCGGTCTTCTTTGTAATTATTACCATTTTCAAGTTGGTATAAAGATAAGGAATTATTTACAAGCGTGCTATAAGCATCGATATATTTTCTGGCTTCTTTTTTCGTTTTAGTTACATGTATAGAATTAGTTAACTTTTTCTTACGCTACTTTAGAGTCTTTAAGGGAGTACCCTCGGTTCTGAAATAATGTTCAGAAAATTCTGAAATTTTGTATAGCAGAATTTTTTTACTCTAAACTGACTCATGTAAATTTTTGGATGGCTACACCAACTCGGAAAAATGTTATTAACAATTTAATGTTGACTTGATTAACACGTAATCCTATGGAAAATCATGTTTTCATCGAGATATTAAATTAACTGATATTGAGATTGATTTGAAAAAAATTTACAGTAATATAAAAATCAATGAATAATATATTTCATGTTGAAAAATTAGGATTCACTAACTTTGAGAGTTAGAAAAAAATAAAAACTTCTAAAATGCTACAGTGTGTAATATAGGTTAGGTATATCTATATACGTAATATAAACTATAGTAAAGGCGACGAAAACGCGCTTTGACTAAAGTAGTACCGAGGTTACTCCCTTAACTTAGCATTTCTTTTGCATTTTTTTTCTAAGTTTTAAGCATGCACAACAAAATTAACGTAAATTTCTAAAACATTATGCTACTTCGCATAACTCCAGAAGAAACGTTGATACAAGGATCCTGTAAAAGCTATACAAAATGCTAATGGTTTGGGAAAATATTTTTCAAACTTATTGCGATGCAATCAAGAAGACTACAAAAAATTATCTATTTAATGAAGTAAAAATCTTATGTACTTTTTGATTATTAAAATATTAAAAAGGTGAAAGAGAACGTTAAACTTAGAAGGAGATGATCAGGGGTACAGGTTCAGATTTGGCTAAAACTGCAGGAGGTACTTCTTTATGACAAATAATGAGACACGTGTCTCGGGGTTTTTGTGAATCGGCCTTTTTTTAGAGTTTCAAGCTATTTTATGTCTAAAATGAACAATTTTCGATAACAATGGGTTTCTTTCTTTATTAATAGGTTTTTGAATTTTTGAGACATAAACGGGCTAGAGAGTTTATAAAAGAAGGCAAAAAAAACTTTAATTTAAGCTGTGTTTCATTACTAAATGTCGATTTAAAACAAAAGTTATAGGCTTTTAAAAATAGAGTAAGAACATAGCTCAAATACCCCCCGTTAAATGCTTCAAAAAAATGAGAAATTTTTAGTGATTTTCTTACTCTATTTTTCATAGCCTATAACTTTTTTAAAATCTACATTTTTTAATGAAACACAGCTTAAATTAAAGCTTTTTTTGCCTTCTTTTATAAACTCTAGCCCATTTATATGACTGAAATATTCAAAAAGCTATTACTAAAGAAAGAAATCCTATTTTTATCGAAAATTGTTCATTTTAGACATAAAATAGCTTGAAACTCTAAAAAAAGGCCGATTCACAAAAACCCCGAGACACGTGTCTCATTATTTGTCATAAAGAAGTACCTCCTGCAGTTTTAGCCAAATCCAGATCCAGCACCCCTGATCATCTCCTTGTTAGTAAAACTGGGTATGCTTTCCCCGACAGCTTAAAGAATTTTTAAAATAACAGCCATTCAAAATAACCTTGACAAATTACATTTCAAAGAAGGATATTGTAAGAAATTAAAAACATTCCAAACCGAGCGGTGCGATTTTAATGCAATCAAAAAATATAATTGGTGTAAAAACATTTCAGTCGTGCCGTTCTATTTGAAATTGATTTGGTCATCATTACAATTAACATATTACGCTCAACTAAAAATTCATATTATACAATCATGTACAACAAATATTAAAAGATCCTTGTTTCAGAACTTTCATTTTTCATAATTAATTTATAATTTAAATATTTAATTTTAAAATTTCAAGTTTAAAACATTTGTTAATGATAAATCATTAAACATTTTTTTTTTCACACCAGGACTAATACACACCCCGACAGTAACATTAATTACTTTTACCATCAACCTTTTCAAATCATGCGATTAGTCAATTATTATTAAATTATTTGTAACCATGCAAGGAAAAAGATGAATCTATATCTTACTGTTATCACTCCAATTTACTTTCACGTGCTTCCTCTGCGAATAGTTAAAATAGTACAAAATCAAGTCAACTTGACCAAAAAATTTCTAATGTTTGCTTTTCATGTGCTGTGTCAGATAACGTTGATTAGTAAAATATTTTGAGCAAATTGAACATTTCATTTGACATGTTGCTTCATGTTTTTTGAGGTACTCTTTCGTTATCATTTTGTTGCACTTATTGCATTTTATTTTACTTCCGTGGTATCGTCTTTTGTGAGCATCTAAGCGAAGGACTTTTTTTTTACAAACGTCACATTCCTTTTCTCTTTCACTTGAATGGACTAGAGCATGTGTATTCAAAGATTTTCCTTTAGCAAACATCTTATCGCAGATAGAACATTTAAAACTTTGATGATGTATTATCTGCTTATGTTTTTCAAGTTTTTTTACAGTAATGAATAATTCTCCACAATTGCATTCATAAAGTCTCTTTTCAGATGCTTTACATGTTATTACTACTGTTTCTTGTTCAACGTCAGTTTTCTTCCCTTCTGTACAGTCACATGTAAGTGGCTCGTAGCCACTATTCCACTCATTACAGCCATAATTGATCGCTTCTGCAATGTTTCTTCCCATATTTATTACAGAATGGTACGTCCCTTTGCGGATGAAGAATAAATCCCCTGGATTTTGAATTACAATTGAATATGGTATATTCAATTCTTCAAGTAGATTCGGAGTTATTAAATAAATCTTATGCTTAAATACTTGATCACAAACTATACTCCCTGGCTTTTGTTTTCTTAAATAATCTGCTATCGCTTTTTCAATTTTAGCTCGCCATCGGTAGTCTATTATAAACCATAGCTTTGGATTGCCACATTTCAAAAGATTAAGACTACTCAACCCTCCATCTTCTTCATGATGAGCAGTAAAACTTCCTCTTTCGCCAATGTAATGCATGGATGTGTTTATCCCTGCCATTTCCTCTATATTCCTCTCTGGATTAGTGCTGATGTGAGATTGGATGTTCGAAAGTAAACTACTACTTTCGTCAGGTTCTATTTCAATGTCCCGAATGTAAGCGTGACGCTCTTTGCTATTCTCAAAAATATGTTCTATAGCATCTACGCATGCCTGCCATTGTTTCTCTTCATTATCAAATTTAATTAATTCATTTTCATTTAAAATGCGGTTTAACAAAATTAAATTTTCTTTATCCTGGATTGCTACATTTTGATTGTAATATACTCCACCAGCTACTTTCTTGAGGCGTTCGCAGTGGACTAGCAGTTTTTTCTTATTATCATTTTCCGCAGCTCGATTCAATTTCTGTATATAATTTTTCAAATTGATCTGAATAGCGTCAACTACTCCTCGAAACTGCAAGAATACAATAAAGTTTTGAATATAACGTAAAATAGTATTACATTTTTTTTTAATTTTATAAAGTATAAGCATCAAATTCCACTACAAAATCAATTTCCTCAAACTAATTTATTGATTTCGTTTCTTAAAGTTGTATTTCATCAAAATTGAGGATTCGAACTCCTTGGTCCTCCCTTGTTAGTCATAACTACATATACAAAACTTGAAATTAAAATGTTTTTAGACAGAATCACATCTTTCACTTCCTTGGGAAGGACAAAGGAGTCTTGGTCCCTAATTTTAATGAAACTTTACAAGGTAACTTCTTTTATTATATTAAGGTTCAGTAATTACATCAAAATGCAGAGAAAAATTTAGAATTTTTATATATTGTTCTTTAATTTGACGGAATATTACATGAATTTGTTCAGTATTGCTTCCTCCTAGAGGAAGTTTTGTAATAGTTAAATTTTAAGTTTCGTTTAATTGCTCTAGAAACATGATTAAAGTTGTTAGAAGGTTGTATCACATGATTTTAGAAAATGTCTGTATGTGCGTGTTTATATATACCGCATTATCTCCGGATCTACGCGATCGATTTGGACTGAGTGGGTCTCATTTTGTCTGTTTTTGCTTTCTAATAGGGAAAGCTTTGTAACAGTGAAAAAATTTTCAAATAAAAAATGTTGAAAAATATGTTTTAAGGCGATATATGTGTATATTAGTTGATGCGTGCGTGCGTGCGTGCGTGCGTGCGTGTATGCGTGTGTGCGCGTGTGCGTGTGCGTGTGTGTGTGTGTGTGTAAACTCTTCATATCTCCGAAACGAATCAACCAATTTTCGTCGGGTAAAGCTTATTCTCTTCGTCTCGCGGGAAAAGAAAGGTACCCTGTTGAATTTAAGTTTTTATTGATTTTCTTTTGTTTTATAACCAAAAAACGATTTTGAATTTTTATTTTTTTTTTTATTTTTTCATCCATATCTTACAGCCATTATTACATAATATAATAAACTTTTCTTGAAAGGTATTTAAATTACCTATATTTTCTTTTCTTTAAATTTAAAATATCTTCACTTTGTCATTTGTTATTACTGAAAACTTTTTTAAATTTCATAAATGAATTTCTCAAAAAATAATTTATTTATCGACTTGAAATTTTAACCAGTTATTACACTAATTGAAGACTATATGTGGTTAAAATTTCAAAAGATTATCTTCATTTGTTTTTTAGAAAAAATTATTTAAGAAAAAATTTGCGTTTTCGTTGTCGCACGATAACAAGAGCAAATATTATCCAATCGTCTGAAATTTGGCACAGATGTAGCTTTTATATATCTTCAGATCAAGTTCGTTGCCCAAAAAAGTCGGTCGAAAGAGGATAAAAATACCTCTACATAGCTACTACGATTCTTTTCTTATTAACAAAAACGTGTTTTTTTATAAGCTCATAACTCCCAAACGAAATGGTCAATTACAAAAAGAAAAATCATGATAATGTTAAATATAAATAGCGATAATCTATACAAATTTGAATAAATTATGTCGGCTAGTGTTTGAGTAAAAAAATAAAAAATGGCAACATGAGTTTTCTATCTCGCATGTTGTATGGAGTAAAACTGGATTAATCGCTTCGAAATTTCTTGTAGGAGTACATTTTGACTACCTTTCGGTCTGTTTCTTTGGGAAAAAGGATTGGTCCATAAGTTGTCGAGATATTTGAGGTTAAAATTTTGTTAATCTATTTTACCGATCATAATATCTTGAAAGCGGCTGCATGAGCTCAAAATTTACAGACAATTTTGTATATGATATAGATAATATATGGGCGAATTTTGATCAAGATCGTTCGATTACTTTTTGAAATATTTTATATTTAACATTTTCGTATTTTGCTGAGTCATTTTCTTTATCGCATGATAACTAGAGAAAACGAAATTGGTTTAATCATGTTAAAATATTGTGGAGATGTAGAGTTTATATGTTTGTCATATATAAATCCTTTATGTAAAAGAATTGTCTCATAATTTTTAGAGATATTTAAGGTTAAAATTTTTATACGTATTTTTCAAAATCGTTATTTCTCAATCATGAATTAATGTATCAGTTTGAAATTTATAGTCTATTTTGTATGCTATATAGGCAATACCTATGCAAAATTTCATACAGATTATATGGTTACTTTTTGAGATTTGATATTTAAAATTTTGGTATTTCTGGAAATAACTTTCTATGTCGCACAACTAGAGTATAATTTAATTACTTTGAAATTTGATGGAGATGTGGAATTTCTATATTTTTATTACATCAATTGTTAGTGTAAAAGAATTAGTTTATAAATTTCAGAGATATTTGAGATTAAAACTGTTAAAACTGTTTCAGCACTCTTTTCAAATCGTTATTTTTCGAGAACGGTCTTATACATATGCATATATGTTACTATAAAATGGAAATGACGCGCGATACGAGCGCGTGTTGTTTACTTGCTTTGTTTTTCATTGAGGTTAATTGACAGCGAGCTCGGCAGAAATATGAAATTAATCGGATACGCTAGATACCAAAAAAATATTCAATTTCTCAAATATTAAATTATTATTTTTGAATTATTAAATCATTGAAAAATAAAGTATAATGAATAAATATATTTTATATTTAAAATATATACTATACATATAGGAACGATACATTAATTTGGAGGAAGCTACGAGCCAATGAATTGGCAGCGGTTTTTTTGGTCATATTTTTCGAGAAAAAATTCTTGAAAATCGAATTTTTAACATAGGCTCTTATGGGGAGTGAGGTTATGTGACCTTTGAACATAAAAATCTTTTATTATCGAAGCAGAAATAATGTTAAAAGACGTTCATTTTAATAGAAATATAATCAAAGAATAATAACGCAGAGGGATCTGGGTCGCTTATAAGGCATTTGAGAAGTAGTAGGTGAAAACGTAAACAAACCGCCGAGTTTGTTGGCTGCGCGAGGACCCCGCAGCATAACACGACCGAACCTCCTTAACAGGCTTTTTCGAGACTTTTTTGCCATTCGGTTTCCCACCATTTTATAATTACAACTTTATAATCACTACGTTTAATGTAATAAATGCACATTCTCTGATGAAGCACTACAATTTTTTATATTAAGAAAAAAAGATGGCTACAATGAAGTAGAGATACAAGCAATCTTACGAGTCAATCTCAAGTTTAAATTAATTTTATGCTCACTAACAATAACGAGTGCGGTTGATATTTTGCTGGATTCTTTTTGATAATTTCGACAGCATCATTTATGGAACAGTTCTTGATTTCAACTGTTATATCATCATATTTTGGTCCTCTCCTTTGTAAAGGATTGATAAATTTATAATTTCTGAAAGCAACAAGAAAAAGTTATACCTAAGAAGCGTATTAAACTCGTTCAAAGGAATATTTGAAAATGAAAACTTACCTCTGCATGTTTGCGTTGTGCCACGAAACTATTTTTAGTATAATATATTAGGTATATGTATATCTAATAAATATTTTATGATTAATAAATACACTACAAAACTAGTGTAGTATACAACACGTTTGCAGTATAAAATGCCGGTATGAAATACTTAACTCAGCGTCTAACTGAATGTTAGCAACGATCTTCTGTATGTCACACAGGATATAATGTAAAAATTACTTTTTATTCTCGGAAAACACAGCGTTTATATCTATGCCTTACGATAAACAAAATCTCAACTCTTAACTCCAACTGCACAGTTCTTCTCCACTGTAGGTTGGCACAAATGTGACTGTACAATTAGAGCATGGAATTCGAACCAAGAACTGGCGCTTGCCCCCGCGTCGAGATGACCGGGTTGCGCGCGCGCTTGAATTAGGACTATATACATAAGCGCCGCGCTGCGCTGCTGTATAATCATTGTTTTGAATGGCGCCTCTGCTTTGTTGACATTTAAGTATTCACCAATCAGCGTTGCTATCCAACAGAATGTGCATAAGCGCGGCGCTGCACTGCTGTAATTGTATAATTTTAATTAATATTATAATATTATTTATTATTAATTAATATAATAATTATATATATATATATATATATATATATATATATATATATATATATATATATATATATATATATAATTTATAATATTATATTATAATTTAATATTATTAATTAATATTATTTATTTTATTATATTATTTTTATAATTTTAATTAATAATTTTCAAACGGTATACATAGTCTCTGAACAGAGAGCCATCGAGAACGCCTAGAGACAACACCGAAATCACGAATATTAGTCGGGGTTATTTACGGAAATTTTAGTGACGTTTGATTAAAATGATTTCATGATTGACGATTTCAATGCGGATTTAATCTGTTGGTATTACAAGTAATTATGATAAATTTTTATCATTTCGTTTACGAAAAATTTGATTTAAGAGAAAGTATTGATTATTGAAAAGATTATATGATTTTTTGTTATCATTTTATTGGTAATCATATGGTAAGTTGCAAACTAAAAGTAATTTATTTTGTAGATATTTTACTATTGTCATTATTAATAATATATCAAATATTTGTTATATCAAGAATCACATGCATAAATAGGTAAAAAAAGGAATTATTTTCAATGATTAAATGATCCAGAGCCGGATTAAGAGATATCAATTGTTATTAAAAACATTTTTTGAAAAAAAAAAAATACATTTAAAAACTCTAATATAACTGAGAGTTATTATCAGTTTTTAGGAGTTTTAAATAGTTTTAAACAGTTTCAAATAATTTTGAATGATACTTATTTAAAATGAATTAATAATTTGTAATAATTTAAACTATTATTATCTAATAATAATAATGAATTAATAATTCGTTATTAATTAAATGAATGATATTTGAGAATTATATTTATGAATGATATTTCTCCGTGCGGTACGAAGAAATGCCAACTTTTAAGAGCCAGACGTAGAAAAGCCAGTTTCTCGCGAAAAAAGACATGGGCATATTTTTGGCTTTTTTTGCGCGAAACTGGCTTTTCCTCGTTTGGCTCTTGACAATACTTACTGTCCCACGTCTACGATCCCTTATTTGCGTAGATCTTGCATCTATCAGCTACTTGGGTTTGACTTTTTTTTTTCATTACAGATCTCGCATAATGTTGCACGTCTACGTCACCCCCTACTGGAGTGGTCGATTCATCACCTGGTTATTTTGGTTTAAGAATCATTTAAATAATCGTCTTGTTTATTGTCACACGTCTACCTAACTCTCGATCTTATTTGAGTTGACGTTGTGTCCCCCGACTACTTGGGTTTAAGAATTTTTTAAATAGTTACCCGTCTACGTAACTCCCGTATTTCAGTAATATAATTTCATAATTATAATTAATAATAAATGATAATATCAGCATCCTTTACGGGTGAAAATCAGCTGATAATCATCGGAGCTTTTTCAGTATAGGATAGCTCGGTTATTGTGATTTGGACTTTGCGATTTCAACACTCGAAAATATACATTCGGGTATGTGTTTAAATTGAAAATTGTTACGCTGAGTAGTACCGAAGCGGAATATGTTGCGAGAGAAGCCATTTTGCTCAGATAATTATACCTATATGATAATATTCAACGGCCGTGTACTGATTAAGTCATGCTCCACGTTGATAATCAGAGCGCCATTAATTAAGTGAAAATTCCAGTCCAGTGTTTCATAAAAGAACGTAACTCTTGTGTCACTTTATATACAGAATAAGGTAGTTTATGTATTCTATGTACCTAGCGAAGCGCATTTTGCAGACATTTACGAAGGTGCTGCTGCAGACAGGGAGTGTTTAGATATCAAATTTTCTTTATTTAAATAAGTTTATATTATTGTTTGTTACTAATTTATTACAAATAGTGTCAAAATAAGGTTATATACATAAAATATTCATTGGCGCCCCCCCATCCATTGAAAAGGTAGGAGTTGGGGTAATTGGGGAGCTTGATGCATGATCCTTAAGCTCTCCTCAACCGCTTTTCTAATATTTCGCTTTGTCTCCTCTTCGCTTCTTGCCTTCTTATAGATAGCCAATTCCTGTAAAAATTTTAAATATTTTCAATATTACATATATAAAATAATGTGTGTGTGTGTGTGTGTGCGTCTGTGTGTAGAGAGAAAGATTTAACCGTTACGACAAAAAAGAAAGGAGATTCTAACGAGAGCTAGATTCATTAAGGAGAGAGGCAGGGAATGAAGTAAAAGCGAAAGGAAAAGTGCAGAGAAAGGGGAAGAGGAAAAATTCAAGCAGATACATTCTTTACATGCTGAAGGAGGAGATAAATAGAAAATAAATATCAAGGAGATGGAGAGAGAATTGGAGAAAATGAAACATAAGATGGAGGATTTAGTAATTGAGGTAAGAAGAATGGAGGAGAAACAAAAAAATTGAGGAAGCGATAGGAAGGAAAGAGAGGAATTTTAGAAGCTGTGGCAGGAGGTATACTGTCTGAAAGTGGATTTCAAAAAAGAAAGGGAGAAAAACAGAGGTGAAGGAAGGAGGAATGCGGAAAAAGAAGGAAGAAGTGAGGTGTAAGCGGGATGCCTGAAGGAATTAGAGGTATAGACAAGAGCAGAACAATAATTATACAGACAGGCTGGTGATACAGAGAAGAAAGAATCGAGGAGTGGATTAAAAATCAAGCGAAGGTGGAGGTAAGATGAATTAAAAATGTAGAATAAGTGTGGTGGTTACAGTATTCGAGTCGGCCTCAGAGAAAGAATTTATGATGACCAGAAAAGGGAAGGTACATGCAGAGGACATAATTATTCTTAACGAGGTATTAACACCTCTTCAGAGGAGGGAGAGACGTTGAAGGAAAGATGGGACGGAGAAGATCAAATTAGAACAATGCGGAAGCAGTGGGAGCAGACAGAACAGGGGAGAGAATAGAAAATGGACTGGAGAAAGAGAGGAAGCAAAAGAGAGGAAAGTGGGTACAGGGGAGAAGAGTTTGGTCTCAAGAAAGGAAGAGATAGAAGGTAAAAGAAGAAAGAGGAGAGTAATAAGGGAAGATAGAAAAAGATGGAGAGAAGTAATTGAAAGTTAGATAAAGGGAAGTCCAGAGACGCCACAGATTGGGGAGATTAATTAAGAGCAGACAAATAGAAAAAGAAAGTGACATTTAGTTCAATTAGGTAAAAACTCTTGAAAACACAAATAAAGTAGCACACGCACACACAGACAGAAAGTGGAGAACAAGGAGATGTAATAAAATGAAACAGAAAGGACTGAGTTTATAAATATACTTAAGTTTAGTTAATTTAATCAGTCTCCCTGCTTAGATTTATTTAAATATATTTTTCAACTTAGATAAAAAAAAGAGTTTTATTTATAATACACGAACGCAAATACTCTGATACTCACTCACTCATAAGTCACACATACACCATATAATAATGGCAAATACAAAATTATTATTATTACCTTGTCAAGCTCTTCATTTTTGCGCTTCAGTTCCTCGTTTTCCCTTGTTAACTGCGAGTACGAGGGGGAATTATTATAATTATAGCCACTGTTTCCTCTACCGCGTCCACCACGCCAATTTGACCGCTGAAAATATGATAAAATTTTTTAAAACATATTTAAATATTATATAAAAATTACAATATTAATACTTACACTATATGAATTGTAGTTCGATTTATTGTAATTATTGTAGTAATAATCATTCTGAAATAAAATAACGAAAAATTAGAAAAATATAGAAATTTGTTGAATTATATAAATAACATTATAACCTACATAATAATTTTCCTCTTGTTCTCCCTCATATTCATACTAGAAACATAAAAATGTATTAATTTAATTAAATGTAACGGTTGCAAAAGGTCAGTAGTCCAGAATATGTATGTAGAGTTATCCAGTTCCTTGTTTGTTGGAAAACAAAGAACACAGCATAAATATTCCGGACTATCGCCCTTTTGCATTATTGTACATAAGGGCGAATCCAGACTATACCCCCTCCCCGTATCCGTACCCCGTCGAATTTACTCGTAGAGTTGGCTATCTCACAAAGTCTATGGTCCTCGAAGATATCGATAATGATCCGCTTCTACCTTTCATTATCGATATCTTCGAGGACCATAGACTTTGTGAGATATCCAACTCTACGAGAAAATTCGACGGGGTACGGATACGGGGTACGGATACGGGGAGGGGGTATAGTCTGGATTCGCCCTAATGGGTGCTACACGTAAGGGGCAATGTACATAAGCCCCGTTCCGCGCTGCTCTGCTCTGCTCTGCTCTGCTCTGTTCTGCTCTGTTCTGTGCAAACCCGGTCCAATTTCAATTCAGTTCCGTTTGTAAGCGATTTACCTTTACTCTTTTCAGAATTCTAAACCGGAATAGAGCGGAACGGAGAGGAGCAGAACCGAGCAATGCAGAGCAGAGCAGAGCAGCGCGGAACGGGGCTTATATACATTGCCCCTAAAAAGAAAAAGTTACAGATACAAAATTTAACATGGGTTAGTATATCTATATATATGAGGAACATCTCCTAGCTGTTCCTGTTCCTCATATATATAGATAGATATACTAACCCATGTTAAATTTTGTATCTGTAACTTTTTCTTTTTGTCTGTAGCGTCCTTAGGGCCTCGACATGAGAGAAGGATCAAAGAGGTACAAAGCCACAGATATACGAATAACATCGGTTACTACATCTATATATACCAGGAACAGTAAGATACAAATGACTTTGTTCCTCACTGTTCCTCTATATATAGATATAGTAACCCATATTATTAGTGTATCTGTGTTGTCGTACCTCCTTGATCATTTTTTCATCTAGAGGCCTCAACTCTTGTATACCTTGAAGCAGCTATAAAGAAAAAAAGGATCTTTGATAAAGTGTATGACATAACTGCAAATAAATTTAGATAACGAACCTGCTTGATTAAGCCCTTATGCTACTGGTGAATCATATTCATTGCTGTCCTCATTTCAAAATAAAATGTTCGTTGTTTGTTACTCTCATAAATTTATTTGCGGCTGTCATATACAAAACACTGGTAGTCCAGAATACTTCAGTTAACTGATGTTTTTTGTTTCCCAACAAACAAGGACAGCAATGAATATGATTCAACAGTATAGCATAAGGGCTTAATCAAGCAGGTTCGTTATCTAAATTTATTTGCAGCTATGTCATACACTTTATCAAAGAAATTTTTTTTCTTTATAGCTGCTTTAAGATATACAAGTGTAGGTATAATAATCATTCTGTAAAAGGCCGCTAGTCCAGAATGTGTATGTGCAGTTATGCAGATCCTTGTTTGTTGGAAAATAAAGAACATGAGAACTAAGCATAAATATTCTGGGCTACCACTATTGTGTATATGACATAGTTGCTAATAAATTTATGAGAATAACAAACAACGAACCTTTTATCTTGAAATGAGGAGAGCAGTGAATATGATTTAACAGAAGCATAATGACTTTATTAAGAAGGTTCGTTATTTATTTATTTATTTGCGGCTATGTCATGCACTTTATCAAAGAAATTTTTTTTTGTTTATAGCTGCTATAAGATATACAAGTGTAGGTATGCTTATGCTTCTGTTAAATCATATTCATTGCTCTCGTCATTTCAAGATAAAAGGTTCGTTGATTATTATTCACATAAATTTATTAGCAACTATGCCATATGCACTACACCGGTAGTCTAAAATATTAATGCTTACTTCTCATGTTCTTTGTCTTCCAACAAACAAGGAACTGGATAACTGTACATACACATTTAGGACTACTGACTTTTTGCTGAGTGATTATTATACCTACTCTTGTATATATAGTTATAGCAGCTATAAAGAAACAGAGTCTTTGGTGAAGTGTATATGACATAGCTGCAAATAAATTTATGAGAGTAACAAACAACGAACATTTTATTTTGAAATGAGGACAGCAACGAATATGATTCAACAGTATAGCATAAGGGCTTAATCAAGCAGGTTCGTTATCTAAATTTATTTGCAGCTATGTCATACACTTTATCGAAGAAATTTTTTTTCTTTATAGCTGCTTTAAGATATACAAGTGTAAGTATAATAATCACTCTGTAAAAGGCCGCTGGTCCAGAATGTGTATGTGCAATTATGCAGATCCTTGTTTGTTGGAAAATAAAGAACATGAGAACTAAGCATAAATATTCTGGGCTACCAGTGTTGTGTATATGACATAGTTGCTAATAAATTTATGAGAATAACAAACAACGAACCTTTTATCTTGAAATGAGGAGAGCAGTGAATATGATTTAACAGAAGCATAATGACTTTATTAAGAAGGTTCGTTATTTATTTATTTATTTGCGGCTATGTCATGCACTTTATCAAAGAAATTTTTTTTGTTTATAGCTGCTATAAGATATACAAGTGTAGGTATGCTTATGCTTCTGTTAAATCATATTCATTGCTCTCGTCATTTCAAGATAAAAGGTTCCATTGATTATTATTCACATAAATTTATTAGCAACTATGTCATATGCACTACACCGGTAGTCTAAAATATTAATGCTTACTTCTCATGTTCTTTGTCTTCCAACAAACAAGGAACTGGATAACTGTACATACTCATTAAGGACTACTGACTTTTTGCTGAGTGATTATTATACCTACTTTTGTATATCCAGTTATAGCAGCTATAAAGAAAAAAAGTGTCTTTAGTGAACTGTATATGACATAGCTGCAAATAAATTTATGAGAGTAACAAACAACGAACCTTTTATCTTGAAATGACGAGAGCAATGAATATGATTTAACAGAAGCATAAGCATACCTACACTTGTATATCTTATAGCAGCTATAAACAAAAAAAAATTTCTTTGATAAAGTGCATGACATAGCTGCAAATAAATTTAGATAACGAACCTTCTTAATAAAGTCATTATCCTATACTGTTGAATCATATTCACTGCTCTCCTCATTTCAAGATAAAAGGTTCGTTGTTTGTTATTCTCATAAATTTATTAGCAACTATGTCATATATACAACACTGGTAGCCCAGAATATTTATGCTTAGTTCTCATGTTCTTTATTCTCCAACAAACAAGGATCTGCATAACTGCACATACACATTCTGGACTAGCGGCCTTTTACAGAGTGATTATTATACCTACACTTGTATAACTTAAAGCAGCTATAAAGAAAAAAAATTTCTTTGATAAAGTGTATGAAATAGCTGCAAATAAATTTAGATAACGAACCTGCTTGATTAAGCCCTTATGCTATACTGTTGAATCATTCATTGCTGTCCTTGTTTGTTGGGAAACAAAAAACATCAGTTAACTGAAGTATTCTGGACTACCAGTGTTTTGTATATGATAGCCGCAAATAAATTTATGAGTTTAACAAACAACGAACTTTTTATTTTGAAATGAGGACAGCAATGAATATGATTCAACAGTAGCATAAGAGCTTTATCAAGCAGGTTCGTTATCTAAATTTATTTGCAGCTATGTCATACACTTTATCAAAGAAATTTTTTTTATTTATAGCTGCTGTACGATATACAAGTGTAGCTATAATAATCACTCTGTAAAAGGCCGGTAGTCCAGAATGGACTACTTATTTGCAGCTTTTAATAAAAATAGGTAATATGTACCTCTCTGGGCGGATTCGGATCTTCAGCTCTGGCTGGGGGCAGTGGATTCGGTGGTGGGTGCTCATTATGAGCCTCTGGAAGTGGCGCAACAGGTTCTGCTGGTCTTGGTGCTGGTTGTTGCTGCTCGGCTTCAGCTCTTACCACTGGTGTTGGGGGTTGGTTTCTTGGCGCTGGCGGTTGGTTTCTTGGCGCTGGTGGTGGTGGTGGATGCGGCTGTCTAGCGACCTCAGCATAAGTCCCTCCTCTGCCTCGACGCAAAGGAGGAAAGTTCTCCCTGTTCTGCCTCCCGCCACCACGTTGTGTGCGTCCTCCTATATGTATTTTAAGTCAATTACTGTGGATTAAATATACTTGTCCACACGACATGCCGGAAGGTCGATTTCCCGCACCTTGTGTGAAACAATAATGTTTTACTTAACTCGTGCAGAAATTAGGTGATCGCACGTTGTTCGCCCGTGCATGACAATTGCCTAATTCCCGCACTAGTTACGTTATAAGTACGTAAAATATCATTTGCAACATGTGCGGGCGTCTCCCGCATTCGTGCTCAACAACAATCACTACGTGTGCGGGAAGTCGCATTGCCGCAGTTGTTGCATTGATATATATTATACGCACCTACGAAGGAAAAAACTTTGAAAGCCTATAACACGTGTAAATTCCCACCCGAGCCGAAGAGGAGAGTGGCAAACACGAGATATGGTCTGGCCAATTTTACTCCCGTGGAGGGTTACTATTTTTCACCATAAATACCGCCGCCGCCGCCAATACCACCGCCGAAAATACCACATTCGCGTTTTTGAGCCGGGAGCGAAAGTTGCACTTTCGGGCAGGGTATGGTAAAAAAATATTTAATAATGCATGCATACAAATAATTGCACGTTACCTGCCATTTCTTCAATTTTCCTCAGCTCTGAAAGACGTAAGTTATACAAGTTGCTGAGGAGACAACCGCTCTGGCTCGTGGTCCAAACAGGAAAGAACGGGAAGAGAAGCGGGAACGAACTAATTTCCTGAGGCTGGCAGTGTTGCCAATTTCTGCAAGGTAAAGTCGAACGGATCACAAATGAGGCATAGATTGTCGCTGATTGGCCGGTTTATCTGCGCGCGCATATATCGTCGCGCGGTATTTTCAAACTCCAACTTTGACGTTACAGGCGAAGAAAAGCTAAAAACGCGTCTAACGGAGTTTTCACAATAAGCTGCTCTGCTTGCTCTGCTCTACTCTGCTCTGCCGTGCTCTGCATGCTTTGCCTTACCTGTTAAGCCTGCTATTGGCGGTGGTACAAAACAAGGCCAGATTGTTAGCAATAACTTTTAGTGTAACGGATGTTGCTCGGATAACATTATAACATATGAACAGATGCAAAGTGCCCGAGCTTCTGTTTTAACCATTTTATGTGGGAGAACATATATCTCAGATAAATAGGAAATGAGTTTCAAGAAGGGAAGAAAATCGGTGATCTAATAGTTTTCTCCAAAAGTAACGCCAATGACAAAAATTGAAAATGCTATATCACTGAGTAAATTGGTCTACAGATTCAGTCTTGGGCCTTTTTTATCAGAAATAGTGTTAATTTATAGTACACGGAAAAAATACCTTATGAGAATCTCAGGTAATGATGGGACAAACTCACACTCTTGAGCAATTTAGTATACTTTTACTAATTATTATCATAGTTCTATTAAAATTTAATAGAAAAGGTTTTAAAATTTATTACAGTTAGGATTAATTTTTAGTAGATAATATGATAAAAATTTTAAATCTAAATTTTAAAAGAATAGAAAATAATTTTTAGTATAACTTAGAGTAACAATTAACCCAGTTCTATTAATTTTTAATAGAAACTATATAAGTTTCTATTAAAAATTAATAGAACTGGGTTAATTATTACTCTAAGTTATACTAAAAATTTAGTAATTTTGTTGGTGCGAGGTCCGTCGGTAAAACACGGTGTATCATATGTACACAAGTCGAAACATCATTTACAAGTGTGGCAGTGGTCGAATGGATGGGAGCGCAGCTTCGTAATCCGAGGGTTGAGGGTTCGAATCTCCTTCTCGGGAATTTTTTTTTCTCATAAATTTCAACCTCGCGTCAAATTTACTATACAATATGTTGTAAAACTTGATAGATTGCAAGTTTTGTACCTTTTTTTCATTACTACTCTACACTGAGAGAATTTCGGGAGCGCTGGTCTACTAGGTAGTACGGCTACTTTCTTAATGTACACACAAAGTTGTCCTTTGTTTTGATGCGGCTGATGCCCTCTGTAGTACAACACTCGCCTCTTCTCGGTACTGCTGCTCCACGGAAATCAGGGGGCAACTTACACTCTCCTAATTTTTTGCTGCGCTGGTATAGTACTTACGGCAAAATAAAATACAGCAGACCACCTCTCCCAAATTCGGTATAGCTGATGCGCGAAACGAACGGTACGTCTGCTGTATGTACTAACTCAGAGATCCGGATCTTGCAAAAAACTTGGAAATATTATCAATATATTAATTGAAAAAGACATATTTACAGCAAAAAATTGGTGAACTATAAGCAATCAAGTACACGATATAAATGAAAGAAAAGCCCTTTTAAGGTTGTATTGGCTATACAATCGGCATCAAAAGTTAGTTTTTGTTTCAAGTACCAATAATTAGTTATATGAGCTTGTTTTTCTATTTTTTATTATAAAACTATGTTGAAGGGTGTAATACCAATAGTTTAAGCTTCTAAAATAAAAAATCGCATAAAAATGTTTAAAGTTTTTTGATTTTCAAAAATGTTACGTTCTAAGATATTTTGTACTTGTATTTCCAACAATACCGAATTTTTAAAGTTTATTTGATTCTTGATTTTTTGAACTTATGTTGTTCATTAAAGAGTTCTCAATAGACCCACTAACTCAGTAATAAAACATAAGCCCTATATTTTCATTAAACTTTAGTTTTATGAATAAAAAACTCATTTTTTAAGTTGACTGTACACTTTAAAATGTTTAATTATTTATAATATAAAGTTGGTTTTTAATTTTTGGGTTACTCGGTCTGTCAATAACTCTTTGCTGAACAACATAAGACCAAAAAACCAAGAATCAAATAAAATTTAAAGATTTGGTGTTGTTGGAATACCATTACAAAAAATCGTAGAACATAAAATTTTTGAAAATCGAAATACTTTAAAAATTATTATACAATTTTTTATTTTAGGGGCTTATATTGCTCATTTGATTGATTTCCATAAACTTATCTCATAAAAAAGTAGCAAATAAGGTTTTATATTTAATTGTTAATAATTTTTAGTAATACTGACATTCTACGCAAATAGCATAGCCCATACAACCTTAATGAAGATAAATGGAAAGTAGAAGCCCTAATAACACAAGTTAGGCTTGGCAAACACGATCTTAAAGTTGTAAAAGAAGCAATTTGGCATTTGGAAGAAACCATCATTTTTTGAACCCTGAATTTGCCAACAAAAATTCCTGAATATACACCATTAGAAATTTTTATTACACTTCAAAGTGTATGAAAAAAGCAAAACGTCACTTACTACGAAAAAGCAAGTCATTTGGAGATATTAATAAAAATTTGAATTTATTAGAGTACATAAATCAAATTCAATGTTATTTACGGAACAAAGCAGTGTTTTTTGAACTTGGTATTTTCACTTTAGCTATGGTAAAATATTAAATGAAAATGGTAATATTCGAATAGCAGGACCTGATTTTGCTAGAAGTATTGTTGTTGAAGGTTGTGGTATGAATCATGAAAGCTCAACAGAAATAATAAAAATAATAGATGTATGGCTGCAGGTTGTGTTCCTCTTCTAAAAGTTCGAAAATTAAAATGTTATATTTGGGCTAACATAAATAACATATTGATCTACTGGATGTGTAACGATAAATATATAGATAATTATGTTAATTCAAAAAACATACAAATAACAAAATATTACTAACCATTCTACCTTTTTTTTATTTAATTTACACAGCTGTTTCTTTACCATTCTTTATACTTATTTTATTTATGTGTTTTGGAGAAGATGTTAAATTTTGTAACAATTGTTAAAAATCTCTTAAAAACTGAAATTCAAAAATTTAAAAATGTATAACTTTGAATATTAGTTTGTTGTAGATGTTGTATATGTAACATTTTAAATAGAATGACTTGAATTTTAAAGAAAAAATAATTCATAAAACAGAAGACTGTTTTTATATGTTTCAATTGCGTTCTTTTTTAAATTGTGATATCGAGATTTCGATTCTGTGGGTCAAAATCTATAAATGGCAAAGATTCGTTTTTCCAATTGCATCCGCAGGAATATATACAGAGACAAGGTGAGCAAAGATCTTTTCGGAGCCAGCGACAGGCAGAATCGGTCGAAACTGAGAAACGGCTCGAGAGAGCCAAAGAAATTCAGCAATTCGGGGAATCCCTCCAAGCGCATCGGCAAAGCGGGCCGACGATGTCGCAGCTGCGCGGCCCGGCCCAGCTCTATAAGTATTCCTTCCGCCGCTCGCTGTTTTCAATTTCTGCGTGCTCTTTTTTCAAGCGTAACTTTATCAAATATCAAAAAGTCATAAAAATAAATCATTCATACACACACTTGCATCGATCTCCGTAGAAGCGTCTTTGATGGCAATCGTTTTGAATAACTCGGCAGACATTGTATAAAATCAGTCTAGGCAATCTACGGGCATAAACCCGGCTAGAACTATGCTTGGGATTTACTCTCGTAGATAGCAAGTTTAAAGTTGTGATTCGCTTGTCTGGCTTTTTTGAACAGCTTCTTTTTGTTGTTATTTATACTATATAGCAAAATCCAAACGCGTTGACGGCGTACTATTTTTTTTTTTTTTTGAGGCTATGAATATAATTTGTCATTATGATTAGTTTAAATAATACAATAAACAGATCATATTTTGAAAGCAAAAAATGAATTTTATTATATTTTGATTTAATTATTTATTTTTAAATATAAGTTAAGAATAATAAAAATTAAAAAATTCGAATGTATTGGAAGATGCGAATCTTCACGCCTCTTCCTTGCAGACAAATAAAAACCATTTTTTAAATGCTTCACACAACATCTGGTCATCATTTTTTAAGAAAAAAAAAAAAATGAGAATATACATACGATTCGCATAAACCAATTAATTGTATAAATTCTTAAAAAATATTGTTAAAAAAATTTTATATGTGATTGTTAAACACCAAATAATATAATCGATAATTAAATTTAACAAAAGTTTTGACTCATTAACTTACATGCATAATTGTACAATTTTATTATGCTATCGGTTGTCGAGGAACGCCACATTTTAACATCTTCTTCTATTCACTTTATGGTAGATTGCAACTAAAGATACTTAGCGTCCTGTAGTTGAAAGGCTAAATTCTGAGAGGAAAATTTGAATATTTTGACCGTATATTTTGGGATTGCGTAGGTGTTTCATATGGCTTCTTCATTTATTCTGCAGATCTGAAACAGGAACCTCTAATAATAATGTAACCATTATTTTCAGTTACTCGACTACAATATAAACTTACCTATGTACCAATTAATATGAAAATATTTAGTAAACGGTAAGAAAATAATTTCATACAAAAGAAAACATCTACTATAGGAGTGGCATATATAACGTTATCATGCAGCAATATTATTTAAAATGTTATTTTAGAAAAACAGAAATACTAAATACACATGCATAAGATTCTTGATACTATATTTCAGTCTTACAACTTCTCTTCCACTACTCTTTATTGTTATTTTTATCACGCGTGCTCGAAAAATGCCATATTGCGTAAGGGTTTCCGGACGCTAAATGGCCAATTACACACTGCAAGCGTTATTTACTCTAAAACACGCTCCAGTGTGCTATGAAAATAATGCACGTAAAATAACGCACGCTCCAGCGCCCTCACGGTGTACTTATGGTAGAGAGGTTATAAAGGTTATATCATCTCCGCACAAACATTTTTCTCGCAATTGTGATAAAAAACATTGTGTGTAACTAGTGCGGTATGTTGACAATAGCTAATGCACCTGCGTGCGCTATTGGCAACTATACCGCACTCGTTGCACAATCTACTATTACTATTATTTTCATGATATCACTTAGAAGCTTTAATTACGTCTCGCAAAATCGCATGCAGTTATATAATTGTTTTAACAGGTTCAATACGGAATGATCCAAATATTATTCATGAAATTTGCTATACTTTAGATTGTTGCAAAGCAAAAAACTCCTAAAACTTATGTCCATAATGCTCTTCATATCAAATACAATAACACAAATTCTTAGGAACAACTAAAACTAAAAACATTTTTATTCTACTTTATTCTTTATAAACTTAATGTATTTTATCTTATGCATTATCCGTACTGAACCTGTTAAATAAGACACACAGAAGACCCTCCTCCACCCCGTTTTTCGGCAGTCTTGGCTTACTCAACGGGCTTCTGAATAATAATAATTATAATATTAATATTTTATAATTTTGGCCTGACTATTTTATTCAAAAATAGTATTTAAATTGTTGTCTGATAACGGTCATGCTTATCAGTTTATATTTAAAATTTGTGTTTAATTATCACTTTGATAAATATGTGTTCTTTTTTATACTTATTTATAGTAACCAAATATTAGAACATTGTTATAGTCTCAGCGTAGTAAGCATTTTTTTAAAACATTAAACATTTCAACATTAAAATTTCGTAAACCATGCATGTACGTTACTCGAGATAATTAAAGTATGCAATATTGATATAATTTACTTAGTCGGAAAAGAAATAAGGTTACGAGTTCTTATTATGTTAGCAAAGTGTTTTCTCATTATTGTAGTATTTGTGCTGTAAGATATTAGTGCGGGATCGTTACCTAAAGCTATGTCTGTAACAAAAGCAGCTGCATAAATACCACAACTACTCATATCTGGCTGCCGTGTGACAGGTATAATTATAATATTAGAATCAACTACATTTGGATAACGTTTCTTAAAATACTCTTTTTCTTGCGAATTAAAAAATTCGAGTTCTAAACGATTCAAGCTATCGTAGACTAATAAATTTGACCCATCAAAATATGCACAGATCCAGTGTTGAAATTTATTTCCACCTAAGATTTGAATGTGCTTTGATTTATTTGTTTGTTGAAGTAAGTTCAGATAAACAAAGTGTTGTACATAATGAATTTCGAAATCTGGTAAATACTCTTTAACAATTTGCATAAAAAATTCAACGTCGTCATCTTCTAATAAATAATTGAAACAAAGGACCTTTGATATAACGTTATCAACATTAATACGTAAATTACATACGTCAAGAATTTCCTGAAATTCATCATTATTCACTATTTCATGCATTCTATTTGTTTTTGTGTTACAATTGTTATCATAATTGTCTACGTCCAGCATTTGTGAAAAATTTTCAACAGGGCCACTAATGTCCTGTTCAACGTTTTCGTTGTATTTTTTGTGCTTTTGTAAACACTCATTCTTCATTTGTTGAATAAATGATTGCTGGTCTTGTAACTTACAAATAGAAATATTTGCATTTAATCGATCTTGCTTGATTTCCTCTGCGGCGCTTGACAAATCAATTTTACATGTTTTTTGTCGTTTCTTATTGAGGACTTCATCTTTTAAATTTTTGCGTTTTGCTTCATTTTTTGCATGCTTCTCCTTATTGCATTGTGCTTGTAAAATATAGTCAGGCTCTCTTATCGGCATATTTCTACGAACACGACTATCAATAATTTCAGGTAACAAGCAGTTCATATAAAAAGTAGTTAATTTTGGTTCCATTGTTTTCCAAAACGCTTCATCGTACTCTTCTCTTACGTATTTAATGCCTTTTTGTGTGTAAAGGATAAATATACAGTATTTTCTACCAGTAATGTGCAATTGGCCTGGAACTTGATGGTAATAATCATGTTTTTTATTCATTTTATTTTTGTTATCACGACTGAAAATACTTCTGATCCGTTGATTTTTATCAAGAGCCTGCGTAGGAGTTAAATGAGAAACAGAACTTGGCGATTTTATCTCAATAATTCCATCTGAACCTATTATTCCATTTGCAGTAGCAGCAAAGTAAGGTTGATTTGTATCAATTACTAGCCCTACAGGCTCAACTTTAATTTGTCATTTTTTTTGTATTAACTTTATTGCTTCTGCTTCCATTTCTAGACCATATTGAAATTGAGGCAAATCTAACGCTTGGGGATACAATATCTCTTTCACTTTACATACGCATGACGTGGTAGCTCTTGCTTTGCAAACAGGACCAAACTTTGATGCAGTAAGAAGTTTACGTCGTTTTTCGTGCCACTCATCACAATTACTCTGTTGTCTAGTATTGGCTTCTATTTCATCGCGATTACGTGCATCTTCTTGTAGTTGTTGAAAGTGATGGCGAACCAATTCATCATATGTTTCTTTGGCAAGATCTGGTTCCATGTGACTATCGCCGTAATATTTATCATCCTCGTGTAAAATAATTTTTTTTTCTTACCTTGCTTTTCGCGTAGCAAGCGATTCTTTAAAATTTTTGCTTGATTTTTTGCTTCTACTACTTCTGCAACACTTAAATCTTCATCTATATATTTACTCAGTGTTGTTAATACGCATCCCGTATTATATTGTATGGCTGCACATGTGCATCTTAGATGATATGAATCCAAAAAAGCATAATTGCAACGTTTTCCTCCAATAAATTTAGCTACTATCGAGTTGAAATTTTCTGAAGCATTTGTTGTCACCTTTCTCAATAAACTTTTTGAAAAACAGCTCACTTTTTTTACAGCTAATTGTATAGGTTCGTATATATGACATGCCTTTAAAACAGGTATCCAATTTTTCTTTTTCTTCGTTATTTTACAATCCAAGTTACAATTTTTGCAATTCTTATGCTGTCCAAAAACATGATCAACTACATTTAAAATGTCACGTTGAAGTTCTTTTTGTCGTTGTTCATCAGTACAATTTTCTTCGTTTCTTTGCTTAATATGAAAACTTATCGCTCGACGAATTTTAAAAGCTGATTTTTTAATAAAAAGTCGAAATTGTCCAATATTACCAATTACAGCAGTTCTAGCCATTTTCCCTCTTGAAGCTTCAACGATTTTGTTACACATATTTCTGAAAAGATGATTGTAACAATATAATCTACCAACTCTTACACCATAGGCTCCGTAAACATCATTATCCAAAAGGCTATTATATGTATTGCTATCACCATCGCCAACATATGTTTTGTAAATTAATCCATGAATTCCAACACTTTTTTGAAACCCCTTTAAAATAGCATCTGTTTCCATGCTACTAGAACTTTTATTATAATTCCAATTTTTGTAGCATTTGTGTATTGCTGGTTTTTTTTTGTGATTTTGCTGCCTTATAACATATCAAACAAAACTTATTCCTTATTTCAATATGTAATATTTTCTTTGTTTGAATACCTGTAAGTACCCCAACGCAAACTAAGGAATCAAATTTTCCACTTCTATATGTCCTCTTACCATAACCACCGTCTCCTTCAACTTCTATGTAAGGAATACCGTTTATAATGTCACCCTTCTTTATTGCTTCTTCTTTTTCGATTTCTCCTGCTTCTTTCATAACATCTTCGGCTGCTTTCTCTATAATAGGTGCTAAACTTCTACGATAGTTAACATATGTTGAATGTGCCATGCAGGAAATATTCATCCCTGCACACATTTGTTTGAGACCCTCATAACCTGTACCCGTAACAATTGTAGAAAGTACGGCTAATTTATTGATAGACATCATTCTTTTTTGTTTTTCTTCAGAATAAACCCAGCTTTCAAAACTACAATTATCACAGTGAAATAATAATTGTGTCCCTAAACTCTCATTACTGTACTTACTACAATTTAAACTGAAATCATTGCAGAAACCAAAATTGTGTTTCTCAAATAAATTACTAAACGAATTTAAAAAATATTTTATGTCGACGATCCGACGACCTATAACCGGCAATCCATCCAAAAAGTTTTTATTTAATTTGAAACCACTAAAATCACTACCTATTCCGTTAAAAATATCTTCATTCGAGTCTAAGTTAGGCCTATTGAATACTGTGTAAGCACTGCCATCATTTGCATCATCAAGATTAAAATTAACTTTATTACGACATGCAGTACTAGTTATAAAAGATTCATCTTGTGCGATAAAAATCTCATGAGTATCTGACGCATAAATATCATTACTGTATCCATCATTACTGATAAATTTACTTTGCTGATTGATTTCAGTATTTTCATGACTTATTTGTTCAATATTGCATACACTTAAATTACGATTGATACCATGCAAATCTTCTTTTACCTTGTCGTCTGAAACATGCCTTCCGCCACATTGCCGTCTAAAATAAAACAGATAAAAAAAAATTAACAAAATTGTAAAAAAAAACAGCATTACCAGTTAATGAAAAATATTTGGTTTGAGCATTTGTTATTAACAAATATTATTCGTATACTGAAATTGCTGTAGGAATATTAAATAAGTTAAGTTTAGAAGTCATTTTGGTTTGTCAGCTTTAAAGGGACAAAAATATTTATTCTGAAATCCCGATATAAAGCTGTTTGGTCGTATCACATCCCGTTTTTCTAAGAAAGGTAACGTCTAATAAACAATTATACACATGATTATACACATGATATAAATTAATACTTGCGGTGTTAGATCATAGAATACGCAGGACCACGCTCGCGTACAACATAAAGTATAAGTGCTATAGATAGATTAGTAATAAGAAAAATATGATTTTTACATGACGTTTTATTGGCTATAGGTTACCGATATCATCGGTTATAATAAGTTTTTGATTTTGTGTTCTAGCACGACAATCAGGCACTTTCCGCCCGCTAAACTGCCATGAATAGCGGTTTTTACATACTAGGTTGGAAAAAGAGGTATTAAAAAAATATTAAAAACTAGTAAGAAATCGTAAGAAAATTAAGATTTATGCTCAATTTTTGATATATTGCACATTTATGTTACTTGTTAATGTTTTTCTAAAAATAATTACCTCATTAGATTTAAGCAGGCTTCGTCGTTTATGGAAGAAATTATAGAATGCTCTGAAGCTTGACAATAATCTAAATAGACTCTATCTGATTGATTTGCAAAAAAGAAAAAAGTCTATGATGGTTGACAATATCATTTTTGAATAAATCCATATCGAATTCCCATTTTAACACGAACTCTAATAGGTCTCCTTAGACGATTTCTTCCGATCAAAATAATGGATCTCCGTGATATAAAGATGTACTAATATTTTCGATTTTGGAGAATTTATTAAAATTTCATGAAAATGCAAGGATGACGACCAGAGATTTTACTAATTTTTCATAAGGTATTTTTTTTCATCTAATGTGCATGCTTCGTAAATTAGGTAAAAGCACGTGACCATCAGCGATGAGATGGAAATCTCTTACAAAAAAAGCAGAAATAAAGTTAAAAAAATCTTTATTTTAATAGACAAATAATCACAAATTAAAAAGGCAGAGGGATCTTGGTAGCTTGTCAGGCATTTGGGAAAGAAGTATAATCGAAAACGTAAACAAATCACCCAGTTCGTAGGCTGCGCGAGGAGGTGCCCGGGCCCGGACTATGAGGCTGTCTCACCATCGAGATAGAGCGTTTGGTGAGAGCAAATCTCTCACCAGGGGCGATGTTTTCAGATGGACTTTAGTGTGGAACATAGGAACGTAGGAACTATAGACTCTTATACCCAAATAGACGTCGTAGAGTCTATAGTTCATACGTTCCTATGTTCCACACTAAAGTCCATCTGAAAACATCGCCCTGGTGAGAGAGTTTGCTCTCACCAAACGCTCTGTCTCGACGGTGAACAGCCTCATAGTCCGGGCCCCGGTGACGGGGAATCGCCGCGGGGAGAGACGAGGTCCCCTTGTCTAGCCCCGCCACATGACATGATGTAGAGTCCTTAAGGGGGTTAGTGCGATATTGGAATTTCTTCAGAATTCTTGAAATTTGCAGGGTAGACTGTTATTACTATTATACATAACATATTTCAGAAAGCCTAGCTTCATTTGTAAATGAGATATAAGCTCCCAAAGTAAGTTACAAAATTTACAACGTTAAAATTTGAAAGATACTTCGATAGCTATGTTAGTGATAACGATATTGTGAATATTCTCTTGAAATTTCAAAAATCTCAGCTTCACTATTTTCAAGATACAGTTGTTTATAAAGTATGTCTCGGTTTAGACGTTGCCGCACAGTGGGATGAAATTCTTGATTTACTCGAATCTCGCACGAAACAAATTTTGGAAATACGGATCTCTTAACCTGCTCGTTGATAAACCATTTCCCTCGAATTCTGCAAATGTGTTAATGAATGTGATATGATAGCAGTTTTACCGTTCTGTCGCGAATTCGAACTCTTTAGCAGTTTGTGACATATCTTCCTCAGCCGCGCGGCGAGATACAACGTTCTTCGTCCGCGCGCCGAGATACGACCTTATTCCGCTCAGCTGTCGATACATTCTGATATTTTTTTAATTTTTAGTATCTTTAGCCCTTGTGGTTATAAAAAAAATTGTCGATGTTAAAATCCGTTCAAAAGCACTTCCGTATAGGGGATGCAGAGGATGCTCGAACAAATATAAAAATCTACCTGCAATCGCGCATATTGATTGACGACAAATTTTTTTATATATCACTTCGGAAGCATTTTATGGTTATACTTACAAAGAAATTGTCGAAGAAATCCTCAAAGCGTTAGGGCCTAGTATCGCACATGCTTTCATTTTAATGTAAAAAAAGAAAGATCCTGCGAGCTGGTGAAGATCCATGACTCGGATCTGAGATATACTCCTTGTCAGATGAAACAGCACTATAACGTGTGTGTGAACAGTCTCGCGTGAAATTTAAAGAGTGATGTGGGGAAACTCGAGAGAGTGCTATTATAGTAATACGCCCATCGATCCGCTGTAGTTTTGGTTTATATTGTACCCCACTAACCCCCAGAATACGAGTATAGGACACCAAACGCCTCATCTCCAATCTAAAAATGTAACATCTATGTAATGTAACATCAAGCCTGAGCGAAGCTCGGGCGACAATAGAGACGAGTGTAAAATCGCCTGTTCGCGCACATCTTGCGTATACTATTTTTTAACACGTTGTGAGCAAAACACGATCATTTCTTGAAAATGATTATCCGAGCAAAGCGAGACGAGTCAATTTGTCACCCGAGCGAAGCGAGAAACAGTAATTTCATACTAATATCGTTTGCTTTTTCAGTCAAAACTGGTGGTATCGTGTCATCATAAGCGATATCCGAATCACTTTCCGTACTCATTTTTCGGTTACTTATAAGTCTCAGTCAAACTCCTAACCACGATAAATATGTAATAAACATTTGTCGTCAAGTCCGTTAAACAATTGAAAATCTCGTAGACATGTTTCGCACACGGTGAAAAAATAGGCTGTTTCACACGCGGAAAACAAGCATGAGAAACCGTGTTTCGCGTACGGCGTTTAAAAAAAATTATATTGATAGAATTAAAATTTAAGTATGTAAACTTTTCGTAATTTGACATGATTTTGATAGACTAGAATCTTGTCACAATTAATAAATTTTATTGTAAATATTTATATAACTTTGAAAGGTAATGTCTCTTTGTTTCTTTCATTTGTATAGCGATAAATATTGTATAATAAGCTTGAAGATGTTATGAACAATTAGTGTGAAATTAAAATTTATAATATCAATGAAAAACTTTTATCACAACTAATTCAATAATTAAATTAATTATTATTTTAATGATTTATCATTATTAATTAGTGGTCTGAACTGCCAAAAAGTTGGTTAGGTGGAAAAAACACAGAATCTGGTATTGAGTGGAAAAGGCGACGTTTTGAATGCTTTGTGTTGCCCTCTTTCTCAAGTCACAGAAAAAAAAAAAATAATAATAATAATAATAATTACACAGTGAAAACCCAATCGTCTATTTTTATCGTGCAATTACGTTTACTAATATTTTATAAATTGGCCTGAAAAGGAAGGCCAAAGAAGCTTTCGAAACACCGTCTTTTTATATAAAATAATGGGTTTTTATTTTTCCAAGTAACAGGAGAATCAGAAACAACACAATAAATTAAGGACTCTTGTTCATTGCAATCGTAGCCAAAAGTGCGCAGAGTCGAACGCCGTACGCCTATCGCTCTCTCGAGTCCCCTCACGCTCAAATTTTCACGCGAGACTGTACACGTACACATGGCACCGCTTCATCGGTGTGTACATTCGCATCGAAACGCTCCGTCTATGTAGACACACACGCTGCGCGCGCGAATGCCATTGGTTTGTTTACACGCACACAAGGACACGCGCGGCCGAAGTTTACAACTGTATCTCGAAAACGGTGATGCTAGGCTTTCTGGATTTTGCAGAGCTTATTCAAAATATCATCATTAGTAACATATATCTTTTTCGTTCAATTCTATAGAAAACTTTTAACGTTATTAATGATAAAGTTCATTTTTTCACGACTTTTTCATAAGACACCGTATTAAATTGTCTAACTTTGATACCTTATATCTCATGAACGGTGTTGCTAGGCTTGCTGAAGTTTGCTGATGTTGTACATAATAACCATAAGAATCTACCCTGCAAGTTTCATAAGATTCTATAGAAACTCATTTTGTGAGCAAGCGTCCTTGAGAAGGTTATTGAATAGACCTGCTCGCGCGGAGCAGGAGGAAGGAGTCTCCTCGCATCGAGCGCGCTGCCCTGCTCACCGCGAACCCCAACGCGGAGCGATGAACTCGATCTTTTGTTTACATTTTGCGATAGAACTCAGAATCGACGTTGTATTTCACGCTAAAACTTTTTACAAACGTCATTTTGTATATTTGCTACATCGTCAATAGTTTCTAAGTTCGATTAATCATTTCAAAAGAATCGCATCCTAACTGTTTTATGTTTCAGCAAGATACTTTCATGAGAACCCGTGTAAAACAGCTGAACATTGAATTTGAATAATTTCGTAACTGTGTTGTCAAACGATCTGAAATTTACTACAATTATAGGAAATCAATAAAGGATAAACATATCGAATTTTTAGAATGATCTCGTCATATTCATTTCGGCAGTTACCATCCTTAGTTAGCACTGAATAGTGAATACGGTGATGTAATTTGATGAATTCTGGATTTTCTAATAAAAGAATGTAACAAAATAATAACTTATTTTTACAAAATATGCACTAAGAAACAGCACCAAACATGTTTACCCAGCAGATAAACCAAAATGATTAAAACAATGGTCAACTAATGGTAGATCTTGTAAAGTAAACAAAATGAAATTGTCTTCATTTCTTAATCTGTTTGAACAATGTTATACTTACGCTAGTCTTATAAGTCGTCTTTTAGACCCTGGCTTCTTCTTCTTTTTAGTAGGCATTGCACGATGTTCACTCTAATCACGATCTATCAAGTTGAAGATCACGTATGATAACCAAAAGGTTATTTCCTATAGTCCACTATCACTACAAATGTAGTAAAACTATTAATCTAAATCAAATATATCGATTTCAGACACTAATTGCTTATCCTTATGAACAATATTTTGTATAAAAAGAAAATAGTTGTTCAATCGATTAAATATAAGTGTCAAGAAATATTGCACGCGGTAACTGCGCGAACTGTTTTGCAAGGGGCTCGCGTCTGCGCTGTAGCGACCTACGTCGATTGGCTGCCCGGACTGAGCACGAGCACACGGACCGTTGTTACTGGTCAAGTTGTTTTAAGCGGAGCCAGTGATTGGTCAACGATAACGTTAACTTTTGCGTAAAGGTTTTAGCTGATTGGTCCAAATAAAAATCACAAACTTTGAAATTATCCAATATTAAAAATAAAAATACCAAGCAGATATAATATTAATCACTTAAAATTCCCCTTGTATAATGAAAAAGAATTCAAATTTAATTATTAGTTGACAATGAATGGTTATGAATATGTTATGTAAACAGTTAAATTACTAACCTACAAATTGCTGTATTGTAGGAATAAACAAAATAAATAGAAGATTCAATAAAGATTATTGGATACGATTGTGTATGTTAAAAAGTAAAATAAATTTTAAGATGATATTATTTTTGAATATTAATTGAATAACTGAAGATAAAGGAAAAGCGCGCCTAGTGCACTTACACTTAGTTCAGTTATAAATATTTATTAAATATAATTATAGAAGAAGGCAAAAGTAATAAAAATTGGGCGATGTAAAAATGAAAATAAAGAATAAGCTCAGACGTTATGGCCTTCGCTATCGCCTCGACAGAGCAAAGGAAACAGTAGAAAATCCGCCAATGTAGTCTACGGGCGTAAATCCCGCTCGAGCGCCGCGCGGGCTTTACGCCCGTAGGTATATTTCATTAGCAGCTCCGACATGCGATTCGCTAAGCAGGTTTTCCAAACGTTCTTTCTTACAGATTATGTAATGCGCGACGTTTTCTTACCAACTCACCTCTTGAATCCAATAAATGACAAATTTACCAGTTAAATAAGTATTTGTTATAACTATAAATATTTATTTACTAAAATGAAAAAATACGGGATCAAAAATGAGGTTCGTAGACTTTAAAAATCAGAAGAGAATAAGCTCAGACGTTATGACCTTCGCTATCGCCCCGACAGAGCCGACGAACAGTAGAAAATCAGCCTATGTAGTCTACGGGCGTAAATCCCGCTCGAGCGCCGCGCGGGTTTTACGCCCGTAGGTATATTTCATTAGCAGCATCGACATGCGATTCGCTAAGCAGGTTTTCCAAACGTTCTTTCTTACAGATTATGTAATGCGGGACGTATTACTTACCAACTAATCTTTAGAATCCAATAAAAGACAAATTTACGAGTTAAATAAATAATTGCTAATTATAAATATTTATTTATGAAAATTGAATAATAAGGCCTTGAAAATAAAACAGCCGTGTTGTATAAATGAGTAAAGAATAAGCTCAGATGTTATGGCCTTCGCTATCGCCTCGACAGAGCAAAGGAAACAGTAGAAAATCTGCCTATGTAGTCTACGGGCGTAAATCCCGCTCGAGCGCCGCGCGGATTCTACGCCCGTAGGTATATTTCATTAGCAGCACCGACATGCGATTCGCTAAGCAGGTTTTCCAAACGTTCTTTCTTACAGATTATGTAATGCGCGACGTTTTCTTACCAACTCACCTCTTGAATCCAATAAATGACAAATTTACCAGTTAAATAAGTATTTGTTATAACTATAAATATTTATTAACTAAAATGAAAAAATACGGGATCAAAAATGAGGTTCGTAGACTTTAAAAATCAGAAGAGAATAAGCTCAGACGTTATGACCTTCGCTATCGCCCCGACAGAGCCGACGAACAGTAGAAAATCAGCCTATGTAGTCTACGGGCGTAAATCCCGCTCGAGCGCCGCGCGGGTTTTACGCCCGTAGGTATATTTCATTAGCAGCATCGACATGCGATTCGCTAAGCAGGTTTTCCAAACGTTCTTTCTTACAGATTATGTAATGCGCGACGTATTAGTTACCAACTAATCTTTAGAATCCAATAAAAGACAAATTTACGAGTTAAATAAATAATTGCTAATTATAAATATTTATTTATGAAAATTGAATAATAAGGCCTTGAAAATAAAACAGCCGTGTTGTATAAATGAGTAAAGAATAAGCTCAGACGTTATGGCCTTCGCTATCGCCTCGACAGAGCAAAGGAAACAGTAGAAAATCTGCCTATGTAGTCTACGGGCGTAAATCCCGCTCGAGCGCCGCGCGGGTTTTACGCCCGTAGGTATATTTCATTAGCAGCTCCGACATGCGATTCGCTAAGCAGGTTTTCCAAACGTTCTTTCTTACAGATTATGTAATGCGCGACGTTTTCTTACCAACTCACCTCTTGAATCCAATAAATGACAAATTTACCAGTTAAATAAGTATTTGTTATAACTATAAATATTTATTAACTAAAATGAAAAAATACGGGATCAAAAATGAGGTTCGTAGACTTTGAAAATCAGAAGAGAATAAGCTCAGACGTTATGACCTTCGCTATCGCCCCGACAGAGCCGACGAACAGTAGAAAATCAGCCTATGTAGTCTACGGGCGTAAATCCCGCTCGAGCGCCGCGCGGGTTTTACGCCCGTAGGTATATTTCATTAGCAGCTCCGACATGCGATTCGCTAAGCAGGTTTTCCAAACGTTCTGTCTTACAGATTATGTAATGCGCGACGTTTTCTTACCAACTCACCTCTTGAATCCAATAAATGACAAATTTACCAGTTAAATAAGTATTTGTTATAACTATAAATATTTATTAACTAAAATGAAAAAATAGGGGTTCAGAAATGAGATTCCTAGACTTTAAAAATCAGAAGAGAATAAGCTCAGACGTGATGACATTCGCTATCGCCCCGACAGAGCCGACGAACAGTAGAAAATCCGCCTATTTAGTCTACGGGCGTAAATCCCGCTCGAGCGCCGCGCGGGTTTTACGCCCGTAGATATATTTCATTAGCAGCTCCGACATGCGATTCGCTAAGCAGGTTTTCCAAACGTTCTTTCTTACAGATTATGTAATGCGCGACGTTTTCTTACCAACTCACCTCTTGAATCTAATAAATGACAAATTTACCAGTTAAATAAGTATTTGTTATATCTATAAATATTTATTAACTAAAATGGAAAAATACAGGATCAAAATGAGGTTCGTAGACTTAAAAAATCAGAAAAGAATAAGCTCAGACGTCATGGCTTTCTCTATCGCTTCGACAGTGCCAACGAAACAGTAGAAATTCCGCCTATATGTAGTCTACGGGCGTAAAACCCACGTAGTAAACGTTTTCATATTGAATAATTAACCCATTTTATTGAAATTTCAGGAGAAAACTTATATGCAAATTGCGGACAAGTATTATGTCGATGATTTATAGGTTATGTGTCCCACAAAGCTATTTTAGGATTTTTTTTGCAAATTCATTGATCATTTCAGTTTAAATTTGGAGAAATAATCAAACGTTGATGCCCTAATTGCACAGAAATCTTCGTAATCCTAAATGTTGAGAATTCCGTATGTAATTTATATCATACAATCGATATTTAAACGCGCTTCGCGCGAACTTTTCTGTTTTTGAGGTTATGCATGCTATCTTCATTATGTTTTACTTTTCTTATTTAAGTATTTTTTCAAAGTCAGAACTTATTCATTTTTATAGTACTCTAAATTTAAAAATTTCATTTAAAAATAATTAAAACTTCAAATTCCAAACAGTAAATTTCTGCCGCCTTCTTATCAACCAATGAAAATTAAGCCTTTAGATGCATCAATATGGCCGCTCATCACTTTTTTAAGAAGGGATATCGCATTATTGCGAATACAGTACCACCTCCCATTTATAAGTATATTGATTTCGGCGATCCCGTAAAAACTTATATTACAGAGTAGTGTACTCTGAATAAGTACGTGTCACAAATTTAATGTAAAACGTGGTGGATGAACCGTAATCAACCACACTTTATAACCGCAACCGGCGACAGCTACATCTGTAGGGACTGCGATCTTCCCTCTCACTCTAACTGCGAGAGTGGGGGAAGCCGCCATGTCGCGCTCTGCGTTGAGCCGCCTGCGAGCGGCAGTTGTTGCTCGAGTCTACGAGCGTGCGGACGTGCGTCCGCTGTACCCTCCTCTACACTTCAATAAACCTTGTTACCCTTGACTCCTCGACTCTTCATTTCTCTCTCCTCTCCCCTTCCTTTCTTGGAACGTGTTGAGAGCCGTGGGGCTAGGATCCCCACATTGGTGACCCCGACAAAAGTCGCCGAAGAGGTTCAGCAGGCGTGGGCCTGCCGCGGCGTTTCTCCGTCGTCATCGCCTTTTTTTTACGTCTACGTCAACTCTAGAGTGGCGTAGGGGTAATCCTTCATCAGCGGGTAGCCATATCGACACCCGCCTCGTCTCTGAGAGACGGCCAGTGATATTCGTATGCGTGCTGGCACGCCGGCGCATACTGAATTTTCGACCTTTGTCGAATTACGTCCTGTGCGTGCTGGCACGCCGGCGCACACGCGTAAAAAAACCAATGGCCCAGAGCCTTTAGCGCAACTGCGCAATCATCGTCTCGTCGAGTTCTCTCCGAGGCATCTCAGCTTTCAACGGCAGATCTCCAGGTGCGTACTTGCGTGAAGCCACCGTCACCGGCGCCTTTTTACCGCACCTGTTGAGCACCGGGAGGTCATCCGCCGCAGCCGTAGCACCTCGTCGAGTCTTCTCCGAGGCGATTTGTCTTCAGACTTCTTCAATGCGTTAAGGTATGCGTGCGGTGAACTAGGGCGCGTGACCCACGAAATTAACAAAGTCACGCGTGCGTGTGTTTTCGTATTCCGCGAACTGTTGTCGCGCGCCGCGCGCTTGCTCGCGAGCCTTGAATTCGTGGAATTCGTGCGCAACGGTCTCGCGCTCTGAGAATTGAGCAGCCGTCTTGATATTTTTTTTTTTTTGTGCTATTGCATTTTCAAGCTCGCTCTTGTGCAAGGTGACACGAAAAACCTTTTAGTATTTTTGAGACACGCGAATTATATTTTTTCAATTTTATTAAATTTATATGTTGCCTAGTCACCGCTTTAACAAAATTCTTTTGAAATTTGCGTTAAACGGGAAAGTGATCTCTTAGCCTCTTACACGGCTTATTAAAAATTTCGATTCATAGTTTTAAGTATTAGCACAGGTTAGTTTTAAAAACCATTGTTTGTGCCTGCGAGCACTACCTAGGAGCTTGTGATACGCAGCGGCGTAAGGTAGCCTCATCCGAGGACTAGAATTACCTCTATCTCTACGTGTACTCTCGAGTCTCGTAGGGATAGTTATTCGCGCATCGGGCATTAGTATCGCGTACGTTCTTACTCGCAAAAATGCCTGTGAGCGACGAAGCTTTTGCAGCCCTACAGCAGCAGATGCAACAGCTCTTAACTGCCAATGCCAACACGCCTGTGCAGGCGGCCAACCGTGTTGAAGCCGCGCGCGTGCCTAAAATCCCGCCATTCATTCAAACCGATCCCGATCTGTGGTTTTTGCAAGTAGAAGCAACGTTTCGTAACTCGAATATTACGGTTGATTCGACTAAGGTAGATTATCTCTGCCCGTCACTCGGTGGAGAGGCTTTATCGGCCATTAGGGATATCATCAAGAAAAACCCTACTCCTGCGGACATTTACAAACAGGTGAAAGAACGCCTCATTTCGACTTTCGCTAGCTCGGCCGAACATAACCTGCGCAAACTTCTAAAGGGGGAAGTGATGACCGATGGTAAGCCCACGAGAATTCTTCAACGGCTCCGTGGCCTCAATTCTGGCTCCTGTGACGATGAAATTATTCGGTCCGTCTTCCTCGACCAGCTCACTCCACATCATCGTTCGATCCTTGTCGCGACGGATATTGATGATCTTGATAAACTCGCGGAAGTGGCTGACAAACTTGCCGAGGCTTCGGGCAACTCTGACCAGCAAGTCAGCGCTGTTTCTTCCAACGAATCCGGCTCTGCCAATTTTGAGGCCATTCTAAAACGCCTAGAGAAGAAATTTGACTCGCTGGCAAAAAGGCTAGATAAGATTGAGGGATATTTAAAAGAGTCATCCGGCTCTCAGACTGGAGGTAGGTCTAGGCGCGCGCGTTCTTCCAGTCGCGATTCATCCGGTCTGTGCCTCGCTCATCGGAAATATCCCGATAGCCCGCGTTCTTGCAGGGAATGGTGCTCCAAATTCTCTGATTGGCAGAAACAGAACCCGCCAAAAAACTAACTCAACCTTCTGTTGAGGAGACGTCTTCAGAAGGCCCGCGTTTATCCAAACGTCTTCATGTGCGTGATCGTATTTCGGGCAAGTCGTTCCTTATCGACACTGGTGCGAACATTTCCCTCGTCCCAGCAAATCCTAAGGCATGCGGCAAGCCCAGCTCCTTCAAGCTTTTTGCAGCGAATAATTCATTAATTAGTACCTACGGCGAATCGATGCTCACACTTAACCTGGGCGTTCGACGTCCCATTCGCTGGAGCTTTTGCATCGCGGATGTTCCTCATCCCATCATCGGTGCCGATCTATTATCTCACTATGGCCTTCTCGTCGACCTAAAGAGGAATCGTCTTGTCGATCCGGCCACGAATGTGTACTCTCTCGCGGTTGTAAAAGACGTTTCATTTGACTCTGTATTTGCAGTTGTTCCGGGCTCAGAGTGTGCTAAGATCCTTGCTGATTTTCCGGAGATCACGGGTGTTTCTAAACCCACAGTCCCCAGAAATAGCGATGTTTTTCATCATATCTTAACCTCTGGCCCCCCGGTCTCGGAGCGTCCTCGTAGACTTGCTCCGGACAAGTTGAAAGCGGCTAAAGCCGAATTTGATGCCTGGATTGAGGCTGGCATCTGCCGCCCCTCCAGTAGCCCTTGGGCAAGTCCCCTCCATATGGAGTTGAAAAAGGACAACAGTTGGAGACCTTGTGGCGATTATAGGCGTTTAAACGCCGTCACGGTCCCGGATAAATATCCAACTGCCCACATCCATGATTGTACGAATAATCTGTACGGGAAGAAAGTCTTCTCGGCGCTTGATCTTCATAAAGCGTTCAATCAGATTCCGGTTGCCCCCGAAGACATACCGAAAACGGCTATCATAACCCCTTTCGGCCTGTTCGAGTTCATGTACATGACCTTCGGGCTTCGCAACGCGAGCCAAACCTTCCAGCGCTACATTAATAGCGCGCTAGGTGATCTCGATTTTGTATACCTGTATATTGACGATATTCTTATCGCTTCATCTTCTATTGAAGAACATTACTCTCATCTTCGCACGGTCTTAGAACGACTTCAGAAGTTTCATCTTCGTTTGAATGTCGAAAAATGCACCTTTGCTGCTGAAGAATTAGAATTTTTAGGTTATCTGGTGAATGGTGAAGGCATCCGCCCCATTCCCAGTATAAGGTTCCCCAAACCTCAGACTATAGCAGAATTGCGCAGGTTTGTCGGCACCGTAAATTTTTACCCCCGTAACATGCCGCGCGCCGCCACTTCGCAGGCTCCCCTCAACGCGCTCTTTACTGATTCGCGAAAAAATGATAAGCGCCCGGTCCTTTGGACGTCTGAGGCAGAGGAAGCTTTCACTCGTGTGAAAGAGGAATTAGCTGCAGCGGCTCTGCTTGTACACCCCCGCGTTGGTGCGGAAATACGCATCGTCTCTGATGCCTCCGATTCTGGAATGGGTACTGCTCTCGAACAGCTCTCCCTCACCGGAATTTGGGAACCTTTAGCTTTCTTTTCGAAAAAGCTCTCTCCTTCTCAGCGGAAGTACAGTGCATATGACCGCGAGCTCACGGCCATATACGAAGCTGTAAAATACTTCTCGTTTTTTATTGAAGGCAGAGACTTCAAGATCTTAACAGATCATAAACCCCTCATTTATGCTTTCATGCAAAAATCGGATAAGGCGTCACCGCGTCAAACGCGTCAGTTGTCCCTTATCGCTCAATATACCACTCGAATTGAGTACATTAACCTTTAGAGGACGGGGATTTGGGTTTACTGTTTTCTCTCACTTTTCTATAGAAATCGAGTTTTTGTGATGTCTCACATCTCAAAACTAACACATGTAAAGGGTCGATCATGGGCATGGCCCGTATAGGGGCCATCCCGTCCTCTAAAGGTTAAAGGCACTGAAAACACAGTTGCCGACTCACTCTCTCGGATAGAGTCCATCCGACTCCCCGTGGAGATTAACCTCAACGAGCTTGCTGAGAAACAGGAAGCTGATGAGCAGCTTAAGGCCATTCGCGAGTCTTCTGACTACCCGCTCTCTTTGAAGCGTATTCAATGGGGCCCTGCTCATACCACTATCTTTTGCGAAATCACTGGTGAAGCCATCCGTCCATACATCCCTGAGTCCCTTCGTGAAACGGTGTTTAACATGTTTCATAAGCCTGCTCATCCAGGCCCTAAAGTCACCGATCGACTTATTCGGCAACGTTACGTATGGCCCAATATGCACCGTGACATCCCGCGCATGTGCAAAAACTGTATGGACTGCCAACAGTCAAAAGTCTCTCGCCATGTAAAACTTGTACCTGATAAATTCGTCGCACCCGATGGTCGATTCGACCATGTACATATTGATCTAGTCGGTCCTCTCCCTAATCGAAATGGTTTCGAGTACGTGCTCACCATGATCGACCGCTTTTCGCGTTGGATTGAGGCGGTTTCGTTACCTGAAATGTCGGCGCAAACGGTCGCCAGGGCATTTTACGACACCTGGGTCTCTCGTTATGGTGCGCCAAAGGTCATCACTTCCGATCAGGGTTCGCAGTTTGAATTGCGCTTATTCACGGCCCTCTTGTCCCTAATAGGTTGCGAACGCATTCGCACTACTGCGTATCACCCGGCGGCGAACGGCCTAATCGAGCGCTGGCACCGTAGTTTTAAGGCAGCGATTATGTGTCACGTGGACAAGGACTGGACCCGTACGCTGAGTACAGTATTGTTAGGATTACGTTGTCACCTCCGTCAGGACACGAATACGTCTCCTGCGGAGTTTTTGTTTGGAACCACCTTGCGTCTTCCAGGTGAGTTTTTTCTCCCTGAAGACTTTACACCCGATCCGAATTTCTTTATTGAGGAATTTCGCGAGTACATGCGTCAAGTCCGTCCAGTTCCTGTCACACACCACTACAAAAAACGCGCATTTTGTTTTAAAGACTTACATTCCTGTACACATGTATTTTTGCGTAACATGGCAAAAAAGTCATTAGAAAGGCCATATACCGGCCCATACAAAATATTAAAGCGTCCCTCCGATCGCGTGTTCGATATTGAGATTAACGGTGCATCTCGTAGCGTATCCGTCGAACTGCTAAAACCCGCGTATATGATCTCCGATAGTCTTCCCGATGTGCCTTCCGGTGGTAATTTAAATGGCAATCAGCCTTCCACCGATAATCGACCAGTATTAAAGACATACGCTAGGAAGAAAGTATCTTTTGCTCCTGCGACCAAAGCATAATGCATCTGTGATCCGCAGTGATATCCTAGTTGTAAGTGCTATCGAGCACAGTATAATTATTTATATTTATGTTTTTATATTTATGTACTTCGTTGGCACTTGGGGGGGAGTGTGTAAGGACTGCGATCTTCCCTCTCACTCTAACTGCGACAGTGGGGGAAGCCACCATGTCGCGCTCTGCGTTGAGCCGCCTGCGAGCGGCAGTCGTTGCTCGAGTCTACGAGCGTGCGGACGTGCGTCCGCTGTACCCTCCTCTACACTTCAATAAACCTTGTTACCGTTGACTCCTCGACTCTTCATTTCTCTCTCCTCTCCCCTTCCTTTCTTGGAACGTGTTGAGAGCCGTGGGGCTAGGATCCCCACACATCTGTTCATGGTAGCGCCATCTATTGCACGGAGAAATGAACACATGTTACTCATTTACACTCTGCATATAGGTTATGTATACATACATAGCGGGGTATCTTAGCATACAATATAAAATTATACTTTTTGCAAGTTTTAGAAAAAAGAGCTCTGGTACACCGTAAGTTAGTGCAAAACAAATATTCCATTCAATTTTGGGGCAAAACTGTTCATTATCCTTGAAGATTTTCAATTCCCCAATTTGGGGAACTGAAAATCTTTGACAATAATTAACAGATCTGGTTGTTAATTTATTTAAATTATTCCTCATTCGCTAACTTACAATGTACCACAGTTGTTTTTTCGAAATATTTAGTCTCTAATAACTGAAAAAATTAAAATCATGAAAAATTAGTACGTCGGTAAGGTAGAGTGAATTTTTCGTGCTCACATCGCCTTAACGTGAAATATCTCAAAAAACTTAATAATGAAAATTGTAACAAAGATAGAGGCAGTAGTGAAGAAGTAAGTAACAAATCAGGTATATCTAACACAAGTGTTATTAATAATAATACAAAGAAATGGTTTTGTAACTTAACTGATATCGACACTCCGAAAGAAATAGTGGACGTAGTTTCTTTAGGACACAAATTCAATGACGTGTTCAGTATGAATAGAAAGAAGTCGACTGTAGATACTATTAAAAATGTGGAAGATATGCTTGGTAGTTACAAATTTAATATAGAGACAAGTAATTTAATACGGAGAAATATTATCAATAGTTTAGATGATCATATTAATAAGAAAAAGCATATTGCTTATAAAGATAGAATCTTTGGACAGAGATTAAAGGAAACTAAGACCTTTTTAAAGACAAATGATGTTTTTTTTACCATGGCTAATAAGGGCAATATAACTGTTGCCATTGACAAAAGTCAGTACAAACAAAACATGAATAGTCTATTGACAGACACTAACACTTACACACAAGTTACTAGCAACCCTCTTTCTAAATTACAGAAAGGTGTCCAAAGAATAATGAATCGTTGGAACGATAATAATTTTTTCAATAAAAAATATCATAAAAATGAATTGACGCAAACTAACACCATTCTATCCAAGATTTATGGACTCCAAAGATACATAAAAAAGACACTCCGCTATGACCAATAGTGTCTTGTGTTGGTAGTCCTACGTACAAATTATCAAAAACTCTAAACTCAATAATACAGAATAGTTTACCGAAACCCAACTCACATATAAAAAATAGTTCTGATTTAATTAGTAGACTCAAAGACGTTATCGTTCCGGATGATCACGTTATGATATCATTGGATGTAACATCATTGTTTACTAATGTTCCACAGGAACTAGTAATCGAGGGTTTAGAAAAGAGATACCTACATATGAGACACCATAATATACCATTGAATGAAATAATAGGGGCTTCGAGGTTCTTAATGAATAATACCTTTTTCCAGTTTGACGATAAATATTATCGCCAAATTCATGGGTCACCAATGGGTAGTCCCATTAGTCCCTCGTTTGCTGATATAGTGATGGTCGATTTGGAAGAAACTTGCTTAGAAAAACTAGATTTTAAACCATTGTTTTATTACAGATATGTTGACGACATTATTATGTGTTTACCTAAGGGTAAAGTAAAACAAGTATTGGATGGGTTTGATTCGTATCATAATAGTTTAAAGTTTACACATGAGTTGGAAAAAAACAATACTATAAGTTTCTTAGAAGTAAGTCTGATCAAAGAAAATAATAGAATTATGACTGATTGGTATCATAAACCAACTTTCTCTGGCAGATTTTTAAACTTTAATTCACATCATCCGATTTCTCAGAAAAGAGCAATGGTATAGAATCTAGTAGATAGGGCGATTTTACTTTCACACAAAAAGTTTTGGGAAAAAAACATCAGTCTGGTTAGGGATTTCTTAATCATTAATAATTACCCAAATAATTTTATTGAATATTATTTGAATAAGAGATCAAACAGAATCAAATTTAACAATAATAATAATAATAAAAATAAAGAGTATACAAGGAAAGCATTATTAAACCTACCATATATTCCAGACACCTTTGAAGAGGTCTCTAATAATTTAAGAAAGTATGGCATAAAAACGGTACCACAAATCAACAATAATCTTAGCAAAATAATAGTAAGAGGAAAAGATAAGCAAGATAAAAATGAAAATACTAACATTGTTTACAAGATTTCCTGTAAAGATTGTAATGCGTGTTATATAGGAGAAAGTAAACGTATGTTTGGCACAAGAATTAAGGAACATATTGCAAATACTAAGAAAGATGATGTCAAAAAATTCGTAATTAACAATCATATTAAAAAATGTAAACACGAATTTGATTTTGATAACACAGAAATATTAGATACTGAAAGCTGTTGGAAAAAAAGAATAATATCAGAAATGGTAAACATAAAATTACAAGATAACCCAATAAATATAAAAGAAGATACACAAAATTTAAGCAGTCACTATTCACAACTTTTATACAAAATAAGGGAAATCAGATAGAAAATGAATATAATTGTTACTATTGATTTGTTAGATATATTATAAGCATGATTGTAATATTGTCACTCGGGGCACTGCGTATCTGCGTGCGCATGATTTTGGGTAGTAGTGCGAGTGCAAAGGTGTAGTGTCCTGCAGTGGACCGTGAGATTTGAAATGAGTTTCTGTGTATCTAAAAAAGGAAAAAATTTTTTTAAGGTTTGACTTGATGTATTTTATTATTTTATAATAGTATTGACCTTTGTTTTAATAAAATAGGACTTTTAACAGAAAATTCTTTTATTATTTATTTAATTAATAGTCAAATAAGTTTTATAGATTATGACTGCAATGTACTGGGTAAATTGCTTTGTTATTACTTAGTTATTGGCATCAGTATATCAGCTGCCATAATTTTAAATAGTATATCAGACAGCTACTTGTTTACGTTCCTTTTATTTACTTTGACTGTCTTTGCTTCTCTTCTGTGTTAATTAATTAAATTGTTGTGTTATTTTTATTAATTTATTACTGTGTCGTCCTAATTTATTCGATTTACGAGGGTGGAAATGTTTTCGTTAACATTTAGATTGTTTTTACCTAAAAAATCAGGTAACAATTATATTTATTTGAGGCTGATCTCTGTGCAAAGGTTTTATATATTTCACATTATTGGCTATATTTTTGCAGAACGAAGAATGTATGTAGTATTTTGTATATGACGGTGTTAATTATTTAACAGAAATCTTTAGGTAAGCTCGACGTGCAGTTTGGATATTGTATGTTATACTTTTTTTGTTTATTCGTGACCTTGTATCTATTTTGTATTAATAAATTTCAGTGCTTGATAAGGATAGCGAATCAGCTACCGAAACGTTGCACAAATAAAAACTACATCATTTTGAACTCATTAACATCGATATTACCTTATCTAAATAAATTCATAAAATTTTCAAATTCTTTTACATATTCATAAATATGTAAATAGAAATGAGTAAAATATTTACTTAAGAATAAGTATTAATGAAGAAGCAGAAATGAAATATAATGTGACATGCCTAAATACGCAAATATGAATATCCTAAAATTATAAGCAAATTATAATTATGAAGCAGTGATTTCTAAAAAGATTAAAATATACCATAAAAATAATTTTAATCTAGGCTCAGCTTTAAAAGCCAGCGATCTGCATACAAATATTTCTGCAGTTAAAATGAAAATATACTCATGTAATTATTTGTTCCCCTATTTATCTAATGTTATATTTAGAAAGCTACAATAACAAAATTGTCAAATTTACTATCAGTGATTTTTATTCCCTAAATAGATAATTGGGCCTATAAACAAATAAATCAAAAATAAATAAAATATTCATGATTAATTATTCTGAATATACAAATCATACACCTTAAAATATTTATTTAAATGATATGAATTATTGCGCGCCAAAGGGGTTCTTTACACCGATAACGCTTTTATTTGCATAAATCCTGTAACAGGTCAACTTTAATTTTAAATTTTATTGTAATTTAAAAAAAAAATTAACAATAATAAATTAATTTTATTGCAAATATTATATACAAAAATAATTTTTAAAAAATTAAGTTTCTTTCAAAATAAAATATAAGGGTTGCTACCCCACGGGATGAAACAACCATTGCTAATTTCGCATTTCAAAGAGAAATATTTTCCATTTTGTTTCATCATAATAGGAAATTGGGCCCATAGAAAAAAAAATAGCCCAAATAAAAATAAATTATGCATTACATAACATAACATAAGGGGTTGTTTACCCCCGATAACGCTTTTATTTGCAAAAACCCTGAAACACGTCAACTTTAATTTTTTATTTTAAGCCCAAAAATGATTTTTATAACAATCAATTAATTTTATTGCAAATATTATATACAAAAATAGTTTAAAAAATAAGGTTTTCCTGAAATAAAAATTAAGGGTTGCCACCCCCGGGGACCAAACTATACTTGCTAGTTTTCTCATTCAAAGAGAAGAATTTTCCATTTTGTTTCATTTCAAAACATTAATTAAAACTAAAGATATTAAGAAAGAACTGTTATCGGGGGTAAATTTTAAGGGCTGTTTTCACCCCTTTAATAAGGGATTGGGCCGATAAAAAAAAATACGTGTCAATTATTTTTCGATTCTCTACAATATATTAAAAATTCAGGAAAATCGGAGACAGACGCCTCGGGTAATTTCCTTGTGAGTCCCTCCATGGATCAGTATTTCCAATTGATCCGGAATCCCCTCTTATCTCGCTTCCCCCAGTGATCTCAAATCTCTATAGCTTATCTACTATTGCATATTGATTTCTACTAATTTTTTTTCATTTTTCTATTCTTAATATATTCTAAATTCTCACTCTATATAATCTATATGTAATCTATAATATGTACATTAAAAAAATCCAAAAATAATATTTTATGGACGGGATTTTTGACAAAAATAAATAATTTAATTTGAAACTTATAACAGTTAAGTTGGCACCTCTCTTCGTACAAAGTAACAAAAGCTGACTTATCGGTGGCAACTACTACTACTTTATTATAAACTATATAAAAGTCTGCAAGCATCAGTGTAAACACAGCTGTCATTTCATGTAACTACGGCGATATCAGCACCTTCTTTCTACAATGTGTGTTTCTTAGTTTTTATTTTTTGCATTCATGAACGAATGTGGGAGTCAGAATTTAGTGAATTATATAAAAAACTTAGTCGATATCAGTGCTGTGTTGTTGTACATATTTATTCAAGTGCCAATAAAAAAATTATGTCTAATGAACATGGAAGTACTGAAAAGAGCAAAAATGGTGTGTTTCTGCAAAAATTTCAAGGAATGAAAATGCTCAGTTAATCTATTTTATGATTTTCTCACGGTAGGAGATGTCAACACGTTACAGAGAAGTTTTCAGTACATATTTCTCTATACAAGATTCAGATAATAATAATGTATAATTCATCAACTGGTTGTTTTTTTAATTTTACAAGATTATGTGTATGATGAAAAAAAAAATATTATGAAAAAGAAATATGTGGATACCAAAATAATGAAACTAATTCCAGCTTTAGAATATGCAATAGAAGGCTAGAGGTAAATTTTAGCATAATGTAATAATAATTTGTCAAAAAAACAAGAGCAAATGGATGCGTAAGAGTGTTATGTGAAAAAACTTAGTGTCAGGTGCTGTTACGTAAGGGTAGTTGACTTGGAAAACTTTGAGCTTCGCATTTCATAAAGGTTAGAGGATTAGGTGATTTCAGAGAAATAGATGCGAAGGAGTAGGTTTTAAAAAACTTTGTACCACCGGCTGCTATGGAAACGGCAGTTGACATGAGAACACAACTTCTTAGCCATCTTTGAGCTTCGAGTTTTATAAAAGCAAGAGAATCAGGTGATACAGATATTTGAATTGTAATTCTGAAAACTTGTACTTTTTTCTTTTATTCCTTGCGATAGGTACAAAGAAAAAAGATATTATTGTTATCTTTTTTAACAACTTTAAATTCTCTCTTGAAATACTAATAAATGTTTAATGTTTTTATCCAAACAATCTACTCTCAACAACTGTCCAACTCTCTACAAAGAACTTGACTGAAAGCTTAAATGCTTTTTGAAACAATTATAATAAACACTTTTAAAAACTATTTTTTAAAGTATTTTCTATTTGTCTATAGTCCTTTTACTTATTCTAATCTCATCTATTCAATAAGCACTCTCTACAAAAGGTAATAATTTTTTTCATGGTTGTACAAATAATAACATTGTTAATAAAACTTTCTACGAAAGTATTAAATAAGGCAAGTATAGAAATTTTTTCTGTATAATCTATAAAATAATATTTATGATTTTTTAAAAGAAGTCAAATAAATACGAGTAAAAAAGTCTTTTACTTCTTTGAGTCAATATATGCTGAACAAATTATATGTAAGTACATTCAAATTGTTTACTGCAAATCAAACGAACGAAAGTTGTGAAATCAATTATCGATAGTCAAGTAATGCAAACCCTTCTCCGAAAAACTGTATGACTATGTTCTTAGAAATGTATTCAAATTTCTTCATTCTTCTATACAAATTAAACACAAAAAAGTACTGAAATCAATTAATTGTAGTCACGTTCCGGCCATAAGACCTTTTCGTACCTCGCGTGTAAAATTACATTTTACATAATTACATAAAGTACTACATAACGCCCAAGAGGCCCAACAGCTCATACACTCCTACAAAACTTTATAGAACCTACGTACTTTACGTCCGTGTGAGCGAAAATTATTTTAATTGTGTAACTATAATGCCTTCTTTTTATTTCTAAAATTCATCAGAATTTTTTCAGGTATTTACGAAAAGTCAAAGCCTATATAAAAAAATTACACAGTTACCAACACATTACTATTTTTCATTATTCCTCCTCAATTTTGAACTTTCTATAATATTACACATCTTGGAAGTACAAGAGAAGTCTATAGCTGCTCTAGCAGTGGTGGTCCTCCGATCTCCCGTACATACTTGGCGGGCCCGACGGTTTGCAGTTATGTGGGCTACTTAAATGTAGAATACTAAATTTTTGCATAAATTCATTAACAATATTTATACCATAAATATTGTTAATGAACATATTTTTCCTTGTGTCCGTCCTTTTTAAACGAGAATAAAATAAAAAATTCATATAAATTTATAGCCTGCTCAAAAGTCCTTTACATTTTACTAACTGTTTTATAAGCAACATATTTTATATCCTTTTCCCCCATGTAAATATCATATAAAATCTTACATGAGAATTTCCGACAGCGCATATCTCGTATGAGATCTTATATGTGATATCATATGCAATTTTATATATTATGGGATCTCATATGAGATCTCACATGATATTTTCACGCGGGTGTGTACTTTCTATTTAAAAACAAAGTGATCGATGCATGGATCAGTAGTTAATATGTAGAAGCAACCCATTTATACATTTTATCTCATCTTTGAACATATGAATATTTATATGAAAATGACCATACCTTACAGCTTGAACTGCAAACCGTCGGGCCCGCCAAGTATGTATGGGAGATCTGGGGACCATCCCTGGTAGAGCAGCTCTAGACTTCACGTCCATTTCCCCCGCCCCCCAAAATCACTAATCCTAAAATAAGCAATTGGATAATTTTGTACACTTTCTTTACAATTAATTACAACCATAATCGATTTTTTTACAAGTGTATAAACAAAGTTATAAACAAACAAAGGGGGGGGGAGAAATATTTCGCCAGCCCCCACTTAAAAAAACCACAATTTCCAGAACGGTAACGTAATCTACGATTTATTTACAATTATTTACAACCACAAAAACTGGTAAAAGTCGATTATTTATAACAATTTTGAGCAATAATTTCGCCAGCCCCCCATATGCCAAAATCAATTTTTCAAAGCGCTAACGTAACCTACGATTTATTTACAATTATTTACAACCATGAAAAATGGTACAAGTCGATTATTTCTAACAATTTTGAGCAATAATTTCGCTAGCCACCTCATACGTCAAAATCTATTTCTCAAAACGTAAATAGTCTATATTGTTTAATATATTTTTAAATCATAATTTTATTATCCATTGTTGGGCTTTCGTTTACCAAATAATACTGCCCGTCAGGCTAGGTGCGGTTGTGATTCTGTATGTCTATTGTTACTCGGAAAAAATGTATGTGAGGAAGTATCGCGGTTGATCGATGATAGAAAATGGAAATTTTTACCCTCGCAAATATTTAAATGACTAGTAGCGGCTTAGGGTTACAGATGACAAATTCAGATGAATCGGAACTTGGAGCGAGTACGCCGATTTGCGAGTACGATACTCTATATAGTATAACGGTTATTATAACTGTTACAGGCCTGCGTTTATTGCAGGGATGCAACTGTCTCCTCCATTTCCTCTTTTTTTAATCCTCTAATTTACCCTTTTTCCAAGTTACTCCTCTATTTGCTCTATAATCAGCGATCTCTCCAATTTACCGATGAATTTCAATGAAAAAGACGCGCGGACTACAATTTGAAAAGACTTGGTCGTCCCCTGTAGGTAGGGTTGCCACCTTTTACATTTGAAGTTGCTGGCCGACTGATGACTGGCGGCGCACAGTGTTCTATTTTGAAAAAAAATGGACAAAATGAAATATCTCGCGAACGGATATCGATAGCCGGATGAATCCAACTGCATTATAAAGTTGAAGTAATATACAATAAAGGAAAAATAGTCCAGTACTGATCATTTGACCCTGTGACCTTGGAAATGAAAAATGAAAGTCGAATAAATAACGTATTTTCAGCTTTTTCATTGTAGACATTCTGGCTATCAATTTTTTCGATCAAAAAAATATGTACTCCTGTTGTGTTTTATGCAAGGAATCCGAATTTGATGTCAGAATTGTCCTATCGCACACCAATTTGTTTTTAAATCTGAGAACTCCATAAAAAATACGAAAAATTCACCCTGAAAAAATAGAGCATTATTGAGTAATTTCGACTTCAAATTCGGATTCAGCGAATCAAAATACATGGGTACATAAATACAATTATGGAGTTTTCAGCTTTAAAAACAAATTGGTGTGCGATAGGACAATTCTGACATCAAATTCGGATTCCTTGCATCAAACACTACAGGAGTACATATTTTTTTGATCGAAATATTGATAGCCAGAAAGTCTACAATGAAAAAGCCGAAAATACGTTATTTATTCGACTTTCATTTTTCATTTCCAAGGTCACAGGGTCAAATAATCAGTACTGGACTATTTTTCCTTTATTGTATATTACTTCAACTTTAAAATGCAGTTGGATTCATCCGGCTATCGATATCCGTTCACGAGATATTTCATTTTGTCCATTTTTTTTCAAAATAGAACACTGTGCGGCGGGGGGGAGGCAAGTAGGCGAGGTATGTGGTGTCCATGCATATTAGGGAACTACGTAGCCCTGCAACAATAAGCAAGACAATTATTTAAACAATATTTAAACCAAAGTAGGGTGGGGATATGTGGCCTACGTATATTAAGGAATTACGTAGATATGCAACAATAAGCAAGAGAATTATTTAAACCATTTTTATACCCAAGTAGGCGGGGGATATGAGATTCACGCATATAAGGAAGTCATGTAGACATGAAAAAAATACGCAAAACGTTTATTTAAATAATTTTTAAACCCAAGTAGGATGTGGGAAAACGTCTATTAAGCTAGCAGATCACTTTTATGATCCGGGCTTATAAACAATGCCATAATTTTGTGCTAATTTTCTGCTAATTTTCTACGCCCACCCGGATTTTTCTGCTCCAGCCGTTTCCGAGAAACATGCGATCTGCTAGCGTAATATTAAGCTAGCAGACCATTTTCGGGTATCTTGGCGCGTTTTTGCCTTACCCAATTTGGACAGGGCTAATTTTCTGCTGCAAGATACTCGGAGCCAAAAGTCCCAAAATCCTTCCTAGGTCCCAGAACTGTACATAGGCCCAGATTAATATTAAGCTAGCACACCATTTTCGGGTATGTTTGCGAGTATTTGCCTTAGCGAATTCGGAGAGGCTGCATATTTTGGTGCTAATTTTCTGCTGTAAGATGGACCGAGCCAAAAATCCCATAATCCTTCGGGGGCCCAGAATTGGACATAGGCCCTTGGCTGAGAGAATCATTTTCTGCATAATCGGTTTCTAGCGAAAAAAAAACTAACCAGTATTTGAGTGCTAATTTTCTGCTAATTTTTTACGCCCATCCGGATTTTTCTGCTCCAGCCATTTTCGAGAAACATGCGATCGGCTAGCTTAATATTAAGCTAGCAGACCATTGTCGGGTATCTTGGCGAGTTTTTGCCTTAGCGAATTCGGAGAGGCTGCATATTTTGGTGATAATTTTCTGCTGTATTATAGTCGGGGTCAGAAATCCCAAAATCCTTCGGAGGCCCAGAATTGGACATAGGCATGAAGCTGAAGCTACCCGCTATACATTCTATACGCCTCAAGATCCACACTGATATAGTGGGGCAAAATGAGGCAAGTAAAAATTTCGCATTAAATATTGTTTACAAGCACGTAAGTCACATATAAGTGATGACAATCCATAGTAGCAATGATAAAATATATAAATTAGCGTCGAAAAATTTTTGGTGCTAATTATTTAAATAAGCAATTAAGCAGCTTACTTGCATAAAAAGCAAGGATATCCGCGGCTTTGCGAATTTTGGAGCTGTAACTCCGGTTCAAATTATGACAGGACAACGAAACTGCGGGAAAACGATCTTCTGATCTAGGTAAACACTGCCTTGTAGGAGAATTTGCGGCACCAAATATTTAAATAAACAATAAATGGGATCAGACACCTTTACAATTTTCTTCATAAAACACCTAAAAAAATTATTTTCATAATTAGAAATATTTAGAAGTAATATCCTAAAAATATATTCAATTTATGATAAAACGAGACCCAAAAAAAATATTTTGATCGATTTTAACAAAAAATGTGGCCATTTCAAAATTTTTGCTCTGCCGTCGACTCCAGATTCAGGAACTGCATATATTTTAATGGGAGAGGTCCTAAAATTTTGGTATTTTATATGACTATTGACTGAAGAGTTGTATGTATTCAATTTATTTGATTAAATAATTTTTTACGGTCAAAAATTGCTAAAAAATCTTAATTTTAAGTGAAATTAATAAGTAAAAACTTATTTAATCAAATAGAGATTGGATACATACAACTCTTCAGTCAATAGACATATAAAATACCAAAATTTTAGGACCTCTTCCATTAAAATATATGCAGTTCCTGAATCTGCAGTCGACGGCAGAGCTCAAAATTTTACATTATGTAGAAAACAGCTTTAAAGATAAAATTACTACAATACTTCTTTATTTCTTCTTCTTTATTTCTTTGTTACGTCCGGAGACGTATTCTCATTTTAAAGAAAAAGCATAATTAGTATCAGATATTTTCTGACACATAAAAACGAAAATGCAACTTAATACTATGCAGCGTTCTGCTTATGCGACCTTGTGACGTATAGAGTCATCCACTCAGGAAGACAACGCATGCAGTTTTTAACATACGGTCGAGCTAGAATCCAAGCCACCGAACTCCGCGGCAGTCGAAAGGCCACACTTTGCAATGCTCAGCATTTCGCAAGTACGACGACCCAGAAAACTAGTAATACATAAGTTGTCAAAAGATGAATTCGATACGTCACCGGGCTCATCTTTAACCTAATTATTTTGTATTATAAAAGAAGTGATGTGTGTCACGCGAGTCAGTCACAGCGTACAAGAAACCTGGCGAACTCCGTGTACCTCTACGACATCGAGAAGTTGAAACCGTAAGCCTTACACATCTAGTAAGCAGATTTTATAAGTTATTGAAATTGTAATCGTAAGCCTTACTCGTCTAGTAAGCAGATCGTATAAGTTATTTATAGTAAATTTATAAAAGCAAGTGTTATAGAAAAGAATTGTAATTGAAATTACAACGCATCGATCTACCAGAAGCCAGCAGATTGTATTGGTAATAAATTATTGTATTTTATATAATAAACCTACATAAAACCAATTACCACTTATTTCCACTTATTTCCGGACTTCACATTGGTTCCGGTACCGGTCGAACAATCGTTCACTAGACTATTTCAAATTAAAGAATAAAAATAACTTTTCTCCGGGACTTAACAGTGGTTCCGGTACCCGTCGAACAATCGTTCACTAGACTATTTCAAATTAAAGAATAAAAATAACTTTTCTCCGGAACTTAACAGTGGTTCCGGTACCGATTGAACATTAGTTCACTAGACTGTTTAAAATAAGTGAATAAAAATAATTATTTCTCGGAACGTAACAGTGGTTCCGGTACGAATCAAACGTAAGTTCACTAGATTTATACGAAAAAATAAGACTGGAATGAGAGGAAACGAGTAGTATTTGAAAATTACTAAAAATATCACAACTAACTGCTTCCGAGCTTCTCGTTTTGCAGTAAGAAGTTGAGAGGATCATTGTAGCATGATCGTTTAAACTTCTGAAGATGAACGTGTACGGCTCGTCCAGATTACTAACATATTAACAGATAAATAAAAAAAAAAGGGAAAATAGACGATGTTATAGAAATCGGGAAAGAAGAAAGGATAACCCAAATACAAATAACGTAAACGAATATAAAAAAAAAAGATTTCACATAAAGATAAAATCAAAATAAATCAAAATATATAAGTAAATAGCATCACGCAAATATATTTAACAAACAAGAAATTTAAAGTGAAAAATTCATATAGGGAAACATTAAGAAACAAATAATTAAATAATATCAGTAAAAACAAATAACTAAAATATTAGTGAAAAAAAAAATAAACAAACGAATAAATAAATAAAAAGAAATTGAAATAAATAAAACAAATCCAACACGAAGGAGAAAAATGAAATAATAATACAAAATAATGATCATTGAATGGATAAATATTATACATAAACAAGAAATAAGAATATCAGAAATCAAATTACACGAAAAACATTAAGAATAGAGATATAAAATTGGCAAATAAATAAATAAATTGCCAAATAAATAATACACAAAAAAATATATGGTTGAACTAATAATAAAAGATATTTAAAAAGAAATATTAAGTATACTGATACATAAATAAAAAGAATAAAGAACAAAACATAAGAAACGAATGAAGAGAAATAAATAAAGGGAAATAAATAATAGAGAATTTACACAATACAAAATAGAAAACATATGAGAGATATAATCAGTGTATAAAATAATCAAGTCATTTTTTATCAAAATAAAGAAATCAAAATAATAATAAAAAATAACTAAACAAACGAAAAGTATTACAATAAAAGTAAGAATATTATAATGAAGAATCATACAAGAAAAAGATTACAATAAAATATTACATTGCAAAAGGGAATATAATAAAATAAGAAAATGAAAAATATTTAAATATTATAATATAAAAAATAAACAACACTCAAACGAGAAAATGAAAGTAAGACAATAATAAACAAAATAAAAGATAAATTCAAAAATAAACTACAATAATAATTACGAACATTTAATAAAATGAAAAAACCATGATGAATAATCAAGCTAATACATTTTAAACAACAAAACCATTATTATACTAAAGTATTTCATTGTCAAATTTGCCGAGATCAATATCACGAAGCATTGTTTTGCTCTAATGCAGTTTGTGTTTATTGTAAAAGTAAAGATCATATATCTTATTTTTGCAAGAATGCTAAAAATAAAATAGAACTTTTTTGTAAACTCTGTAATCACAGAGGACATTCTGTAGAGAAGTGTACATTTAACCAAACAAATAAAGATTATTGCCAATACTGTCAAATGATAGGACATGCAGCTACTCAATGCCCTGTTATAAAGAAATATGAACTTGATTGTGAGTATTGCGGAAGCACGGGTCACTCAACTAAAGACTGTCTGTCAGCAGTATGTATGAAGTGCAATAAACTCGGGCACTGGATAAAATACTGCCCTATAAACGAAAAAATAATGTGGTGCGCGTTATGTAAGGAAGAAGACCACGATTCATCAGATTGCAAGCGTGCGATTTTAAGAAATAGAATAATTTGTCAAATTTGCAACAGAATCGGATATACAGCAAAGTATTGCCCAGAAAGAAATGCTCATTCTCAAAATAGCACAAACTACAAAATTTTAGAAAATAAAGAAATTCATCAATTACCAAATACTACAAGAAATTATAACCGATTCATTAACAAAACTCAAGAACAAAATTACAAGCCAAGAAACACGATTTTTAATAATCAACAACCCAATACAGTAAATAGGAAAAGAATTCAATGTGATTATTGCAAAAGAATTGGACATGACATCGACAACTGCAGAAAACTTGAAAATCTTATGATGCAATATAATGCAATGGGAAATCATTGTGATCTTTGTAAAAATCCAGATCATACTACTGAAGAATGTGAGGAAATCAAACAATATCCAAGTATTAATACTGATGAATCATACCATAATGTTACAAAAGAAACAATTAACGAATCAAAAATTCAGAAAAACAAAGTTAATACAACGAATATTGAAAGGTATAATGGTAATGAACTAATTACAGAAAATAAAGTAAATAAAATTAAACAGGAAACTAATATCATAGAGGAATCTACAATAATTAATGATGATAAAGAAATCAATTTAATTATCGTACCTTTTATAAAAATACATGAAATCACTGATGAACCAAAAGATAATAATATGATTATAAAAAATCATGGAAATACTAATGAAATTAATTTTATAGACTTTAACGAAATTTTCAAAAATAATCATGAAATTGAAGAAATTATGGAAACAAATTTAATTGATTCTATTGAATCTACTGTAAAAAATTATGAGACTAATGAAGAAATGAATTTCAACGAATCTAATTGAAAAACTCATGAGGATTGTGATGAAATTAATGTAATTGATTTTAATGAATCCAATATAAATAACCAAAAGAATGAAATTTTGAATGAAAATAATAAAGAAGGTAGTAATTCGTTGGAAACAGTAACTTTTTATGATGATCTTAAAGTCATTTTAGACATAACTTTTGCTTTAGCTGAACCATTTTCCGAAGATGATCAAATGGCAACTAAATTCCAACAAAACTTGCTTGAAAATTCGTTAAAAGAGAATATAGCATCAATACATTCAGAAGAGTCTTTATTAAATGATAAAAAAATCTAAAGAACTTATTAAATAATAGTAAAGTAGTTTTCGAAAATGAAAATCAACCAAAAGATATGTTTGATAATCAAAAACTAAAAAAACATTTAGAGAATAAAAGTCATCTAAAAATATTTGATAATCAAGAACACCAAGAACAGCTTGAGAATAAAAATCAACTAAAAGAAACTTTGGGTAGTCAAGATTATAACGTAATAATCAATCTAAATACAAATCCTAATAAAGTACACCAATTGCAGTTAGTTTTTAACTATCCTATCAAAGTAAAATCTAATAAAAACGTCAGAAACCTAAAATGGATATCTAATTATAAAAAATATTTAAAAGAATTATCAAAAATTACAAAATTAAAATTAAAATCTAAAGGTTACTACAATAAATTTACTATCAGGAAAAGGTTTAAAAAGGGAGACAAAACATGGCCTATTAAAGAACCAAATATGAATAAATTTCAAAAGGATCAGCATAATAAGAATTTTCAACGCTATTAAAATGAACAAAATAATATCTTAACTAATTATGAAAAACAAGCAAAGCAATATTATAACAAATAATAACATAACATTTTTGTTTTAGGATATGGACAACATACTCAATATTAACATCTATCATAATCTCTTCTTATTTTTCCAAATTTAATACAGGAATGGAGAATTATAATTGCAGCTGAACTTTTCCATTTGAAGCAAAACCATCCTACTTCTTGGTCAACTAATATATAACCCTAAGGTGATCCAGATTTTACCAAATATACAATTTAAAATTATAACCACTTATCCGTTTGTCTGCAATTGTTCGTATCAACTTGTAAGAATTTTGTGAAAAGCAACTATATTTTCTAAGAAAGTTAATATTTTATAAAAATGCGATCGGAATAATATAAGTTTGAATAATGAAATTCTAAGAAATTTTTTACGAAGACAGCAAGAAGATTCATACATGAAAGATTTTTGAAGTAATGCTACGACTAACAATAACATCGTTGACAATTAGAAAAATATATACATTGTTCTTTTCTTTTTTAACAACAACAAACAAAAATATTGCGATTACATATTAAAATACCTCAGTTTTTGTTTGCTAATGAAACAAGCAAAAGTTTTATTTGTAAAAATTATGTGTTATGAAATAATAGAAATATTTAATTATTTAGTCACAAGGTAAAAAACATTTCAGGGATCAATTTAATAACTTATTATTCTATCTATCTTTGAATAAGAAAATATAGAACTAATCCAAAAGAAAACGAAACAAAACCATTCCTAAACCTTGCAACCCTAACAAACATAGATAAAAAAAATTTGACTGTAATTTTATGCAAAATCAGATTGTATTTGCCTACAAAAATTTTTCGCATTCATAAAAGAAATTTTATGAATAGTTCAAGAACAAAAGAAAGAAAGAATTTAGGTAGCTGTACTCACATTGCTAAGATTAAATCGAATATAATGTATTGGAAGTGATCAGTTTCATCATATACTAACATGATCATCCTACAAGATACACTATTCGGCACTGTATTGAGTAAAGCAATTTTCTACTCTAACGCACTGCATACTCTCTAATGCAAATATGTGAATGCTACTCATGCCAGAAAAAAATCTTGAGTTTTAAAATGAACTTTTAAAACGGCTGAGATTTTCAAAGAAAGGTAATACAATGATGCATAAGAGCAATAACAAGTCAAAATTAACAAAAATCACTCCGTCCTATTAACCTTCCTTTTTTATCAAAAATACTTACCAATATAATTAAATTTTTCTTTTGGAAATAATTATAATTTTTCTCAGTATACGGTTGAAAAATATTTTTTTTTTATAATGGTAATATCAAAAACCCTTTAATGTTATTCTACTTAAACAAAGAGGAAAAAATAATATATCTTTTGCCAAATATCTCAGCAGGGAGGGAAGTGGATGATCACTTGAATCATTCCCTATATTTCTCCTCACCTTTTATTTATTACAAAATTATTTAATACACACATTATTTCTAAACTCAGTTAATCAATGACTTTAATTTATGTAAAACCAGCAAAACAAAATTTATTATACATTAGCGTAATAAAATAATTTAATTGTCGAAATGCGATGTTCAAACAAGATATTATATATCTCTATACAAATTCTAATGCATAACGTATGCTATATTTATTACGTAACGTTTTATTAACCAATTGTTATATAAAATTAAAACCGTAGGTTAAGTGTAGTCTAGTTTTAGGAACAAAAATAAATGATTTACTTTATAGAAATTTATAGACGATACGAAATTTTGTTTAAGTTTATTGAATTTTTATTATTGTTTTTGTTATTGTTTATATATATAAATTTTTTAGTATGGATTTAATGATATGAATTTTTATTATTGTTTTTATTATTTGAATTGTTAGTATTATTGAACCTTTTGTAACAAGAAATTACTGATGGTTCAACTATTCCTATAATTGTTGAATCTCTACGATATTCAACAGTCTAAGGGGGGAGGTGTTACGTCCGTGACGTATCCCTAAATTACATTTAATATTCATATTCTCATCAGTAATTTCTTGATCCACAAAATTATGTGATTGCAAATTTATTGACACCCACGTATCAACTAGCATAGAGAAAAAAATTTCAACACAGGGAAATTGTAAACATTCTTGTACGAAATGAACCAGAATTTTAAACGAACCATATTGAAATTATTTAAAAATTTCTCAAAACATTTCATGAAAGACGTTGTTGTATTTATAATTAACTTTCCATCTTATATTTCGATAACTATGCACTTTTAACTGTACGGCCTCGCGACACTCCAAGTCAATGAACTCTTCAAAATACAAATACAGCAATTTTTATGTTCCAGCAAGAATAATATGCGCTAAATACAACTGTCAATTTAAACAATGCGCACAAAAGTAATTAACAATTTAGAAAACTTAAACTTGATAACCATGAATGTAAAATAACCAATGGTCATGATTTTGTAAATCAAAGTATTAATTGTTTAAACCATAATTTATGAGAAATTCATGTCGATCCAAGACTGACGAGTATTATTATTATTATTATTATAATTATTATTACTAATATTACTATTACTATTATAAATCGTATTATTATGTTTATCATTAAATCAAATTCTGTAACAGAAAATCTCTGATACATTTGTTGAATCTCTACGACATTCAACAGTCTAAGGGGAGAGGTGTTACGTCCGGAGACGTATTCTCATTTTAAAGAAAAAGCATAATTAGTATCAGATATTTTCTGACACATAAAAGCGAGAATGCAACTTAATACTACGCAGCGTTCTGCTTATGCGACCTTGTGACGTATAGAGTCATCCACTCAGGAAGACAACGCATGCAGTTTTTAACATACGGTCGAGCTAGAATCCAAGCCACCGAACTCCGCGGCAGTCGAAAGGCCACACTTTGCAATGCTCAGCATTTCGCAAGTACGACGACCCAGAAAACTTGTAATACATAAGTTGTTAAAAGAAGAATTCGATACGTCACCGGGCTCATCTTTAACCTAATTATTTTGTATTATAAAAGAAGTGATGTGCGTCACGCGAGTCAGTCACAGCGTACAAGAAACCTGGCGAACTCCGTGTACCTCTACGACATCGAGAAGTTGAAACCGTAAGCCTTACACATCTAGTAAGCAGATTTTATAAGTTATTGAAATTGTAATCGTAAGCCTTACTCGTCTAGTAAGCAGATCGTATAAGTTATTTATAGTAAATTTATAAAAGCAAGTGTTATAGAAAAGAATTGTAATTGAAATTACAACGCATCGATCTACCAGAAGCCAGCAGATTGTATTGGTAATAAATTATTGTATTTTATATAATAAACCTACATAAAACCAATTACTACTTATTTCCACTTATTTCCGGACTTCACATCTTAACTCCATCTCTGCCCTGAAATACAAAAAAATATTGTTTTTCGCTCAAAATATTTTATATTTAGAACAAATATTCTGGTACTTCAGTATACGATCTATCAGACTTGTAAGTTATGAGCACGCGTAAGTCATATCCACATTAGTCAGTCAAGTTTGTTAAGAGGTTTAATATGTAGATCCTTTGGTGCTTTTAAATCCATATGTTTTTAATAATCTTTATCACATATATTAGATTCTTATACATATACTGAGGTAAATAAAGAATGTATTGAGAAATCCAAAATCCTTCATGCATGATATGATGCCAGTATCGCCATAGCCAAATGCTTGAAAAAAATGTTTATAGCAGCAACATTCCTATATTGATCTTTTTTTAATGTCTGATAAGGTGAACTTCTTTACTTGTCCTTCATTTTTCTTTTTCACATATAATATTATTACTTAATAAAGAGAATACGACTGATACATATTTATTGCAGTGCATAACTGTTTTTACTTCAGAAAATAAAATGTCAATTATATCATAGTGAGATTCAGGCAATGGCTGATAATGGTAGCTTTCTGGCAGAAGCGAAGGTTCCATAAAATTTTTCTGCACAATAGCATATCTTTCCTTCCTTCAAAAGTTGATTTAAATCTCTACACTAAATGTTTTTTGTAATAGTCAATATAGACTTAATTTTTCTTTAGTATCAATCCCTGTTATTTTAAGTATAAAGTTTCCAATAAAAGTTCAAGTACTAAAAGCTATTTCTAAAACATTAATTCAACTGTCACACGTATTACTCAAACACTTATAAAAACTGATTCAAAATACATTTACGTATTATAATACACTAAATGTTTACTCCAAAATTCGTTGGTAACAATGAAAATTAAGAACAACACTTTGTATAGAAAATGTTCTGATGCTGATATCACAGTGTTTATATGAAATGACAGCTATGCATGTTTACATTGCTTGCGGACTTTTACATAGGTTAAAATCACCTCTGTTAGAGTGAATCCATATTGCATGCCGTATGCGGTATGCCGACAGTTAAAAAGTTGTTGTCTGAAATCTAGAATTTATAACTCCATGATTATAAATTCTATAGGAATTGTTTAAATAAACAATTAAGCAGCTTACTTGCATAAAAAGCAGGGATATCCGCGGCTTTTCGAATTTTGGAGCTGTAACTCCGTTTTAAATTATGACCGGCTAACGAAACTGCTGGAGAATGTTTTTCTGATGTAGAAGAACACATCCGCTTAGCAAAATTATCGGCACCAATTATTTAAATAAACAACTAAGCATCTTACTTGCATAAAAAGCAAGGAGATCCGCGGTGTTTCGAGTTTTGCAGCCGTAACTCTCTTTCAAATTATTACAGGATAAAGAAACTGCGGAAAAATGTTTTTCTGATGTACACGAACACCTCCCCGTAGGAGACATAGTAGCCCCAATTATTTAAATAACCAATTAAGCAGCTTACTAACATAAAAAGCAGGGATATCCGCGGGTTTTCGAATTTCGGAGCTGTAATCTCGTTTCAAATTATGACCAGCTAACGAAACTGCGGGAGAATGTTCTTCTGATGTAGACGAACACCTCCGCGAGGAGAATAAGCGGCACCAATTATTTAAATAAACAATTAACCAGCTTACTTGCATAAAAAGCAGGGATATCGGCGGATTTCGAATTTTGGACTGTAACTCCGTTTCAAATTATGACAGGCTAACAAAACCGCGGAAGAATGTTCTTCTAATGTAGACGAACACATCAGCGTAGGAGAATGAGCGGCACCAATTATTGAAATAAACAATTAAGCAGCTTACTTGCATAAAATTTCGAAAACTGTGAATATCTTTGATTTTTGTGCAAGCTGATTAATTGTTTATTTAAATAATTGGTGCCGCAAATTCTCCTACGTCGATGTGTTCGTCTACCTCAGAAGAACATTTTCCTGCAGTTTTATTATCCTGTTATAATTTGAAACGAAGGTACAGCCACCATAATTCGAAAAACTGCGAATATCCTTGCTTTTTATGCAAGTAAGCTGCTTAATTGTTTATTTAAAAAATTAGTGCAGCAAATTCTTCAACACGGGGTGTTCGTCTAGATCACAAGAACGTTTTTCCGCAGTTTCGTTATCCTTTTCATAATTTGAAACGGAGATACAACTCCAAAATTCACAATGCCACGGATATCCTTGCTTTTTATGCAAGTACGATGCTTAATAATTGTTTATTTAAACAATTGGTGCCCCAAATTTTGCTACGCGGATGTGTTCGTCAACATTAGAAGAACAATCTTCTGCAGTTTTATTAGCCGGTCATAATTTGAAACGGAGTTACAGATCCAAAATTCGAAAAGCAGCGGACATCCCTGCTTTTTATGGAAGTAAGCTGCTTAATTGTTTATTTAAATAATTGGTGCCTCTAATTATCCTACGCAGATGTGTTCGTCTACATCAGAATATTTTCCCGCAGTTTTGTATCCTGTCATAATTTCAAATGGCGTTCAGCCACCAAAACTCGAAAAACCATGAATATCCTTGCTTTTTATGCAAGTAAGAAGCTTAATTGTTTATTTAAATAATTGGTGCCGCTAATTCTCCAACGCAGATGTGTTCTTCTACATCAGAAGAATATTCTCCAGCAGTTTCGTTAGCTGGTCATAATTTGAAACGGAGTTACAGTTCCAAAATTCGAAAAACCGCGGATATCCTTGCTTTTTATGCAAGTAAGATGCTTAATTGTTTATTTAAATAATTGGTGCCAGAAATTTTGCTACGCCGATGTGTTCTTCTACTTCAGAAGAACATTCTCCAGCAGATTCGTTAGCCGGTCATAATTTGAAACGGAGTTACAGCTCCGAAATTCGTAATGCCGCGGATATCCATGCTTTAAATGCAAGTAAGCTTCTTAATTGTTTATTTAAATAATTAGTGCCGCTAATTCTTCTACGCGGAGGCATTTGTCTACATCAGAGGAACATTTTCCCGCTGTTTGGTTATCCTCTCATAATTTCTAATGGAGTTCCGCTACCAAAACTCGAAAAACCACGAATATCCTTGCTTTTTATGCAAGTAAGCTGCTTAATTGTTTATTTAAATAATTGGTGCCACAAATTTTCCTACGCGGATGTATTCGTCTACATCAGAAGAACATTCTGCCGCAGTTTAGTTAGCCGGTCATAATTTCAAATGGAGTTCAGCCACCAAAACTCGAAAAACCACGAATATCTTTTTATGCAAGCCTCTTAATTGTGTATTTGAATAATTGGTGCCGCAAATTCTTCTACGTGGATGGGTTTGTCTACATCAGAAGAACATTCTCCCGCAGTTTCGTTAGCCGGTCATAATTTGACACGGAGTTACAGCTCCAAAACTCGATAAACCGTGGATATCCTTGCTTTTTATGCAAGTAAGAAGCTTAATTGTTTATTTAAATATTTGGTGCCGCTAATTCTCTAACGCGGATGTGTTCTTCTACATCAGAAGAATATTCTCCAGCAGTTTCGTTAGCCCATCATAATTTGAAACGGAGTTACAGCTCCAACATTCGTAAAACTGCGGATATCCTTGCTTTTTATGTAAGTAAGATGCTTAATTGTTAATTTAAATAATTGTTGCTGGAAATTTTGCTACGCCGATGTGTTCTTCTGCATCAGAAGAACATTCCCCAGCAGTTTGGTTAGCTGGTCATAATTTGAAACGGAGTTACAGTTCCAAAATTCGCAAAGCCGCGGGTATCCTTGCCTTTTATGCAAGTAAGATGCTAAATTGTTTATTCAAAAAATTGGTGCAGCAAATTCTTCAACACGGGGTGTTCGTCTAGATCAGAAGAACACTTTTGCGCAGTTTCGTTATCCTGTCATAATTTGAAACGGAGATACAGCTCCAAAATTCACAATGCCACGGATATCCTTGCTTTTTATGCAAGTACGATGCTTAATAATTGTTTATTTAAATAATTGGTGCCCCAAATTTTGCTACGCGGATGTGTTCGTCAACATTAGAAGAACAATCTTCTGCAGTTTTATTAGCCGGTCATAATTTGAAATGGAGTTACAGATCCAAAATTCGAAAAGCCGCGGATATCCCTGCTTTTTATGCAAGTCAGCTGCTTAATTGTTTATTTAAATAATTGGTGCCTCTAATTATCCTACGCGGATGTGTACGTCTACATCAGAATATTTTCCCGCAGTTATGTATCCTGTCATAATTTCAAATGGAGTTCAGCCACCAAAACTCGAAAAACCATGAATATCCTTGCTTTTTATTCAAGTAAGAAGCTTAATTGTTTATTTAAATAATTGGTGCCGCTAATTCTCCAACGCAGATGTGTTCTTCTACATCAGAAGAATATTCTCCAGCAGTTTCGTTAGCCGGTCATAATTTGTAACGGAGTTACAGCTCCAAAATTCGAAAAACCGCGGATATCCTTGCTTTTTATGCAAGTAAGCTGCTTAATTGTTTATTTAAATAATTGGTGCCGCAAATTCTCCTACGCGGATGTATTCGTCTATCACAGAAGACCATTCTGCCGCAGTTTCGTTAGCCGGTCATAATTTGAAACGGAGATACAGCTCCAAAATTCACAATGACACGGTTATCTTTGCTTTTTATGCAAGTATGATGCTTTATAATTGTTTATTTAAATAATTGGTGCCTCAAATTCTGCTACGCGGATGTGTTCGTCTACATTAGAAGAACAATCTTCTGCAGTTTTATTAGCCGGTCATAATTTGAAACGAAGTTACAGCTCCAAAAATTCGAAAAGCCGCGGATATCCCTGCTTTTTATGCAAGTAAGCTGCTTAACTGTTTATTTAAATAATTGGTGCATCTAATTCTCCTACGCGGATGTGTTCGACTACATCAGAAGAACATTTTCCCGTAGTTTTGTATCCTGTCATAATTTCAAATGGAGTTCAGCCACCAAAACCCGAAAAACCACGAATATGCTTGCTTTTTATGTTAATTACGCTGCTTAATATTTTATTTAAATAATAGGTGCCGCAAATTCTTCTACGCCGATGCGTTCGTCTACATCAGAACATTCTCCCGCAGTTTCGATAGCCGGTCATAATTTGACACGGAGTTACAGCTCCAAAACTCGAAAAACCGTGGATATCCTTGCTTTTTATGCAAGTAAGAAGCTTAATTGTTTATTTAAATAATTGGTGCCGCTAATTCTCCAACGCGGATGTGTTCTTCTACATCAGAAGAATATTCTTCAGCAGTTTCGTTAGCCGGTCATAATTTGTAACGGAGTTACAGCTCCAAAATTCGAAAAACCGCGGATATCCTTGCTTTTTATGCAAGTAAGATACTTAATTGTCTATTTAAATAATTGGTGCCGGAAATTTTGCTACGCCGATGTGTTCTTCTGAATCAGAAGAACATTCTCCAGCAGATTCGTTAACTGGTCATAATTTGAAACGGAGTTACAGTTCCAAAATTCGCAAAGCTGCGAATATCCTTGCCTTTTATGCAAGTAAGATACTTAATTGTTTATTTAAATAATTGGGGCCGTAAATTTTGCTACGCGGATGTGTTCGTATACATCAGAAGAACATTTTTCCGCAGTTTTGTTATCCCGTCATAATTTCAAAAGGAGTTTAGCCACCAAAACTCGAAAACCCTCGAGTATCCTTGCTTTTTATGCAAGTAAGCTGCTTAATTGTTTATTTAAATAATTGGTGTCGCAAATTCTCCTACGCGGATGTGTTCGTCTACATCAGAAGAGCATTCTGCCGCAGTTTAGTTAGCCGGTCGTAATTTGAAACGGAGTTACAGCTCCAAAATTCGAAAAACCGCGGATATCCTTGCTTTTTATGCAAGTAAGATGCTTAATTGTTTATTTAAATAATTGCTGCCGCAAATTTTGCTACGCCGATGTATTCTTCTACATCAGAAGAACATTCTTCAGCAGTTTCGTTAGCTGGTCATAATTTGTAACGGAGTTACAGTTCTAGAATTCGCAAAACCGCGGATATCCTTGCCTTTTATGCAAGTAAGATGCTTAATTGTTTATTTAAATAATTGGTGCCGCAAATTCTCCTACGCGGATGTGTTCGTCTACATCAGAAGAGCATTCTGCCGCAGTTTAGTTAGCCGGTCATAATTTGAAACGGAGTTACAGCTCCAAAATTCGAAAAACCGCGGATATCCTTGCTTTTTATGCAAGTACGCTGCTTAATGGTTTATTTAAATAATTGGTGCCGCAAATTCTCCTACGTGAAGGCGTTGGTCTACATCAGTAGAACATTTTCCCGCAGTTTGGATATTCTGTCATAATTTCAAATGGAGTTCAGCTACCAAAACTCGAAAAACCACGAATATCCTTGCTTTTTATGCAAGTAAGCTGCTTAATTGTTTATTTAAATAATTGGTGCCGCAAATTCTCCTACGCGGATGTATTCGTCTATCACAGAAGAACATTCTGTCGCAGTTTCGTTAGCCGGTCATAATTTCAAATGGAGTTCAGCCACCAAAACTCGATAAACCACGAATATCCTTTTTATGCAAGCCACTTAATTGTTTATTTGAATAATTGGTGCCGCAAATTCTCCTACGCGGATATGTTCGTCTACATCAGAAGAGCATTCTGCCGCAGTTTAGTAAGCCGGTCATAATTTGAAACGGAGTTACAGCTCCAAAATTCGAAAAACCGCGGATATCCTTGCTTTTTATGGAAGTACGCTGCTTAATGGTTTATCTAAATAATTGGTGCCGCAAATTCTCCTACGCGGATGTGTTCGTCTACATCAGAAGAACATTTTCCCGCAGTTTGGTTATACTGTCATAATTTCAAATGGAGTTCAGCTACCAAAACTCGAAAAACCATGAATATCCTTTTTATGCAAGCCACTTAATTGTTTATTTAAATAATTGGTGCCGCAAATTTTGCTACGCCGATGTGTTCATCTACATCAGAAGAACAATCTCCAGGAGCTTCGTTAGCCGCTCATAATTTGAAACGGGGTTACAGCTCCGAAATTAGAAAAGCCGCGGATATCCCTGCTTTTAATGTAAGTAAGCTGCTTATTTGTTTATTTAAAGAATGGGTGCCGCTAATTCTCATCGCGGAGGTGTTCGTCTACATCAGAAGAACATTCTCTAGCTGTTTTGTTAGCCGGTCATAATTTCAAATGGAGTTCAGTCACCAAAACTCGAAAAACCGCGAATATCCTTGCTTTTTATGCTAGTAAGATGCTTATTTGTTTATTTAAATAATTGTTGCCACTATTCTCCAACGCGGATGTGTTCCTCTACATCAGAAGAACATTCTCTAGCAGTTTTGTTAGGCGGTCATAATTTGAAACGGAGTTACAGCTCAAAAATTCGAAAAACAGCGGATATCCTTGCTTTTTATGCAAGTAAGATTCTTAATTGTTTATTTAAATAATTGTTGCCGCAAATTTTGCTACGCCGATGTGTTCTTCTACATCAGAAGAACATTCTTCAGCAGTTTCTTTAACTGGTCATAATTTGAAACGGAGTTACAGTTCCAAAATTCGCAAAGTCGCGGATATCCTTGCTTTTTAATTTAGCTGCTTAATTGTTTATTTAAATAATTAGCACCAAAAATTTTTTGACTCTGATTTATATATTTTATCATTGCTACTAAGGGCTGTCATCACTTATATGTGACTAGCATGGTTGTAAACAATATTAATGCGAAATTTTTACATGTCTCATTTTGCCCGACTATTTCAGTACGGGTCTTCCGACGGATAGAATGTGTGGCGGGTAACTTCAGCTTCATCAATTCTTGGCCCCCGAAGGATTTTGGGATTTTTGACTCCGACCATTTATAGCAGAAAAGTAGCACCAAAATATGTTGTCTCTCCGCATACGCTATTGCAAACACTCGCAAGTTACCCGAAAATGGTCTACTAGCTTAACATCAAGCCGGGTCTATGTCCAGTTTTGGGACCTATGAAAGATTCTGGGACTTTTGATTCGGAGCGTCTTGCAGCAGAAAATTAGCACCAAAAGATCCGCCCTTCCCAAATTAGCTAAGGCAAAAACTCGTCACGATACCGACAAATGGTTTGCTAGCTTAATATTAAGCTAGCAGATCGCATGTTTCTTGGAAACGGCTGGAGCAGAAAAATCTGGGTGGGTGTCAAAAATTAGCAGAAAATTAGCACTAAAATTCTGGTTAGTTTTTTTTCGCTAGAGATGGTTTGCTAGCTTAATATCAATCTGGGTCTATTTCCAGTTCTGGGCCCTACGAAGGATTTTGGGACTTTTGGCTGCAAGTATCTTGCAGCAGAAAATTAGCATCAAAATATACCCCCTCTCCGAATTGGCTAAGGCAAACACTCGCCAAGGTACTCGAAAATGGTCTGCTAGCTTAGTATCAATCTGGGTCTATGTCCAGTTCTGGGACCGATGTAGGATTTTGGGACTTTTGGCTCCGAGCGTCTTGCAGCAGAAAATTAGCACAAAAACATGCCTCCTCTCCGAATTGGCTAAGGCAAAAACTCGCCAAAATACCCGAAAATGTTCTGCTAGCTTGATATCAATCCGGGTCTATGTCCAGTTCTGGGACCTATGAAGGATTTTGTGACTTTTGGCTCCGAGCATCTTGCAGCAGAAAATGAGCACCAAAACATGCCTCCTCTCCGCATTGGCTAAGGCAAAATTCGCCAATATACCCGAAAATGGTCTGCTAGCTTAATATCAATCCGGGTCTATGTCCAGTTCTGGGACGTACGAAGGATTTTGGGGCTTTTGGCTCCGACCATCTTGCAGCAGAAAATTAGCACCAAAATATGCCCCCTTTCCGAATTGGCCAAGACAAAGTCTCGCCAAGATACCGACAAAGGGTCTGCTAGCTTAATATTAAGCTAGCAGATCGCATGTTTCTCGACAACGGCTGGAGCAGAAAAATCCGGGTGGGCGTAAAAAATTAGAATAAAATTAGCACTAAAATACTGTTTAGTTTTTTTTTTGCTAGAAACCGATTATACAGAAAATGATTCTCTTAGCCAAGGGCCTATGTCCGATTCTGTGTCCCCGAAGGATTTTGGGATTTTTGGCTCCGACCATCTTACACCAGAAAATTAGCACCAAAATATTCCGTCTCGCCGAATTCGCTATTGCAAACACTCGCAAGGTACCCGACAATGGTCTGCTAGCTTAATATTAATCTGGGCCTATGTCCAGTTCTGGGACCTACGAAAGATTTTGGGACTATTGACTCCGAGCGTCTTGCAGCAGAAAAGTAGCACCATAATATGCGCCCATCCCAAATTGGCTAATGCAAGAACTCGTCACGATACTGACAAATGATCTGCTAGCTTAATATTAAGCTAGCAGATCGCATGTTTCTCGGAAACGGCTGGAGCAGAAAAATCCGGGTGGGCGTAAAAAATTAGAATAAAATTAGCACTAAACTACTGTTTAGTTTTTTTTTGCTAGAAACCGATTATGCAGAAAATGATTCTCTTAGTCAAGGGCCTATGTCCGATTCTGGGCCCCCGAAGGATTTTGGGATTTTTGGCCCCGACCATCTTACGGTAGAAAATGAGTACCAAAATATGCCGCCTCTCCGAATTCGCTATTGCAAGGTACCCGACAATGGTCTGCTAGCTTAATATCAATCTGGGTCTATGTCCAGTTCTGGGACCTACGAAGGATTTTGGGACTTTTGGCTCCGTGTATCTTGCAGCAGAAAATGAGCACCAAAACATGCCTCCTCTCCGAATTGGCTAAGGCAAAAACTCGCCAATATACCCGAAAATGGTCTGCTAGCTTAATATCAATCCGGGTCTATGTCCAGTTCTGGGACGTACGAAGGATTTTGGGGCTTTTGGCTCCGACCATCTTGCAGCAGAAAATTAGCACCAAAATATGCCCCCTTTCCGAATTGGCCAAGACAAAGTCTCGCCAAGATACCGACAAAGGGTCTGCTAGCTTAATATTAAGCTAGCAGATCGCATGTTTCTCGACAACGGCTGGAGCAGAAAAATCCGGGTGGGCGTAAAAAATTAGAATAAAATTAGCACTAAAATACTGTTTAGTTTTTTTTTGCTAGAAACCGATTATACAGAAAATGATTCTCTTAGCCAAGGGCCTATGTCCGATTCTGTGTCCCCGAAGGATTTTGGGATTTTTGGCTCCGACCATCTTACACCAGAAAATTAGCACCAAAATATTCCGTCTCTCCGAATTCGCTATTGCAAACACTCGCAAGGTACCCGACAATGGTCTGCTAGCTTAATATTAATCTGGGCCTATGTCCAGTTCTGGGACCTACGAAAGATTTTGGGACTATTGACTCCGAGCGTCTTGCAGCAGAAAAGTAGCACCATAATATGCGCCCTTCCCAAATTGGCTAATGCAAGAACACGTCACGATACTGACAAATGATCTGCTAGCTTAATATTAAGCTAGCAGATCGCATGTTTCTCGGAAACGGCTGGAGCAGAAAAATCCGGGTGGGCGTAAAAAATTAGAATAAAATTAGCACTAAACTACTGTTTAGTTTTTTTTTGCTAGAAACCGATTATGCAGAAAATGATTCTCTTAGTCAAGGGCCTATGTCCGATTCTGGGCCCCCGAAGGATTTTGGGATTTTTGGCCCCGACCATCTTACGGTAGAAAATGAGTACCAAAATATGCCGCCTCTCCGAATTCGCTATTGCAAGGTACCCGACAATGGTCTGCTAGCTTAATATCAATCTGGGTCTATGTCCAGTTCTGGGACCTACGAAGGATTTTGGGACTTTTGGCTCCGTGTATCTTGCAGCAGAAAATTAGCACCAAAATATGCCCCCTCTCCGAATTGGTTAAGGCAAAAAACTCGCCAAAATACCCGAAAATGGTCTGCTAGCTTAATATCAATCTTGGTCTATGTCCAGTTCTGGGACGTACGAAGGATTTTGGTCTTCTGGCTCCCAGCATCTTGCAGCAGAAAATTAGCACCAAAATACGCCCCCTCTCCAAATTGGCTAAGGTAAAGACTCGCCAAGATACCCGATAATGGTCTGCTAGCTTAATATTAATCTAGCAGATCGCATGTTTCTCGGAAACGGCTGGAGCAGAGAAATCCGGGTGGGCGTAGAAAATTAGCGGAAAATTAGCAGAAAATTATGGTATTGTTTGTAAGCCCGGGTCATAAAAGTGATCTGCTAGCTTAATAGACGTTGTGGGAAATAAGGTCCACGCATATAAGGGAGTCATGTAGATATGAAAAAATAAGTAAAAAGATTACTTAAATAATTCTTAAACCCAAGTAGGCGGGGGATGTGAGGTTCACGTATATAAGGGAGTCATGTAGACATGAAGAAATAAGCCAAACGATAATTTAAATAATTTTTAAACCCAAGTAAGCAGGGAGTATGAGGTCCACGCATATAAGGGAGTCATGTAGATATGAAAAAATAAGTAAAAAGATTACTTAAATAATTTTTAAACCCAAGTAGTCGGGGGATATGAGGTTCACGCATATAAGAAAATCATGTAGACCGGGGGGGGGGAGGGGGGGTCCAAAGTTTAGACGACTCACTTGAAAACTGAAGTCAACTATAGACGTGCTCGGTTTCGATATAAGCTACTGCAGATTATGCAAAATTCTAAATTCTAAATTCAAAATTCTAAATTACGAAAATCATATTCTCGAATGTAACAATTCACCTACTGTCCAAAACATCGAATTTCATTAATAGAATTTTAATAGGGATTCAATAAACATATTTCGAAATAAATCATTAAAAACAAGTTACTTTGCTTTGAAATCGTAGTGATGAAATTCGATGTTTTGGACAGTACGTGAATTGTTAGACTCGAAAATATAATTTTCGTCTTTTAGAATTTCGAAATTTTGTACAATCTGCAGTAGCTTATATCGAAACCGAGCACATCTATAGTTGACTTCAGATTTCAAGTGAGTCGTATAAACTTTGGACCCCCCCCCCCTCCATGTAGACATGGATAAATAAGCCAAACGATAATTTAAAAATTTTTTATACCCAAGTAGGATATGGGAAATAAGGTCAACGCATATAAGAGAGTCATGTAGATATGAAAAAATAAGCAAAAACATTACTTTGTAACGGGATGGCTAGTGCGGGAAAATACCAACAAGCCACAGGCCAGCGATGCCCTAGACCACGGTGCTGCGGATGTCAGACTAAAATGACTTGCCCTGGGATCTGCTCCTGGAATCCCGAAAACAACGCGAAGATCGCACGCGAACTTCGCTTTCCAACTAATTGGATCGCTGAGTGAAAAGCGCGCGCTTGAAGAGTAAAGCGCGCGGCCGCTACGCTCAGATATGAAAACGACCGACGGAGTCGTTTTCCCGCGGAGGCGGCAGTATCCGGGAGAAGGACAGGTTGTAATGAAGAACGCAACGAGTAACTAGATATCACAGTATATTCAAATCTCTAATAACTACAAGCACAACGCACGTGCTGATTAGAACAAATATGAGTTAGTTTGCGCGCGACCGTTAAGATTCAAACGCGCGAACGATACCGCGCGCGGCGAAGCTGCTAATCTCGCGCGCGGTGTTAAAGTACGGCGGGCTGACACACACTCGTACGTACACGGCACAGAAAGTTTGCACGGGGCGATTTCCGTGCGAGCCTTTACAATAAACCAGCGAGAGGAGAGTAGAAAACTTACGTTAGGAAGGAGCAGCCGGTGCACTCGGCTCTCTCTCGCTCTCTGTCGCTCGCACAGCAGTTGCGCTCTCTTTCTCTCTCTCTCTTACTCGCTATATTGGGTCGGCAGGCGGGCTGGCTCCCGGCTCCTCGCTCGCTGTCTCTGTGGCTCACGCGGCTCTGGATCGCTCTCTCTCTCTCTGTCTCTCTTGCGTGCGCATACACTATGTGCGGCGCCTCCACTACACTCGCGGGGTCTAACTAAAAACGATAGGGCAGCGCGGACAAGTTAACTCACGAGAGACACGGAGGAGATGTTTCACGCGCGATGGCCGACACGAAGATGGCTGCCGTGACTCGCATAAAGCCGTAGCAGCTTCGCGGGTACGCGACGGGCATATTACGCGTCGCGAGACCATTCTAATCCGTTCAGGATGCTCGCGCGCTCGCGCCCCCGGTGAGCATGCCTGCTCGGCGCGGGTAATTCGAATCTCGAATTACCTAACTCGCCCACGCGTTACAACTTAAATAGTTTTCAAACCCAAGTATGAGTTTTATATGTTCAACTATTACAAGAGTACAATTGTCTTATTCGCTTCAAAATTCATTGTAGAGGTATATTATTGATAGTTCTCGGATGAGTTCTTTTGGCAAAGTGATTGGTTCATAAATTTCAGATATTTGAGATTAAAATTTTTCTAGACATTTTTAAAATCTATTTCTTGAGGATGGCTCTGTGTATCTGAATGGGATGGGTAGCATTTGAAAGAGAATTAAAATATTTTTATTTTCTAAAAAGAAAAATTTTTTAGTTATCGCGGTTTTTTATTATTAACAAAAATGTAAAACTTGAAAAATTGAAAAATGAAAACAAAAATCTGTCTTTATCAAATTTTTTAAAATACATCCCCTCACATTATAACAGCCTTTCCACATAACGCATTCAATATAACACGTTCAATGTTCAACGTAACACGAAAATAATTTTGTTGTCCGACATCTACCAGTTTCATACTCAGTGATAGTGGTGCAGAATGGGTACATTTCTACCACTGAATATGAATTGGCCATGAAAAAATTACAAATTAATATTTTCCATAAAATTTTCCCAATTTTTTTCGTGAAAAATTTATTTTTCGAATTTTATTTTTATATGAAAATGTATAATTTCATCTATCTCTTACGAGATGAAAATTACGTAAAAAGTTGTGCATTAATGTGGAATGATCGTTTGACAAAATTTTCTAACTTAAAAGTAATTTTGACAATAACTTTATCGTCATTGATAGTCATAATTTACAATACATAAATATAAAAATTACCGACATTGCTTACATGACGGTCATTTTTACAACAATTTGACAATAACTAATAGATATAATTTACGATCCATGAATACAAAAATGACAGTCATTGAGCGTTGGTGATTGGTCAGAAATGATCATGGTCAGAATCTATATAATCTATAAAAATTTGAATAAATTATGTTGGAGTTTTGTTATTTCTGTCTTTCTGAAGTATTAAATTTTAAATATATTGGAATTAAAAATTAACTAAAGGAATCAGTAAATTAAGTTTGAGGAAGCTACGTGCCAATGAATTGGCAGCGGTTTTTTATCTCGGAGATCTGAATATATAAATTTCGAGATAGAAATGAAGAATTTGATTTTAAGAGATATGTGCGGGTTTACAAAATTCAGGTATTTAGATATCGGAGAAAAAAATTGTAGAGGGATGGTGTAAAGTTGGTCTTTAAGGGCGTAAACAATGCTACATTATTTGTAGAGAAGATTAACAAAAAAATTGTTTGTACTTTGTTTTTCAAGATATCTCAAAAATCTTATACGTAATGGTATCTCCAAATTCAGAGGTGGTGGACGAATTGACCTTGGAATCGTACTTAGGGGGCCAAAAGACACCGAGATATGATAGTCTGATCTAAAATACAGAACCTTTTCTTCTTCTTTGTGGGGCTGTGTAATTGAAATAATGTTTAAACCCAAATAGGCAGGGAGTATGAGGTCCACGCATATATGGGAGTCATGTAGACATGAAAGTAATCCAAACAATAATGTAAATATTTTGTAACGCGTGCGCGAGTTAGGTAATTCGAGATTCGAATTACCCGCTCCGAGCAGGCATGCTCACCGGGGGCGCGAGCGCGCGAGCATCCTGACCGGATTAGAACGGTCTCGCGACGCGTAATATGCCCGTCGCGTACCCGCGAAGCTGCTACATGGCTTTATAGGAGTCACGGCAGCCATCTTCGTGTCTGCCATCGCGCGTGAAACATCTCCTCCGTGTCTCTCCTGAGTTTACTGGTCCGCGCCGTCCTATCGTTCTTTGTGAGACCCCGCGAGCGTAGTGGAGGCACCGCATATAGTGTACGAGCGAAAGAGAGACAGAGAGAGAGAGCGATCCCGAGCTGCGTGAGCCGCACGAGACTGCGAGCGACGAGCGGGCAGCCAGCCCGCCTGCCGACCCAATACAGCGAGCAAGAGAGAGAGAAAGAGAGCGCAACTGCTGTGCGAGCGACAGGGAGCGAGAGAGAGTCGAGTGCACCAGCTGCTCCTTCCTAACGTAAGTTTTCTACTCTCCTCTCGCGGGTTTATTGTAAAGGCTCGCACGGAAATCGCCCCGTGCAAGCTTTTTGTGCCGTGTACGTGTGGGTGGGTGTCAGCCCGCCGTACTTTAACACCGCGCGCGAGAATAGCAGCTTCGCCGCGCGCCGTATCGTTCGCGCGTTTGAATCTTAACGGTCGCGCGCGAACTAACTCATTTGTTCTAATTAGCACGTGCGTTGTGCTTGTAGTCATTAATGATTTTAATATACTGTGATATCTAGTTACTCGTCGCGTTGTTCATTACAACCTCTCCTTCTCCCAGATACCGCCGCCTCCGCGGGAAAACGACTCCGCCGGTCGTTTTCATATCTGAGCATAGCGGCCGCGCGCTTTACTCTTCGAGCGCGCGCTTTTCACTCAGCGATCCAATTAGTTGGAAAGCGAAGTTCGTGTGCGATCTTCGCGTTGTTTTCGGGATTCCAGGAGCAGATCCCCGGGCAAGTCATTTTAGTCTGACACCCGCGGCACCGTGTTCTAGGGCATCGCTGGCCTGTGGCTTGTTGGGATTTTCCCCCACTAGCCATCCTGTTACAACTGGCGCCACAACGTTTTGGGGGTGGAGAAGGACCCGCGGCGCGTACGTGATACGCGGCGAAGCTTGGCGCGAAGAAGCTCAGCAGCGTAGCTGAGTATAAGCTGCAAAGAAAGGCTCTTCGTGCCGCAGCTCGTAGGCGTGTGTGTGCGTGTGCGTGACACAGCCGTGCTGTTGCGAGAGTGCGGTCGAGAGGTTAGGCAAGCGATAGCCAATAACTCTCGACCTAGAGTGCCGACGAGGAGAGATCTTGATCGCGAAATTTTTGTACGTGGGTAATTGTTTTTAACAATTAAAAATTTTTTTTTAATAACAATTAATTTTTTTTAACGACAAAAAATTTTTTTTAAGCGATAATTAATTTTTTTAATTAATTTTTTTCTCGATCGAAAATTTTTTTATCTCCTCTCGTATTTTCGATACGAATAATTCTTTCGTTGACGAAAAATAAAATTTTTTTTCTTTGCTCGTGCTGTTAGTAGAAAAACGAGAGAAAGTCGGCAGGCACTCTCGGAACAAAAAGTTGACTGTGCGCCCGAGTAAAAACTCGAGCGCAAAAATCCCCTCGAACTTTAAAATTGTTTTTTATTTTCTTAGGTGAAAATTGTATTTATTTGTTGTGTTTTTTGGTGATATTGTCCGTTTTGACACACATATATATATAAATATTTTCACATATATTTATTTTAAAATTAGAAGTGCGAGTAGTTGAGCGTAATTAATTACAAATAGTAATTAATTACAAAAATAGCTTTTGTTCTTTTAGAGCCGCGTACGGGAAACCCTCGTGCGTTATCAAGGTTAAGAGCAACCGCCGTAGCTCTTAGAAAATAACCCGAGTTCGCGTTGAAAAAGCTAGCTCACGGGTTGAATAGGCAATCTCTCTCTGCCATCAATACAGATATTACTCGCGCTAGTAAAATAAGTTCGTGGGGAAGCGCACAGCCAATTGGCACCATGGCCCGATCATCGCAATTTGCGGAATCTGCGATACTCAATTGGGCCTATACACAGCTCGAAGAGGAAATAAACGAGGCCATGCAAGCCCTTGGTCTACAGCAGTCAGATCTGCAGTCAGTAAATATGCTAACAGCGATCAAGTGGCTTATGGGCGATTATAGTGCCGCCGATTTCGTGCCAGAGCCGGAGCTGTCGGAGCAGCAAGCGTTTGCTAAACGGGAGCAGTCCCGAAGAGCGTTCATCGACTTAACGTTGATGAACAAGTCTGGGTCGACTATTGTGGATCCCAATACTGACCCAGACCTTTCGCACCCGCTCATAACGCTCCTTGATGACCCGATAGTGATGCAGAAACTCTCGGAGTCTCGGAGGATGACCGCTCCACAACAAGCACATAATGCAGGGGTGGAGCCAGCGGAAGAGGCAAACGGCCAGGAGGGTTCCGGGACAGAGATATTGAGCTCTGCAGCACCCACCGGGACATCTTCAGCCGAAGCTGAGGGACGGCTTCAACAGCAACAGCTCCAATAGCAACAACTCTAGCAGCAGCAAATGCAGCAGCAGCAGCAAATACAGCAGCAGCAAATGCAGCAACAGCAGTTGGAGCAACAGCGACGGCAGCAACAGCAACAACAGCAGGAGCAACAGCAGCGGCAGCAAGTGCTCCAGGAGGAGCAGCGCAGGCAACGACAATGCCAGCGCAACTACGAAGAAGAGTCGTTTTTGGCACGAAATGGGCAGCACGGGTTCTGGCAGCAATCGCGAAACCCGCCGTAGTCGCAAAACCTAGAGTGGCCGCGACAGCGTGAGTCGCGAACCGCCGGGATAGCCGTCGGAGACAATATATTATCGGAGCAGCTACTGGCGGTGATCAAAACACTCGTCGAAGAGGTTGAAGAGCTTAAAGAGAATGTACGAATACTTCAAGGAGCTCGACATCCAACCTCAAGTACGCAATTGGAGGGAGTCCAACCCCCAAGCACGGGCCGTAGACGAGGATCACCACATGTGAACTTCCAAGACACGTTCACGTATGCGGAGTTTAACAGCAGCAGCCCTAGTCTCCAGTCCCCAACAGAGGCTGGGAGGAATAATACCAGAAATTCTTCCCAGCGCCAGACTAGGAATGGTGCGACCCAGGACCCGTCTGAGAGGCATACGTATTTGCCTCAGCAGACGAACCGTGATGTGGGCCAGTTAGTCCGAAAATGGCACATCAGGGTCTCAGGGTCCTTAAAAGAGCAGAGCGTCGAGTTATTCCTAACAAGAATAGAGGAATGCAGAACTCTAGCTAATCTGACACACGACGAGGTGCTTTCGTTGATGTCTGAGCTCCTAACTGGGGTAGCAGCCACCTGGTATCGGAGTAACCGCCACACATGGCGATCGTGGCCAGATTTCATAGAGGCCATAACGCACATGTATGGCGGGGACAGGGGACATCAGCAGCGCGTCATGGCGGAAATAAACGCGAGGACTCAAGGCAGAAACGAACTTACGCGTGATTACGTGGTAAATCTACAAGCCATGATCCTAAAGTTGGTTCCGGTGCCTAGCATCGCTCAACAGTTAGACATGTTGCACCGGAACATGCGGCCAGAACTGCAAAAGATGGTAATACGAAATCAAATTACGGATTACCGAGGGCTCCTGGACCTGGCCCGGGAAGCCGAATTAGCGCTCGCGGCAGATAAGGGGTATCACTCGCCACCACCGCCCGAGCGCACGTACATGCCAGAATTTGCCTACGTGCCAACTGAGGCGACCACGGATCAGCGGAAAAAGCAGAGTCCAAGCGTGGCGGCGATGGGGCACCAACAGCACGAGCCTCGAGAGAGCCTCGAGGCTATGTTCCGTCGGATCATGGCCGAATGCTTATCGGCCTTGACAAAGAAAGGCACCGACGAGAACAAAGGGCAAAAGCCTAGCCCGCCGCCAACCAGAAAACCTAAGCAGAAGGGTAACTGGAAAAATAGGCGGCGGGAGGGCGGGCAAAGTACAAACCAGCCTAGTGGGGGTAGTAGCTAGACCCACCAGGCTAGGCCGCAAAGTCCAAGAAATAACGGACCTCCACAAAGGCAAGAGTACCGAAGGGAACCCGGATATGAGCAAAAGGGAGGCAACATGCCCAATGCTGCCGGAAACCAACAGGGAAATTGCCAGGGGGGCAGGTAAATACGACCACATACCCGCCCCCAGCTCTCTCACCAGAGACCGAGGGTAACTCGGTCCAATCGTCTGGAGTGGAGAGCGAAGAAGTGCCCGTGATTCAACGGAATGAAGTCAATCAAGAAACTTGCTCGCGATGGTGACTTCAAGTAGGTGTAGCCGGTTACAGCTTACGAGCACTCTTCGATACAGGAGCTTCCTGGACTGGGATGAATTCTATAGGCCTACAGCTCGCTACGGCCTGTGGAAAAGAGGTAATCCCAGCTAGCGGCCTAACGGCACGGGTGGCAAACGGGCAAAGCATAGCAGTGGTTGGCTATGTGTATCTGCCCATGGTCGTGGCTGGCGTGTGCAAAGAAGTGCGCGTCCCAATAATGCCAGATCTAGATACGGAGTGCTACTTGGGGGTAAACTTCATTAAGAAGTTTAGCGCTGTCTTAGACCCCACAGATAACACGCTGCATCTCAAGGATGACGATGCAAGCGTAAAGTTAGAAGTAGCAGCCATAGACGTCGGATCTACAAGACCCATTAAACAGATGTACTACCCGGTATCTCAGAAACTCGAGGAAGAGATGCACAAACAGGTGGAGGAAATGCTAGTTGCGGGAATAATAGAACCCTCGACAAGTGGCTGGTCAAGTCCAGTGGTAATGGTACGCAGGTCAAACGGGAAGTTCCGTTTCTGCGTGGACTTCGGAAAAGTGAACGCAGCGTCAAGGCCAGACGCGTACCCGTTACCATACATGGAAAGCATCTTGCGCAAACTGCAGAAAGCGCGATACATCTCTACGTTGGATTTAAGCAGTGCGTACCACCAGATACCACTTAGTCCGGAGTCCAAAGAGACTACGGCCTTCACCGTGCCAGGTAAAGGGCTTTTCCAATTTACGAGAATGCCCTACGGGCTTTCGTATGCCGGAGCGTCCTTCCAGAGGCTGATTGACAAAGTCATCGGCCCCGAACTCGAACCTTTTGCTTACTCGTATCTCGACGATATAATAATAGTCACAGAGACATTCTTGGAGCATAAAGAGGTTCTAAAGAGAGTTCTGGACAGGATACAGGATGCGGGCCTCACAATAAATCGCGAGAAGAGCGTCTTCTATCGCGATGAGGTCCAATATCTCGAGGTCATAGTAAATAGAGATGGTTTTAAGCCAGACCCCGTGAAAATAAAGCCCATTATGGAGTATCTGGTACCGAAAAACCTCCGTCAGCTGAGACGCTTCTTAGGAATGGCCTCGTGGTATAGAAAGTTTTTATCGAACTTCGCCACAATTGCTGAACCACTGATCGAATTAACGAAAAAGGATCGGAAATATGAGTGGTCAACGGCACAAGCAGAGGCCTTCCAAAAGCTAAAAGCGCTAGTAGCTTCTGCACCGATTCTACACAGATCGGTATCTAAGGCGCAGTTCGTGGTGCAAACTGACGCAAGCGATACAGGTCTGGGAGCGGTGCTATACCAAATAATTGACGGCGATGAAAGAGTCCTAGAGTTCGCGAGTCGAACTCTGAGCGCAGCCGAGAGGAATTATAGCGTGACGGAACGAGAATGTCTAGCAATTCTCTGGGCAAGTAAAAAGTTCCGTCCGTATATAGAGGCCTACGACTTCAAGGTTATCACGGACCATTGCAGCTTGAAGTGGCTCGGTGATCTCCAAAACCCGACCGGCAGGTTGGCTAGGTGGGCTTTGGAGCTGCAGAACCACAGTTTCACGGTCGGACATCGAAAGGGCTCGTTGAACAATGTCCCAGATGCCCTTTCACGGATGTTCGAGGAAGAAGAGCCAGCGGTCGCCGCGTTAGAGCTCGAGCGCGATACAAACGACCACTGGTACCTCAAGATCGCGAAAGAGGTTCAACAGCAGCCGCGAGACTTCCCCACGTTCAAGCTGGCGGGGTGGAGACTGTTCAAGTGCAACCCTAATGAAGTCATAGACGAATCTCTCGGCGACGACGATGCATGGAAGTTTGCAGTCCCTCACGAAAAGCGACGCGAAGTACTGAGAGAATGCCATGACTTTCCAACTGCTGGGCACTTGGGCCGCGAGAAAACTCTAGAGAGAGTAAGGCGGAAGTATTATTGGCCACACATGTCTCGAGATGTGGCCAGATACGTGATCCAGTGCCAAATGTGCCAGCAGTGCAAAGTCGAACAGCGCGCTCCAGCAGGATTCATGGGACGTCGTATAACACAGCGTCCATGGCAAATCGTGGCCAGCGACATTATGGGACCCCTCCCTAAAACCAAGCACGGATACATTCTCATCTTACAGGACCTGTTCATACGCTGGATCGAAGTAATTCCGATAAAAAGGGCAGATGGCAAATCGGTGATAAAAGGGCTCAAGGAACGAGTATGTCTGCGGTTCGGAGTCCCCGAGGTGTTTCTCTCCGATAATGGGACTGAATTTAAGAATGCACCCTTGGAGGCATTCTTAAAGGAGAGAAACGTGCATCACACGTTTACACCACCATATCACCCTCAAGCCAATTCCGTCGAGCGTGTGAACCGAACGGTGAAGACCATGATCATGTCTTACGCTGAGGAGAATCACCGGTCCTGGGATGAGCATCTGAACGAGCTGGCGTTCGCGTATAATACGGCAGAACACAGCTCTACCAAGATAAGTCCTGCCATGCTCATTTACGGCCGACAGCCTGACCCACCGAAGACACTAAGGCGGGAGGAAGACAGGTTAGCCGAAGAGCAAGGGCAGCAAGAGGCGATAAATAATTGGGTGGCGCGCATGGACAAGCTCCGCGAATTGCACGTTCGGGCGGCAGCCGACGCGCAAGCGGAGCAGGCGAGACAAGCCAAATATTATGACGCTCATCGTCGACCTCCAGAATTCTGTCTAGACGATCGTGTATGGAGAGAGAATATGGTACTATCCTCAGCAGCTGAGGGGATTTCTGCCAAATTAGCCCCGAAGTACGCGGGGCCCTACACGATTGTGAATATTCTAGGCGAAAACACCTATGAGATCCAAGGTGAGGATGGTCGAACGATCAGTCCCGTCCATGCGCAGCAACTCAAGCGATACGTCTCCGCAGAACAGCCCAAAAACTACTTGGACAAAAGTAGTCAAGAAGTAGCCCAGTCGCTACCACCGAGGGACTCTTCAGCCGAACGTAACGTGCCTGCGGGCAACAGAGTTAGCCAGGGGAATGTACAGCCTCGGGCGACGGCTAAGAGGCGCGGTCCACCTCGTAAGACCGCGCTGTTAGTTAGGCCAGGAAAGCGTGCGAGCGACGGCCGACCTACGCGTGCGGTCGGTCCAACAGAGTCCAAGCGAGGCCTAGGGAGGCCAAAGGGCTCGAAGAAGAAGCCTGCACCTGCCGATGTCCGGGCCAATTAGCCCCCGTCGAACCCGACCGTCCGAAAAGCGCTAACTGTGTCGTCCAGAAATTGTGCCGTCCGTACTAACCCGTGTTCGTCCTTGTTTTCCGATCCTCAGTCTCACCAAAGTCCGGGGTCAATTTACCTGTTGCAGGATATGCAGGACCTGACTCCAGAAATACCAGAGACGGCGAAGAAGGTAATTGCTGGATTAATCCAGTGCAACCCTGACCCCGCCGTCATTGACTTCCTGGAGCAGGTAGTGGAGGGCATAGACGCGGTGACACAGGCACCACCGTCAGTGGAAGAGCCCTCCACACTTGTCATAGAGGAGTTAGAGGCGCCGGAACCAAGAAGAGGACCTTCGGGACCAACCGACGCAGGCGTTGGCCCGTCCCCGCTCCGGCGACCTCATCCTCCGAAGGAGCAGCGGGAGAAGAGCGAGCCTCGGCCAGAAGAAGCACCAGTCGAGCCGATTGGGGCCGGCCGAGTTGCCGAAGAGGAGGCGGCTCGAGCCCATCACTGTGCGCCGGAAGTTGACGCCGGCGCGGCTCGGGCCGCACAAGGAAAAGAAGGAGATGCTCCGACCCAGGCCCCAAAAGGAGCACCGACCGATGGAGTCGGTGCGGCCTGGGTCCCGGTGGAGCAGGCTCTAGTGGAGGCGCAGCGCCTCAGCAAGTCCTCGCGCGCTGCGGAGGCGCTGCCCTGGCCGCACTGGAGGATTTTCTCCAGTGCCACGGTGATGCCGGCGAGCGGCAAGCCGGCAAATGGGTCGGAATGGCCCAAGGCCGGCGAGAAGAGCTCGCGGCCGCCGCAGAGGCCAGGGTCGCTAGGCTGCGCCGCGCCGCCTTGCAGAAGGAGGAGGAGGCTCGTCTGGCACGTGCGCAGGAGCGCATGGAAGAGGCCAAGCGAGCCAGGGAAAAGGCGAAGGAGACGGCGCGTCGGGCCACAGAGGAGGCCCAGCGTCGTCTCCTACAAGAAGAGCAGCGCCTCCAAAGGGCGCTCGAGGAGGAGCAGGCGGCCAGGGTGGCGTTAAAAGCACAGGCGCTTCCCCGGTGCTTCATGTGTGGCGAGCTTGGGGTAAAGAAGTCGAAGCACTGCCCCAACCAAGCTCGCCACAAGGGGCGCCGGACTTACTTCCGGGCCAGCTGAAGAGGGCTAAGCCCCGAAGGGTTTCTTTTTTTTTGTTTTTTTTTAATAAAAATTAAAAAAAAAAGATAATGGGTGACTCCGCTTCTTATACTTCCCTTGTCCCAAATTCCTTCCCGAAAGGCTCCACCGAATTAACCTTATTTTCAGGTACGATGACGGCCATGGATGGCAGAGCTACTCGCGGTCCCCTAAGCAGCGCCTGGCGGGGGGGTGTAACGCGTGCGCGAGTTAGGTAATTCGAGATTCGAATTACCCGCTCCGAGCAGGCATGCTCACCGGGGGCGTGAGCGCGCGAGCATCCTGACCGGATTAGAACGGTCTCGCGACGCGTAATATGCCCGTCGCGTACCCGCCAAGCTGCTACACGGCTTTATAGGAGTCACGGCAGCCATCTTCGTGTCTGCCATCGCGCGTGAAACATCTCCTCAGTGTCTCTCCTGAGTTTACTGGTCCGCGCCGTCCTATCGTTCTTTGTGAGACCCCGCGAGTGTAGTGGAGGCGCCTCATATAGTGTACGAGCGAAAGAGAGACAGAGAGAGAGAGAGCGATCCCGAGCCGCGTGAGCCGCACGAGACTGCGAGCGACGAGCCGGCAACCAGCCCGCCTGCTGACCCAATACAGCGAGCAAGAGAGAGAGAGAGAAAGAGAGCGCAACTGCTGTGCGAGCGACAGGGAGCGAGAGAGAGACGAGTGCACCGGCTGCTCCTTCCTAACGTAAGTTTTCTACTCTCCTCTCGCGGGTTTATTGTAAAGGCTCGCACGGAAATCGCCCCGTGCAAGCTTTCTGTATCGTGTACGTGCGGGTGCGTGTCAGCCCGCCGTACTTTAACACCGCGCGCGAGAATAGCAGCTTCGCCGCGCGCCGTATCGTTCGCGCGTTTGAATCTTAACGGTCGCGCGCGAACTAACTCATTTGTTCTAATCAGCACGTACGTTGTGCTTGTTGTCATTAATGATTTTAATATACTGTGATATCTAGTTACTCGTCGCGTTGTTCATTACAACCTGTCCTTCTCCCGGATACCGCCGCCTCCGCGGGAAAACGACTCCGCCGGTCTTTTTCATATCTGAGCATAGCGGCCGCGCGCTTTACTCTTCGAGCGCGCGCTTTTCACTCAGCGATCCAATTAGTTGGAAAGCGAAGTTTGTGTGCGATCTTCGCGTTGTTTTCGGGATTCCAGGAGCAGATCCCCAGGCAAGTCATTTTAGTCTGACACCCGCGGCACTGTGTTCTAGGGCATCGCTGGCCTGTGGCTTGTTGGGATTTTCCCCCACTAGCCATCATGTTACAATTTTTAAACCCAAGTAGGCGGGAGATATCAGATCCATGCATATAAGGGAGTCACGTAGACATGAAAAAATAAGCCATTCGATAATTTAAATAATTTTTAAACCCAAGTAAGCAGGGATATAAGGTTCACGCATATAAGGGAGTCATATAGACATGAAAAAATAAGCCAAACGATAATTTAAATAATTTTTAAACCCAAGTAGGCAGGGGATATGAGGTCCACGCATATAAGGGAGTCATGTAGACATGAAAAAATAAGCAAAAAGATTATTTAAAGAATTTTTAAACCCAAGTAGGCGGGGAATATGAGTTCCACGCATATAAGGGAGTCACGTAGACATGCAACAATAAGCATGACTATTATTTAAAGAATTATTATATTGATGTAGACCGGCCGCGAGGTGCGCGCACAGAAGGGAGTCGAGTTGTAGAGGTTAAGAATTTTTGAAATAAAAGTCTTGCTTACGTCGCACGTCTAAGTAACTCCGTTATACGTGGTGTGTTCAAAAAGTAAGGTGACTTTATTTTTTTATCAAAAAATATTTATTTGTTCATCAATATTCATGTTGTCCCCTTGAAAGTAATCCCCTTCAGATATAATACACTTGTGCCAACGCTTTTTCAACCCTCGAAGCACTTCTGATAAGCATTTTCTGGTATAGCCTTGAGCTCTTCCAGCGATTCAGTCTTTATCTCCTCAATCGTTGAAAATCTTCGTCCTTTCATGGGTCTCTTCAGTTTTGGGAACAGGAAAAAGACGCAGGGGGCCAAATCTGGTGAATATGGTGGCTGAGGCATGATTTTGGTTTTGGTTTTGGCCAAAAAATCACGCACAAGCAACGATGAGTGAGCAGGTGCAGTATCGTGATGCAAAAGCCATGAATTATTTTTCCACATCGCCGGACGTTTTTTTCGTATTACTTCTCGCAAACGGTGCATAACTTTAAGGTAATACTCCTTATTAACCGTACGACCTTGTGGCAAAAACTCCTGATGCACTACGCCGCGGTAATCGAAGAAAACTGTTACCAAAACTTTGACATTGGAATGAACTTGGCGTGCTTTTTTCGGTCTTGTCTCTTCTAGGCTCTTCCATTCGGACGATTGGGCTTTGGTTTCGACTTCATAACCATATACCCATGATTCGTCACCAGTTATAACCCTTTTAAGCCAATCAGGATCATCATTAACGTTATCCAACAGCTCCTGGACGATGCTCATGCGATGGTTCTTCTGATCAAAATTAAGCAGTTTCGGAACAAACTTCGCTGACATACGTCTCATGCCCAAAACATCCGAAAAAATTGCATGGCATGAGCCAATCGAGATGCCGATGTCATCAGCAACTTGTCTAATGGTGATTCGACGATTCCCCAACACCATTTTTTTCACTTCTTCAACGTTTTCATCAGTTATTGACGTGCGGGGCGTCCAGAACGAGGTTCGTTATTGGTATCTTCTCGTCCTTCTTGGAAGAGCTTGTACCACTTATAAACATTTGTTTTGCTCAGAGTAGACTCACCGTATACCACTGTCAATATTTCAAGTACTTTGGAGCACTTAATTCCATTTTTTACACAAAATTTGATGCAAATTCTTTGATCCATTTTTTCCGACAGCAGAAAATCGCCGAGCACACAAAAACACTTCTAACCTTTATGCTTCTCACAAACAAAGAATGCTATAAACTTGAAACTGTAAACACATGTTCGGGACGTGTGTACCAATATAAGAAAAAAAAACGAAAATCGACTGCAAGTAAGTCACCTTACTTTTTAACACACCACGTATGCGTGGAACTCGCGTCACCCGGTTACTTGGGTTTAAAAATTATTTGAATAATCGTTTTGCTTATTTTTTCATGTCTACATGACTCCCTTACACGCGTGGACCTCATACTCCCTGCTTACTTGGGTTTAAAAATTATTTCAATTATCGTTTGGCTTATTTCTTCATGTCTACATGACTCCCTTATATGCGTGGTCCTCACATCCCCCGCCTACTTGGGTTTAAAAATTATTTAAGTAATCTTTTTACTTATTTTTTCATATCTACATGACTCCCTTATATGCGTGGACCTTATTTTCTACATCCTACTTGGGTTTAAAAATTATTTAAATAAACGTTTTGCTTACTTTTTTCATGTCTACGTGACTTCCTTATATGCGTGAATTTCATATCCCCCGCCTACTTGGGTATAAAAATGGTTTAAATAATTCTCTTGCTTATTGTTGCTTATCTACGTAATTCCTTATTATACGTAGGCCACATATCCCCACCCTACTTTGGTATAAAAATTGTTTAAATAATTGTCTTGCTCATTGTTGCAGGGCTACGTAATTCCCTAATATGCATGGACCTCATATCCCCCGCCGACTTGCCTCCCCCCCGACGCCAGTCATCAGTCGGCCAGCAACTTCAAATGTAAAAGGTGGCAACCCTACCTACAGGAGACGACCAAGTCTTTTCAAATTGTAGTCCGCGCGTCTTTTTCATTGCAATTCATCGGTAAATTGGAGAGATCGCTGATTATAGAGCAAATAGAGGAGTAACTTGGAAAAAGGGTAAAATAGAGGATTGAAAAAAAGAGGAAATAGAGGAGACAGTTGCATCCCTGTAATAAACGCAGGCCTCTAACAGTTATAATAACAGTTATACTATATAGAGTATCATACTCACAAATCGGCGTACTCGCTCCAAGTTTCGATTCATCTGAATTTGTCATCTGTAACCCTAAGCCGCTACTAGTCATTTAAATATTTGCGAGGGTAAAAATTTCCATTTTCTATCATCGATCAACCGCGATACTTCCTCATACATTTTTTCCGAGTAACAATAGTCATACAGAATCACAACCGCACCTAGCCTGACGGGCAGTATTATTTGGTAAACGGAAGCCCAACAATGGATAATAAAATTATGATTTAAAAATATATTAAACAATATAGACTATTTACGTTTTGACAAAATAGATTTTGGCGTATGAGGTGGCTGGCGAAATTATTGCTCAAAATTGTTATAAATAATCGTCTTTTACCAGTTTTTATGGTTGTAAACAATTGTAAATAAATCGTAGATTACGTTAGCACTTTCAAAAATTGATTTTGGCATATGGGGGGCTGGCGAAATTATTGCTCAAAATTGTTATAAATAATCGACTTTTACCAGTTTTTATGGTTGTAAATAATTGTAAATAAATCGTAGATTACGTTAGCACTTTGAAAAATTGATTTTGGCGTATGGGGGGGCTGGCGAAATTATTGCTCAATATTGTTATAAATAATCGACTTTTACCAGTTTTTGTGGTTGTAAATAATTGTAAATAAATCGTAGATTATGTTAGCACTTCGAAAAATTGATTTTGGCGTATGGGGGGGCTGGCGAAATTATTGCTCAAATTTGTTATAAATAATCGGCTTTTACCAGTTTTTGTGGTTGTAAATAATTGTAAATAAATCGTAGATTACGTTACCGTTCTGGAAATTGTGGTTTTTTTATGTGGGGGCTGGCGAAATATTCCCCCCCCCCTTGTTTGTTTATAAATTTGTTTATACACTTGTAAAAAAATCGATTGTGGCTGTAATTAATTGTAAAAAAAGTGTACAAAATTATCCAATTGCTTATTTTAGGATTAGTGATTGGGGGGGGGGGGGGGGGGGAATGGACATCTAGGCTTTGACTTTTCGTAAATACCTGAAAAAATTCTGATGAATTTTAGAAATAAAAAGAAGACATTATAGTCATACAATTAAAATAATTTTCGCCCATACGGACGTAAAGTACGTAAGTTCTATAAAGATTTGTAGGAGTGTGTGAGCTATTGTATATAGTGTGGGCCTCTTGGGCGTTATGTAGTAAGTACTTTATGTAATTAAGTAAAATGTAATTTTACACGCGAGGTACGAAAAGTTCTTATGGCCGGCATGTTCTTGTTTGTGCACATAAGGATTGTGCACATATTTATTGTGCACAGATAGCATTGGTACAGATCTATATATATAGATATATACCAATGTTAAAGTGTGCACAATTAATATGTGCACAATCAGTTTGTGCATAAACAAGAACACGTCTTATGGCCGGTACTTGGCTACAATTAATTGATTTCAGTACTTTCATGTGTTTAATTTGTATAGAAGAATGAAGAAATTTGAATACATTTCTGAGAACATAGTCATACAGTTTTTCGGAGAATGGTTTGCATTACTTAACTACCGATAATTGATTTCACAACTTTCTTTTGTTTGATTTGCAGTAAACAATTCGAATGTATTTACATGTAATTTGTTCAGTATACATTGACTCAAAGAAGTAAAAGACTTTTTTACTAGTATTTATTATTTATTTGACTTCTTTTAAAAAATCAAATATTATTTTATAGATTATATAGAAAAAACTTCTATACTTGCCTTATTTTATACTTTCGTAGAAAGTTTTATTAACAATGTTATTATTTGTACAGTCATGAAAAAAATTATTACCATTTGTAGAGAGTACTTATTGAATAGATGAGATTAGAATAAATAAAAGGACTATAGACTGTCATGGGCTCAGCTCGACCGTTATCTGAGCCCTGACGCATCCGCTTCATGATAAGAACTAGACGCTTGCGATGCTCTCGAGCAAGTATCGCGGCGTTAGCTCAATGGTAGAGCGCGGGACTACAAACTTCGGGTCCGTCGGTTCGCGTCCCGCTCGTCGCATATTTTTTATGCAACTAATTCATTTTAATTCATTCTGCTTCTTTTGATACGTACCAAGACAAATAGAAAATACTTTAAAAAATAGTTTTTAAAAGTGTTTATTATAATTGTTTCAAAAAAACATTTAAGCTTTCAGTCAAGTTCTTTGTGGAGAGTTGGACATTTGTTGAGAGCAAGATTGTTTGGATAAAAACATTAAACTTTAATTAGTATTTCAACAGAGAATTTAAAGTTGTTAAAAAAGATAATAATAATATATTTTTTCTTTGTAGCTATCGCAAGGACTAAAAGAAAAAAGTACATGTTCTCAGAATTACAATTCAAATCTCTGTATCACCTGATTCTCTTGCTTTTATAAAACTCTTGTTTTTTTGATAAATTATTATTACATTATGCTAAAATTTACCTCTAGCCTTCTATTGCACATTCTAAAGCTGGAATTTGTTTCATTATTTTGGTATCCACATATTTCTTTTTCATAATATGTTTTTTTTCATCATACACATAATATTGTAAAATTAAAAACACAACCAGTTGATGAATTAAACATTATTATTATTTGAATCTTGTATAGAAAAATATGTACTGAAAGCTTTTCTGAAACATTTTGACATCTCCTACCGTGAGATAATCGTAAAATAGATTAACTGAGCACTTTCATTCCTTGAAATTTTCGCAATAACACATCATTTTTGCTCTTTTCAGTACTTCCATGTTCATTAGACATAATTTTTTTATTGGCACTTGAATAAACACGGAAAATTATATTGTATATTTATTACCTCACGTGTCACTCAGCAATATTTTCTTCTATGCAGAAGCTTATTATGAAGTTTATGAACCTCATAACATATAATTATTTATTAATACACACTTGTTCTATTTTCAAAACAATTCAAACTGATTTTAAGTAGAAGTTTTAAAATTTGATATAACACTTCATGCAACACATTTTACCAGTATTTTATTTTTTTATATTACACAAAACACTGATTAGATATCATTTTTTAATCACTATGTTATTTGTTATCAATAACATTTGATTATATATGCACTTCATGCAATACATCATACCGGTATTTTATTTTATTTATTACACAAAACACTGATTAGATGTCATTTTTTTTAAATCACAACATTTTTATTATCAATATAATTTTCAATTAGATAGACGAACTATGAAAATAACAATTTTCTTTTCTTATTTTGAAAAACTTACTTCAAAACATAATACTTTTTGCGTACTTACAGTCCAATACTGTCTAAATAAACATCTTAGTTGTTTTTTTATGTGTTATTCATTGAAAGGAATATAACTGTCATTTTCTTCATCGACATCCAAGTCCTCTATTCGTCCTGTCAAATATGAAGACAAATTTTTAATATTCTTCTAAAATTATATCTCATGAAAAATTTTCATGTTGTGGATATATAGATACATCTTGAAAAATATTGTCATAAATACCATTTGCCTGCTCTTCCATAAGCTAATATTGGTTTGGTTTTTCTTTCTTGGGTAGTATTATATTCTTACTATCTTCTTTAATATAATTCTATTCCTAAGCGTCTGTTCTTGTATTAAAATAACTTTTTCTTGTATTAATAAATACTAAAATAACCAGCAGGGTCATGAGGGCACTCGTTCATTTTTGCTAGTTCAAAATTAGATTTTTCAGACAGTACACAATTAGAACACCTTAATATTATTGGCTATATTATATATTCAAAATAGAATGAATAAAGCTTTCAGCATTTGTCTACGTTGTACAACCATCCAAGTCAATTCAAAATCGAATTTCAATGACTGTAAAACAATCTTGTATAATCTGTAAATATAAAAAAATTCACACAAAATATCAATTTTTTTAGAATGATTTTAGCCATTTAACATTTAACTGTTCAATACTTAACTAATAAAAGTTATTTGTCCCTTTGATGCACGTAGGTAAATTCTTATTAGTTTAGTTAACTTTCTAAGGTCTTTGAATAACAACTATTTCTAACCTATACATACTCTGGCGCTGATGCTAGCTCTCTCTCTCTCTCTCTCTCTCTCTCTCTCTCTCTCTCTCTCTCTCTCTCTCTCTCTCTCTCTCTCTCTCTCTCTCTCTCTCTCTCTCTCTCTCTCTCTCTCTCTCTCTCTCTCTCTCTCTCTCTCTCTCTCTCTCTCTCTCTCTCTCTCTCTCTCTCTCTCTCTCTCTCTCTCTCTCTCTCTCTCTCTCTCTCTCTCTCTCTCTCTCTCTCTCTCTCTCTCTCTCTCTCTCTCTCTCTCTCTCTCTCTCTCTCTCTCTCTCTCTCTCTCTCTCGGCATCGTCATTCATTCATTATTAGTATATGTGGTCGGACAAAAATGCTATAGTATGTACGGTCGGAAGAAAAATGTATAGTTTATGAATCTTATGGAGAACATGGAGAAATTTTAGAACCGGAAACCAGACATAAAATTTTTCACTATTTAATATCTCTAATATGAGAACATCTTTTTACATGAAACTTTTTGTGCAACATAGTATGACAAAGTAGCATGTTGTTATTTTAATTTGGGTGAATATAAAAGCGATTGAAAATTGCAGTAAATATTTCAATTTCTCGGGCATCCGTTTCAATGTATAGGTATCACGGTCGACCCTCAAGCTTCTTCTATACTTGCCTTCGGAGCGCTCCCGCGCTCCTTGATAACGATATATTAAAAATGTTTTCAGAAGTACAATAGAAGTGTGCAGTGACAGTTGATTTAAAGTTTTGGAAATAGATTTTTGTTACTTGAACTTTCATTGGAAACTTTAAACTCAAAACAGCAGGGAGTGATAACAAAGAATAATTAAGTATATGCCGATCTTGCAAAAAACATTTAGTGTTATCACGATTGCTGGGGATTAGGGCAACCGCGAGTGGGAAAACCTACTCGGCAGTAGTTTTCCTCCAAGTCAACAAAAACACACAATATTCTTATTCAGACACATACGCAATCAAAAACAAATATCTCAAGACACTTTATTTAGACTATTAAACTCTCTTTTAACTTACATTCAAGGGCGCCAGGTACACGCGCTTCGTACCAAATTCTAACTTCGCTTTAGCTAACGCTAAAGGTAGAGTACGATTCGCTCCGCAACAGGACGATTCAAGGCTTGTAGCTGTACCTATACGAAAAGTTAGCCCGATCGGTACTATTCTTCTCACGAAAGGAGTCAGAATTACAGCTTCAGCTACATGCAGTCTACAGGGGCAAGGTTCGGTATTGTACTTCGTGGATGCACACACACGTGGTTCTGTAGGTGGAAGGAAGGAAAATAGCGGGGGACTTACTAATTGCTGCGGCCAGACGAGCTGAGGTCTCTGCACTCTCTCTCTAGCTCCTCGTTCTGCGGAACAGCACGGCGGCAGGAGGAGCGAGGGCACGCACTACCACACACTAGCACTCCTACGGATTTACACTCTCGGACGAGAACTGGTGATGCTTCGCTATCGCGCGCGGCAGAGCAAGTATCGGCCGGCTCTCGCCCACGGCTGGATAGGCGATTCCGGTTTGCCGGGAGCCTCATGCAGCAGCAGCGCTGGCAACCTCGCACAGGCTCCTCCGTAGGCGGCAGCGGCAACCCCGCGCAGCGACGGCGATGCCTGGCGTGCGGCTAAGTCCGCTTATCGGCTGCTGCTAGCCGCAGCTTCGGGGTATGGCCCGCGGGCCGAGGGGAGATGGCATTAGGAAGCGGAGAAGGAACGCGCGTGTGCTACGTAGCTCACTTGGCAATGACGAAGAAACACCACATCATAGTGTATAGATTTAAATGAACTTTGAAAGGCAGCGAAAGGTATGCTATTGCGTAGAAGAACATTATGGAACCTTTGCTTCTACCAGAAAGCTACTATTATCAATTATCGACTGAATCTCACTATGATATAATTGACATTTTATTTTCTGAAGTCAAGACAGTTATGCACTACAATGAATATATGAGTATTTCTCCGGAACTTTTAACTTTCAGCTTAAAGAAAATTTAATGGTAAGGCACATTTACAAGACTTATTTTTTTCGGTTCTAGGTACACCTCAAATAACAATTTAAATGGGGTACTTCCTATTTTTAAACGTAGTTATTTGTACTGCATAATTATACACGTGCGAGTAAGCGTGCGGGAATGCATATAAAACTCTGCCGTACAAAGCAATAACACCTATAAGTCCATACTTGCTGTTTCGAAACACGACACGTTTTGTTTATTGTCTCCAAAAAAAAAAAAAAGAATCGACTTATAGGTGTTTCGTAACACGATAGGTTTTGTTTATTTTCTCCAAACTAAAAAGAATGGATTTATAGGTGTTTTTACTTTGTACGGCAGATAAAGCCGTTAAAACATTTTTCATATTTAATTTTTTTCACAATAAATTTGAATTTGGTTAAACACATCGGGAATTAGTTGAAGAAAATGTGTGTAGAAATAAGGGCAATACTCAGATTAGACCTATTTGCAGTATCTATGTGTGCCACGAAAAAATAATGATTTTTTAGACTAGGGGCGAATCACACTTACTTAAAAACCAAAACGTCTTTTCTTATAACGGAGAAATAGTATTGAATTTTAATTTTTATAATTCAATTCCAAGATCACCACGGGAGATGTACAGCCTCCCGAAGAGTCCCTAGATAAAGTATCTAAGTGCGACCCAAAATAGAAAGAATCCTCAGTGATTTGCATCATACAGTGAAAACGATTATCTTAAAAGTGATTGTAAAAAGTGTAAATACAAAAAATATATCAGTAATGTATTTGTGATTTGTCCCGATCACGAGGAGCACAACATAACTTCAAAAGACAAAGAAACTAAACTTACAAGGAGATCAAGGATGCGGGTCCTGGATTTGGCTAAAACTGTAAGAGGTACTTCTTTATAACAAATAATGAGACACGTGTCTCGGGGTTTTTATGAAGGGGCCTTTTGTTCCGTGACGGAAGCTTTTTTATGTCTAAAATGAACAATTTTTTATAAGAATAATGTCTCGTTCTTTAGTTATAGCCTTTTTAATATTTCGGTCATATAAATGGACTAAAAGGTTTATAAATGAAGGCAGAAAAAGCTTTAATTTAAGCGGTGTTTCGTTAAAAAATGTCAATTTCTCAAAAAGTTATGGCCTATCAAAAATAGAGTAAGAAGATAGCTTAAAATACCACCCGTTAAGGGAAGACTGAGGTGGAAAGATAAAATTGTTTTCTATTCATTATATGAAAAAATATATTATATACCGGGTGTCCCATTTTAAAACCACCATGCAAATATCTCGAAAACTAAGGGAGATGGAAAAAAACTTTTAATACAAAAGTTGTAGGGTTCAGAGGGGCCCAACTGATCGTGACCTTGGTTATGACCTTGAGGTCAATTATCAAGGTCATTTGAAGGTCAAATCGATTTTTTCAAATGGGAACCCCCACTTTTGACCTCGTAAATGGAAAGAGCGGAAAATTTTACGTTCAGATATGTCCTTGAGTCAAGGTCATGGTCATGGTCATGGTCATGTTTAAAATCAAAATCAATCAACGCATCAAAACATTCCCATAATTAGGCATACGAGACAAATTGTTAAATACAAAAGTTGTAGGGTTCAGAGGGGCCCAACTGATCGTAACCTTGGTTATGACCTTGTGGTCAATGATCAAGGTCATTTGAAGGTCAAATCGATTTTTTCAAATGGGAACCCCCATTTTTGACCTCGTAAATGGAAAGAGCGGAAAATTTTACGTTCAGATATGTCCTTGAGTCAAGGCCATGGTCATGGTCATGGTCATGTTTAAAATCAAAATCAATCAACGCATCCAAACATTCCCATAATTACGCATACGAGTGTTAAATACAGAAGTTGCAGGGTTTGGAGCGGCCCAACTGATCGTGACCTATGACCTTGAGGTCAATGATCAAGGTCATTTGAAGGTCAAATCGATTTTTTCAAATGGGAACCCCTATTTTTGACCTCGTAAATGGAAAGAGCGGAAAATTTTACTATTTTTACTATTATCAATATTTACCAGGGTTAACCACTAATATCAAACAATAACAAAAGTTAATAAGTGTTGACCACCTGTATCCAATAGTGACCGGTAGTATTCAGCATTGATCGGTAATATTCAATAATTATTACTGTTTACATCAAATTGTTTTCAAATTGAGCACACTTATATTGGCACAGAAAATTAAACTTTTTCGTTTTAAAATATTGTATAGTATAATAACATATTATTTCTTTTGTGGTGTGTTTTGATAAATAATTGCATTTACAACTAAAAAACAATGCCGGACTATTTTGCTAATGAAATAGTTGACATTCTTCTTATTTTAGGAGAATTGTATCGTGCTCGGTTCCCTCAACGACAACATCTTGATCATACGGTAATACGTGACATTGAACTGCGCGGTCGACAAGGAAACTTCGTTCGAAGAAGGAGGACACTGAATGAACACGATTATGAAAATAATCCTCGCTTTCTTGCTGTTCTAGCCATGGTACATTTAAATGTTCACGTCAGTTTACGCGAAATCGAGTTAATAATGGGTATTCCAAGATCTACGGCCAGTAGATATTTACGATATGCGCGTTACCATCCTTACCACATTACTCTAAATCAAGCTTTAACTGTGGAAGATTATCGACGGAGAATAACATTTTGCCAATGGGCAACACAACAAATTACTGATGATGAAAATTTCTTTAACAATGTTCTTTTTAGCGACGAGGCTACATTTCAGAGTACTGGTATGTTGAATCGCCATAATTGCCAGTACTGGTCTCCTGTTAATTCTCATTGTATGCGAGAAGTTGATCATCAGCATCGCTGGAATGTAACGGTATGGTGTGGTATTATTAACGGATATCTGATTGGACCTTATTTTTTTGAAGGTCACGTAACTCAACATACTTATTTACAGTTGCTGAGAGACGAGCTGCCACTCTTTCTAGAAAACGTTGATCTCCATACAAGGGCCAGAATGTGGCTACAACAAGATGGTGCTCCTCCACATTATGCCAGAATTGTCAGAGATTTTCTTAGTGAAAGGTTTAACGGTCGATGGATTGGTAGAGGAGGTCCCGTAGCATGGCCACCAAGATCTCCAGATCTGACATCTCCAGATTTTTATTTATGGGGCTTCCTAAAAAATACAGTCTACCGCAACAGGCCAACTACAAGAGATGACATGATTCAAAGGATTACACAAATCTGCTTAAGTATTCCACGTCAAGTATTATTAAATACTGTTAGAAACTTTAAAAGGAGAATAGAATGTTATCAACAAGTAAATGGTGCAACTTTCGAGCATCTTCTTCAGTAAATGGTGACCGAAATACTTGGATCCTATGACTAAATACACATGAACGTGGAATTTTCCAATGAATTTTTAGCTGGCCTGATCATCCTCGACCTTCCCTTAACTGGCCGGGTCATCTCCGACCTTGCCTTAACTGGCCGGGTCATCTCCGACCTTGCCTTAACTGGCCGGGTCATCTCCGACCTTGCCTTAACTGGCCGGGTAATCTCCGACCTTGCCTTAGGTGACCGTGTCATCTCCGACTTTGCTCTTAACTGCACGGAAACTGACCATAACTTTGACCATGACCTTGACCCGAGGACATATCAGAATTTTTCGGTTTTTCTATTTACGAGGTCAAAAGTGAGGGTTGCCGTTAAACAAAATTGATTCAACCTTCAAACGACATCATCCTTGATCTCAAGTTCATGGTCAAGGTCACGATCAGTTGGGCCCCTCCAAACACTACAACTTCTGTATTTAACACTCGTATGCGTAATTATGGGAATGTTTGGATGCGTTGATTGATTTTGATTTTAAACATGACCATGACCATGGCCTTGACTCAAGGACACATCTAAACGTAAAATTTTCCGCTCTTTCCATTTACGAGGTCAAAAGTGGGGGTTCCCATTTGAAAAAATCGATTTGACCTTCAAATGACCTTGATCATTGACCTCAAGGTCATAACCAAGGTTACGATCAGTTGGGCCACTCTGAACCCTACAACTTTTGTATTTAACAATTTATCTCGTATACCTAATTATGGGAATGTTTTGATGCGTTTATTGATTTTGATTTTAAACATGACCATGACCATGACCTTGACTCAAGGACATATCTGAACGTAAAATTTTCCGCTCTTTCCATTTACGAGGTCAAAAGTGGGGATTCCCATTTGAAAAAATCGATTTGACCTTCAAATGAACTTGATCATTGACCTCAAGATCATAACCAAGGTCACGATCAGTTGGGCCCCTCGGAACCCTACAACTTTTGTATTAAAAGTTTTTTTCCATCTCCCTTAGTTTTCGCGATATTTGCCTGGTGGTTTTAAAATGGGACACCCGGTATATGAGGGTCATTTGACAAGTACCTAGCCTCACCGCCAGATGGTGCCACTATCGCACCAGAAATACACTACAGTGCAGTATCTTCCTGTAAACGGTTACAGACGATATTTCAGCCGGATCGGAGTTGTAGTTTATTTTTGAGAGCGTGTGAAAGCAAATGTGTCCGTTGATTTTTGAAAAAATGGAGAAAGAACAATATCGGTCGGTGATTCGATTCTTGTTTTTGGAAGGGAAGTCGCGCAGTGAAATTAAAGAACGCTTGGATGCAGTGTATGGGGATACTTCTCCTTCGATGGCGACCGTTAAATTTTGGTATAACGAGTTTCAACGTGGTCGTACGTCGGTTTTTGATGATCCACGCCCGGGTGCTCCGAAAACAGCGACTACGGAGGAGAACGTGACAAAAATACACGATATCGTTTTGTCAGACCGCCGATTAAAGGTGCACGAGATAGCTGCGATAGTAGGCATCTCAGAAGAACACGTGTGGCATATCCTACATGAGATTTTAGGCATGAGGAAGCTGTCAGCAAGGTGGGTGCCGCGTTTGCTGACTGCAGACAACAAGCGCATCCGTGTGACCAGTTCAGAGCAGTGTTTGGAACTGTTTAATCGCAATCCAAAAGAGTTTTTGCGTCGTTACGTGACCGTCGACGAAACATGGATTCACTACTACACTCCAGAGACCAAGGAGCAGTCAAAACAGTGGACCTTACCCGGTGAACCTGCTCGGAAGAAGGCGAAGACGGTCCCGTCGGCCGGAAAGGTGATGGCGACTGTTTTCTGGGATTCTCAAGGTGTGATTTTTATTGACTATCTGGAGAAGGGCAAAACGGTCACAGGACAGTACTATGCCGAACTGTTGAGCCGATTTGACGCCGTGTTAGAAGAAAAACGGCCCCATTTGTCTAAAAAGAAAGTGCTTTTCCACCACGATAATGCACCGGCTCACACTTCTGCACTCGCCACGGCTAAATTGGTCGAATTACGCTACGAACTGCTGCCCCATCTTTTTTTTGTTTCCGAACCTAAAAAATTCGCTCGCCGGGAAGTAATTCCACTCCAATAACGAAATAATCGCCGCCACGGAGGCCTATTTTGCAAACCAAGAGAAAACATTTTTTTCAACGGGGTTAAAAAAATTGGAACACCGCTGGACCAAGTGTATTCAACTAAAAGGAGACTACATTGAAAAATAAATTTTATTTTTTGTAAAATTTTGGTGTTTTCATTTGTAGGCTAGGTACTTATCAAATGACCCTCGTATATGAGTTACATATTGTAATGTTGCACCTAAAATAAGTATTTTTACTAATCTTTTTGAGCTCTGTCAAATAAGTTACAAACATCATAAAAACACAAAGTCTCAATCAATATTCTGTCTATTATGTGATAATGTATACAATGGAAGTGACTTTTCAAGATTGAAGGAAGTGAGATTCCTAAGTGATGTTGTTGGAATCTGCCCTCATCATGGAAATATGAACATAACCTACAATGAGTGCTCAAAACAGCTGAGTAACGAAGCGAAACTGTTCATCCACCATATAATATCAAGAAAAGAAGAGGACATAAGGAATCAAATACTAAGGAAATAGAAAAAGTAAGTGAAAAAAGCCATGATGAAACAATAATAATTGAAGAGCGTATGGAAAATAAAAAACTAAAAATAGAAAACGAACTATTACGACAAATTAACAATGAACTTCGGGAAAAAACCGAACTGCAAAGAGAAATAATTGGAAAACACAAGGTTGAGGATAAAAATGTGACATTCATAAAGAGCAACACCTCTGCAGAAATAGTTACAAGCGACAAACCCAACAATAAACGGGTACCTAAAATAGGAATTAAGATAACAAATAAGGAAGAAAATATAAAAGAAATAACTTGATCCGTGGCTCACTACTTAATAAAAGATAAAACGATTCAGACGAAAAATATAAAATTAAATAGGGAAAATGAATTGGTAATAAATTGTGTAAACGAAGAAAGTGTGACCAAAGCAGTAAAAGTTTTAAGTACTGAACTGGCTGACAAATGTGGAATAATAAAAGAACAAGTCGTGAATCCCAAAATTAAAGTGGCAGGAATAAATAATTACGAAAATATGGATGACAAAGCACTTGAGGAAGACATTAACACTAGAAATTTTAGCGAATTCAGCAAAAAATGTGAAATTCTACATATGTACAAAAATATGAAAATCAATCTACAAAACAGTAATTCTAGATGTACCCGTAGATATTCATAAATATATAAGAGTGAACAAAAACAGAATATTCGTGGGATACCACAATTGTAAAGTTTTTGATGTAATAAATGCTACTTCTTGTTCAAACTGTGGAAGAATTGGACATAGTGGCACAAAGTGCAAAAACCAAAATATATGTTTAAAATGTGCAGGCATACATAAAACTATAGACTGCAGCATTGGTAATGAAAGTAACTGCATAAATTGCTCCTATACAAACGAAAAATACATTACAAAATATGATGCAAAACATATGGCAACAGACAGCCGCGCATGCGAAATCCTTAAAGCTAGAATTAAGAAGTTTCTAGATAACACCAATTATGCTGCTCGTTACGTGTCAACCAATAAATGGCGACACGTAACTATTTTAAGTTGATTTGGAAATTTCTTTCCTTGGTCCCAGTCCCCTAGGGATATTAGTTTATTCCTACCCTAACGGGAACCTCTCGTTTACCTTTATCAGCCTCGCGCTCCCATACGCACGTGGCTGCGGTGTCTCTTACCCGCCGCGGCACAACTCGATGAAGGTTATAGTAAAAGGTAACTGTGGGATGCAGGGAGATAGTAAGATCGATGTAATGCTGAAATCGTTTTCCCTTGTTCAAGAATCGTTATTGAATTCCCTCAGGTTACACTGAATATCCAGTTATAAATGTTTTCTTTACGTATGTATTATACTTCTTAATAAACAGAAATCATTCGCGATCTTACGATGGCTAACTACTATTATAGTATCCCTAAATCGCTGGATCGGTATGACTAAATAATGATATTTGATTTCCCTTTCCGAAGCCCGCGATTATTAAAACAATTTAATAATGATAGTAGTGCGGTCCCCTGGTGATTAATGATGGAAGAGGCAACTGGATCCCCAAAAAGATTAGGTTTAGCGGTCGTGTGGGTTTACTGATATCCGATTATGGGCCTTCCTCCCCGAGCTTGGCTATCTTGAGGTTGAGGTTGGATCTACCAGCGAACTCTCGTGTTCATTCAGCATGAGTGAGCATATATACTGGCTGCTCGAGAGGCGGACGCTGGGGCGAGGGTCATGTCTTCAGTCGATCTGATAGATGGCCTTTCCCGTTCACATATGAGATAGCGTTTTCTCTGTGACTCATCCCAGCACTCACTGTCCCTTACTAGGGGCTCGTTCCCCGTTCCAGGATGGTTGAAGTTACGATCCGGGTTAAAATACACCAAAATCCTCGTATAGTTGGGTTGCTCTTCTATGCGGATTTAGTACCACGGGTTGGCAGCCCCCTTATATCCAACACATTCAGTCGTGTCGAGCCGTCAATGCCTTTGTGGGTGGTAAGACGAATCCTTATGGGATGGCGGTGCTATATATCACAATGAGGGAAAGGGTGACGGGAATGATGGTTGGTATGTCCGGGAGTCCGCGGGAGAAGGTACCTCTACGTTAACTATTAAATTCTATGCATGTTGGAAAGAGCAATCGCCGGAGAATATAGCACAATGTATAGTACCTATTAGTTGCGAGAGATCTTATTTTTGCTCCCTATCATTCCCCAATGGCATCACACACCCGGGTATATCGCATAACTACTAACTACTGTATTGTAATCTTCTAATTATTTTAATATTCGATTAATTAAATTTAATTAATTATAGTATAATTTCCCTACAACGTATCAGTAAAAGCAAAAAATAAGATAATTCCCATCGACTCGTATCTAAATTTGGCCGAAAAATTGAGATATTTATTCTTGAAATTATTAATTTAATAATGTTAGACCTTAATAATTTTATTTCCTTGGCAACAATTTCTCAAAAAACGGATATGGGCAAATCCACCAAACTTTTAATATTCGATATTGAAGAAATAAAATAAATTTTTTGTAAAGCACACTCATAAGACACAGCCTACCCTATTCAAAATGTTTCGAAATGCTAAAAAAAAAAAAAGCACTGCCAATTCATTGGCCCGTAGCTTCCTCAACCGTAATTTGTTGATTCCTTTAATTAATTTTTAATAACAAAATTTATAATTTTTTAAAAAATTTATTGCATAATTATAATTAAATTCATTTATGAATATCAAAAATTGTTTAAAAATTTTTAAATTTATTTATTTATTTATTATTTATTTATATCAAATTTATATAAATTTTGAGCTGATAAATAAAGTTATCATTTGAAATAGAAGTAAAATATCTATATTTTATAATAAATCAAATAGCTATCACGGTTGTTTTGTTATTAACAAAAACGTGTTTTTTTTTTTTATATTTCATAATTCATATTTTTTAAGAAAAAAAAAATTTATAGCTATCATTGTTCTTTTGTTATTAACAAAAACGTGTTTTTTTAAAAACTCGTTTCTGTTTTTGATGATAACTAAAGAACCGTGATAGATAGAAAATTAATTTTTTTAGAAAATATAGATATTTTAATTCTCTTTCGAATGCCACCCACCCTATTCAGATATATGGAGCCGTTCTCGAGAAATTACGATTTTAAAAAAATGTCAAAAAATTTTTAACCTCAAATATCTCTGAAATTTATGGACCAATCATTTTTCCCAAAGAACTCGACCGAGAACTATAAAAAATCTACCTCTAAAAGGAATTTTGAAGCCATTAAGTCAATTTTACTCTTGTAATCGTTGGACATACAAAACTGATTTTTTTCATTTTTCAATTTTTTACTCAAAATCTAGCCTACAGATTGTATGCAAATTTTAACAGATTATAGCTATTTATATTCTGTATTATCACGATTTTTCTCAAAAAAATTGACCGTTAAGTTTAGGAGTTATAAGCTTCTAAAGAAAAAACACGTTTTTCTTAACAACAAAAGAACCGTGATAGCTAGAAACTTTTTTTTTTTTTTAGAAAACATAGGTATTTTAATTCTATTTCGAATGCTACCCATCAGATTCGAACAACTCGATCCTATCATTAAAAAAAATCAAAAAACAGTTTTGAGAAAATCGAAAATTTGAAAAAAACAAAAACGCATCGCCCAATAAAAAAACGGATTTTTGACCCGCCATCACGCAGAAAAAACAAAAATGAATTCTGGCCGATCAAAATCGACCGAGTAGAAGCTGAGATCCAGGCGTACACTCACACTCACACATATACACACACACACACACACACGCGCGCGCGCGCGCGCACGCACGCACGCACGCACGCACGCACGCACGCACGCACACACACACCCATACAGACATTTTTCAAAAACTATGTATTTTGATTCCTAACACCGCGGAACACAATTATAACATGTTTTTACAAGAACTCAAAAATTTACTATCACAAAGCTTCCTCTAGGAGGAAACAAAAAATAGCATTACTTGTTTTATCGAAAAAGACCTTTAACCCTTAGAGGGCCGGGATGACGCCTTGAGGCGTGATGGGCTGACTCGCCAACATCCGACCTTGGTGTGGTTCTAACTTGGGGACCTCAGACCACTTTTCAGTACAAATTATGAGCTTTTAAAATTTTTGAAATCCCGGCCCTCTAAGGGTTAAATAATTAAAAAAAAAATAAAAATTGACAATAAATTGAATTCACGAATAGTATGAATAGGGAACTTAGAAGGAATGGGATCATATTGGATATTTTTCAAAACACAAAACTTAACACGGCATTCCTTTGCAATAAGACCGCTATGTGTCCTTTGTCTCTTATAAATCTTTAGAGTAAGAGAGACAGATAGCGACTTTATTGCGAATGAATACTGTATAAGATTTTACATCTTTCTGATGGTATTTACGTATTCGCTCATTATTACATATATTATTAATGTATTAACTGATAAGAATTTTTCCATCGGTCTTACAGTCTTACAAATTAAATTAAAATAATTAATATTTATGGCAGTCAGATTGCCCTTGTTTATAATCACCCCCGCAGAATCTGAAATAAAAACTTAATTAAAATCTGGAAAAAACTTTGTTAGCAAAGGACGATCTGACTGTCCACCACCACCACATTGTCCGACGTTTCGAGCCTGCTCCGGCTCCTCCTCAGGGACTGAAATAAAACCCGCGATACACCTCCTTATATACCATGCACCCATACCCCCTTCTTTTCTCTTACCCCACCACCCTCCACATTCACCTCTCCAACTTGCCATTCTCACTTAAATTAATAAAGAATGATAAATGTTATCTAATTTACTTGACTCTATCATTAAATTTACATTATTCCGATTTCTTAGAATGTGAATACTTTCAAGGCTTTCCCTCTTATATTTATTCTTAATCCCCTGTTCCAAAATATCCACACTCCCAAAATCGAAAGAATGCAAACTATTTAAACAATGTTCTTTCAAACCCGATGTACAACTTGAGCTGCGTAAACTATATTGATGTTCATATATTCTCTTTTTCAAATATCTACCCGTTTGACCAATATAACAACCATTACAATCCCTACAATTAATTTTATAAACAACTCCCGATTTCAAACATTTATCATCCTTGTCTTTATAATTACTAAATAACCTTTCTAAATTATTATCATTTCTAAAGAAAACTTGAATATTATGTTTTGAATGTTATGAAACGTCGGACAATGTGGTGGTGGTGGACAGTCAGATCGTCCTTTGCTAACAAAGTTTTTTCCAGATTTTAATTAAGTTTTTATTTCAGATTCTGCGGGGGTGATTATAAACAAGGGCAATCTGACTGCCATAAATATTAATTATTTTAATTTAATTTGTAAGACTGTAAGACCGATGGAAAAATTCTTATCAGTTGATATTAAATTGCAGTCGACATAAGTAATATTTTTAATGATAAAACTAAGGTCTATTAAAGGTGGGGTAAAATGTTTTTTAGAGATATATATGGGATTTATGGGAAGGTGGTAAAAGATTATTGCTCAAAATGGGTAAAAATGGTTTTAAGGATTGTAATTTTAAAGGAGCAACTCACTTTTCTTCTAAGGTGTAAAAAATCAAATATTTTTCCTAAACATATTGGAAAAAAATTTGATGATAAGGAGTTTGATCGAGATTACAATAAAAGAGTTTCTTATGATCTACGGAAAAATATTTTCTTTTTCAAAAATAAATTACTTAACTTAGAAATTAGAGATTTGAATTTTGAAATTAATCGTTTGAATAAATATTTATTAGAGCTTGAAAGATATTTATATAATAAAATAGAACAGAATGATTTGCAAGAATTTTTTCGTGGTCAAAAGAGGCACTTTGAAAAAGTAAAATATAACCATAGGAGTAAATTAAAAAGAAAATTTGAATATTTAAAGCATAGAAAACACTCTCAGGTCAATCAAACTAACAATGTTAATAAGGATTGGTTTAGAAATTTAACTGACAAAGTAATACCAGAAGAAGTGGTAAATATCATGTCAAAGGGTGCTAAATTTGGAATATCATATTCAAGTAAATCTCTTCCGATCAAGAATATCATCGCTGAGGTAGAAAGTAGTATGAGTAGTTTTAATCTGGAGTTTAAAAAAGAATGTAGGCGTTCTTTAGTTAAAGTTGTTGATAATTTTAAAAGAGAACATAGATTTGATAATTATTTGAATAGTAATTTATTCCATGAATTAAAAATAACGAAGAAATTCTTGAGAGAGAATCCGAATATGATCTTCCAAAAAGCAGATAAAGGAAATGTAACTGTAGTTTCGGATAAAAGTGATTATATTAATAAAATTCAACTTATGTTGGAGGATGATACCACTTATGTGAAAATTAGGAATCCACATATCAATAGACTACAAGATAAATTGAAAGAATTATTGACGCATTGGAAAACAAAAGCTTATATTAAAGATAGTATGTTTAAATATTTAAAATGTGAAAATGGCACTGTAGCTAAATGTTATGGGCTTCCTAAGATTCACAAAGAACAGTTGACATATAGAATAATAATATCATCGATAAATTTTCCGACGTATAGACTTGCTAGATTTTTGTCTAATATATTGTTCAAGATAGTGGGTAAAACAAATTCATATATTAAAGATAGTTGGAGTTTTTATGGTATAATGAAAGATATTATTATTCCGAATGATCATAGGATGGTTTCATTGGATGTAGTATCTTTGTTTACAAATATACCTTTAGAGTTGTTGAATGATATTATACAAGATAAATGGTCTGAAATTAAAGTACATACTAGTTTAACAAAAGATGAATTTATAAAGGCACTTAATTTGGTTTTTAAAAACACAATTTTTTCTTTTGATAATAGTCTATATGAACAAAGATATGGTTGTCCAATGGGATCACCTTTGTCACCTGTTATAGCCAATTTAGTAATGGAAAAATTGGAAAGTATTGCTTTGTCTAAGTTGGTTTTTCAGCCAATTATTTTTAAAAGATATGTTGATGACATTTTTGCAGTTGTACCAGAATGTTTTGTGGATGAAATGGTGGATGTGTTTAATTCTATCCATGATAGAATTAAATTCACAAAAGAAGTAGAGAAAGATTATCAATTGAGTTTTTTAGATATTAGAGTCATTAGAGGTAATAATAATAGAGTGAAATTAGATTGGTATAGAAAACCTACATGGTCAGGTAGATTTTTAAATTTTGATTCTCACCACCAATTCGGAAACAAGACAGGTGCGATCAAAGGTGTCATTGACAGAGCGATTAAATTGTCACATAAAGATTTTAGGAAAAAGAATTTAAATTTAGTTAGAGAAACATTTATTAAAAATAATTATCCCGTAAAATTTATTGATAAAATGATTGATGAGAGAGTGTGGGAAATTTATAATGGTGGATTGAAGCAGCGGGTAGATAATCAAACAAGGAATAGAAATGGAAAGAATGCATATTTTAGTTTACCATATGTTAGAGGTTTGTCGGAAAGGATTAGAAGGGTTTTTAGTAAACATAATATTCAAGTTTTCTTTAGAAATGATAATAATTTAGAAAGGTTATTTAGTAATTATAAAGACAAGGATGATAAATGTTTGAAATCGGGAGTTGTTTATAAAATTAATTGTAGGGATTGTAATGGTTGTTATATTGGTCAAACGGGTAGATATTTGAAAAAGAGAATATATGAACATCAATATAGTTTACGCAGCTCAAGTTGTACATCGGGTTTGAAAGAACATTGTTTAAATAGTTTGCATTCTTTCGATTTTGGGAGTGTGGATATTTTGGAACAGGGGATTAAGAATAAATATAAGAGGAAAGCCTTGAAAGTATTCACATTCTAAGAAATCGGAATAATGTAAATTTAATGATAGAGTCAAGTAAATTAGATAACATTTATCATTCTTTATTAATTTAAGTGAGAATGGCAAGTTGGAGAGGTGAATGTGGAGGGTGGTGGGGTAAGAGAAAAGAAGGGGGTATGGGTGCATGGTATATAAGGAGGTGTATCGCGGGTTTTATTTCAGTCCCTGAGGAGGAGCCGGAGCAGGCTCGAAACGTCGGACAATGTGGTGGTGGTGGACAGTCAGATCGTCCTTTGCTAACAAAGTTTTTTCCAGATTTTAATTAAGTTTTTATTTCAGATTCTGCGGGGGTGATTATAAACAAGGGCAATCTGACTGCCATAAATATTAATTATTTTAATTTAATTTGTAAGACTGTAAGACCGATGGAAAAATTCTTATCAGTTGATATTAAATTGCAGTCGACATAAGTAATATTTTTAATGATAAAACTAAGGTCTATTAAAGGTTGGGTAAAATGTTTTTAGAGATATATATGGGATTTATGGGAAGGTGGTAAAAGATTATTGCTCAAAATGGGTAAAAATGGTTTTAAGGATTGTAATTTTAAAGGAGCAACTCACTTTTCTTCTAAGGTGTAAAAAATCAAATATTTTTCCTAAACATATTGGAAAAAAATTTGATGATAAGGGTTTTTATCGGGATTACAATAAAAGAGTTTCTTATGATCTACGGAAAAATATTTTCTTTTTCAAAAATAAATTACTTAACTTAGAAATTAGAGATTTGAATTTTGAAATTAATCGTTTGAATAAATATTTATTAGAGCTTGAAAGATATTTATATAATAAAATAGAACAGAATGATTTGCAAGAATTTTTTCGTGGTCAAAAGAGGCACTTTGAAAAAGTAAAATATAACCATAGGAGTAAATTAAAAGAAAATTTGAATATTTAAAGCATAGAAAACACTCTCAGGTCAATCAAACTAACAATGTTAATAAGGATTGGTTTAGAAATTTAACTGACAAAGTAATACCAGAAGAAGTGGTAAATATCATGTCAAAGGGTGCTAAATTTGGAATATCATATTCAAGTAAATCTCTTCCGATCAAGAATATCATCGCTGAGGTAGAAAGTAGTATGAGTAGTTTTAATCTGGAGTTTAAAAAAGAATGTAGGCGTTCTTTAGTTAAAGTTGTTGATAATTTTAAAAGAGAACATAGATTTGATAATTATTTGAATAGTAATTTATTCCATGAATTAAAAATAACGAAGAAATTCTTGAGAGAGAATCCGAATATGATCTTCCAAAAAGCAGATAAAGGAAATGTAACTGTAGTTTCGGATAAAAGGGATTATATTAATAAAATTCAACTTATGTTGGAGGATGATACCACTTATGTGAAAATTAGGAATCCACATATCAATAGACTACAAGATAAATTGAAAGAATTATTGACGCATTGGAAAACAAAAGCTTATATTAAAGATAGTATGTTTAAATATTTAAAATGTGAAAATGGCACTGTAGCTAAATGTTATGGGCTTCCTAAGATTCACAAAGAACAGTTGACATATAGAATAATAATATCATCGATAAATTTTCCGACGTATAGACTTGCTAGATTTTTGTCTAATATATTGTTCAAGATAGTGGGTAAAACAAATTCATATATTAAAGATAGTTGGAGTTTTTATGGTATAATGAAAGATATTATTATTCCGAATGATCATAGGATGGTTTCATTGGATGTAGTATCTTTGTTTACAAATATACCTTTAGAGTTGTTGAATGATATTATACAAGATAAATGGTCTGAAATTAAAGTACATACTAGTTTAACAAAAGATGAATTTATAAAGGCACTTAATTTGGTTTTTAAAAACACAATTTTTTCTTTTGATAATAGTCTATATGAACAAAGATATGGTTGTCCAATGGGATCACCTTTGTCACCTGTTATAGCCAATTTAGTAATGGAAAAATTGGAAAGTATTGCTTTGTCTAAGTTGGTTTTTCAGCCAATTATTTTTAAAAGATATGTTGATGACATTTTTGCAGTTGTACCAGAATGTTTTGTGGATGAAATGGTGGATGTGTTTAATTCTATCCATGATAGAATTAAATTCAAAAGAAGTAGAGAAAGATTATCAATTGAGTTTTTAGATATTAGAGTCATTAGAGGTAATAATAATAGAGTGAAATTAGATTGGTATAGAAAACCTACATGGTCAGGTAGATTTTTAAATTTTGATTCTCACCACCAATTCGGAAACAAGACAGGTGCGATCAAAGGTGTCATTGACAGAGCGATTAAATTGTCACATAAAGATTTTAGGAAAAAGAATTTAAATTTAGTTAGAGAAACATTTATTAAAAATAATTATCCCGTAAAATTTATTGATAAAATGATTGATGAGAGAGTGTGGGAAATTTATAATGGTGGATTGAAGCAGCGGGTAGATAATCAAACAAGGAATAGAAATGGAAAGAATGCATATTTTAGTTTACCATATGTTAGAGGTTTGTCGGAAAGGATTAGAAGGGTTTTTAGTAAACATAATATTCAAGTTTTCTTTAGAAATGATAATAATTTAGAAAGGTTATTTAGTAATTATAAAGACAAGGATGATAAATGTTTGAAATCGGGAGTTGTTTATAAAATTAATTGTAGGGATTGTAATGGTTGTTATATTGGTCAAACGGGTAGATATTTGAAAAAGAGAATATATGAACATCAATATAGTTTACGCAGCTCAAGTTGTACATCGGGTTTGAAAGAACATTGTTTAAATAGTTTGCATTCTTTCGATTTTGGGAGTGTGGATATTTTGGAACAGGGGATTAAGAATAAATATAAGAGGGAAAGCCTTGAAAGTATTCACATTCTAAGAAATCGGAATAATGTAAATTTAATGATAGAGTCAAGTAAATTAGATAACATTTATCATTCTTTATTAATTTAAGTGAGAATGGCAAGTTGGAGAGGTGAATGTGGAGGGTGGTGGGGTAAGAGAAAAGAAGGGGTATGGGTGCATGGTATATAAGGAGGTGTATCGCGGGTTTTATTTCAGTCCCTGAGGAGGAGCCGGAGCAGGCTCGAAACGTCGGACAATGTGGTGGTGGTGGACAGTCAGATCGTCCTTTGCTAACAAAGTTTTTTCCAGATTTTAATTAAGTTTTTATTTCAGATTCTGCGGGGGTGATTATAAACAAGGGCAATCTGACTGCCATAAATATTAATTATTTTAATTTAATTTGTAAGACTGTAAGACCGATGGAAAAATTCTTATCAGTTGATATTAAATTGCAGTCGACATAAGTAATATTTTTAATGATAAAGTTATTAATGTATTCCTTATAGATGTAATAGTAACAGTTGTATAATATTTTACATTAAATTGAATTAGATAAAAATTATTTGCAATTGATTCAATATTATATTGCACTATGATTTAAAAGTTTATTTATCATACATTTTTTGAATGTACATACTTATTTCTTGTATGATATTATTCTACGCGGAGAAAAAAATATAATATATTTTCACATAAATGTACTATACAATATAGTATTATTTGACTATGACCTTATTTTATAGCACTGTTTACATTAATGATTATGGTAAAAATAGCTAGAACTATGTTATTGGGAACTGTATTATATAGTAAAATTTGAAATATCAAAGGAATTCGAATGGAAATATTATATTATACTAAATAAATATAGTAAGCTTTACGATAATTTAGTTACATGTACAATAAATAAGTTACTATAACTGTTTATTCCTTTGAATTATATGAACATATTTATTATTAACATATTATAGTCCACTTTATAAAAAAACATAGTTAAGGCAGAAATATTGAGTTTTACTATGTAATATGGTTAACAGTACCAACAACTTTTTTCTGAGTGTAACTTTATTTTTCGTATGTTTATATCGTGTAACGGGGTTAATTTACGAGAGGGTATCAATCCCACTCTGCGGTGCGCGAAGGTAATATACGGGCGTATACTACGCCCGGGGCAGCTCGCCGTTGTAAAAGGACCTGTAGGCCGACAGGAGCGCGATGGCACAGGTTCCGAACATGCGCGCCCGGCTTCTATTGTAGAAAGCTGAGGCCGCTTTCTACAAGAGCCGGTGCTCCGCTCTGCCGCTACTGCCAACTTCGGCGCACAAATCACCAGCGGCTAGCTATGAACTAGCCTTACCTGCCTTCGCCGTGTTCCCGTACAACGCTACTCAGAGTAACCTGAGCGACTTGAACTTACAATTCCTCGTTGACGATGCTCCTCTAGGAGGTGATGCCCCCGACTAGCTGCAGCTGCTGAAAAGGTAGAGGGCGGTATTCGGGGAGATAGGGAACGGTTACTCGCAGAATGAAGAACGCGTGACTCAAGGGATTAAAATAAAAGAAAGATATTTATTAAAGAAAAGAAATTTGTCGCGCTAGGGGGCGCGAAGCCCGAACAAACTATTACAAACTATCGCGCGCAGGCCGTGACTTTACACGAAGCCGGCTGGTCACGTAGCCGGCGTAACCGCGTCGCGAAAACGCCACACCATGGCCGCCTTCACGAGCCACGTTCACGAGGCCGCTTGCCTCTACGCAAGCGGCGACGGATAGCTGCGAAGTACCAAACACTCGCGAGCCGCTCGCACGCAGAAACCTACGCGGCGTATATAAAAAGAACGCAAGACTTAGTTTTGGAGCTGGCCAACTCACGCAATTACTCCTGGGCGAGGCGTCGTGCCTCGTGGCGGCTCGCTCTTCGCTGCCGATGGAACTCTCTCTCTCTCTCTCTCTCTCTCTCTCTCTCTCTCTCTCTCTCTCTCTCTCTCTCTCTCTCTCTCTCTCTCTCTCTCTCTCTCTCTCTCTCTCTCTCTCTCTCGCTAGCTGCTCGGCCGGATGCTGGCTGCAGCCGGCGTTGCGTGGAGGGTGATCGAGTGGTACTAGTGGAGGCGCTGAGGGCACGGCACACACTTTTTCGGACGGCACTGGCGGAGCGCAAGGAGCACGTGCTCACTTGTTGCAGGCCGGAACGAAGATGGCCGCGGCGTCGCTTCTCGAGCGATGCGGCGGCTTCTTCGTCTTCTTCTCCGTTCGACTCCCGAGAGAGCCGTACAGCGCGCTATGAGTCGCGATACGTGCAAGCGCGCGAGATTCAAATCTCTCGATGCTGTATGCGCGACTATTGTCCCTTTAGGCATGCGCCCGTTACAATCGTTATATGTAAATATGAACTCGCGTATTCTAATCACTTTTAATTCTCAAGATACATATATAAAAGTAATTGTCGAAATAAAACATTCAAACGTAGGCAGTAAAAGCTTTGAAACAGTTTTGTAGAAAATTTTATAATTTTTCTTTGCAATGTCAAGTGCTTTCGAAGTTTCCATTGAAATTTGAAAAATAAACGATTTGACTTGACTAATACGTGATAAATTAGAATGCTCACATCCTCGCGAATTTTTATCTTAGAAAAATTTTCAAAAAGGCATTTTATAGCTTTTAATCACTACTTGTAATTACGCTAGTCAATCATAATATTCAACTTATCCGAGAGGAACTCTAAAGGTAAATATGATTTTGTTTAACAATTCACGATTTAGCGATTTGTCTTTGTATCGCTATAATATTAGTCCTATGGAGTGCACACTAATAACTCAGGTATGAGTTAATTAGTTATCTGAAAAGATATACGTGCAGCCATGAATAATTAAAAATGTGAAAAATTCTCTTTCGATAAACGGTTTTTTCGATAAAAAATTAAAACTGAGAAAAATGCGACTACGCTCACATTTGCTCTTATATCTAATTATTGTCCATAGGCACATTTTCCGGAGGTTGATTTATCGAAAATATGAGCAAAAACGAAGATTTTACTAGGATTTTAATATGTATTGACGATAGGCACTTTTTTGACAGCTTAAAGAAATAAAAAATTCACCCAAGTACGCACAGAAGTAATGAAAAATTGATGTTTGTTTTTAGTTTCATGAAAGGGCATTCATTTATAATTACCTTTACGATAGCAGAACATGTTCATGCGACCATAATTTAGTAAAATTTCTTTTGGTCAAAGGTGTACAATCACTTCTTTAGAAACTATGCAACGGTAACACGAATATTAAAAGTTTGGTGGATTTTCTCATATATACCAAAAGTGTTGAATAAAATCATTCAATATTTATCAAAATTTCAATATATTAAAATTAACTTGGTAATCCTATACAAAAATAAATTCCCGACTTTACCGCTACAAAAATCATTGTTCTTGTTAGGAGGCCTTTGACACTTTCCCGGGTTACAAGATAATTTATGAAAATCGAAACAACCCTTCGTAATTATTATGCAAACTAAGCGCCGAAATTTATTACATACAATCAACTATTGCTATATTTTGTTATAAAAAAATGTAACAATTTCTAATTATTCGGAATATTTTACGTCTATGCTATGTTAATAATCTATTATTATTAATTCCCCGTTTGGACAGAAACTATAGCAAATTATACACGGCTTCCCTGCTAAAAATAATCTTATGCTTTATCCCGAGATTAGTCACGTATCAAATCACATGCCTAGTCATATATCTATCAGCATGATAAAATAGAGCTGATTAATCACCTTCCCGTCACTTGATTAAGTATGTGATTCATAACCGGTTTAGAATGGGTTCACGCACATGATTAAGCAAGTGATTTTGCATATGCTTTATTACATGATTACGGAAAAATTTTGTGTCTCAATGTTACGTGCCAATATTTTTATTCTTAATTTATTGATTTTAATTTATTCAACTTATTGTTAGCCGAGTAGCTTGCCATTGCGCAAAAAGAAATTAGGAAATAAGTATCTTGCGATGTCCAGAAATCGCTGCGCTAGCGGGGCAACGGCCTTGATCCGGCGCGACGACCGCGAGGAAACTCATACGAGCGCGAGGAGAACAGGCGCCGCGCTCGATCAGTGGCAGCACCTCCCGGCCACCTTTCGCGCTCCCTGCCTTACCTGCGCCGATAGCCGCTGCAGGAGCGAGAGAGACAGCGAACGACCGTAGTGGGAGCGAATTTTCGCGGATCCAGATGTTCGGGCGGCGAAAATTCGTTGCCACGACAGTCGGAAATAATTAGTCAAAAAGTACAGTCGTTAACTTTTATCGGGAATATATGTTGTTTAAGAGTGATTTTTATAAGTTCGTTAGGCGCTAGAATATTGACATCGTATATTAGAATATTACCAAATTTACCACTGTTATACGGGACCACTGGACTATAATTGAAGGAAAAATAAAAGAAAAGGAAAAAACTGACATATTGGTGAATATTTCATTTCAATTTCCGAAAACCCATAATTCCACATATTATTCCCTTCTTCAAGGAATCCATCGAGTTACAACAAAAGGTGAGAATCTTTATTTATAACCATTCATTTGGAAATTATTCGTTCGCGTGCAAGAATTATAAAGATTGTTTTTTTCGGGCATTTGTTCATAATTTTCAATTGTTGTTAATCGCGTACTTGTTATTCGTAGCTGATATAGGAGCGTTTATTCCGTAAATTCTATAAAACTACTGTGAGACCGGCCATAACTACGGGGTAATGGATCAGGGTTTCTAGTGCCGTGCGACTTCGTTATTGGCATTTTGCTCGTTAAACTAATAATTTACGATAAATTGTTAATGCGGATTACCGATAATTAATAACAATAGAAACTTAATAATTAGCAATAATCTAATAATATAGTAATTAGTAATAACGAAAATATACAATATTAATAACAATAATATGATTAATAATAACCTTAATTTTTTTTTTACAAATAGTTGTTAATAAATTTAACCCTTTTTTTTCCCTAATAATTAATCATTAATCTAACCTAACTACCATAAAACCATCTTACTAAACCCTAGCCCGGATTTCCCTCATGCATTAAGAAGTTGAGAGGATCATTATAGCATGATCGTCTAAACTTCTGAAGATTGAGGTGTACGATCCGTCGAGATTTAGGACTAATACGCGCATCAGATCAACAAGAATAAAAGCCAGGAATATGCAGACAAAGGGAAGCACATGAAGGAGAAGGAACTATCAGCCCTTTCTCTACGATCGAAATATACCGTCATTAGATACCCGTAGTACGGCGATTAGGATCTCTTAGGTAAAAGGAATGATAGATGTCCTGGGCGACATCCCAAAATAATTTATGGTTCTCCCCCTACGTGCGAGTATCTTAACCTTTCACGTAACACTCAATTACTCAGTATGTGATTCAGCATATTATTAAGCATATAAAATAGTACGCATTTAGACAAATGATTATGCACGTGATTTCACACATTTTTCTTTATTATCCTTTATATTTCTTTATTATATAGTAAGATTATCTATGTGACTTAGCAAAAAAATATGTTCTACTTCATTGCTCGTTACGTTGTTAGGCATATGATTTAATCTGTGTTTCAATATGTGTTCTGGCACATCATTAAGCATGTGATTATAATGTGATTTGATAGATGATTTCGGAAAAATTTTACGTTTGCATTAATCATTACATGATTCAGCATATTATTAAGCATGTAAAATAGTTTGTATTTAGACAAATGATTATGCACATGATTTCACACATGGTTATGTATGTGACTTAGCAACAAAAATGTTCTACTTCATTTCTAAATAACATGCTGAATCACGTTCTTCAATGATTCAGACACAAAATTTTTCCGTAATCATGTTCAAAATCATATGCTTAACGACATGATGAGCAATCAAGTATAACATTTTTTTTGGTAAGTCACGTACAAAATCACGTGTGAAATCATATGCATAATCATGTGTCTAAATACGTTCTATCACGCATGCTAAATAATATAGTGAATCACGGAATGTATAATGCAGACCCACCATTTTTCTGCAATCATGTACAAAATCATATGCAAATCACTTGCTTATTATCTGCCTATATGCATACTAAAACATAGGCTAAATTATAGGTCTAACGACGTGACGAACAATAAAGTATAATTTTTTTTTAGTAAGTCACATACGAAGTCATAAGTGAAATCACGTGCGCAATCATCTGTCTTAAGGGGATGCCATACTCGATTTCACACAACAAAACTGTTTTATCATGTGAGTGTAGTGTCAACTGTACAAAATTTTGTCGTCAGATGGCGCTAGACCTAATCGCGAGATACCGAGTTTATCGGATGTGCGCATGCGCACATGAGTTTATCGGATATGCGCATGCGCACATGAGTTTATCGGATATGCGCATGCGCACATGAGTTTATCGAAATATTTATAAATCGCCAAACGTATACGTAAGTATAACTTACTGATGTGACATGCTGCTCTGAAATATAAATTCAAACCCCGAGAGCATGCGGTACAGTACTCTCTGAGAATAAATAAGGGAAAATGTGGTTACTTGTGCGAATAAGAAAAAAAATCTACTAATTCTTTAGTGAATATTTACTTATGAAGGTGATCTATTAAAATTATCACTTCATATCTGAATATTCACTCTAGAATTAGTAGATTTTTTCACTATTTTCAGAAGTGAGCGATTTTTCATTGATTCATTTTCAGAGTAAACATTGAAGTTATATGCTTCCGCTTTTCGCGGAGCACGCAAGGTGAAACACACCATGCCTCTACTTTCGTTTAAAAAATGCTACAAAGACATACGATATTTAGTTGTGCATACACTGCGAAAAGCAAGTGATGTCTCCCATCGCTCACTTGTGCAAATAGTGAAAAAATCTACTAATTCTACAGTGAATATTCACTTATAAAGTGAAAATTTTAATAAACCACCTTCATAATTAAAAGTTCACTAAAGAATTAGTAGATTTTTCCTCTTATTCGCACAAGTGAGCGAATTTTCGCTTATTTATTCTCAGAGAGTACTGCACCGAACGCTTTGGGGATTTGACTTTATATTTCAGAGCAGCATGTCACATCAGTAAGTTATAAGGGATTTATAACAAAAAACAAAAAAGCCTGGGATCTGAGTCAAGTATTGATACTATACAATTTCTCACATTATTATTCTAATATAATTATAGAAGGTTTGTAGAATTGAACGATCAGAACAAACAAATTGGGTAAAATAATATAGTTTATTCGGACTTTTCGGCAATTTTCTATTGCCGAATTACATAGTTTATAAGAGCTGATGAAGGCTATAGAAAATTGCCGAAACGTCCGAATAAACTAAATCCAAAGAATAAAGGGTGCGCCTTCGCCCCGCTCGCTCGTCCGTCACTTCGTTCCTCATAACTCGCCAAGCAGGGCGCTGCCGCGCCCTTTGAAATTATTTTACCCAATTGGTTTGTTCTGATCGTTCAATTCAACAAACCTTCTATATTTCCTCTAGAACGTTTAAATCTCTTCTGCAAAATAATACAATTATCATTTATCAGCCCCGTGCTCTGAAAAATAGTACATAATGACACTGGTATGGATGGTGATTATCTACCGCACTAGACGTTTTTGGCACGAGCGAAGCGAGCAAGAAAAGTCTAATGCGGTAAAAATCACCTTAAGGTGGCTCATGCGTTTGGTGCCGTATCAAGTCGGGGCCCCGCAAGGGGCTTCTTTATTATTGCCAAATTAAGTTAACGTATTTTACGTAAATTTATTGTAAATAACTTCTAAATGTTCAAACAAAAAAAAGATTTTATAAATAAGTAAAAACTTTGCTAATTGTCGCTACATTTATATGACTGGTCGCAGTGCGCATGCGCAGTAGCACATTTGTAACGTTTATTGTTAGCATCTTTTTTGTTTGGTCGTTAACCTATAATTCTGATGATATCATTAGATTCTTCACAAAAGAATCTTTAATTTCATACATTATACATTAAAAACTGCTTCTTTACAAGTTACTACGAAGCAATAAACTGTTCATTCCCATAAGGTTATGTGTTAAACGTACCTATTTCTACACTCAGTTTTTTCGATAATTTGGTCGTTGACCTACAATTTTCTCAGTACAGATCGAAAGTTTAATGCCTAAAGAACATATTTGTTAAGTTTAAGATGTATCTGCTTTTTTATAAGAAATCGCATGGGCCACCTTAAGCACGAGTTTCATAGAGTATTTTATACTACGAGAGCTTAAAAATCATGTCAAAGTTGTGATTTTTACGTTAGAGTGGTATAAAACAATATGCGACTTATGTATATCACATGAGAAATTGTATGATCAATATTCAGTTGAGGCTGCACATTACCCATATGTACAAAAAAATGTTCGCACAAGAGACGAAGCATAACTCCTCTATTAGCAGGAACACACGCTCTGGTGCTCTGCTTCTATATTTCTGCATCCTTGAACTATCCTCTTGTATCCTCTTATACTATCCTCTTGTATCCTCTTGAACTATCCTCTTGTATCCTCTTGAACTATCCTCTTGTATCCTCTTGAACTATCCTCTTGTATCCTCTTGAACTATCGTCTTGTATCCTCTTGAACTATCGTCTTGTATCCTCTTGGGTTATCCACTTGTATCTTCTTGAACTATCCTCTTGAAGTCAAATGGCATACTCTTGAAGTATCCTCTTGATGCTTATATTTCTTGAAGTTTATCTTGAACTCATCATACCATATCTTCTTGATCACCACATATGAATATCTTTTTGATATTCATATGATAATCTCTCCCTGTTCATCCATGTATCAAGGAGTTCGACTAGACCTTGATGGCAAACGTGACACTGTAGCCACGACAAAATCTGTCGATCGGGCGTGTATCTGCGCTTATAATCGAATTTTACAAATTTGCATCAGATCGTCTACTATATGCGCTTCTCTTTCTTCTTCTTGATCGCCTACTGGTTCGTCAGTATAATCTTGAGATTTTTCGGCAGCATGTTTTTTATCAGCAATATCGACGGCAGCGACGATCAGTTGTGTGCAATGTTTTCCGAATGCACGAGCAGTGGTGTCTTAAACCGCGACCTCGAACATGAGGACGTCTAGTGTCCCGATAACTTCTGCGTCTCCTATACTTCATTTTCATATCTTCCTCTTCTTCAAGCAGTTAGTTCAGCAGTAACAGCCGCTCGTTGTTCTTGTTGACGATGAAGAAATCTATCTGCAACTTCGGTAGCATATTTGGACCTGTAGCAACTGTCATCGAGTATTTTGCAGCCCTGGTCGACGAGATCTAAGATACGTCGAGATTTTCCTCCTCGTTGATCACCGTCTTCTCGCCCTCGCTGGCCCTGCTGTCGTAGATCTTTGAAGGTATGTGCAGAATAGGTGAATCTGTTCTCCTTGCCGTTCAATTTGCCGACGCCCAAGACGTCGAGAATACCGTTAGTATTGATATCAAAAGTTGGGGAACGCTGCAGGGCATTGGTCGGATACCGTTGAACTCCAACTTGCTGAAGAGATTGCTGTCCTGGATTATGGCATGCTCACACTTATAGTCTTGGATCGACACACCGAGCTGGTTTTCTGCGTAGGTAAGGTCTAGGTCTGTTTGATGGGCATGGTCATAATCCTCTTGATGAATGCACTCACAACACCGTGAGTGTTCTCGATACCAACAGACAGGTGATGGACGTCAAAAGCAGCACATCCTGAATTTCCTCTGACTTGTCTTGGGGTAAAATGACGATCAGAACGGCAGCTTCGTACACGACAGCCTCAACGAGGTTGATGAACTTATTAGCTCTTAGCTGTTGAAAAAGTCCTGGAGGAGCTTCTAGATTTTGAAGGTGCGGGTGGAACCATTGACTTCATGAATTTCAGCTGCTTTTTACCTAACAGCTTAAGACGTCGTGATGTCGTCTACAGGAGCTCTTCGCCCTAGGCAATGAAGTATAATTAAAACATGAATAAATTGGTGGAGGAGGAAGCACAGAGAAGCCATTCTCCTATCAAAAGGAAAGGAGTAGTTGTAGGATAGGTGCTAGTTGTAAAATAAACCAGTAAGCCTTCTTACAGCAAACTACTCACCAGAAAATTTTTGAAAATAGTTCAAAGATTGCCGTGGTCCACATAAAAAACATGGCTCCATCATCTGATCCCAATAAAAAGAAAGATTACAGTAACAGCTCAAGACGTCGTGATGTCGTCTCCAGGAGCTCTTCGCCCTAGGCAATAAATTATAATTAAAACATGAATAAATTGGTGGAGGAGAAAGCACAGAGAAGCCACGCTCCTATCAAAAGGAAAGGAGTAGTTGCAGGATAGGTGCTAGTTGTTAAATAAACCAGTAAGCCTTCTTACAGCAAACTACTCACCAGAAAATTTTTAAAAATAGTTCAGAGATTGCCGTGGTCTACATAAAAAACATGGCTCCATCATCTGATCCCAATAAAAAGAAAGATTACAGTAACAGCTCAAGACGTCGTGATGTCGTCTACAGGAGCTCTTCGCCCTAGGCAATAAATTATAATTAAAACATGAATAAATTGGTAGCGGAGGAAGCACAGAGAAGCCACGATTCTATCAAAAGGAAGGGAATAGTTGCAGGATTGGTGCTAGTTGTAAAATAAACCAGTAAGCCTTCTTACAGCAAACTACTCATCAAAAAAGTTTTCAAAAAAGGTCAGAGGATGCCGTTGTCCACATAAAAAACATGGCTGCACCATCTGGTCCCAATAAAAAAAATGGTAACAGCAACAGCTCAGGATGTCGCGATGTCGTCTACAGAAGCCCTTCGTCCTATGCAATAATAAATTATAATTAAAATATAAATAAATTGGTAGCGGTTCTTTTAAAGTGTAAAGTTAAATCTTGTCAAGTTACAGCCGAAAATCGTCAATTTTATGTACATATATAGGCGTTTAAAACCGTTTTATAGATATAACTCGTCAACAATTGATTTTGCGTTATAATGCTCAATAGGAAAAATATATCTATACAAAACATGTGCATAAATGTCTCACATTTCATTAGAATGGTTTCGACAATCAGTATAATAAGAGAAGTGTCAAGTTTATGTAACCAGCACACTGAAGAAAAACTTTGTTTTCAAATAAACGTTTGAATACTCTTTGAATATTTGAATACTCTTAAAAAAATATTTTTTTATTCATTAAAACAATATTCATTTAAATTAAAAAAAATATTGAAGTTGAAATTTTTGTTTTAATTCAAGTAAATATTTTTTAAATTTAAATGAATATTGTTTTAACTTAAAAAATATTTATTTAAGATTATTCAAATACACATTTATTTGTAAAGAAAAATTTTTTTTTTCAGTTTGCTAGTTACATAAACTTGAAACTTCTCTTATACTGATTGTCGAAACCATTCTATAGAAATGTGAGACTAGTAACTTAACAGGATTTAACTTTACACAAAAATGTTAAAAACAGTATTGTAGATGACATTAAAACAACTCTTTTTTCTATTTATGTAAAATCAACTCCTGATAAGCTTAGACCTATAAAAACTTATATTGTCAATTGTCGCTTATTATTTAACAGAATTAGATTCGACAGCAATATTATATACAATAACTATAGATAAGATCGAAAAAACCTATAAAACTTGCGAAAGATCACAATATTATTAAAATGTAATAATAAAATATAAGATAAATTGACGTTGAACAAATTGCAAAATTAAATGTAAAAAAGATATGATTATACTTATCAACAACACTCAAAAAATATAAATTGATATCGAACAAAATGGCAATTTCAATTGACATAAGTTAATAATTAACGTTCTACAATGTTATTGATCTAAATAAAATTTGTTTTTAATAGCAAAAATTGTAATATAACTATAATTACAAGCTATAGAAAAATCAGGTGCGCCCTAAGCGCTGCCAAGCTGCAGGTATATCCCACCAGAAGTTAATATAATAACTTGATTCCACAGGTTAACATAATGAGAAAGCTCATTATTGCAATCTGCCAGGAAGAAATTGTTAGCATGTTAGGCCTAGACTGACAGACACACTACTTTATTCCAGGTTCGACAACAAAAAGCAATCTATTATTCTAAAATATCGTTGCAAAATCCATTAAATGTAGGAGTCTGGCAGCAATATAGCCTGATTACCAATAATCAAAATATAAACATACCTTGAATTTCTTTGAAGTTTATACTTTTTCTTTGCACTGCATGTTTATTATGAAAAAATTCCACTGTATTGACACTGTAGTAGAAAAATCACTTGCCGACTGCAAACGTCATCTATTGCCTGAAAAATTTTTCACAAATTTAGTTTCGGCTTATTGCGGTAGCGCCGTTACAGTCTCTCTTGCCTTGCTCTGTCCTTAAACGTCTCTCTCTACATGTTGTACACCTAAAACTACAACTCATAGTTAGGTGGATATTTAAACACGGAGAAATAATTACTATTTTTTATAGTTACCACGAGACACACTTAAATTTTCATGAATTTTACTATATATTTTAGTAATTTTCATGAGAAAATGAGTCTCTCCCATGGTTACTATTAAAAATAGTAAGTTTTCCTACACCATTTTGCTCCATGTACGTGACTGTGGCGATGCTACACATTACCCATATGATATAATAATCTACTTTTTTTTCAAATTATGTAAAATAATGAGAATACTCCTCTAAGTTTCGTCATATTATACCTCAGTGCAAAGTTTGAAATCAAAATATCTATTGGTTTTTGTATAAACTTGAACAAAATTTCGAAGAAGTGCCGAGCACAAATCTCATAATTAGTTCAAAGTTTTTGCAAAAACTAATTCATCTTATGACTCGAACCTTGGCCATAATGAAAGAATATAATAAAATTTAGAGTAGCCTCGAAAAATTTGCGAAACTAACTACCATAACCGCCAAAAGTCAGTTTTATTGTCTATAATAAAAAAATAGAAAAGCATGAATATCATCACCCACTTAATTGAATCTACGATTGACTGTCTAAAATAATGTAGTTCCTAGCCAAGAAGTTTTGAATCATTCTTCATAATTTACGAATATATAATTAAGTATAACAATTTAAAACTAACAAAATAAATGATAATAATAAATGGCAATAAACAAAAACATCAAAATGATTTTCAAGCGCATAACAGCTGATATATATAGGATGAAAACGTATAGGATGAAAAGAAGGTTGTCGGTTCGATCCCGACCTGGGCCGTTATTTTTTTCGTTCTCATTTTTTCATCCTATACGTTTACCTTTCCTTTCCTCATCCTTTCAAAATTCTTGACTGCACTTTAAAATTATTAAAATAATTGTGCATTAATATCCTTGACTGCTTTACTCTAATAGCTTAGAATAATTAGAGATGTGTAAGTATACACACGTAAAAAGAATAAAATCGATGATTGATAAGTTAGACACCTTCCTTATCCTTTATCGATTGCCCGTAATAGCCATTAGCTTCATTTATTAATTAACATAAAAATATTCGGGCATTAGCTTCAATTGATAAATTAACATTGTCTGCTTTGGCTTAATAACGCAGACGGGGGGTGTTGGGGAAATAAAAAAAAATTGAGAACGATTAAAAACCGGTTAGGGTCCTGATAGAATCGTCATCCCAGTGGCGCAAATGGTAGCGTAGCTGCCCGGTATGCAGAAGGTTGTCGATTCGATCCCGACCTGGGCCGTTATTTTTTTCGTTCTCATTTTTTCATCCTATACGTTTACCTTTCCTTTCCTCATCCTTTAAAAATTCTTGACTGCACTTTAAAATTATTAAAATAATTGTGCATTAATATCCTTGACTGCTTTACTCTAATAGCTTAGAATAATTAGAGATGTGTAAGTATACACATGTAAAAAGAATAAAATCGATGATTGATAAGTTAGGCACCTTCCTTATCCTTTATCGATTGCTCGTAATAGCCATTAGCTTATTTATTAATTAATAATAATTGCTAATAAATAAAAGTATTAACCAGAATTCCAGGTTAAAATCAGTTGATAATCAGCTGTGATTTTGTGTATTACCGCAAAATATGTTAGAAATTATGTATATCAATTATATGTGCTGAACTATTAACATTTCATATGCCCGAATTGAGACTGGACGGAATAAAACCCAAGAATCTATATCCTTACGGCAGCAGAACCAAGAGCTCAGATTACCCATTATAAATGAATTCAGGTTACTTTAAACACTGGAAAAGCTGCAGAGGTATGCCCAACTTTTAAAATCAGTACGATATTGCTTTTCTATTTCTCATTATACAATACAATATCAAATTGACTTTTGGAGGTTATAATAGTGGGTTTTCACAATTTTTGCACGCTTTCACAGATTCCTTACTCAATCATGCATTTTTAAAGTTAATATCAAACACAATGCCTATTCCAAACATGGTTGCTAGATCTGACAGGTGGCTTGTATATTTTAGGAGCACTAAACATGTATAGAATATGGATTGTGTTTAATATTTACTGTAAGAGGATTCGGTTCAGTAAAGAATCTTTAGGAACATGCACAAATTATGGAAATCCACTACCATAACCACCAAATACTAGTTTATTGTATGATCAAAAATAGAAAAGAAATATCACGGTACAAGAAAATTTTCTTTTCTATTATTGTACAATAAAAATTCCTTTTCTATATATCCAATTAATTTACAGAAAAGAAAGAACTGACGATAACACAGTAAGAATTTCATGTTGTAGTAGAACAATAAGGTTTTCGATGGTGTTACCTTCCATCGAAAAATTAGTTTTATTAAAATTAAAAATAATTAAGAACAAAAGAAAATCTATATTATAAGAAACTAATGATATTGACTTTCGAAAACTACATATTGCTTTTTGTTATTAATTATTTTTAAGATTAAGAATACTAAAATTTGTTGCAAGGCAGTACCATAAAACAGCTTTTTCTTCTAGTATAAACAACATGAAATTCTTAGCGCATTCATGTCAGCTTTTTCCCTTTTGTAAATTGATAACGTACATTTGCTCTCCGTTGGTTGACTGTTTACACATTTATTTTTGTCGTGGATGATGGTTTGTCTATTAATATTTTACAATTTTTTAAATTCATTTATTAATTTATTTTTATTTTAATTATTTTCTCCTAAACCTGGCTAAACTATTAAAATTAAAAAAATTCACTAAATTTAAAAATTAAATTAAATTAATAGTCGAATTAAAATATGAAATAAACTATTTACAGATATATCCTCAACAAAAAATAAATATGTAAACAATCAACCAACAGAGCAAGCTTACTTACATCATGGACACATATTCTCAATAAAAGCGGTCTGATGTCATCTAAACATCTACAATGACCTTATTCTGTCCATCTGAGCTCAGGTTGGTACTGCTGTTATTGCTCCCGCTACTTCTTCTCAAAAGAAATAATAAGAAATTAGAATTAGAAACTGGAGTCACTCCTTATCATTCCCTAGTATGTACTTATGGCTTAAAATAAACATAAATTGTGTACCATATCAAAACTCAAGTCAAATAATTCATTAAAAAATATATTGTTATCTGGATATATTAATTTGTTGTGCTATTGTCTTTATACTGCATCATACCGTCAAGCTTAAATCAAGTGCTAGAGATTCCTCCTTTTTTTCATAAGGGCATTTGTTCTGGTCTATGAAAATTTAATTTTACATTGAAGATAAAATAAAATATTGTTAAAGAATTATTCAACAGAATTGGTGATTCTGTGAGTACCACCATATCTAAACAATCCATTTTTATAGACATACTTCTTATTCCATACCAATGCTATTGTTGCTGTAATTCAAATGAGTTTATCACAACTTTTCAAGGAAACTCATTTAATGTATGTGATGCCTCACTTTTTAGTTAAAAATTAGATTCTTTGCGCTTTTGATTCTTTTCAGAACATGGAAGATTGACGGTCTAATGCATTATAATGCAAATATACGACAAAACATTTAATACATCTAGATAACAATATTTTTTTAATTAATGAAATGCTACTAAGAGCGGAATTAACACAATACAAACATTAATACCACCATAATCACTGCTGAAGTACCACCATAATCACCGCTGAAGAAGTACCAGAAAGTTGCAGAAAGTTGTCAGAGGCTGGTCAGAAGTACATACTCAGATCTCAAAGGTTGAAAACTGACAACTTCTCACAAACTTCTTTCCTTTTTCTAATTCGCTTCGGCGATTTCCTTAGGAAGTAGTAGCTGCATCAGCTGCCATTGACGGTTATAAAATGACACAATTGCCTGTTGTCATCTGCCGGAGCTCTTCGCCCTAGGCAAAACAAAATTTATTAATAATGTGTCAAGCATTGGGGATGAGGAGAGTAGTATCAAACATCCAGGAACAAAGGAGCAAGATTTATTTTTATTCTCTTTTTGTGGATAGTACAAAGGGAGAAGAAATTCCTTCTGTCGTTACCCTCACAAATTTCAACTTTTTAAGTAACAGACCCACAGAAATAAAAAAAATACCGGCTGATTTAAAAAAAAAGGGAGCCAAAGAAAATATAAATAATTTTTTCAGTAAATTTAATAGTTTTTAAGAAAAAAAATAAAATTGACTTTTTCAATCTACTAAGTCGCTAATAACTACTAATCAATATTTTATAAATACCTATGTGATTTATAGTTAATTTCTTCTTCTGCAATTGTGGCTTCAGAAGTTTCCTTATTAGCTTCCATTGTGTTGGTGATAGCTGAGAAGCTCTTATCGCATGCATTAGTAGACTCTGGTTCACTCTTTTCACTTGATTCTGATTTAGTCAAAAGCTTCTTATCAGCCTGTTCAGCTTCACTTACAACGAATAAAGTGTCTACATTGTCTGACTTCTCAGAACTCTGCGAGTCACCTGTACGTTCGTTCTCATTCGAATAGGTAGACTGTATAAGTGGCTCCTCTTCCTCAATAGTTTCAGTGCTCTCAGTGCTTTCAATAGTTTCTTCTGGCTTAGCACCCTTGAGTACTTCTTAGTATGTTTTGGGCTTACTAGATTCGTCCAATGTAGTATTTGCTTGGAAAGTAGTCTGCAACTTTTTATAGTCGCTGCTGTCGTTATCATCACTACTCTCCAGTTCCAAACTGGGCTGAGAACTGGTATCCTCATACATGATTACGTCAGAGATATCTCCAAAAATAACTGCTGCTTCGTGGTTAGCCGTAGTCAAGTTCTGCACATTGGTTGCCTGATGCGCAGGAACTTGTAGTGGCATTATAGTTACTACTTGGAAATCTCAGGAAGAAGTTACAAAACTAGAGATTGTGGTATCCATGGCAGACATATGGTGCTCAACGCTGTCCTTAACGCAGTCCTTTGGATGACGAGTTCATGACTCGCATCAACCTCTCTCTAAACAGGGCCTTGACCAGGCTCCACTGGTAAACCGAATCACCAGTTCGTGCCACCCAGCCCAAGTAGTCCTCGAGCTACCTGGGTATCTCCGTTGGTGCATCTTCTGAAACTCGACCAGCGCCTGCAGCATCTCCCCTGGGTTCTCCCTAGATGGATGTTATTTTGTTTATTAAAATTATAAAGTTAATTTTATTTTTTATTCTACGTTAGGTTGTACGTTACATTTTTTTAATATACTAGTAAGTTCAGGCGCGTTGCGTGCGCTCTCCCTTTACCTTGATTGTACCTATGCAATTAATATTGAAAATATTATGAATTTAAAAATAATTTTTTTATCCAATATTTTGTATTGAAACTTGGATTGTATTTATTTTAGTTTATTCCTACAACTCAAAAATTTGGAGGTTAGAAATTTATATATTCATATAAAGAAATTTATATATTTATATAAAGAAATGTTTGTAAAGTTTGAAATATGTTTAGAGAATGGAAACGCATCTTTTGGTCTCAAAAGTCGAAAAGGCGCATGTGCATTTCCGACTAAGACCACCAGACCCTTGCTCAAAGTTTACCAAAATGTCCTCACACAATGCAATACATGCTGAGGGATTGTATATCCAATTTCAGACCTTTTCAATCAGCCAGTGTTGGGGAAATAACTTTTTTTCTTGAAAATTTCTTGAAAAATACATAAAAAAGGCAGTAACTCAACACTTACTGATTATTTAGATCACAAATTCGATATATAATCCCTCAGCATGTATTGCATGATGTGCGTAAAGTTTGAAATATATTTAGAGAATGGAAACGCATCTTTTGGTCTCAAAAGGCGCATGTGCATTTCCGACTAAGACCACCAGACCCTTGCTCAAAGTTTACCAAAATGTCCTCACACAATGCAGTACATGCTGAGGGATTGCATATCCAATTTCAGACCTTTTCAGACAGTCAGTGTTGGGGAAATAACTTTTTTTCTTGAAAATTTCTTGAAAAACACATAAAAAAGACAATAACAACACTTGCTGATTATTTAGATCACAAATTCGAGATACAATCCCTCAACATATCTTGCATGGTGTGTGTAAAGTTTGAAATATGTTTAGAGAATGGAAACGCATCTTTTGGTCTCAAAAGTCGAAAAAGCGTGTGTGCATTTCCAATTTAGACCTCCTCACCCTCGCTTAAAGTTTATGAGAATGTTTACACACAATCCAGTACATGTTGAGGCATTGTATATTAGGTTTCAGATCTACTCAATCAGCCAGTTTGGAGGAAATTACTTTTCTTTCTTAAAAATTTCCTGAAAAAGCACAAAAATTGCAATATCTCCAGACTTGCTAATTATGTAGATCTGTAACTTGATAAACTGTCCCTCAGCATGTATTCCATTATGTATGGAAAGTTTAAGATACTTGTAGAGAATAGACCGGGATCTTTGGAACGAAATGTCGAAAAGCCGCATGTGTATTTGCGACAAAAACCTCCTCACACTTTCTCATAGTTTACCAGAATGTTCTCACACAATGCAATGCATGCTGAGGTATTGCATATTGAGTTTCAGATATACTCCATCAGCCAGTTTGGAGGAAATTACTTTTCTTTCTTAAAAATTTCCTGAAAAAGCACAAAAATTACAATATCTCCAGACTTGCTAATTATGTAGATCTGAAATTTGATAAACTGTCCCTCAGCATGTATTGCACGGTGTGTGTAAAGTTTAAGATATGTTGAGAGAATGGAAAGGGATCTTTGAACTGAAAAATCGAAAAAGCGCAAGTGCATTTCCAACTAAGGCCTCCTGACCATTGCTCAAAGCTTACCAGAATGTTAACACGCAATCCAATACATGTTGTGGCATTGTATATTAAATTTTAGATCTTTTCAATCAGCCAGTGTAGGGGAAATAACTTTTTTTCTTGAACATTTCTTAAAAAGAGCATATAAATTGCAATATCTCCACACTTGCTAATTATTTAGTCTGAAACATGATAAACAGTACCTCAGCATGTGTTACATAGTGTGTGTAAAGTTTGAAATATTTGTAGAGAATGGAAAGGGATCTTTGAAATGAAAAGTCGAAAAAGCGTGTGTGCATTTCCAATGTAGACCTCCTCACCCTCGCTTAAAAAGTATGAGAATGTTTACACACAATCCAGTACATACTGAGGCATTGTATATTAGGTTTCAGATCTACTCAATCAGCCAGTTTGGAGGAAATTACTTTTCTTTCTTAAAAATTTCCTGTAAAAGCACAAAAATTGCAATATCTCCAGACTTGCTAATTGTGTAGATCTGAAACTTGATAAACTGTCCCTCAGCATGTATTCCATTATGTATGGAAAGTTTAAGATACTTGTAGGGAATGGAAAGGGATCTTTGGAACGAAATGTCGAAAAAGCGCATCAAATATAATCTACAGTTACATCTACTTTTATAGGGTATAAGTTGGTTCAGACGTATGAGGTACGTCTTGAACTTAAGTACTCTGGTTAAAATGGCGTTGTTATTTGTACGACAGATCTGTCGTACAAATAACCTATAACCCACATAGAAACATGTAAAAACCACTGTTTTGAAAGTCTGATATGGAAGGAACTATAATTTCTTTAGTCAAACGTCAATCCTTGCCTATTTTTTCTTTAGTCAAACGTCAATTCTTCGACTAAAGAAAATTGAAGGTTAGATTTTACGTATATATAGGTATACCTATCTACAGCGATCTGGCGTACAAATAACAACGGCCTAAAATAAATAAATTCTTGAATGACTTACTTTTCTGTCTTACGTCTGCGAGTGGTCCAGGCGGCAGGCATACCGACGACACGTCGACGCAGCTCAGCTGGCCGCTGCCGTCGCTGCCATCGCCGACTCGCGAATCTTGCGATGCTACATATTACCCATATGGTACAATAATCTATTTTTTTTTTTTTAATATTATGCATAATCATGAGTGCATTGCCTTCCGTAATGACATTATGAATCATTCTGCAAAGCTTCACGTCGATATTTTAAGGCATCTGAGAATGGCATTTGAATGAAATTTTCGTTCAACAACCTTATAATTAATTATACAACTTACTGTTAATACATAGGCCGTAATAAAAAGTTATATTCAGCTGCTACGAAGTGCAGCGTCTGCAGCGCATGCGCTTATACCGCCATTTTACCATTCAAAATTTCGAAGTGGTGCCGAGCACAAATCTCATATTTTGTTCAAGGTTTGTGCAAAAACTAGCGCATTTTAAGACTCGAACCTTGGACACAATGAAATAATATAAAAAACTCTAGAAGAGTGTTCTCATTATTTTGCGTAATTCGGTCTACTTTCGTCGTCGTAACTCTCGAAATGCATGCGCGTTAGAGCGCCGGTGACCGGTCGATACGGCGTTGATGACTGTCACGCGCACATGGTGGGTGAGACCGAGGTACTGCAGCGATCGTACCTGATCGTACTTAGTAGACACTTAGGCAGCTTTTCCTGGTCTTTACTAGGCACTGCGAGCACGCTTGTTCTTCAGATCTTCTCGCGCTAAGATACTTACAAATGAAGTTCGGCCCGGCCTTTTTCGCGCACCATCCACGGCGCCGTGTTGTTACCGAGAGTCAAACGAGCAGACTAACTGCAGCGCATGCGCGTACGTACGCACACGGGCAAGGCCAACGTCGCTGCCGTCGCCAATATTTCGTAACTAGCGATACACATTACCCATATAGTAGTAGAAATCTATTATTTTTGTTTGCGAATTACGTAACATAATGAGAACACTCCTCTAAGTTTCGATATATTATACCTCTGTGCAAAGTTTCAAATCAAAATACTCATTGATTTTTGCATAAACTTTGAACAAAATTTCGAAGTGGTGCCGAGCACAATCTCGTATTTCATTCAAGGTTTTTGCAAAAATTAGCGCATTTTATGACTTGAATCTTGGACACAATGAAAGAATATAAAAAACTCTAGAAGAGTGTTCTCATTATTTTGCATAATTCGATCTACTTTTTTTGTTATTTAATCAAAACCAACCGCACATGACAATCGCTGCTCGGTCGGTAAAAGTTGACTATGGCTTCCCCTTAATACAGATGATTGCGTATGATATTTCACGTGCAAATAATATGCTAAATCCTGTAACGAATAATACAGAACTAACATTTTTTTCCGTAATCACGTAATCAAGTACATACTTAATCAAGTGACGGGAAGGTGATTAATCAGCCCTATTTTATCATGCTGATAGATATATGACTAGGCATGTGATTTGATACGTGATTAATCTCGGGATAAAGCATAAGATTATTTTTAGTAGGGTTCCGCCGTATAATTGATATTACATTCCTGGGTGTGATATTTATTCCTAAGTTAATTCTAATTTCTATTCATGAATAGTAAAAAAAAATATAAATTATTAAGTAAATTATACCTGAAAAGTCCTGGGGTCTCTCAATTAATAGTTCCTCTTTTCCTCAACGCCTTCCGCCGTATAATTGATATTATGTTTCCGGGAATGATATTTACTCTTCAAAGTTACTGGTGTCTCGCTATTTATAATTACTCTTTTCCTTTTATTGTATGTATTGTACTCCTTGGTTCTGTTAATTTCCTTAATACTCCTTGTTTTCTCAATGGATCTCGTAGCACTTTACTCAAATTGAATTTGTTTTCGCTGGTGCTTATTTTAATTTACTTCCGCATGTTCTTCACTCTCGGCGCTATACGCTCTTTATTTATAACATTAACTATCGCTACACTCTTAATTACAATATATGCCCTCAGGGCCAGACGAGTATATCTATATAAGAACACTTATCGGTTTCTTGGTTCACTCTGTACTGATCTTGAAAATCGTCACGCGTGCTTGCCCCCCTCTCTCTCTCTCTTTCTCCCTCTCACTTACGCTAACTGCGGAGACCGGTAGAGTAGGTTCGTGAAGTCAAGCCGGGACGTGCTGCCCCCACAGCACGTGTCGTATCTCGTGCCTCGACCGACACGTTGCCGCGTGATCAGCACACGAGATTTTCCTACAGCGACAAGCGAAATTCATGATCGCACCACCTAATGCATCTCCGGTTACCTTCGCTTATCGCAGCAGTAGCTATAGTGGCCTTCGCATACCGAGACGCTTTTAGGTGCAATAAATCCCCGACTCGGATTTTGTACCTTAAAAATGGGAGCTTTCATTAATAGATTTAAAACAGGGATTGTTACATGAACGCAACCAGATCATTCAATAAAAAAAATTAAAAATCAATACAAAAAAATAAAAAATCAATATATTAGTCCGAGTCGAAGATTCGTAACATAACACTGTTATGTCTAGTATACCAAGACACCTAGTTACGGTAGAGTTCACCAAGCAGCCATCGGTTGCAGCAACGACCTCTACACAAAAGGTAACAGAGATCGCCTCTGGAATATCCACGAAAGCGACGAAATCAACGCGAATATCTCACCGAAGCACAAAGTACAGCAAGTAAAAAGACAAACGAGAGCAGCAACTAAACAAACTAAGTTAATAGTAGATGAACAATAAAGCTTTTGATAATGAAATAAGTAACATTATACCAAATGAAATGGACTGCAGCAGCGATACTAGAATTATGAACGTTACCCTGAGAAATCATAAGTTTATTATTTTATTCGTGTATATGAGAAGTTTAAATGCCAATCACAACAAGCTTAAACTATTTTTAAATAAACTCAGAACAAATCCAAGTATTATTGTGTGTTCGGAAACGTGGCGACCTCACCATGGTGGATAACCAACCTGGATACAAATTGTATTACAACGAAAGTGAAATAAACAAAGCAGGCGGAGTTGCAATATACATTAAAAACAGTATCATAGAAAATACGGAAGTGATTAAAATTGATAGATTAAGTATCCTATGTACCGAAATTCTTATGAATAATAATGAATCAATTAGGATATCTGCAACATATATATCTCATTCTATTAAGAAGCCTGAATTTGTAAATACTATCAAGAATTATCTTTATAATAACATAAATATTAAAAATCATATGATAGTAAGTGATTTTAATATAGACACTATGTACAGAAATTTAGAATATGATGACAATATTAGTCATGAATTCCTAAATAACTTTGCAAGGAAAGAATATACACCATATTTTGTAGGAGTAACTAGATCAGCAAAAGACAATGTTGACGGAACCTGTATTGACAATATATTCCTAAAATCAAATTCTATAACTCCAAAATCATATAAACTCACAAAGCCTTTTAGTGACCATTATCCTTTATTAGTAGCTTTGGATAAAATCGCAATTAAAAAACAAAATCGTAAACCAAAAAATATCATTAGCAAAAATAAACTACAAAATAAATCTAGCTTAATGGAATGGAATGATATATTGTCAATAAGGGATCCAAACTATGCTGTCGATGCATTAATAAGCAAAATTAAAGACTATCTAAATAGTGCTACTGTTAATATACAATAACTCGGAAAAAAGTGACAGAAACATAATACCAAAAAAATACTGGATTACTACTACAATTATAATATCTTGTAATAGAAAGGAAATGTTATGTACATTATGGAAAAAAAATCCAAACTCTAAAGAACTAAAGAATTAATATAAGAATTATTATAATATTATTATTTAATAATATTTTGTTTCTTTAATTATTCTTCCAATGTTTTTATCCATTGAATATTGTAATCAAATGTAATGTTGTATCTTATTATTATGTTTTTGTAATTATATTATCTTTGTAATGTTATATCGATTTTTCCGATACGGGCGTACACCCCGTAAAACGCACTCATTTGGGGTGGAAAAGACTTTTCTTGTATTAAATTGTTAGTTTTTGATGTCAGACAATTTTCGCTATGGTGAAATTATAAGTTTCTCCCGAGTAGCGGTCGTGCCTAAAAATAGGCTTTTTCGAGAGAAATGCATTTTTTTAAAAACTGCATTTTTCAGTAAAAAGTGCATAACTTGTGCACTTTTTATATTTTTTTAAATAACATAAAGAACATGAAAGAAGGCTCAAACCTTAGTGAAATTATGTGTTACAGGCTGAAAAGCTTAAAAAGCTGGTGAAGCAGTAGCTGTTTGAAAATTACATTCAGAACATTTTTTCTAAGTAAGGATTTTCTCGGAATTTTTCGGCATTGCTCAACGCATGAAATTTTGATGCAACAAAAAAATAAAAATATACGGGTCAACTAATTTTTGAAAAAGAACATGAATACTTAATTCCAAAAATATCGGTGATATAGGCATACACGGTCTACCTGATTTGAAGTGGATTCGACCATATAACAGATTATACGACTTTCTAAAAAATGTAATATAATATCAGATGCCAAATATGGATTTGTAAAAGGTGGAGGTACAACTGACGCACTAAACAGAATTCCGGACATTATATATACCAACTTAAATAAGAGTATCCTACTAATAGTCACATTTATAGAAATTACAAAGGCTTTTGACACAGTTAACCATAAGCTATTAATTGAAAAACTTGAAAGATATGGGATAAGGGGCAAAACTTTGTAATTATTAACTTTCTAATAGAGAACAAAGAGTTAGGATACTAGACCAAAAAAGTATTGAAAAAGAAATTGAAACCGGAGTTCCACCAGAAACTGTACTAGGACCATTATTTTTTATACTATATGTTCATAATCTATTGTTAGATATGTAAAGAAGCACTATTCTATTCTATGTGAATGACAACGTTGTCATCGCTGTTGACAACACGTCGACATCCGCGTGGAAAAAAATTAAAACAAATTTTTAGAACATATAGCAAACTGGTTAGCCATAAACAAACTATCCTTCAATACCAATAAAACTGTCTACATGACTACGGGTAACTATAGTGATAGTGTGCCAAGAAAAATCGAAATAGATATACACAAACAGAAAATCAAAAGATTGATGAGCCACAAATACCTAGGGGGTTAATATTTGATTATAACACGAAATGGGATAAGCACATTGAATATATTATAAATAAAACAATATACTTAGTTTACATTTTTGCAAAAATCAAAAAGTTTATGGATACAAAAACACTAATGACAATATACTATGCCTTCTTTCATAGTATGATAAATTATGGAATAATTTCCCGGGGTGGAACAGAACACACAATCACCACCATTATGTAGATAATTAAAAATATACTTTATACTTTGTATTGAAGTGCACTATTCTACATTTATATGACATCTGAATTTTTTTAACAAAAAATCATTATAAGGAACTACCATTGAATTGTCTACAAGAATTTTATCTATTTTATTTTTTATTCTGTAAGTATGATTATCAGCTTTATTGTCTCGTCTTCTGTATAAAGGATATCCATTTTTTTGATATGCTGTTACATTTTGAAATCTTTTAGGGAAATTTTTTTTTACATATGACTTTATTCTCTATATAACACGGAGATTTTTTATTGTATGGTCCATGTAACATATGTTTAATTACCAACTATGCTGTTCAACTGAACATGTCATCTTAAAATGATCATAACTCTCGAAGGAAAAACCGTAGATGACCATTCAAAAATGGATTTCAAAGGGGAAGAGTAGTACTAGATGATACTATTACTAAGATAAAGCTAAAAGTTTTTCTAGAGCTTGTACATCTTAAAAGTGGCCAAAAACGCAATTTTTTGAGTACATAACCTCAAATATCTCAAACTCCTGACATGATGGGTCGATTCTGAGCCCGGATTCTGATTCTACCAAAAATTACTTCGGAAATAACTTCCAGTTTTTCAAGAACAACGACAATCATTTTTTTTCAGACTTGTGTTATTGATCTTCAGTTGTAGTTTTGGAAATATTAAACGCATATATATCTTTACCACTATCTCTCTGTCTCTGTTCCTGTCTTTGTCTCCATATTCTATAAGAATATACGTCTTGACTGCTTTTTATAGTAATAGTAATAGTCATTTATTGTAAATATATAATTAAGTCACTCTAATAGTGTATAATAGTGTATATAATACAAAAGAATAACCAATATGTTACGTGACAACTTTTTGGCTTTACCTTTTTTCTTTAATTGGTTAAAATTATAATGAATACAATGATTTTCATTGGAACGTATATTTTCCCCGCAGTAAAATTTTAAAATTTGTATACGCGATTCTAGTTAAGAGCTTATCGCCCAAAGCTGCAACAAGTTGCGTCCACGCAGCACTCTCCCCTCGTAGCCGAAAATCGCATTCCTACACGCGCCGAGTAATAAGCCCCTTAGCGGCGATAAGCGTTGCACAGCGGTGCAACATTGTCGTCAAGGGGCATATGGTGCGTGGGTGCGAGAGAGAAAGCGAGCACAATTAGGGGGCAAGGCGACGCGCAGCTCGACGATGCCACGCCAACTCGGCAGTCAGAAATTAGCAGCCTTCACGCTTAGACTAAGCGAAGTCTACTAGAATCAGTTTTTATATATACGTTGAAAGAGTCGCAGTGGCCAAAATTATTTTTTTACAGTTTTCTTTTTATCGCACATGTTTCTACATTATCAAAAAAAACCCGGATCATCAGTTTTGTTTTAATAATTCCATCATAGTATAACGCATTATAATACTGCGAATATTACTACACTCAAATACAAATCGCACGCAGATCCTATCGAACTCGGACTATCAACAATAATAATCAAATAATTTGCAACCACAGTAGAGAAACAGCACTAGAGTGATTCACCATTTACACAAAGTAAGTTGCCTTTCGTATCATATTACTGTTTCCTTAATGTATAGAGTTCTCCGAACAAAGTTGTGAATTAGCGCGCGGTAGAAATTTGTGTATGTGTGTAGGCCGCGAGTGTTACCCTTGCCGCAATAAAAGGGGTTTTATTGAGGAATCCCGAGTCCTTGAAGTGAGAATAACTAACTAGTCCTCAGATCAGAGTTGTTGGTTCCTAGTCTCATCCGTCAGCTGGTTAAATAATATAAGGCTGTTAGTTGTTCCATTCCAAGGCTCGTACCAGATACCAAAGGCGATTCATTGAACTCGGTAGTGCTATTCGACAGGGGAAGCACCTCCACCAGATCATTTTTGGTAGTAGAAGCTCCTTCGAGTAGGTCGCTGGGGAGATTGTGACGGAGCCCTCTCTACGTCTCCTTTTTTTTCCTCTTCCCTAGTTGCACCCCTAGAATCGATAGGATAATAAGTAAACAAATAAGATTTAGGATAATCTACCCGGCATAAGCGCATTGATTTCTTTTTTTTCTTTTTTTTACTTTTCTTTTACTCTTTATTATTATATATAAAGTTCATCATAAATATCGATATCTCGCTTATCAATATAATACCTTGTATGTACGTCAAATAAGCCTCAGCTCTAAGTCGCATATTAAAATAGTCATTACATACATATACCATCAGTGAGAGGTATACCATGCATGTACTCATAAGTGCGTATGTACCCGTGAACTGATGTTAGCCGCTTGTACGCATACAATTAATATCCCGCTTTTTTTCTTTTTTTTTTGACTCACCTCCCTGCAATAAGCAGGGAATTGCGGTCTTGCTCCCTGTAGTGGTGGATGAAGGCCAGGTGACATCCTCAACTGTCCTGCTTCCCCTTGTACCTTCTCTTTCCTCGCCTTATAGGAGTTCAGATTATTCGACAAGAGTCGAAGCTCGAAGGAGTGCCAGTCAACCCTTCGCCTTTCCTTAATCGACACCTAGCATCATCCCCTCCGCAGATACTGGTGAGTGTAGCACGACAGCGGAGCACATGGGAACATCCTAGTGACGCAGCCTGATCCGATGGAGCCACACAGGTTTTAAACACAAAATGCAGTGAAGCATCAAGTGGATTAGGATCTAGATGCATATATACACACTCACATTATATATATATATATATATATATATATATATATAAACACAGCAGTATGCCTCACTATGCATACACATATGTAGGCGCATAAATACAAATACACTACAACTGAAGCATTATACTGGGTGGAAGGAGTCCTCTGGCCTTGACCCGCACCTTCAGGTTTCCTCTCTGCTGTAACTAGAAGAAATCAAAGGAAAAACAACATGACACAGAGTACTCAGCCCTTCTTGTTGGGATTTTAAACTAATAAATAACCATCAAAAAGGAGGCACTTAACTGACATCGGAGATATCCTCGCCGCAGAGATCCGCTCAACCAGGTATCGAATATCTCGCGTCTTTCCACCTCCTTCCGTTCTCTCGGACAACACCCTCCTCGTGCCACCCGGGTGTCCAGCGTCGTCGTTCGGCTGCCGCGGGAAGCGAGACGGCTGTTCAGCTGCTTTTGCCTGCGACTATAGCTCTACATAGAAGGTCGCGCGCCACCCGCGACATATACGACTATACGACGGTGCTGCGCCGCCTCTCCGACATCAAGGTGCGTTCACATAGGGACATAGTATTAGGGTCGCGCTTGGTTTAAATTATAGTAGTTAACGTTTAGACAGTCTAGTTTATACTTCACGCCACGAGACAGGCTCTTATATATCCACGCTTACACAAATAAGTAATAACGGGTATCATCACACTTCGTGATTCTCTACTGTGGTGTCCCCAATAGGGGGTTAACGTGTCATCATTTCTGCAAAGGGGCTTTAGTGTATTTCAGAAGAAGGATCCCGGGATATAATCATTAGTTAAGTTTAATTAGTTTTCTTGAACCTTAAGGCGCGTTTACATAGGCGTAAGACGGGAATTGCCGAACTCCTTTGAGGAATTAGGGTTTAGTTTTAGTTTGGCATTTTTGGATTGTATAAATAATTATAATAAAGGGATAAGAACTTGAAATAATTTCACAGGTCTGTTAATTTTTTATTGTTCACTCGAGTAGCCCTACAATCATACCCTAATCCTTCTAATCTCCGGAATTTTATTGGACATAATCGCTCCACTGAACTATCCCCTATATCGCACGCTTATGGGGGCGTGCGACGAATAAGCTGAGAACGAGAGGTCCTCGTGAGAGCAAGGTGGACGGATGCCTTGTGAACGTCATCCAATCAGAAACTGTCTTTGACGCAGGTAACAGAACAAGAAGTTAGTAGGTCAAAGGAAGTGTTACGATATGAGATCTGTTTATATCGTAACACAATATAAAAACAATTTAAATTTAAATACAATAATCCTTTGTCCCTTATCATATCTTCTAGTTGCCGGCATGCCCATTCCTTCTTCTTCCTCCTGATACACCACTTGTATTCCTTTCTGCTTTTTTTATACCTTTCTTCCCCACCTCTTCTCTCATCTGGCTCCATATTCCACATCCTTGCTTCATCTCTTTCGAGTTTTCCTTATATCTTCTTACTGCTTCTTCTGACCAATCTACTACAGCTTTTCCCTCCTCTACCTCTTCTTCTGTCCTGCTACAGCCTTCTACCTCTATCTTCAGCGTTCCTTCTACACTATCCTCTTCATTAAGTCCCTTCCTTCCTCGTTCGTCATCACATAATCTATCATCGACGTCCCTCCTCCCCACATACGTGTATTTGCCTTCATCATCTTCTTCCATGCTCCCGTTTATAATATGTAGTCCCATGCTATTTACCTTACCCAGCAACTCCTTTCCTTCTTTATTTATCACTTTGTCTTTTCTATTCCTTTTATCTTCTTCTCCTGCTCTTCCACATTCTCTTGCCGTTCTTGCGTTGAAGTCTCCTCCCAGCAGAACAGGGTCTCCTTTATTTCTCTCTAGCATCTTTTCTATTAGCTTATAATAGGCTATAATAAGTAATAATATTAATAAAAGTAATAATATTACTTTAATATGTTCTTATATTATAATATTACATAATTTTGATTCTTTTAGTTCGACATCAATTTATATTTTATTATTAGATTTTGTATTATATTTTTATAATTATATGATCTTTGGAATGTTATATTGATTTTTCTGATCTTATTTAGCTATTGTATTTAATATTTGTGTCAAATCGAATTCTGTTAAATAATAAGCGAAAATTGACTATATTAAGTGAATTGAGGCATTAAAAATTACGTTTATATAGGTTTAGGTGATCACGAATTGATTGTACATGAAAATGTTAAATGGGATAAGGTTTGTTTAAATGTTATCTATAACTTTGCATTTAATATTTTTGGGTGAAGCCAAATCCTTCAACAATAACCGAAAATCGACTATTTTATGTGTATTTAGGCATTGAAAAAATGGTTTTTATAGATCTAACTCGTCAGGAATTGATTATACGTTAAAATGTTAAATGAGAAAAAGTTTTGTTGAAATATTATCTACAACTTTTGTGTTTAACATTTTTGTGTAAAGTTAAATCCTATCAAGTTATAGCTGAAAATCTTCCATTTTTAATGGTTTTTAGCTATTTTTCGCTATTTTATGAAGAAAATATTACTCCCAGAAAAAATTTTTCAGTATAAAAAATATGTCCTTTAATTAACTTAAATTAATTTGAATTATATATTAAAGTACTACACAAAATAAAAATGGCTGAGAAGGTAAGTAAAAGTGGTAAATGAATAAAAACTGCATAAAAATGAAAAATTTATAATAAAATGTAATAGATAAAAATAGCATGTTTAAAAATATAAAAATGTAAGATAACATAAACATTAGTTGATAATACATACAAAATGTAAAAAATTGTAAACAAAAGAAAAAATACGTAATAGAATGTATAAAAATGTAAATAAACAAAAAATACGCAATAAAATGTAAAAGAATTTAAAAAAACGTGTAAAAGTGTAACAAAATATAATAAAGCGTAGGAATATGTACAAAAATATAAAATGACGCTAAAAAGTATAACAAAATATAAAAATCCATCAAAAAGTATAATAAAGTATAATTATGTGTAAGAATATGTAATAAAAAGTAAAACAAATATAAATGACGTGAAAAAATTGTAACAAAATATAATAATATGTAAGATTTTGGTTTGTAAAGGCGCTTATGGTAGAGTGTGAATCATAATTTTGTATCTTGAAACTAATGGCCAATTGTCTACCAGGAAAGGTTTAAATAAATGGACACCATTTATTTTTAACGACGTTTCGGACACTTTTTTTGTGTCCCTCTTCAGGTGCTCTATATTTAACAAAAACCATTTACATAATAAATATATACAGTATGTTGAACTTACAAATTTTACACAACAAAACGTAGTTTTTACAATCATTTCCAATTCAAAATAATTACATATTTATTAAAAACTAATCACTTAAATATTAATAAATCACAATTCGCAACTCTAAACAATTTATGTATACAAGGTACACTTACATTACGTCAAGATGTAATAATAACGGGAGACTGTCCGTTTCGTCAATGCTTTAAATTTCGGCAAACGGTCTATATATACTAATCTACTATAATTGTGTGTGTATATTTTGTGTGTATAAAAGTATATAAAACGATGTGAGACAGGTGGGGATAGCGTTGGACGATTCGGAGCCGAGGCGAGGTATCAGGGGAGCACGTCATAGTGTAAGTCATCCTAATGACACGGTACTCAAAACATACACGAATGTTGTGTTGGATATTATATGCTCACCCAACGTACTCTCCTAATATACCCGTTCGACTTTACAAAGTTTTAATACATAGTAAAAGTTATATTAAGCTAAATTTCGCAGTTATTAGTTTATTGATTTCAAATTGTTTGTTTATATAATCTTTTTGTTGATGAATGAAGAATGTTTCTGAAAAAAGTCTTTTTCCGTTATTTATTTCTGTATCTAAGATTTTAATATTGTCAAAATCTATTGTATGATTGTTATTTTCAGTGTGCGCAAATAAGGAAGATTTATCATCTTTATCAAGATATTTTTTTCTATGCTCTTTTATTCGTACATTTAATCGTCTACCTGTTTGTCCCACATACGTTGCTTCGCAATTTTTACAATTGATTTTATACACCACATTGTTTTTATTGTATTTTTCTTCTTTATCTTTTCCTAATACTATTACATTATTTAGTTTATTTATGGTACTAAACACAACATTAATATTAAGTTTTTTAAAAAAAAATTTCGTAAAACATTCTAACTCATTAACAAACGGTAAACATATAATCCCATCGTAGGTTTTTTGTTATTTGGAGCTGTTATCTGAACTTTGTAACAATTTTAAGCGTTTCTTTATGTGAAAATCAACTAAATTATGTGGATAATTATTGTTTTTTAAAACATATTTGATAAATTCTGTATTTTCTTTGTGAAATCTATTGTGCGATAATTTTATTGCTCTATCAAGGAGACAGTATATGATAGCTATTTTGTTACTTGTCGGGTGATGCGAATTGAAATTGAGATATCTTCCTGAAAAGGTAGGTTTTCGATACCAATTAGTTATTATATTACTTTTATCGTTTATTATAATTTTTCTGTCCAAAAAACTAATGCTATTATTTTCAGAATGTTCAACAGTGTAAGTTTGTGTCATAAGAGTTGAAAATTTGTAACGTATCGCGTATATTATTTTTCGGTATACAAAGAACAATATCATCCACATAACGGTAATGAAATAGCGGTTTTTCTTGAAGTTTATTGATACATGAGTTTTCTAAATCTTCCATAACTATGTTAGATAATATAGGGCTTAACGGATTTCCCATAGCGGATCCGAATGTTTGTCTACAAAAATTGCCATTAAATTGAAAATAATTATTGTTTAGGATGAATTTAATTACTTTAAGAAATTCGGTACAGATCATATTTATTCTATTGTGAATTTGATGCCACCTTCTTTCTATCGCTTTGTATACTAGGTATTCAGGAACATTTGTAAAAAGACTTACGACATCAAAACTCACTATTTCATAATTATATGGTATTTTGATATTTTCAAGTTTTTCTTTTAGCTTTAATCTATTATCTATATGTGATGACGGGGTTTTTAAATTATTTTGTAGGAGTTGAGCAAAAAACTTTGAAACGTAGTAAGTAGGAGATTTAGAAAACTCATGCATCAATAAACTTCAAGAAAAACCGCTATTTTATTACCGTTATGTGGATGATATTGTTTTTTGTATACCGAAAAATAATATACGCGATACGTTACAAATTTTCAACTCTTATGACACAAACTTACACTGTTGAACATTCTGAAAATAATAGCATTAGTTTTTTGGACATAAAAATTATAATAAACGATAAAAGTAATATAATAACTAATTGGTATCGAAAACCTACCTTTTCAGGAAGATATCTCAATTTCAATTCGCATCACCCGACAAGTAACAAAATAGCTATCATATACTGTCTCCTTGATAGAGCAATAAAATTATCGTACAATAGATTTCACAAAGAAAATACAGAATTTATCAAATATGTTTTAAAAAACAATAATTATCTACATAATTTAGTTGATTTTCACATAAAGAAACGCTTAAAATTGTTACAAAGTTCAGATAACAGCTCCAAACAACAAAAAACCTACGATGGGATTATATGTTTACCGTTTGTTAATGAGTTAGAATGTTTTACGAAAAATTTTTTTACAAAACTTAATATTATGTTTAGTACCATAAATAAACTAAATAATGTAATAGTATTAGGAAAAGATAAAGAAGAAAAATACAATAAAAACAATGTGGTGTATAAAATCAATTGTAAAAATTGCGAAGCAACGTATGTGGGACAAACAGGTAGACGATTAAATGTACGAATAAAAGAGCATAGAAAAAAATATCTTGATAAAGATGATAAATCTTCCTTATTTGCGCACACTGAAAATAACATTCATACAATAGATTTTGCCAATATTAAAATCCTAGATACAGAAATAAATAACGGAAAAAGACTTTTTTCAGAAGCATTCTTCATTCATCATCAAAAAGATTATATAAACAAACAATTTGAAATCAATAAACTAGCGAAAGAATATAATATATTAATTAATAACTGCGAAATTTAGCTTAATATAACTCTTACTATGTATTAAAACTTTGTAAAGTCGAACGGATATATTAGGAGAGCACGTTGGGTGAGCATATAATATCCAACACAATATTCGTGTATGTTTTGAATACCGTGTCATTAGGATGACTTACACTATGACGTGCTCCCCTGATACCTCGCCTCGGTCCGAATCGTCCAATGCTATCGCCACCTGTCTCACATCGTTTTATATACTTTTATACACACAAAAAATACACACACAATTACAGTAGATTAGTATATATAAACCGTTTGCCGAAATTTAAAGCATTGACGAAACGGACAGTCTCCCGTTATTATTACATCTTGACGTAATGTAAGTGTACCTTGTATACATAAATTGTTTAGAGTTGCGAATTGTGATTTATTAATATTTAAGTGATTAGTTTTTAATAAATATGTAATTATTTTGAATTGGAAATGATTGTAAAAACTACGTTTTGTTGTGTAAAATTTGTAAGTTCAACATACTGTATATATTTATTATGTAAATGGTTTTTGTTAAATATAGAGTACCTGAAGAGGGACACAAAAAAGTGTCCCAAACGTCGTTAAAAATAAATGGTGTCCATTTATTTAAACCTTTCCTGGTAGACAATTGGCCATTAGTTTCAAGATAAAAAAATAATATGTAAGAATTGGTAAAAAAGAAAAGGTAAAAAACTGTAAAGTAATTTTACAATTAATGATATAAATGAAAAAGTAATAAAATGTAAACAAATGTAAGCAAATGTAAGACACTAAAAAAAAATTAGAAATTGTAATAAAATGTAAGAATCTGTACGAAAACGTAAAAACCGTCCGAAATCCAACAAAAAAGTACATTTAGTTACATTTGTGTACATTTTATTATATTTTCTTCCCCTAATTTACATTTTCTTACCTTTTGTTATATTTACTTACGGTTTTTTTACATTTGATAGTGGAGATTACCAGGGATTACATTAAATATCAGTTCTAATTTAGTATTAAAATTGATAGAACTAAGAGTACATTGAAATTAGGTTATACTCCATAAAATTCTATACGTAAATTACTTATTGAATTCTATTTGTATTGAAGTCGATAAATGAAGTCGTAAATTACGTATATTGAATTCTATTTGTATTAAATTTTATTCAATTATATTCAATAGCAGTCCTAGTGTAGCGTATTCAAATTTATAGAGTGAAAGTAAATTGAAATTAGGTTAAACTCATTTCGAATCGATAATCTAATTGCTACTTGCATTTTATCCGCATTTAAATCGATTCAATCCGATTAAGTTTTAATCGAGTGAGTATATGGCAAATCAATTAAATTTAATAAGTCAATAAAAGTCGATTAAAATCGATTAAGTCGATCGAATTGATTCCAATTGATTCAATCGGCTATTGTTATGTTTGAATCGAATTGAATACTAATTTCTGGATAAATGTTCTATCGTTTTTAATCATACATCCTATATGAGACTATACATTGAGTCAACTTGACATGTCAATTGGTATCAAGTATCAGTCTCAATATGGATTCAATTTTTTTTTATCGACTTGAACGGGCTATTTTTAGCAGGGTCTATACACAGATGGCGGGAGAGCACTATCTCTCTCCTTCGCTCTTACCATCGCCGCTGGCACCTCTAACCGCGGCTCGCCAGCTCGACAACGTAACCTGCCGGGACGTCCCTTTGTCCCGACGCCAATTCTTCGTCGCGCCTCTTCGAGTAGTAGTCCAGAGGAGGCGAGAGGATACTTCCAGAAATGCGCCTATCAAAGATTTGCCTCGCGCGCTGCTGCCGGCATACGTGGTCGACGCCATTTTGAGCGTGGTCACTTCGGCTACGGCCGTTCCTGCACATCGTATTCACCACTGTTACCGCTTATGCTGCCTAGTCGTCAACGCTATGGACAAGCGGCTATCAGCTAAATCGAGCATCTCTACCTCTTGCAGTACTGTCGTGACGTCGTAGCACCCACTGCTGTACCGGCACTCATCACCTCATGCTCGCAGTGACACCACAACTTCATTTTCGAGACCTGTTCCTGTAACATTCATGATTACTGCTAAGCTGCATCGTCGAGAACATCTCTACATCTACGTCTTCAAGACTGCTGTTCCAGCTGTTTTTACACTTGTTTCACCATATCTGCTGTTCTAGCTGTATCATCCCCCATTAGCATCCGACTCTCAACGACATACTCTGAGCAGCTCAAGGTCACGTCGTTGCTGATACAGCTGCACCGGATCAGGATGACAGGTTATGGAGAGGCTCTGGAGCATCTGATATGTGAGATCGTTTCAATTTCTAATTATCTTATTTCTGAACGCTGCTCAATGAGAATTACAGCTTAAGTGAAACTCATGAGCTTAATGTAACTTAATAAGTCACGTCAATGATCTTAATTTAGATCTACAATTGGTTTAGTAAATTTGCTTGAATATTTTCATTTCAACTTTAAATCATTTTCATTTAACGATGTGTCTGAAGTTCTGAACGTTCATCGTGAACGAAATATCGAAAATTTCCAAATTCAGTTTTTTTTATATTCTATCCTAGAGATATGCATAAAACATGTATAAACTGCAAAATAAGTTATTTCCAAAGTGATCATCCCCCCAAATCATCCCTAAAACCACCCCGACCAGACAATACATTAAAAAAAAAATTGATACCATCTCAGTTTATTAACTTAAGACAAATTTTATGGCTGATATTTCTTCCAGTAGTTGCCGTAGCCTTGCAAAAAAATTGGGGATACGAAATTCGATCCGGAACCTTTCGCTTAGGGGGTGCAAAGGGGCTAAAATAGCCGAAAATACACGAAAAATAACGTGAAAAAATCATCTCTCGCAAGTTTATTAATTTAAGACAAATTTTATGACTGATATTTCTTGCAGATGTTGTCATAGCCCCGCAGAAAAATTGGAGATATGAAATTCGATCCGGAACCTTTCGCTTAGGGGGTGCAAAGTTGCTAAAATAGCCGAAAATACACGAAAAATAAGGTGAAAAAATCATCTCTCGCGAGTTTATTAATATAAGACAAATTTTATGGCTGATATTTCTTCCAGATGTTGCCATAGCCTTGCAAAAAAATTGGTGATAAGAAATTCGATCCAGAACGTGTCGCTTGGGGGGTGCAAAGGGACTAAAATAGCGGAAAATACTCGCAAAACACCGAGAAAAAAATCATCTCTCGCGAGTTTATTAATTTAAGACAAATTTTATGGCTGATATTTCTTTCAGATGTTGCCATAGCCTTGCAAAAAAATTGGGGATATGAAATTGGATCCGGAACCTTTCGCTTAGGGGGTGGAAAGGGGCTAAAATAGCTGAAAATACACGAAAAATAACGTGAAAAAATCATCTCACAGCGAGTTTATTTGTTTGAGCCAAATTTTATTGCTGATATTTCTTGCAGATGTTACTATAGCCTGGCAAAAAATTGGTGATAAGAAAATCGATCCGGAACGTGTCACTTAGGAGGTGCAAAGGAGCTAAAATATCCGAAAATACATAAAAAATAACATGAAAAAATCATCTCTCGCGAGTTTATAAATTTAAGACAAATTTTATGGCTGATATTTCTTCCAGATGTTGTCATAATATTGCAAAAAAATTGGGGATATGAAATTCGATCCGGAACCTCTCGCTTAGGGGGTGCAAAGGGGCTAAAATAGCCGAAAATACACGAAAAATAACATGAAATAATCATCTCTCGCGAGTTTATTAATTTAAGACAAAGTTTATGGCTGATATTTCTTACAGATGGTGCCATAGTCTTGTAAAAAAAATGGTCGTAAGAAATTCGAACCGGGACGTGTCGCTTGGGGGGTGCAAAGGGACTAAAATAGAGGAAAATACTCGCAAAACACCGAGAAAAAAATCATCTCTCGCGAGTTTATTAATTTAAGACAAATTTTAGGGTTGATATTTCTTCCAGATGTTGTCATGACCATGCAAAAAAATTGGGGATATGAAATTCGTTCCGGAACCTTTCGCATGGGGTGTGCAAAGGGACTAAAAAAGCGGAAAATACACGAAAAATAACGTGAAAAAATCATCAATCGCGAGTTTATTAATTTGAGCCAAATTTTATGGCTGATATTTCATGCAGATGTTACTATAGCCTAGTGAAAAAATTGGCGATAAGAAATTCGATCCCGAACGTGTTGCTTGGGGGGTGCAAAAGGACTAAAATACCGGAAAATACTCGCAAAACACCGAGAAAAAAATCATTTCACGCGAGTTTATTAATTTAAGACAAATTTTATTTCTGATATTTCTTCCAGATGTTGTCATAACCTTGCACAAAAATTGGGGATATGAAATTCGATCCGGAACCTTTCACTTAGGGGGTGCAAATGGGCTAAAATAGCCGAAAATACACGATAAATAACGTGAAAAAATGATCTCTCCCGAGTTCATTAATTTAAGACAAGTTTTATGGATGATATTTCTTCCAGATGTTGCCATAGTCTCCTAAAAAAATTGGTGATAAGAAATTCGATACGGGACGTGTCGCTTGGGGGGTGCAAAGGGACTAAAATAGCCGAAAATACACGAAAAATAACGTGAAAAAATCATCTCTCGCGAGTTTACTAATTTAAGACAAATATTTTTTTCTGACATTTCTTCCAGATCTTGTCATAACCTTGCAAAAAAATTATGGATAAAATTCGATCCGGAACCTTTCGCTTAGGGGGTGCAAAGGGGCTTAAATTGCCGAAAATACACGAAAAATAACGTGACAAAATCATCTCTCGCGATTTTATTAATTTATGATAAATTTTATGGCTGATATTTCTTCCAGATGTTGTCATAACCCTGCAAAAAAATTGGGGATATGAAATTTGATACGGAACCTTTCACTTAGGGGGTGCAAATGGGCTAAAATAGCCGAAAATACACGAAAAATAAAGTGAAAAAATGATCTCTCGCGAGTTTATTAATTTAAGACCAGTTTTATGGCTGATATTTCTTCCAGATGTTGTCATAACCTTGCAAAAAAATTAGGGATATGAAATTCGATCCGGAACCTTTTGCTTAGGGGGTGGAAAAGGGCTAAAATAGCCGAAAATACACGAAAAATAATGTGAAAAATCATATCTCGCGAGTTTATTAATTTAAGACAAGTTTTATGGCTTATATTTCTTCCAGATGTTGCCAAAATCTTGTAAAAAAAATTGGTCGTAAGAAATTCGATCCGGGACGTGTCGCTTGGGGGGTGCAAAGGGATTCAAATAGCGGAAAATACTCGCAAATCACCGAGAAAATAACCATCTCTCGCGAGTTTATTAATTTAAGACAAATTTTAGGGCTGATATTTCTTCGAGATGTTGTCGTAACCCTGCAAAAAAATTGGGGATATGAAATTCGTTCCGGAACCTTTCGCTTGGCGGGTGCTAAGGGACTAAAATAGCGGAAAATACACGAAAAATAACATGAAAAAATCATCAATCGCGAGTTTATTAATTTGCGCCAAATTTTATGGCTGATATTTCTTGCAGATGTTACTATAGCCTTGTGAAAAAATTGGTGATAAGAAATTCGATCCGGAACGTCTCGCTTTGGTGGTGCAAAGGGGCTAAAATAGCCGAAAATACACGAAAAATAACGTGAAAAAATGATCTCTCGCGAGTTTATTAATTTAAGACAAGTTTTATGGCTGATATTTCTTCCAGATGTTGCCATAGTCTCCTAAAAAAATTGGTGATAAGAAATTCGATCGGGGACTTGTCGCTTGGGGGGTGCAAAGGGACTAAAATAGCCGAAAATACACGAAAAATAACGTGAAAAAATCATCTCTCGCGAGTTTATCAATTTAAGAAAAATTTCTTTTTCTGATATTTCTTCCAGATGTTGTCATAACCTTGCAAAAAAATTAGGGATATGAAATTCGATCAGGAACCTTTCGCTTAGGGGGTGCAAAGGGGCTAAAATAGCCGAAAATACACGAAAAATAACGTGAAAAAATCATCTCTCGCGAGTTTATTAATTTAAGACAAGTTTTATGGCCGATATTTCTTCCAGATGTTGCCATGGTCTTGTAAAAAAATTAGTGATAAGAAATTCGATCCGGGACGTGTCGTTTGGTGGGTGCAAAGGGACTAAAATACAGGAAATACTCGCAAAACACTGAGAAAAAAATCATCTCTCGCGAGTTTATTAATTTAAGACAAATTTTATGGCTGATATTTCTTCCAGATGTTGTCATAGTCTCGCAAAAAAATTGGGTATATGAGATTCGATCCGGAACCTCTCGCTTAGGGGGTGCAAAGGGACTAAAGTAGCCGAAAATACACGAAAAATAACGTGAAAAAATCATCTCCCGCGAGTTTATTAATTTAAGACAAATTTTATGGCCGATATTTCTTCCAAATGTTGTCATATAACCTTGCAAAAAAATTGGGGATATGAAATTCGTTACGGAACCTTTCGCTTAGGGGGTGCAAAGGGACTAAAGTAGCCGAAAATACACGAAAAATAACGTGATAAAATCATCTCTCGCGAGTTTATTAATTTAAGACAAATTTTATCGCTGATGTTTCTTGCAGATGTTGTCATAACCCCCCTGCAAAAAAATTGGGAATATGAAATTCGATCCGGAACGTGTCGCTTGGTGGTTGTAAAGGGACTAAAATAGCGGAAAATACTTGCAAAACATCGAGAAAAAATCATCTCTCGTGATTTTATTAATTTAGGACAAATCTTATGGCTGATGTTTCTTCCAGATGTTGTCACAGACTCGCAAAAAAATTGGAGATATGAAATTCGATCCGGAACCTTTCGCTTAGGGGGTGCAAAGGGGCTAAAATAGCCGAAAATACACGAAAAATAACGTGAAAAAATCATCTCTCGCAAGTTTATTAATTTAAGACAAATTTTATGACTGATATTTCTTTCAGATGTTGTCATAGCCCCGCAGAAAAATTGGAGATATGAAATTCGATCCGGAACCTTTCGCTTAGGGGGTGCAAAGGTGCTAAAATAGCCGAAAATACACGAAAAATAAGGTGAGAAAATCATCTCTCGCGAGTTTATTAATTTAAGACAAATTTTATGGCTGATATTTCTTCCAGATGTTGCCATAGCCTTGCAAAAAAATTGGTGATAAGAAATTCGATCCAGAACGTGTCGCTTGGGGGGTGCAAAGGGACTAAAATAGCGGAAAATACTCGCAAAACACCGAAAAAAAATCATCTCTCGCGAGTTTATTAATTTAAGACAAATTTTATGGCTGCTATTTCTTTCAGATGTTGCCATAGCCTTGCAAAAAAATTGGGGATATGAAATTGGATCCGGAACCTTTCGCTTAGGGGGTGGAAAGGGGCTAACATAGCTGAAAATACACGAAAAATAACGTGAAAAAATCATCTCACAGCGAGTTGATTAACTTAAGGCAAATTTTATGTCTGATCTTTCTTCTAGATGTTGCCATAGCCTTGTAGAAAAATTGGCGATAAGAAATTCGATCCGGAACGTGTCGCTTGGGGGGTGCAAAGGGGCTAAAATAGCCGAAAATACACGAAAAATAACGTGAAAAAATGATCTCTCGCGAGTTTATTAATTTAAGACAAGTTTTATGGCTGATATTTCTTCCAGATGTTGCCATAGTCTCCTAAAAAAATTGGTGATAAGAAATTCGATCCGGGACTTGTCGCTTGGGGGGTGCAAAGGGACTAAAATAGCCGAAAATACACGAAAAATAACGTGAAAAAATCATCTCTCGCGAGTTCATTAATTTAAGAAAAATTTTTTTTTCTGAGATTTCTTCCAGATGTTGTCATAACCTTGCAAAAAAATTAGGGATATGAAATTCGATCAGGAACCTTTCGCTTAGGGGGTGCAAAGGGGCTAAAATAGCCGAAAATACACGAAAAATAACGTGAAAAAATCATCTCTCGCGAGTTTATTAATTTAAGACAAGTTTTATGGCCGATATTTCTTCCAGATGTTGCCATGGTCTTGTAAAAAAATTAGTGATAAGAAATTCGATCCGGGACGTGTCGTTTGGTGGGTGTAAAGGGACTAAAATACAGGAAATACTCGCAAAACACTGAGAAAAAAATTATCTCTCGCGAGTTTATTAATTTAAGACAAATTTTATGGCTGATATTTCTTCCAGATGTTGTCATAGCCTCGCCAAAAAATTGGGTATATGAGATTCGATCCGGAACCTCTCGCTTAGGGGCTGCAAAGGGGCTAAAGTAGCCGAAAATACACGAAATATAACATGAAATAATCATCTCCCGCGTGTTTATTAATTTAAGACGAATTTTAGGTCTGATATTTCTTCCAGATGTTGTCATAACCCCCCTGCAAAAAAATTGGGAATATGAAATTCGTTCCGGAACCTTTCGCTTAGGGGGTGCAAAGGGACTAAAGTAGCCGAAAATACACGAAAAATAACGTGAAAAAATCATCTCCCGCGAGTTTCTTAATTTAAGACAAATTTTATGGCCGATATTTCTTCCAGATGTTGTCATATAACCTTGCAAAAAAATTGGGGATGTGAAATTCGTTCCGGAACCTTTCGCTTAGGGGGTGCAAAGGGACTAAAGTAGCCGAAAATACACGAAAAATAACGTGAAAAAATCATCTCACAGCGAGTTTATTAATTTGAGCCAAATTTTATGGCTGATCTTTCTTCTAGATATTGCCATAGCCTTGTAGAAAAATTGGCGATAAGAAATTCGATCCGGAATGTGTCGCTTGGGGGGTGCAAAGTGTCTAAAATACCGGAAAATACTTGCAAAACGCCGAGAAAAAAATTATCTCTCGCGAGTTTATAAATTTAAGACAAATTTTATGGCTGATATTCCTTCCAGATGTTGCCATAGTCTTGTAAAAAAAATTTGTCGTAAGAAATTCGTTCCGGGACGTGTCGCTTGGGGGGTGTAAAGGGACTAAAATAGCGGAAAATACTCGCAAAACACCGAGAAAAAAATTATGTCTCGCGAGTTTATTAATTTAAGACAAATTTTAGGGCTGATATTTCTTCCAGATGTTGTCCTAACCCTGCACAAATATTGGGGATATGAAATTCGATCCGGTACCTTTCGCTTAGGGGGTGCAAAGGGGCTGAAATAGCTTAAAATACACGAAAAATAACGTGAAAAAATGATCTCTCGCGAGTTTATTAATTTAAGACCAGTTTTATGGCTGATATTTCTTCCAGATGTTACCATAGTCTCCTAAAAAAATTGGTGATAAGAAATTCGATCCGGGACGTGTCGCTTAGGGAGCGCAAAGGGACAAAAATAGCCGAAAATACACGAAAAATAAAGTGAAAAAATCATCTCTCGCGAGTTTATTAATTTAAGACAAATTTTTTTTTCTGATATTTCTTACTGATGTTATCATAACCTTGCAAAAAAATTAGGGATATGAAATTCGATCTGGAACCTTTTGCTTAGGGGGTGCAAAAGGGCTAAAATAGCCGAAAATACACGAAATATAACGTGAAAAAATCATCTCTCGCGAGTTTATTAATTTAAGACAAGTTTTATGGCTGATATTTCTTCCAGATGTTGCCATAGTTTTGTCAAAAAATTGGTGATAAGAAATTCGATCCGGGACGTGTCGCTTGGGGGGTGCAAAGGGACTAAAATAGCCGAAAATACACGAAAAATAACGTGAAAAAATCATCTCTCGCGAGATTATTAATTTAAGACAAATTTTATCGCTGATATTTCTTGCAGATGTTACTATAGCCTTGCAAAAAATTGGTGATAAGAAAATCGATCCGGAAAGTGTCGCTTAGGGAGTGCAAAGGGACTAAAATAGCCGAAAATACACGAAAAATAACGTGAAAAAATCATCTCTCGCGAGTTTATCAATTTAAGACAAATTTTTTTTTCTGATATTTCTTTCTGATGTTGTCATAACCTTGCAAAAAAAATAGGGATATGAAATTCGATCCGGAACCTTTTGCTTAGGGGGTGCAAAAGGGCTAAAATAGCCGAAAATACACGAAAAATAACGTGAAAAAATCATCTCTCGCGAGTTTTATAATTTAAGATAAATTTTATGGCTGATATTCCTTCCAGATTTTGCCATAGTCTTGTAAAATAAATTGGTCGTAAGAATTTCGATCCGGGACGTGTCGCTTGGGGGGTGCAAAGGGACTAACATAGCGGAAAATACTCGCAAAACACCGAGAAAAAAATCATCTCTCGCGAGTTTATTAATTTAAGACAAATTTTAGGGCTGATATTTCTTCCAGATGTTGTCCTAACCCTGCAAAATATTGGGGATATGAAATTCGTTCCGGAACCTTTCGCTTACGGGGTGCAAAGGGACTAAAGTAGCCGAAAATACACGAAAAATTACGTGAAAAAATTATCTCTCGCGAGTTTATTAATTTAAGACAAGTTTTATGGCTGATATTTCTTCCAGATGTTGACATAGTTTCCTAAAAAAATTGGTGATAAGAAATTCGATACAGAACCTTTCACTTAGGGGGTGCAAATGGGCTAAAATAGCCGAAAATACACGAAAAATAACGTGAAAAAATGATCTCTCGCGAGTTTATTAATTTAAGACAAGTTTTATGGCTGATATTTCTTCCAGATGTTGTCATAACCTTGCAAAAAACTTAGGGATATGAAATTCGATCCGGAACCTTTCGCTTAGGGGGTGCAAATGGGCTAAAATAGCCGAAAATACACGAAGAACACGTGAAAAAATGATCTTTCGCGAGTTTATTAATTTAAGACAAGTTTTATGGCTCATATTTCTTCCAGATGTTGCCAAAGTCTTGTAAAAAAAATTGGGCGTAAGCAATTCGATCCGGAACGTGTCGCTTGGGGGGTGCAAAGGGACTAAAAAAGCGGAAAATACTCGCAAATCACCGAGAAAAAAATCATCTCTCGCGAGTTTATTATTTTAAGACAAATTTTAGGGCTGATATTTCTTCCAGATGCTGTCATAACCCTGCAAAAAAATTGGGGATATCAAATTCGTTCCGGAACCTTTCGCTTGGGGGGTGCAAAGGGACTAAAATAGCGGAAAACACACGAAAAATAACGTGAAAAAATCATCAATCGCGAGTTTATTAATTTGAGCCAAATTTTATCGCTGATATTTCTTGCAGATGTTACTATAGCCTTGTGAAAAAATTGGTGATAAGAAATTCGATCCGGAACGTGTCGCTTTGGTGGTGCAAAGGGGCTAAAATTGCCGAAAATACACGAAAAAAACGTGAAAAAATGATCTCTCGCGAGTATATTAATTTAAGACCAGTTTTATGGCTGATATTTCTTCCAGATGTTACCATAGTCTCCTAAAAAAAGTGGTGATAAGAAATTCGATCCGGAACGTGTCGCTTGGGGAGTGTAAAGGGTCTAAAATACCGGAAAATACTTGCAAAGCACCGAGGAAAAAATCATCTCTCGCGAGTTTATAAATTCAAGACAAATTTTATGGCTGATATTTCTTCCAGATGTTGTCATAATATTGCAAAAAGATTGGCGATATGAAATTCGATCCGGAACCTCTCGCTTAGGGGGTGCAAAGGGGCTAAAATAGCCGAAATTACACGAAAAATAACATGAAATAATCATCTCTCGCGAGTTTATTAATTTAAGACAAATTTTATGGCTGATATTCCTTCCCGATGTTGCCATAGTCTTGTAAAAAAAATTGGTCGTAAGAAATTCGATCCGGGACGTGTCGCTTGGGGGGTGCAAAGGGACTAAAATAGCGGAAAATACTTGCAAAACACCGAGAAAAAAATCATCTCTCGCGAGTTTATTAATTTAAGACAAATTTTAGGGCTGATATTTCTTCCAGATGTTGTCCTAACCCTGCCAAAAAATTGGGGATATGAAATTCGATCCGGAACCTTTCGCTTAGGGGGTGCAAAGGGGCTAAAATAGCTTAAAATACACGAAAAATAACATGAAAATATCATCTCTCTCAAGTTTATTAATTTAAGATAAATTTTATGGCCGATATTTCTTCCAGATGTTGTCATAGCCCTGCAAAAAAATTGGGGATATGAAATTCGATCCGGAACCTTTCACTTAGGGGGTGCAAATAGGCTAAAATAGCCGAAAAAACACGAAAAATAACGTGAAAAATTGATCTCTCCCGAGTTTATTAATTTAAGACAAGTTTTATGGCTCATATTTCTTCCAGATGTTGCCATAGTTTCCTAAAAAAATTGGTGATAAGAAATTCGATTTGGGAAGTGTCGCTTGGTGAGTGCAAAGGGACTAAAATAGCCGAAAATACACGAAAAATAACGTAAAAAAATCATCTCTCGCGAGTTTATTAATTTAAGACAAATTTTTTTTTCTGATATTTCTTTCTGATGTTGTCATAACCTTGCAAAAAAAATAGGGATATGAAATTCGATCCGGAACCTTTTGCTTAGGGAGTGCAAAAGGGCTAAAATAGCCGAAAATACACGAAAAATAACGTGAAAAAATCATCTCTCGCGAGTTTTTTAATTTAAGATAAATTTTATGGCTGATATTCCTTCCAGATTTTGCCATAGTCTTGTAAAATAAATTGGTCGTAAGAATTTCGATCCGGGACGTGTCGCTTGGGAGGTGCAAAGGGACTAACATAGCGGAAAATACTCGCAAAACACCGAGAAAAAAATCATCTCTCGCGAGTATATTAATTTAAGACCAGTTTTATGGCTGATATTTCTTCCAGATGTTACCATAGTCTCCTAAAAAAATTGGTGATAAGAAATTCGATCCGGAACGTGTCGCTTGGGGAGTGCAAAGGGTCTAAAATACCGGAAAATACTTGCAAAGCACCGAGAAAAAAATCATCTCTCGCGAGTTTATAAATTCAAGACAAATTTTATGGCTGATATTTCTTCCAGATGTTGTCATAATATTGCAAAAAACTTAGGGATATGAAATTCGATCCGGAACCTTTCGCTTAGGGGGTGCAAATGGGCTAAAATAGCCGAAAATACACGAAGAACACGTGAAAAAATGATCTTTCGCGAGTTTATTAATTTAAGACAAGTTTTATGGCTCATATTTCTTCCAGATGTTGCCAAAGTCTTGTAAAAAAAATTGGTCGTAAGCAATTCGATCCGGAACGTGTCGCTTGGGGGGTGCAAAGGGACTAAAAAAGCGGAAAATACTCGCAAATCACCGAGAAAAAAATCATCTCTCGCGAGTTTATTATTTTAAGACAAATTTTAGGGCTGATATTTCTTCCAGATGCTGTCATAACCCTGCAAAAAAATTGGGGATATCAAATTCGTTCCGGAACCTTTCGCTTGGGGGGTGCAAAGGGACTAAAATAGCGGAAAATACACGAAAAATAACGTGAAAAAATCATCAATCGCGAGTTTATTAATTTGAGCCAAATTTTATCGCTGATATTTCTTGCAGATGTTACTATAGCCTTGTGAAAAAATTGGTGATAAGAAATTCGATCCGGAACGTGTCGCTTTGGTGGTACAAAGGGGCTAAAATTGCCGAAAATACACGAAAAAAACGTGAAAAAATGATCTCTCGCGAGTATATTAATTTAAGACCAGTTTTATGGCTGATATTTCTTCCAGATGTTACCATAGTCTCCTAAAAAAAGTGGTGATAAGAAATTCGATCCGGAACGTGTCGCTTGGGGAGTGCAAAGGGTCTAAAATACCGGAAAATACTTGCAAAGCACCGAGGAAAAAATCATCTCTCGCGAGTTTATAAATTCAAGACAAATTTTATGGCTGATATTTCTTCCAGATGTTGTCATAATATTGCAAAAAGATTGGCGATATGAAATTCGATCCGGAACCTCTCGCTTAGGGGGTGCAAAGGGGCTAAAATAGCCGAAATTACACGAAAAATAACATGAAATAATCATCTCTCGCGAGTTTATTAATTTAAGACAAATTTTATGGCTGATATTCCTTCCCGATGTTGCCATAGTCTTGTAAAAAAATTGGTCGTAAGAAATTCGATCCGGGACGTGTCGCTTGGGGGTGCAAAGGGACTAAAATAGCGGAAAATACTTGCAAAACACCGAGAAAAAATCATCTCTCGCGAGTTTATTAATTTAAGACAAATTTTAGGGCTGATATTTCTTCCAGATGTTGTCCTAACCCTGCCAAAAAATTGGGGATATGAAATTCGATCCGGAACCTTTCGCTTAGGGGGTGCAAAGGGGCTAAAATAGCTTAAAATACACGAAAAATAACATGAAAATATCATCTCTCTCAAGTTTATTAATTTAAGATAAATTTTATGGCCGATATTTCTTCCAGATGTTGTCATAGCCCTGCAAAAAAATTGGGGATATGAAATTCGATCCGGAACCTTTCACTTAGGGGGTGCAAATAGGCTAAAATAGTCGAAAAAACACGAAAAATAACGTGAAAAATTGATCTCTCCCGAGTTTATTAATTTAAGACAAGTTTTATGGCTCATATTTCCTCCAGATGTTGCCATAGTTTCCTAAAAAACTTGGTGATAAGAAATTCGATTTGGGAAGTGTCGCTTGGTGAGTGCAAAGGGACTAAAATAGCCGAAAATACACGAAAAATAACGTAAAAAAATCATCTCTCGCGAGTTTATTAATTTAAGACAAATTTTTTTTTCTGATATTTCTTTCTGATGTTGTCATAACCTTGCAAAAAAAATAGGGATATGAAATTCGATCCGGAACCTTTTGCTTAGGGAGTGCAAAAGGGCTAAAATAGCCGAAAATACACGAAAAATAACGTGAAAAAATCATCTCTCGCGAGTTTTTTAATTTAAGATAAATTTTATGGCTGATATTCCTTCCAGATTTTGCCATAGTCTTGTAAAATAAATTGGTCGTAAGAATTTCGATCCGGGACGTGTCGCTTGGGAGGTGCAAAGGGACTAACATAGCGGAAAATACTCGCAAAACACCGAGAAAAAAATCATCTCTCGCGAGTATATTAATTTAAGACCAGTTTTATGGCTGATATTTCTTCCAGATGTTACCATAGTCTCCTAAAAAAATTGGTGATAAGAAATTCGATCCGGAACGTGTCGCTTGGGGAGTGCAAAGGGTCTAAAATACCGGAAAATACTTGCAAAGCACCGAGAAAAAAATCATCTCTCGCGAGTTTATAAATTCAAGACAAATTTTATGGCTGATATTTCTTCCAGATGTTGTCATAATATTGCAAAAAAATTGAGGATATTAAATTCGATCCGGAACCTCTCGCTTAGAGGGTGCAAAGGGGCAATAATAGCTTAAAATACACGAAAAATAAAATGAAATAATCATCTCTCGCGAATTTATTAATTTAAGACAAATTTTATGGCTGATATTCATTCCAGATGTTGCCATAGTCTTGTAAAAAAAATTGGTCGTAAGAAATTCGATCCGGGACGTGTCGCTTGGGGGGTGTAAAGGGACTAAAATAGCGGAAAATACTCGCAAAACATCGAGAAAAAAATCATGTCTCGCGAGTTTATTAATTTAAGACAAATTTTAGGGCTGATATTTCTTCCAGATGTTGTCCTAACCCTGCAAAAAAATTGGGGATATGAAATTCGATCCGGTACCTTTCGCTTAGGGGGTGCAAAGGGGCTGAAATAGCTTAAAATACACGAAAAATAACATGAAAATATCGTCTCTCGCAAGTTTATTAATTTAAGATAAATTTTATGGCCGATATTTCTTCCAGATGTTGTCATAGCCCTGCAAAAAAATTGGGGATATGAAATTCGATCCGGATCCTTTCACTTGGGGGGTGCAAATGGGCTAAAATAGCCGAAAATACACGAAAAATAACGTGAAAAAATGATCTCTCGCGAGTTTATTAATTTAAGACCAGTTTTATGGCTGATATTTCTTCCAGATGTTACCATAGTCTCCTAAAAAAATTGGTGATAAGAAATTCGATCCGGGACGTGTCGCTTAGGGAGCGCAAAGGGACTAAAATAGCCGAAAATACACGAAAAATAACGTGAAAAAATCATCTCTCGCGAGATTATTAATTTAAGAAAAATTTTATCGCTGATATTTCTTGCAGATGTTACTATAGCCTTGCAAAAAATTGGTGATAAGAAAATCGATCCGGGAAGTGTCGCTTAGGAGGTGCAAAGGGGCTAAAATAGCCGAAAATACACGAAAAATAACATGAAAAAATCATCTCTCGCGAGTTTATTAATTTAAGACAAATTTTATGGCTGATATTCCTTCCAGATTTTGCCATAGTCTTGTAAAAAGAATTGGTCGTAAGAATTTCGATCCGGGACGTGTCGCTTGGGGAGTGCAAAGGGACTAACATAGCGGAAAATACTCGCAAAACACCGAGAAAAAAATCATCTCTCGCGAGTTTATTAATTTAAGACAAATTTTAGGGCTGATATTTCTTCCAGATGTTGTCCTAACCGTGCAAAATATTGGGGATATGAAATTCGTTCCGGAACCTTTCGCTTAGGGGGTGCAAAGGGACTAAAGTAGCCGAATATACACGAAAAATAACGTGAAAAAATCATCTCTCGCGAGTTTATTAAATTAAGACCAATTTTTGTGGCTGATATTTCTTCCAGAGTTGCAATAGTCTCCTAAAAAAATTGGTGAAAAGAAATTCGATCCGGGACGTGTCGCTTAGGGGGTGCAAAGGGACTAAAAATAGCCGAAAATACACGAAAAATAACGTGAAAAAATCATCTCTCGCGAGTTTATTAATTTAAGACAAATTTTTCTTCTGATATTTCTTCCAGATGTTGTCATAATCTTGCAAAAAAATTAGGGATACGAAATTCGATATGGAACCTTTCGCTTGGGGGGTGCAAAAGGACTAACATAGCGGAAAATACTCGCAAATCACCGAGAAAAAAACATCTCTCGCGAGTTTATTAATTTAAGACAAATTTTAGGGCTGATATTTCTTCCAGATGTTGTCATAACCCTGCAAAAAAATTGGGGATATGAAATTCGTTCCGGAACCTTTCTCTTGCGGGGTGCAAAGGGACTAAAATAGCGGAAAATACACGAAAAATAACGTGAAAAAATCATCAATCGCGAGTTTATTAATTTAAGACAAATTTTATGGCTGATATTCCTTCCAGATTTTGCCATAGTCTTGTAAAAAAAATTTGTCGTAAGAAATTCGATCCGGGACGTGTCGCTTGGGGGGTGTAAAGGGACTAAAATAGCGGAAAATACTCGCAAAACATCGAGAAAAAAATCATGTCTCGCGAGTTTATTAATTTAAGACAAATTTTAGGGCTGATATTTCTTCCAGATGTTGTCCTAACCCTGCAAAAAAATTGGGGATATGAAATTCGATCCGGTACCTTTCGCTTAGGGGGTGCAAAGGGGCTGAAATAGCTTAAAATACACGAAAAATAACATGAAAATATCGTCTCTCGCAAGTTTATTAATTTAAGATAAATTTTATGGCCGATATTTCTTCCAGATGTTGTCATAGCCCTGCAAAAAAATTGGGGATATGAAATTCGATCCGGATCCTTTCACTTGGGGGGTGCAAATGGGCTAAAATAGCCGAAAATACACGAAAAATAACGTGAAAAAATGATCTCTCGCGAGTTTATTAATTTAAGACCAGTTTTATGGCTGATATTTCTTCCAGATGTTACCATAGTCTCCTAAAAAAATTGGAGATAAGAAATTCGATCCGGGTCGTGTCGCTTAGGGAGCTCAAAGGGACTAAAATAGCCGAAAATACACGAAAAATAAAGTGAAAAAATCATCTCTCGCGAGTTTATTAATTTAAGACAAATTTTTTTTTCTGATATTTCTTTCTGATGTTGTCATAACCTTGCAAAAAAATTAGGGATATGAAATTCGATCCGGAACCTTTTGCTTAGGGGGTGCAAAAGGGCTAAAATAGCCGAAAATACACGAAAAATAACGTGAAAAAATCATCTCTCGCGAGTTTATTAATTTAAGACAAGTTTTATGGCTGATATTTCTTCCAGATGTTGCCATAGTTTTGTCAAAAAATTGGTGATAAGAAATTCGATCCGGTACGTGTCGCTTGGGGGGTGCAAAGGGACTAAAATAGCCGAAAATACACGAAAAATAACGTGTAAAAATCATCTCTCGCGAGATTATTAATTTAAGACAAATTTTATCGCTGATATTTCTTGCAGATGTTACTATAGCCTTGCAAAAAATTGGTGATAACAAAATCGAGCCGGAAAGTGTCGCTTAGGGAGTGCAAAGGGACTAAAATAGCCGAAAATACACGAAAAATAACGTGAAAAAATCATCTCTCGCGAGTTTATTAATTTAAGACAAATTTTTTTTTCTGATATTTCTTTCTGATGTTGTCATAACCTTGCAAAAGAAATAGGGATATGAAATTCGATCCGGAACCTTTTGCTTAGGGGGTGCAAAAGGGCTAAAATAGCCGAAAATACACGAAAAATAACGTGAAAAAATCATCTCTCGCGAGTTTATTAATTTAAGACAAGTTTTATGGCTGATATTTCTTCCAGATGTTGCCATAGTTTTGTCAAAAAATTGGTGATAAGAAATTCGATCCGGTACGTGTCGCTTGGGGGGTGCAAAGGGACTAAAATAGCCGAAAATACACGAAAAATAAAGTGAAAAAATCATCTCTCGCGAGTTTATTAATTTAAGACAAATTTTTTTTTCTGATATTTCTTTCTGATGTTGTCATAACCTTGCAAAAAAATTAGGGATATGAAATTCGATCCGGAACCTTTTGCTTAGGGGGTGCAAAAGGGCTAAAATAGCCGAAAATACACGAAAAATAACGTGAAAAAATCATCTCTCGCGAGTTTATTAATTTAAGACAAGTTTTATGGCTGATATTTCTTCCAGATGTTGCCATAGTTTTGTCAAAAAATTGGTGATAAGAAATTCGATCCGGTACGTGTCGCTTGGGGGGTGCAAAGGGACTAAAATAGCCGAAAATACACGAAAAATAACGTGAAAAAATCATCTCTCGCGAGATTATTAATTTAAGACAAATTTTATCGCTGATATTTCTTGCAGATGTTACTATAGCCTTGCAAAAAAATTAGGGATATGAAATTCGATCCGGAACCTTTTGCTTAGGGGGTGCAAAAGGGCTAAAATAGCCGAAAATACACGAAAAATAACGTGAAAAAATCATCTCTCACGAGTTTATTAATTTAAGACAAGTTTTATGGCTGATATTTCTTCCAGATGTTGCCATAGTTTTGTCAAAAAATTGGTGATAAGAAATTCGATCCGGTACGTGTCTCTTGGGGGGTGCAAAGGGACTAAAATAGCCGAAAATACACGAAAAATAACGTGAAAAAATCATCTCTCGCGAGATTATTAATTTAAGACAAATTTTATCGCTGATATTTCTTGCAGATGTTACTATAGCCTCGCAAAAAATTGGTGATAACAAAATCGAGCCGGAAAGTGTCGCTTAGGGAGTGCAAAGGGACTAAAATAGCCGAAAATACACGAAAAATAACGTGAAAAAATCATCTCTCGCGAGTTTATTAATTTAAGACAAATTTTTTTTTCTGATATTTCTTTCTGATGTTGTCATAACCTTGCAAAAAAAATAGGGATATGAAATTCGATCCGGAACCTTTTGCTTAGGGGGTGCAAAAGGGCTAAAATAGCCGAAAATACACGAAAAATAACGTGAAAAAATCATCTCTCGCGAGTTTTTTAATTTAAGATAAATTTTATGGCTGATATTCCTTCCAGATTTTGCCATAGTCTTGTAACATAAATTGGTCGTAAGAATTTCGATCCCGGACGTGTCGCTTGGGGGGTGCAAAGGGACTAACATAGCGGAAAATACTCGCAAAACACCGAGAAAAAAATCATCTCTCGCGAGTTTATTAATTTAAGACAAATTTTAGGGCTGATATTTCTTCCAGATGTTGTCCTAACCCTGCAAAATATTGGGGATATGAAATTCGTTCCGGAACCTTTCGCTTACGGGGTGCAAAGGGACTAAAGTAGCCGAATATACACGAAGAATTACGTGAAAAAATTATCTCTCGCGAGTTTATTAATTTAAGACAAGTTTTATGGCTGATATTTCTTCCAGATGTTGCCATAGTTTCCTAAAAAAATTGGTGATAAGAAATTCGATACGGAACCTTTCACTTAGGGGGTGCAAATGGGCTAAAATAGCCGAAAATACACGAAAAATAACGTGAAAAAATGATCTCTCGCGAGTTTATTAATTTAAGACAAGTTTTTTTTTCTGATATTTCTTCCAGATATTGTCATAACCTTGCAAAAAAATTGGGGATATGAAATTCGTTCCGGAACCTTTCGCTTGCGGGGTGCAAAGGGACTAAAATAGCGGAAAATACACGAAAAATAACGTGAAAAAATCATCAATCGCGAGTTTATTAATTTGAGCCAAATTTTATGGCTGATATTTCTTGCAGATGTTACTATAGCCTTGTGAAAAAATTGGTGATAAGAAATTCGATCCGGAACGTGTCGCTTTGGTGGTGCAAAGGGGCTAAAATAGCCGAAAATACACGAAAAATAACGTGAAAAAATCATCTCTAGCGAGTTTATTTATGTAAGACAAATTTTATTGCTGATATTTCTTTCAGATGTTGCCATAGCCTTGTAAAAAAAAATGGTGATATGTAATTCGATCCGGAACGTGTTACTTGGCGGGTGCAAAGGCTCTAAAATAGCGGAAAATACTCGCAAATCACCGAGAAAAAAATCATCTCTCGCGAGTTTATTAATTTAAGACAAATTTTATGGCTGATATTTCTTCCAGATATTGTCCTAAACCTGCAAAAAAATTGGGGATATGAAATTCGATACGGAACCTTTCGCTTAGGGGGTGCAAAGGGGCTAAAATAGCTTAAAATACACGAAAAATAACATGAAAATATCATCTCTCGCAAGTTTATTAATTTAAGATAAATTTTATTGCCGATATTTCTTCCAGATGTTGTCATAGCCCTGCAAAAAAATTGGGGATATGAAATTCGATCCGGAACCTTTCACTTAGGGGGTGCAAATGGGCTAAAATAGCCGAAAATACACGAAAAATAACGTGAGAAAATGATCTCTCACAAGTTTATTAATTTAAGACAAGTTTTATGGCTGATATTTCTTCCAGATGTTGCCATAGTTTCCTAAAAAAATTGGTGATAAGAAATTTGATCTGGGACGTGTCGCTTGGGGGGTGCAAAGGGACTAAAATAGCCGAAAATACACGAAAAATAACGTAAAAAAATCATCTCTCGCGAGTTTATTAATTTGAGGCAAATTTTTTTTTCTGATATTTCTTCCAGATATTGTCATAACCTTGCAAAAAAATTAGGGATATGAAATTCGATCCGGAACCTTTCGCTTAGGGGGTGCAAAGGGACTAAAGTAGCCGAAAATACACGAAAAATAACGTGAAAAAATCATCTCTCGCGAGTTTATTAATTTAAGACAAGTTTTATGGCTGATATTTCTTGCAGATGTTACTATAGCCTTGCAAAAAATTGGTTATAAGAAAATCGATCCGGAAAGTGTCGCTTAGGAGGTGCAAAGGGGCTAAAATAGCCGAAAATACACGAAAAATAACATGAAAAAATCATCTCTCGCGAGTTTATTAATTTAAGACAAATTTTATGGCTGATATTCCTTCCAGATTTTGCCATAGTCTTGTAAAAAAAATTGGTCGTAAGAATTTCGATCCGGGACGTGTCGCTTGGGGGGTGCAAAGGGACTAACATAGCGGAAAATACTCGCAAAACACCGAGAAAAAAATCATCTCTCGCGAGTTTATTAATTTAAGACAAATTTTATGGCTGCTATTTCTTTCAGATGTTGCCATAGCCTTGCACAAAAATTGGGGATATGAAATTCGATCCGGAACGATTAGCTTTAAGGGTGCAAATGGTCTGAAATTGCATAAAATACACGAGAGATACCGAGGAAAAATCGTATCTCGTGAGATTTTGAATTTAAGACAAATTTTATTGATGATATTTCTTTAAAATGTTGCCATGGCCTTGTAAAAAAAATTTGCTATATGAAATTCGATCCGAAACCTTTCGCTTGGGGGGTGCAAAGGGGCTAAAATACCGGAAAGTACACGAAAAATATCGAGAAAAAATCATCTCTTGTGAGTTTATTAATTTAAGACAAGTTTTATGGAAAAAATTACTTGAGGAGGTTGCCATGGCCTTGTAGAAAAATTGGCGATATGAAAATTGTTCCGGATTCATTCGCTTGGGCGGTGCAAAGGTGCTAAAAAGTCTAAAAATACATGGAAAACAGGAAAAAAAATAATTTCTTGTTAGTTTATTAATTTAAGACATATTTTATGACTGAAATTACTTCAAGATGTTGCCATAGCTTTTTAAAAATTTGCCGATATGTAAATCGATCCGGAACCTTTTGCTTGGGGTGTGGAAATGGTCTAAAATAGCGAAAAGTACACAAAGAAGACTGAAAATAAATCAGCTCTCGTGAGTTTATGAATTTGAGTTATTTTTATGGCTGAAAATATTTTATTGTGTTGCCTTTAACTTGTGAAAAAATTGTTGAAAATATTTCATTATCCCAAACTTTGCGGGTTTTATTCGTCCCAATCAGTGAAGACCGTAAGTGAAAGTCACCGTCGACCAATTGTGGGCTCCTTTTAGACGGATTTGGCCAATCGGGAAAGGTTTTATTTCGGCTTCACATTTCCTTCATCATTCTTTTAAGGGATGAATATATTCGTAATAATAGACTAATATAAAATATATCTGAGAAAAATTATTTTTTACTTTAGTATGCCAAGTCTTATTCCTTCGCTATAATACTTTATTTGTAAGAAATCAATTGACAAACAAAAATGGTTTTGGTTTCTCTATTTTTTCATACCTCCATTACGTTTCGGAAAATGTTCTTCAGAAAACTCTAAGCAAAATTAGTTTTTGATATACGTGTCCGTAATATTCGATGTTATCGTCTTTTTTGCCAACGTAAAATACGATTTCATGTACCCGATTTTCGCGTGCGTCCAATAGCGTTTGTAGATTTGCAAACGAATCCGTAAAATCGAATGACGGGCAATCATATCCAAATAGCATATTATGCAATATAGGCATAAAATGAGCGGAAAATTCCTTACCTGACTCTGAAATAGCTCTACTTTCCGTGACGAATCCATGTTAGGTCCTTTTTGTATGCATGAAAGTTGTTTAGGCATAGGGAATCGCGCATCTCGAGTCATGTACTATGCAGTTACAAATCTTTGCATTTTCTGTTTTTTATTTTCATAGCTTATTACAAATATATGCGCCTTTTTTATATTTATTTTAAATCGAAATGTAATTTTTTTCAATTGTTTGTATAATTGGTAATAACTCTTGTTATTTTACCATTGAAACTTTAAAAATTATCTTTTATCATTCTAAACAAGCCATAAAGTATATAAGATATAAATTTTACACTAAGAGAATAATTTTACAAAATTACGTTCTAGGTAGCGGGGAAAGAATTTTTTTCCCGCTAAACTTTGAAAAAATGGATTTTTTTTTATCTTTTCCCAACTTACGCTCGGAATGCGCGATTTTCTATGCGACTTTTAGTCGTGAAAAAGAGCATGTTTCAAGCAACTGTCCAAGAAAAATACTATTTTGGCGCGAACAAGTATAAGACCATGGTACCATGTAAAGTAACACCAATCCTTCTGTTAGGGGCGCCTAATGTAATTTTTTTTGTCATTTAATTTAATGAGGGAAGCGGTGGTGACAAGCACATGAGTGTAGAATAATCTTCCGCGCATGTATCGATCGGTATATCTATACAGGGGGAGTAAAAGCGATTTGTAAAATTTATGTATATGTAAAATCGCATCTTGGGCATACTGAATCGAAAAAATATGATTATGTATGTACTGATTTCTCCCATTAGATTTGTGGCCTACGAGATGCATGCGTTACCGAATTTAGGGTACGTTACTCAAGCAGAGAAAACCATTTGCATCGGCGAAACATTTTCCTGTTAGTTTTTTTAAAAAAAAATGCTCGTGCATCCGATAAAAATGGAAATTTCGTGTCAATGACTGGGGATTTTTCGAAAAATACAATATTATGGAAACGAAAAATTACAATTGAAAATCAGATTTGACAATATAACGATGTTATTCTTAATAATGTATGCAACAGCAGAAACAATAAGTTCTGTCTGGTTTAAATTTCTTTGAAATCCTGAAATCTACTCATCACATACTAATGATTTTACAGTCGCTTTTATTTTAAATAATATGAAAACTCAATTTTTGCCAAATCTTAATGCGATTTTACACACGAATATCGTATATATAATATTACCACGGAAAATTGTGATTTGAAAGATAGCAATGGAACAATTCAGATCTGAAATATCTTTAGGATTTATGAACCAATCTTTGCAGCGAACAAACTAGTGCGATATATCTGTAATCTCTTCCACTTACAAAATTGATATTAAATTTAAATCTCATATTCACTGCACCTATCCATACAAAAGCAAATTTGATTATTTTTACAAATGGGTTTTCTCTCTATAACTATTAACTCCACTTTTCTCACATTATGAAGAATTTCCCTTGGCTTTAAGTACGTTAATTATTTAACCTATAACTAACATTAGTTATAATGTACAAAAAAGAAATAAACAGAATTACTCTTAAACGAAAAAACAAATTTTTACCATTAATTATAATTTCTTTTATTGAAAATTTGATTTTAGCGTTGTGTTTACTCATCTATTAAATTACGAGCTATAAGTGCGCCAAATTGGAGCGAAGTCGGCAAATTGGGCAGAGATGGCCTGTGCCCGGCCGGCGTTGGCTCGCGCGACTCCGCTACTCTCGAACATATAGATATCTATTCATATATACACGATCAGTGCGACTTGAGTCGTGATGTAATGGGGGAAGCGGTAGAAGGTTCGGCTGACGCAGCTCACGAGAGTTGGCGGCACTCGAACAAAACTATATACAACGCGAGATCATTTCCTGGAATCGCTGCGAAGCGGGGGGAATCGGAGAGAGTCGGCACGGCCGCACGGCCGCCGCTGGCTTGCGTGAGTCCGATGCGCTCGAACCTCGAAAACATGTGAGAGCGTCCGCCGCAGGAGCAGGCCAGCAGGCGCGCGCGGCGCATTTTTGGGCGTAAAATGCGCTCTGTTTAACTCGCTTATAATCGTATGCGGACTCTCTGAGAAATAAACAAAAGACATATATCGATACACTTTTTCTTGCTCTTTCCAATAGTGCTATGTTTGTTACTCCGAAAAGCTTTCTTCCGGTTGAAAATTCAAGTTGAAAGTTCAAAGTCATTTTTCTCACAGTACATGATGTACTTTTTTCAAAATGCATTTTACCATTGGAAAGTACAAGTCTTATGCTTATAGACCCTAATTTTTTGAATTGGAGAAATGAAGGATTCAAAAGTAATAAGATTAAAAGGACAGGGGCAAGCGCCCGCTTCGCGCTGCGCCCCAGCGGATTCTCAAACATCATTTTTATTAATATAGGTCATACATTTCACTTTTTTAGCATTTTTAATTTCTCTAGGTTTTTCAGAAATCTATGCTTTCATTGGATAAGATGTGGCGCTATCATTATACTATAATAATAATAATCAATGCAGTTTGACGACAATAGTCATTTACCATAAAAGATCGGATTCTAAAATTAAACACAAAAGAATGATAATTATTTCAGACAATTTAATTTACGATGCCGTAGCACTTTACCTAATCTAAGAAATAATAATTACATTAAAAAATGGTTTGATTTCGTTAAAAAAGTTAATGTTTAAAAAATATACACAACGTGTAGAATCTTCTTCACCACTATGAAGATTTTTCTGTTGAAGTTGCATTGTCATCAGATTGCTCACGGAAAAAATGGATGTGATAGAATTGGTGCTTTCGTAAAAAGTAATGTTAGACGGACAAGTTTGGGGGAAGTATCTGATAATTATATACCAACGCCACAAGATCTTTACGAGAGGGTAACAAAATATTTTGCAAATATTGTTCGGTTTTTTTCATCAAAAGATGAATATTTAAAAACAATACATAAACTAAAACCAAGGTTAGATTCAGCAAAAACAGTGCCTGAATCTCTATTGTTTCACTATATCAAATTACATATTAGCAGATACAGGAAAGTTAGATCTAAAACAATTTACAGCATCAGGAACTTCCCAATTGTATCATACCTATTCGAATAAAAATAAAAAAAAATTAGAAATTTAACTAGAAATTAACCGGATTGAAAGTTAAAATTGTGACCTACTAATAAAAATGATGTTTGAGGCTTTATTGTTTAATGATATTTTCCAGTATGAAAAACCGAAATAATTCACTACATTTATTAGTATATAGAGCTCGCTTGGGCGCAGCGCGAAGAGCGCGTGCGGCCGCTCGTCGCTGACTTTTTATGGTGGCTCCAGCGGTCTAGTAGACCTAAAGCTATGAACATTTTTTACAAAAATTCATTTACACATCCCAATCTGAAAACTGTTATGGCAGGAAGCAGAGTTGTTAACATAACGGAAATAGTATATTACAGACCTAGGCCGGTAAAATAAGAAATCTCTCAGACCACATGTAATTGTCAGAAAAACATGTGATCTGAGGCTTTCTTTTTTACCGGCCAAGGTGTGTATACTGTTTTTCTGCCTGACGGCGCCGGAAAGCGACAACTTCGTTTCGCGCAGCGGCCGTAAAGTTGGCGCTCTATGTATATATATATATATATATATATATATATATATATCTCATGACAGTAATAAAAGAACTAAAAATAATAAAAGTACTAAAGTAATAAATTACTAAATTAAATAAATTAGTAATAATGAAGTACTAAAATAATAAAAATACAGTAATAAAAGTACTAAAAATTAGCCTCGATACATTGTGCCAATGTTGCTATTGCTTTTACTCCGAAACGCTTCCTTCTGGTCGAAAATTCAAGTTGAAAGTTCAGAGTCATTTTTCTCAAAGTATATCTCAAAGTATATATACGATTTTCATGCCCTTCGTACATGCCAATAATATACTCAGAATCGCTTCAGAAAAATTCTGAGTATAGTATTGACATATACGAAGGGAATGAAAATCGTATATATACTTTGAGATATATATATATCTCATGACAGTACTAAAAGAATCGCTTCAGAAAAATTCTGAGTATAGTATTGACATATACGAAGGACATGAAAATCGTATATATACTTTGAGATATATATACGATATAGATATAGTGTTTTTCCTAATAAATGTTTAGATATTTTTTAATTAAAAGAAACTGTTGCGATAGCTCACTCGTAACAATCGATAAGTAGGAATGTGCATTTTTGTAACTTTAGTCCAATTTTTCAACGAGTATATCTCATGAGAGTACTAATAAAATCTCTCGAAAAAAATTTTTGAGTAATGTTTTTATATATAAGGAGGGCGTGAAAATAATGTTTTGCCAAATTAATGTTTGAAAAGTTAATTTATTAAATAATGAAATTGGGTTAATTTTGAACTCCACATGACCGTAATCTTGTAACTATTGAACCCTTCATTTCTCGAACTCAAAAAATTAGAGTTTCCTAGTTTAAGAATTGTACTTTCGAATGATAAAATTCATTTTCAGGCAAAAATATGATATACTTTCAGAAAAATGACTCTGAACTTTCAACTTGAATTTTCGACCACAAGGAAGCGTTTCGGAGTAAAAGCAATAGCAACATTGGCACAATGTATCGAGGCTAATTTTCCGAAAGTGTATAGCGAAATCCTTGTCCCACTTTAGGTACCTCATGATGACCATATCACAGTAATGGGACAGTCAGAAACGCGTTAAAAAGTATAGTCCCACTATTGCATCCGAACAAATGTCCCACTACTGCTCCCAAGTAAATTAGCGTGACCCACAACATCAGACAATAGTTATTTTGTTTGAATGCGATTATTTTAAAACACCAGCAACGAGAAAAACTTGTTTTTTAAATAAATCTCGAAACATGAGCTATCTGTTGAGGTGATGAGTTTTCATGTATTATGTTTCGTTTTGGTACTACACAAGATTATAAAAAAAGTATGCTCGAAACTGTCCCACTATTGCATACTTTACCTTATATCAATAAGCCATATTTTGAAAAATTATTTAGCTTTTATAGCATTAATAAAAATGAAGCAACATTGCCTTAAAAAAAAAAGAAAAAATATAATAACAAAAATAGAAAAATTAATGAGGTACAATATACAATATCTCCTATGAATTATAAAGTTTCAGATGAAACCGTTCTTGAGTAATTGCGGATTGAAAAAACTATGAAAAATGTACATTTCAAATATCTTTGTACTCATCTGCTCCTCCAAAAAAAAAATAAAAAAAAAAAAACAAAAATTTTCAAATAAACTCCTGAGAGCGGATTTTTTTCAGTCTTTATTGTGTATTTTTCGCTATTGTAGTACCTTTGCATCCCCCAAGCGAAAGGTTCCAGATTGATTTAAATATTGGCAATTTTTTTACAACTGCATCACAATACCTTGCAGTAATATCAGCAATAAAATTTATATTAAATTAATAAACTCACGAGACATGATTTTATTTCGGTATTTTTTGTGTACTTTCAGCCATTTTAGCCCCTTCGCACCCCTCAAGCGAAAGGTTCCGCATAGACTTTCATATCGGCAATTATTTTACAAAGCTATGGCAACATCTTGAAGTAATTTCAGCCATAAAATTTGTCTTAAATTAATAAACTCGCGAGAGATGATTTTTTCCTCAGTATTTTGCGAGTATTTTCCGCTATTTTAGTCCCTTTGCACCCCCCAAGCGAGACGTTCCGGGTCGAATTTCTTATCGCCAATTTTTTTGCAAGGCTATGGCAACATGTGGAAGAAATATCAGCCATAAAATTTGTCTTAAATTAATAAACTCGCGAGAGATGATTTTTTCACGTTATTTTTGGTGTATTTTCGGCTATTTTAGCCCCTTTGCACCCCCTAAGTGAAAGGTTCCGGATCGAATTTCATATCTCCAATTTTTTTGCAAGGCTATGGCAACATCTGGAAGAAATATCAGCCATAAAATTTGTCTTAAATTAATAAACTCGCGAGAGATGATTTTTTTCTCGGTGTTTTGCGAGTATTTTCCGCTATTTTAATCCCTTTGCACTCCCCAAGCGACACGTTCCAGATCGAATTTCTTATCACCAATTTTTAAACAAGGCTACGGCAACATCTGAAAGAAATATCAGCCATAAAATTTGTCTTAAATTAATAAACTCGCGAGAGATGATTTTTCACGTTATTTTTCGTGTATTTTCGGCTATTTTAGCCCCTTTGCACCCCCTAAGCGAAAGGTTCCGGATCGAATTTCATATCCCCAATTTTTTTGCGAAGCTATGACAACATCTGGAAGAAATATCAGCCATAAAATTTGTCTTAAATTAATAAACTCGCGAGAGATGATTTTTTTCTCTGTGTTTTGCAAGTATTTTCCGGTATTTTAGTCCCTTTGCACCCCCCAAGCGACACGTTCCGGATCGAATTTCATATCCCCATTTTTTTTGCAAGGCTATAACAGTATCTAGAAGAAATATCAGCCATAAAATTTATCTCAAATTAATAAACTCGCGAGAGATGATTTGTTCCTCGGTATTTTGCGAGTATTTTCCGCTATTTTAGTCCCTTTGCACCCCGCAAGCGAGACGTTCCGGATCGAATTTCTTATCGCCAATTTTTTTGCAAGGCTATGGCAACATGTGGAAGAAATATCAGCCATAAAATTTGTGTTAAATTAATAAACTCGCGAGAGATGATTTTTTCACGTTATTTTTCGTGTATTTTCGTCTATTTTAGTCCCTTTGCACCCCCTAAGCGAAAGGTTCCGGATCGAATTTCATATCCCCAATTTTTTGGCGGGGCTATGACAACAACTGGAAGAAATATCAGCCATAAAATTTGTCTTAAATTAATAAACTCAGATGGTATCAATTTTTTGGTAATATATTGTCTAGTCGGGGTGGTTTTAGGGATGATTTGGGGGGTGATCACTTTGGAAATAACTTATTTTGCAGTTTATACATGTTTTATCCATATCTCTAGGAGATAATATCAAAAAAACCGAATTTGGAAATTTTCGATATTTCGTTCACGATGAACGTTCAGAAGTTCAGAAATTTAACGCTGATTATACCACTCTTTTATGCGAATTACTTTACTGTTCTGAGTCATTGCTTTATTTAACTTAAACTAGTTTGATTTAATTTTAGTTTTTTGAATGATCTCTAATGTTTTTTCAATTAAGTTGTGGCATTTCTTTAATGCTTTGATATTTAGAATGTTTTGTAAATTTAAACAACTTTACATGCATCTCTGCAACTTTAACTAGTTTTAGTTGAATATAAGCTTGAGCTGGTTGCTATCAAGACTCGCTTAGCTTTATTAAATTCGTTAGACATGACATTTACTGTCATATCGTAATTTCAGCCAATCTGACTTCAAGAACCTCAAATGTGGGATTGCAGTACTTCCGTCACAAACTTAACTACTTTCATATCAAATCACAATAAAATTCTTAAACTTCCGGATTTGAATCCCACACATACTTAATTTCAAACAAATTTATTCGATCTCGTCGAAGAAGCCTACTTCGACAAGAAAGAGGAATTCCATGATTTTTTTGTAAGGATTCATGAAGCCCCTCCCCCTCTAGATCGAGGTAATGAAGCTCGAATTGATATTGAAGCCTTGCTCAAGGTCTCCTTTGCTCAATCCTTGCCCAAGCTGAATATATCTAAATTCTTTGTCAAGCATTCAGATTGGGGAAATTTTAAGGATATCTTTCGCTCCATAATCCATTGACGGACTAACTTAACTCCCGTGATGAAGTTATTGTTGGAATATGTGAACGTTTCAACATGCAGCGCGCTGTACGCGAGAATAGGTACAATGGTATGCGTGTCTGCCGAGCGACGGCGGACGAAACACACACATGAGTATCTCCCCACTCCAGTATGTCTGTATGCGAGTTGCGTGAGACGCGAGAGCAGTGTAGCGCACTTAGAATGTTTCTTACGCACTCGCTATTCAACTGGGATGTAGGTCGGACGTGCCGACTGGCATTTTTGCCACCTCAATAAAGTCTAATTTATCTCTCTCTATTAAATAATTGTTTATTAATTTACCACAAACCTCAACACTATTAATTATCCAAACTTCAACAGTTATATCACTTAAAGTCTCTTCTCACGGACGAAGCCTTAGATAAGGTGAAGTCTTGTCCCTCAAACGACGAGAATTACACGAAAGCTTGGGAGGTTTTGACTGAGTATTACGAGAACGGTCGCAGGCTAGTTGACTCGTACCTCATTGATTTTGTTCCTATCAAGCACGTGAAGACTGAATGCTCTGCAGAATTTAAAAGGTTCATTAAGAACACTATCATTCTTTTAAACGCCTTAGGAACTCTCAAAGAACCCATTAATGAATTCAATGTTAGTGTTTTTACAGTTAGTTGCTTCGATGTCAATACCCAAAGGGTTGGGAGAGGCATTAGGAGATTCAGTTGCAACCCGTACCTGGAAGGAAAGCATTTCTCAACGCTCAACTCCTCACTCTAGAGGCAGTCGAGCGAGGAGCGAGGCTCATCCAGAGCCTCGGCTCATTCTCACAAATCTCTGAAGGATAATAATCTCTCGTCTCTCAATGTAAATGTTCCTAGTCAGAATTCTGTCAGGAAAGGTAGTCATCCTGCTCTTGCTACAAACAATCGCATCATTGCTAGTTGCAGTGTTTTCAAGGCAAAACCCCTTCAGGAGCGCAAGGATTTCGTGAAGCAATCTAATTTATGTTTTAATTGCCTCAGAAAACACCACATTCAAGGTCGCAAATCGGAACGTCGGTGCTTGACTTGCAAGGGGAAGCAGCACACCCTGCTGGACTTACCAGCCAATGATGCTTGCTCTCATGACGGATCTGGCACGTACATCAGCCCCCGGATTTTCAGTGAGCTCCAATTTCGTCTCATTTAGTTAAAGTTCGACGTAATCTCTTTTCATAGGTGTTGCTCGCCACTGCCAGAGTCTGGATCAAAGCCCCTAATGGCTTCAAAATAATTGTCAGAGCATTAGTAGAGCAATACTCTCAAGTTTCGATCGCCTCTCAATCTTTATGTCAAAGGTTGAAATTGAAACATAAGGCACTTCACGTGCCCATTCACGATGTTGGAATCGATACTGCGGCCGTTTCTTCTTAAATTGTGCAATTTACCATTAAATCTTATTTTCAATCGATTTTCTCATACGAAGTACGGGCTCTCATGTTCCCCGATATCTCTGCCTATTTTCCACCGACTCTAGAAAGAAATCTAGAATTGACGCATCTCGAAAACTTAGATCTAGCAGACTCTGACTTTATGAAAAAAGTGCACATTGACCTTATCTTGTGTTTCAGTCCACGTGCAAATAATTGAAGGCTGAGTTATTAAGGACAAGGCTAGTGAGTCCGTAGCTTCACTCTCCTCGTTAGGTTGATTAATCTCTGGCGAATGCCCTTCACCCAAACCAAAATCGTCAGCCGAAGTAGTCATTTCTCACTGTGTCCAGCCTGATGAGAGAATCGAGCGTTTCTGATTTGTGGAGGAAGTGCCAAAGCAGACCTTGCACATAACAGAGGAACAAGAGTGTGGAAACTATTTCGTTGCCACGCACTCCAGAGACTCCACGGGATGTTCCATAGTTCGCTTGCCCTTCATGATGCCAATCGATTCTTCTCTGATCTTAGGTGACTCCTATACAGCTGCCTTGCGTTCTGTACATATGGAGACTCGTTTTCAAAAGGACGAGAAACTTAAGGGCGAGTACTCAAAATTTTATGCGTGAGTATGACAATCTGGGCCACATGATTCTCGCCTCTGAGGCACCTATCTGCAAGGACGCTTCTGGGTCTTTCTTTCTACCAGATATGGCGTTTGGAAGGAGACGAGCACTACCACTAAGCTGCGTACGGTCTTTAACTGCTCGGCTCGTACTAAGTCAGGTAAATCTCTGAACAACTTGCTTCATGCAGGACCAAATCTGCTCCCAAATCTCGTCGACCTAGTGTGTCGCTCGCGAAGATACAAGTATGCACTCTCTGCAGATATTGAGAAAATGTATCGACAGATCTTGTTTCATGATCAAGATCAACATTTTTAATTCATTTTGTGGCGCATTGACAGCACTCGTCTCGTAGATATATTTCGCTTGCGCCCAGTCACTTATAGTATCGTTAGTTCGACCTTTCTCTCACAACGAGTTTTAAAACAATTAGCGGTATGTCGTGAAACAGATTTCCCTCTTGGTGCTCAAGCACTCAAGGACAAAGTCTATATGGATGATGCCTGGTGCACATTGCTTAAGCGAGGCTAGGAAAAAACAAGATGAAATCATCAATCTTCTCAAAGTGGGCGGCTTTCTCATTCGAAAACGGTCTTCCAATAGCGTAGAACTTATCAATTGGCTTCCATCTGAAATTTTAGCTATCGATCCACTAGCATTTTCAGATAACTTTACTTCATTGGCTCTTCTAGGAATCTCTTGGGACCCTCAGAGTGGTGAATTCTGCTTCAACATTGATTCTCAATCCCTCTCAATGATATCAACTGATAAGAATTTTTCCATCGGTCTTACAGTCTTACAAATTAAATTAAAATAATTAATATTTATGGCAGTGAGATTGCCCTTGTTTATAATCACCCCCGCAGAATCTGAAATAAAAACTTAATTAAAACCTGGAAAAAACTTTGTTAGTAAAGGAGGATCTGACCGCCTCCCACCACCAAATAGAGAAAGTTACAGTGTCTGGAGGGTTCCATTTGCTTATGTCGTATCTTGGCGCAATAGGTTTCATAATGGAAGATAGTGGTTTAAAGGACGCATTTTGTGAAATTTATGCTGAAGTTTCAGCAGAGAAAGCATTAGCTGGCCATGCTTATTCGAGATCGATCCGAGGAAATATTTTAATTCAAAATGCTTTGGCAAATATTATTTTTTCTTCCATCGATCTCTGAGACGAAGAAGTACTTGTTTTAAATAATTTGTTTAACCACGTAGGACAATCGGAGTTCCATACGTTACTACAAAGTGATGAGTTAACAAAAATAAAAACAAGTTTTTAAACAAATTAGAATCTATAAAAGAAAACAGCCCAACTGCACGATTGTGAATTCTTTATTTTAAAATGGTTGATCTGGCTAAGCAGTTTATTCGGGCCGAAAGAAGTGGAAATTGGTTAATACATTTGAACTGTGTTCAACAAATGCTGCCTTATTTTCATGCTAGTGGCCACAATGTGTATGCTAAAAGCAGCCATTTATATTTACAAGATATGCGTAATCTTGAAAATATAATGGATGTCATGGAATATGACAAATTTAGTCGTGCAGGTTATTTTACCATAAGGCGAATTGAGAAATACCGATCAGGTACGTGGTCGGACATGATAATTGAACAAATGCTAATGAGACCGATGAAAGTGAGCGGTAGATTTACTCATGGACGTGGAATAACAGATAGCACTTTATGTAAATGGATTCTATCAAATATTGTTTTAATTGAAGTGACGAATGCTATGGAGCAATTTTGTAATACCACGTACGCTACTTCTGATCAACACATAGACGCAAGTAATTCACGCATCACGAGAGATTTACAGGACTCCAAAAAGTTGATTGAATTTTTCCAAAACCATAACCCGTTTCCCGTGATCGATAATATAATATCTATCAGCACTGGCATAATAGGTGATAACAAAATCAATTGTTACGAAGCACTAGAAGTAGGTTTGTCTTCAATGAAAAAAATTATTGGTGGTAATTTTGGGTCGGTCAAATTTCAAAGAAAGGACAAAGCCCTATCATTGAAAGCAGTAAATTCTGCAGTGAAAGTAAACAATGAAGTCGTAACAATTGATCCAACACTTATATTTCAGAGAATATCATTAAATATTGAAAATAAAACAGTCATGTTAAAGTTTTTAGAATATGAGCTTGCTCCTTATCCTCTTTCTCTTTTTGACGAGAGCGGAATGTAGAAGGGACGAAAATCATCATTCTATGATAATTTTTCTAAGATTACCGGTGTATCTCGTGGTCCAAACGATTTTTATGTGGTTGATGGGGGTTTTCTTTTGCATAAAGTGCGCTGGAATGCTAATAAATCGATTGATTTCATTATTAAGCAGTATATTGATTACACAATACACAACTATAGCAAAAATTCCACCATAGCTTTCGATGGATATCCAGAGGGAATTTAAAATTTTAAAAGTACCAAAGCAGCCGAGAGGTCACGGAGAGAAAATAAAAATTTAGGACGAGAAATAGAATTTAATAGAAATTCTATAACAACAATTTCGCAAGATAAATTTTTAAGCCGAAATAAAAATAAAAAAAGGTTGACCGAATTATTATGCAAAGATTTTCAAGAACAAAAATGTAGCACTATCGTAGCGGAAGAAGATGCCGATTTTCTTATTGTCAGTACTGCTGAAAAATGCAGCGTAGGCGATGCAACCTGGATCATTGGAGAGGACCTCGACTTACTTGTAATTTTAACGCAGCACACACCTCTTAATACCATTTATTTCTTAAAATCCGGTAAAGGAAATATAAATGATTGTATATATGACAGTCAAAGTTTTAAATACCCTGAAGTGAAAAAGCTGGTAGGTTTTATGCATGCTTCCACAGGATGTGATACGACGTCTTGTTTTTTCAAACAAGAAAAAAATAAAATTATAAAAACGTTTCTCAAGGATGTCGTCCTACAGCAAAAAGCATTTGCTTTTTATAATCCAAACGTAAGACCTGATGTTTTAGCTGCTAATGCAAATGATATTGTTAGTCGTATGTACAGCAGTAAGAAGGACAAAAAGAGTCTACATGTGCAGCGGTTTTTAAATTTTCAAAAGTCTGCCTTAAAGGGTTCCTTAAAATTAGAAAATTTGCCACCGACTGAAGGTGCAACGAAGCGGCACGCGTACAGAACATACCTACAACTGCAACGGTGGCTTGGTTAGAAAAAGGATCCAACAGCGTGGGGCTGGAAAGAGTGAGAAAATGTAATCTCTCCAATTCACACGCTAGAACCGCTTATTCCAGATGAATTACTCTGTAAAATCAGTTGTAGGTGTGAGACGGGGTGCAAAAGAAAAACATGTAGCTGTAGAAAGCATGGGCTACGATGCTCGCAAATCTGCTCATCATGTCATGGTGAAAATTGTATAAATATCGAACAAATGGTAATAAAACACATTACAGACATGGCTATTAACGATGATGAGGAAGAAGAGTTAATCGAAAGACTTATTCAAATGCCTATGGCAAATGTGCCAGACGCTAATAATGAAGAAGACGAAGAACCAGAAGAAGAAGAAGAAGAAGAAGAAGAAGAAGAAGAAGAAGAAGTAGAAGAAGAAGAAGAAGAAGAAGAAGAAGAAGAAGAAGAACGATAACGAAACACACATAGATGTGTCACGATGTAAGAAACGAAAAGTACCGATATAAATCGTAATCAAATGTTCAACAAAAATTTTATAAAAGTGAATATATTATTTTTTATTATTTAATAAATTAAAAAAACCTACCCAATAACATATTTATAATTAATTAATTAATTTTTTATGGAAAAAAGAAGAAAAAAGTTAATAAAAATAATTATTGTTAATTAATAATGTTAAATAAACGTTTTCGGGGAAACGAGTAGGCCACGTATTAATATTTTCGCGAGCTACCCCAAATTAAAAAAAAAAAAGTGTTTACGTCAATTAGTTACCGAGATATCAAAAAATTTTCGAGCGCGTCGGATTTGAAGTTCCTATGTTCAGTTTTTTTGCGTGACACTGTAACTTTCTCTATTTTTCACACGCACCTTTGCGATTATTTATAACAATGAAATTTTGCAATAAATGTGACGCAATATTTTTTTTATGTTAGTACAACTACTAATTCGATTTTTCAGCCGTGTCACGTTTCTTAATATTAATAATTAAAGACATGTCGATTTTTACAAAAAAAAAAATTATCTCGGCTCCTAGTGTAGTTAGAGAGTTTGGAGACAGCTTAAAATTTCGTGAAGAATGCCAGCTTTCCAACGAACCTATTGTCGATTATCTACGACAAATATTCGAGTCGAAATTCCATTTATTTATAGCGAAAAAAATGACTTTTTTTTATTATGCGATTTTAAACAATTAAATTTGAAAAAATCGCTTAGTTATTCATTGTTCCTGAAAGTAGAGATGTTACTCTTTCATAATCGCGTTTGTGCATCCTCGTACGACGCTCCACGGCTTGGGAAAAATGACGGGAACATGATCAAAATCTAATAAATAAATGGAATTATGCAAAATCTATTGAATATTTTTAGCTGAAATTTTAACTGCTTATTAAGTACCACAAGAACCATACTTTAACAAGTTATCAAGAGCCTAGCAATTTTTTTCACGGAGTTATAAACAATCGTTAAAATGGCCATTTTCAGCGGTTTTTTGCGATTTGCAGATAAACAATTCCCGCGTAAAAATTGAAGCTATTGCAACAACATTGCTACTATATTGGAAATTAATATCGCTGATGTATTGGTAATACAGATGTACAACAATTGCAAGGCTATTGGCGCTATTTGCCTTGGGTGTTATTTCCATGTATTGCAAATATCTTAAGATTTAATTTTCTAAAAAAAAAAAAAAATTCTTGGGTGGATTCGAACTAGGAATCTTCGGATTACTAGACTTGCTCGCTACCCACCGAGCTAATTCGTTGTTTCTGTCAATGAACGAAATGGAGGTTAAAAGTTGAAACAAGTGATCATTTGTTTTGAATTAGATTTAACCTCTATTTCGTTTATTGACAGAAACAACGAATTAGCTCGGTGGGTAGCGAGCAAGTCTAGTAATCCGAAGATTCCTAGTTCGAATCCACCCAAGAATTTTTTTTTTTTTTTAGACAATTAAATCTTAAGATATTGGCAATACATTGGAAATAACACCCAAGGCAAATAGCGCCAATAGCCTTGCAATTGTTGTACATGTTTATTGCTAATACATCAGCGATATTAATTTCCAATATAGCAGCAATGTTGTTGCAATAGTTTCAATTTTTACGCGGGAAATTAACTAAATTTAAATCTTGAGGTCGCGTTCTG